>OX402591.1:21645306-23087689 GCA_948098905.1 Tiliacea aurago
TGTCGGTATCTTTTTCTAAAAAATAAAAATAAAAATTTAAGATTACTTTATTTAATTGACTTAAATTTTAATTCGTTTTGTATTTGCGTTAACTTAAATTTTATTGCAGGATGTTTAAAAATGGACAGAATACTTAATTAAATAAGGGTAGCATATAAAGATAAAATAAAAATAAATTGAGCTAAAAAAAATAATTCTAAATAATGTCACAGTGTGGTGTGACTGCGGGTGTGATGAGTTGTGGTGGGTTTTATGTGAAGGAACTGAATGATTATGTGAATGACTTTCTTAAAAATGTTGATGTTAATTCGCACTATGCCAGTTGTTTCATTATGTTGTATGTTTTTAATTTTTGACCTACTTACTCACATTTATCGAACCTAAATCGAATGTTTATGGACCGCAGACGTGGTGGCATGTAATAAATGCGAAGAACTGCTCAAAGGTATTGAATAGATACTTTCTAGATTGCTTTCTAGTGCGATCTAGAAAAAATATATCTATCTACCTAATTGTTCATTATTATTATTATTATAAATAATATGTAGTGGCACCGATTTGCCGTGTCTGGTCATACTGCTGTTAAACCCACGATGGTTTGTGTGATATGTGTAAGGGCTCAACAAATGCTGCAAAAATCGTATTTTGATTAATAAAGGAAAAATAAAACGAAAAGAGCCCGCTACTTATGTGTAAGATACAGCTCAGCAAAAACATTGCCCTTTACTTAGTAATATGTATTTCAAAACAACTGTCTCTTTTGTGAACCTCAAATAACTACATAAGGAATATCAAATATTTTCGTGTGGGCGTAGAGTTATTGTCACTATCACGTGTACCATTCCAATTTCGCGTAACCTTTTTGTACTGGCTTAGATGTTTTTTATTATTTTTCACGTACCTCCCGCACTAACAAAGATCCTCTCTTACAACATTATTTTTAGACCTTATCCTTACACAAAACCTAGCCTGATAAAACACAAAACACAGTGTTTATCTTTCTGTTTCTCCGTCCGTGTATGTTCTTAAAACTCTATAGGTAACCACTTTTTTTTATTTAATTATCATATATACAAAGAACACAGGATTAAATAATAGACAGCAATCAAAAACCACTAAGGTTTAAACTCGGTTTTTATCGATTTAGCTCATTTTAAAGAGAAAATACAAATTATTTCGAAGGGGACGATAACCGACTTTTAATGATTTTATACTGAAGATGACGTCTGAACGAGTAGTGTTAATGATTTGAAAAAAAAAAATGTTAAATTAGAGCATTTTCTCAATAACTTAATATGTGAATATTTTAGATTATATTTATATTACATAGTGAAATTAATTTGTAAAGTTATGTCTAACGCGGATAATACATTGAGAATGGCGCAAAATCTACCAAGCGTATTTTTCTGAAACCTTCACCAATTTAAAGATAATTTAATTATTGATCTTTTAGTATACGCGTTTTATTAAAATACCTTTTGTTTTGTGTATAATAAATTAATAATGCGTCAAATTGGGGACAGCGCTCCTTAATGGGTGAGTCCTATTACTGGCTGAACGTACGACGCGTTGCGTGAGCCCAGTACAGAACACGCAAGCTAACCACTCAAGGTCACTGGCATATATCTGCGTCTTATGTCGCTGAGCCAAAATAAAACATGGTTCTAGAAAACCGTGCGATAACATGCACATGGTGTTCATTGATCTGTGAGGGTACTTTGGGATGTGTTGTGGTGGGTCTTGTAAGAGAAAGGTTTGCCCAGGAAGTATGTAGAGTTAATTCATGCTATGTACAGTCAATCTCGTACCTACGTCCGGTCGGCTGCTGGCAAGACAGTGTTCAGTGTGGATTTAGGCTTTTAAAAAAAAAAATAGTTTATTTCATATAACTTGGCTTACAAAAAATATATTAAAATATTGGCTTACATTGCATGTCGAGGAGTCTCCATTTAAGCATAGAAAATGCCTGTAGTTGAAGGCTTCGCTCTTCCCTTACATTATAAACATACGAATATAAACAGGTATACAAAATAAATCAAAGAAAGAAAAAATAAAAACAAAATAAAATTAAAATTACGATCAATTTATACGAGAGCGTGTTTGTGTGTGAGTGCGTGTGTGTGTGTGTGTGAGAGAGAAAGATTTTGAGTGAACATGAGTGACTAAATAAGCAAATAACATCACTCTAACAATATTTATTATTAAGTTGCACGTTGCAAAAGTAACTCGGTATTATCATAATTTAAACTGTGAAGCCATATTATTAGCTTTTTTACATTCATATTTGCCCCAACGGTCACCTTATAGTTCTTACCTCTTCCTGTTGATTATGGACGCTCTGTCTGACGTCGTACATACCGGAGGAGGCACTCGGTCGAGGCCGTTTGCAAACGAAATTGTTCTTGTCGGTGAAGATAGACCTGAGATCCCGAGCAGATTGGAGAAGTGGCAACGGAACCTGAGAGTGTTGGTTTGAAAATAAGCAGAACTAAAATCAAATATATGTTTAGGATTTTGGCAGTCTCTTCAGTTCTAGGGCCATAACGCTTGATGGCGCGCTTCTCCCAGTCTGCTCCGACTTTCGGTATCTTGGTCCACTCGTGCAAAGAGATGTCGAAGTAGATCGGACTGTTAAGCACAGAATTAACACTGGATGGATGAAACGACGGCAGGTCACGGGAACAATCTACGACTCCTCTAAAGGCCAAGATTTATAAAACAATGGTTAGACCTGCCCCTGACCTGCTGTCTTGGATGGACCAGAGTGTTGGGCCATAAAAGAGATGAATGAAGGGCAATTCCATGCAGCTGAGATGAGAATGCTAAGACGAATGTGTAGTGATACGCAAATGGATAGAATCTTCTTCTTCTTCTTAGTCATTAACTTCATTTCTGAAGGTCGTGCTTAATCTGAATTGTTGACCACTCGATGCACTACGCTCTTCCAAGTGATTCTGTCCTCAGCGGTCTTAATAGCCTTGGATACTGGTTGGCCAGTGAGCTTCTTTACCAGGTCAAACCACCGGGTAGGTGAGCGCCCGCCTGGTCTTTTCCCGTCGACCTGGCCAACTACTATCAGCTTCTCTAGGCTGTCAGGGTTTCTCCGAGCGATGTGACCAAAATGTTTGAGGATTCTCTGAAAACAGGTAGCCGCCTTGTGGTTATTCCGAGCTCCTCTAGGATGGATATGTTGGTACGTCGTGCGGTCCATGGTATTCGCAGCAACCGTCTCCAACACCACATTTCAAAAGCGTCGATCTTCGCCCTTTCTCTCTGTTTTATCGTCCAGGACTCGGTGCTGTAAAAGAAAATTGAGAAGACCAAAGTTCGCACCAGCCTCACTGTGGTTTTACGGGATATATTTCGGTCCATATCCTAGTGAGTTAAGTCATCGCTGCTTTGGACTCTCCTAGCTATCTCCTTTCCGCTGCCACTCTCGTTGTTCAGAAGAGAGCCAAGGTAAACAAACTGATTCACAAATTCTAGGTCCCTGAGTTCATTAGAGCGAGTTAGTGTACCAGGTCTGTCTACAACCAACACCTGATACCACCGGATAGAATAAGAAATGAATATATACGAGTATGAGGCAGTCTGAAAGTGACACCGGTGACTGAAAAGTTGAGAGCAAATGGGTTGTCATGTATGGGCATGTGATAAGGAGGAATGAGGGAAATGTCGACAGGAAGTAGGGGGTGAAAGATGATATGGCTAGGAAGGGAGTGACTACCGAGATGACTAATAGGAAAGTATGGAAGAAAGGGACATGTTGCGCCGACCAGAAATAAATGGGGATAAGGGGGGGAGAATAATTATAATGAATAAGGCTGCGTACAGACGACACGCGCCGCTCGCTTTGAGATTTGTTGTATATAATTTGAGTCTGATGACTAGAGATCGGATATTCGGTTGCATATCCTATAGTTTGAGAGTTGAAATAGATAGGACACATCAATAGATCTCAAATTGCATTCATCGAAGTCGACCCGCACACGCCACGCGCCTGCCCCGCGCCCGCCCGCGCTTACCCCGCACACGCGCTGCACACGCGTTGTGCCCGCGCTTCAGCTAGTGCCGTATTGACTGTGATCAAGTCAATAAGTAGTATAAGCGGGTGCTAGGCGAGCGCGTGGCGTACGTGGATTTTGCGCGTGGCGAACGCGGGTGCAAGGCGGGCCCAGCTCGTGTGCGTTGCGTGCGCGTGGTCGGCGCGGGTTATCTGACCGCGGCCGTACCGTTCTAGAATACAAACCGCAGCTTTCAAACTTCCCAATGCGTTGTCATAGCCACTTGAACATAACCTTTAAAATGTCAACAACATTCAGCATTTTGAATGGTAACGTAATTATAACTATCTTCAAGTTCTTCTCAACTTAGAATATAATTTATACATTTGATACTGAAAATATTTTCTTGAAAACATGAGTTTTTCTTCGTTAATTTGCTATCGGCTACCTACTCGTACCTACGTACCTCAGCGTGCTATGGAGCGGGCTATGCTCGGAGTTTCTCTGAAGGATAAGATCAGAAATGAAGTTATCCGGAAGAGAACCGGAGTGACCGACATAGCCTGCAGAGTAGGCAAGCTGAAGTGGCAGTGGGCTGGCCATATTTGTCAAAGGACCGATGGCCGGTGGAACAGACGAGTCCTGGAGTGGAGACCGCGTATCGGCAAGCGTAGTGTGGGACGCCCCCCAGCTAGTTGGACCGACGACCTTAAAAAGGTGGCTGGGACAGTCTGGAGGCGGAGGACAGGGTGTTGTGGCGCAGCCTGGGAGAGGCCTATGTCCAGCAGTGGACTGCTATAGGCTGAGTTGACTGACCTACCTACGTAGAGATAAACTAAGATAACATGGTGCGCCCCTCCAAAATTCAAAACGTATTTATGACAGTAAGTATTTACAAAGCGCCACCAAGACTCACAACGCATTGTGTACGTACTGACGACGGCATTCAAACAGAAATAAATCCAAGTATTTATTTATTCATAAGGATTTGACTACATACTCGTACATTGAAACAGTAGTATGAGGGGCGGGCCTTGTTATCGTAGTTTATCTCTAAGTGATTGCTTATAAATAAGATACTATCTTTTCCCGGCCCGGAATCGCACGGGTAGCGCTAAGTATCTACCCTACCCAACCGACCTACCCTACCTACCTACCCTACCTACCAACCCTACCTACCAACCCTACCTACCTACCTACCCTACCCTACCTACCTACCCAACCTACCTACCCCACCTACCTACCCTACCTACCTACCCTAGTAAAAAGTATGAAAAAAAAGTAGAAAAAAAAGTATTCTATGTCCGTCTGCTGGTTCTAAGCTACCTCCCCACCAGTTTTCAGCCAAATCGGTCCCGCCGTTCTTGAGTTATAAATGGTGTAACTAACAACTTTCTTTTATATATATATATAGATTTTGTAGGGACTAACTGGATAAGTTCCGGCAAAACTGGAAGGAGGACGTGCGGGCTCGCGAAGGATGGAAGGAGTGGAGGGAGGCCTTTGCCCAGCAGTGGGTCAGCGCATTTAAAAAAATATTTTGTTGCGGTAGTGTTTTGACTGCAAATAAACTGCCCAACCTTACGAATTTTTTGCCTATCGAAAAGTTACAGTTTCCCAACGCTAAGGAAAACCCTTAAATCAATCTGCCCGCCTTTCCCAAACTATGGTGGGGTCAGCTTCCAGTCTTACCGGATGCAGCTGAATACCAGTATTTCACATGGAGCGACTGCCTATCTGACTTCCACAACCCAGTAACTGGGTAATCGATACGCCTTGGTAAGACTGGTTGTCAGACTTTCGAGCTTCTGACGACCCGTAATGACTGCCAAAGATCCACGAATGACAGCCGGGACCAACGGCTTAACGTGTTTCCCGAGGTACGGAGGAATATCGGGATGTAAATATGGTCACCCATCCACGGACCAACCCCGGCAAGTGTAGCTTAACCTGATGGATCGACCCGTGCCGCTATTATTACTTAGCCACGAGCTTCATCATTAAGAAAAACCCTTAATGATCAGTAATAATCGATTACATAAATTTCCTGGAAATTGTCTTGTATTCATCTAACGGCAGCACTGCCTCCCATTCCTGCCAGTCTCGTCCCGATCGCTGATCCTCTAGCATCTCCGATTATCGTTGTGTCTGCCAGCTTTGACTTAAGCCAAAATATGTTACAAGGTGTAACGTTGTAACATTCCAGTTTTTTTTAAATATAAATATATAAAATAAAAATAATATATCAGTAGATTTAGCTGCATTATAGCATTTTATAAAAGGTAAAAGGCGACTAAGGGACTTACTAAAGAATGGACAGCAGTGTTCTCTATGCATTTTAACACCATACTGCGATCGCCAACCCGCCTGTCAAGCGTGGCGATTATGGCAAACCCTCCGTTTGGGGGAGGCCTATGGGTAAAAATTTTGTATCGTTGGGCAGGACGAGGAGGGTGGGAGTGGCGGAGAGGGAAGGGGAGTGTTCCCCCTTTCCCCTGGCACTACTCCCATGAAAAGGTAATGCACCGTTCTTGAGAAAAACAAAGTATTGTAACCTAACCTCAAAACACTTGTATTGTTAAAGGTTGGTTAAAGGCGTAATCAGACTCAATGGATTAAAAAAAATAACCACGAAGGGAAATAATAAAGAGCGGTCGACGGGACCCCACTTCGCTTTCGTTTAAATAAAAAACCTAAACACGAAGGGGATGGCGGGGTCTGTTCGCTCGCTACGCTCGCTCACTCGACCCCGCCATCCCTTTCGAACCTAACCTGTCCGAGTCGGGGTGCCCCAAGCCCCGAGGTCGCTTCGCTCGCTTTTGCATCCTAAGTTCTCCTAGTAACAATAGTAACATTGCCTTTTGTACACATACACATATCAGTGGAGGTACCTACACTAACTTTCTTCTGAGCAAGATTTCTAGGTTGTTACAAAAACAAAACAACAAAGCACTCATACATTTTTCATTTTAATTCGTTCCTCAAAAGGATCACTTTTATTTCTTCCAAAACCTCCACAGATATTCATAAATTAAATCATTATTATTAACACGATTATTGTAATTGTCATTTTGTAGATTAGGTATTGTAAAATGCTGGCTTCAGGTCTGTTACTAACTCATCACTAAACAATCTATGGACTGTTCATGTACCTGTATGTGTTAATGTCTGAAATAAAGATATATTTTTTTTTTTACAACCAGTTTTTTTTTACGTTCCGTTGCACGTCATTTTACACAACGAACAAAAAACTGAGACAGATTTGATTGTCAAGCGCCCATTTTAACGTTTCGTTTTCGCTTTTTATCTGATTTGAGGTTAGAAAAACTTTTTGTTAATTTCTCGAAAAATATGCATTACCTTATATTACCTAAGAGTGGTAGCGTTTTAATCGGGGACTCAACCCCAGTAGGGGTTTAAACTAGTATGTTTTAACCCTTTTTACCCCCCGAATCCTGCCAAACGATACTAGATCCAACCCGGCCATGTCCAGCAGTGGACGTGTTTCGTCTGAAAGGATGATGATGATGATAGCATTATAATTGTTTACGTTAAAAAAAACCAAATTGCCAACGCCTTCATTCAACCGACCGTCACCATCCCTGGCGTCTGCAGCGTGGCACCCACCGCGGTCTTCGTCACACCAGGCTGAGATAGGAGAGTACTGCGCTACTCCCAAGGGAATTTAAGGGAATCTTGTGACCATAAACTTACCTACATCCTTCACTTTTTTATGTAATTCTATTTTTATATTGACAACTTTACGTGGCCTTATTTTAATAGTCCCACCACGTAAACCTAATCCGTCACAAAGGTCAAACCACAAATTAAACAATTTCTTTTCGTGAATTCAAAGTGTTTTTTTTAAACAATGTTTACATGACCTGGCGTAACAGAACGATCAGAGGTGCCCTTTCCATAAAGTTTGAGCCTAGGGCGGCCAGATATTAGGCCCAGCCAATCCTGCGTCTGTGGCTAGCCATATCTCAGCTCAGTAAATAATGGAGCGATGACGGCTAGTTAAGACGCAGATATATGCCAGTGACCTTGAGTGGTTAGCTTGCGTGTTCTGTACTGAGCTCATGCAACGCGTCGTACGTTCAGCCAGTAATAGGGCTCGCCCATCAAGGAACGCTAATCCCAATTTGACGCATTATTAATTTATTATAAATAAAACAAAAGGTATTTTAATAAAACGCGTATACTAAAAGATCAATAATTAAAATATCTTTAAATTGGTGAAGGTTTCAGGAAATACGCTTGGTAGATTTTGCGCCATTCTCAGTTTTTTATCATAGACATAACTTTACAAATTAATTTCACTATGTAATATAAACATAATCTTAAATAAAATATTCACATATTAAGTTATTGAGGAGATGCTCTAATTTAACATATATTTTTTTAAATCATTAACACTACTCGTTTAAACGTGATCTTCAATATAAAATCATTAAAAGTCGGTTATCGTCACCTTAAATAGAAAACAAACATACATATTAACCGACTTCCAAAAAAACACTACAAACGTGAAAAATTACTTTTTTTTTTTTAACTTTGCCGTTTGGGACACACTAGGAATTTCTCCTGTATTGTGGGTGCGTTTACAAACATTTAAACTCACATACACAAACAGCCAGACTCGAAACAACTACTTGTTGTTGTGTCTACGTGTGTTGTCATACCAATATTTGTTCCGTGCGGGAATCGAACCCGCGACACGCAGCGCAGCAGTCAATCGCTTAACCACTGCGCCAACCGTGTCGTCAACATTCATTCATCGTTTAATTTCCTAAGTCGGTGTCTATGAATCTGTATTTTAGTTTTTTGCCACCGACTTCAAAAATGAAAGCTATTTTTAATTTTATAGTGTTTTTTTGGAAGTCAGTGGTTTTTTTTGTAAAAAGTTTTTTAATTTCTCTTTTAGTGGGGTCAGTGTGTACCTTATCTGAGTTACAATAGCCTAATGTCAACTGCTGTTCACCTTTTACAATCCTGATGCAGGGATGTTAATTTAAGTAAGGAGTTCTCCTGTTAAGAACCAGGAGAACTGGAGCTGATGGCGAATTCACCATCTGCTCCATTTCATCATATGTTTTGTGACGAGCATAAATTGCTTAGCAACCATATTAAAGCACCTAATCGAATCGCGAAATGTGAAATACTTATTAATATGTAAGTAGTTCCGGTGGCCATCTGTAGTCTTCATCATCAGTTCCACTTCAACAAATAACAAACACATCCAAGATCAAATGCACGAGTTACTATAAAAAATAGGTACGATAATCGCTATAGGTGTGCCTATATTTGGATTTTCAATCCCCTCATCAGATTCTGACTTGGTGACAATGAGGCTACCTCGGGAGCATACCCTTTCAAACAAAATAGTTATTTATGATACTAGTGCGGTAAGTTTCCGCACGTGGGTCATACAACGTTTTTCAACACATTTGCGAGAAAACAGTAAAATAGGTAAAACATTTTAAGAGAATGACTGAGTATTTCTTCGAGTCTTCCATGATAAATAATTATTGCAAATCATTTTGGATTTTGGCGTCTCATTCTAGATATCAGGTGCAGTATATTCCATATTAATATCAGATTCCTCGCTTGAACTCATATTATTATTTTGTTTATAAATATCAGTCGGAAAGTCGCAACAATCTTTGACATTTCTAATACGAAAATGGCGCCACGTGCGCATGGTGAAAATTAGTACTACATCTGTCGTCTGATTTTCTCTTTAATAATAAAGTGAGATAAACGTATTGAGCCAAAGCGCTTCTAAGGTGGTTCGATCATTCAGCTTATTTAATCTCGTAATTTGAAACTCCTTGGGGGAATTCTTATATATTTTTTTATAGAAATAAAAAAAAAACCATACAGGCGCTATACAACGAAGGGTGCGGTAAAACATGTACATAGGTGAGAGTACCCATTCTACTTTTAACTTTCGAACAAACAGGCTTCGTAAATGCCTTTCTTGAGCAAATGTGTTGAAAAAAAAATCTAATTCGATCCATAATTGACGAAGAAATCGGTGACCATACATTAAGAAAAAACATACATACCTTCAGACAAAAATTTATAAACTCTTCCTTTTTGGAAGTCGGTTAAAAACTTCTAAACGAAGAAATAGGTAAGTATGTATATTTTAGTAAAATAACACAATGTTGTTATTTATTTTACATTTGTACGCTGCAAAATCAGCAGAAAAGAGGTGGAGCAGCTACTACTGAACGGATTTTTTTTTCGCGATTTTAAGGTTGGTCCCATAGTAAAAGTTGTTCATAATCATGAGTACAATGACCCCTTAAGAGGTTTAGTATAAACAAAAACTAATGTTGTATATTTCTTTAGTGCAGGAATGGAACTTCCGACACACACAAACTATCACTACGCCAACAGTGCCTTCATTTGATCAGGCTTTCAAAAACTGTGGGTTGATTGAATAATTATATTTTCAAGTGATACGTAATGATTGTAATTTTACCACAAAGCATAGTTAGTTTACCACTGATGTCTGATACACACAATTACTGTCAACACGTTTCATACGACTGAAAATATATAATTTAGGTACCTATTTACTGACGAAGTAATGATTGGACGATTCATCATTCATTTGGCACAAGGACGTTTGAAAGGTTTTTGGGTCTTTGATTTTCATCAATATACCTACTTTATACGTGAAGTTTCTTTATAAACGTTGCATAACGTTAAGCAATGATTAGCGGCTGTTTAACCACATATTTTGACGACTACACGTGTCTTAACTTTAAGCATCGTTTTGATAAATTCTTTTTTTTCGCCTTTTATTTATAATTGGATTTAGTTTTATTAGATGTGGTCTGTGGTTGTTTTTAGGGTTCCGTACCTCAAAAGGAAAATAGGAACCCTTTTTGGATCACTCGTGTGTCTGTCTGTCTGTCTGTCCGTCTGTCACAGCTGATTTGTTCTTAATCTACCAGACCGATTAAGTTGAAATTTGGTACACATATGAACTTTTTTGACCCAAACACGGACGTGTTACGTAAATAAATGAATTTTGAATATTGGGGTCAGTTTTGGGGGGCAAAGTAGAAAATTTAAAAAAAAGTTTTGCTGACTGTACCGTGTGACGTATCAAATGAAAGGGCTTGTTTTGAGGATTTCACATGTATTTTTTTATATTTAAATTTTTATAGAAATTATTTATGAAAATAGATGCATAATTACCATTTCCCCCCTTTATCTCCGAATCTACTCAGACTAAAATGTTGAAAAAAATTACCGAAAATAGTTCTTTACTCATAGATTACAGGAAAACCTATAAGAAGTCTGTGATCTTAAAATAACATGGTAAATCACTCAATATTGTGCGTACAAACTTACATTTGCAGTTGGAATGTATGGGGATCATGTTTTTTAACTACAATCTTAAGTTTGTTCTTGGGATAAATTCATCCCAACTACGGAACCCTTCATTGTGCGTGGTCCGACACGCACTTGGCCGGTTTTTTTTATTGCCGTGCCAGTGAATAGCACCATCTATAGGTGGGAACACTTCAGTTCCTGTGGTCGAGTTCCAGTATGTGTCGAGTTGCAGCTGACGTTTTATGTGGTCTTTGTCGTTAAGTGGTTCTTTAGCTGTGCTTGTTTAGTCTTTCTTTGGACTTTTTGCTGTAGTTATTTACATCTTTCCTTATGGACAGTATTTCCAGGTGTTCGTGTATTTCAGAGTTTCTTACAAACCAGGGTGCGCTGGAGACCGTTCTTAGTGCATTATTTTGGAATCGCTCAAGTATCTCCAAGTTGGAATTGCTAGCGGATCCCCAGAGTTCTACTCCATCGGTCCAAATTGGTTTTATGATGGCCTTGTAGACAAGCAATTTATTGCTGAGAGATAGTTGTGATCGTTTATCTATTTGCAAGCCTATTTATTTCACCGTGGTGCTGATTGGCAGGGTTCTTCAATCCATACAAACAGGTGTGCAATCTCCCTTTATACTTTGTTACGCTTGGCTGGGTTCTCCATTTTTCAAGCCACACGTCGATCTTATCTAACTGTGCCAGCAGTTTAGTGGAAGCCCTTACGGGGTCAGTATCGGTTACGAGACACGCAGTATCATCTACATATATCGCTGTTACTACATCAGGCATCAGCAGCTCAGGCAGGTCTGCCGTATATATGGAGTAAAGTACAGGGCCTAGGACTGATCCTCGTGGTACTGAGGCTTAAATTTAATGAAGCTTTGAGAATTCCTCTTCATATTTCACTTGAAACCATCTTTGTTTTAGGTATGATTTTAAAATCATGTAAAATGAGTTTGGAAGAAGAGTTTTAAGCTTGCATGGAAGTCCCTTATGCCATGCTTTGTCGAATGCTTGCTGGATGTCTGTGAATACAGCAGAACAGTACTCTTTTTTCTCGAGGGATTGTCTGATCTTGTGAACTGCTTTGTGCGGCTGCTCGACTGTAGCATGTTTCTCCCGAAATTCAAATTGTACGAAATCAAAACAGTCTTGGACGGGAACAAGATAATCCCAGATTACTCTGGGATTATCTTGTTCCCGTCCAAGACTGTTTTGATTCCGTTTCCAATTTTTAAGCTTATAGGTCTGTATGAGCTGGGTTCAGTTGGTGGTTTTACCGGTTTGACCATCATACATATTGATGAAATCTTCCATAAGTTTGTTTAAAAAAAATACCATCAGTTTTTGGGCAGTTTTTATAAATAAAGAACAATTTATCATGTGTTATGTTTTTGTGATTAGATTTACAGAAATCTGCCTTTTCATTGTACTGTCCTCAGTGGATGAGAGGATTGCACAAGCAGATCTGAACCACATCCAGATGTATATGACTATAGCAGGGTTAGCACGCGTACAATAACCGAATAGAAGTGTTTTTTCGACTGAAGAGTAGACAAACATGATGTTTCCGTGTAGACATTAGAACATTTTCAGTAGACAAGCGATTTCTATTCTACAGTAGAGTAGAAATAGAAAATATATCACGATAGCAATGCAATGCATTTGCATGCATGCATGCATGCAAGGCATTGCATTGCTATCGTGATCGGCCCACAACCAGTACGACCCCCGTCGGTTGTGAAGAAAGTCCCACACATCCCGTCAACTTGCAAAAATCAGTTTTTTTTTTCAAACTCAAAACATTTATTTCTATTAAACCTATTACAGGCACTTTTGAATTATCAAAGAATCGGTCAGTTAGTTTAATATACTGGTCCTTCAGTGAGGAGCCTTTCGGATACTAAGTTGAAAGAACAGATACTACTTGATCTTAGCCGAGAAGCGATACCATAGAACCTATAATCGGGGACCTTAATTCAGTTGCGGAGAATGTTAACATTGCAATTCAATAACCGGCTGCGAATGTAAAGCGCCATCTATTGGCTTAACATGGAACTAAAACAGTATCACCTTTTTGCGATTTCTGTCTTCATATTGATCGTATACATAATAATACTGTAAGAAATGAATCACACGTCTTTGTTAAGCTTACATATTACCTAGACGGTACACAGACCGAGCTTAAACATTGTTATAATATGACCCTTTATTGCATTAACTGCAATTACATAGGGCTTATAAAACTTCATAATTATGCTATTTGAAAATAAAAGGTAAAGTAATTCAATTAAACACATGTCTTCTTAAAATTACTTTAATATTTTAATACAATTTTATATCGTTATATTGAATACAACTATAACAAGTGAACTACATCAACTAACACAGATAATACATCAGCGACATTTTTCAACATTTTACGTGATTTTGAACACTCTAATATTTAGTACAGTTTGTATAAATAGGAAGTAACTACAGCTAGGTACAGGAGTGTTTTACTACAAATAATAGTAAATACATATAAAAGGTATTTCAATACTGATCGACTTATTAACGTATGGATTATTAAATATATAAAGTAGGTAGGTTTTGCTAAAAATGTAGATAGGCCTATAGTAAATGGGTACCTACCTACATTTAAGACTATAAATTTTAAACTTAAATTTAAAATAATATCTATTGCATTAGTTAAAATTAAATTTTAAGAGTAAATTGTGTTATTAGTAAAATCTTCGGTGTTTAAAATATATACAACTAGGTTTTACATTAAATCGTGTATAAATTGTATAATAATAGGTACATGTTAGAGCCATGAAATATTCAGAAAATATATAATTTCTACATCCTAAAAAAACCGGAACACTATACCAGGGGTTAAAATTACATGTTCGGGTACAACTGGCCACATCTAACATACATAAATATGTATGTCACCGTAAGATTTTGAGAACCGTTAGTTTTATAATCTATCGGTATTATTTCCGTAAGATTATAAACTGTCGAAAATTGTTTAACTGGGTGAAATGGGTTAGGTTAGCTTACAACTGTGACCAACCGCGCGCGAGCCGAGCAACCGAAGTGAGCGGTGCCTCGGCAACGACTGGCGAGCGTAAAGCGTTCGTTACTTCCAAGTTGCTCACAGCTAGGCAGGCTATTTAGTATAAGCACAAGGTGCATTATGTCACAAGCAAGATTGATACCAGTTCACAATTTGTCGGTTTTCCATGGATAAATTATAAACTACCGAAAAATAATGCGTTAAAAATTGTAAGTAAATGGTTTGTTGCAGTTCACAATTTTTGTCAGGCTGTAATCTAACGGAAATAATACCGATAGAGTAGGTATAAACTTACGAAGTTCATAGTTATACGGTGCCATATTATACATCAACTATAAACAATATAGACTTCTAAAGACTATAGAGTAATATAGAGCAGATAGATCTACACTCTACAGATAACAAATCTTAAACTTATGCATTACGTCTAAACAATTTTTTTTTTTATATTATAGAGTATGTTTTTTATTTGTGCTAAAACGCTTTGCGGTGTAACACCTTAGTTTTATCTACGTATACATCGATTTTTTCGGCCGTTAAAATATTATATTTAATAAAACTTTTATATAAATTGTTAGAAGTATATTTGATAAAATATTCATTCATTTTAGGACGCCAGCATACGAAGAAGCAATATGACACCACTTCTTAATGTTGGATCTTCTATCAAAGACTGCATGCCTTTTACACCTGTTTCTTAAAGAGACAATATAAGCTACTGAAGTGGAAAAAGACGTCATTCAGTGTTTGGTTTAAAAACAGGATTACGGCTTCTCTAAATAAAATTGTTGGTGAGAACTCAAATGACCTGACTGACTGTTATCAAATTATTAAGCTGTCAACGCGCGATATAGCTACTGCCAGAACAACCATTTTATGCTGCATTTAATGGTACGACAATTGGAAATAAATTAATCATGAATACGGTCTGCATATACACCTTGTCATTATGTGTACTATCAAAGTTAGTAACATTTTCCATCACACTAAATATTTTTGGGACAAAATATAACATGGTGTAAAAATTATTGAAATCGATTCAGTTCCTTATTCTGAAGAACTATATTCAGGTTTCGTAGATATACTAAAAATAATGTTGTTTAAAGCACTGTAATGTGCATATAAACCTATTTATTACCAGCATATTAAAAGTGATCGATAAACTTACAACAAAACAAAAATCGACAAAAAGAAATCACAATCTGGTTTCTTGGTGACTTTTAAAAGTTGTGACTTTGAAGGTAAAAGTCGACAAAATAAAACAATCTGGTGCTATAAGTGACTTTTAAAAGTTGTGACTTTGAAGATAAAAGTCGACAAAAAAAAACAATCTGGTGCTATAAGTGACTTTTAAAAGTTGTGACTTTGAAGGTAAAAGTCGACAAAATAAAACAATCTGGTGCTATAAGTGACTTTTAAAAGTTGTGACTTTGAAGATAAAAGTCGACAAAAAAAACAATCTGGTGCTATAAGTGACTTTTAAAAGTTGTGACTTTGAAGATAAAAATCAACAAAAAAATCACAATCTGGTGCTATAAGTGACTTTTAAAAGTTGTGAATTTTAAGATAAAAATCGACAAAAAAAAACACAATCTGGTGCTAAGTGACTTTTAAAAGTTGTGACTTTGAAGATGAGTAGATAGGTATATCTTAGTTGCAGCACTCTTCATTGACAAGGTATCTCTTGAACGTATTTTGTCGAACATGACTATTGCATATAACCAGAGAAGAATCACAAACAAAGTTGTTATTGTTTTCTTACAACTAACAAAATGACTAATACAGTATCCCTGAATTCAGAATCACATAATTATCGCAAAACAGATATTTGCAAACTGTAAAAAAACGTTTGTACATCAGCGCATAACTCATAGTTTGAGATCCACTCTTCATGTTCAGGGTATCTGCCGCACCATGATAGCGAGGGCGTCATGCGGAGGCGGTACATCGAAGACAGGAGTGCCGGAGGAGTCCTTGTAGTCCACGTAACGAACTATGCGGATCACTTCCATGCCTAGAGAGCTGCATATACGCTGCGAGTAGGCGCCTGTTGCATCCGCTTTGAACAACTGGAATAAAAACACAAAAATGAGGTTATAATGAGGTTTTTTTTAATTGTATTTTTGAAACCTTACTAAGTAGTTTATTCCAACGCTTTCACTAAATGAAACCCTCAAGTGCGCAAAAAACAAAAACAAAATTAAGCAACGGAAATTACAGTTACATGATCATAGCGTAAAAGCTCAAATCTTGTCAACGATCCCATCTATGAACTCTCTTTCACTGCCCATTGGAAGCTCTCTCACTTTCTTATATTGGGTGTTCCCCGATCCCAGAGGTAATGACATTTATATGATATCGAAAAAGGTAGGAATATTCCGAATACGAGTATAAGCTCTTTAAATATAAATCCTACCTTAATGATATTTTTAGATTATATTTATTGATATTGTATTTAATTATCAAACGCCATACTCCAATGTGATTCGGGAACAAAGGGACTTATTAGGGTTCCGTAGTAAACAAGGCACCCTTATTGTTTCACCATGTCCGTCTGTCTGTCTGTCCACGGCTTAGCTCAGAGACTCTTAAGAGCGTTGACACCTTACAGCATTTCATACAAACTTTCAAGCCCTTGTTTTTTGAAATGACTGAACCGATTTTAATGAAACTTCATACGCATAAGCAGGAAGCATACAAAGGTATAAAAACTTATTAAAGAATATTTTCGAAAAATAGTGTTACAGCGAAAAATTAGACCGATTTTAAATTTTTCATAGAAACAGAGAATTCCAGGTATCTGTTTTTAAATAAGACATTTCGAAAATGTTCTTTACTAACTTTTTAGACCTTTGTATCCTGCTTATGCGTATGAAGTTTTATTAAAATCGGTTCTCGAAAAACAACGGCTTGAAAGTTTGTATGAAATGCCGTAAGGTGTAAACGCTCTTAATAGTAGAAAGCTGTAATTTGGCATGGGTATACAAGTCATATTAACACGCCAACTAGATGGTAAAATAAAATCTTGAAAAACAATCTTTTGTAGGTACCTCCCTTGCACGTAA
Source organism: Tiliacea aurago (assembly GCA_948098905.1). Classification (NCBI taxonomy): domain Eukaryota; kingdom Metazoa; phylum Arthropoda; class Insecta; order Lepidoptera; family Noctuidae; genus Tiliacea; species Tiliacea aurago. Next base: position 21,662,790 of record OX402591.1, read on the forward strand.
AGTGGTGATGATATATTTTTTTTCTCGTCTATCCCATGGTGTGGGGTATCGTTGGATAGGCTGTATTTCAACTATAATATTAACTTGGTTTTTGGGATAGATTCATCCCAACTACGGAACCCTTCATTGTGCGTGGTCCGACACACACTTGGCCGGTATTTTTATGGTGCGGTACCTCAAAAGGAAAAACGGATCCCTTATACTCTTATAGGATAACTTTGTTGTCCGTCTGTCAGTCTGCCAAGACCCTTTTTCTCAAGAACGCGTAGAGATATCAAGTTGAAATTAATATCAAATACGTTGGTCTACGTTTCCTTGGAGCTCTAAAAAAATCAAGCTTCTAAGTCAATAAAATACGGTGGTTTATGCGACATATTTTGATACTCACAAATAAATCAAAACCTATATACCGCCTTATTACAAAACAAGACTTATATTTTGACATGGCTTAAACCATGGAGCCAGTTATTGTAATAAGAACGTAAAAGTGATTGAAATACCGTTCTTTATACAAAACTGAAAACTTAGTTCGATACTAAGTTGTCAGTTTTGTGTTTAGGAACTTTACCAAAGTCGGAATAAAGTTCGAAATTCAATAATGGCTCCATGTTTTAAACTTGGGTCTGAAGATAACCCTTGTTTTTTACAAACTTACATTTGCAGAACATATATGTTTTTCAACTGCCAACATTGTAGTCGAAAAACATGTTCTCTTGTGAAAAGTTTATTTTTGGAATTAATTCATTCCAACAACGGAACCCGTCGTTTTGCGTGGTCCGACACGCACATGGCCGGTTTTTTATTTTCCTTATGCTACGATTCCCCCTTGTTGGTATAACCCCTCTGTTGCGTGACTAGCGTAGTAATATTAATAGGTCAGTAGGACAATGAAGGGGAATTCGAACAAACAGGTTCTACATCTACGCCACTATAATCATGCAAATCTTCGAACGCTACTACCTTAAATCCATTTTCTTTGGCGATGTCTATGCTCCTAGACATCAGTTCCTTAGCTAGTCCGCGTCCCCTCGCATTCTGATCCACGGAAATTATCCTGCATTCCAGAATTTTGTCCACCTGGAAATGTTATAACAAAAATATTTAATTCTACGTGTTATGAAGAAGATTCCTTGCCAAGATTAAAACTTCAGACTAGTTCAGACAATGCTGGGATATGAGCTACTGATTCGGCCACTATTTAATTAAGTCATTAAGATAAGATACGTTTTTATTAGGGTTCCGTACCCAAAGGGTAAAACGGGAACCCTATTACTAAGGCTCCGCCGTCTGTCTGTCTGTCCGTCTGTCACCAGGCTGTATCTCATGAACCGTGACAGTTAGATAGTTGTTCACAAATGATGTATTTCTGTTGCCGCTATAACAACAAATACTAAAAAGCAGAATAAAATAAATATTTAAGGGGGCTTCCATACAACAAACGTGATTTTTCTGCTCGTTTTTGCTCTCTATTGATAACGGCAACAGGTAGATGGTTGAAATATTCACAGAATCTTTAGTTATATATTCACTTTAAAAATAAATAATTTAATTAAAATAAAACAAATATTTAAGGGGGGCTCCCTTACAACGAACGTGATCTTTTTGCCGTTTTTATAAATAATGGTACGGAACACTTTATGCGCGAGTCCGACTCACACTTGGCCGGTTTTTTTGTTTATTCTCTTTTCACAAAGCTGACTTAAAGAACCCAATCAATCAATAAAAAAAAATCAATCATCATCTGGCTCAATCAATCTGCCAGCCTTTTCCCAACTATGTTGTGGTCAGCTTCCAGCCTAACCGGGTGCAGCTGAATACCAGTATTTTACATGGAGCGACGGCCTATCTGACCTCCACAACCCAGTAACTGGGTAATACGATACCCCTTGGTAAGACTGGTTGTCATACTTTCGGGCTTCTGACGATCCGTAACGACTGTCAAGGATCCACGAATGACAGCTGGGAGTAACGGTTTAACGTATACTTTCCGTTTACCCGACCCTTAAGCCATTAGTTTATTTTATCCCTACTTGTTTAATTAGTTATAATTATGTGCTAAATAGTGTGTATTTGGGGAGGCCTATTTTGTTCAGCAGTGGACGTCTTTGGGCTGAAATGATGATGAATCGGCTCGTACCTTGGCAAGGTTTTGGGGTAGTGGGGGGAAGTTCGCGCATAGTACACTTAAGCAACAAAAAAATGGTCACATTTATTCTTTGTAATTATTCTATGGTTATTGCCGTCATTTATTTTAGTTTAGAAGAAAAAGAAAGGACAGGAATTCGTGAAGTTTATTAGGTCAATAATACGGATAAGTAACGAATCAAGCCCGCCACCGGTGACATTGCGTGATCTACCCACACCTCTGGCGCGCTTCTACAGAGTCGTGATGTTTTGAGCCGATGGCGAGGAGGACATTCAAGATTTAGTGTCTGATCCGATCGCATCGGACTTAAACATTGCGGAACTGTACTCGATTCGTTATGCTCAGTTATTATGGAAGTTTAAATTTGTAGTGATTGTGTCAATTTATGATTTCAAATAAACGCTGTGTATCGCCCCCAGTGTGTTTCATTGAGTTCCCTACTTAAAATCAAATAACGTGAGGTCGAATAATACTTGCTCGAAAACGTTAACTCGATAGTACTTGAAATCGATAAATTATGAGCGCGACAGTTCACTACCTCGATGCATCAAAATCTCGAATAACTATATGCTCGAATCATCGGCAGCGCGAAGGCCCATTATCTTGAAACATCATTTCTCGGACGACTATCTAATCGATTTACAGAATAGTTTTAAGGGTTCTTATTTGAGTACAAATTATAATAAAACAATCTATGCGTAAGTATTATTCGACCTCACGTCATTCGATTTTAAGTGGGAACCCATTGGGAATTTTTATGAAATTTTGTAACTAAACAACATAGATTACTAACACAAACTACCACGTACCTACTGTTTACTAATTACCTACGTTGTAATCAATCTAACTATATTGTACTACCTTCGTATATTACATTATTTTATTTAGCCAGAAAAAATATTAATGAGGGTAGTTTTAATCATAATGTCAACAGGTTTATACAATATAAAAAAAATATCATATTAGCCACTCGATACAACGTAATGTACGTTGTATCGTGTAGTTAGATGATATATTTTTTTATATTCATGACTACACTTCCTACGTATTTGGTAAAGTAACTAGGTATTTGTAATGTTATTTTATTAACATCATTATTTTGCATGATTATAGTTGATTTATATTTTTACGCATAGATTGTTTCATTATAATTTGTACTCAAATAAGAAACCTTAAAACTATTCTGTAAATCGATTGGATGGTCGTTCGAGAAATGATGTTTCAAGATAATGGGCCTTCGCGCTGCCGATGATTCGAGCATATAGTTATTCGAGATTTTGATGCATCGAGGTAGTGAACTGTCGCGCTCATAATTTATCGATTTCAAGTACTATCGAGTTAACGTTTTCGAGCAAGTATTATTCGACCTCACGTCATTCGATTTTAAGTAGGGAACCCGTTTTCATTGCACGAAACCCAACTTCTGCCCACATGATGACCGAATCTAACAGAGTAAAATCCTGTAGATCCGACATATATAATAACATATTTTTAGTTATTGTGGCCTTTAAAAAAACAATGTTAACGAGAACTAAAGGTCAACAAGCTTCATTAGTAGCTGCCGCAAAAATACACTCGTAAAATAAACTTAATTTAAAGTAGTAACAACAATTCGTATCAAAAAGTCAACAAAAACAAAGGGTAGGTATAATTTTAGTGCACGCAAGTGTAGTCGGGAGCGAACGGAACGCGGGTCGAGGTACGGGAGGCGAGTATCGACTGACGCACCAATCGCGTGCTCGGAACGGTGCTCCCTCATTCCCCGCGTCCCGCTTGACCCCCAAAGAGTCCTAAAAAATGACTTCTGCGCATCTAACTACTCTTGCCAACTTATGGCCGGGGAATATACCTAACTTTAAACTATAATACGTATGTGACAATTATAATAATATGAACTGCAAATTGGAGTTTCACTTCCGCTCTTCTATCATACTTCACCTCGCGTAAGAGGAGATAGATAGAATATCTTCCACCTATGTCCCCAAAGGTCCAACTCACTTGAAACGAGTCGAACAGATCCAGCTCCTGGCTGACGGAGTACAAGATGGTGAATATCTTGTTGTACTTCTCGTCCGAGGACTGCTGGATCTTCTCGATCGACTGCTCGATGTCGCCGGGTCATAAGATGCCGTTTAGACCCACTCCCAACACCTGGAATCATATTAAATAGTCTATTAGTTAGGTTACTCGGACAGTGGTTTTACAATAACGACGGTAGCTCACCTCCTCCGTCATCCTCCGCCGAAACCGCAGTAGTTCAATTCAACTGGCTCGAGTCATGTTCCGCTACTCGAATCGGATGCGAGTAGCGGAACATGACGCGAGCCAGTTGAATTGAACTACTGCGGTTTCGCTGCTATGGTTTGACGGCGGAGGGGGTGTGTGAAATTTGGCACTATAGGTACACCGCTGCCTAGCCCTTCGTTGAAACAAGGTGTGATTTTATTTTATGTGCTGGTTTCTGCGGTAAATTTTCTACGTGAGAAACATGAAATCTACTCCACGATTAAAGGCTCGACGCGACACTTGTAGCACAATTTCTATGATCATATTTCTCTGCCTGTCGCGCCCGCTATATCGAGCCAGTCTGCACTGAGTTGAGTAGTAGAAGGTCGAGTCGTGCATACAGATGCACGACTTGACCGACGTGACTGCCATGGTGGTACAATCGCGGTCTAAAAATGTTTATTAATTTGCAAATTAGATTCTTTAGCACATTGTGTGCAGTAAAGTCTGAATTAAACTATAACTAGGTACTTATTACTTTTTAATAGTTAAGAAGGATCTATTCTAACAAAAGAGTATTAATGACTTTTTGATTCTGAAACTCATTTCTTATACAAGATGTCCCAGAATTAACGCACAACCTCTTAAGGGGTAATTGTACTCATCATTATGAACAACTTTTACTATGGGACCAAACCTGAAATCGCGAAAAAAAAATCAGCTGTTCCCTACATTTTTGTTCGAATAACTCGTCAAAATGTAGGGAACAGCTAATTTTTTTTTCGCGATAAAAAATTGTAGTTTTTACTTTTAATATAAATTATAATTGAAACCGTAATTAAAATATACATGGTAACACTAAAATATATATATGTCGCACCCGGCAAAATGTTTACAACAAGACAAGGCGCGCCACCTAGCGGCAACTATAAATACTAGAATTGGCGCGCTTTGACAGAGTCGCGGCGTGTCCGACTGTCCGGCGGGTTACAAGGTAAAAGAGAACGCGCCAAGAGGGGCATTCATATCCTGGTGATCGCGCTGTGAAGGCGCTTCGAAATTGTCCTACGTTTTGTTGCATCATCATACCAATCTGTTATTGTCTCAATGCAGGGCAAAGGCCATAATACCTAGTTGATTGTAATACCTAAAGTTATTAAAGTGTAAAGTGATTATCATTTTTAGTGAATGCGTCAATTGTAAATTTTAATAAACGCTGCCGCGCTGTGTATCGCACCTTGGCCAACTTCTGCCCACATGATGACCGAATCTAACAGAGTAAAATCCTGACGATCCGACATATAGTATGTACAAGCTTAAAATAAAACAAAAAAAAACAAAAATGTAATTTTTATACCTGTACCACCTTTTTAACATTTTATTATGCAAATAAATTATTTGATTTGATTTGATCTGACGTCGTTAGAAAGTATTTAGCTAATGCTGCGAATAATTATATATTATGTCGGTTTTCGAAGAGGTGATGCTGCCTAATGCGCGTGCGCATTGTGTATCCTGCACCAGTATTCCCACAAATAGATTACGTTCAGGATAATGCAGTGATACACACGGCGGGTATACTATGGCGTGGTTCAACGTGCACCGTGTCATTCGTCTCATTCAATTCGACAGCACGGTTGGCGCAGTGGTTAAGCGATTGACTGCTGCGCTGCGTGTCGCGGGTTCGATTCCCGCACGGAACAAATATTTGTATGACCTACAAGTAGTTGTTCTGGGTCTGGCTGTTTGTGTATGTGAGATTAAATGTTTGTAAACGCACCCACGATACAGGAGAAACTCCTAGTGTGGGGCAACGTTTAAAAAAAAATTAAAATGTGCTGCTCGGACAGCAGATAAGAACCCGATTGAAAATCTGTGGGGCAAAATGGTTCAACGCTGGGTTTGTTAGAACGTAAGAAACCCTGAAGATCTTAGATCTCATTGTGTACGAGTATGGGATGATAAAGCGGCGGATGACCGGGACTGATTTATGCAGGCGCCTTATCGCATCTACGCGAGACAGACTACGTGCCGTCTTATCTGCTGATGGAGGCTGTACAAGTTATTAAAACAATACATTGTTGATAGAATTTAAATAATTTAATTTTCTTTAAAAATTTGGATTTTTTTTAAATTTGATTATTTCTTCCTATTTTAGCATTTTTAGTAATAAGTTCCACCTGTCGCTCGGTTAAAGTCCGTATTATGATTATAATAATTAATATTTTATCTTTTTTTTTACGAAAAAGTTTCCACATTAAAATATATCCCACACGACGTGTAAATAAAAAAAAATCTATGCTCTATACCCTCAGAGTTACCCCCTAAGGGACTTACTAGAGAATGGTCAGCAGCGTTCTCTATGCATTTTTAAAACCATTTTGCGATCGCCAACCCGCCTGCCAAGCGTGGCGATTATGGCAAATCCCCCCCTTTTTGGGGGAGGCCTATGTCCAGCAGTGGACGTCTTTCGGCTGGAATGATGATGATGATATAACTATACCTAATCAAATCACTTATATCATCGAGCTTGTGACGTAGATGTGTGCATTAAGGTGGTAAGAACTTTAACCGCGACTGTACAGTACATAGTCTCTGGAAACTCCTCCCCCCTTATTCCAAAACAAGGTTTATCTTCAGACCCAGGTTTAAAACATGGAGCCATTATTGAATTTCGAACTTTATTCCGGCTATGGTAAAGTTCGTAAACACAAAACTGACAACTTAGTACCGAACTAAGTTTTCAGTTTTGTATAAAGAACGGTATTTCAATCACTGTTACGTTCTTATTACAAAAACTGGCTCCATGGTTTAAGACATGTCAAAATATAAATCTTGTTTTGTAATAAGGCGGCTCATGTTGACGCAGCTAGACTGCATTGTTTTAGGGCCCGTGTGTAAACTTGCAATAGTAATAGTCCATTTAGTTGTCACAATATTGTAACAGAGTTGTTACATAGTTTTATAAAAGTTCGTAATATACTGCCGTTTCCGGCGTATAAATACATTTTTAAGGTTTTCTTAGTAAACAATTAATTAAATAAATTACGATAACATTCAAATTGCAAATTAGTCAAATATTAGATAATTATGGAAATGTTAAAAATGAGTTAATTATTTCAAAGAGATAACAAGAAGAAAATGTAATTAATTCCTAATATTTAAGTCATCTTTTCCTTCATAAAATCATTAGTCGAGTAGTATCATTTACTTAAGAGATAATTGAATAATTTACATTTAAATGTCCTAAAGTTAAGAGTTTTACAATCTGGTAGTTTATTATAAGCTTTGGTTGCCATACAAAATGCATTATTAAAAAATAGTTTATTATTTCGTCTATGCACAAAGCATGTGAACTTTGGTCTTGATACAACGTCATTATGCAGATTGCTACCGTATTGATTGCCTACCGTATATATTTAATCTATGGTGCAGTTTGGGATCCCAAGTTCGGTCAATATTCTTAAATAATATCACTGCCGGTATAATCGGTCGTGTAAGTCGTGAATGGACCGCCATGAGAACGAATGAATCCATACTGGAGGAACTCAGTATTACCAAGCAACTCTCTACAATGTGCCAGGAGCGTGCCCTCAGCTTTTTCGGACATATTATGCGTTCCCAAAGGCGTATGATACTGGGCCGGGTGGTAGGAAAACGCGCTCAAGGCAGAGCACCGGCAAGATGGTCCGACGCAATCAAAAAGGCTGTTGGAGGTAGCATTTACCGAGCGGTCTACACTGCTGAAGACCGCATAGCTTGGAGACGCGTCGTATGTTGTCGCGATCCTCAGCATTGAGGGAACGACGAAGAAGAAGAAGAAGTCGTGAATACTGACCGTATCTCCTTCAATAGCGGCGAGAGATAGTCCATCAGCGATGGTAACGGCGCAGAGCCTCTCCAATGCTGCGTGAGGCTCGCCTCGTTGACACAGCGACACTGCCTTGTTCAGAGGCTCGTCAGCGAAGAAGTTGTTGCGCAGATGTTTTATGACAGCCTCGCTCATGTCCGGGGTTATGGTCACGAAGCGCGCCATCTGAAGAGAAATCAAAAAGGTATAAAGAACCAGTTTTTCGACTTTTGACGACACGGTTGGTGCAGTGGTTAAGCGTTTGACTGCTGCGCTGCGTGTCGCGGGTTCGATTCCCGTACGGAACAAATATTTGTATGACCTACAAGTAGTTGTTCCGGGTCTGGCTGTTTGTGTATGTGAGTTTAAATGTTTTTAACGCACCCACAATACAGGAGCAATTCCTAGTGTGGGGAACTTTAAATCTTTTACCCGCGGATTTGCTCCCATGGTCTATCCCACAGGAACCATGAATTTGTCACTTTTCGATCCATAAACTATCTTCACGCACCAAGTCACGACAAATTGTTGCTCTGTTGCTGCGTGAAAGAACATATAAATGAAAAAACAAACCGGCGAAGTGCGTGTCGGACCACGCACAATGAAAGGTTCCGTAGTTGGGATAAATGTATCCCAAAAATAAACTTAACATTGTAGTTGAAAAACATGTTCTCCCATACATCGATATACGTCACGGTCAATTCTCCAACTGAAAATGTAAGTTGGTCGACTATTACTCGTTAACTTGTAAAGCCTACTTAGCGGTGATATTTTTCCTTTTAATTTCGTTATATATACTACTGCCATGAATTTGAACAACCATTTAGCAGGCAGAGAGGGGAGACTTGACGCTAAAAAATATATAAGCTAAGCTTAATATTACGCAAACGAATCTCTGAATCGAAAACTGGCTTTGGCAGACCCACAATACTTTTGAACGGCCTATCCAACGATACCATGGGATAGACGAGAAAAAAAAATCATTTCCACTTTAGATGCTAGGGAGGTACAGACGGCTACACATCAAGCTATACGGTTCCAGTATAAGCTGATCTCACATTGTGTAGGATTTTCGTACAATGAGAGGTCCGCGTATACTGGAAATGTATAGCTTGATGTGTAGCCGTGTGTAGGTACCCTAAAAAAATTGTTCAACGTTACCTTTGGACATTGACTCAGCACTCGGCCCGGCTGACGCGCGGCCCAGTTAAAAATATTGATTTGGTTGCATCGCACACGCATAGGACACAAAGATTTTATGTAATAGTGTGTATGAAGAAAAAGTAGTATATAATTATGTAAATAAATCAGATTTGAATTTTATATTCTTGTCTCATTACCCCTCACTGTGGCCAAGACACCTTTAGCCATCTCTGATCAGTCTCGTGAGTCTGCGCGACTGGCAGTGAGTTTACCCTTCCCAAAACCTGGAAATCCTGTCTACTATCCGTCTGTAACCTTAGCTCGCATGGTGCAGACATCCTGAACTTATTTATATATTTATTTATCACATACTAGGTATATGGTAGGTTAGGGCTGTAGGGCTTATAGGGCTTAGGGTCGTAGGGCTATTAGGCTTGTAGGTCTGTGTAGGTTCCCTTAACTTATCATACTTATATTTTCATGTACTGTCACACCCTTACCAATATTGCGGCCTTACGTGACGTTTGTTAAGGGTGGACGTACATGTTGGTCCTTCGAAGCGGATTATCTGCCGAAATTACATGGTTCCATTCTGCGTTCGGTAAAAGTTGTTTAATTTGTGACACCCTATTGGCTACGAACGTTTGCCACCGTTCAGGCTCTCCTCTTGTCCAGCCTAAGGTGATCATACAATCCGTCCAGCAAGAAGTCGTAATATTCTTGCAGTTAAGCGCTTCCTGAACTTTTTCCATCAAGACTTTATTTTACCCATACCAAATTACGGTTTTTAGTACTAAGAGTATCTGAGCTAAGCCGGTGACAGACAGACAGATAGACAGGCGGACATGGCAAAACTATAAGGGTTCCTTGCTAACTACGGAACCCTGAAAACCGATATATCGAATATCGAAGGCTTAGGCTAACATAGTAATTGGTACTAATATATTTATTAGAACTCATGAACGACGATTTCGGTAAATTATGCAAGGAAGTGGAGTGGAGTTAAGATAGTAGAAAGAGAGAATAAAAGATAAAGAGATAAGTAAGAACTTTTATATCAAGGCGCTGAGAAGAGGCAAATGATAAAAGTAGGCTTGTATTAAACAAAAAAATTGCCGAATCTATACAGGCTGTTAAAGAGACTGCGTGCCATAGCTTAGGAGTAGGTTCAGTATCGATAAAGGAACCCAGAAAAAAAAAATATATGTCCCAAAAAATTAACACCCTGTATAGTTTGTGGTAGCGGAAAAAATATATGATAATCTTGAACATATTTCTCAGAACTTGGTTGTTACCAAAACACGTTTAGAAAAAAATCTCTATACAAATTAACGGTAAACTAACCCTTTACTTTGAGTTTCAATCCAAAATATCTGTATTAAATATCAATGTACGGTTATTATTTAATTAATTACAAAAACGTCTTGTTTGTATGCAGAACTTGGTTGTTTTTTATTTTCGATTAGGTACTCAACTCATTTTTGAGTAAATAATTAATTGCTTCATATTTTGCAATAAATTACAAGCGTTGTGTCATCGCGCTTCTCTTTCTTTTGTATGCAGTCTGACAGTGACAGCGGTTTACCTGTTGTCAGCGTCTTAACGATGTCATTATGGTCTAGAATCGACCAGAGTATTTTAACTAGCAAAGTTTTATGACAAAATGTGTCTTGATACTCCACCCCTGAAGCAATTCTTTCATGATTATTGTTTTGTATTTATTATAGAAATGTAAATGTTCTTATGTATGTTATTGTTTATGTAAATGGCATACTACAGACTACCTGCAGTATTGTCTCTCCTTATGCCTTTAAATTGTGAGCTCTGAAAAATATATATACTTTTATCTGTAATTTATGCTCCGTGTGGTGTCGGACGTAAAGAATAGCACCATCCTATTTCTTATATTATATGTATTATACAGGGTGTCTCAGATATCAACGTCAAGCCGGAAACGGGTGATAGGCCAAGTCGTGACAGTTATCACAAAAATATACAAAACAATCTTTCTATCTTTCTATATATGGATTATCATGAGATATCATCATATCATATCATACTTATATCCTATTTGTTCCCGTGGATGTCGTAAAAGGCGACTAAGGGACTAAGTGTATGCTTTGTGTATGTATGTATTGTATTGTATATGTAAATGGTACACCACTGACTACCTGCAGTATTGTCTCTCCTTCTCCCTTTAATCCATCCAAAGGTTGTCTGTAAAAGATCGCTTTTAGCGATAAGACCGCCCATTGTGTCACCCTATGTAAAATTTCAACATTTATATCTGTAACTTTTATTGTGTACATAATAAAGAGTATTCTATTCTATTCTTATTAGAGAATGGGCAGCAGCGTTCTCTATGCATTGGAACACCATACTGCGATCGTCAATCCGCCTGCCAAGCGTGGCGATTATGGCAACCACCCACCCCCATTAGGGGGAGGTCTATGTTCAGCAGTGGACGTAGTTCGGCTGAAATGATGACCTATAACTTGCTTAGTAAAGAGTATTCTTGCTGCATGCATAAAAGTCTTATTGTAACGTATAATACTTTACAATAAGGCTTTTAGGTACTATTTTACCTACATTTGCAACATAAAGTTCTCAATACATTTAGCGGGCAGTGGGTGTGCCTTGATAAACGTGTCTCGATCGGCCGAGCCCCGAGCTCTCCCGAGCTTTATCGAACGATCCCACGATGTACCTAATTATTCTGCACTGGCCGCCCTGGCTATCTTTATACAGGGTCTCTAAATGGCTCGTTCGACTTCATTTTCATTTACTAAACTGCTTAAAAAAAGGTCAAACTCAAACTCAAAGCATTTATTTCAAATAAACCTATTATAGGCACTTTTGAATTGTCAAGGGGTCAGTCAGTCAGATGAAGCTAGTTGCCCATTCCAAAGCGTAGTAGGTTCCTATGGAGAAGAACGGGCAAGAAACTCCACGGACACTCTTTTAAATCAAAATATTGTTACATAGTATTGGTTACATAATTTATGTTGAAATTATACATGTGAGAACAATGTAGAAAGTCGTGCACATTAAAAGCGTCCGTAATAAAAATATAAAAAACAACTAAAATACTAAGTTAAAATAAACCGTGGCAGCTAAGAAATGACCAGTCCCTACTGACGGCGCCCGTTCACGAACATGACGCATGGATCAGCACCATTTAGCTCAACCATTTTGAAGGGAACTTAATGATCCAACACATACGCCACCATCAGCTAGACATTTTAGTGAGCATGACACTCTCAGCCGCCATGGCACATTCAAGTCAATAAAAGACGTACTCAGAAAATGGTATGGTATATGGTCCAGGCTCGATCCTATTACATGGAACTTAAAAACAACTGATGAGAGGTGATTTTTTTACTTCTGTCTACCCTTTCGGGGACTATAGGGGTGATGTTATTCTTTTTAAAAGCTGACCACTTATCTAAAAAAACTTCTACATAACAAAAACAACCCTCTTCCAAAAAAAACACACTACTACTAAAGTGAAAAATTGCTTCGGAAGTCGTTGTCTTTGGCTCTGTATTTTAGTTTTTTACCTCTTTTATCTATTCTGTGTTTTTTACCACCAACTTCCGAAATTGATAGTAATTTTTCACTTTGTTTTGATAGTAATTTTTCACTTTGTATTGTTTATTTTTTGTAAAAAGTTTTTTAATATTCTCTTATTAGGGGTGTCAGTTTGTAATTTATCTTTCACCATATGCATTGTGACGAACAGAAATTGCTTAGCAACCATATTAAAGTACCTAATCGAATCGCAACCCGTGAAATACTTAAAAACACCCAAATTGCTATAGGTGTACCTATAAAATTTGAGGATTCCGATTTCCATACGATCCCCTAATAATTCTGACTTGGTGACAATGGGACCACCTCGAGAACATCCTCTTTCAACAAAAAAAAATATTTTCAAAAACCGGTCCACAATACATGATTTCTGAAAAACTGTACAATTTAGAGACATCGTTTTATTTTTCCTGTAATCTTTACATAAACTTCTATAACATAGAATAATTTCAGATTTTTATCTATGCAAACTTCGGAGATAAGGGGGGGGGGGGCACCGTATTTTTCTTTACATTTTTCATCAGAAGTCGGAAAGTACACATGCAGCCAAAAAAAATTTTTTTGAGAATGTGCAATCAGCGCTCTTTCATATGATACCCCACGTGCCCTAGTAGCCCCACTTCAATTTTTTAAGACGCCCTTTCAGTACCTTTTGCAAAAAAAAAAAAAATTCTTTCTTGTTTGTAAAATAGTTGGGCAAACGTCTAAAACTATTCTAAATTTCAAGTTGACAGACAGACTTAGTCTCACCATAAGGGTTCCTTTTTACCATTTTGGTACGGAACCCTAAAAAAACGAACATTATAACCTCCTCCTTTTTGGAAGCTAGTTAAAAACGGGAAACATTTTCATTTTCCATTGTGTCAAATTATAAAAAGTAGGTAGCTATAAACCGGGACTATTGGCTCCAAGGCAATAACCCCGGTTCATTGCGCGCCAACAGAATGAAGTAAATCAAATGAATAATGTAACACTACGAAGTATCTACGAATACATTTTGATATTTTCTTTACCTACACATACACACTACATTTTATTTTGCTTCTTTAGATCTGGGTGAGAAAGGATAAGTAAAATGAAATCGTTTATTCTGTAAATAGGATATTAGAATCACTTTTACACGACATATAAAAAATTTAAAAAAATATCTAGGTGTAGCCGACATTTCCTATCTACCCCTGAGAAGAAATGGCGAAACAAACTTTTTTATTGTATCATGGACCGTAGTTCGTGTAGTCATTTGAAATATCAGGTTTTTGGGTAAACTTCACAGACGTGATGGGTACTTATCGATATTTGAACATGATAAACCTTTGATGATTAACCTATGACGATAATATTTTGTTCTTATTTTCTACTTATCTAATTTAATAGATGTTTGAATTGAATGCTGTTCCTACATTATAAATATATTTAATTTATTGTAATCATTAACATATTCATTTCAGTTAAATGTTTTTTTGAATGTATAATAAATTGATAGTTATAATTAATTAAATAACTGAACAAATGTTATTGTAATACATATTTGTACGCCGTTAAGGTAAAACATGACTGTGATCCTTTCTGCAATATACTTAACATCTTGCATGCTTTGTGTGTGCATTACTCATGTTTCGAAAAAATAAGTGATGTATCTATCTATCTATAAAACAAAAGAAAACACATAAATCTACACGCGATCGTTGCCCCCAAAATATAAATAAATCTATCAAATCTTTAATTTTAATTTGATCGTATTTCAATATCGATACCCAAAATGTCTGCAGAGTTTCGCTAGCTAATTAAATTTGACCCTGTATACTTCTCTGCACCCTGTATAATTCTACGTATCTCCGTGATTTTTAACCGACTTCCAAAAAGGAGGAGGTTATATGTTCGGCTGTATGTTTTTTTTTTACGATTTCTTTTCGATCGACTCAGTTTATTAGGGTTGCTAAGAAATGTATGCTAATTGCAATGCTTATGGTGAAGTCACCATCAGTTCCTGTTCTCCTGGTTCTTACCCGGAGAACTCCTCAACAATTAACGCCCCTACATCGGGAAAAGTAGAATTTTGTAAAGAGGTGATGAGCAGTTGACATTAGGCTACTGTAACTTAGATAAAAGCGTGGCGATTATGGCAAACCTCCCCTTTGGGGGAGGCCTATGTCCAGCAGTGGACGTCTATCGGCTGAAATGATGATGATGATGATGATGAACTTAGATAAATTACTAGCTGACCCACTAAAAAGTAAAAAAAAAAGAATACAGTTTTTTTTTTTGGTTATGTTTTTTAATGACATCAAAGGGCAGGAAACTCCTGCATGGTTTTAAAAGACGTTGAATAAAGGGATTTACGAAAGACCTGTCCATTGCAGTACCTACTTAGACATTGTATCTATGAGTGAAAATGACTATGAAGACCCGTATTTTTCATTAGCATTCATCTAAATAGGTGTGCAGTATACCAACGTTCTCTAGTTAAACAATATTATTGACGTGTAAACGTGTTTGTTCAAACCTACATATAAAAGAAATAAACATCATTTTACGCACTTCGGGTTTTATGGACGTGATCCTTTTAAAAAGGCAAAATCAATCAAAATCAAAAGTCATTTATTCAAACTAGGCTGGGAATCAGCACTTTTCGAACGTCAAAAATTACATGAGACAGTCCCCCAAAAACCCCCACCCTTCACCACTTCCTAGTGCTTTAGCTGGGAAGTAGAAGTGGCGCAACAAACTCACCAGCAGCACAGCTGTCTGTTCGCATATAAAACTTGAATCTTTACAATCAAATGTAAAATAATTTGCATTACGCAACACAAAACATTAAATTAAATTATTTGCCTTATGTTAGATAGCACACACCACTATAAAAAAAATTAAACGTTGCCCCACACTAGGAATGTCTCCTATATTGTGGGTGCGTTTACAAAAATATAAACTCACATACACAAACAGCCAGACCCGGAGCTTGTAGGTCATAAAAACATTTGTTCCGTGCGGGAATCGAACCCACGACACGCAGCACAGCAGTTAATCGCTTAACCACTGCGCCAACCGTGTCGTCAAAATTATATATATATAATAATCGTATAAAACTATACTCAAGCAGAAATAACGTAAAAAAAACGTATCTAAATCGATAATCGATACGCATTACCTACAAACATTTTAACTTTTACAAAAACACTCCTCGTTTAAACGTTAATAAAACCAAGACCCCATGTCACTGACTCAGCGTATTTGTTATCACAATAAATTGATGACTGTCGTAATCTCCACGCTTCATTAAGTCGAGACGCATGGGGCCGAGGGTTCATTGAACGAAAGAAAAATAGAATAGAACAGAATAGAATAGAAAACACATACATACATACACACACACATACACCTAGAAATACTCGTAGTTTATAAAGGAGGATTACACAGAAACTTTAACAAATAAATTATATCGTTCTAACAAGCTTGAATTTCGATACAAAACCGATACACTTCATACTAAATTTTCATGACCTACTTTTTGAATCGATATTAATTCATAAGCATCGATATCTACCTATTTCTTACTTCTTGTACACCAACTGACAAAGAAACAAAAAACCGGACAAGTGCGAGTCTGACTCGCGCACGAAGGGTTCCGTACCATTATCTATAAAAATGCCAAAAAATCACGTTCATTGTATGGCAGCCCCCCTTAAATATTTGTTTTATTTTAATTTAATTATTTATTTTTAAAGTGACTATATAGGTAAATATTCTGTGAATATTTCAATGTTGCCGTTATCTATATAGAGCAAAAACGAGCAAAAAAATCACATTTGTTGTATGGGAGCCCCCTTAAATATTTATTTTATTCTGTTTTTAATTGTATTTGTTGTTATAGCGGCAACAGAAATACATCACCAGTGAAAATTTCAACTGTACGGTTCATGCCTGGTGACAGACGGACAGACAGACAGACAGACGGCGGAGCTTAGTAATAGAGTTGCCGTTTTACCATTTGGGTACGGAACCCTAAAAAAGAAACAGGTTGTACCATTATCAAATACCTTGACAACGTGTTATTTTTCTCAGTTTGTTTACTTCTAAAGATCCCAATTTCATGGTACGAATTAAAAGCTCTTATGAATTATAAAACTTGCATTTCGGACAAATCAGCCTATAGCTTTAATTCTCAAACATCACACACAGGGACACTAGCAAACAGAGTTCTATTCACCCCATAACTAACGAAGCGTGAAGTCCTATTGTGATAAACAAACTTCTCGTCAGTGACAACAAGCGACGGGGATGCTCTGAGTTTGATAATTAATCATTTCACACGCCTTGTCGCCCGCAGGGGCCGTGCTACGACGGTTGTGCTACGAGCTACGAGGATAGTGCTACGCGCTACGAGTTGATAGAAGATTTTTTTTTTTTTTTTTTAACTATTATTACAGGTTTTATTACTTAATGTAATAATGCGGTCTCTTATAATTATAATGTCTATAAATAAAATTATTTACAATTCAAAATTATTAGGATGATATTTCATTGCAATATCATTAATGTTCTGGCTGATTTGGGGCTCGGAATCGCTCACATATAAGTATTTGAAGTATTAAATATAAAAAAGAACAGTCGAACTCCGTATTTAATAGAAACTTGTAACACTTTTGAGAACCTTGTTCTACTTTTCTATTATCAATGAATTAATTAAATTCGATTTTATTGATTTAACATACATGGATATACTTATGCCTTTTACAATAAAAAAACTATAGACTTCCTGCAGTGTTTGGCACCGCGACGGTCGCGCGCCGCGCGGTAGCCAGTAATAAACCAGTTACAAAGCAAGTCGGTTGTGTCATTTCTTTGCCTACAAATAGTCGATTTGGCGACGAGCTACCAGCGTGTGCTAGGAAATGGCGAACTTTATCGGGAATTTATCTGTTTTTGATGGGAGTTTTTTTACGGAAAAATAAAAAAAGTCATTAAGTTGAACAATGTACCGGAGGGTAACTGGGGTGCGGTACTGTTAACACATCTATCGGATGAGTCTTATCGGCTCGTAAGGAATCTCGTGCAGTCCGCGTGCTTGACGGAGTTCCATGGGTGGAATTGGTGGCAGAGCTGAACGGTCACTTCCAACCGAAGAGATCGACGCATGCTACGACTACGGATTATTACTATATGGATATATATTTTTAATAATACTCATAGTTATTAAGAGGAGGCTCCCTATTTTTTTAATTTTTTTTTGCATGATACTATCTGACATAAAGACTGTTTGTAATTATTATTAACCGACTTCCAAAAAGGAGGTTCTCAATTCGGCTGTATGTTTTTTTTTTGTATGTTTGTTACGCGATTACTCCGTCAATTATGAATCGATTTTGAAAATTCTTTTTTTTTTTTAAAGGTTATACTCCCGAGGTGGTCCCATTGCCACCAAATCAGAATCTGATGAGGGGATCTCATGGAAATCGAGGGAAACCCTCAAATTTTATATGCATACCTATAGCGATTTGGGTATTTTTTATAGTAACTCGTGCATTTGCTCTCCGAAAGCACCATTTGGTGAAGTGGAACTGATGATGGAGACCACAGATGGCCACCGGAACAATATAATAATGAGTACCTATTTAACGGGTTGCGATTAAGCAATTTATGCTGGTCATTATGCATATGGTGAGTGGCAGTTCTCCTGGTTCTTACCAGGAGAACTCCTCAACAATCAACGTCCCGGCATCGGGAAAAGCAATATTTTGTAAAAGGTGATAAGCAGTTAACATTAGGCTATTCTAACTTAGATAAATACAAAACTGACCCACTAAAAAGTGAAAAATAAAAAACTTTATACAAAAAAATAATAACCGACTACCTAATTCCGAATCGATCCTAAGACACCGAATTCCGAAATTAAAGTTATTTTTCACTTTGTAGTGTTATTTTTGGTAGTCGGTTATTATTTTTTTGTAAAAAGTTTTTTTTGTTTGTATTGTATTGTGTTTTTATAAGTTTTTACTAAATTTATGTTACGTACCTACTTACTAATTAATGTAACATAACAGCAAACCAACATTATGTTTTGCAGTGCCCTGACAGGGTTCATGTACTAAAGCCGACAGTAATTTATTGTAAAATGTGTGATGTGCATGAGAGCAAATAAATAAATAAATAAATGAATATTCTGAATCAGTCACACATACAATCAAAATGAAACTTTAGTATATGATTTATTGGATTATTTTCTTTCTATGTACAAGACAGTTACGTAATTGTAATATTTTCGCTCGATACATTTTTTATTTGAAAATCATGTCTTTTTAGGGTTCCGAACCAAAATGGTAAAAAGGAACCCTTATGGTGAGACTAAGTCTGTCTGTCTGTCTGTCACACCTGGTTATCTCAAGAAATACTAATGCTATCAACTTGAAATTTAGAATAGTTTTAGATGACGTTTGCCCAACTATTTTGCAAGTAAGAAAGAAATTTAAAAAATATATCTTTTTTGCAAAAGGGACTGAAAGGGGGTCTTAAAAATTTGAAATGGGGCTACTAAGGCATGTGGGGTATCATATGAAAGAACGCTGTTTGCACATTCTCAAACATTTTTTTTTTAGGCAGCATAGTTTCCAACTTTTGATGAAAAATGTGAAAAAAAATACCGTCCCCCCCCCCCTTATCTCCGAAGTTTGCAGAGATAAAAATCTGAAATTATTCTATATAATAGAAGCTTATGTAAAGATTACAGAAAAAATAAAACGATGTCTCTAAATAGCACAGTTTTTCAGAAATCATCAACATCATATATTCGTACGGAACCCTCGGTGCGCGAGTCCGACTCGCCCTTGACCGGTTTTTATGTCTAAAATAAATATTCACAGCAAGAAAATATAGTTTATTATCCAGCCACCAGATATTTTTTCTCTAGATCAATTATTACTTTGGTTATAAACGAAATAGGAATTGAGACTTACGCTATTTAGTTTCATGCTCGAACACGATCAAAGAGCGCACGCGATATTCAACTTTAATACTGATGTGTTAGCGTTTAGCACATAACGGAGTGGCGGGGAGCATGGGACGGAGCTTGCGTGGAAATTTGATTTAGACTGCCTGGTCTTAAAGAAACTTTGCTTAAAAATCTCATTCAAAAATTTCAATATCCCAACAGAGCCAAATATGTATATAAATCCTCCGCGAAACTAATTAAAAAACCGCGTATAGAAACTCCAACCCCCTATTACAAAACAAGGTTTATCTCCAGACCCAGGTTTAAAACATGGAGCCATTATTGAATTTCGAACTTTATTCCGACTATGGTAAAGTTCCTAAACACAAAACTGACAACTTAGTATCGAACTAAGTTTTCATTTTTGTATAAAGAACGGTATTTCAATCACTTTTACGTTCTTATTACAAAAACTAGCTCCATGGTTTAAGCCATGTCAAAATATAAATCTTGTTTTGTAATAAGGCGGCAAGAGCTTAAATTAAAAATAAAACCAAAAAAGGTCTCGATCCACAAAACAGTCGAGTCTATAGTTTCGCAGTTCGGCGTCCTTATTGAATAGGATTTGTCGCCGGGAGGGCGAAAGAGGGATGGGAGAAATGCCACCCGCTCCCTCAGGCCCTCACGAGACGATATTGCTAACCATTAGGTAGTCGGGAAATTTTGACAAGGACAAAATTCAACGTGGTTTTTAAGGCTTTATGAATAGTCCTTTAGAATTTTAGATTGTTTTAATTAATAGGTAATTAAAACAGTATTTGAAGTACTCGTATAACTAGTGGACACTATCAATGATAAAAATAATAATAATAATCTCTCGAGACTCTTTTTAGGTTAGGTGGTTGGATCAAGGGCCCGATTCAGAAGGCAGTACGATCCTCCTCGATACGGCTCGCATCGTGAGGAGGTTCCTATCTCTGGAGCCCTAACCACCGGTAGCTTGGACCCTGCTCCGGCGAAGCAAAATTTTTTCTATTTGTAAATGTTTTTATATACTTTTTTATATTCTAATATTTAAAAATGTAATTTACTTATATGTATTTAATAAGATAAAAGTAATAATAAAAAATATGTGTTACAAAAATTACAATAAAAAAATACAATACACATCAAATAAAATAAACACACACATTAAATAAAATAAACATAAATATAAACACAAAAAACATAAAAACATTGACATAAAAATATTTAAGGCATTGGAATGACGCTTTGTGAGCTTTGTGACCACAATCATTATGAGGCTGCCCATCCTGCTGGCCACCGTACCAAAAATACTGTTGGGACTATAAAAAATAAAAACGGTAGAGATATCGCAGCATCATGCTGAGATACGCGCCTTTTGCCTCGTACAGGACTTTCTGTTTTTTATTTAAAATTTTACTTTGTTTTATTTTTAGTTTTGTTCTGTTTCTATGAGTGTGTTTTATTTTTATTTGTGATCTGTGCCAGTCCCAATAAATGCTTTTTCTTTCTTTCTTTATATCAGTCGATCTACCAGTCAACATTGATCGCCTCAAATCATAATTGTACATATTGGTCAATGGTCGCTTTTTCAACAATCGACCTTCGATCGGTACCTTTTTAGGGTTCCGTAGTAAACAAGGAAGCCTTATAGTTTCGCTATGTCCGTCTGTCTGTCTGTCTCATCTGTCTCTTTGTCCGCAGCTTATATCATACACTCTTAGTACTCCTGCCAGGTTTGCAGGTGTGTGCGAAGGATATCGTGGCCCTGGCACACAGGCAACGGAAGGAACACGGGTGGGTTTTAGTCAGTAAAAGTCTGACAGTCCCGCTCCGCCCAGAGCGGGAGAAGTCATTTGATAATTTCCCACCCAAAAAAAAAACTCTTAGTACTAGAAAGCTGTAATTTGGCATGGGTATACCTATTAATCACGCCGACAAAGTTAGTAGACGAAACTTTTGTAAGGTTAACAAATATATATACATCTTTTATACCTCCCTTACACGTAAAGTGGGGATGATTTTTCTCGTCTCCCATGGTATGGGGTCTCGTTGGATAGGCCGTTCAAAAATATTACAGGTTTTTGAAAACCATTTTCGATTCAGGGATCAGTTTGCGTAATATTAAGCTTTAAAGTGTTAATTTTTGTTAGAGTCAAGTGTCCAAAAACAACCATTTAGATGGCCTTCCATCTAAATGGTTGTTGTGAAAAAAATTATGGCAGTAGTATATACATATAATGAAGTTAAAGGAAAACTATGTAAGTACAGCTAAGTAGGCTTTACAAGTTAACGAGTAATAGTCGACCAACTTACATTATTTACATAAGCAGTTGTAGAATTGACTGAGACGTAATATCGATGTATGGGGGAACATGTTTTATAACTACAATGTTAAGTTTGTTTTTGAAGTAAAACTTTTTTACGCACGCTTGACTTGGGGAGTAAGCTGGTGAATGCGTGACGAGAGTGTTACGGAAGCGAGCGAACGGAAGTTGAGAGGGAGATATAAGTTAGTGAAGATAGAAAGAGCGAGAGTTACGTTTCGTTTATTACTGTAGGGGCAAGAGAGAGAGGTGCGAGCACACAATCATTTTCTTTATCTCTTTCTCTCATAGCCAGTTGCGTTTCGGATATCTAAGACACAGTGCATGCCTATTGTTGTAAGTAAGTAAGTATAATTAGTATTACTATTTGTAAGTTTTACTTCAGTCGTGTGGTCTAAAGCACACTCGTTTTTAGGGTTCCGTACCAAAATAGTAAAAAGGAACCCTTATGGTGAGACTAAGTCTGTCTGTCTGTGTCTGTCTCACCTGGATATCTCAAGAACGACTATCAACTTTAATTTAAATAGTTTTAGATGAAGTTTGCCCAACTATTTTGCAAACAAGAAAGAAATTAAAAAAATATATTTTTTGCAAAAGGGACTGGAGTCTTAAAAAATTGAAGTGGCGTTGCTAAGGCATGTGGGGTATCTTAAGAAAGAGAGCTATTTGCACATTCTCAAACATTTTTTTTTCCGACTTTTACTGAAAAATGTAAAATAAAATACCGTTCCCCCCTCCTTATCTCCGAAGTTTGCATAGATACAAATCTGAAATTATTCTATGTGAAAGAAGTTTATGTAAAACGGTGGAAAAATAAAACGATGTCTCTAAATAGCACAGTTTTTCAGAAATCATCAACATCATATACGTACGGAACCCTCGGTGCGCGAGTCCGACTCGCTCTTGACCGGTTTTTTTTGTTGGGATAACTTCATCCCAACAACAGAACCTTTCATTGTGCGTGGTCCGACACGCACTTGGCCGGTTTTAGTAACCTAACACAGTCCGGTAAAAAGCTCGATCGCCGTCAAATTAAAAACAGTCGATCTACCGCAATCGAGTTGCACCTTATGGATGATCTTCGGATCGATACGGAAAGGTAGACAACAGAGATGATTTTGAAAGACAGTAATCATTGGAACATTGTTATCTCAGTACCCAAACAAAACCAAACATTATCATCATCGTTTCAGTCGAAAGACGTCCACTGCTGGACAATGGACATAGGCCTTCTCCAAAAGTAGGTGGGGGTCGCCATAATCGCCACGCTTGGCAGGCGGGTTGGCGATCGCAGTATGGTGTTAAAATGCATAGAGAACACTGCTGCCCATTCTCTAGTAAGTCCCTTTTATCAAAATACTTCCCGGTATTCGTCAATAATCAACAAATACCATACGCGAATACTGCTAAGTATCTCGGCATGACCCTGGATGCAAAACTGCGCTGGGAAGAGCATGTCAAATAGAAAAGAGCAGAATTGGATATTCAGTACAAAAAAATGTATTGGCTACTTGGTAGACAGTCGCCATTGTCAATACCTAACAAATTGTTGTTATATAAACAAATTTCCAACAACGATAGACCGAAAACCAAACGAAAGACCTACGATATTCAGATGTGGGGCTGCACCAGTCAAAGCAATCGTCAAATCATACAACGTTTTCAAAACTAATTCAAGTACTAAGGGATATAGTCAACGCGCCCTGGTACATTAGAAACAGCGACCTCCATCGGGAATAAAATATATAATAAAATAAAAATATGCAGAAGCTCATGAACACAGACGCCTCGACATTCACGTGATGATGAACATCACCTGAATGTCGAGGCGATCCACCTCCTTGACAACGCTGATTTAGTTCGAAGACTAAATAGGTTATAACCTTTTCCGCCTTATTACAAAACAAGATTTATATTTTGACATGGCTTAAACCATGGAGCCAGTTTTTGTAATATTAAGAACGTAACAGTGATTGAAATACCGTTCTTTATACAAAACTGAAAATTTAGTTCGGTACTAAGTTGTCAGTTTTGTGTCATAGTCGGAATAAAGTTCGAAATTCAATAATGGCTCCATGTTTTAAACCTGAGTCTGAAGATAAACCTTGTTTTGTAATAAGGGGGTTTGAGTTAGTTTATTGCAGTGTAAGTGAACTTTAACTGTAGTGCAATGCTGACATTTATAAAGAAAACGTGAATCAAGTGTCTTCCCCTTAACTTATAGTGAATAAGAAAGACGTTATTGGACGATTCCTTATTTGTATAGTTACTTAGCAGTTTAAGTTATATTTAAATTACTTGTTAGCTAAGCTAAATTGTAATGTGAATAAAGTATCACCAGTTGTGTTACTATATAAGGAAAAAAAAGAATAAGAATAGTATACAGGGTGTAAGGGACAGCCCTCCGCAAATTAACAGGGTGCATTCAGCTCCTTATTTTGAATCATATTCCACTGAATTTTTTTTATCGTAATTTCAGTTACTATTCCTTTATTTCAATGTAAAATCACATTCTCTGTACGCAGTACTCCATTAATGTAAATAACACAGCTAAAATAAAAAATCTGCAATGGATGTTGAAATTCTCTAACGAACGCCGCCTGAAATCAGCGAGCGCGGCCGTCCACCCCACCGCGACAAATCAGGTTCATTGGATTCCCATAACGTTCCTGAAATAATTTCATGTACCGGTCATCTTAGTACGATATACTGAATTCACCCCATCAGTCTGCGGAGGGCTGTACCTTACACCCTGTAGATACATCAGAACATTGATCAATTCTTGAAAGCAAATTCATAATGATATACCACAAACACTAAACTATCTTCAGTTCCCAAAGCAGACTGAATTTTATTTCGGCTGAATAAAGTTGTAAGTTCAACGGCAGAGGATAGAATACATAGGATACTTATGGCCGAAGTCCTATCGATTGTCGGTAGGTACTGTGAACGTCGGGGACAAATTGATTCGGATAATACTGACTATAAAGGTATTTATCGGGTATTTTATACCTTTGAAGTGCAATTTTTCAAACGTGTTACAGTAGTGATGGCCCAGTGGTAACCACCTCGTCTTAGAAGTAATAGGTCGTAGGTTCGAACCCAGACAAGCGCTTTACTTTGTGTAAATTATTTTATCACCAGTGTCAACAGGCTCTTAGAATGCCAGTCCTCTGAGTCTCTTTGAACTTAAAATACGTCGGTTGAGCGCCTCGTTAATTAAATGTTGAAGGAATTGTAATTTAAGATCGTTAAGTACGATTTTTTTTTTTTTTTCTTTTCCCTTGTTATCTACAAGCGGCTGCTTAGCCATAATTAGATGTGGTCTGGGGTGGGTTTTTTTTTTTTATTGCAATTCCAATGAATAGCATCAATTACAATATGTCGGAACACTTCAGTTCCTTTGGTCGAGGTCCAGTATGTGCCATCTTTTAAGGCGTTTTATGTGGTCTTTGTCTTGAAGTAGATCTTTAGCTAATGTGTTGCTGTGGTTGTTTAGTCTTTCTTTGTACTTTTTGCTGTAGTTGTTTACTTCCTCTCTTATGGTCGGCATTTCTAGGTGTTCTTGTATCTCGGAGTTTCTTACAAACCAGTGTGCGCTGGAGACCGTTCTTAGAGCAACATTTTGGAATCGCTGAAGTATCTCCAGGTTAGAATTGCTAGCAGATCCCCAAAGTTCAACTCCATAGGTCCAAATTGGTTTTAGGATGGCCTTGTAGACTAGCAATTTATTTCTGAGCGAGAGTTGTGATTTTCGGCCTAATAGCCATAAAAAGTTCCTAAATTGCAAGTTTGCTTCTGTTCTCTTGGCTTTAATGTGGTTTGCCCATGTCAATCGTCTATCTAGGTGCAAGCCTAGGTATTTCACCGTGGTGCTGGTTGGCAGGGTTCCTCGTTCCATGCAAACAGGTGCGCAATCCCCTTTTCTGAGTGAGAATGTGACATGCGTGGACTTCGTTACGCTAGGCTTGATTCTCCATTTTTGAAGCCACACGTCGATCTTATCCAATTGTGTCTGCAGTTTTGTGGATGCTTTTACGGGGTCGGTATCGCTTGCGAGACACGCAGTGTCATCTGCATACGTCGCTGAAACTACGTCAGCAGTCTCAGGCAGGTCTGCCGTATATATGGAGTAAAGAACAGGGCCCAGCACTGATCCTTGTGGTACTGAGGCTCTAATTTGATAAAGTTTTGAAAATTCTTCTTCATATTTCACTTGAAACCATCTTTGTTCCAGGTAGGATTTTAGAATCATGTAAAATGAGTTTGGGAGCAGAGTTTTAAGCTTGTATAGAAGTCCCTTATGCCAGACTTTGTCGAATGCTTGCTGGATGTCTATGAATACAGCAGAGCAGTACTCTTTTTTCTCTAGCGATTGTCTGATTTTGTGAACTACTCTGTGCACTTGCTCGACCGTAGCATGTTTCTCCCGGAATCCAAATTGGTGATCGGGGATTATCTTGTTCTCGTCCAAAAATGGTTTTAGTCTGAACAGCAATATTTTTTCAAATAGCTTTGATAGAACTGGGAGTAGGCTTATAGGTCTGTATGAGCTGGGTTCTGTTGGTGGTTTTCCCGGTTTGGCCATCATACATATTGTTGAAATCTTCCATAAGTTTGGATAGTGGTACACTCTAAGGATCGCGTTGAATAACATTGTTAAAAATACTATCGCTTTCTTGGGCAGTTGCTTAAGAACTTCTCCCGTTATCAGATCAAAGCCAGGTGCTTTTTTGTTTTCTAACCTGCAGATCGTTCTTCTAAGTTCCCTGGGAGTTACGAGTGTCAAGGGTAGCGATAGTTGCTGATCACTCAGGAGCATCTCGTCTACTTCATCTTCAAATTCCATCATAGATGACTCATTCGGAGTAAACACTTCACTTAGGTGCTCAGCAAACAATTCTGCTTTCTCTTTTTCACTTTTGGCCCACGGTCTTTCGGAGTTTTTTCTTATAGGTGGAATGTGGTTTTGTGGTCTTTTAAAGTCTTTTGTTATTTTCCATAGGGAGTAGTTATCCTTTTTATTGGTAGAGAGAGTTTGCAGCTTCTGTTGAAAAGTTTCATTTTCACTTTCCTCTATGAGTTCCTTTAGTTCTCTGGAAGCTTTATTGTATTTTGTTTTCTCTGTGTGAGCTCTGCTTGTTTGCCATTGCTTTCGTAGCCTCCTCTTCTCCGCCAACTTGTGCCTTATTTTAAGCGGGATGTTATGTTTTGGGGCTGATTTGCTGAGGGCGGGTGTAGAACGCCACGCAGCGACCTGTATTAGGTTCGTTATGTAAAAAGTAGCCTCGTATATGTCATCTTCTGTCTTGAGTTTTACTTTTAAATCTACTTCGCTTTCCAAAAAAGTTGCGAATGAATCACAATCAGTTTTGTGATTGTATAAGGTTGATTTTGGAGTTTTACCTACTACTGTGGCGCTAAAAGTTGCTATTATTGGTGTGTGGTCAGAAACAGAGTCGAGTGAAGATTCTACGTCAAAGTATAAGTGTGACAGGCCTTTTATAACGAAGAAATCCACAAGATCAGGGGTTTTATTCACGTCAGTTGGCCAGTATGTTGGCTGGTTTGTTCCTAGTGCTATAAGTTGTTCGTTATCGATACTCTTTTTAAGTTCTCGTCCTTTTGTAGTTGTCAGTCTTGAGCCCCAATAGGTGTGTTTGCAGTTCCAGTCTCCACCACTTATGAATCGGTTTCCTAGACTCTGAAAGTAGCGGTCGAACATGTTCTGTTTTGGGTTATGCTTGGGTGGGCAATAAATAGCGCTAACATTAATGGGGCCCATCTTCTCATTTACTGTTATTGTTGTGGCTTGCATCCAGTCTTCCCGTAATTGACTGTGTAGGTGGTGCTTAATGTTATTTTTTATGATCACGGCAGAACCACCATGGGAGGTGGTATCAGGGTGATTTGTACAGTATACGCTATAGTTATGCATCTTAAAACTTTTTGTGTCGTTAAGATGGGTTTCTGATATCAGAGCTATATCAATTTGGTTGTCTATTAGTAGTATGCTCAGTTCTTGTTTGTTTGGCGCTAAGCCATTTATATTCCAAGTAGCAATACGTAGGGAGGTCATTTTGACAGTTTACTCATGAGTGCGACGATAAGATTCATCATTGTGCTTAGCTGTGTGATCAGCTGGTCAATTCTTTCCGTCTGTGTTATTATTAGCGCTTCTAGACTAGGTCTGTGTTCTCGTGAGAAATTTTCAGTCTCTGTTCCAGTCATTAGTTTTCTCTGAGGCACTAGGCCAGCGTTATTTTTTAAATAAGTTCTCTGGGACTGTGTGTTGTCTCCGTTGTTTCTTGCATATGTTCTCTGGGACTGTGTGTTGTCTCCGTTGTTTCTTGAATATGTTCTCTGAGTCTGTGAGTTGTCATTGTTGTTTCTAGTGTGTGATCTTTGAGGGTTATTTTCTGCGTTTAGGCTGTCTGTAAGGTCTGTTACTTTTTCATTTGTGGATGGTTTATATTTAGGTGTTCCCTTTTTAAGCGATTCACTGTAGAGTTGTAGGCATTCAGTGGCAGTCAGATCTCGAGCTTTACTTTGGACAGATAGGTATTTTACACTGTCATCATGTTTAGATGTAGCTTTCATTGGTATGTTGTTGTTAGTTTTAGGTAGTGTTGGTCTCTCTTCAGCATTATTTATGTTTCCTTTTTGGCGAGTTTTAAGCTTGTTCGTAGAGTGTTTTTTGGCTAGAACTTCCCTATATACTTGACATCCCTTATAGCTAGCGGGGTGGCTTCCTGAGCACAGTGTGCATATTGCGGGGGTGTTCGCATCGACTGTACACATGGTAGTTGAGTGTGCACCAGCACACTTAACACACCTGTATGGTCGCATGCAGTTGTTTTTGCTGTGCCCATATTGCTGGCATCTTTTGCACTGCACTACTGAGTTTTTCCTTTTTGGGTCTTCTATAAGAACTCTTTGATTGTAGATGTATTTTATGTCCTTTACTAGTTTATTATTTTCCTGTTGGGCGACATTGACAAAGAATGTATTCAGGGGTTCCTTAGTCCCTGGTTTTCGGGCTGTAACTATCTCCCCTTGTACAGAATTACCGGATTTCTCAATTGCTGCTATAATTTCATCTTTAGGTGTACTAAAGTGGAGGTGTTTGATAACAATTCTCATACATTTTTGGTCTTTCCGGGTGAATGTATACCCTATTAGTCCCTTGTTTCGAATATGTTCTATCATTGTCTTGTACTTGTCTACGGTGTCTGTTGATATAATAAGTTGTTTCTTTGAAACTATTTTATAGGTGAAGTCTTCTTTACCCACAACTTCTTCCATTGTCTGGGTGAGCTTACTCAGGTCATCAATACCATAGAGTATGATTGGTGGTGGTTTTGGTGTTCGTTTGGCTGGGATATCTGTCTCCTCAACATCAAGCAGTGCAAAGCTATTGCTTGTCTCGATATCCAAGTTAGTATTGGGTTCTGGGTTATTTATACCCCTATGTGAATTAGTTCTTTTCACTTGATTCATTTGGGAGTCTTTTTCATCAGGAGAGCGGTTTCGTTTTTGTGTAGGCATTCGTTGGTATGGTGCACTTAGGTTGCATTCCTTTCTACGGTCGTTCTCGGTTGCATCGCTGAGAGATACAGATTTTTGGCGATTGAATAGGCCTGGATGGAATAATTGATGGGTCAATATTTTCTTTTGGCGTTATAATTTCCTTAGGTAGCAATACTTTGCCCCCCCCAGAATACGTGGGGCTGCCCGAGCATTGCTCAGAGAGGGATTCTCCGACGGATTCACCGCCGGTACCCTCCTGGGGTAGTTTATTTTTAAGTCTTGCTTCTTCCATAGTTGCTGTGATTTTTTCGTTAGGGTTGTCATCCCTTTATTTGGAGTGATTTTTTGTCTTCAGGGTTTCCTTCCCTTTGCTGTTGTTATTTTTTCGTCAGGGTTTTCTTCCCTTTATCCAGTTGATTCGGTTTTAAGGCGCCGAATGTTCGCCAGTCGCCCTTCGTATTTCGCTACTGCGGTCCCGAGGAGGGAGGGACGACCCACACAGATAGAGATGTGGGCCCATCAATAGACCGAGGCGTCAGTCTAGAGAAGGCGTGGACATATACGAAGAACTTGTCGGTGCGCGCTTGATAGTATCGTCTCTGTATCGCGAGGCGTACGCTACTGGTATTCTTAGCACTTTATAGGTGCGTGTTCCCTGGCAGAAGAACACGCCCCACTAACCAACCAATATAACGGAGTGGGGATGTGGGTAGGATGGAGTGGTGAGGGATTGTGTGGATGGGACAGAAGAGATGAGACGGGAAAGAATGGGGTTAAGAGAGTTGGGGAAGGGACGTGATGGCGCCTGGTGGTTTTTGTTGCGTCTATTTCTTATGGAATTAGACCAAGAACGGGGTGACAACCTCGGGAAGGTGCATCCGCCAGACTTGCCTTGAGGATCTACACGACCGTAGCGCTCTCCCTCAAGACCTCGCCACCCTACTACCTCTGAAGGAGGCAGCAGGGTAGGCCTGCATCTATACTACCAAGCAAAGCAAAGCAAAGCATGTCGTTGCGCAACCGCGAAAGCATAAATCCAGACCCCCCCCCCGTTATGTAAGATGAGCTAATTATACTCTGACATACTTAATTTGAAAATATAATTTGTGAAAAAATATCTGTTTTTTTTTTTCAAATAAATACTTTTCTTCTTTTTTTTTTTACTAAATAATATTCATGAGAAGGTATTTCCACCGCGTGAAAGAATGCTAATAATGGGTTCAAAGTTATTCGGTATACGAAGAAAAATGTCTGCCATTTATGTGGCGCTGAGTTAAGTCCCCTAAATATCTAAGAAATATATAAAACTAACTTTTGCCCGCGTCTTCGATCGCAGCTTCGTCCGCGCGCGTCGTGGTTGAAAAGGATCCCACAGAAACGTACTATCGAGATAAAAAGCTCTATGTTAAATAAATAAATAAATTTTTATTTTAGTTAACTTTACAAACTTCTACAATATTTAATCTTACATAGAGGCCTCCTTTTAAGTATAAAAATACCTGTGCTAGGAGACCCCGCTCTTCTAAAACTAGAAAGAATAATAATGTAGGAGTGTACATAAAAGAAATTCAACTTATATCTAGGAAGGTGTGTGTGTGTGTGGGTGTGTGTGTGTGTGGGTGTGTGTGTGTGTGTGTATGTGTGTGGGTGAGTGACTGTTGGTAGCTTATAATCAAATTATTGCATGATGCTTTGTAAAAGATTTTCAATGTCGTCATAGCTCTTGCTTTTTAGCCAGTCTATTAATGATTTTTTAGATTCTCGATAAGTCATGGGATAGATATTTAAAAGTTTATTTAATTTGTTGTAGATGGATACGGATTGTCTGGTGAACTGTCTTTTTGCATATGAGGTTTTAACCGAGACTTCCGGGAGTATGTTGGACTAGAACTTTTAAAACCCAGATCTTGGTCTACCCATGCGTAAAATTTCACCCAAATGCGTTCATCCATTTTAGCGTGAAGGCGTAAAAAATAAGCAAACAAACTCACTTTCGCAAGGTAACTTCATAAGTACTGATTTTTCACTTTTTGAGGAACACAAACAACGATCAAGAGGCGATGGATGCGTAGTTCATACAAATTATTTTGGTATTACGTTTGTATGAACTACGCATGCAACCGGGCCTACTTTGTGAATGTGTGTGTGTGAGCTAGTATAGTGCATACACGTGATTTTGTGCTTGTGTGCGACAAGTATAGTCTCGGAGACCGCTGATATTTATAATTTTGATTATTACGAGTATGTTCTGGTTTTATGTGTTCTTATTTTGTAATATTTAAGTGTAGTTTTTTATGTATAAGTATTTTATGTTGTGTTATCAGGGTGTCTATGTAGAAATTACTTTTTGCATGAATCCTTTAGTTTTTTTTTGTAAGATATATTAATACTTTTGCACTCCTTGATTTTATTTGGCAATTTATTATATAATTGGTTTAGTGCACCATAAGATGGTCTGTTTCAAAGTTAAGGTTATTTATTATGTCGAATTTATGCATTTGTTTTGGAAAATTTGTAGAAAGACTAGGGCCGAACTGGATGACCAAAGCCAGAGACAGACACAACTGGAGAAAACTGGGGGAGGCCTACGCCAAGGAGGCGACTACTACTAATTCAATTAATTATTACTATTTATTATAAATACATTATTACAACATAAAATTCAATCAAATAAATATTCAAATTCAATGCATTATCATACAATCTAATGATTAAATATCAAATAATTTAAAATGTGTTGAATCAAAAATATAATTTTGCATGTTAGAAAATGTAATGATTTATTGTTAAAAGAAAACATTTTTGGAAAAAAGTGTA
Organism: Tiliacea aurago; assembly: GCA_948098905.1. NCBI lineage: Eukaryota > Metazoa > Arthropoda > Insecta > Lepidoptera > Noctuidae > Tiliacea > Tiliacea aurago. The sequence goes on from OX402591.1 coordinate 21,695,369, forward strand.
ACAGGGTAGTAGAATAAATGTTTTTTATTTATATATTTAATTGGTCCCCTTCATATAAAAAGTTATTTTTCGATTTGATGGTTGACTGATTTCGTATTAGGATTCATTGATCTACAGTCTTCACACCAAGTTTGTACAAACGATGACCGGATATACAATGTATTAATACTGTTTAGGGATGGAGACTGTAGTTTATAACAAAAGGCGAACGACGTATATTATAAATGGGACGCGCCGTTCCGGTCGCCTTTCACCCTATGCACATGCCCTTATACAAAACATCCCCTCGCGAGCTTGCAGGGGCAGAAATAACTTCGTAGGTAAGTATTTAATAACCCACTACTAGTTCATCATGTACTACCGACACGATCCTGCTTCGTACAGTATCTAGACTTGACAAAATGTCGTGATTTCTTACGTATAAGTAAGTTTAATAACACATACACATTACATTCTGTGACTACTTTAATCCCGTACTGACATAATACGTGTTAAAATTTAATGAAAATCGTCTTCTTTTACAATATTTGTAATTATGTGAGCACCATATTTATCACATAATTAATTTGTCTGTCATTGCTTCATTTTTAATTCTTTTTACCTATTGAGATGTACTAATTTTATTCTAGGTCTTCACATATAATTATTGTACAGAAAATATTATAACACATTTTAAAATAGTAATGGTAGAGTTTCTTGCCCATTTTTCTCCATTCGAAATTACCTTTTGGAACGGGCAACTAGAATCAGTTCTATTTTTCTATAAATTGTTGACGTTCAAAATAGTGCTTGAAATAAATGATTTTGACTTTGACATAAATCTTTCGGGATAAATTCTCCAAATGAAAACTGCATCAAAATATGTTACGGAATTTAGAAGAACAATGCGGTCAGACAGACAGACACGAAAGGTAACTTTAATTTATATGTAGTTATAGTTAGATATAGATAAATGTATTTCTCGAGATAGATACCTATCATAGGTTTAATGGTTTCAATATTTTAATAGAGTATTTTGCGGAGAAAAGAAATTACTTTACTTAAAGAAGTTTGTCATTTTAATTTACCCATGTTAGAAATCAAAATATGCAAAAATATAATACATTTTTCTTATAAATTTTATTATATTCTTGCATATTTTGATTTCATACTATAATAATAAGGAATTTTAACAGTGGATTTACCTGAAACTTTGATTTTATATCAAAACGTTGAAAATCTTCTTTTTTTCATTCAATTATTCTGTTTACAGAGTCAGAACCGCAGAATCACTTAAGGAGAGGGTCTTCAAGTGTTATACACTAAACTGTATCGTCTTGTATACATAATTAGGTAATAAATGGCGTCCACTACGAGTTACTAAGTCATTGCTCTCAATTGCCATACAACGTGGCAATGCCGTCAGTCTCTTGGGTACATTACCAGTCCACAGCGATGCGGAGGAATTTTCGACGTCATATTCACGCGAAAATTTATATTTTAAGACCTTTTATGTACTATGTTCACAAATAACGTTTGATTTGATTTGATATTTTAGTTTGTTAATACTTTTCGCTAGGTTAGGATATTATATTTTTATTTTAAAGTTAGTCTGGATAAAAATTTGTATTCCTTAGATACAGGGTGATTGGAAGATGGGTGCAAAGCTTTAAGGTGAAGATAGTATAGACAATTTAGAACCATTTAAGCCATGGTTGTCTTAGGGCCGATTTTTCAATCCTCAGATAAACAGACAGATAGGGTTTATTCGATAGATAGCAAAAAAATCAGTTGTTCAATCGTCAAATAAGCTTTATTCGTCGAATAATTCACTTATCTGAGGAATAAATCTATCTGGCTCTTTGACGGCCAGATAACCGTTTATTCCATTAATAAACGACGCGGCGACGTTGACATAACTTAAGTTTAAGGTTAGTTTTCGTGCTTTACAAGTGTACTGGATATTTTAGATAATATTGACGACATGGCAATTAAAGAGGAAGCCATAATTGTATCACAATCATGACGTGCTTCGAGCCCTTTTAGGTTCGAACAAATACTTTATAACCTTTTCTCCTGTTCTGTACATCTCCTGTCTTTGGACAGAGGATTTGTTTTTCGTGGCTTTTTTATTCCCTCATGTTTTAACTTTAAGGTGTTACAAGAGCGATCAATTATTGAGATTCCACACGAGTTGAAAGAACTTTCAATTTTCTTCCATGCAGATTATTTATCTTTGTTTATAACAGAGTCAATCTTTTTATTTTCTATTATTTGCTTGTAGGTCTCGACAAAACTCACAAATAGTTGAACCTCAGCATTATTAGAGTTCGCTGAACGCTCCCTTGTTTTGGTTAACTAAAAATCTATCAAAACTAAAAATCACAAATAAAAACACCACAAGCCAAACAAAGAACCTCCTAATGGACGTACCGTAATAAAAGTGACCTGACGGCAGACGCTGACGTTTGTTTGTTCAAAGAAATAGTCCGTCCCGCTCTAACATTCAGTTATTCTGTATATTTGTTTCACCTCCGTGAAGTTAGCGCTTTAACAGATGAGATGATCGGTCAGATAGTTATTCTTGGGTTAAATATTCATTGAAAAATTGACAACCACTTATCTGACGAATAAAGAGTCTAATAACTTTATTCTTTAGGTAGCTATTGGTACTTTTATCCGAGGATTGAAAAATCGGCCCTTAGACGAAGTCTTACCAAATTTTTTTAACCAAATTTTTAAGTTTTTTTTCGGAAATTCTCAAAATTTAATGTAAACTGCATAATTATGGCCAAATTGAATGATAAATGAATTAATTTTTTATTTATTTAATTAAAGTAATGTGTAAGCAACCAAGCAAAACATGTTTTAGGCTTCTGTGTCATTAGACATTTTTTTTACAGATATTTAAAGCTCAGAAAAAATAAAAAAATTGTACAATACGTCTTTTAAACCTTATTTAAAAAAAAAAACGGAGGGTGCTTTTTTTGTTCAAACCTTTTTGAAGACATGCTTGATAATCGCTCTTTCTTTTGAGGTATAATTTATGCGGATATCTTACAAATTATTGAAATTAGGACCTACAAACCAATTCGAGGGAGAAATTTTAAATTTTAGGCAGTCTAACAAAACACAAAATTTTTGCTTAAAAGAATACTTTATGTGCTCGAAATGATAACATTGTTCAATTCTAAGAATTTTTGGCACATGCAGGAACCAATTGAGGGGAACCCATTGAGGGGGTTCTCTAAACAATGGCCACCGAGCGCGGTGCGACGGCATTTCCAGGTAGAACGCCCAATGAATAGCAAAAAGCGATAAGAGTTGGTTTTTACAGCAAAATGGTCTTAGTTACTGAGGCAACAAAGTCGTTTTTCTTTAGTCAGGGTCAGTCGGTCTGTGATGAAGCCGTTACATCTTTTACTTATTAGTCAAACTACTGCCCTTGTAAGTGGACGTTGTCGTGTTGATTCACAATTTACCGTGTTCAGTTGTAGCCCTTTGCGTTCCTGCACGTGTTGTTTGCGTTAGTTTTGAACTTTTTTGTTTCACCGTGTCCAGTCGTAGCCTCGCGCTCCTGCACGTGTTGATTTTTGACTTAATTGTGTTGAGTTGACATTTAGTGCGCTCCTACGCCGTTTTTCTTAATTGTTAAGTGACTATGGCTACTTTTTCCAATCAAGAATATGCGGATATCGTATTTATGTACGGTAGAGCAGACGGCAATGGATCTTTGGCGCGACGGATGTATCAAGAGCGCTATCCGAGTCGCAGGATACCGAATGTCCGAGTGTTTTACAACACGTTTCGTCGTCTTGCCCAAGATGGGTTTCACCGCGTGGAACCTGGAGTCAACCCGGGCAGACACGAAACTGCCGTCGACGAAGACATTTTAGCAGCATTTCAAGCGGATCCTACTACCAGTACTAGAGCAGTAGCTCGAAATTTAAACATTTCTCAATGGAAGGTGTGGCATACAATACACCAAAATGATAAGTATCCGTTCCATGGCAGGAGTGTACAAGGTCTAGTAGAGCAAGATCCTCAAAGAAGAATTCAGTTCTGCCGTTTCCTCCTCAACAGAGACATCGAAGATGCGTGGTTTCTGAAATCAATCTTGTGGACGGATGAAAGTAAATTTACAAGGGAAGGTATTACAAACTTTCACAACATCCATGAATGGGCTGACGCAGACAACAATCCACATTTTAAGAAGCAGGTGTCATTTCAGATGAAATTCTCTGTGAATGTATGGGCTGGAATAATTGGCAGAACATTGATTGGGCCCCACTTTTTGCCTGATCCATTGAATGGCGAAAATTATTTGCAATTTCTGCAAATTGATTTACCACTGCTGGTAGAGGAATCAGGTGTCCCGATCTTCGAAACAGACCGAACAGTCATCTTTCAGCAAGACGGCTGTCCAGCGCATTGGACTTTAAATGTAAGGGAACACCTCAACAATTGCTTTCCTGATAGCTGGATCGGCAGGGATGGACCCATCCCTTGGCCCGCTCGCTCCCCAGATCTGACCCCTTGGACTTTTTCGTGTGGGGCCGGGCCAAGGAACTGGTGTATAACAACATAGAAATAAACACTAGAGAAGAATTGATACAAAGAATAAATTCAGCGTTTGAGACAATGAAGCAGGAGATGATGTTGAAAATAACGACTACAGAAGTTAGAAGACGGGGCCGTGCTTGTATTAGGAATCACGGCCGTCATTTTGAACATGAAAAATAAAAAATTTTTTTATTCAAATGTTGTTTTAATTAGTCTGCCTAAAATAAAAAATTTCTACCTCAAATTGGTTTGTAGGCCCTAATTTCAATAATTTGTAAGATATCCGCATAAATGATACCTCAAAAGAAAGATCGATTCTTGCTCGCATCGCATCGGTGCTTTTTTTGAACAAAAAAAGCACCCTCCGTTTTTTTTTTTAATAAGGTTTAAAAGATGTATTGTACAAATTTTTTATTTTTTCTGAGCTTTAAATGTCTGTAAAAAAAATGTCTAATGACACAGAAGCCTAAAACATGTTTTGCTTGATTGCTTACACATTACTTTAATTAAATAAATAAAAAATGAATTCATTTATCATTCAATTTGGCCATAATTATGCAGTTTACATTAAATTTTGAGAATTTCCGAAAAAAAACTTAAAAATTTGGTTAAAAATATTTGGTAAGACTTCGTCTAAGACAACCATGGCTTAAATGGTTCTAAATTGTCTGTACTATCTTCGCCTTAAAGCTTTGCACCCATCTTCCAATCATCCTGTATATCAACAATCACCCTGTATATCAACAATAAATATGAATCTTAAGTATACTCGTAACACTTTGCGAGACATTGCACTTAGTTTCAAATGCGGAATTTGTATAGGTATGTAGCGGCATCAACATCGCCACATGCAAACTACGCGTCACACTGACGTCACGCAAAATCCTGCATCGCGCAAGCAGAGTTTGCCGCGCGACTAGCATTATATACAACATCCCAACATCAATCGTTGGGCAGTTGCCCACCAGACACAACAGTACTCTGGTCGGAGGATCCTCTCTTTTCTTTGGAGGATGAGTGAACTTTACACCCTGTTTCTCATCCCTCTAAAGGTATTCGTTTAAGAATTTCCTGAAATTACTGAAGTAATCAGACATCATTGTAGGTAGGTACTGGTAGCAGACCGACCCACATGTTCATTGAATTTCATTCTATTATCGGACATCTAGACGCAATGCAGGTTACCATCCCTTCCTGGTTGCTATTCCACCAATTCGTACTAAGCGTTTCCAAATGTCTTTTGTAATGCGCACAGCAAAAGAGTGGAACTCTCTACCTGCGTCTGTGTTTCCGAACGCATACAACCCTAATCTCTTCAAAGTTAGAGTGAACAGGCTCCTTCTGGGCAAGCTCACTCCATCGTCGACTTTGTCTCTGTCACTTCTGACCTCGACTAAGGTCAAGAGCAAACCCATCCTAAATAAAAAAACGGGCCAGGCGCGTGTCGGACCTCCTACAATGAGGGATTCCGTAGTTGGGATAAATTTATCCCAAGAACAAACCGTTCCCATACATTCCAACTGCAAATATAAATTTGTACGCACAATATTGAGAGATTAACCATGTTATTTTAAGACCATAGACATCTTATAGGTTTTCCTGTAATTTATAAGAAGGTAAGTATGGAAAAATTTCAGATTTTTAACTATGTATTTTAAAATTACAACAAAAAATACACAGTAAGCCCTTTCAGTTAATGTGTCACACGGTACAGTTAATAAAACATTTTTTTTTCAAAATGTACTCCAATTTTCAAAATTAACTTATGTACGTTACACGTCCGTGTTTTCACTTTTCAAATTTCAACTTAATCTGTCCTGTAGATTCGGAGCAACTCGGCTGTGACAGACAGACAGACACACGAGTGATCCTATAAGGGATTCCGTTTTTACCTTATGAATTACGGAACCCTAAAAACATAATTTTTTCTTCAAAGAGCATTCTTTGAAGAATACTGAACAGCAGCTGAATGGGTTTGAGCATTCAAACCCATTTATCACAAAGCATCATTAAATAACCGTAGACCGTGCAAAAACCGGATCATATGAGAAATTGATATTCCTGAAGCTCCTTTAACCTGGTCCTTTATACTGCTTTTTATCGAACGATTTTATGGACTCACGACTTCCTTCGAATCAAGATAATAATATATCGTAGCAAAAGATTCAGTTCTTTACGTTAGAATGTAGGTATTGTAAAATTTATTTCTTTTGTGAAAAAAAAACAATTGTTGATTGTACAGGGTGTTAAATTAACTGCGTTCCATAGCTTAAGGGTAGGTTCAGTATCGATAAAAGAACCCAGGAAAAAAAAACAAAAAATGTAATTAAACATAAAAAGAAAAAAATAAGTCTATTCGTACTACTAACGGGCTTAGGACCGTCAAATAAAAAAAAAAAAATTCTAAAAGATTGCTATTGTAAGTTAGTAATACTAAATTAGATTAATCTTTAAAAAAAAAAAAAACATTTTTTTTTTTTTTCCATTTTCTTTTTTTTTTGTGGGTTCCTCTATTGATACTGAACCTACACTTAAGCTATGGCACGCAGTTACTTTAAAACCCTGTATAAATATCACATCTAACTTCTGACCACCACCCGGCTCTCAAAGTTTGGTAGTTATTTTTGTTAAATCCGTTTAAAAAAGCACCATTACAACTTGGAACATTAGAACAACAATGCCTTAAAAATCGCAAAATTATAAATACTTTAGTTCTGTAAAAAACCATTAAGGCGAAAGCGTCAGGGTAACCGGTGAAATTCAAATTTTCTTACGTTTTTTGCAGTTTGCAGGTCAGCATCAAGTTGTATGTTGATGAAAATATGATTTGCGGCCGTATCACATATTTATATATAGAATTATAATCCTAAAAACCATCAATACAACTTTCTTAGTTCATGGAACCATATTGAATGTCTACTCGTATTTCACGAAATCATGACATTTGAGGCCTTTTAGATTATATTTATATTACATAGTGAAATTAATTTGTAAATTTATGTCTAACGCGGATAAAAAACTAAGAAAATGGCGCAAAATCTACCAAGCGTATTTTTCTGAAACCTTCACCAATTTAAAGATAATTTAATTATTGATCTTTTAGTATCCGCGTTTTATTGAAATACTTTTTTTTTTGTGTATAATAAATTAATAATGCGTCAAATTATGGACAGCGCTCCTTGATGGGCAAGTCCTATTACTGGCTGAACGTACGACGCGTTGCGTGAGCTCAGTACAGAACACGCAAGCTAACCCCTCAAGGTAACTGGCATATATCTGCGTCTTAAGGAGTTGTATTGATGATTCTAATGATTATAATTCGGTAAAGCCAGGTAAAGCCTGGTTAAGCCTTATTTGTTACGGTCGTTTGAATTTCGCGGGCTACCTGGATGCGCTAAGTGCTTAAGCCCCTTATTCACGATCCATCCCTGCTGTACGTCCGCTCAAGGGCTCGGTGCTTGACGTAGAGTACACTATCGTGAGCGCATCCAGCGTGCTAGAGGTAATCGAACAAATTAAATGAGCGCTCGTGTTTTTTAAATTTAAATTGCCATCAGTTTTATCAAAACGCCAAAAAATTTAATTTCTTCTGATGTTGCAGCAGAAGCGAGTGAAAAAAAAAACATGCACTCCGCACTATTGAGTCATTCCACAGACAAGTGTGGAACTTATAAAAAAGAAAAAAGAAAGAAAATACGTTTATTTGCGGTAAACATGACGCAAAGAAAGAACATACACGCAAAACGGCCACCGCTCAGCATAATGCTGCGACCCTATGCGACACAGAGCCCCAGCGCTGGTTTTCAGCGACAGCCGGCGTTGACGTTATGACGTCGACCATCATATATCTTTCAATAAATCTTGAAATGGTGTCGCGATCCATTTTGACGTGCATTCACCTTATGACACAAGCTCTAAATACTGCATCTGCTGTACAGAGCAAGCTTATACACGATCAAGCACGCACGACGCATGATCTCTCTGATGTACGTCTGCGTTATTCACTGTCCATCTCCATGACGTGCACGGTGGTGGGGGCGCTCGCTGGATGCAAAATTGGTCGTGCACATTCAGCAAGCAATTAATAATAATTATTGACGTAGGTACGTCAAAGCTATACCTACATCGTTTTTCGTCGTGAATCGTTCGTTCGTTCGTGACCTTGGCGGGACGTACAGCCAGATGGACCGTGAATAAGGCGCTTTACGTACCTACCCTACCCTTATTTTGGAGTACCTAGTCGAATACAAAAAACCGGCCAAGTGCGTGTCGGACCACGCACAATAAAAGGGTCCCGTAGTTGGGATGAATTAATCCCAAAAACATTTTTTTTTATGTGATGAAACTATAAGTTTACAGTTATCAGACTTTTTCCTTTACTTGTGCTGTGCACCTTGCTTCTTGCCAAATTTCATGATTCTAGGTCAACGGGTTACCGGTTACCCTATAGGTTTTGATTTATTTGCGAGTATCAAAATATGTCGCATAAATCGCCATATTTTTTATTGCGTTGTTTTAGAAGCTTGATTTTTTAGAGCTCCAAGGGACCGTAAATTTACGTATTTCCTATTAATTTCGACTTGATAAGTGATCCTATAAGGGTTCCGTTTTATCCTCTTGAGATACGGAACCCTAAAAATTAAAGAGGAGATCGTGAACCTTTATATTGTTTACTAAGTTCCTATTTCCACACAAAGAAGATCCCTTTTCACAGTATAAAAAGTCTAGCTCTAAGCTACCCGTTTGGTAAGTCCGGTAGTCCGATACCCTTAATTGGAATTGCCAGCTCGCAAAACCTTTCAATATAGGATCGTTATTGGCGTAGTAGACCGAGCCGTAAACGGATGCTACCAATATCAATCATTCCTTCACGTATACCGTTGTAATACGCTTCTTTTTTTTTTTTTTTTTGGGTGGCAAATTATCAAATAACTTCTCCCGCTCTGGGCTGAGCGGGAGGGCGTGTCAGACTTTTACTGACTAAAACCCACCCGTGTTCCTTCCGTTGCCTGTGTGCCGGGGCCACGATATCCCTTTCGGACAAACTCGCAACCCCGGCAGGCATTGGCCCTAACGGCCCCCGTCAGTTGGTGCTGACATCTCTTTGAGGCGCGCGTGAAACACAACGCGCCGTCGACCCGGGCCTGGTCCTTATCGGACGGCGAGCTACCCATCGCTCACCGTCCGCAAGCCCACGCCTGTCGTAACCGTTGTAATACGCTGTAGTCACTTTACGTATTTACAACCTTTTTATGGGCTAGGCTGTACTTTATTAAATACTAGCTTCTGCCCGCGACTTCGTGCGAGATAAATTTCTTGTTCCCCCGACCCACCGCATCGCGTCGCATCGGTTACCTATAGAATAGAATAGAATAGTAACCATAAGACCTACTATAAGCCTACCCGCCTGCCTGCTTAGGCCTACCTATCATAAGTTCTATAAATATTTGATCTAATTTCATTTTTCAACTATTATTCGTTGTAGTAATCGTTAGTAATGCTTATAAAGGGTTATTTTTAAAACGTCAATAACCAGCTGTTCCCTACATTTATGTTCGAATAATTCGTTAAAATGTAGGGAACAGCTGATTTTTTTTTCGCGATTTCAGGTTTTGTCCCATAGTAAAATTTGTTCATAATGATGAGTACAATGACCCCTTAAGAGGTTATTGACGTTTTAAAAATAACCCTGTATAGCAAAAAAGACGTCGGTCAATAGTTTTCGGTAAAATGAAATTCGAACAAAAAAAAATCGGAAAAGTGATCGTTTCCCCATCGCATCGCCTTCCTCAGGGTCATAGCGTGGTGTTAATAGCATGAATCGGGCTATCAAATGCAAAAATATTTTTCAAATCCGACTAGATTAGAGACTAGCACGTTAAACACACTCTTAACGTTTATTATATAAGTATAGTATAGATATCGCACATCGAGTTATAAAAACCTGGCCAAGTACGTGTCGGACCACGCACAATGAAGGGTTCCGTAGCTGGGATGAATTTATCCCAAGAACAAACTTAACATGGTAGTTGAAAAACATCTTATCCCAACCATTCCAACTGCAAAAAGTTGGTCGACTATTACTCGTTAGCTTGTAAAGCTTACTTAGTTGTAACAGTTTTCCTTTTAACTTCGTTGTTTATACTACAGCCGTGATGTTTTTTACATACCCAAAAACAACTAGCAATTGACTCTATCAAGATATAGCACTTTAAAGCATAATAATAATACGCAAACGGATCCCTGAATCGAAAAATGGTTTCGGCTGACCCGCAATATTTTTGAACGGTCTATCCAATGATATCCACACCATGGGATAGAAGAGAAAAAAAATATCATTCCCACATTACGTGCAAGGGAGGTTACCCTACAATTTTTTTTTCAAGTTTACCACTTTATCGGTGTGATTAATATTTATACCAAATGCTATATGTATAGCTATGTATGTTGATTAAGCCGGGTACAGACAGACAGACGGACATAGCAAAACTATAAGATTACGGAATCCTAAAAAATATCGGTTTTTTAGAGCTTCATCTTTGTCACTGTCATAGTAATACCTGACACATCAAGCTTTAGGAGACTGTCACGTCTGTCTGAAGCTCGATGAGACATATTAACTCTCACGGACTGTAACAGGTGCTACGAGTACCTATGTAGTAAAATCGAAAAAGTAAAATCATAACAGAAGATAATGTTTAAATTACACTTAGAAAATTACTAAGGGCTTAACCAAGAATCTATAGTCTGTGGGTTCTTTACAACGTTTAGATATTATTATTAAAAAAAATTTGGCAGTCTATCATTCAAGTAAACTTATACACTAATAAATAACTTAAACGTCATCATAATAAATAAATACACCGCGCGCTGTAGGTACTTCATAAATGAACTATTATGGTACAAGAATTCACGAACAAAAACCGTACTATTATTTGAGAATTGCTGCCCTAAAAATCAATTAAAACTCCCATAAATTACAGTTAAGATAAAAGACAAAAGTTACAGCCTCAATGTCACTGGCCGGGACAATAAAACGTACTCAAAAAAAAAGTAAGTAAACGTCAAACCAAACAAAAGACAAAAACATCACATTTATTCGACATTCAAATAAAGAACATCGTACAAGTGTTAACAGCACGTACTACATACAGCCTAGTATGGAAAAGTAAAAAAATAAATAAAAAAAGCGCTGGCAAAGAGGTTGTACTCACCGTGCGAAGGCGTCAAGCTCCCGCTGCGCACTGATAAGGGTCGCGCGCCCTGCCCCACTGAGCGGTGCATAGATTATGCGTGGACCAGCGAGGCCGGATTGTAGATATCGACAATTGATTTTAGAGGAGTTATGGACGTATTGTATAGCTCTTTTATTTGAAGACTATTGAAATGGTAATGTTGCAGGATTTGATAGTTGAATATTGGGTTTATCTCGTAACTATAAGTTTTATTTGATGATTTCGTTATAAAGTACCTAGGTATATTGTAAAATGCCGTTTTGTTTTTTATCGTGAATTCTTATTACTGTTAATAATGATAAACATTATAATTTGGCCAACTTATATTTTATTTGTGTCTGCGTAGCAAATGAAGCGTAGTAAAAGTTCGTAGCAAGGCGTAGCTAATGTGGCGTAGCAAACGGTTGGCCAATCTTTGAATATCAAAGTCTTTGGGGAATGGTTTAGTTCGGTAGACGTTTTCCAACTGATTGGTTGAGGAGAAGTGAATATTAGATAGGTCAAGGTCGTAGCTCTGAGACACGGATACGGGTTTTCCTCTTCCCGGATTTGTATTATTCCTTAATATGAAAAATATTTAACTTTACTTTTGATTAAGTATTTCGCACATTAAAATGACAATTATCTCTCATTATTTAAATTAAAGTGGATAAATCGGAATATTATTAGTTCATACAGTCGACACCAGCAGTACCTTGCTAAATTAAATTGCACTTTATAACATCTCGTAAAAATATCTTTTAATTGTTGACATTGACTTCATAAAAGAAAATATAAGGTAAATGGTAAACAGTACGTACTACGTAGGTATGTTGGTAACTTGGTACAATTTACACGTTTGCTACGCCGTAGCTGGTGCGATGTTTTCACCGCTACGCTACGTTACGTGCTACGTAGCGTAGCGGTGAAAACATCGCACCAGCTACGGCGTAGCAAACGTGTGCACGCCGGTGTCCGAAGTAGCCACTAGCCATAGTAAAGAAAGAATAATAGGTTTATTTGTCAAAGAAACAAGTGGATTCAAAGAGATAGCTAAGACGCAGATATATGCCAGTGACCTTGAGTGGTTAACTTGCGTGTTCTGTACTGAGCTCACGCAACGCGTCGTTCGTTCAGCCAATAATAGGACTCGCTCTCTCTTTTTTTTTAGTAATTCAATCGAATGAGCAAAACATTACCAACTAGCTATCCTATAGGTATTGTTACTAATTTTTTTTTTTTTTTAATCGGCCAATTGCAAGGTGGTATTTACGAAGGCTTCCGTAAATACCACCGTCCAATATTTACCAAATTATGCCGAAAAAAACACGTTCCTTGTATGGGGTGTTTTTCGGCGTTAATAGTTCGCCTGTTTAACTTTATTTTATTTTTATTTGTTTTGTTGTTATAGCGGCAATAGAAATACACAATCTGTGAAAATTTCAACTCTACGTCTACCTATGACAGTTCATGAGATACAGCCCGCTGACAGACAGACGAATGGACGGACGGACGGACAACGGAGGTTTAGAAATACGGTGGTCTACTCCGAAGCGTTATTCCGAAGTATCGGCCGAATGCTCGGCTGTTTTATAACTTCCACCGCCTTATTACAAAACAAGATTTATATTTTGACATGGCTTAAACCATGGAGCCAGTTTTTGTAATAAGAACGTAACTGTGATTGAAATACCGTTCTTTAAACAAAACTGAAAACTTAGTTCGGTACTAAGTTGTCAGTTTTGTGTTTAGGAACTTTACCATAGTCAGAATAAAGTTCGAAGTTCAATAATGGCTCCATGTTTTAAACCTGGGTCTGAAGATAAACCTTGTTTTGTAATAAGGGGGCCATAGTTTCCTTTTTTGACTTTATGTTCGGAGACTAACTTTTGTATTCATTTGTATTCTACCAACTAAAACAATAGGGTTAAGCTGCTGCACTTAACACCTTTGTACCTTTTAAGGCTTCAATTGCGCACCGCCTAACCTCGTTCAAACTGATGGTTCATGTGCATGATCAGGCTAAACTGCATTTTCGCCTGTTTAGTTTGACCTCACCACGCTATCCAATAAAGCTTCATTCCTACTGATTGCTTGACCGATCAATTTATCGGCTGAATAAAGTTTCTATACTGCGTTCGCGATGTAGTTTCCAACCATGTAAATAAATAAGTGTTTTTGAAAAAACAACTTTAACACCCACATCAGTCTGCGTTACAACTGCAATATGATACAATTCTGCTATCTTAAGTTAGTCATTACACTCGAGGCGGTATTATTCGGGCGCTAAATGACCCGAGTGTGTAATGGTTTCGTAGGCCGCTAGGTATTTCTCTCAAGAATTTGGTGGCAACTCGATGGCTATCACTCGCGTTTCGTACCTCGATTAATATTCCCGGCGGGATCAAATCTACGCATTGTTCTTCATCCCTACGTGAAGTAAACATTTTTGATAATAATTATCATTACCACACAACGAACGCGTTAACAATTATTTATTAAAAATGGCGAACTTTAATAAAAAATATAATAATCACAAAATAATATTTTGAATACGAAAATTAAGGTTAATATGTAGTAAAAAATACATAATTGGATGAAATGTTGATCATTTTGATAATTGAATTATCATACCCTAAGCCTAAAATAGTTTAGGTATTTATTCACCAAAATATTCATTGTTTTTAGACACAAAAACTCTTTGCGGATATTGATAAAAAAATGTTAGGTAAAAAACACGAGTGTAAGCTAGTAGTAAGCTGAATTATGAACCTAAATGCGTTGTCATAAGGTTCACTTTACTAGCAACTGTGTTGAAAAAACAATTATTACTATTTCAACACAACTAATCGTTCTGAAATTAACTTAATATTCACTGACGTAAAGTTGGTATTCGTTTAAGTGGAACTAACATCAATTGGACACAAGGATTCGAATAGACTTTAGTACGCGCCAGGGTTTAGTGTGTCGCCGTACTAAGGCCCCGTCTCCTTATTGGGTCACGTAGGATGACGCACCTCGCTTCGAGCCCTCTTCAATAAGTACTACTTAGATGCAACTAACAATGATCCTTCAGGAACACTATGCTCATTTTATATTCAAACGCGATGGTCTTATGTGGATTTATTAGGTAAAGTTTAGAAAGAAATACCTTTATAGGTAGTTTATGTTACAAAATCTGTACAAGAATAATACTCTACCTCTTAAGCTAGGGTAGTTATACCTGTGTTTTAAGAGGTAGTTTACTTACCGTCAATAATAAACAAAAACTTATCTCAAGTGGACTGTGTCATTCTACTGTATGGTATACAAGAGTGGAATTGTATGTTGTGTGTTTGTGTGTGTGAGTGGTGTGTCTTTATAGGGGTGAGTGTAGGTGTGTGTGTGTGTGAGAGTGTATTATACAAGATAGGTGAGTAAAGACTCCGTATAAGAGTAATCCTTAAGGAGCAGCCACTCTGTTACTTTAGATTTTACTGAATGTGAGTTTAGATTTATAATATTGAGATGTTTGTTAATGTTTTTATAGATATGAGTACTTAGTATATAATATTGATGTTTGTCGAAGGAGGTTTTGTGTTGGATATTTGGTGGAAGGTACGTGCGTTTGGTTGTTATAGGAGGAGGAAGGCCTGCGTGCTTTCAAAAGTACATGTTGTGTTGGTACCTACGGCTTAAAGTTAAAAGTAAATTGGAAAAAAAAATGTCTTTGTAAAGCAAAAAAAGGCGTTATGGAAAAAGTTCGGACTGAAGTTAATTTATACTTGAACTATGAATCGAAAGAAAGGATACACTACAAAGTGCAAAATAACTTTAGTTTAGGAAGTCGGTGGCAATAACTGGCAAGAAATAAAACAAAACAAAACCAAAGACAGACCGGTTTCCGAAACTTACTTTGCGCATTGTAGGGTTTTCTATTTGAAGTCAGTTAAATATTTTGTAGAAGATTTTTATTTTTCTTCATTTTATGGGTTCCGGAGCCCTTTTAAAGTTTCGCCATGTCCGTCGATCTGACCGCGGCTTACCTCAGAGACTCTTAGTACTAGAAAGCTGTAATTTGGCATGGGTATTCAAATTAATCACGCCGATAAATTGGTACTTAATTAAATCTTGTAGCGTATGCGTACCTCTTTTGCACGTAAAGTGGGGATGATATTTTTTTTTTCTCGTCTATACCATGGTGTGAGCTATCCTTGGATTAGGTCGTTCAAAAATTAGGCCGTGCGGGTCTGTCGAAACTATTTTGCGATCCAGGGATCCGTTTGCGTATTATTACGCTTTAAAGTTCTACTTAATATTTGGTCAAGTCCCTTGCCAACTAGTTTTTTTGGATACATAAGTAAAAAAAATCACAGCAGTAGTAGATATATACTTACTTACATATTACGAAGTTAAAAGGAAAACTATCATAGCTAAGTAGTAACGAGTAATAGTCGACCAACTTACCTACATTAGCAGTTGGAGAATTGACCGCGAGGTAGGTATAGGTATCGATTAACCTATGGGAAAACCTGTTTTACCACTACAATGTTAAGTTTATTTTTGGGATAAATTCATCCTGCGGAACCATTCATTGTGCGTGGTCCGACACGCACTTGGCCGGTTTTTATTGTGTTTTCACTTATTCGTGTAGGTACCACTGGACCTACCAGCTCAGCAAATTTCTTTCATTTTCCGTACGAATATCCATTCACAATATGTGTACTGTTCCTCGATGAGGGGTTCCATGGGGTAATTTCGAAGTCCTTGAGCTGTTAACCACCGATAGGTAACTACCATCAATTCTCTTTGATCTTCAGTAGGTACAATAATCAAATCACACTACGTGCACTATTAATTATTGAGGAGTTCCATTGTCTATCTCCAAAGGTATCAGGGGGCCTAAAATAGACGCTTTGGCAGAATCAAAATATGAAACTGCGTGCAATTCATATCCCGCAATTCATCTGTTTGACAGTTTTCTAAGGAGTTTCGTAAAATGGTCCACAAATTATTAATTGCTATATTGAAGTCTAATGTCAAATAGCAGATAATGCAAACAGATGAATTTCGGGATGTATGAATTGTACGCAAATCATATTATGATTCTGCTAAAGCGTCCATTTTAGGCCCGCAGATCTTCACCAAACGTGACCACCTCTAAAGAATACTCCATCAAAAAAAAAAACGAGCGCGCCTTACAGTATTTGCATATAATGTGTAAGATCAGGTGCTAGGAGATCCCGCTCTCCAATGACAAAATAATGATTTGGTAAAAGTGGTGTACAATGAGAAAACATTATAGAATTAAATTCGATTAGATTTGATTATTTATTAGATTTGAAATAGGTAAGATTAGAAATTTAAATAAACTTTTTTACAGTCCGATTAACCGATTTTGACTTCTATTCCGTAGGCATAAGGATGGCATTAATCAAAAACGTGTTTACAATACCAACTGTCTATTACAGCTGCCATTTGTCATGCCACCAACGCAATAGAAGTCAAAATTGGTTGAACGGACTGTAAAAAAAGTTAATTACAATGCCTTACATTATTCAAACGGAGTATAGGTACTGCCAGTCTACAATGCTACCTTAAGGCGACGATAACCGACTTTTAATGATTTTATACTGAAGATCACGTCTAAACGAGTAGTGTTAATGATTTGAAAAAAATATATGTTAAATTAGAGCATTTTTTCAATAATTTAATATGTGAATAATTTAGATTATTTTTACAAAATGAGAATGGCGCAAAATCTACCAAGCGTATTTTTCTGAAACTTTCACCAATTCAAAGATAATTTAACTATTGATCTTTTAGTATAAGCGATTATTTTTTAAATACCTTTTGTAATTATAATAAATTAATAATGCGTCAAATTGGGGACAGCGCTCCTTGATGGGCGAGTCCTATTACTGGCTGAACGTACGACGCGTTGCGTGAGCTCAGTACAGAACACGCAAGCTAACCACTCAAGGTCACTGGCATATATCTGGGTCTTAATATGCTGCATGCAGGCAGTTTCGTTATATCAGGGTAGGCACTGTCTACAAAAAAAGTATTGGTAGGTACTTGTCAGATAAGTTAACTGGAACTTATCAGACGGTGGTAAAACTGGCCGTAAATGTCGGGAAAATTCGACCCTGAGTAACATTGGCAACAAAAGAAAAGGTAAATTATAAAGTCCATATCAGTGTTAAATAACGATCTTTATTAACATAAATTTCCATGAATTTAGGCAATCTTTTTACAATTTAAATAATAATAGGCACCTATTTAAAATTAAAAATGTAAGTTTATTGAAGTGGAATAACTATTCATCATCATCATCATCATTCCAGCCGAAAGACGTCCACTGCTGGACATAGGCCTCCCCTAAGCACCGCCACTTCGACCGGTTTTGTGCTTCCCGCATCCAGCGGATACCTGCGGCCTTCACAAGGTCATCGGTCCACCTTGTAGGAGGCCTTCCAACGCTACGTCTTCCGGTACGCGGTCGCCACTCCAGAACCTTTCGGCCCCATCGGCCATCAGAATAAACCGAAATAGATCGGAATAACTATTAAAGTTAAATAATCATCATCATCATCTGCCTATCCAACTATGGTGGGGTCAGCTTCCGGTCTAACAGTATTTTACATGGAGTGACTGCCTATCTGACCTCTACAAGACTGGACAATACGATACTCCTTGGTAAGACTGGTTGTCAGACTGTCGGGCTTCTTAAGACCCGTAACGACTGTCAAAGATCCACGAATGACAGCCGAGACCAACGGCTTAACGTTCTTTCCGAGGCACGGAGGAGTCTTGGTATGTAAAGATGGTCACCCATCCATGGACCAACCGCGGCAAGCGTAGCTTAACGATCGACCCGTGCGGCTGTTATATTACTCAGCCACAAGCTCCTATTAAAGTTAAATAATATGTCCAATAATAAAATATTCGAATTAATGTATCACACTAAAATGAGTTTCTAATTTCATAATAATTATAATCAGTACAATTTTCCTTATGTTTTCTTACAGCCCGTTGCTTACCCACAATAACTAAGGCCCGTATTTATAGAACGTTATTTATTTATGGGAAATTATATGTGCGGCAACAAAAGTTTTCTTTAGCACCTGCAACCTAGCGTCTTTTTTTATATGTAGGCGACGAGTTAATAGAACAGCTTCAATTATATTAATTCATCATCTTTACTATTCCAACAGAATATCAAAAAACCAGCGTCAATTTACGAGCGTAAATTAATATGACTCCGAGATACCGATAAATATATTTACTTCTGATTTGATAACTCAGCGACTAATGTTGTAAGTGAGCTACTTTATATATTTTAGAGATTCAGCATCTGTCTGCTAATAAAATCAAATTCCAAAGACTAAAACCGATACCAAAATTATAGCAATAAAATCAACACCAACAACTAATACCTACCTGGTACCAGATGACAACTCCACGAGTCCACGAGGACTACTTTGACGGAGAAAACATTCAGCGATTTTGATGAGTACAAAAAGTGTTTTTTTCTTCTTGGAAAATTACATTACCGAAAAAAGAAGAGGAGTGGATTAATGGCCACTGTGACTGTCTAGATTTTCACCGCAAGTATTCTTGCAAGCATTTGGTGGGTCTGGCTATCAGGATGAAACATGCATTTCCGCCGCCAGAAGCAAAAACACAAAAAATTGGTGTAAAGAGGAAGCGTGGGAGACCAAGTAAAGCACAAGCTGCGCTGATTATTCAGTGACAAATAACAATGTTATTCATTATTTGATTGCCTTACATTATTGTAACTTAGGACATAAGTACAATTATACTTAACATAAAAACCTATGCTACTGCCATTAAAATTATCTGATTTACAAATAAAATAGTTGTTTGTTGGGTTTAATTTTCCCTAAGGTGTGTCCAAACACAAACAAACACAGAGTTGCAGATGTTTATTTTTGATAACAATATTTTTTGTATGTTCATTTGGGTAGGTATAATAGTCAATTACTTATGGTAACATTATAAATAGATAGGCGAATACATGAAATTAAGAGCTTTCATTGACCATTATTTGATGACAATAATAAGGAAATTTTATGTTCAATTATAGTAGATTCATTCATCAATTACTTATGCTAAAGTATAAAAATAAAGGTGACTCTATGAAATTAGAGTACGTTGATATTATTTTATAGATGAAGTTGATACACTTATTAGAAGCTGGCAATGAGTAGACGTATCACAAATTTAGTTGCTTAAGAATTATCACCATGCTGCGTCATATTAACAGTAGCTTGTTTTACAATATATGGTCGCTTAAAAACCATTTATTAGACGCTAAAAGTTCGTCGCTGACCTATTAATTCATTAGACAACTAAATATATTTGAAGACGAGAATGACATTTTAAAGAAGCTGCCTTAATTAGCACCCTTTATTTATTTATAGGGAAACCAACAGCTATAACATATGGATAACAATTGCATATGAAACACAGAGCCAATTACAGGTTCTCACGGGTAAAAAACTTACTCAGTACTCAATCAAGCATTACGTAAGACTAAATTCAACCAATCCAATGGCTTGAATCGTTACTGAGTAACGTTCTATAAATACGGGCCTAAGATTACATATACATAATTTTCTAAAATAACAATAATTTGCAGTAATTAACGAAATGAGACACTTTATCTAAACAAATAATATTGAAAATATATACAAGTAAAATAGTAGGTAAAAACTAGTAGTACATAATTTTCTACAATAACAATAATTTGCACTAATTAACAAAATGAGACACTATAACTAAACAAATAATATTGAAAATATATACAAGTAAAATAGGAGGGAAAAACTAGTAGTAGATTATATATATGGAAGATCTACTTACATTTTCTTATTTAAAATTAAATAATACTTCAAATATTGAGTAGAACCCGGGGTAGGCGGGATAGAGTTTATGTATAGATAGTGAATCACAATAGTGAATATAATAACATTAACATAAACATATCAAATCAAATCATAACATCACGCCTGTTTTCCCGAAGGGATGGGCATCCCACATTTCCCCAGTTATGTTTATAAGTCCCTTGTAATAGGGGGCGATCTTATTGCCACCAACCGGGCATAAATCCCGACTCCGGTCTGCTACTTAGAAATTCCCGGTGGAAAACCCCAATAACACTTTGCCCGACCTGGGAATCGAACCCCGGACCTCGTGCTCAGCTGTAGTGCTTACGATCACTATACCAACGAGGCAGTCCATAACAGAATAATTAGCTTACATAATTATAGGCACGGATTCAAAGCATATTCTTCTGATAAAGGTACAAGCGACAGTGGCGACATCTGAAGTTGTTCTCTAAATCTGCATTAGGCGCTGCGTTTTGCTTAGGACAAAATACTTGTTACTAACATCAATACAATCATGCCCGTTAACGCAGCCTTAGGATTTCTGGTACACAACATCAAGAAATTGAACAATTACTTCCTATTTATTATGTAACATGGGTATTATTAGTGGTGGCTCACTGAAGGACAGTGCCTTGTGACAGAATAAAATGGAACTTCCTAGAGGCCGTCGCCAAGAGGCATGCTGAATTAAGGGGCATACATTAACTTGAACAAGTTTAACGGAAAACAATTCAGAATAAAAAGACATTATTATTATAACGTTGGTATTTAACACACTAATTACATGCCAGGTTTTTCTTAATGAGCTTGCTAGACTACTTTTCCTATCCGACCACGCAGAAGGAAAGTCGTAACAATTTTTTTGTATACATACATCCGTAAAATCACGCCTTCTTCCCATGGGGCTCAGCAGAAACTACAGAACGCCACCTGCTACGATCCTTACATACTCCTTTTGATTCGTTTACGTTCATACAACAGGGGGCCTGAAATGGACGCTTTGGCAGAATCATAATTATGATCTGCGTACAATTCATATCCCGCAATTCATCTGTTTGACAGTTTTGTATGGAGTTTCATTAAATGGTCCACAAATTATGAATTGCTGTAATGAAGTCTAATGTCAAATAGCAGCTGTCAAACAGATGAATTGCGGGATGTATGAATTGTACGCAGATCATAATATGATTCTGCCAAAGCGTCCATTTTAGGCCCCCTGGTCATACACCCACGCTAGATAAATTAGTGAAGTGGCTTAAAAATAATAATGGGACCCATGTGTCTGTATAAATTGCACATAATAGGACAAAACCTGAAATATTATATATTATAAACTATTATGTAAGGCCAATGCAGTATAAGACAAGCAGTTAACAGTTAGACAGTCAATTAATTTAATTATATTTACGTAAAAGCCTTATAAAATGTGAAGGCACAAATCGGCAGTAGTACTGTATCTTAGAACTACTTACGTGGATACAGAGCGTAAATTATTAACAGAATCAAACAGCATTTTACTAGAGACCTCTACATATTATTTATTATTAACATTTAACTATTCGTTTGTACAGTGCTTATCTTTAACAAAGATTTATATAAGTTTAAAATGTTGCATGATCAGCCTAAATAATGTTCCCCCTGCTGGGACACAGGCATCCTCTCTTCGAGAGGGAGTGAGCTATATACAGGGTTATTTTTAAAACGTCAATAACCTCTTAAGGGGTAATTGTACTAATCAATATGAACAACTTTTACTATGGGACCAAACCTAAAATCGCGAAAAAAAAATCAGCTGTTCCCTACATTTTAACGAATTATTCGAACATAAATGTAGGGAACAGCTGGTTTTTTTTTTCGCGATTTCGGTTTTGGTCCCATAGTAAAAGTTGTTCATATTGATTAGTACAATTACCCCTTAAGAGGTTATTGACGTTTTAAAAATAACCCTGTATAATCTACCACGCGGGCCCAGTGCGGGTTTATAGATGTCACATGTCTTCGAATTTTTGGTTCTGGACATGCCAGGTTCCTCACGATGTTTTCCTTCACCGTTTTGAGAGCAGTGGTGATGAAATTATTTACACAAAGTAAAGCGCTTGTCTGGGTTCGAAACTACGGCCTACACCTCGTAAGTCAGAGCCGTTACCACTGGGCCACCACTGCACTATAAATAATTAAATAAAAATATTTATTGATACAAAAACCTTTGACGTAATGTTAATCAGAGCCTATTCTTTAAAAGTCTGCGGAATAATTAAGTATTACACTTACTGGCTATGGGTTATATTTTTATAATTCAACAACATTCATTGTTGTCATGTTACGTAATTTATGAGAATGGTTGACATTATAAAAACATTACAATCGTCGTACAAAAAAAGAAAGTTTTCCAATAAATTATGAATTTTGAAACAATATTAATAATCCTAACTAGCCTAATCTTAATTTAAAGCCTCGATTTGAGATTAGATGACCCATTTCCAACACGGGCCGTAATAAGGAATACTTGTTCATTTTAAGGTTCCGAAAGGTAAAAACGGAACCCTTATTAGATCACTTCGTGATCCGTCTATCTATCTGTCAAGACCCTTTTTTCTCAGGAACGTTTGGAGTTATCAAGTTGAAATTATTATCAAATACGTCTACGGCCCCTTGGAGCTCTAATAAAATATAGTTTCTAAGTCGACGCAATAAAAAATATACGGCCATTTATGCGACATATTTGGACACTCGCAAATAAATCATAACCTATACCGTCTTATTACAAAACAAGATTTATATTTTGACATGGCTTAATTCATGGAGCCAGTTTTTGTAATAAGAACGTAACAGTGATTGAAATACCGTTCTTTATACAAAACTGAAAACTTAGTGCGGTACTAGGTTGTCAGTTTTGTATTAGGAACTTTACCGTAGACGGAATAAAGTTCGAAATTCAATAATGGGTCCATGTTTTACACCTGGGTCTGAAGATGAACCTTGTTTTGTAATAAGGGGGTTAGGGTACTTCCCGTTGACCTAGAATCGTGAAATTAGGCAAGAAGCAAGGTAAGGCAGCACAAATAAAGGAAAGTCGTTAATTTGTAGTTTTCACATTTAAAAAAAAAAGCGATTGCAAACTTTACAGTTGGAGAATTGACCGTGACGTATATCGATGTATGGGAGAACATTTTTTCAACCACAAAGTCAAGTTTGTTTTTGGAGTAAATTCATCCCAAATGCGGAACCTTTCATAGTGCGTATTCCGACACGCACTTGGAAGATTTTTTTTCCTAAACCTTTTTACAATCCGTTCAACCGATTTTGACTTCTATTGCGTTGGTGGCATGACAAATGGACGCTGTAATAAACACTTGGTTTTGTAACCACGTTTTTGCTTTTAATGCCATCGTTATGCATCCTATTGTAACTCATTATCATCTTGCATGCTCTTGTATGTATATACTATGTATAAATGAATATTATCTTATCATAACTTATGCCTACGGAATAGAAGTCAAAATCGGTTGAACTGGCAGTGTAAAAAGGTTTATTTAAGTTTCTAATCTTATTTCAAATGGAGTATAGCCATAATAAAACAAAAATCATTGTAATAATAGAATGATTTGAAGGGGGGGGGGGGGTCAACGACCTCTGGTTGCATAAAGAACCAGTTTTTTGGTTATATGTTTAGTTATTAATTTTTAAGGTTCCGTACCAAAATGGTAAAAAGGAACCCTTATGGTGAGACTAAGTCTGTCTGTCTGTCACATCTGGATATCTCAAGAACTACTAATGCTGTCAATTTGAAATTTAGAATAGTATTAGATGTCGTTTGCCCAACTATTTTGCAAACAAGAAAAAAATTTAAAAAAAAATTTTTTTTTTTTGCAAAACGGACTGAAAGGGGGTCTTAAAAATTTGAAGTGGGGCTACTAGGGCATGTGGGGTATCATATGAAAGAACGCTGTTTGAACATTCTCAAATTATTTTTTTTAGGCAGTATAGTTTCCGACTTTTGATGAAAAATTTAAAAAAAATACCGTTCCCCCCCCCTTATCTCCGAAGTTTGCATAGATAAAAATCTGAAATTATTCTATGTGATAGAAGTTTATGTAAAATTACAGGAAAAATAAAACGATGTCTCTAAATAGCACCGTTTTTTAGAAATCATCAACATCATATATACGTACGGAACCCTCGGTGCGCGAGTCCGACTCGCTCTTGACCGGTTTTTTTATTATAAACTAACTAATATTGAACCTGTATATTAAGACTTTTTTGAACATCATGCATTTATTTACGCCATTGTAACCAATGACGTATTATAAATAGACGCGTCATACACGAACATTAGTGCACTCAAAAACAGCGTAAGCCATGATTGTAGCTACATACTTGCATACAATCATACAGCGCGTGAAGAAAAGGAAATACTTATACCGATATCTGTTGTTAGAAAGAGATGAACATACATATTTAGTTACGTCACTAGCTGCTGCATGTTCATTGGCGCGTACGTACCAATAATTATTATGATTGTGAATGTCAGGCAATTGCCTGGGATTTACTTTGCCATTATTGAGCTCAGGTAACGCATCTAAAGGTACATCATTGACTGTAACTCAATAAATCCTAGCTCTCTTTAGGCGGTAATTTAATAGTAATGCCATTAACAACGCCATTCGTATCACAACTGTTAATCGTAATAACAATTCTATTCGAATCCGCGCAAGAACGCACAGAATCGCTCTCAGCACTTTCTGGAGGCTTATAACTCAACATCTGAAGATCCTTATCAACCTCCGGCGGTTTTAAGATAAGGGGAGGGAGATCTTTGTCATTTTTGAAGGTCATAAGGTTAAAATCTGGCGGTTTAAGTTCTAACATCGGGAGCTGTTTTGGACATTCGTTGTTAATTGGTTCTGTGCTGTCTTTGGTACTGAATTGTGGGTCGTAGGCCTCGTCCGTTCCATTTGCAAAATGGACTGGGTAATGTTGCTTTAGTTCTGATAGTAGACGGAATCGGGACCCGCATATTGTGCATCTGGAATTTAGAAGACTGTGAGTTAGATTCAGAACATATGATTTTTATTTTCGACATTAATTATTTAGATATGAGTACCTACTGAATAAAAACAGGCTAAACTAAATTAAATTTCAAGACACATTTTCTGAGGCATTGATCCTTTGCTCTACAGTACTTATTATTTTATTTAGCCATTTATTTATTTATTTAACAGTTTATGTACACAGATATATACAGCCCGATATATACCTGCGACAGGAAAATAGACAAAGAGATGTAGACAACGAGCGATATGTAGTGTGACTGAGAATTTCTACCATTTGCACTCCAATCTATTTCTAGACAAAGCCAAAATCTTTCTGGTTTCAAAATCTACTTATTCCAACAAGACTACAATCATGCCGAAGTTTTTTGAAAATATACTGGGTGAATTATTATTACCAGCCACTGTTATTTTCTTTAAAATTGAGCTCATATTTCCTTTTTCAAGGCTTTTCTATTTGACATGTTGTTTAGAACTTTAGAGGCATGAGGAACAGGGTGTAAAGTTCACTCATCCTCTATAGAAAAGGGAGGATCCTACGACCAGACGGGTGTCATGTCTGGTGGGCAACTGCCCCGTCAGTGTGACGCGTAGTTCGCATGTTGGCATAGTTTAGAGGTATGAGGTACAGGGTGTAAAGTTCACTCATCCTCTATTGAAAAGGGAGGATCCTCCAACCAGACGGATGTTGTGTCTGATGGACAACTGCCCGACGGTTGATGTCGGGACGTTGTATATATCCTAGTTGTGCGGTAAACTCTGCTTGCGCGATGCAGGATTTTGCGTGACGTCAGTGTGACGTGTCGTCCGCATGCGGCGATGTTGATGCCGCTACAGAACTTACACATATTGGCTAGAATAAAAAAATCATTCAGTATGTACGCATGTATGTATTTGCTTACTGGTATATGTTCTGTCCGATGTGCTGGCGTGTGTGCTTCACCAAGTCGTTACTCTGAGAGAACGCTCGCTCGCAATACTTGCACTTGTAAGGTTTCTCGCCCGTATGGATTCTGGTGTGACGCTTCAAGTGATCTTTGCAGGTGAACCTAGAATTTTTTTGGTATAATTAAATAACTAGTAGATTGCAACCCATATGGGTGCAAGAATTGTATCTTTCCAATGAGCTATGTACATTATTTAAAGGATGAAATCAGCAACAAAATTATAAATGTTAGAGAAAAAAATTGGTAAACAAAAATAACAGTGCGTGGAACAATGACGTATTATTATAAATAGACGCGTCATACACGAACATTACTGCACTCAAAAACAGCGTAAGCCATGAATGTAGCTACATACTTGCATACGATCATACAGCGCGTGAAGGAAAGGAAAGACCTATACTGATATCTGTTGTTAGAAAGAGATGAACATACATATTTAGTTACGTCATTAGCTGCTGCATTATTGTCATTATTGAGCGCAGGTAACGCATCTAAAGGTAATAAATCATTGGCGTGGAAGACATTCTTTTACTGAAGCACCAATCATGCATGACCAAATGCACGACGACGCCGTTACGTGTTGTAATTTAAACCTTGCGCAAATTATCTTAAAATTCATACTGCTGTAACATTGGTTATTCCAACTTATAACCATATATTATGACGTCATAGTTCATGTCATACCTCATATTACAAGTCTCGCAGGCAAACGGCCGTATAGCGAGGTGTATCATGGAGTGTTTCTTCAAAGAGTTCTGCTTGGTGAAGGCGGCGCCACACTCCTCACATTTGTAAGGGTGTTCCCCTGTATGAGTGGACACATGAGACCTCATCTGACCTGAAATTCAATTGTTTTGATTAACTTGGTATTGACCTAAAATTGAAGTGTTTTAAGTATTTCGTGATATTTTGTGTGTGCCTTATCATCGCAAATAATTACCATTAGAGATAGATAATATTCATAAGGATTACGAGACATAGTCACACGTTGGAGACACACCGTTCATTATAAGTGGTTTTGTTGATATAGTTCGCGCGCAAGAGCTATAGTCACCTCTTGAGGTGTGAGCGGTGAGACGGGGGATTGACAAGATTGGTAGACTGAGTTAGCTTGGCCTTTGTCTACCTACCCAGTTCCGCACTTAAAGACCCAGGGCCCCTAGGTACATGTCATTTGCACCCCTCCCCCCCAGCAAAATTTAGCACCTCGTATAGTGATCGCGACGATAGATTTTAGTAGTTATGTTTCATTTCTGCTCCAGAAATGAAAAATGAGTGGACTGTATAACATGTGTATAATGAATTAGGAAATATGAAAATAACAACTGTGTCGGTTGACAAGCAAACAAGAATAAGTTTATGGACGTTCAAAACGCGTAAGTGCAGCCGTGCTTGAAGGCGCGCAACAGCTGACTGGTGTGGCGGGGCCCGCGTCCGGCCGTGCGCCGGCCGTCTTGATCGCCGCTGCCCCCGCACCCCTCGTTCACTGCCGCCAGCGCGCGGCGGTGTTGAGGGAGGCTAGTACCAACATATATGCCATTTTTGCGCCCCTCCCCCCCAGCAAAATTTTGCACCTCTTATAGGTTAGTTTCTTTTGACTATTCATACAGTAATAGGAGTTTTGATAACTTAAAACAGAAATCAGAGTTCCTTTTTCGACATAACGTCGCCTTGTGTGAAAACCTCGGGAATGCAATTTTGGTAATTTTTATTTTATTACATTTTTGGAAAGAAAACCTCGCAACACACAAAAAAAAAGTTAAGTAATGCATTAGCATTACTTAACTTTTAAATTTTCAGATGCATTAGCATCTGAAAATTTGGTTACAAATTGCACAATCAATTCAATTCAATTCAATTCAATTTATTTATTTATTTAATGAAATAATGCATATTTACAATATTAAGCCTTATAGTAAAATGGTAGGTATATAATAATGGTTCGACCTGAACTAGGATAAACCTGTATCTCAGGTGTCATAAGTGCAAAATTACATTAAAATTTTCTAAAATTGATGGTAGACATAAATAGTGAGTAACTTAACAAACTAATGATAGGACAGTAACATAATTAAAAATAATATTTAACTTAAAACAACCAGTAACTTACAAACAGTAACAATAAAAGGCACATATTGAAGCAATGGCGCGGTTTTTTCTTTCTCTTGTAAAGTTACCTTTTATTTTATTTATTAGGGAAAACAAACAGTTACACGTTACATTTTATAGGAAGAAATAGAAAAACATAGGTACGGCCAAATGTGTAAGTAACCAACAACGTTTTCCACGGAATACACATTAAAAAATATAAAAATCTTTACAAACTATGCTATTAAAACGAAAACCTACAAACTACAACATTTTCGCATATACGAGGTTTTCTCTCTAAGGCGACGATAAGCAGAAAACCTGACGAATTAAGAGAAGCAGAGATGCGAAAATATTGTAGCATTTCTTTTGACCATTGATAAATAATATTCCATTAGATCTACGGGTAGTAGGTATAGGTACCATGATATAAGCACGGGGCGTTACCTTTAGCCTGCTACGCGGTTAACCCGGCCTTGTCCACCTGCTCTATGCCTAGGCGGAAATCTGGAGCTGTACCTACCCCGTCTCACCGCTCACATACCTCAGGCGGTGACTAGCACTTGCGCGCGGACTATAGTAATTTTGTTAGTTGTTACCACATCAAATGTCAAGTATTTAAATACAAATTATTAGATAAGCGCCTATTGCCACCGTCGTTGCCATGGAAGTGGCGAAGTTTTGGGCCTACAAAATTGAATAAACGGTTGTGCCATTGACACAAAGAAGTAGCACCTACTACACAATTTGCTAAAAATCTGAGAATACATTTCTTGCTGGCATGCTCTGGATGATTAATGTCATTATTAGATTTCCGTACCAAAATGATAAAAGGGAACCCTTATGTTGTAAGTCTGTCTGTCTGTCTGTCACTCCTGGATATCTCAAGAACTACTAATGCTATCAAATTGAAATTTAATAGTTTCAGATGACGTTTGGCTAACTATTTTAACTATTTTGCAAACATTTCTTGTTTGCAGAAACTTAAAAAAAATTTTTTTTTGCCGAAGGGATCTTAAAATTTTGAAGTGGGACTACTAGGGCATGTGGGTTATCATATGAAAGAGCGCTGTTTGCACATTCTAAAACATTTTTTTTTTAGGCAGCATAGTGCACTTTAGCGATAAAACGATGTCTCTAAATAGCAGTTTTTCGGAAATCATCAACATCATATATACGTACGGAACCCTCGGTGCGCGAGTCCGACTCGCTCTTGACCGGTTTTTTTCTTGTATTGTATGGACAACTATCTATGTGAGTATTCTGCAGGCCATGACAAAAAATAAAGGCCAGTCAGCAAGCTTGTAGCATGACTGCCCGCCCAGCACACGTCAGATGTAAGTATCGCCACTCTAGAGGCTAATTTAAGATTACTTAATAAGTCTTACCTTTAGTACAGAATGTCTTAGGGCACAAGTTACAAGCATACGGCTTGACTCCGGTATGCCTCATCATATGCTGCCTCAGGTTGGAATTGTTGGAGAATCCCTTGCCACACTCTGAACACAGGAATGGCGTCTCGCCAGTGTGGGTGCGGAGATGGTCCTTAAGACTGCACATTTGGGCAAAACCTGGGGAAACAACCATCCAGAAATATTTATTTATTTATTTAATACTTTAAGCACAGAAATGTACACTCACTAGTTCCTCCAGATTTTACAAATACAAAGCAATCAGGTATCCACAAGGTAAACCAAATATTTTTAAATATTAAAGAATTTTATACCTGTGTTCAACCTTTAGAAAAAGAGGTCAATCATTAAGTCAATCTTTCGGATACTGCAAAACTAACATTATTTTATTTTATTTTAACTGAATTTAGATGATGTTTAGCATATAGCTAAGTTGTTCTTATAGGATCAGTAAAATTAAAAGTTGAAAGTTAGCTTACATAACACATTGCATAAAACAATAAACAAATCAAAGTTAGTAGGTACCAGAATAATTCAAAAAAGCTTACTTTTCTTGCAATATTCACAGACATAAGGCTTATGTTCTTTATGAGAGTACATGTGAGACATCAGCTGGTCACGTCGGGCATATGTCTTGGAACATTTCTCACATTTGTGTGGTTTTACTTCGCTGTGCATCACCACGTGCCGCTTCAACAAATGTTTCATGGCAAACGTCTTCCCACAAGTGTCACAAATGAATTCATTCTTCTTTGTTTTATCTCTATGTTTTCTCATGTGCATTGAGAGTGATCTCTGCTTTGTAAATGTAAGACTACAATGTATACATTGTAATTCAAGTGCTGGTGCCTCATCTTCAGTTTTTATGTCCACTTCCTCAGTGTGGTCTACCATGTTATCTTCCAGTAAATATGTGTCACTCGTAAAACTTTGATCACTAACAAAACACCTATTCATTTCATGCTTGGCTCTGTGTTTATCCAACAATGTCTGGTTAGGATATAACTTTTTACAAATGTCACATTCTAGTGATAAATTCTCATGTGCTACTAAATGCTTCAAGTATTTCTTCTCTTTTGTAAACTGTTTATTACATTTAATACATGTATATTGTTTGTCTTCGAACTCAGTTTTGGAAAAATCAGGGTTGAAACTGAAATCTTCATAAGTTGCAAAATAGTCATGATCATGTTCCATTTTGAGGTCAACTTCTTGAGGTTCTGTTTTAACATTATTTTGTAGAAGTTTCTTAAACTCATCTTGTGCCTTCGCCGCCTGCCTACGGAATGAGTATGCAAGTTGCAGCACCTTGACACAGCCATCACAAAGGTGCTGTGGTAACCCATCCTCCTTGGAGACCTATGAAAATAATACTTTATTTTCTTACATAAATAATCATAACAGTATTCAAGCCAATATTCCTCTATTTCCATGCTACATACCTCAATTGCAGTACACTGCACAAGTACCTCGGCTAATTGGAGACAATTTTCCTCAATTTCAACTATTTCATATAAGTCTACTAAAGTCAAATTGTCCTTCATACAAGTCCGACACGACGTAGCTATGTCTACCATTATAGCTCAAACATTAATATTTATTAAATAATGGAAGATTTAAAAAATATCAATAAACATCGCACGTTCTCTGACAGCCAATTTGACATTTAAGTTTTGACGTGACAAACGTTGCCGTCCCGTCGTCGGTCATTGACGTTTCAATGTGAGTTTGTAATTTTTTGAATTTTTTGTTATTATTTTCTCATTTTATTCATTTATTGATAATATAATTTTTGGTACAATTTTTAATCAAAATAATAATGTAAAATAAAAATATTGATCATCTTCCATCATTATTGCTGCTATGGTTCCGCATGAAACTTTTTGCATGCAATGGAATTAAGGTTTTTAAGATCACGTTTTTTCATACATTTCGAAAAATTTGGTTGGCGAATTTGATTGGCGAAAAATTTGTTAAATTCAGAGTTTTATTTTTAACAAAACTTTTAAATGCCATTTAGAATATTATTTATTCATTTACAGTTTATACGGCAGGGTCCCGATGCGAGTACTAAAAAAATATTACTTTGTGTACATTTTTTTCAGTTGACCTTATAAAAACCTAGTTATCAAACAAAGTTTCGTGATGTTCGTGATTTTCGTACTTCTGTGTAAACTGAACGTGAAGTTATTTTTGTACTTTTGTAGCCAGTAGCCTAGTTCATTGGTTTGTGTTTTCCTGTTCTGCTGTGTTCAATTGCCTAGTTCAATCTGTTCAATAACTACGTAAGTAATGGACGACATAATCTTTATCGGTGACTGGATAAAAGAAAGAGAACTCGGAAAAGGAAGTTTTGGAACTGTTGTGCTATGGAAACACAAAAAAACTGATGAGAAATTGGCTATAAAGACTTGCCAATGGGGTAATGAGCTTACTGAGAAACATAGAGAGCGATGGACGAAGGAAGTAGAGATGTTACAGAGTTGCAGAAACCCAAACATCGTGGGTACGAAAGAATTGCCACCAGAGTTCATCCCTGGGCTGGAGCGAGCCAACCCGTCGCGCCTACCAATTCTCTGTATGGAATATTGTAGCGGCGGTGACCTTCGGCAGGTGCTCACCAAACCGGAGTCCTGTTCAGGCCTCAAAGAACAACAAATCAGACAAATACTAAGTGATCTCCGAAATGCTATGCATTTTCTGCATCAGAACAAAATTACACACAGAGATCTCAAGCCTGAAAACATAGTCATGCATTTATTGGACACAGTTCAAACCAATGTAGCTGTTCAAGGCCAAAGAAAGGTGATTTACAAACTAATAGACCTAGGTTATGCTAAAGAAATAGATTCTAACTCTGTATGTGCCAGTCTAGTTGGCACATTACAGTATCTAGCTCCAGAAATTATTTACAGCAAAACCTACAGTAACTCAGTTGATTTTTGGTCATTTGGCTTGGTAGTATTTGAACTTATCTGTGGTAGAAGACCATTCCTGCCATTCATGGCTCCTGTGCAATGGATGCCACACGTTAAAAGAAAGGCTAATGAAAGTATTTGTGTGTATGAATCATTCCACGGTGACATTGAATACTCCAATGAAGTGTTCCCTGAGAATTATATTTCTAAACCATTCAAAGCCCTAATTGAAGAGTGGCTGAGAATTGCTTTAGAATGGGAACCCAAATTGAGAGGCAGAGACGCTCCCTCTCGAGTCACATTCAACATACCAAGTGAACAAAGGGAAGCTGCTAGCAGGATAGTGATTTTTGATGTCCTTGAAAAAATTTTAGCTAAAAAAATTGTCAAGATATTTTCGGTTGCAACATTGTCTCAGCTAGCTTATGAAGTAGATGATGCAACGTCTGTTCTGATGCTTAAATCTAAGATTTACAATGATACTAGAATTCCTATGAGTGAACAAATTTTAATAACCCAGATAAACTATATGGAACCCCCAGATGATGAATGTATTGTTAAATACTGGAATGAAAATATCATGCTGTTCCTGTACAATAAAACTTACATTGTCAAAGATAATGTAAAGCCGATAGTGCCAATGGGTGTACAGAGATGTTTGGAAAACCCAAGTGCTCTATATAACTTTAAAAACAGCCAAAATTTATACAAGAATGCAATGTTTCTTGTCCTGTCTCAAATGGAATTATATGACTTGCTTATCAATGGATTGTTTGTTAGAGCTGAGTCATTAAAGTATGAAGGCAAACAATTGTTACTGAAACATAATTCAGTTGATAAAAATCTTGGTAATCTCCTTGCTAGACAAGAAACTCTCAAAAAGTTGACCGATTCTGGCAAAACACACATATCTGCACTGAAAGAAACTCCTAATGGATCCAACTTACTCGGTGGCTTTGACAAAATATTTAAAGATGCTGATGATATTACAGAAAGAATAAAAAAATTACAATCGGCATGGAGCCAACTTACTGTGAGGCTTCAGTCTGCAACTAGACGGAGCAATGAAGTAATCACAGCCGATATCAACCACTTTGTTACTAAGTTCAACTATCAAGCTGTATATTCTAATGCTTACAAAGAATATCTAGCTTACAAAAAAGCTGAATCTGCTAACAGAGGAAGGGAGAGATCATGTAAAGACATAGGCAGTGTTTGCTATAAGTGCCTGAAAGTCGGAAGCAATATATTAAAAGAAGTTCGGCAGCAAGGTTTTGTACTGAAACTTATGGATGTAAGTACTGAGTTTTCAAAAATTGATGATATTGTATTGAATGCAGCTGATAATACCAATAAATTGGCTGCTGACTTAATAAATGTGCTAGATGAACTTACAAAGTGTACATGGTCGACTATCAGTCTTGTGGTTAAAGATGCTGAAGGGTTTTCTAATGTACCTTATAGTGTGGTCTCTTTTGAGAAGAAAGACTTCAAGATTGGAGAACCTGTGTCCAATCATTGCATCAAAGTAGCCAACAAGTTAGAAGATGATGAGGCACTGAAGTCTCTCATTGAGGACAGTGTAAAATTAAGGAAGAGTCAAATTAATTTGTCAATGAAAATAAATTCGCAAAAGGAACTGCTGAACAAATCATCTTTAGATTTTAGCTTTTTGAATGATGCTTGACCTTGATGATTAGATTAAAAAAATGAAATTATGATTTATAAAACGTAAATTGTGCCTTATTTTCTTAAATGATTACTATGTTACTTGTATGATAGAAAAATAATACGTAAGTAGTTATTAAGATGATGATGTATCTCTGGTGCTAAATATAATATTACTTAATATATCTTATTGATATTAGTAAGTATAGTCGACCTCGTAATTGCCTTAACACTGTAAGGTTGAATGTCATTTGCACGTCATCAAATGACAAGGTATAATGGTCTCTAAGACAGTTGAGATAGTTTCAACCTTAGTGAAGTTTCAATTTACAGTATTTTTATCTCACGAAGCGACACGCGCTTTTCTTGTGGTCACCAAGTGTACAAACACACTGTGAATGTTTGTGTAAGCGCAGGAGCTCTCGGTACCGTTCGTGACAATGGCGAAGTCGGAAATGTGTGTGTTATGTGCTGACGCTACTCGTCTTCACGCACACATTCACAGCATGTTTGTACTGAGATCGAGATAATAATACTGTAGTAGAAATCGTTGTCAAAGTAGTTACGATGTTGACTATACCAATACCAATTGTTTTGTGTTCGTACTTTCAACGTTGCTAACATTTGAGAATGCTTACAATTTAAAAAAAAATCTTGTTTAGGGATTAAATACTAACCATTGTTTTGTTTTCTAGTCAAAAGCATAATATTATGAATAATTATATTTGAAATTATAATAAATGTATAACTGTTAAAATTGTGTTGTTTATTTGTAACTTCTTCAGACATTCTGAACTATGGTCTATTAAAAATAACAAATGGTGTACAGACGCCAGCAGGTCAAGCTACCGGAAACTGTAAAATTTTCCTAATCAACCTTATGCTGTAGGGATACAGTTGAAAATCGATTAAAGAAATTTGACAGATTGTAGTAGCTTGATGTGCTGGCGTCTGTACCTACTTAATTTTTTATGTTAAAGTTTTAATCAATCAAGAATAGTAACCAAATTAAGTAAGATAAAAATAATTGCTTAGGTAACAAAAATAAACAGTTATAGCCTAGCCACACCTGTCTTTGCAAAGCAGGAAAATATCAAAGCAGACAATTACCAGTAAATTGTTCTAACCAATCTTTGAAGCTATTTATTATTTTTTGTAATTTTCTCACGTCTGCCGGGGTTTGTAGGTATTCTTCGGGGGCAAACCGCGGCTCGGGACTCCCGCTGACGTGTAACCAAATAGCAAATACTGCGTCGTCAATATTAGCAACTTTCCTACGGCACAGCCTGGCTGAAGTGAGGCAAATTGCTACTAAGGCACTCATGCTGCCAACTGAAACACACTTTGTATTCTCCTTACGAGCTGCTAAAAAGTAACTTCGCAACAAGTTCTCCGTTGCATCATCTAAATCAACCTCGATTCCTGCGACTAGATCGATATACTTCGCCACATCTTTGAGGGCTTGTATTTCTTCCTTACCTACACTGACTGGGTCTACAGCTTGTTGGAGAACAAAGTCAACTATTTCATCGTAATATTCGCCATAGTCACCGTGGCAAACATTCCCGAAAACACTCGCCACATTAAACAGTATCATCTTCTTGAAATCCATTCCTTGGGCCCAAACTGCTGACTTCAGCTTTGATAATCCTGTGCCAGTGTTTATATCTCCTGTTTCAATGGCTGATAACACAGTTGAAACTTGCTTGTGGTGGTAGATATGGAGGGGTAAAGGCAGGACACAAACTCCGCCTGAACTGCCTATCAGAGCGGTGGACGCCACTGAATTAGACACCCCTAAAAACACAGATCTGTCTGCAAGTTTCGCAGCTTCGGTCATTATTTCCCCAACATATCTGGTATCGAAACCTCCTACTAGGACGTGTACAATATTTGCGCCCGTTAACGCGTTTGCCTTGATACTAGTAAGACTTAATAACAGGTTTATCTTGAGATGCATAAAGCAATTCAAAGGGCAAATATTTACTCCTATAGTTGAAGCCAGACAGTATACGAACTTCCAAGGAATGCCTTTACATGCATTGAACAGTTCTTCTACGTCCTTAGGAATGGGGTTCGATGATGGCGCAGGCAAAGGGATTATTTTTTCTAGAGACCATACTGCTGTAACTTTTTTTGTTACAACAACGTGCAAAATATAACTCGTACCAAGGCTTAATTTGGGGAATAAATCATCTATAATAAGGAATCTTTTTGGTAATAACTGATCTTTTACTTTGAATGTAGCAGCCACTTGTTCTCCGCATCGTCTCAATCCACTGTTTTCATAGAGAATACTTTTGCACGCATAGCACTTCGGTGGGTGTTTTGGTATGTAATGTAGAATAACTTCACTGCCCTCGCATTCTTCTAGACACGACCAAACGGAATGGTAAACATAGCTCTCTGGCTTAGAAAAAGATAACAGCAAGCCGTCAATGGACACCAAACCATTATAATGACGGGGATTAGATTTATAAAGTTTAGGTACACTCTTCAAACGCAATGTAACGGCCACCTGAGCATATTGTATACTATTCTTTATCTCGATATCTGTAGCCTGGAGGCAAGCAAACAAAATATCGTTGCACATTTTTTGAAATTTTATTGTTTCTTTGATCAAAACCTCCCCTAGCTCGGGAAATGCATCTAGTAAATCCATGACGTCAAACTCCAATATAAATCTTAAAGGCGGGAACTTACACAATGTTTTCTCAGTTAATTGTTCTAGGAAATTCACGCAGTTTTCTTTCATTTCATGTAAACAACGCCTGTTGTCTAAGTATAGCAATAACTTACACTGCAGCTCCATTGCTAGCGAAGACGTCATTATAGTCATGGATGAAGTAATTATTGGCACGAATAAAACAACGGTAAATACATAACTGCCGTGTTAAGTATTTCCGCTATTTCCAATTATGTGTGCTTTTCCCGCCGTATTAATTTTCTTCTTTTAATTTTTAATTGGGCTGTTGCTATGGCTCGGTTAAGTTACCAGACAGCCACCTACATAATGTATTTTAATTTTATTTTTATTCTCACATTGTGATGGTTATAATTATTAATAAATTGGCTCGACATAAATTTTAAGTGTAACAGAAATAACAAGAATTCCTACAAATTCCTTCGCCTCTTAAAATTAGGTGTCAGTGGGCGTAATTCATGCAAAAAAAAAGAAACTGGCCGCTATAACGTTGCCTAACTAAAAGTGCAAAGGGCCAAATTGCAACTTATGCAGGTACCTAGTAGCATTACATAAATAATGAGACTTTGCGTCACCAATGATCGCCTACACATGACTTGATCATAAACCACGTAGGTAGAGGCAGAAACAG
The DNA here is from genome assembly GCA_948098905.1 of Tiliacea aurago. Classification (NCBI taxonomy): domain Eukaryota; kingdom Metazoa; phylum Arthropoda; class Insecta; order Lepidoptera; family Noctuidae; genus Tiliacea; species Tiliacea aurago. The sequence goes on from OX402591.1 coordinate 21,733,438, forward strand.
TCGAGTACTGCGTTCGGCAAGGTCGGTAAACAATTAGTCCACGCAGAGCCTTCAGAACGGAAATGCCGAATCGAATATGCAAATGATATCAATCGGATTACTAACCCATTACCCAATGAGTTATGTAGCTGCGATGCTGTTCATTCATTGTGACTGAGGTACAGGGGAGCGCTCAAGTTTTATAAATTACCCATGCTCGCTGGTGATGAATGTGATGATGCATCCTATATTTTAATAATTGATATACCTACTAAAAAACCCTTAATAAAGCTATTGACGGCACGGTTGGCGCAGTGGTTAAGCGATCGACTGCTGCGCTGCGTGTCGCGGGTTCGATTCCCGCACGGAACAATTATTTGTATGACCTACAAGTAGTTGTTACGGGTCTGGCTGTTTGTGTATGTGAGTTTAAATGTTTGTAAACGCACCCACAATACAGGAGCAATTACTAGTGTGGGTCAACGTTTAAAAAAAAAAAATATTATTATAGTCATTCTAATGTAAAAAAACCGTTCTAATAGTTTTTTTTTTTCTTATGTAATGTCATGCATGATGTGTAATGTAATCTGTTTAAGGTTGCGTAGTCAACATAACCCTTATAGTTTCGCCATGTCCGTCTGTCTGTCTGTCCCCGACTTAGCTCAGAGAATCTTAGTACTTGAAAGCTGTAATTTGGCATAGGTATCTATATTAATTACGCCGACATAGTGGTAAATAATTTTTTTTGGGGTCCCTCTCGTACTTAAAGTGGGGATAATATTTTTTTTTCTCGTCTACCCTATAGTGTGGGACTGTGGGGTAACGTTGGATATTAGGCTGCTCAAAAATAATGCGAGTCTCTGAATATAATTTTTCGATTCAGAGGGATCCGTTTGCGTAATATTACCTATGCTTTAGAGTGCTAATTTGTGTTAGATTCAAGTGTCCCAGCTAAATGGTTGTTTTTTTGGATATATGGAAAAAATCATGACAGTAGTAGTTCTCCAACTGCAAATGTAAGTTGGTCTATTACCTACTCGTTAACTTGTAGGTACCTTTTTTTTTTTGGGTGGGAAATTATCAAATAACTTCTCCCGCTCTGGGCTGAGCGGGAGGGCGTGTCAGACTTTTACTGACTAAAACCCACCCGCGTTCCTTCCGTTGCCTGTGTGCCGGGGCCACGATATCCCTTTCGGACAAACTCGCAACCCCGGCAGGCATTGACCCTAACGGACCCCGTCAGTTGGTGCTGACATCTCTTTGAGGCGCGCGTGAAACACAACGCGCCGTCGACCCGGGCCTGGTCCTTATCGAACGGCGAGCTACCCATCGCTCACCGTCCGCAGGCCCGCGCCTACGGTGGCCGGAAATCAGCTTGTGACTCCCGACGCCCGGTGCGTCTCCTGCGGCGGCTAAGGGCGTGAGCGCGCGAACCCTGCCTTACCCTCACGCGTTCCGCCTCCTCCTTCGCGAGCATTACTGCTTCGCAGAAGGAGGTGACGGCCTCCCATGCACTCTCGCTCCGGACCATGGCCTGAACCAGGGCTGGACGCGAGAGATCGCTGCCGCCGATCGCCTCCGTGAGGACACGGTGGTGCTCCGCCCAAGCCGGGCAGACCTCCACCGTATGCTCCACCGTGTCCTCCGGGCGATCCACACAGTGGTGACACCCGGGCGTTTCCTCCCGCTTTATCCTGAACAGGAACCTCCCGAAACAACCGTGTCCGGTGAAGACCTGCGTCAGGCGGAAGGTGAGGACGCCGTGGCGCCTCTCTAGCCACTCCTCAAAGAGGGGACTTATCGCCACAATTGTGGCGTGCCCTGCGCTGGGTTGCGACAATCGCACTCTCCATGCCGCCATGAGATCCCGCCGGAGCTCCGTCCGCTGTGCCGCGATTTCTCGCGGCAACTTGTAGGTACCTAAAGCCCACTTAGCTGTGATAGTTTTCCTTTTAATTTCGTTGATGTCTATCGATGTAAGTATGTTTGAACATGTTTTCAACAATAGATACAACCTGACACTGACCTGCAAATTGCAAAAAACGTAAGAAATTTTGAATTTTGCGAACTACAGCTGCTTATCCACCTAAAAGGTATAAAAAAATAAAATGTTTTGCCTTTGGGCTTTTGGGAAGTTGCCACCCCGCTAGGTAATATCTAGTGTTGTTTTTAGATTATACCTATTCCAAACTTTAGGTACGTCAACTACGACAAGTAGGCAGGTACTCTTCGCCATGGCCCTCGCTATTGACACATTTATTTGGTCCGGTCAAAATATTTATTTTTCTGCAGCAACAAAATCTCATGGCATATATTGCTGGTCTCATTTGACACCTCATACATTCCATAATTTATGTTTATCGTAACTGTGTAGGTTTAATTTCAATACAATGCAATGTTAAAAGCTGCCTGCGCGACTGTACATGAACGGAGCGGGGCAAGTGGGCGGAGTGAGCGTATTTTTCTTGCGGCGTCGCGTGCGCGGGCGGCGTGGTCGCGTGGGGCGGCCGCCGGCGTCACTCCGCACTCCATGCCCGATCACGACAAGTACCAGCTGCGGCCGCGCGCCGCGCGCAGCCGCGAACCGCGCGCGCGCCGGACGCCGCAGCCACTCAGCAAGTACAGGAGGAAAACAGCCAACGCACGCGAGAGGAGTCGCATGCGAGAGATCAACCGCGCGTTTGAAACTCTGCGACGCGCCGTCCCAGCAGCAGCTATCACCGGGACGCCGGTGCCCTGCGAGAAGCTCACCAAAATCACCACGCTGAGGCTGGCCATGCGGTACATCTCGGCACTGTCGGCGGCGCTGCGGGAGACCGGCCCTGGCGACGGGCCCCGGCCGGAGCGCTGGCCATCGCCGCTGTGCTCGGAGCTGTCCGAGTTCTCCACGGAGCTGGAGCAGGACACTCCCTCCGAGTTTGCCGAGGACTCGCTGTCTCCATTCGACTCGTTCTTCGCGGAGTTTGACTGCGAGTACATCGACCGGACATTCGCGTGACAGTGTTGTGAGTGGTGACACTACCGGACTATTTCCAATTAGGTACCTACTATTTAATTCTCTTTTTGCCATACTATTAATTATTAACTATATTTTATTTTGTATGAGATATATTTTGAGATTTATTTATTATTATTAATAAATTTTAATTGTTATCGTTATTACCTCATGTGTTTGTTTTTAACTCCGTAACTAACGGCACTCTTGTCAATTGATTTCTGTGATAAAACCTTGCTATGTACCTATCTATCTCATCTGGCACGGTGTAGGTAGAGCCGTAGGCCTCATAGACTACCTAGTCTATGCCTCTACAGCTCTACATTGTAGTAAATGAGATACATTATGATTAAAAAAGTAAAGTACCTATTCAATTTTTGCTTGCATTGATCAATCTCGATTTAGCAGCCAGAAACCGGCTAAAGGAAAATAGGTACCCAATAGGTAGCTTAAAACAATATTTATTAATAAACCTTATCAAATATTGCATTATTTATGGAATTATCTGCCCGTCAAACCCTGGTCAACCTAATCATTTGAGTAGTGGTTAGGTTGGGAAGCGATACTGAATTTTTGTGGGCTCCTCGTGTTCTCTGATGATACTGAGTTGTTGCAAGGCACGAATGTTCCGATTATTTCATAAGGAACATAATCTATACACCTATAAAAATCAATGCCACTTTTCGTTGTAATTTTATAACTCAAGAACGAGCTCACCTATCAAAAAAAAAAAGGGTTTAGGCTTTGTTCGGACTATTTAGTAGATGGTTTATGTGAAGTAATTTTTTTTTTCTTTAGGTAGGGTAGGTAGGTAGGTAGGGTAGGCAGGTAGGGTAGGTATTCTTTTACCCATAGAAAGTCACGTTATTTGTGAGTGTCATAGAGTAAAAATGTTTCCCGCCCAACGGAGTGGGCACGGGTCAACTAGTATTATGTAAATAGAAGTTGCTATTAAAAGCTCGGCCTACCAAAAAATAGGTAAGTTAAAGTAAATCAGTAGGTACAGTCACCAGTACATCAAGCTACCACAAACTGTCAAACTTTCTCAATCTTTTTAGACTTAACCATCAACATTTTAAGGTTTTTAAATTATAATCATTTGGAGATATTTGACAGTTTTGTATATATTGTGCTGGCGACTGTACTTATACCTAAATATTTCTCACAATAGATTTTTAGGGTTCCGTACCCAAAGGGTAAAACGGGAACCCTATTACTAAGGCTCCACCGTCTGTCTGTCTGTCTGTCCGTCTGTCACCAGGCTGTATCTCATGATCCGTGATAGTTAGACAGTTGAAATTTTCACAGATGATGTATTTCTGTTGCCGCTATAACAACAAATACTAAAAAACAGAATGCAATCAATATTTAAGGGGGCTTCCATACAACAAACGTGATTTTTTTGCTCGGGTTTGCTCGATATTGATTACGGCAACAAGTAGACGCTTGAAATATTCATAGAATCTTTAGATATAAGTATGTTCACTTTAAAAATAAATAATTATATTAAAATAAAACAAATCTTTAAGGGGGCTCCCATACAAGAAACGTGATTTTTTTGCCGTTTTTATAGGGAATGGTACGGAACCTTCGTGCGCGAGTCTGACTCGCACTTGGCCGGTTTTTATTCCTAGTAGCGCACCACCACAGTAATGAATAACCCAATACATTAATTAATTTAACTTCAGTACAACACATTTAAGTTTAATTTTTTATCGATCGAGCAACACAACTGACAAAGAATCGTAAAATATTAAGGTGTCCACCTACATGCATCGAAAACCACCCAGTGAATCTTTAAAAAGCAATTGTTTTTTTTTTCATTACCGTTTTGTTTCCCGAGTCCAAGTTGCCAACCGATGCGGAATGATCGTTTGATTATGTAAATAATAGGCTGCGGAAGCGTGGGCTCGGCCGATTTATTGTCGTACGACAAAAAGAAACGTCTTAAAACCATGACTGTAAAGACTGTGTCACATAAAGTCCATTTCACGAAAGAAGTCCCGCGGAAATAAGTGGAACTAATTATTATTATACGCTAAGTTAGCAACATTCCTAAAATAACCCATGCCTGCAGCGCCACGTCTGCGGGACTTCTTTCGTGAAATGGACTTTAGTCACATGATGTGATAATGAGGATTTCTTCCCGCGAAATTCGTCTATGAGGTCTAAGGGTGCACTAAGAAGGGATTTTTCAAAATGCATGCCCTAAAGGGGTGAAACGGGGGATGGAAGTTTATTAAATATGAAAGTCCGTCAGTTTTGAAGATAGGATCTTAAAATTTTGTGTTTAGGCTGACGATTGGAAATTAATTTACCTACACGTGTCTCAGCGTTTTTGATAATTGGACCCCCGAAGGGTTAAAAAGGGGGATGAAGTTGTATATGGAAACTCCTTAATTTCGCAGTAAAAATCACTAAAGGACATGGCTAAAGTGTGGCCTGGCACAGACAAAGAGATAATTATATAAAAAAAATTGCTGATAATATTTGAAATCCCACTACAGCTTTCGTTTCTTAGCAAAACTTTGCAGGAAATATTTCAATTTTAAAGTTTATTATTTTGATTCAAGTATCCGGGGAGATATTTATGTTGCCAGCCGCTTCCGCGAGTATTTTTAAAATATAAAATATTAAAACTGTGTTTAAAGCGTATTGAATAATAACTAGACTGTAATGAACATGATATTTTAATCATTGATTAATGTATCAATTTCATTTTTTAAATCAATAGATTCGTCCAGTCTGAAAAGTAATATGTAGGTATTGTCACTGCCCGTCGCCGCGGGCGGCGGTAGCTTGAGGATTTTGCGGGGATTTTTCGATTTGCCATATTGAAGTGTTGCCATTTACATCCTACCGAAAATTGTTTCGATTTTTGTTTAAAAATTGACGGTTGTAATGGTAGGAGGGGGTGTAGGCACTTTTGTGTGAATTCAATAATTATACCTCAGCTACAAGATTCGCAGAAGATTAAACCAAAACATGTTTGTAAAAAGGCCAAGTTCGAATAAAATCGAAACAAGATCTGATAAGCGGCCAATTTCAATCACTTTCACATTAATTTATTTGTATTGAAACTTTGAGTAAGTACCTATATCTCTATCCCCTTTTACCTCTAAAAAAGGTAGCCAAATAATTATCAGCTTGTAATTATCACTCTTTATGGAAGACTCTTCTTCTCCAGAGAAGAGAGGTGTCACCTGTTGCGCTTTCAAGCCATTACTAACACAAGTCCAGGGGCCCAAGTCTGCTATTTTTATAAATTCAGTCATTCCAACACGATCCCATTGTCATGCCATTGTCATTTTGCTAAATGTTCGTAATCTGCTAAATTCATAATGGTCGATCATTGGTCGGTCAATGTTCTCGTAATAGAATTGTGTTACTTATAATGGCATTTTCGTATTGTCATTATTATAAAACCCATTAGTAGAAATGTCATTCATTTGTCATTATGTACGAGATTACCAATAAATGCAATTTCTTTCAATGTACTGTCAGTGGCCGACCATTGGAAAGTCATAATGACGCCATTATAATAGTAGATTACCAAACTTGTCAAAATCAACAATTATGAAATCAATGATCGACCATTCTGACACTATTGTAATAGCAGACTTGAGGCCCTGGGTGTGATGAAAACATGTATTATTAAAAACCTATGCTGTCCCACTGCAAAAGCTTCCCTTCTCTCCTACCACGATTCTTGGAATACTTAAATTTTGTGCATAGTGTGTGTGCAGTAGAATGCAGTGCTAACTTGTCAAAATCAACAATTATGAAATCAATGATCGACCATTCTGACACTATTGTAATAGCAGACTTGAGGCCCAGAGGGCTAATTGCGTAACACACTATTAGTAGGAATCGGTTTCAATTTGACAGTTCAACACAATTCAGTGCGTTATTTACGTTGTTGAGCAGACATTTTTTTCTACCATAAGAAGCAATGGATTAGCAATATACTTCAAAATCATTCCGATTCCGATTCAAACTGTGTTACGCAATTAGGGTACAGGTTTCCTCCGTGATCCACTCCTTCGTCGTGACTCATTGGTGTTTAAGATTACCTAAACTAAAAAGTAAATTAACGAACTAACGACTAACTAAATTAAACGAGAACCCATAAAAAAGTGACAAGCTTACTAATGTCTACCGGGTAGGTATTATGGGTATTTATCATCCTCCACGTATCCTCAAACTTTCTTAAGTTTTCTGCAATTTGCAGGTCAGTAAAAGGTTGTATGTTGATCTAAATATGATTCGCGGCCCTAACGAATATGGCTTTACAGAATTATAATCATTAGAATCAGCATTACAACTCTCTAAGTTCATTAAATCCTACTGAATTTCGCGGGCTATCTTAGCGCATCCCCCTTAAAAAACAATGAAGTTAAAATATTGGCAAAGGTAATGCAATGATGATGACAACAAATAATAGCATTTTCTACTATATTACCTAAAGTTTTCATTAATCTATTTAGTTTAATATGTTCAACAATGTAGCTACGCCTTACAAGTTATGTTGTCACCCAGTGCCCACGCGCATCGATCTCTCTCATTGTTTCGATATAAGTTGCCAGTAGGTAGGTACCAAGACGAATGTAATCACTTTATACTACTGGCCGTCGTTAATTTTGCGTGGAAGATCTTCTATTTAGCTGTGTGTGGCTGATTATATTTTTATTTTCGGGAAACGTGGTTACTATGGTTGGCTTGGTAAATTAGTGTCAGTATCAACTATCCTATAGATGGAGCCTTTTTCTAACTTCGAAAACGTGTTGTACTTGTAACATAGGACAATGGGAGGAAGGTGATGATTTATCCTTTATCTGTATGTGTATAGTGGTATGAGTACCTAATTAGGCATAGGATACTAAAAAAACTTAGCTCACCATGAAATTCCGCCAATCCTTCTCCAGCACATCACCACTTAGGGCGAATTTCACCAATGAAAAACTGAACGAAATCAGCACATCTAAACCGAGTTCAAGAACTGTCAGTATCAATATTCCAAAGAAAATAATGACACTGACAGTTCTTAAACGTGGGTTAGGTGCTGATTGCGTTCAGTTTCATTGGTGAAATTGGCACTTAGGCGTAAGTAAGTATACAACATGTCCCGGAATCACATCACAAACACCCCAATTAGAGAAGTATTATGATAAAGTAGGCATGGTACACACGGCTACACATCAAGATATACATTTCCAGTATACGCTGACCTCTCTTTGTATCTACGGAAATCCTAAACAATGCGAGATCAGCTTATACTGGAAATGTATAGCTTGATGTGTAGCCGTGTGTACATACCTATACAAAAATGTATAAAACATTGTTTATTTATTAAATTAGATAAACTGCGGGCCAATTGCGTAACACACTATCAGTAGGAATCGGTTTCAATTTTAGTTCAACAACATTCATTGCGTTATTTAAGTTGTTGAGCAGACAAATCATTCTAACATATGAAGCAATGGATTAGCAATATACTAAAAACTTAGGGTGCTGATTTTAGAAGAAAATTGTTCTCACATTACAAATCTACGCATGCACACAGTCGTACACGTTTAAGGGTCTAGCGTAGAAGGTACAGACGGCTACACATCAAGCTATACATTTCCAGTTTATGCTGATCTCGTATTGTGTAGGATTTCCGTACAATGAGAGGTCCGCGTATACTGGAAATGTATAGCTTGATGTGTAGCCGTGTGTACTACGTCCATTTTGATTCGTTTTGACTATACAGTGGAAGTGTGACTGTAATTTAAGACAAATTTAATTTTTATTTATTTATTTAAGTCAGACAAAAGTGATCCATATTTTTGTTAGTATTCTTAAGAATTATATTAGTAACTAAGCTTTAAATCCACACCACAGTAATACTATTATAACTAAAATTAAATAACAGATGTACCAATTAACTCACATAAATAAAAACTTGAAATTCATTAAAATTTAAATGTTTAAATGTAACGTAATAAATGACCATTATAAATATTAAGTATTAATAAAATTAAGAAATTCACTAAAATCATAAAACAACAATATAAGAATAAAAAACATTGCGTAAGTACCTACCTTTATTAAAAATGTCAGAAATCGATTCTGAACAAACTACCTACTTTTATAATGTGCATTATTTCAGTTACACATTCGCGAAACCAACATTAGCTTATCGGAGAATTTAAATTCATGTCATCCCTTACGTTTTGTATCAAAAAGAAAGTGACAGCATCAATTTAAAGTCTCCGATAAACTAATGTTGGTTTCGTGCAACTCACCGATTGTAGGCATAGTGTGTTTTCGAACCGGAATCTAGATGCAAACAAACGCAAGCCGATTTCCGGCCACCGCACAGTGTGTAATTTTCACAATCTAGCTGGCCAATTTTATTTAGGCCTGGCGATATGAGTAAAATATGCACTAAAATATTATAATAGTAATTTAAAGGCACTGTCCAGGTTTAAAGATATATTTCGACATAAAGTAGGTACATATAAAAATATTTACATTCAAAATATTACAATTATATTTAAATTACAAAACAAATAAGCAGAAAACTCAAACTAAAACAAAATACATAGTCTGGATTACGCAAAAAAATAATATAACATAGACATATACAGAAATCCTCAGTCAGAATCGCTATCATCATGCTCGACATCACTTTCTTCAGACTGGATATCATCAAATTCAATTCCTGGTGGTCTTATTTGTAGAAGCTGGCTTACCTCAGGATTATTTGGCCACGCTTATTTTTTGGAGGAGCACGTAAGCTTGCTATGTATGGATCTGACGTTATCAACAATCGATGAATTAGATCTGTGTTTGAGTCAACTCTAGACGTTTTTCTTGTGAACAATTCTCTGAATTTTCTGTTGTCCTTATTTCTAGCTTCCTGTGCTTCTTCGGAAAGCTGACCAATTCTATTACTGCAGCTTGCGAAATCTTTTTGTGGTCTTCCAGCCCGATTACTTGTTGTAGGAAGTGAAACGCTTACGACAGCGTTTGTCACTATATCGGGCAATGATATACTTTCTTCCAACTACAATGAATTGGCGTTCAAAAATCGTTCCCGATGTCTTCCCGATTTCGACCATTTTTGTTTTATTTTTTGGCAAACACTTCGAATTGTGACTTTCAAGCTCTTCAAAATGTCTTACAAAAGGGAAGGATCTCCCAGGTCTTGCAATATAAGATGTAGCAAAGCATCTGTTCTGTTTTGTTTTGCGTTAGCAAACCAAACATCGAAACATTTTCGACGCGAAATTTGCGAAGCCATCCTAAAATTAAGAAAAACTTCTATGAGTGTCGCAATCATTCGCAAACAAACTGACATATGATATAGAGCTAACAAGTAATACTTTCAGAAAAATACAATTTGAGAACTGTATAATGCGATATAATGTATTAAAACTCAAGTACAAAGTGATTGAGAGAATTATTGTAGTAAAATATAAACATGATATATTGTAATGGTGCTTGCAGTTAAATTAAATAACAGTGGAAAGTAAAAAACATTGCAAACTTACCTCTATGCCCACAAGAACACAATAACAACACACAACAACTACTAGCAACTGAAACACGAGCGTATTCATCGAGTGAATTCAGACGAATGACGCGGTCCCTCGGTAAACCAGATCTCGAACGAGCAGCTAGTCGGTTGTTCTGACCCTTTTTTCTATTGTTTGGCGTGATTCTTTGTAAAAAAAAAAACTATATCTTGGAAGTGTGGTTCAACTACTTCAAGAATGTGCAAATGCTTTTTTTCTGTAAGTAAGTGGTTAAATTAGATTCCGGCCAGCTAGATTATGAAAATTACGCTCTGTGCACCGTAGGCGCGGGCCTGCGGACGGTGAGCGATGGGTAGCTCACCGTCCGATAAGGACCAGGCCCGGGTCGACGGCGCGTCGTATTCCACGCGCGCCTCAAAGAGTTGTCAGCACCAACTGACGGGGTCCGATAGGGCCAATGCCTGCCAGGGTTGCGAGTTTGTCCGAAAGGGATATCGTGGCCCTGGCACACAGGCAAATGAAGGAATACGGGTGGGTTTTAGTCAGTAAAAGTCTGACACGCCCTCCCGCTCAGCCCAGAGCGGGAGAAGTTATTTGATAATTTCCCACCCAAAAAAAAAAAAGAAAGATGCAAACAAACTGAAATGATAATATGACTCAGACCCCAAAAATACACACATCATCTTGAAATATCTGCACAGTCAGTAAACTATTTCAAGATTTTCACGTAGGTCGATCCAATCTTTCCCCATCATTTTTAAGGGTTAACTCATACAGGTGTTTGAATCGAGCTCTTTTTAGGGTGCCAAGCGATTTTTTCGGTGATTTTTGTCCGAAAGAAATGCATTTACACAAAAATCGCCAGTGGGGGAGCACCATTAGGGTTAGATGGAAAATCCTAGACTAATAGTTAACCCGTATTTGCTGAATTGATTCGTAACTTCGGGCCAGTCATTTTCCATAATTCCTTTTAGGAAACAAGTATTCACGCAAGCTGAGTGCAAGTGTGCGTTAATGCCTCAGCAAAATAATGTCGAAAATGGTCATTTAAATTTATAGCAGCGCCACCTACTGGGTCCAATTGTATTTTCAAACCATCCAGGAACCCATTGAAATATAAATACAGAATTTCAACCAAATCGGTCCAGCCGTTTAGGAGGACTTAGGTGACAAACACACGTACAGAATTATAATATACTAGCTGCGCCCCGCGGTTTCACCCGCGTAAGTCTCGATCCTGTGGGAATATCGGGATAAAAAGTAGCCTATATGTTAATTCAGGATGTCAGCTACCTCGATACAACATTTTATCAAAATTGGTCCAGCCGTTTTTACGTGAAAGAGTATCAAACATCCAAACATCCATCCATACTTACAAACTTTCGCGTTTATAATATTAGTAGGATTAGTAGGACTAGCTGACCCGGCGAACTTCGAACCACCTTATACCGACAGCAGCGCCACCTACCGGGTCCAATTGTGTTTTCAAACCATCCATTCAACATCCCATTGAAATATAAATACAAAATTTCAACCAAATCGGTCCTGCCGTTTAGGAGGAGTTAGGTGACAAACACACGTACAGAAGAATTCTATACATATATATATTAAGATTAGTTGCCCAGCTTCGACTGTATGTCATTCAAAGTTATTGCGGCAATTTTGTTGGTTCACTTTTTAACGTGTACGGCGAACGGTAGGTATACTTACCCACAGCCCAAATAAGCAGCAAGGGGGACCTACGTACAGACGCCAGCAGGTCAACCTACCCGAAACTGTCAAATTTTCCCAATCAACCTTGAACCTTATGCTTTAATAATAAAGTTGAAAATCTTTTAAAGAAATTTGACAGATTGTAGTAGCTTGATGTGCTGGCGTCTGTACATGCGCAAAACTATTATTTTCCGACTTTCCATAAGTTTTCAGTTTTTCGTAGGCCGTAAGTCTGACATACTTAAACCTATCCAGTACGTATGCAAATAAATAGTTTCGTCACGTCTCTAACCTCAACAATTTAAAATAATATGCTTTAAAACCTACACTGTTTATGTAAGAGCAAATTAAAGTCAACTAAAAACATACATAATCACGTAACTTGTACTTAGTTATTTATACCCGTTGCGTTAGGTAAAAATGCAGTACTTATGCAACACCATGTCATGCAATAAAGAACCAAAGAGTAGTATCCCAGCGCATGCCCATTTGGGCTTAAGCGGATTGCTTTCCCGCCAAATACGGCAGCCATGACAGTTCCCTGAATTATTCGATTATCTGACGTGACGGCGGCGAAGCGGGCTGCGAATCATGATCACTTATTATTATGATTTTGTATTCATGTTGACAGTAATACATGATCTGTACGTAGAAGGAACGCTGATCAAAGTATTGGCATTGCCAAATTGAGAGCTTTCATGCCTTTTCGGGACAATGAAATGTTTAAAAGTTTAGATTAGATTGACACTACCTAATTTTGTTTATTGTGGTAGGTTCATAGATTTTATAATATAACGTACAAACTCCTTGGGTAGCTTTGAACTGTTTCTATAGCCTAATCAGCAGTTATCTATTGAATTTGACTAAAGGCATTGACTGACTCATGACTTCAGACAATCAGACTTTCAAGTGTCTAGGATATGTCCCGAAATCGAGAAGTATAAACTTTGCGTGCTAAAAAATACAAGAAAATCTCTAATCACGAACAAAATCTGAACCTAGGTAGGTACTTATTATTAGGTCTAATTTAAAATTGATTTATATTTAATTTTTCATTGTCTATTAGAATTTACAGGATTGCTGATAAAACCTGTATTTTTTTACCTTATGTATAATCTAGCATAAGGAAAAAAGTAACAAAAACAATAATACTCGTACAGGCACTATATTTATCAAAAGCATAACCATAACTAAACTAACCATAAATAAAAAATATTTAAAAAGATATAGGACGTTTAAGATGAAAGTCGTAAGTAAGTCGTCGTCTTTATAATACATTATTCAATCCAGACGTCTAAATTGAGCCACCTTAAACGTCCTATAACTTTTTAACGGTTCTACCACAAATTCGAGGATTGGGCCTACAAAATGGGCTAATTTACTACTAAATAATGGTAGTACCACCTAGCTGAGGGGCGTCCCACACTACGCTTGTCGATACGCGGTCTCCACTCCGGACTCGTCTGCTCCACCGGCCATCGGTCACCAACGACCTTAAAAAGGTGGCTGGGACAGACGATGCGGGAGGCGGAGGACAGGGTGTTGTGGCGCAGCGTGGAGGAGGCCTATGTCCAGCAGTGGACTGCTAAAGGCTGAGTTGATTGAATAGTAGTACCCGCGTTTAAATATGAGACATGGCTTCTCAATCCATACGGACAATAAGAAGTTATAAAAAGAAAAAAAAATTACTGAGTTGTTGTTTTAAACCTACTACTACTACCTACATAACTTTATACAAAAGATTTAAAAAAAAAAAGTTGACACAACACCTCTAGGTGGCTCAAAGATGAACCCAAAACACAACAACAAAACACGCAAAACAGAAGCTCAGACTTAAAGAAACACGCAAAACATTTATTTAACACTTAAATGTGTCTTTATAATTAACAATTAGTGAGTTCAAACCAGGCCATAGTTGAATGGGTTAATCATACCAGTAGGCCAATGTAACGAGGTGTAAACACCTCGGTATTTATACTTAGAAATAAAGGATAACCATTAAAATTAAATGAGTAAAATAGAAACAGTTCTCTGTAATTAAAGCAGTGAGTCATTTTTAAAGGAAAATTATTTATAGGTCGATTTAGCACAACGCATAACCTTAGCCGTTTATGTAAACTAAATACATTATTGTGGCCATAATAAAAATATTTTTGCACATCGAGCTATTCAAAAACTATGTTTAAGGCTCTTGTCTTCTCAATCGTAGATGTTAGCCATAACAGCTAGAGCCATTGCTGATCAAATTGATTTGATAAGCATAATAATTATTGGTCTTAGAACAAATTCTTCAAATTTTTAAGACTGGCCAAGTACGTGTCGGACCATGCACAATGATGGGTACTGTATTTGGGATAAATTTATCCCCCAAGTACAAACTTAACATTGTAGTTTAAAAACATGTTCTCCCAGCATCCATTCCAACTGCAAATGTTGGTCGTCTATTACTCGTTCACTTGTAAAGCATACAGTTGTGATAGTTTTCCTTTTAACTTCACTATACTTTTAAACTACAGCTGTGATTTTTTCAGCTAGCAGGGGGGTCCCCCCCCCCCTTCAACTTACGACTTAAGTCCACTTAAGTCTTTGAGTCCAACAAATATTTGCACTTTATAGCTTAATATTACGCAAATAATCCCTGAATCATAAAATGGTTTTCACAGCCCCGCAATATTTTTGAAATAAATTACTTACGTAAGTAATCGTGTCGTAAACTCATATCTATCGTGTACTTTAAAAATGGAACGATCTTTTACTCCGAAACAAACATGACAACCAAGGAGGTAACTTATTAAAGGTTTTATTTAAATTTCGAACTGGCTTGCAAATAGAAAGCTGTTTATTGAAAAAAAAAACAAAATTGAACACATTGGCGCGTGATAAATTATAATCGTTGTTCATCATTGAATCTGGAATTTTTAAATAATTTACTTTGTTTGAATTTCCGCGCATTATTTGAGAAAAGGCCGCCACCAGGATGGGTACAAGCCTTGGTCGCAACCAGGCATTGATGGACTCACCTAAGAGTGCCTCGGCCAGCCTCGGCTTTGCAGGCCGCTGCAGTAATGTACTAATACTTAAAAATCATTCAGATTGTAATTG
This sequence comes from Tiliacea aurago, assembly GCA_948098905.1. Classification (NCBI taxonomy): domain Eukaryota; kingdom Metazoa; phylum Arthropoda; class Insecta; order Lepidoptera; family Noctuidae; genus Tiliacea; species Tiliacea aurago. Next base: position 21,748,750 of record OX402591.1, read on the forward strand.
ATAGTGTGTACGCAATTAGGGTGCTGGAATATCTTTTGAATATGACTTTGTTAATTGCTTGCTGTAGGTGTATCATACACACGGCTTCAAGCTATACATTTCCAGTAGGTATTATAAGCTGATCTTCATTGTATAGGATTTCCGTACAATGAGAGATCAGCGTATACTGAGAATGTACATATAGCTTGATGTGTAGCCGTATGCACCTAGTCGTCATCCAGCCCCCGCTGGACTGCGTAACTGCGTAACACACTGACAGTAGCAATGTGTTTTTCAAACACAAATTTTAGTACAAAGTATACGGAATATACAGGAAAATATCTGTTAGGATTTATGAACGTTGATAAATGTTGATTGCAATAAAATATAAACACAATACAAAACTTAAATTCTTAAAATAATATTTTTCTTTATGTAACAAAAAAAAACTTAAATTCTTGAAACTCAGCTTGGTCTGGTGTATTTTATATATGCCAAAGTTATCTCTTTCTTTCTGTCTGTCTGTAACCTTTTCACACCTAAACCTACTAAACTAAATCTACTAACTAAACCAATCGGTATCAAATTTTGTATAGCCTGAGACTTGGAGGAAGACTGAAGGGCATGGGCTACTTTTCTTCCTGGAAACCTTTTTGAATTAAAAAATAATACGCAGACGGAGTCGCAGGCAACAGATCATCTACTACAAAACACGATTAAAGCTTTATTGTTCACAAAAAGAAAGACACACTAATTTTATCTCAACAAATCACAGTCATGCAAAAATTGCATTGCACAAGCTCGAGATGACAAGGCGCCCGCAAAAATAACCTCACATTCAGAGAAAGTTTTTATATCCAACATGAGATGGAAGGCCGATTAATAAGCCTAAAATCGTGTAGGTCGTCTCACACGTGCGGTTTGCAAGGTCACCTGACATCACACATGCAGTAAAACGACATTTTTGTCAAGCTCTGTTGGCGGGAAGCGTGGGACGTCGAAACGCGCTTTTGAGGAAATAAGGCACGCAAAAATACGTATTCAACGATACAATACACCCGTTTTGGTATATTTCGTGGCTTATAAATAATTTTGATTCTTTTCCTGGTGGTCCTTTGAATGAGATTCTGCGTTTTGTTGAACTTTTAAGGTGAATACCTCGTTGAGTGGGTATTAGGGGCTTTGAAATCTCAAATGAATCCCTTTATTGGTGCAGATTAGGTATAGGTATACAGATTTAAATTAAAGATTATGTCCAAAAAACACTTGTAGGTACCCACTAATCTATTACCTACTGCTTTTCAGAGACGCGGTATGCTTTCCCATTTGTTTCAGATAAATAAATAGGTACCACCGATTCATACGAAGCTTTTTTGACGATTCAAGGGATGACACTTTTAACTTTTGCCGCCTGTAAAATTTGGTACAAAAAAAAATTTTGTAAAAAAAAATAACTGACTTCCAAAAAAACACTACAAAGTGAAAAATAACTTTAATTTCGGAAGTCGGTTTCTTTGGATCCGTATTTGAGTTTTTTGCCACCGACTTCCGAAATTAAAGTTATTTTTCACTTTGTAGTGTTTTTTTGGAAGTCGGTTATTTTATTTTTACAGTGTTTTATTTTTCACTTTTTAGTGGGTCAGTTTTTTATTTATCTAAGTTACAATAGCCTAAAGTCAACTGCTCATCAACTTTTACAAAATATTGCCTTTCCCGATGCTGGTACGTTAATTGTTGAGGAGTTCTCCTGGTAAGAACCAGGAGAACTGCCACTCACCATTGTGCATTTGCATTGTGACGAGTATAAATTGCTTAGCAACCATAATTATTAAAGTACATAATCGAATCGCAAGTCGCAACCCGTTAAATACTTATTATTATGTTGTTTAGGTGGCCATCTGTGGTCTCTATCAGTTCCACTTCCAAATGGTGATTTTCGGGAGCAAATGCACGAGACTATAAAAAATACCCAAATCGCTATAGGTTTGCCTATAAAATTTGAAGGTTCCCCTCGATTTCCACCCCCTCATCTGATTCTGATTTGGTGGCAATGGTACCACCTCGGGAGCATACCTTTTCAAACAAAAAAACAAATTTTCAAAATCGGTCCATAACTGACGGAGATATAAGTAGGTGAACAAACATAAAAAAAAAACATACAGCCGAACATATAACCTCCTCCTTTTTGGAAGTCGGTTAAAAATCATCAAGGACCCCCTCCCAAATTGGTGATCCTGAAGAGAAACAACACGACTCTCATTACCCCGTCTATGTGTAAATCAGGCGTCATATCTCACGGTCTCTCGGCAATAAATAGTGTCTTAAAGGACGGGCGAAGCGCTGACGGCGCCTGCGCCTGTTTATCTAGGTGAGGGTTAGGACATTTTTCTCACACTGCTGTTAGTGCAAGCACCCCGCTACGAACTACCGCCCGCTGGCTTGTAAGGCCTAAAGCATAACGTATCTGGGTTTATTTTTTTCTGTTTTTATAAATAAATATGAAGTGATGTAAATCGAACGTTGATCACTTATATTTCGATTGAATCTAAGCTTTATCCTTTACTTTGCCAGATGCCTTTTAAATAATTACCGCTTTTTTTAGAAAAGAACGCAAACAGAACAGAACGGAAGTTTTGTTAGAGACAATCTCGGAAGAAATAAAAGAGGATGCAATAGATTATAGAACTGGGACCGTTAGGATTTCCACAAAACGTAATACAAAGGAAAGCGGCTCTACCAAACTACTAAATCGGGCCGCGCATACAGATATGCGACAAGCTAACTGGGATGCTAAAGCACAATATAAACATCCCTTTACAAATAAGCAAATAATTCGAAGACTAATGAGCGAAGCATTATAGCTAATAGTAATCGCTATACAAGATTCCAGTACATAAAAACTGTACCTACCGTCTAAACGCCTGCTGAGTGACGAATACTTTATGCGCTACCTAGAAGATATTTATCGGCTCCCTAATGGCAGAAAACATAGCTTATTGCCGTTTTATGCGAGAAAATCTCACGTAAGAATCAATTAGATTCGTTTGAAGTGTGACTTTTTGTGTGAACTTGTAAATATGAATGAAATTAATTGGTTTTATTGCCAGACTCCGCGGAAGCGAATGGGCTGTTCTAAACTGTTTTTACCAGCATTACCTCAGCTGTCACATTAGTTTCTATTATCTACTTCTCAACTCGTCTAAGAAATTCATCATTGTCCCACGTAGTTTTAAAGTGGACTAAAGACGTTTATTTAAATAGGTTATTACCACTTGATGTAAATGGGTTATTGCCTTATTTAGATTTCTCGTCCGTAGTTTTATTAAAATATTCTTAAGTATTTGTGTAAAACTTTAGTAAGTTTTCTGTTTAAGATGATGCCATCATTGTCATCACCTTCATCTTACAGGTAGTGTTGTATTACAAGTGGATTCAAAATTAGGGTGAGATCTGATTACTTAGGTATGACAGAGCATAGATTGGTACAAAATTAGTTACGTCCCAGCTACTTACGTTACAAAACTATTAGTCAACTTCGTTAGATAAAGTTACTAGAAGTTGAAGATATCTTAATCTATCTTAGTTTAGAGAGTGCAAACAGATAGTTAATCGCGTGTCTATCAATGTCGTAGGTACATGACGAATGAGCGCACTGCGAATCCGAATTCTGAATACAGCTAGTTAGCTTACAAAATAATGTCATACCTAGGTAGCTAATAGCTTATCCTTTACCAATTCAACCTAACAAAAAATAATGGTATTCCCATTTGATAAGATACGGAAACTCACAAAGGAAAAAGTTTGTGCTAATAAAAATTGCTTTAGTTGCTGGTTTCCCCAGGGTAACATCATTGGTCCTACTTTTTCTGAGAAGTCAAATATTCAATTGCTCCATTTCAGTAGGTTACCCACATTATTCAATCAGAAGCAAGTTCTACGAAATGACTCCATTTTAATTCTTGATAAACAATAACTGGCTAATAAAACCATAGTGACATTAATGTCTTTTTCTGTTGACAATGTTTTAGCGCGAATTTCCGAATAAGGCGGGAAAAATGATCACGGTAGCAATTATCGAGTCAATAAAGTGTTGTTATTTCTTGACAGCTTGACACCGATTATATCCAGTCACTCGTTCATACTTTTATGGTGGCTGGATTACTATTTTAGTACCTTGAATCTGTTTTTTTTAAATATGATAATATATAATATTAGACCAGTTGTTCTGCACGACACACTGTGGGGATCATTGCCACAAATTTTACAATAACAAAGCGATTAACTAAATAAATAAGTATACACAAAAAGCAGCCAAGTGCGAGTCGGGCTCGTATACGAAGGGTTCCGTACCACCGTACAATATTTAACAATACGTCAACAAAAACAAGAGAAGTGCTATATAAAAAATCACGTTTCTTAAATTAAGACCCCCTTTAATTATTTACTTTTTTATTTTTATTATTTGTTATAGCGACGATAGTAGTACACGTACACACTCTGTGAAAATTTCAGGTTTCTACCTATTACGGTTCAAAAGATACACGTTGAGTTGCACAAAACCAACATTAGTTTAACGGAGACTTTAGATTCATTTAGATTTAGATTCCCTTACATTTTGTATCAAAAAGAAAGTGACAGCATTAATTTAAAGTCTCCGTTAAACTAAGCGTTCGTGCAACTCACCGTTTGTCCTGTGACAGACGGACGGAGGGACTGACAGCGGGGCCTTAGTAATACCCATTGGCACCCTTTGGGTACGGAACCCTAATAAAAACAATTGGATTAATTAACGCTTCATGATTTTTGTTTCGCGCTGTACTTAAATAATTAAAGTAACTTGATTCTGAATGAGATAGGTGCAAAGGAAGTTATTGTAAATATCATTTTACGCTCTCCATGCCTGTATTTGAATGAATAAATTTGGGAGAGCACTCAATCAAAATGACTTTGTCGACCGTCGAAGAGGAGCCACTAATTGTAGGAGCTCTAATAAAGCCTCCTAGAACTAGGATGATTCAGGGCGAATTCCAATCACTCTGTATGTAACAAGACAATCACCCTTTATCAGAATTCGTCATTCTATAATTATGACCCCATACAGTTAGACATTATGTATGATCTACAGATTTTGTACTAGAGAGCAGCGTTCTCTATGCATTTTAAAACCATACTGCGATTGACAACCCGCCTGCCAAGCGTGGCGATTATGGCAACGCGCAACGTCCCCAGACTACAGGCCCTCAAGTCTGCTATTACAATAGTGTCAGAATGGTCGATCATTGATTTCATAATTGTTGATTTTGACAAGTTTGGTAGTCTACTATTATAATGGCGTCATTATGACTTTCCAATGGTCGGCCACTGAGACTACATTGAAAGAAATTGCGTTTATTGGTAATCTCGTAGTATAATGACAAATGAATGTCATTTCTACTAATGGGTTTTATAAGAATGGCAATACAACAATGCCAAAGTAACACAATTCTATAACGAGAACATTGACCGACATGATCTCCGCTAGGAGTAATAGTGTTCTGTGGACATGATCGACCATTATGAATTATGAATTTAGCAGATTACGAAGTTTTATCAAAATGACAATGGCATGACAATGGGATCGTGTTGAAATGACTGAATTTATAATAATAGCAGACTTGGGGCCCACAGATGCTTAGGGATGATAGGTATGGTCTGCACTTCCCTTACTCGTGAAAACATAAAATGCTTGCAACTCCATGTAAGCATAGAAAATAAACATTCCCACGAACCCCTCAAGGTTTACCAAACCTGTATCAATACGTGTCACACCATTATGTTCTAGTAAAATTTTATATATGGTCATGCGCTCATTTTTGTTGACGTTTATAAAGAAATACAATATGAACTATTGATCGTGATCTTTTGCACACGACGTGTCTCTTAGATGACAAATTGGTTTACGGTCCATAGTAGGCCCCCCTACCTTTACCATATTAGCAATAAGGTTGATAATGCCTTGGCTATTACTTAGACGATGGTAAAGTTATCTCGGTCGTCATATAGGGTCGGTCCACCTGACATAGTCGTATTAGGAATGGTGAGCGTTAAAGGCCTAGGCCCGCAGTCCATCGTACAATGCTAACGAACTCATTTTTTTACTGAACTCTATGATTGAAATGGTTGGAATTAGAGTAGTACTTGAATTTGGAATGGCACTGAAAAAAGCTATTAGATCTTTTTCAAGTGAGCTTGGGTGCTCGCCCATTTTTGTCAGAAAGAAATATATTCACAGAAAAATCGCCAAGAAATTCGCTGAAAATGTCGCTCGTGGGCGAACACCCTTATGGTGGGTCTTATACGGTTCACCTACGAAAACAAGGCTGCTGTCCACCGAAGCGGAGCGAGGCTACGGAACGGAGAAACGGAGATCAGTTATTAACCAATAGGATTGCAAGTGGACAGGGATTTACAATCCTATTGGTTAATATTTCTCCGTTTCTCCGTTCCGCAGCCTCGCTCCGCTCCGGTGGACAGGCAGCCTTTTTTTTTTTTTTGGGTGGGAAATTAAGCGCCACGATATCCCTTTCGGACAAACTCGCAACCCTGGCGCCTTTGGCCCTATCGTACCCCGTCAGTTGGTGCTGACAACTCTTCGAGGCGCGCGTGGAATAAGACGCGCCGTCGACCCGGGCCTGGTCCTTATCGGACGGTGACCTACCCATCGCTCACCGTCCGCAGGCCCGCGCCTACGGTGGCCGGAAATCGGCTTGCGACTCCCAACGCCCGGGGCGTCTCCTGCGGCGACTAGGGGCGCCTCCTGCGGCGACTAGGAGCGCGAGGGGGCGAGTGGACAGGCAGCCTGAGGGGCCCATTCACGGCAGTCCCCTTTGCCGTCCCCCGCTTTACACAGGTACACCAACAGATTCCGTATACAAAATATCAAATAACAGTAGATAACAGTCAATATGGGCTTATACAGTTGCCAACAACAGGTAACCCACCAGAATTGTGAATGTTGTCGCGGCCTGCATGGCGTCCGACAATACCGAGCAGTATTCACCTTGCATCCTACAAGAGGCCTGGGGCCTAAAATGGACGCTTTGGCAGAATCATAATATGATTTGCGTACAATTCATATCCCGCAATTCATCTGTTTGACAGTTTTGTATGGAGTTTCGTAAAATGGTCCACAATTTTTTTTTTTTTTCTTTTCCTTCTGCCTTCGCACGGTTTGTGCATTTAGCCAATGTCAAGTTTTAGTTCTTGTCTAATATTGATGAAATGAATTATAAATGCATGATGATGATATCCCCGCCCACTCCCCTTGAGTTTCAGTAAAGATGTGGCACTTTACTGAGTCCTCACGCGGACTTCTTGAGAGAACTTGAAGCGAAGTTGCACTGTTTTGTTTCATTTGCCTACACTAATGCACGTTCACAAACACTTAATGGTTAATAATCCACCATTATTACACATTAGTATTCGGCTAAACACAAATTTTGGAAAATAAAACAACTGCTGAACATGACGCTTCACTTTCCCGCCAAGAAGCCGGTCCACAAATTATGAATTGCTATAATGAAGTCTAATGTCAAGTAGCAGCTGTCAAACAGATGAATTGCGGGATGTATGAATTGTACGCAGATCATATTATGATTCTGCCAAAGGGTCCATTTTATGCCCCCTGTAAGGCGGACTGGTCGGCGGAATAGTGAATGAGCCCTTTTAGGTATATGCTTAGAACATTTTCTTTTTCTACGATGCAAATGGCGACTTCGAAAATGTTATGTATTTACGAGTTCAAAGGCAAATCATTTATTTCAAGTAGGCAATTTATAAAAGGCACTTTTGAACGTAAAAAATTCCAAGAAAATTGAATTGATTCTGAATGCACTAAGTAAATTGCGGGTTTGCGAAAATTCGACAAGTTTATTTTGTGTTTTTTGTATTCAGGTAGTTAAGAGCAGTGGTGGCCCAGTGGTAACGGACTTACGAATCGTAGGTCGTGTACGGAGAACTCCTCAACAATGAACGTCCATAAGTACATCGGGAAAAGCAATATTTTGTAAAAATCATCGTGAGGAAACCGGCATGTTCTAGGTCCTAGAACAAAAAATTGAAGACAAGTGACATCTACCAACCCACAATAGGCCCGCGTGGTGGACGCCACGCCCACTCCCTCTCACCAAAAGGACTCCTTTCTCCTCTCCTCACATGCGGTGGCACCACCGTCTAAACACCGACCGTTCATATCAAATACGAGATTTTAGGTCTAAGTGGGGCACCCAAAACATTCTGTGATAGTGGAACTGGTGCTGTGCATAAGAGAAACTGACAGGAACAAGGTGGTCCAGACTTTGGTGATTTCGTTTTAATAAGTCACCATTTTTTTCTAGTAAAATTATTCAAACAGGTGCTAAGACACAGACAGGCCTTCTTTCGGTGTGAGGGAGTGGCAATGGGAAAATTATAGGCTGACGATTATGTTATTTAAGGGATAAATATTTGGAACTTGTTGGAAAGGACGTGAGTTCATGATCAATTCAGTTAGGAACGGTAGTAGTGTGATCATTTAAAATAATCAGGACGTTAATTCCCTTAAGACGCAGATATATGCCAGTGACCTTGAGTGGTTAGCTTGCGTGTTCTGTAAATCTGTACTGAGTTCACGCAACGCGTCGTACGTTCAGCCAGTAATAGGACTCGCCCATCAAGGAGCGCTGTCCCCAATTTGACGAATTATTAATTTATTATTATACACAAAACAAAAGGTATTTTAATAAAACGCGTATATTAAAAGATCAGTAATTAAATTATCTTTAAATTGGTGAAGGTTTCAGAAAAATACGCTTGATAGATTTTGCGCCGTTCTCAGTTTTTTATCCGCGTAAGATATAACTTTACAAATTAATTTCACTATGTAATATAAACATAAGGTAAAATATTCACATATTAAGTTATTTAGAAAATGCTCTAATTTAACATATATTTTTTTCAAATCATTAACACTACTCGTTTAGACGTGATCTTCAGTATAAAATCATTAAAAGTCGGTTATCGTCGCCTTAACGGAGGTTCTGACATTCTGGAATATGTATTTAGTAAAACGCTATTAGAAAACCCCAAGAAGGTATCAGGGTCAAGTTAAATTAGCTTCGCTAGCTACTTAGCAGAAGTGATGGGTATGCCTAAACATGATGAAACATTTTTTTTGTGGGGTCATCGACCGCAGTTAGTGTAGTCACTTAAAATATTTTATGTTAAAACAAACTGGTTTTTTTTTGTGTAAACTTCACAGACGTGGTTGGTATCGATACCTAAACACAATAAAACAGATTTTGTCAACTGATAGGTACTTTAACCCAAAAAAAACTTCAAATATTTTATTTAGTATTTTAAATTCAAATTCAAATTGTTTATTTGTAAGAAAATACAAGGTTTACAAGGGAAGATCTTACAGCCTTAAGGTCATTGTATTCTGCCTGCGAGCAAGCGTGCAAATTATTCATGATTTTAAGTCACAATTTATTATCATGCAGATTCTATTAATACCTAGTACATTATTATTACATTATCGTTATTATTACATTATTATCATGCATTATTATTACATACAAAATGTCCTATAAACTAAAATAAATTCAACTAATTATTCTAACAGATATTTTTATGTTCTAAAAATTATTTTAAGCTGTAGAAACACTTTCTTTTTATCGTGTTTACCATACCCTGTATACCTACAAATAATAAAATAGTCCGTTTGTAATAACAAAATGACAGCTAATTACTAAATGCATACGAAAGTATAATAATAGACAGTAAGTAAAAAAAAACATGTTTTTAATTTTTTGTCTGTCTGTCTGTGCGTATGTTCCGGCTAATCTCCGAAACGGAGATTGGACCGATTTTGACGGGAGTTTCACTGGCAGATAGCTGATTTTATAAGGCTACTTAGAAAAACGCAGGCGAAGCCGCGTGCAGCAGCTAGTTACATATAATTTTGGAATACGGCTACAAGTCGAGAGAGCTCTCATTTATGAGGATCAATCGCCATGCAGATAACGAGTGTTAACTATTTCTATTGTGAAGCACGAAAAGAGCATCAACATGAGAAATTCAAATTACGTATTTTGACTTTGACTTTAACCGTGTATGTAATATACATATATTGGCGGAAGGCACTAGGCACCGCCCGCCATCTTACTGGGACCAAACAGTACCTATATTTAAGCAAAAACGATAAAAAGAAGACCGTCTATGATGCAACAAATTAGTTCAAGGCAAACCAAATCTAACAAAGCCTTTGACCAAAATGACCTAATCAAAAATGTGACTCCACAAAGACAAACAAAACAGTTCACTTATTTAACATTTTTGCTTCAAAACCCACAAGATTACGCATCATTCGAATCATCCATCATAAATAAGCGCCACCTAATTTAATATAGCGGGTGTACTAATTAATATCTTCAACGAAGCCTCGAGTCACTTGGTCTTCCCTTTATTATGATATTTTTGTTAAGATGGCGCTTCCCGGACCGTTTATCAAATCAACGCGAGCATGGTCGAAAAGCTTGTAGTTTCATCCAGCACGTGAGTGAACTACTAGCAAACAAGTGAGAACGCGATAACGTTGAACGAATAGTTTTCGTTCAACGTTATCCCGTTTACACGTGTGCAGAAATTTTATAAAACTTGTTCCAGAAAATACGTGTTTTTGAGTAAGCCTTACAAGTTTGTAAAATAAATATTTGTAATTTAGAATCTCTATTACATGTGCGAGGTTTCTAACTAAACGTTTTCTTTACTTTTACAAATTATGAGTAATTATGAACGGCCAAAGTTCAGGTAAAATTTGTGCAAATGGCAGATTTTTGCAGATTTATACTGAATTGGTTTACCTCCAAATTTTTATTTTTTGCTTCCATAGTAACCTAGATATAGTGCACAAGTTACCTATTAGTTCAAAAAGATCAAAGAAAGATATGTTACAACGCCATAATCACGTACGCACGGCTACAGATCAAGCTATACATTTCCAGTAAGCTAATCTCGCATTGTATAGGATTTCCTTACAATGAGAAGTCAGCCTAAACTGGGAATGTATAGCTTGATGTGTAGCCGTGTGTATGAAAAGTATGACGGGTTGGCCGCTCTTAACTGGACCTTACCTGGGAACGACCGCACTAACGTAAACAGCGAATTTTCACTCCAGAAATAAAAGTCGTTTCCCAGCTTCGTGAAGGGTCTTTTTACACTCTGTATTTATGTTGGTTACAACAAAAAACATATTCTTGGACTTGCCAACTCATTTACCGATAATAAATAGTTTCTAAGTAAAACAAATGAAATCGAAAACTAACAATAAGCTAAAACTATGACTCAACTAGAGTCACGACTGTCGGGGATCGCCGCTCCATAAATGGCAATACAACCATAATATATAATGCCCTCGTGGTGAAGATTTCGATGGTAATGATTAAACTGGAAACTGAGATTGAATCATTAACAACAAAGATGGTAGATACACCTAATGATGGATTCATTAGATGTAATGATATTAACACAGGTTACATACTAATTATCTTGTTTACAAATCTCAGTGTAAATGAAGTTGTGTCGATAGCATAGCACACAAACTAATTTGGATTAAAAGAAGAAATGACTTCTTCAAGCCAGATTGAGGTACAAATTACTTAGTTTATTGTACTGTGGGTTACAGCAACTCATAATTCTTTCAGAAATCTGAAAGAGAAGAGCAATAGAAAAACCATAAAATCTAGTATTTTTTAATGGGTATATATATACTTATTTAACTCGCTCTACAAATGTTCACCTCAATAGGATCAAGACTAGGAACAGAAGAAATAGTTAGGAAAAGGATTCCTGCTGTGATTTAAAGGTGCTGGATCCTTCAGAACTGATCAATTGGATGCTGTTCCGCATAGATATTTTACTTGTTGTATTTATAAGAATGTGACATTTAATTCCTTCCAATTTAAAATGACGATTAACCTATTCGTGTTTGTTTTATCTTTGCTAAAGTTTTGGAGCATTCTATTTTTGTCTGCGACGGAAACACTTTAGTAATTGACCATATAGTCATTATGACTTTATGACGTCATCACAGCTTAATGTCACATTGAGAATAGATTTTGTATGCAAAAACATGAGTGTTTTGTAACATCCTGTGTTAGCGGGATTAAGCTTTTTTTATCAAATGGAGATAAATGCCAAGGTATTGAAGTAAAAGGTAAATTAAATGATATATATTTCTGTAAATTGGTTAAAAAAAAACACTTTTACACGTCAATAATACTTTTTTTTTTCTTTTTTTTTTTTTTTGGCATCCTCGGCAAGTAGTTTTACTTGAAGTATGAGTTGAGAAAATATATTTTCTTTTGTTTTATTGCGTTAACGTGTATCAATCCAATCACGACTGCGAAGTTTATACAAAAAAAAACGTTTTTTTACTGATATCTCAAGTGACTACACCAAGTGCGGTCGATGACCCTACAAAAAATCATCAAATTCATTACTATTTTAATTTAGCATATTTAGTTTATGTATCTAAAGAAAGAAAAAAAAGAAAGAAAGAAAAATTGTTCAGCTTTCTTCTTCTTCGTCGTTCCGCCGTTCGTTCTGAGGCGCGACCACATACGACGCGTCTCCAAGTTATGCGGTCTTCTGCAGTGTGGAACGCTCGGTAAATGCTACCTCCAACAGCCTTCTTGATCGCAGCTGACCATCTTACCGATGCTCTGCCTTGGGCACGTTTTTTTTACCCGGCCCCAGTTTCATAAGCCTTTCCAGACCATGCTTAGGTGAACGCATAATATGTCCGAAAAAACTGAGGGCACCCCTGGCTTATTGACCCTGACCAAAATCATGATTACAAATGAGATACCTAGCCACATTTTGTTAGGTAGCTAGGTACCTATCGCTACATCGTAAGATACATTGACATTAGTTATTAGAAATCGTAACCCAATCTTTTAAACAATCGTGATCAACCCACGAATAACTTACTAACTTAGCCTACTTCATTGAATCTAGGATTTAGTGTCTATAAACATTTCAATTAGGCCATAACATTGATCATTGCTCACCCAGGTGCCTAACACTCGGATCCGAACTTCATCGAGTCTCATGCGCATAAGAATGATGCAGATTTCCCATATTAGATGGAACCGACCTATTATCTACAATCTTAGCTACAAACTCGACAACATAAAGCCAGGCAGTCCTCAACTTTATTGCTAGAAGACAAAGTTTGGCACAGTGAAACCCCGTGGAAAATACAATGTGGCTAATTCCACTGGACCCAGCCTTAGGTAAGCGGCTGTTTACATTAAAATTAACGACCCAAGTGGGCTGTCAACACATATTGACTCTTATGTTGAAAGCAACAATAGTGTTAATTGTAAATCTGGACAGATGTCGAAGTGTGTATGAATAGATACACATTCATTCAAATGAATGGGATCCAATTACATATAAATGTTTCGTGAAGGCGATACTTTGATAATTGATTGCTATTATCTCCTTGATTGTATGGTAGATCACTGATGGTTATTCAATTACTACCTGTATCTTAGGGAAAAGATAATTATTGAAATGGTCATCCTATTTCCAGGCCTGCACTTAGAGACTCAACGTCAAATTAATTATTTATTTCAAATAGGCTCTTGAATGAGGTACTTTTGAACGTCAAAATTTACAAAAAATAATAATTAATTCTAGTTGCCAAGGAAGGAACAGCATCCAATTGATCAGTTCTGAAGGATCCAGCACCTTTAAATCACAGCAGGAATCCTTTTCCTAACTATTTCTTCTGTTCCTAGTCTTGATCCTATTGAGGTGAACATTTGTAGAGCGAGTTAAATAAGTATATATATACCCATTAAAAAATACTAGATTTTATGGTTTTTCTATTGCTCTTCTCTTTCAGATTTCTGAAAGAATTATGAGTTGCTGTAACCCACAGTACAATAAACTAAGTAATTTGTACCTCAATCTGGCTTGAAGAAGTCATTTCTTCTTTTAATCCAAATTAGTTTGTGTGCTATGCTATCGACACAACTTCATTTACACTGAGATTTGTAAACAAGATAATTAGTATGTAACCAGTGTTAATATCATTACATCTAATGAATCCATCATTAGGTGTATCTACCATCTTTGTTGTTAATGATTCAATCTCAGTTTCCAGTTTAATCATTACCATCGAAATCTTCACCACCAAAAGATAGTTTCGCATGGAGAAGAATGGGCAAGTAACTCCACCGTTACTCTTTAAAAAAAGTTTTACAATATTAAAATATAAATAGAAAAATCTTCACTTATGCTTACATAACATATCATCACGCCTGTAATCCTCGAAGGGTTAGGCAGAGATGTACCTACCTATAGTAGGTACACCCACATTTCCCCAGTTATGTTTAAGTCCCATGTAATAGGGGGCGAGCCTATTGCCATCAACCGAGCACAAATCCAGACTCCGGGCTTCTAATGAGAAATTCCTAATGGAAAATCCCAATAACACTTTGCTCGACCTGGGAATCGAACCCGGACCTCATGCACAGCAGTAGCGCTTGCGACCACTAGACCAACGAGGCTGGCACTTAGGATTATCTTAAACTAAACTAATTAAAGATAATAATACAGGCTGACTTTGAAAACATGCGACAAAATTTATGGGAGTGTTCTACCCATCAATAAAAAAAGTCGATCTTTCTATAAAGGTAGATAACCGATTGGACCATTTTGTATAAGAAGGTCGACTTTTTTTTGCGTATTCTAATTTGGTCCCATAGTAAAAGTTGTTCATATTGATTTATTTATTTATTTTATTAGGTTCACCAACAATTGATTACACTGATACAATCACATAATACATTTAAAAAATTAAAATAACAGTGCATCAGTTACTTACAGCGCACTAGAAAATTGGTAACATTGGTAAAAAGTTACATTTAAATGAAACTTTTTACCAATGTTACCAATTTTCTAGTGCGCTTATTACTAAGTAAGTTAGCTTATTTCTCTAACCCATTGTTATAAGCATGTGGTGTTTACCTATAAGTAACTGATGCACTGTTATTTTAATTTTTTAAATGTATTATGTGATTGTGAGCTTATTTCTCTAATCCAATACTTTGGTAAAATTGATAAGAATTAATTAAATAAACAACGAAAATTATAAAAATTGATAATTTATTGATAAATCAAAAATTAAACCAAGCAAATTCATAAAGATCATGAGAGAAACATGATGAAAAAAATATTAATAAATGATAAACAAAAAATTAAAATCGAATAAATTAAATTGATAATTATAAATTGATAACATCTGTAAAACTAAAAGGTAAAATTATTGATGGAGTAGAACACTCCCTTTTGTCGCATGTTTTCAAAGTCAGCCTGTAGGTGTGTGAAGAAGGTGCATCTAGAATAAAATTACTATAATACTCAATACATTGGAACCACACCCTATAGGTACCATGATATGAGCGCGCGGCCTGTACCATTTGCTACACCTGCAACGCGGTTAACCCGGCCTTGACCGCCTGCCGGTAGGCAAGCTGCCTGGTCGCGGTACCTGGATGGATGGGGCCCCTAGGCTGGCTGGGCCCCTGGGCTGGGGCCTTGTATGCCTAGGAGGAAATCCGTGGCTGCCTATTTCTTTATTCTTGAATGCTGATCTGCAACCGAGAGATAATTTGAAAACTCCCACCAAACTTTCAAAAGATAACTTTTGCATTTGAAATTATATAATGTTTAGGAAAACTCTCTCGACGAAAATATTATTGAAAAAAAAAAACGAAAACGACGTGCATTTTTATTATAGCAAAAGACATACTTACAGGAAATACTCACAAGAATCCTGCAAGACTATAACTACTTGAGTAAGTAACTAGAAGCTTTTACATAGTCTCAAGAGCAAGCAAAACATTTAAGATAAAGTAAGTTCAAACGTATCGTCAGATTCTTGAATATTCTCCAAATTATATAGCACTAGCTTTTGCTAATGCTATATAATTGGGGTTCGCCCGCGTATAGGTCGGAAATTATCCTATAGAAACGTACTACCGTATTGCAACATCTGTAATTTTTATGGTGTACATAATAAAAAATATTCTATTCTATTCTACCTAAGTACGCGCACGTGAATAAAGCTACAAGTCGGCATGATTTTTTCCGACATCTTCAACAATCATCGTCATATTCCAGCCAATTTACACAAAACCTTATCTAAATTATCTAATGAATTATACAACATTATTTTTAGTATTAAGCGAAACCTGAATATAGTTTGTACAGAATAAGGAACTGAATCGATTTCAATAATTTTTACATTTTTTTTTTTTTCAAAATATTTAAGTGTGATGGAAAATGTTATCACCATTTAATTACTTACAATACAATTGCCGTACGATTAGGTACCTACTGCCAAATTATTATCAATGAGCGCAAGACGACTCTGGAGGCGCGGGGGCGCCGCCCGCTAGCATGTTTTTAACCGACTTCACAAAAAGGAGGAGGTTCTCAAGACGTCTGTATGTTTTTTTTATTTTTTTTTTAATGTTTGTTACCTCAGAACTCCGTCGTTTATGAACCGATTTGGAAAATTCTTTTTTTATTTGAAAGGATATACTTTCAGATTGGTCCCATTTTTATCAAAATCCAGTTCTGATGTTGGGATCCATGAGTAATTGAGGGAACTCCTCAAATATTATAGGCATACACATAGCGATTTTTATATTTTCATCAACAAGTCAATCATTTGCATTCAGAAAGTATAATTTGGTGAAGTGGAACTGATGAAGAAGGCCACAGATGGCCACCGGAATTTCTCAATGATACGTATTTCACGGGTGGCGATAAGATATCTGGATTAAGATAGTTAAGCGAAGCAAATTTATATAAATGGTACCATCAAACTGATCTGATAATGAAGCCGGAAGGTAGGCGGCACTGGAACTCCGTAATAAAACAATGTATCCTACCCGTATTTGGTCTTATTGGAATTGTCATGAGATGCACTCTGGCTATAAATGATTTTTAACCGACTTCAAAAAAGGAGGAGTCTTCTAGAGGTCTTGTATAAATATAAAAGGAAACCGTGACTGATTGGTCTATCAAAACAGCTCAAACCACTGAACAGATTGGGCTAAATTTTTGGCACGTAGGCATCCGCTAAGAAGGGGTTCTTGGAAATTTGACCTTTAAGGGGGGGTTTTGTTTGCATGAAAAATCTTATTCCTAGAGTTAAGAGTTAATAAACTTGAAACTTGGACGAATACTTATGTATTTTTTTGTTATCTTAACTTCAATGGATGGGATGTCAAAGCTTGTACAGAAGAATTAAACGCGCGGTCCGATCAACTCGAAACTCAGTATTTATACTAAAAACCAAAAATGAAGAATAACTTGTATCAGGGTTTTTCGAAAATCTAACTATAACGGGATAAAAAGGGGTAGTCA
Organism: Tiliacea aurago; assembly: GCA_948098905.1. NCBI lineage: Eukaryota > Metazoa > Arthropoda > Insecta > Lepidoptera > Noctuidae > Tiliacea > Tiliacea aurago. The sequence continues at coordinate 21,766,195 of OX402591.1, forward strand.
ATTTTACAAGGGAGGATTTTACTACGTGGCTTGATTAACTCGAAAATTGGTATAACCTTTAAGTCAAATAATGGAAAAGTCGCAAACCACTTTAAAAATTAACCTCTTTGGGGGTGTAAAGGGGGGATGGATACAGTTTGTATGAACAAAATCTTCTTTCGTTGATCTATTAACTTGTAACTTCGCCTGAATACCTCATCATCAGTCTTCCTGCCCTAATCCCAATTTATTTGGAGTCGTCGTAACATATCGAATTACACTATAGATTTAATACATACAAAAGGAAACAGTGACTGACTTACTGACTGATCTATCAACACAAAGCTCAAATCACTGAATGGATTGGGCTAAGATTTGGCACACAGATAGTTGTTATGACGTAGGTAACCGCTAAAAACAGATTTTTGAAAGTTCAACCCCTAAATAAATAAAACGTGTTTCATGCTTTTTTTTAAACAGCTCCTGGGGGCGTAAAGAGGTAAATAGTCTACAAATCAATATGGTGTCATTTTCAAGGGTTTTCAGGACGTTGATCACGTAAAAGTAAACAATTTTGAAATAGATTACACTTGAACAACAACAAATAAAACTATTAAGTCTTAATTTATTATTATTTTGTATTGATTTAAATAACAAATCTATCTACATAAATAAATGGAGAATCTGACCGACTGATTGACTTACGTATCAATGCACAACCCAAACTACTGGAGTGACGTGAAATTTTGCACTAGGGATCCTTTTATGTAAGGTAGGTACTTTTAATGCCGGTTCCCGTGAGATTTTTTCTGACCCACGCGGGAGAAGCCGCGGGCAAAAGCTAGTATTATATTATGTTCAGGCATAACTTATTTGTTTATGAACAGATTTTTATAATTATTTTATTTGGTAGAGGAAGCTTGCGCGGTCTCTTATACATTACAGATCTACAGCTAACTCTTCAATAATACGTATTTAATCCACTCGGTGTATGTTGATGATGTTATAAAACTTCCTGTCACTGTTGTTTTCATAGCAAGTAGTAGTATACGAATTGGTGTGGGGTAGGTACCACTAAAAAGTGAAAAATAAAAAACTTTTTTACAAAAAAAAAACAACCGACTTCCAACAAAAACACTAAAAAGTGAAATAAACTTTAATTTCGGAAGCACATAACATAACATCACGCCTTGTTTCCTCGAAGGGTTGGGCAGAGGTGTACCTGTAGTACACCCACATTATATATTATATTTAATTTAATTTCGGAAGTCGGTGGCCATAAACGAAAATACAAAACCGAAGACACCGACTTCCGAAATTAAATGAAATATAATATATAATGTGGGTGTACTACAGGTACAGACGGCTACACATCAAGCTATACGATCAGTGTAAACTGGTAATGTATAGCTTGATGTGTAGCCGTGTGTACACCTCTGCCCAACCCTTCGAGGAAACAAGGCGTGATGTTATGTTATGTGCTTCCGAAATTAAAGTTATTTTTCACTTTTTAGTGTTTTTGTTGGATGTCGGTTGTGGTTTGTACGGACAACCCGGTAACATATCGACCTTATTAAAATTAATAACTTTGTGATTTTTCTAGATACAGTTTTGAAATTTTGTGCATAGATTCTTTACATAAAAATACTAGACACGTGTTTCGGGTTTCGCATATGCTAAAAATAATGTTGTATACCTAAACCTTCCTCATGAAAACCGTTCCATTGGTGAAAATGATATGAAAATCCGTTCGGCAGTTTTTGAGTTTATCGTGTTTAGACAGACAGACACGGCGTGGGGACTTTGTTTTATAATATTATTATTATTTATTTATTTATTAAAAAACGTTTACAAAAAATCTTTACACACCTACCTAAGCACTTTGTCCCGCAAAACTGTTTTCACGGTTTGTCTGTGGGAACACAGTTTTACAATTTTGGTTTATTAGTGCGGACACTTAAATTTCACTAATTGCACCTATAAAGTTACTAACAATTATCTAATCTTATGAATTACATCTCATAAATATACCTAACACTTATCTTCTCTTCCCCAACAATCTGCAAACCATTTTCCTAAGAACATCGATAGTCGTAGTGATGTATCGAAGCATACCTATCACGTTATAGTTTTAAACTAGTCATAAAACAACTTGAACTGCCAAGCCTATGAAACACGTTCCACGTCGCTTCATTCATGAGTTTGTTCATCGAACAAAAAACACTGTAACAGAATCTCTCTTCATTGAAGATAAGTCCAGTGTTTGCACTAATTGGTCATTACTTGAAGGACAGGGAAAGGAAGCGTAACAAATAATTACACCTAATAAAACCTTTAACAACATCTAGCTCTCAAGAAATAAAGTCCAACTTTCAATGAAAATTCTTAAAATGGCCGCCGCTAACGTCAGTTTTCTTTGCAGAAATAGATACAATTCAAAAATTCACGACAAAAACAGAGCCAGCTACCGATAGCATACTTTATTGGTAATTTATCATATTTTCTCAAGTTTTAATGATATATTTGATTCATATAGTTTTTTACCAGATTCTTAGATTGCATTCGCGATAACGTTTAGTTTTTCATTTCCTGAGTTGACATTCGCAGTTTCGAACGTGGTAGCGTAGCACTAATTGATAGAGCCAGTCATAAGTTGGAACCATGTAGATCGGTATTTGTCTAATATTATTCGTGTTGTAGGTGGTTTGGAATTCTATTTAATAACTAGATTCGAGTTTCTTAGATACTTGTAGGTAGGTACTTACAAGCTCTTTTATCTGTTCTGTGGGTACAAGTGTACAAGCATTGCTTACATTGTTCTAACAGAATAGAATAAATGAAACAGTTTTTCTCATTCATGGGAATTGAATTTAAATAATTATGTACTTATTTAAGAATTCATTACCTACAAAAGTCGAGATAGGATCCTATACTTAGGAGTACTTATTACGATATTTGTGTATAGGTAGTAGGTATTTAGGTAATTTTATCCTCACAGTCAAGCGGGCACGGCTGTAGGTACTGGACGTACACCCTTTTACTCAAAACAGCTTGGACCACTTCTAAGGCCCATGTACACTGTCAAAACTTAGGATGAAGCCACACAGGAAGGGGCTTGGTGCTTAGAGTTACGCTGCTGGACACATTTTCCCTAATTTAGCAAGCCAGTACCTACTTTTTACTCCTATACTTACCTAATAATTAATCAAGAACTATTGACCGATTTCGGAAAATGTCTTCTTTTACCCCGGGAGAAACTACCTGTTATTTAAATACATACGTCTAAGCTTCAAGCTCTTTTAAATAGTTCATGACCGGCTCTTTTTGGGACATCAACATTTTAAATGGATAAGGGCCAGGCCACAACACTGCGATGCGACGACGCGACGCACCGTAGAAATCTACGTCGTCAATCTCGTCAATCTACGTCTAATCGTATTGTAAGTAGAGTAGTGTAACGTCGTTTTTGCGACGCGTCGTCGCATCGCAGTGTTGTGGCCTGGCCCTTTTTCTTATGTATCTGGTCGCAATTTTTATTGTGGATTGTAATAATTCTAGTCTAGATTAGTACCTACATTAATCAAATCAAATCACAACAACACACACACATAAATACAATATTTCAGCTTAGATATGAAACTCTTTAGAAGAAGTACCTACTGGCCACAAAAAAATGTAAACGTCCGTTGAACCTGCATTAAATAATTGTTCATTTTTTTTTATTTATTGAAACCTAAAACATAAGACATTTTGGAGTAAGGAAAGAAAACTTCACTTGGTCGCAAACTCGCAGCGTACGGCGTTTTGAAACAGGTATAAGAATACACTGTCCCATAATCGGTTTTTTTTCTTGTGAAAATCCTTTTCGCTGGTTTCTTGTAATTTATGTGACTCTGGAGCGTAATGTCACGTTGTCATTTAACGCGGGAAGAGATGCTTAGGGCTGTGGGTATGCTGGCAGCAGGGCGCAGTCAACGTGAAACTGCCGACGCGCGACGCTGTCAACAAGCAGCCAAGCGTAATTTGCCGCATATGGGCGCGCTATAGGGCAGGACAGGAGATGTTGCTCAACGTTACCGAGGAAGATACAAGGTCACTAGTCAGAGACAAGACCGCTTTCTGCAAAAAGCTGCCAGCAGGCAGCCTCAAATTACGGCCCGCCAGCTGGTAGGGAGACTCCAGTCTCAGCACCAAGAGGTCATTAGTGACCGCCAGGAGAAGATTGCATGAAGTCGCAGGCTGCTTAGAGTTCCAGCTCTTCGACGCGGAAATTGAGGGCGTCGATTAATGTGGGCTAACGCACTTTTGCTCTGAACCGACACTCAGTGGGCTCTTGTTCTTTTTACTGATTACTAGCGCTTTGGGTTTCATCCCGATTCATGAAGAGTGCGTGTTGGACGAGTTCCTGGTCGCTAGAGTCGACTCCAGAATCCTCAGGACGTTGATCCGTACCAGGATGGAACGATTATGGTGTGGGCTGAATCGCCTGGGTGGAAGAACAGACCTCGTTTTGATAAGAGGCAATTTAAATGCGAAACAATACTGTGACGAGATTGTGCAACCTATTGTCATCCTGCCAGGGTTGCGAGTTTGTCCGAAAGGGATATCATGGCCCAGGCACACAGGCAACGGAAGGAACACGGGTGGGTTTTAGTCAGTAAAAGTCTGACACGCCCTCCCACTCAGCCCAGAGCGGGAGAAGTTATTTGATAATTTCCCACCCAAAAAAAAAAAAACCTGTGGTCATCCCTCACAACAAGACATATGGCCAAGATTTCATGATAATGCAAGATAATTAAATAAAACTAAATGAAAATTAAATTAAATTAAATTAAAAATGATGATGAATAAAGGCTTCTACAGACCAACGCCCAAGTTCTGTTTTCTTATTACAAAAACTGGAGAATTTTCCTATTCTATAGGAAGACGTTCCGTTTGGTGCCGGACGTATAGAATAGCACCATTCCATTTCTTCCCGTGGGTGTCGTAAAAGGCGACTAAGGGACTTACTAGAGAATGGGCAGCAGCAGCGTTCTCTATGCATTTTTAAAACCATACTGCGATCGCTAACCCGCCTGCCAAGCATGGCAATTATGGCAAATCCCCCCCCCCCTTTTTGGGGGAGGCCTATGTCCAGCAGTGGACGTCTTTCGGCTGAAATGATGATGATGATGACATCGAGGAGCGCGTACCTTATCTTCCTATTCAATACATCGCGGCATCGGTGCCTTTGCTTCAAATTAAATGACGGCTATAGTTATAAAAGTTTAACCGTAACAACTTTAGCTTGACCAATTACGTATACAGGGTAAAATTAAATTAGTGAAACTCGACAGACGTGATGGGTATCGGTATCTAACCATAATAAGAAAAAAAAAATTGCCGTCACAGGACGCCTGGCAGATGTAAAACATCGCCATTATTTACACACTGCTACATAGACTGTATATTAACGACGCATCGCCACGCAGCATGCGTCGCCCCGCCAGTAATCGGTTTTACGTGCCGCTATAGATGTTTCCCATCAAAAATATGATGTGATGGTTTTATTTTTGGTACTTGAAGTATGAGTTGAGATAATCAGTTTTTTTTATCTTGGTGAGATATCGAATACTTATCACGTCTGTGAAGTTTACACAAGAAAAACTGATATTTTGAGTAACTACACTATACGTACAGCCGATGACCACAAACAAAATATATCATCAAATATTTTTTGTTTTACGAGTATCATGTTTAAACTTATCGTATACTCATACAGGTTGTTAAAGTAACTGCGTGCCATAGCTTAGGGGTAGGTTCAGTATCGATAAAAGAACCCCGTAAAAAAAAAATATATATAACTAACAAAATATTGCAAGATCAACCTAATTTAGTACCTACTAAGTTAAAATAGCGATCGTTTAGAATTAAAATTATTTTATTTGACGGTCCTAAGCCCGTTAAAGTACGAAGAGACTAATTTTTTGTTTTTTTTTATCTTTGAAAAATATGAAATCTCATATTCCATGTAACATTTCTGCATTGTTTTGGTTCTAAGCCAAAAATACATCCTTTGTGATCGATTTTGATGGATTTTGTAGTGATTAATGATAACATTACTTGAAAGAAAATATCAATATCCAACACGTCTGCGTAGTTTTGTTAGCTAATTCAATTTGACTCTGTATTACGGTAGGTACTACACATTCATAGACAAACGTACATCATTATTGTTTCACAGTCTAGTTCCATATCCCGTAATTCTTCATACTTCCGTCCTGATTCCCATGTAACGTCGGTTGCAGCAGTTGATCCCAATTAAATAATTATAGCTTTATTGATGAAAGTCCTGGGCGATTGATGGCCCAATTAGCTGATTGATAGCTGCTAATCTGCGGGCTTTAGCTTAAAATGAGACTTACAATTTTTGCAGCTTTTAGACAGAAAGAGAAAAGGTAAGTAGCTACCGGTAAAGGTAAAGTGTAATCTATCGAAAAAGTCTCCGTCAAATAACAGGGGGCCTAAAATGGACGCTTTGGCAGAATCATAATGTGATCTGCGTACAATTCATACATCGCGCAATTCATCTATTTGACAGCTGCTGTTTGACATTAGACTTTATTTTATCAATTCATAATTTGTGGACCATTTTACGAAACTCCATACAAAACTGTGAAACAGATGAATTCCGGGATATGAATTGTACGCAGATCATAAGTATTATGATTCTGCCAAAGCGTCTATTTTAGGCCCACAGGTATCTATTTTATTTATCTTGCAATGTAAGGTAGTCTTTCTTAGTGGGTAGGTAGTATTAAAAACTGCATTGTAGTGTCTTACTTTAACACTAACCAAAGGAAAAAAATCCATGCCTAAAGAATCTGACTGAAGTCACGAAAATCATGAGGCAGTTACACACAATTAATACACACATTGCACCGTGACCTCTGCGGTTTCAACCTATCAATTTTGTTCTTTCTAGTTCATATTTAATGAATAAATGGCCTTGATTTTATTGTTCATAATTTTTCAAATTTGATTAGACGTAAACAAGGCGAAGAAACTTAAGTTACATATATATCTAAACTTAACTTAATCTTTTATAAAAAAAAACTTCAGTCAGAAAAATGGGAATTTAATCCAGTCGATTTTATAAATTTTGCACTTTTAATTATAAATACGTACGTAAGTAAATTAATAAAGCCAAGTGAATTTAATTGATTATGCTTTGCCTTGATCCCTAAACAAGTTTCAGGTTATTATGTTCTGTTAACTAGAGCTGTAGTCAACCAAGTTATAATATTGTTGAGTTTTACAGAAATGGTGTAAGATATAAAAGATATTCTTCTAATTTGGTATGGACTTTGATACTTTCCCTTATTTGCTCTCTTAGCGGAAGTTTCAGCCTTTTCTCTGGTGTAATACCCTATTTTATTTGTCGTAGGTGTAGAACCAGTTAAAAAAGGCCGCTTCCGGCCTTTTCCGGGTACCGAACTATTCACTAGGCTACATACCGGCGCGACGCGGCACAAAGGCCCCGCGTGTCACGGGACGTGCGGTGCCTTTAAGTCGCGTCGCGTCGCGCGACAAGCCGCGCCGGTATGTAGAAGCCTTTAAAGAATCCTTGGAGTTCGAGACCGGCAAGTCCGTGTTGGTGCGCGACACATGAACGTTGTATCACCTGCGATTCTGTCCAGGCGGGCGTCAAGATCGACTTATTGTTATTTAAACCATCACACACTTGACTATTCAAGTTATTAGTATTTTCAGGGTTAAAATGTTAATTCTTACCATTTGATTCAGGACTGTTTCTATCGGGATAACTTAGGTTCATCTTCATAAGTCATTAGGTACCTATTCATTTGTATGTTTACGTAATTTTCTGATTATTTTATTTTATTTTATTTTTATTTCTTCAGGATCATGAATCTAAAACCGATTGAAATCGGCGATTCCTTGGTTCGGAAACCAAATGCGTAACAAGAAGTACCTTACGTTTTCTCGAAATCTCTTTTCATTTAGGCCAAATTACCTATTCCGCAACTGTGATACTTAATGATATTTAATATTAACTTGATTTTTTTGATGTGGTTCTTTTTTGAAATATTAATTAATTTTTATACGTGATGTAGTGGGGAATTTTCATTTTTATTTTGCTACAACATGTACAAAAATCAACAACATTTTGATTATAAATAAAACACGCATGGGAGTGGATCGTTTATAGAACACCGTTTTCATAAAATTAAGAGAGCACATACTTAGGTACTTTATAATAAAAAATATACAAAAGAAATACCTATTGTAATTATAAGTAAGGAACATACTTATTTATGTTTTATTCATCTTGTTATCGAGCATTTATTTCTTTACGGTCTGCGCTCAGATTAAATTAGTTACTTAATTATTTCTTGTTTTATTTTATCTCGGAGTTCTAAATCATGTCAAAAACATACTGCTCTGTAGATTTGGAATACTTACAAAATAATAACAGCCGCATCCGTCTATCGTGCCCAGGTCGGTTCGTAGATGGGTGGCCATTCATTACAGATCGAGAGTCAAGACCCTCCCGTGCCTCGGAAAGCACGATATGCCGTTGGTCCTGGCTGTCATTCATATTGACAGTCGTTACGTAAGTAGTGAGAAGGCCAAAAGTCTGACAACCATGCAGTCTTCCAAGTGGTATCGTGTTACCCAGTAACCAATGACGTATTATAAATAAACGCGTCATACACGAACATTAGTGCACTCACAAAAAACAGCGTAAGCCATGATTGTAGCTACATACTTGCATACAATCAGTAATCAATCAGCAATCAACAGCGCGTGAAGAAAAGGAAAGACCTATACCGATATCTGTTGTTAGTACTTGTTAGAAAGAGATGAACATACATATTTAGTTACGTCACTAGCTGCTGCATGTTCATTGGCGCGTACGTAGTAATAGATTATTATTATTATTGTAAATGTCAGGCAATTGCCTGTCATGTACTTTGCCAATATTGAGCGCAGGTAACGCAATCATTGCCAGTAACTGGGTTGTGGGGGTCCTTATAGGCTGTCGCTCCATGTAAAATACTGGTTTTTACTTAACTGCATCCAGTAAGACTGGAAGCTGACCCCAACAAAGTTGGGAAAAGGCAGTCATTTTGACATTCTTTACATCGTCCTCTAAATAGGAAACAAAATACTTAAGTATTTATGGTAGAGAAGCCAATCTTTCATAGACCTCCGACTGAACCAGTACCCAAGTGTAAGTTTGCAAGAGAGTAAACGTAACTAGCGCGTTTGCGTTACGACTTTTATTCTCACCCTTATACTCTTAGTATTATGATCTATCGGTAAAATTTTAACGCAAACGAAATAGTTACGTTTACTCTCTAGGGTACATTAGTTTTGGTAGGTTTTTTAGAAGCTAACTAAGCTCAAGCTGTGGCCTTCGTAAAGAACTATTTAATACAGCATTTTTGTCGTGTTTTCACAGAATCGTCGCAGGCGCCAGTACGTCGTCCGTCCCGCCAATTAGCCAAGTGTCCGCCGTTCAATTCGATCTAATTCACGTGGATATTGTAACTGGCAGCCATTGGCAGCTTACTATCTTACGATCATCTACAGATTATTAACATTGAAGCGTTTCTTATTGAGTTAAGGCGACGATAACCGACTTTTAATGATTTTATACTGAAGATCACGTCTAAACAAGTAGTGTTAATGATTTGAAAAAAATATATGTTAAATTAGAGCATTTTTTAATTTAATTTGTCAATATTTTAGATTATGTTTATATTACATAATGAAATTAATTTGTAAAGTTATGTCTAACGCGGATAAAAAACTGAGAATGGCGCAAAATCTACCAAGCGTATTTTTCTGAAACTTTCACCAATTTGAAGATAATTTAATTATTGATCTTTTAGTATACGCGTTTTATTAAAATACCTTTTGTTTTGTGTATAATAAATTAATAATGCGTCAAAATGGGGACAGCGCTCCTTGATGGGCGAGTCCTATTACTGGCTGAACGTACGACGCGTTGCGTGAGCTCAGTACAGAACACGCAAGCTAAGCACTCAAGGTCACTGGCATATATCTGAGTATTAAATAGGTAGGTACGTGCCTGGCTTGATGAACGATACAAAGTGGAAACTAGATTTCACTGATGTTCAAGTTCAACCAGGCCAAAGAAAAAGGCTAAGGTAAAAATCACCTACGGTAGATATTCATCTTTTATCAAAGAATTAATAAATCAGTAACCGAAACAATATTTATGACTAGAGAACCGCCGAAAATGAAACTGATTGACTTTCAAGTTAAACGCAAATCTACAACCTGCCTCTACTAGGTGCTGTCTACTTACCTATTTTGTACTGATTTATATCTCTAAAACGTTGAACGCTGTTCTAAATTTACTTTACCTAGCTATATTATATTTGGATACTAAAATTAGCGGATATCTATTGAATATTAGTGATAAACATTTAATATTGATGGCAACATCAGTCCCGCTAAAATTACATATATAGTTTGACAGCTATCAATTTATAGAAGGTCCGGTGTTAGACGATACTTGACAGAGAAAGCATAGTACATTTTGATACATGTGGAGAATGTTTGATATTGCATTCGAGGCGGAATTAACACCCGAGCCGTAGGCGAGGTGGTTTTTGAGCCGAGAACTGCAATAACAAATGTCCACGTGTATCAAACGACGTTTTTCAATACACTTTTGAAGAAATAAAATAAAATAACGAAAAATATTTTTGCCATGAATTATTAGGAAACTATGATTTACTTAATTTTCTTTTTTTCCGCACTTTGCTTTTAGGTCGAAGGAGAAGCAAGTGTTTATAGCCGATAAACAGCCTCTGAAAAATAAAAAATTCTAATATTTTTGAGTTCAGAACACAAATAAATGTTAATTTGTTCATAAACTTTTTTTTTATTGTAATAATCATGGTACATATTCTATTTATAAACATTATTTAAATATTCCAAAAATATTAACGCCGCCGCCGTAAAGAAGCATATTTGCCGAGATTTCAAAAAAAATTCACCTCCGAATAGAGAGTACCGTCTCTGGCGTTAGACGGTGGGAATAGCGGCATTGAACCAAACTAAGTATAGTTATCAATTTTTATTCCCGCACACGTGTTGGAAAATAAAAAATCGCACGCGTGTGAAATACATTGCATTGTGAACCTAACCGTAGTGCGATATGAACCAGTTCTCGTGGAAGTGTATTGAAAAATAATTAAACGAACATTTTAAGCAGTAAATTAAGTGGTTATATTGAAATATTATAATGAATAAGCTTGAAGCTTTCTTATAAGTATAACACTACATGACTACAGTATGGATTTTCTGTAGTCTCAAAAAAGGTATTAACATCGCTGTGCTACCCTTCCAATTCCTAAACTTCATACATATTTTGATACAAAAAAAGCAAATCCCCCACAGCATCGTCGAAAGCTAATTTTAGCGGTTTACCCCTAACTGAGAGTAGTGCATCATAGCATAGCATGCCAACTGGTAAGTCTGGTAGGTACTGTGTAATTTATCTATCAAACTTCAATCAGAGTAGGTACAGACGGCTACACATCAAGCTATACATTTCCAGTATAAGCTGGTCTCACATTGTATATGATTTCCGTATAGTGCAAGATCAGCGTAAACTGGATTTGTATAGCTTGATGTGTAGCCGTGTGTACACTACCTACATTGTACACTTAGTTTGCAATAAACGTTTTGAATTTGAATTTTGAATTTGAGTAATATACATAATCATCATGACGCTAACTCAGAATTAATTAGATAATCTGCAATTTAATTATGTTTAGATAACAATGCTTACAAAAAAACAAAGTTCTTGCTTCGATGCAGACATACATGCAGGGCCGGATTTAGAGGTGTGGAGGCCCTGGGGTAACTAAGAAGTGGAGGTCCCAAAAATATATTTCGCGCAAATGAAGCACCATAATTATTGTTTAGGTATTTCAATTTTTTTTTTTGTTTTTAGTTTAGATGTAAGTACATATAAAGTTAAGTCTCTTTTGTTTCCTTTCTTTATATTTGTTTTTCTTTGTCTTGTCATAAAACAACAAAATTGTGTCTTTTATTACGGGAGGACGCTGGCTCCTGCAACACAGTTTTAACTAGCGCAGGAGTCTGAGAATTCTATTTTATTGTAATATATGTTTTATGTCAATAAATAATTTTTGTATTTTTTGTATATATTTAGAACAGACAAAAAAAAACAGCTTAAAAAGGTACTTTGTGAATGTGAACATTTTTTTCTTTGATACACAATCAATCTGCCTAGCCTTTCCCCATTGATACACAAGGAGACTCGTTGAACGTCCCAGCGTCGAATAAAAACAATTCAATGAATGAACTGTTTACGATACATGTTAACTCGTTGACGAATTTAACTAGTTGATCGACTTGTTGACGAATGTAAATCAACGTTGACGTTTCGTTAACGGAAAAACCGTCAAAGACCCATCCCTACGAAAGGATGTATTTTCTTTCATATCTAAAAAAATCAAATTGTGGAGGCCCCTTCTTTGTGGAGTCCCAGGGCTAGAGCCCCTGTTGCCCTGCCCTAAATCCGGCCCTGCATACATGGAACCATAAAGCTGAACCAATTACAGAATTTGAATAACGAACATATACTTTTTTTTTTGGCTTCGCACGGTTTGTGCATTTAGCCAATGTCACGTTTAGTTTCACAAAGGTTAGGGAAACAAAATTAGTATAAATAAATTTTAACGGGATTTAGGATAAGACGGATAAATAGGATCAGTATAATTATAAGTAACGAGGATACCATAGGGATAAATGAGCAAATTACAAAAAAAAAGAACATAGACTTAAAAACACAATAAATATTTTGTAGTCAAATAACCTTCGAGGAAATGTCTTCAAAAACAACTTGGCTGCCATAACCAAAGAAAAAAATATTGAATTTTATTTCTCTGTTGACTATTAGATGGCAATATGGCATTAATATTTTTTTTGGTTTTACTTATGTACCTACTCTACATCTTTTCGTTATTTGGTTGGAACTGTTTTATTTTAATTATTGAACAGCAGACACAAACCGAGGGTCGCAAAAATCGACTCCTACGCTGAGAAGGTAGTGGAACTTAGTAGATACAAAAACTACTGTTCTCCTCCTAAAGCGATAGGATAAGAACACAAACTACTACCTAAGTTCGTATCCAAGCAGAAAGACTCAAGAACGTATTGCTACAGACTGCACAAGCAGTATCGGCGTTATAGTGTGAAATGACACTAATCGTTCTTTACCTATGAATTATCCACTCAATAAATACAGCCAGATATCTACGTACTAACTTGATTAACATTCAGTTTTAAATGACTGACTTGAAGTGGCTTGTCAACACTAGCCACCATATACGTAACGAAATTACTCCGCTTTGGTATCACACCTAGAAATCTTATACTATTTGCATTTTACTCGCGGTAAAGTCACTTTAGATAAAATGATTTAGATCTTTGTTATATTCGAACCTCATTGGTGTGCGCTAATCGACGATCTTATGACATAATTGTGTGGTAGTTAATATTAATAACCAGTTACAGCATTTCTGCACACCTTGACAAAATTATCGCTTTTGAGCATCACAAAACTGCTTAGATAGCCCGGCAGCAAGTTCCAAACTAAATATCTACAAAACTACAAAGTAAGCGGTGTTGTGTTATTCTTTGCTGCCGTCGAAATACTCTTACTTAATTTGACAGAAGAGTAACGTCCTAGAAGATAGGAGTAGAAAAGATTCTATAGCTCTTTACAATCGCGAAAACGGGATCTATCTATATCTATCTATTGCTTTCCAGCAAGTTTTTGATAACAATAACATAATCTCCTAAGATTGAAAGCTAGCGGTGCCTGCAGGACTTAGCATTGGCGAAGACCTTTCCTATTATCCGAAACAGAAAGACTCACTTAGAACTGTGTCTGCCTGCGTCTGTTATTGATACGGAAACTGAAACACTTTTTGAACACAGTGGCTAGCACTGGACTTTAAATGTAAAGACTCACTTAGAACTGTGTCTGCCTGCGTCTGTTATTGATACGGAAACTGAAACACTTTTTGAACACAGTGGCTAGCACTGGACTTTAAATGTAAAGACTCACTTAGAACTGTGTCTGCCTGCGTCTGTTATTGATACGGAAACTGAAACACTTTTTGAACACAGTGGCTAGCACTGGACTTTAAATGTAAAGATAATAAAGTCCTAAAAGCGGAAATAAAGATGTTACTGGTGTTAAAGCCTTAAAGCCAAAAACTCTCAACGCGACACAAAGGCACCGCTCGTCGTGCGACACGCGGGCCCTTCAATTCAATTCTCAATTCTCAATTCTTTATTTCATTCCATAAGTATTAATACATGGTATAAAAAAGTAAAAGATCAATATGGACCCTGTCGGGTACAGCAAACATTAGGAGAGAGGAAGAGGGCTAAGTAACAATAAAATTCAAGCAATTCATTATTATTATAAATTATTAATATGTGTTTAGTTGGGTGCATAATTATGTGTAGGTGTATGCCTTTGTGTCGCGTCGCGTGTCACGCCAGTATATAGAAGCCTTAAACCAGTGAGATACTGACGAAATAATCCTGGTAGACACCCAGGTAAGTACGTATTATTATACCTAGATATTTCTCCGAATACGTTTGATTTAATAGCTGTTCTTAACTCCTAACGTAGCTGTAGGTGTCCAAATGTTATGGAATGGATAACGATAAACGTGCCTTGATTGACTTTTAAGATTGTGCGTCCTAATTACTGGATACCTTAACGAGAGATGCTATGTAATGTAATTAAAATATTTTGAACATAACAAATATCCAACCGATTTTTTTTCCAAAATTGGTGAGTCCGAACTGCACCCATCGCACTAATGACGTGAGTGACAAGAATGTAGATATTATTTGTTTTTTTTTGGAACGGAATAGATTAATTAGATTATAGCAATATATTTCGTGTTTAAAGGAGTAAGCAAGAATACAAGAACTGCATGTTCAGTCCACATTGTTAATTACATCTCTTACTTAGGTTCGGAGTTCATAACTTTCAAAGGCGCTCGGGCTTCGGGGATGTATCCCCTATGATGTGTAACTTAAGATCCTGGGATTCAGATCCAGAAGCGCTCTACATCAGTTAATTGATCTTATGTCGTATGATCTCCGAAGCCCGAGCGCCTTTGAAATTTTACCCCCGAAAACAAAATTTGTTTTTGTTTTCGAGGGGAAAATTTTAAAGGCCAACGGCCAAGTGCGAGTCGGACACGAGGGGCTCCGTACCACCGTACATTATTTAGCAAAAACGCCGAAAAAAACACATTTCTTGTAATTTTATTGTTTGTTGTTATAGCGGCAATAGAAATACATAATGTGAAATTTCAACTGTCTATCTATTACGGTTCATGAGATACAGCCCGCTGACAGACAGACGCGAGACGGACGGATGGACAGCGGAGGCTTAGTGATAGGGTTCCGTATGGCACTCTTCGGGTACGGAACCCTAAATAGGCCTTCTGGGATTTAAATTTGACGTAGTAGCGAGTGTCATGTGGAATTTAGGATTTGGCAGTCACTTAAATTTGTATCTTCAGATAAAGGTACCGTCGCGGTCTCCTGTAACCTAGATACCGCCGCACGCCCGCCGCACCCATGTATGATGCATTTTATTCAAAGATAATAAAATGTAGTTTTATTAACTTCAAAGGAAAACCATGTAAATATTCATCATAAAAATACTAGGAAAACATGAATTATGTCGCTATCACAAAGTAAATACTTGAGTGTTCGCATTAGTTGTCAGTTGCCAGCTTGCCAACCAACTCTACAACGCAAGGACATTCTATATGCTTCTTTTGGGCGTGGCCAAAATCGGAACTAATGCCGCCATCTTGTTTTTAGTGTTCCGAACCTCAAAAGGAAAAAAACCGGCCAAGTGCATGTCGGACCACGCACAATGAAGGGTTCTGTAGTTGGGATGAATTTATCCCAAAAACAAACTTCTTCATGGTTTTATTTGACGACTTTTTTGGCATGATTAATATGTATACCCATGCCAAATTACAGCTTTCTAGTACTAATTGTCTCTGAGCTAAGCCGGGAACAGACGGACGGACGGACAGACAGACAGACAGACATGGTGAAACTATAAGGGTTCCTTGTAGACTAGGGAACCCTAAAAAACGGAACGCGTATAGGATCACTCGTCTGGCTGTCTGTCTGTCACAGCCAGTAGATTCGGAGCAAATTGCTCCGAATCTACTGGACCGATTATGTTGAAATTTGGTATCTACACATGAATTTCTGTGACCCAAACACGGACGTATAACGTAAATAAATGAATTTTGAATATGGTCACTTTTGGGGAGAAAATTAGAAAATAAAACAAAACTTTTGCAAACTGTACCGTGTGACATAAGAAATGAAAGGGCTTGTTGAAAATTGACCATTCCTCATCTCTGAAACTACTGAGCCTAAAATTTTGAAAAAGAATACAGAAATTATTTCTTTAAATACTTATAAATTACAGGAAAACCTATGAACTTAAAATAACATGGTAAACCTCTCAATATTGTGCGTACAAACTTACATTTGCAGTTGGAATGTATGAGGGAACGTGTTTTTCAACTACAAATGTTAAGTTTGTTCTTATATAGGATAAATTCATCCCAACTACGGCACCCTCCATTGTTCGTGGTCCGACAGGCACTTGGTCGATTTTTCAATACAATTTCTGTGACAATTTCACCTACTCGTATGTCTACGACCATTGTTTGTTTCAACAGCGTCCTCCAGATGCCAAAAGATATTTGTAGCACAATCCATTAATAAATTAGTACCTACTTATGTATTAAAAGTCGGCCAAAGTCGTGTTTTAACTTACTCACATTTTCTATAAAAATATTACTTAAAAAACATAAAACTTAAATAATATTGTTCATAATAAACAGAGGGCTGTACCGTAACGTAATAGCTTGAAATACGACGGCGAGTCATTCATTTCTCTCGAACTGGTACTCCTGACCTCAGAGGCATGAATCATACGACCTGATACTGCGGAGTGCGCCGAGCCTCCTTAGTACACGTACACTGAGAACTTTACACATTTCATACGTTTAATTCAAAAGTTGGAATAGCGACTTTAATTGATTTTTTCCCAGCGCCGATTACCGAGCAGAAAAAAAATGCACTTCTCAAGAAACAGCATCAAGAAAGTGACAAGCTTAGTGATCTCAACTGCAGCTGAGAACTCTGAGAAGACAGTATTGCTTCTAGAAATTAAATGTAATGACTTAATCATCATTTCTGCCGAAACACGTCCACTACTGGACATAGGTAGGCCTCCCCCGAGCACCGCCACTTCGACCGGTTCTGTGCTTCCCGCATCCAGCGGATACCTGCGGCCTTCACAAGGTCATCGATCCACCTTGTAGGAGGCCTTCCAACGCTTATGTCTTCCGGAACGCGGTCGCCACTCCAGAACCTTTCGGCCCCATCGGACATCTGTTCTGCGAGCAATGTGCCCTGCCCCAATGAAATGTATTTGCGAGAATTGTAGTACATTACAGATAGTCGAGGTTTTTAACCGTTTCTAAAACAATTCGCTAAAACTAGCATGTAAAATAATTAATAATAGAGGTGCTAAGACCCTTTTGTTTCTTCTCGAGATGCAAGAACTCCACCTTTGAAAAAATCCCTTTCCTTTTTACACATGGCAAGCCTACCTCAATACTCAATATTTATTTGCATCCACAATTCCACACCACCACTCCACCACCCACCGCCATCACTCCACCACTCCACCACCCACCGCCACCACTCCACCTCTCCAGCAAAGCAAGGCAGCCGTCCTTTACCGTTACTGAAATAAAATTGCCATAATTCGGACTTAGAATGGTCGCAGTGGTCCACCACCGGCGCCAGACAGTTACAACATACATTTAATGTACAGTCTAGTCTTTTATATCTTCGTCAGACACCATACACAGATTTCATCTCCACGTTATTTTGGCGACAATACGTGACTGTGCCATATTTGGAGGCTTTTATACTATTTCAGCTCGACTTTGCCTTAAAAAAATATTTATCTCTCTTTATGGTAGCTTTAAAGTGTCTATTGTTGGTATATGTTATTATAATTAAACGAAATGACGATAAAATCTTGCCTGTTTTAGTAATTATTTGTTAGAAGGCTATTGCAGTTGCAGGAGCTTCTTTTTCTAGCCATGTTACTCAATAATGCTACTAAATAAGTTGGTTCACCGATGATAGCTCTTCATGTTATAATTAATCCGGAATATCTATTTCCTGTAAGACTAGTGCATTTGCATGAGAAAAACAGATTACAGAATCAGATCCTATCATTTACCGCTTAGTTTTTGAGGTATCTACAAGGCACTTTATTAGAATCGTTAATGATAACAATCAATCACTCTTCATCTTAGGCATTTTTATTTCACAGCTATTTTTGGATCCGTTTCGACGGTAATTAATGTAATTTAGATTTCAAGACAACGAGTCAATAGTTTCTCTCAACTGTGCCACCCCCACTGTGGACAAGCGTGATATTAACGTACCTTTATCTAAGTAGGTATGTAACTCGAATGAAGCAATGGTCACCAGAATAATTCTGCAATAGCATTGCGCGCAGGAGCCTTTAAATATTTATTCGAATTTTAATTTCACCCAGTTCCAACGACAAACTTGGTAAAGTAGGTAGGCCAAAAGGTCAAGTAGGTATACAGCAGATAAAAATAAATTGCAAGACTTGAACTTTGTTAAAATTAATTACGATACACCGTGACACAGACAATTTACGCCTGAAGCTCTTAACATCATACATGCTTCCATTTTAGGAGAGCGGATGACCGGTTGTGCCAAATACGGCGCGTTTTTTGGCTTTCGAAAACATTTGCGAGATATCGGACTCCTTGGATCGCGTACCCCTTAATGAAGTAGGTATCTACTTCCAAACCGAGTGTAGATAGCCAAATGTTAAAACAATATTGATGTTACGGTCGCCCGGACATGCGAACTTCTTCAGAAGTTACGCGTGAAGTGAACCTACCTATATTAAAAAGTACTCTGTGAGTGAAGCTTATCGCGATTTCCATCGTTGATTTGTTTGCAGAAAGTATTTTGCCGGTCTTCAACAATGCTTGTGCGTGAACGCGAACAAGGTTTTCCAATTTACGCTGTCTGTCTTCGCTTCTCCAATTTATACATTGGTGGTTAAGCGAAATTGGAGACTTCATTTACTTACGTTAATTATTATGCATGATTATATAGACATATTGACATTGCAGAATATTCTATACAATATTAAATGAATGTTTACTTTGAAATGTATAATATTTACTTACTGCTTTAATTTATTGTGAATGTGCACTATGTGGGTCAATTTTTTTAATTTTTTTTTTTTTTTTGTTGAAACGTTGCCCCACACTAGGAATTTCTCCTGTATCGTGGGTGCGTTTACAAACATTTAAACTCACATACACAAACAGCCAGACCCGGAACAACAAATATTTTCCTTTTTTTTCTTTTTCTCAGTTAGTTTGAATGATGGTCTGGTATTTTGAGCGCTTTATGCGGCCTACCCAAATGTCCTTTCTTTGGTATTGTTCGTCGAGTCGTTGAGCTCCTTAAGTCTTGAGTTGAGCTGCACGATTACTGACCAAAGCTTGCACTGATTGGACGGTCCACTCAAATTTGTGTGGTTCTTTCCTCAAAAACCCATTTCGGACACGGATCTACATGGTCCTCACATGATCTGACCAAGATTATGTCTGGACTTTGACCCCTGAGTTTGTTTCGCCATTTCTTCTCAGGGGTAGTAAGATAAGAAATGTCGGCTACATCTCGATATTTCTTTTTTATATGACGTGTAAAAGTGATTCTAATATCCTATATACAGAATAAACGATTTCATTTCGTTTAGGTACTTAGGCCGTGCTTACTTTCACTATTACCATTTTCTGATGTCTCCATGTAATACAAATCCACCAAAAATATTTCATGTAAAGTATAGGTTGCCAATACAGTGGAGCCCCGGTAATCTGTCAAACGTTTTGCAGGGCAGTGTCGAACTATCGAATTTGTCGGATTATAGAGTATTGCCTAAGACCTTAACTATAGAGTCCAAAAGTTTTTACAAAAGAGTACCTTGTAATTCGACAAATTACAGAATACCTAAATTTACCTAAAGTTTATTCTTGGGATAAATTCATCATAATTCATACGTGGTCCGAAACGCACTTCACCGGTTTTTCGAAATTATCCCGGTGGCTCCTAAGCAATTGCAAAATGCGTTTAATGTGTTGCGAGGCCTTGACCACGTCCAAAGTCGGTATCTTATAGTACTCTATCGTCCAAAGTCGGTATCAGTACTCTTTGGTCGAAAGCCGGTATCAGTACCTACTCTTTGGTCCAAAGCCGGTATCTTATAGTACGCTTTGGTCCAAAGCAGGATGTTGAGCAGACAAATTTTTCGAACATATCAAGCAATGGATTAGCATTTAGATTATGATTGATAGTGCTGTGTTACGCAAAGGGTGCTGGTTCCATCAAAGCCGAGTATTTATTGGCTATCAAAATAATGCCAAGAATAAGCGAAATTCTGGAAGCAGCCGCATGCATGGAGTTGAAAGGCATTTGTTCGAGTCGTAGGCCCTACTTCCTTTACGCGATAAGGTTTCTAAGTCTTCCAATTATCGTTTCAGTCGAAAGACATCCACTGCTGCACATAGGCCTCCCCCAAGAAGAGGGGGTTGCCATAATCGCCACGCTTGGCAAGAGTTTTGGCCACCGCAGTAATATGGTGTTAAAATGCATAGAGAACGCTGCTGCCCATTCTCTAGTCCCTTAGTCGCCTTTTACGACACCCATGGGAAGAAATAGGATGGTGCTATTCTTTACGTCCGGCACCACACGGAACGTCTTCCAATATAATAGGAAAATTCTCCTTCAAAACTCGATGTTACCTGTCACATGAGTCTTAAAAATAACTGGATTGTAGTACATAACTACTATAGTTATAAACACCCACCCACAGGGTAGACCTCTGCGGTCTGCCTACCACTTGGGAAATAGTCGTGGTGTTATTTTACTGCGTTCCAATCAAGGAACATTATTTACTTGGTTCATACTTTAACAGTGCATGAAGTGAAGAGGCACGGTTTATATTTGTAAGATTTTGGTCAGTGGGTCAGGGGCGGTTTTTTGTAAGTATGTATAATCTACATCTTCTAAAAAAAAAATATGATTTTATCGATATCTAGCTTAGAGCGAACTATCCGGAAAAATATTTATGCGACACTAAACATTGAGATAAGACAATAAACGACTCAAAACCGGATTGCAACGCCATCTATTTTTTAATCTGCGAATGCCTGCCTGTCATTCCGTCGAATGTCATTAGAGTCAGCAGTTTCAGTACTTTCAGTTTGTCATTCGTTCTGTCATTCAACGTTACCTTTTTAGCCGTATTTGCATTTAGTATTTAATTTACAGATGTTAGAATACATTAATTCCTGTACTAAAACAATGAGGTGACGCGAATCTAATATAAACCTAATCACATAAGCATTCCAATCTGTGAGTTACTTATATTTAAATAATATATTAGAACGATGGCTGGCGTTCCGGTGAAGTTCGGTTCGATATTATCTTTCTGTTTCGTGCTGTACGCTGTCTATTACCGCAAGAATGATATTGGGGACGTGAGACTGTCTCCTGTGAAGGAGCATTTGCTGTTTTTGGAGAGTGAGAATAAGGTTGGTGCGGGAAAACAACAGCCGAAAGTCGCACTTGGTTATGGCGCGTGTCATGATCTGTTCGTGAACGCCACTTCCTTATTGGACTTTAAAGACCTGAAAGGAAGCCCTGAACATTTCAATGAGATCTCGAGCAAGGACGAGTTCCTCAAAAGTTTCGCGTATTTCTTCAAACATGGTGCTGCTGCCGAGTAAGTTATCTAGAATTTTAATGACCATTACATGTATGTTTAACATTATGAATAGTTAACACTGATAAGGATTACAAAGGAGTCCATTAATTTAATGATAATTTTGTCCTTATTGTAATCTACATTAGGTTAATTTTGTTTTAAAAATGCATTTTTTGTTGACCTAACCCAGAACATTATCCAAAAGATGTAACCACATACCTAACATTATAATTCCAGGCGCTTTGTCTCCAATTCAAAGCTGTATGACGAATTATTAGAACAAGCCTTAAAACTGGTTGACTCAAGATGGGCTATCGGAGGCAATGCTCCGCTAATGGCCAAGCGTTTCTACATAGAAGGCTGGAATGTGCTGTTTGCAGCAAAAATGAGCAAGAAACTGAAGAAATACATTCCAAAAGATATCCAGATTGTTGGTGGAGAAGAAAATGAAGATGTCAGAGACGATGTTCACATGATCCTTGAGTATAAGGCTGATGAGGAGTTTGGTGCTCTGAAGGCGCCACGAGCAAATAGATATATAGTACATAATGATGAGAACAATCCACTGCTCAGTTCCCTGGAGAAGTTCGATGCACACTTGCCAGGGTTCAGTCCTCACTTACTAGTCATTAGTGGGCTGCAGATGATGGACAACTATCCTTTTAAAATTGGAGATGGAGTAGGTATGTCTAACATTATTTATTTTATAATTTTAAGGAAAACTTATAGCTAGGCATGTGTTAATATCATGAATAAGGCCAATTACAAGTTTTTTTTAATAGGTAAATATAGGTAATTATGAGTTAAGTACTGGGTAGATTGGGTTGTAGTCACTGTTCATAACTTCAGTAAAAAAGTTCATTGCTGCATGTGAATAGTTAGTCAATATAATTTGTTGCTAACTAAACTACAAAACAACCACTTTCATTTCTAGATATGACACTTGCTTATCTAAATAAAACTTAACTTGTAAGATAGCAGTTTATTCACAAGCTGATAAAAGTAATCCTTATATTGTTACAGACTTAAGAGCTGAAAGACTGGACTTGGTTAAGAAGCAAATCTTATCACAACCACTGACTACACTGGCTCACTTTGAAATGGCAAGTTATGTTGACTTGAATCTTCTCAAACAGCTTACTACCAAAATACTGCCATTTGTGGACTCAGTTGGTATGAATGAACAAGAATTAACAAATCTTTACAGTGTCCTCGAATATGGTGAAGTCAGTATTGTTGCTGACTCCAACCCAAGAATAGCAACCGCCTTAGATCAAATGCGCAAAACATTTTTATTGATAAGACGCCAGAACGAACTCTATCAGAGCAAAAGAAAGTTGTCACGCATCCATGTGCATACTTTAGCTTACCAAGCAATAATGACTGTCAAAAACTCAGACTGGAAGAGAACTGAAGCTGCCGCTGCTAAGGCATCACTGACAGCTCACAGATATGTGTGTAACAGCCAAGATATTGCCTTGGATAAATGTAAACTGCTACTTGATGACAGTTTTTCAACAACTACAGATAATGATAACACCAGTAGGGTGTTCTTCGAACCCACAAAGCCTGTGTCTTGTTGGGAAGAAGAGGTAGACGGAGAGAATGTTGATATATGTGTAGCTCCTGTACTTATATGCACTGAAGCACAGCTGACTGCTGGTGCTGGAGATAATATCTCTGCAGCAGGACTAGTGCTGCAAGTCGAAAAATAAACATGCCACTAAAAAATACTGCTGCATGAATTTAGTTCATTGACAACACTATTTATTCATTCCATTTGAATATTTACCTATGTATGGTGCCATTCTATCAGGATGATCTTGTTAAAAATATAATATTTTTATCAATTGATAATTATGACTAGGAATTAGTTATTTATTATTACTATGACATTTCACTAATTTATTCAATTGGCAAAAGAACAAGACTGGTGAATAATTTATTTATTTAAAAAAGTTTGTAAATAGGTAAATTGTATTTCGTTTTGCAATATTATGACTTTGTCTATTTGTTAGTTTACTATATAATTTACTATTTATAAAATCTAACTTTGAGTGTAAGAACAAAATATTTATTTTATTTTTCTATTTCATTCCATTACGAAACTAGATTAATTATAATATTTTTATACTTTGTGATTTTATATTTTGAATTAAAATACAATACTTACTTATTAAAGTTTTCAAAGTTGTTGGTATAATAAATATTGTAGAAACTTTTGCAACATTCCTAAAATTGTATTTGTGTAGTTTGAGGTAAAGATCTGGGTGTTAACTGTTGTTTGAATAAAATCCTTTTTTTATACAATGTTTTATTTTATAAAAACGTATGTACCATTAATTATAATACATACAATTAACTACAAACAATTTGATATGGTAAACTAAAAGATAATTAGTTTAAAGCTAAGAATAATAATATTTCAACAACAAAAATTATCCTAGTTTATGACTAAAACAAGTATATACTAATATTGGCAGATCTAGTTTCTAATATGTATAATGAATGTTATTTATTAAACACCAAAATAAATACAGAAAATGCAATGAAACAATCCTACTAGATTTAAAATACATAACCAAAAAAACGAACTAAATAAACGTATTTTCATTCTTTCTTTTTCTTTTCTTAATAACATACAAAATACTTATACTGATGAGTGTGCAACCCCCAGGTAGGATGGGCAGGGGTCAAGGATCAGGGTGACATTATTAATATTTATTTAAAACGAATTAAACCTTTTTTATGTTTTTGCTTGATTTACCTTCTTTTTTTTTAATAATTAAAAAAAAACAATAAGATCTTCGAACTTGTCACTCAAATAAGAATAAAATTTAATTCTCCCACTTTTGTATTAGGGCTTAGTGGGCTTAGCTAACGGTACTCAACATTTATGTAAAAAGATTAAATTAAAAATAAATAACACAAAGATTTGGTCAGTGTTAACACATTTTTAAAGAATTTACCATGTGTGTGTAAACTAAAATATGAGCTAAAATAATTAATTACTAAATAAAATATTGGAGTGGGAATTATGTTTAACTACATTGTAACAGACATTTAGATACAAGAAATACAAAACAATAGCTTCATAGATTTATAAAGGATACTAATTTATTAGACTTCTTATTTTATGAAACCAAATGGATAATTAGAATACAAAACTAGGGAGTTTGTTTTAAACTGGGTTTAACCTCAGGGTAATATTTAAAACAACATTCTAGTTTACTGGTATGCAAGCAGGAATAGGGACAAAACTAAGGCAGGATTGCCACATAGAATTAGTAGAAGCATATATTTTGTTGGTAACAAAAACTAAATATTTAGTAAACAGTTCACAACAAACTATATAAATTAAATTCTACAAATCCTTACCCAGTTCTGTCTTTACCCCCTGAAGCACTAAGACATCAATTTCTAGGTAATTTCTAATTCTTGATAGGAGTTTATGTTCATGTTTCATACAAATCTTATTTTCAGTCTTAACATTTTAGAATTTTAGATAACTTAGGTACATAATATTTACTCATCATTATCAGAGAACTTGATCCTCTTGTTTGGTGGTCTTGCAGTAGCTTTGTACGGATCATAGAGACCACTCTTGATGAACCTCTTTGCTGCCTCTACATCCACCACTGGTCTCTTCTCTCGATCTTTTACTTCTTGCCACTTCAGCATCACAGCTTTTATTCTTTGAAGCTCATCTTTAATTGGGTGCTTTGTCGGATCGATGCCTTGTATCCTCAAATGAATCCAATGGAGGGAATTCAAGGTGAAGGCCAAGAATAAATCGAGTTCTATCTGTGCGGGAAGTATTAAAGAATCATATTGCTCCTTGAGCGGTAACAATTGGTCCAATACCTTTTGTATTTCCATTAAATTCTCCTTGAGACTCTCGCAGTTGTTGACGAAGTCTTTATCCTCTGCTAACTCGCCGTATTTCAAGTCCCAATCCATGTTTGCACTGCTTCTTTACTATCACACCACTTAAGATTGTCTTTCAGAGGTAAATGTAGCTTTTTGTGGATACACAAAACAGTGTACGATCAGAAGGATACCACGTTTTTAAATTAATTCAATTTATAACCTGACCCTTAGTTCTGAAAATACAAATTGAAAAATGACCGACAAATTGACTTCAATTGACTTGACACTTGACATATCGATGATGGTTCTGCTTTGGACATTTTTATCATGCATGAAACTATCTTCTTGGCTATAAGCTAAAGTAGAGAGCAGGAGGGAGATATATCAATGTTTAAGAATTATTATTGGAGGTAATGGAACGCTCGTCGTCACTATCGGCAGCGTTGCCAGACCTATAGATTTGTCCGTAGCTCTACGGATTTTCGGTCCATCCAACCGAACAAAGTATTTTTTTTTGTTGTTCTATAAAAAAATAAATAAAACAATTCGCAAGAGCGCAAAACTACTGCATAAAAAGTTCCCTAACCTTGTGCCGAGTCAGTCACCTTAAACCTAACAAAACCGCGCAAAGTAAACTAGTGTGATTTGATCCCAACGCCATCAAGTTGCATTTTCGATACTAAATCTGTTCGCAAAAATTAAGAACAGAATGATGAACATTTTATTGATTTTTCCTTTGTCTTTTACAGACGCAAGCAGGTCAAGCTACACGAATCTGTCAATTTTTCCCAATCAACCTTGAACCTGTTATTTTAACTATAAAGTTGAAAATCTTTTAAAGAAATTTGACAGATTGTAGTAGCTTGATGTGCTGGCGTCTGTACATACCTAATTATTTCCCCTACATTTATTTGGTTTTGATATTCTTTATCAACAAGAAACTAGTTATCAAGGCAAGGGGGTCTACTCCGAACATAAATCCCAAGTATCGGCCGAATGCTCGGCCGTTGCTTGACGACAGCAAACTATGGCTGCCCAAGGCTAAAAAAAAACGACAATCAAAGAGACAAGCCAAAGTCAAGAATGTGACTACGTTGGTAAGGATTCAGTGTCAAAAAAGAAAACTAAGGAAGTTATAAAACGGCCGAATGTTCAGCCGATACTTCGGATTAACGCTTCGGAGGCCCCGTCTAGCACTAAATATTAGGAAATATACCTTAAAAAAAAAATCCGTCGATCTACGGATTTTAACAATCAGGTCTAGCAACTCTGATCCTAAGTGCTATGTACAGGGTGCCCAGTATATTGTTTGCTGCTGCTTGTTAAGGATCACTGACATAACAAACTATGCTTGGCACTCTGTACTTGGTTTCTGCAGCTGGGGAGGATTATGCAAAAGTATGAATCTATGAAATGAATGTCGATGGCTTTATGAGTAAGGGACTCCGCTAGGAGTAATAGTGTTCTGTGGTGATAAGGGAAGAACAAGGATGGAGACTTCTTGGCGGGAAAGTGGAGAGTCATGTTCAGCAGTTTGTATAATTTTCCAAAATTTGTGTTTATTCCGAATATTAATGTGTAATAATGGTGGATTATTAACCATTAAGTGTTTGTGAACGTGCATTAGTGTAGGCAAATGAAACAAAAGAGTGCAACTTCGCTTCAAGTTCTCTGAAGAAGTCCGCGTGAGGTCTCAGTAAAGTGCCACATCTTTAGTGAAACTCAAGTGGAGCGGGCGGGGATATCATTATCATGCATAAAATAATTCATTTCATCAATAATAACAAGTTTTGTAACTAAATAAAGACTTGCCTAAAAGGTTCCAGCAACCAAGCCATTAAAATATTATAAAAAAAAAAAAACAAACCGGCCAAGTGCATGTCGGACCTCGCACAATGAAGGGTTCAAATAAGGGAAGTTGGAATGAATTTATCCCAAAAACAAACTTAACGTCGTAGTTTAAAAACATGCTCTCCCATACATTGATATACGTTACGGTCATTTCTCCAACTGCAAATTTAAGTTGGTCGACTATTACTCGTTAACTTGTGAAGCCTACTTAGCTGTGATAGTTTTCCTTTTAATTTAGTTATATATACTATTGCCATGAATTTTTTCACATATCCAAAACCAACCATTTAGCCGGCAGGGGGGGGGACACTTGACTCTAACAAAAAATAGCACTTTAAAGCTTAATATTACGCAAACGGATCCCTTAATTGAAAAATGGTTTTGCCAAACCCACAATATTTTTCAACGGCCTATGCAACGATACCCCACACCATGGAATAGACGAGAAAAAAAAATATCATCCCCATTTCACGTGTAAGGGAGGTACCCTAAAAAAAAATGTTTTTCATAATTTTATTTTACCATTTTTTCGGCATGATTAATATGTATACCCATGCCAAATTACAGCTTTCTAGGACTAAGCGTCTCTGAGCTAAGCTGGGGACGGACAGACAGACAGACATGGCGAAACTATAAGGGTTCCTTATTTACTACGGAACCCTAAAAAGGATGGACTGTGCTGCTGCTGAACGATGTAGAAAATAAATAATTACCTAAATACCTACCTACTCAGATTGAAAGAAGATGCTGCACATACTTATTTTAAAAACTATTTATAGGTATATTAGAAATCCTGGTTTTATAGGACTACCCCTTTTCACCTCGTTAGGGGTAGATTTTTGAAAAACCCTGATGCACGTTATTTTTTATTTTTGGTTTTAAGTACCTATAAATGCTGAGCTTCGAGTTAATCGAACTGCGCATTAAAATTCTTCTATACAAATTGACATCCCCCAATCCCCTTTCGTGGGGAACTTTAAAAAAAACGAACAATGAAAAACTTTATAATTTACCTAAGTAAGTATTTGTGCCAAGTTTCAAGTTTATTAACTCAAGGTATTAAATAAGATTTTTCATACAAACAACATCACCCCCTTATAGGTCGAATCGAAATTTCAGTCCAATCCCTTCCAATCCGTTCAGTGGTTTGACCTGTGGGTTGATAGACCAGTTAGTCATGCTTTCCTTTTATATTATATACAAAATATAGCGAATGAACAACTTCAATACAAAACTTGGTCCACCTTTTTCGATAAAAAAAAAATGATTTACGCTGTGTTACTTTCCAACCATAAGTGATTTTAACCTAAAAAATAACATTTCATCCCCCTTTTCAAGTTTTCACCCCTAGGTAATCTTAACAACACCGTTGCGTTAGCTTCCAACCATAAGCCTAGATAATAAATTTAGTGATTTATAATTCGAAAATTAAGGACTTTCCTGATACAACTTCATCCCTTTTTAACCCTTCGGGGGTGGAATCATCTAAAACGCTGAGACACGTATAAATTAATTTTCAATCGTCAACCTAAACCCAAAATTCGAAGATCCTTACTTCAAAACTGACGGACTTTCATTCAAATTTTCATCCCCTATTTAACTTCGAAAGGGTTGAGTTGAGGGCTGAATTTCGAAAAATTATTTCTTATTCCTTGTCAACATTATAAAGGGAACCTCTGTGCAAAATTTCAGCTTTCTAGGTCCAAGGGTTTGGGCTGGGCATTGATGAGTCAGTCAGTCTGTCAAGACCTGTCTTTTTGTATAGATAGATAGATGTATATATAATGTAAGTAAATAAACCATTTGTGTAAAAAAAGTCTAGGGAAATTCAAAAGTAAACAAACAATTATTTAATTAGGTACATTTAATTATTTCTGAAACAATAATAATTTCGTGTTAGTAATCATGTACTTCAACATTAAAATCTAGATCATAACTTGTTCATTACATTGAAAATGATTTATTATCGTCCTATTACTAGATATCATCATCAGCAGATGATGACACTTAACTAAAGAGACAATATCAATCATCCAAGTACTCGAAAGGTTCTGGGGGCTCGGGTTCCTTTTCTTCTTCCGTCTTCGGACCGAAAGCGGCCACAGGCTCGACCAGCAGCTGTTCGACTTCTCCAGAGTGGTTCAACATAACGATGCCGCCAATTGTAACGTCTTTCAATGGCGTGAACCCAGAGCCCTCTACAGCCGTCAAGTTCTTCAACTGTTGCCTCATAACCCTTGCGGGGTTGTTCAAAATTTCAAAAGTAGGCTCAGGCTCTTTCTTCTCTTTAGTTTCCTTTTCTTCGCCCTCTTTTTCCTCCTTCTTAACTTCCTTGGACGAGCCGGCAGTGGCAGTGGCAGCGACAGCGGCGGCGTCCTTATCAGATTTTCCATGAACTGTGATGTTAGGGTTTGGTGACTTTGAGGGTTTCTTTTCTTCTTCATCAACATCCATTTTAGAAGTTGAGGAAGAGGTCATGCTACTTCCTGAACCTTCTCCGTGCGCCCGCCTGCGAGCTTTAGCTGCAGCAATACTCAAAACAGCAGTAGTGACTCTCTCCCTTTCTTCACGTTTCTTTTCTTCCAATGGCGCAGGGTATGCGTAAAGAGAAGGTTTTGAGTTGGACTTGAAGTCCATCTGAGGCATCTTCAAGTCAGAGTTGAGGGCAATTAGGCAAGTAGGTGTGAAAGCTAGAGACAGGCAGTGAGCCAGAGGGAACCAGTACCAGTACTGCGTAAAGACAAGCATGCCTACAACAGCAAGCATGTTCATGTGGCCCGTCCTGTTTTGCAGAGACACAGTTACGTTGCGGCCACCGGCGTCTATGATACCCTGAGCCAGGATAGCTCCGAATTTAGCCATCACGTCTTCGTGTTTGTTTGAAATCACTTGTGCGTAAAGTTGACGGAAATATGTGACTTTAGGGCAAAGAACTTCAGTTTGTTGGATAAGAATCATGGCAGATGCAATCAAGGCGCCTTGCCTCACAAAGTTGACAGGGTCGAATTTAACCATGGGTTCCAAGAGGCCAATAGCTTCGCGATTGCCAGTTCCGGCGCAAGCGATACCCAAGGCCATAGCAGCGCCATAACGAACGTGAGGGTTGTATGATTCAGCTAACAGGGATACAACTGAAGGGCACTGTTCAGGTGTCCTGAAGAGAAGGAAGCCGAGAGCGGTGACGGCGGCACGACGTACGTCGTCGTTTACGTCAGAGACGGCGACGTGAAGCAGTGTTCGGATAGAGTCGTTGTTGCCAGTACCACAGTAAGCAGTGGCGATGGTGTAGCAACCGGCACGACGCAGCAGAGGATCCTTGTCCCTCAACAATTGCTGCACAAGGGCATCAGCCTCTTCAAGACGTCCATACATAGTAAAGGCTATACCTACAGCCAAACCTCTTAATATCTTCTCATGCTGAGTTTCTTGAGCATATGCAACCATGTCTTCAATGGCAGCTGCATGCCTGGAGCCCAACATGACCATTCCCATGGCTATACCAGCCGCCTCGCCGGTTACCGCATCATCTTGGTACAGGTTAAATTTGAGCTGTTCATAGACATCCTGCCTGTGGGTGCCCATAGCAGCCAGGCCAAGTCCAAGGCAGCCTCCATGGCGCACCATCTCATTCTGAGCATCTTTTAGCTGTGTTAGAAGATAGTCAATGATATTTGCACCATGATTAGCATGAATTAAACCTAGGGCATATAGGCCTCCTCCCTCAGAGTAGCCTGATGAAGGGCCTGCCTCTTTTGGCAAGTAAGATTGCATTAGAGCTAGCGACTCACTCTCATGACCCCTATGAATAACTCCAAGGGAGGCTGTTACTGTTAGCTTGGCCCAGTTTGTGGCCCTGGCAAGCCATTCTAAGTTGTCCCTCAAGAACTGATCACTAGTTGTTCCTGAGTGCATGAAGGCATTGGCTATGACAGTGGCTGTGTGACAAATAGAAACCCTAATGGCATCT
The DNA here is from genome assembly GCA_948098905.1 of Tiliacea aurago. Taxonomy (NCBI): domain Eukaryota; kingdom Metazoa; phylum Arthropoda; class Insecta; order Lepidoptera; family Noctuidae; genus Tiliacea; species Tiliacea aurago. Next base: position 21,797,841 of record OX402591.1, read on the forward strand.
TTAGTGTTCTTCAAGATTAGTAAATCAGCATGATTAGATCTAATCAGAAACTGTAGTTGTAACCCTATGGAGACTTCACCTCCTAAGATTGAAATTAACTTTTCTACTCTCCTCTGATGTTCCTTTTCTTCGTCATTCAGACTTTCAATATCTCGCTCTGGTTTCTTAGATTCTTCAGCAGCAGGAACAGCAACAGCAGCAGCAGGTTGATCAACCTCCATTGAAGCCTCTGGAAATGGCCCACCTTGAGGTTGGGGTTTACCACCAAGAGCACTAGGGATGGGTGCTGTTGTCCTTAGAGCCTGTAATACTCTGCCAAGGAACTGTTGTGTCGCTGAGTCATACAAGTCAAAGGCTATTTGGTATGCCATGAGTACAGATTCTTGAGGTCCATGAGTCAGTTTGTCAAGGATTTCTGCTACAGACAGAGGATCTTCAAGGAAGATAAGACACTGGCACATGTTGACATAGTCGGGGATGTTGAGACCTCTGTAGAGACCGACCAGGGACCGGAGGACTGTGCAGCGGAAGCCTCTGTTCTGCAGGAGGCTCATGGCAACAGTGAAGGCATAAAGAAGCATACCTGGAAATTTAAAAAGGTAACATGAAAACCACATCAAAATAGTCAATTCACATATTATGGATGAATGCATACTAAAAACATAAAATTATGAAACTTCATAATAACTCGAGAAAGGAAGGAACAGTTTTTGATTTAGTACTGTATTAGCAGTATGTAGTTTTAATTGAAAAATAAGTCTAGTAAATGTGCCAGGTAATAAATTATGTTTTTGCACACAAAGCCTAATGATCTATAGTTTATTATTTCCCTTTTGAAACAGCTCCTTGTGCTAGAAACTGATTATGTTTCATATAATTTCATCCTAGAATTTGTAATACAAAATTACTTATTTGTGTAATGTCATGATTGCTTGAATGATATTTAGATTATAGATTGAATAAAAATAAAAATGTTCTTTCACTAAACAGTAGTGAAAGAACATTTTTATTTTTATTCTACCTTTATCAATGTATTGAAATATTGTTTTGTATGTACAAAATACTTTGTAAACATTCCGCACCAGCTTCCAGTAAATTGTTAATGATTTGATTAAAGAAGGAAGCGAGGGTTTGATTTGTTTTTGTTTGGTTTGTTTAAGTAATAACAAAAACCAAACAGGCATTGAACTTCCAATGACTCATTAATTTACATCAACGGTATGAGAAAATCTATTAAAAGTATCAAAACAATAATTGTACTAGTTAATGTACTGAAGACAAAGGTTTTATACGAGTTGTTTTGAACATACCAGCTACATCATCAGATTTCATGATGGACTCCTCGAATATGTCCATGCGGCGGGTCTCCAGTGCCAAACCCAACGCCTGCCTGTACTGTCCATCTTCAAGACATCGCTGGAACATTCGATTCACGATGGCTTCCAAGCGAGGATCTATCGTCTCCGCCATGCTGTCCACGAACAGCGCCTTCCTCTTCTGGGTGTAGAAGTCGATCGCTTTTGCAATCGTAGTATCGACATACTCATTTCTTCCGTTCACGTCGAATAAATCACCAGCGCCCAGCGCATACGTCAACGAATCTTCAAAGGCTCCCAAGTGGTAATATACCTTACTTGCCACCAAAGCTGCGAGCTGGTGCTGGGAGAAAACTTTGTCTTCATGCAGAATTTCGATCTTCTCAATAGATTCTGATATTTCTGGCCAAAACTCGTCAACTATGTTGTCCAACCTCTTCAATGCGAACTCTTTCACTTCGGACATCGGCTCATCCAGCAGGGATATAATCCCCGCTGCTGATGTTATATTCATCTTGTTGCTTTTTTAACTTTAATCCAATTGCACGAACCTTTCACACTTTTTGCTAATTAATCGGAAATTTCTGAAATGAGTACAACAAAATATTACGATGATTTGACAAATTTCTCTCATCCATGGACAATCTAAAATTGACGGGGTTGCCGTTTTTGTGCCGATATTTCAATAGAACATGACAATGAAATAAAATAACCTTTTACTATTGTTTATTGGCTGTGTGAAAAATATTTAACTAACGCTAGGTTTTGGATCATTTGAATTAGTTATCAGACCTGTCTGCGTCCACTTCACAAATTCCTAGCTACTAACTACAAACTAAACCCATTGGATTTTATTTATTGTAGTGCAAACACTGAGTGAGTCATAGATCTCGTAAAATCCACACATCAGTGAAGGTGCGTTTTGAACTGTGGTTTTCAACCAAAAACTGATTTCAAAATAATTATTCAGTGTAATAATATACAATTCTGATAGGTAGTAATTACTCACATACATAAAATTCATAAAAGTGCATTAACCTTTTATTTAAAAAGTTTTAAATGGCTTGGTATTTTTTTTATTTCAAAATTTGTCGTAAGTGTGTCTTCAGTGTCTTGCTCTTCAATCGGTGTGATTAGTACATACTTCTGAATCCACCTGTATTGTGAGTTGTCAATTTTCTGTCAAACACATTCCAATTCCTACGTAGTACGAACGAAACATCTGTAGTAACTCTCTCTCTGAGAATAACGCAATAATTCTACAAAATGCTAGACCTATTCAGCATCTTTAGTAAAGGAGGCATAGTGCTATGGTGTTTCCAGAGCACCAGCGAAATTTTTTCGCCATCCGTGAACGCTTTAATTCGTAGTGTGATATTACAAGTAAGTTAACATTTTAGAAGTTGGGAAGCCCCTGGTCTATAGTGGTTTAATCTGATTAAGTATTCACAACGTGGTTAATTTACATATGTTAAAACTTGGTATTTTGTAGTATCGTAAGCCTAGAATTTACGTATTAATTTGGATCTGCTTGCAATAGTGTCCTTGGCGTATTTATATTGCGTTCTGTGCATGTTATCGTAGTCTTTAGGGCCTTATCTTCCGCATAGCTTCTAAGTATACCATATGGGACAATATAAAGACTTGTTTACTGTATAATAATGCATCAGTGCTTAGAGCTTTGTATCAATATTAAGTGTAATTTACATTCATTTTTAACACCTCCTTTAACCATGAAATAATAAGGTTAAATATTGCTACATTATCCTAATTAGATAACCTTACGTAAAATACTACTACATAATCTCTCTCCTACTACACTTTATGGCCTTTAATTTATTTCAACCTGTTTAAATTTTCATTGACAACATTTAATTTTTCAGGAGCGTTCAGGCAACAATACTTTTAACCATAATGCCTTATCATTGCAATATAAACTCGACAACGAGTTTGAGCTGGTGTTTGTGGTGGCTTACCAGCGCATTCTGCAGTTATCATATGTGGACAAGTTCCTCAACGATGTGCACCTGGAGTTTAGGGACAAGTACAAGAATGAACTGCAAGGAGGACGGCATATCATGGACTTTGATTTCAAGATGACATTTGATAAAGTGTTGCAAAATTGTGAAAAATGGGGTGAGAGAACTTACAACCATATCTGCACTGATCATTTATTTTGCATCATTTAACATTCTGTCCTCATATTCAATGCATACCCTACTAATCCAACTAAGATACCAATATAGTTGAAAAGGCCAAGCTGATGATGATACATACATACACATACTTAAACTCACGCCCCTACTTGACCCTACAAATACAGCAAGCATTATGAAAAGAGTACTCAACTAGTTCACTAATTTTCTAATATTATATTACAGCTAAATCGCAAGCTAAAATTCCAAAACAAATGAGAACATTTGAAGACTCGCAGAAGTCTAAAAAGACTGTTGCTTCAATGATTGAACGCAGGGGAGAAGATAAGGGGAAGAAATCTGGTAAGTGTTATTAGAAATAGTATTTTTTTAAATAGATTTAAAAAAAGGTAATAAAATGCCTGAATGAGGTGTTAAACATGTTCATGAAATTTCTTCATATTAGTAGTAAATCAGAATGACAAGCAATTTTCAACCAATTATCTCTTTCTATCTGTAATCCTGTTGTGTTTAATTTGCTTAACTATATGTTTCTTACTATTGAAACTGTTTTATACTTATTTCAAAACAATATTAGTAGTATGTCTAGAAGTGTAACAGTATATACACTCCTTTGCAAAAAAAAACGGGTGGTTTTGATTTTTCTACATTATTGGTAATCACTTAGTTCTAAAGAAGTTTGAATAGCCAAACTATGTTACTGGCACTTAATAAAGAGTCTGGGTATGAAAAAAAAGTTAATTCCAAATTTGAAACTTTTGTTTAAAAAAAAAAAAAAACCTTTTTTCAGTTTGTGACTTTTTACTTACTCTTCGCGGGTTTGCGGTTAAAAGGTTATCAGGCAACTAAAACTGCAAGTAGTTGCCACACATTGGCGACTACTTGCAGAGGTCGGTACTGTACCGCAAAGCGTCAGTAATTGGTGACGATAACCCACTGCCTATAACGCCGTCTTATTTTATAATTATAATGCTCTATCAGAAGAAAAAATCAACTTTTCTAATAGAATAATGAAACTTGTTTTCAGTAAAAATAGTAGACAATAAGAGCCTGACTAACGGCAAGGTGGAGGTATCGCCAGAACCTGAAGATGATGTGATTGCCTTGAACAGAGCCAAGCTGGCCCAGAAACTTGCCTCCAAAGGCAAAAAGGAGCTGCCTAAGTAAGTAGCACTGTTCCACTTTATTATCATTTGCTTTACAAGAATTCTACTGCACACACACTATGCACAAAATTTAAGTATTCCAAGAATCGTGGTAGGAGAGAAGGGAAGCTTTTGCAGTGGGACAGCATAGGTTTTTAATAATACATGTTTTCATCACACCCAGGGCCTCAAGTCGCCTATTACAATAGTGTCAGAATGGTCGATCATTGATTTCATAATTGTTGATTTTGACAAGTTTGGTAATCTACTATTATAATGGCGTCATTATGACTTCCCAATGGTCGGCCACTGACACTACATTGAAAGAAATTGCATTTATTGGTAATCTCGTACATAATGACAAATGAATGACATTTCTACTAATGGGTTTTATAATAATGGCAATAAGACAATGCCATTATAATAACACAATTCTGTTACGAGAACATTGACCGACCAATGATCAACCATTATGAATTTAGCAGATTCCAAACTTTTAGCAAAATGTCAATGGCATGACAATGGGATCGTGTTGGAATGACTGAATTTATAAAAATAGCAGACTTGGGCCCCTGATCTAGAGTAAAATTATTGTGTGTTGCTTACAACACTTTAAGTACTTAATATTAGTTTTGTATGATGTACCTTGCTGTGTTGTTTCTTACCATGCTGAACTAATGATGCATGTGTGAAATCTAATATGTGCAGTCCAATATTTGTATATTTACAAGTATCTCAAAGACAAACAGGATAATTTTAATTTTCCTGTTTGAGTAACAGACTTGTTTCATTCATCACAATATTATGTTTTCCTTGTATAACAAGTTTGGTTTACATATCACATGTTTTTTATGTAGAATTAAACGAAATTCCTTCATGGATTTAAAATAATTGAAATACAGGTCATTAAACTATTTCTATATATTATTGTTGTCTGTGTGGTGTCGGACGTAAATAATAGCACCGCCCTTTTTCTTCCCGTGGGTGTCGTAAAAGGCGACTAAGGGACTTACTAGAAAATGGGCAGCAGCGTTCTCTATGCATTTTAACACCATACTGCGATCGCCAACCCGCCTGCCAAGCGTGGCGATTACGGCAAACCCCGCCTTTGGGGGAGGCCTATGTCCAGCAGTGGACGTCTTTACATGTGTTACTATCACATGTGGTGTAAGAGGGTTGGTAATATTTTACAAATTATAATTATTCTTATCTGTAAAGTGAGTTACATTACATTGCAAGAATAAATAATTATACAACATACTCAAAGTGGTATTATTGAATTTCGAACTTTATTCAGAGTATGGTAAAGTTCCTAAACACAAAACTGTCAACTTAGTACCGAACTAAGTTTTCAGTTTTGTATAAAGAACGGTATTTCAATCACTGTTACGTTCTTATTACAAAAACTGGCTCCATGGTTTAAGCCATGTCAAAATATAATGTGTTTAGGAACTTTACCATACTCGGAATAAAGTTTGAAATTCAATAATGGCTCCATGTTTTAAAAATCTTGTTAATAAGACGGTAACCGCCTTATTACAAAACAAGATTTATATTTTGACATGGCTTAAACCATGGAGCCAGTTTTTGTAATAAGAACGTAACTGTGATTGAAATATCGTTCTTTATACAAAACTGAAATCTTAGTTCGGTAATAAGTTGTCAGTTTTTTATTAGGAACTTTACCTTAGACGGAATAAAGTTCGAAATTCAATAATGGCTCCATGGTTAAAACTTGGGTCTGAAGATAAACCTTGTTTTGTAATAAGGCCCGTAAGGTTTGATAGACAAATAGAGAACCAATATTATTTACATATAAAGTTACTAAACTTACTATCCGTCTCCGTTGGTATGCCTTCTGCTTATTTAGTGCATAGAGTTTAAGTAAGTAAGTTTAAGTAAATAAATAACATAAAATAGAGAGCTTTTGTTTGATCTTTGATCTGTGATGTAGTTATCTCTATTATTCCTCATCTTCGTTTCGACTGTTCATCTTTGTTACATAAACTGTTTGGGCCCAGTAGGTGGCCACGTTTTTTTGCGGCGTCACAGGCGTGGTTCTGTTGTTGTTTGTTATTCGTCATAAGTATAATATTAAAACCTTTCTCTGTAGGAAGTCTCCTAAGAGTCCCAAGGTGGAGCGCGTGAAGCAGCCGCGCGTGTGGGAGCTGGGCGGCGGGTCGCGCGACCTGCCGGCACTAGACTTTAGTACTGACAAGCCCGAGGATGCCAACAACGAAATCACGCCGGACATACAGGTTGGTTTACTGTTGGAGAGATTTATGCTATACAAGCTTTTGTCCTCGACTTCGACCGCGTGGAGGGTGGAATAACCGGCCAAGTGCGTGTAGGACCACGCACAATGAACGGTTCCCCTTCATTCAGAATGACAATCAACAAATCAAACAGATGAATTGCGGGATATATGAATTGTACGCAGATCTTATTATGAGCCAAAGCGTCCATTTTAGGCCCCCAGTTGAATTTTCGAGATCAAATTATCAAACCAACTTATAGTTTACATACAAAATGAGTTTTGAGTTTAAAATCTAATAAAAATAATTACAATTGCAGCTGATCGGTCAAATGACGGGCGCTATCCGTGACCTGGAGGTGGAGTCGGACGACAGCAGCAGCGACGAGGAACTGGAGCACTCGGCACACCCCAGTCCCAAGAAGACTGGCGGCATGTTCAGCATATTTAAGGGTGACTACTTTTTATTAACTACTAGCTTTTGCCCGCGACTTCGCATTCGTGGAGTTCTGAAATTATCTCACGGGAATGTACTACTACGTCGGTGGCCGAAAAAACGTTTTTTATTTAATTTTTTTACTAGCTGCTGCCCGCGGCTTCGCCCGTGTGGCTTTTTCAAAACATAATAAACCTTCCTCTTAAATCACTCTATCTATTAAAAAAAACCGCATCAAAATCCGTTGCGTAGTTTTGAAGATTTAAGCATACATAGGGACAGACAGGAAGCGGGAAGCCACTTTGTTTTATACTTTGTAGTCTTATCGAAGTAGGTCTTAATAAGACCCATTTAAGGTAATTCCGCAGCTGTAGCAGCAAAATTAAAAATTTCTTAGGTTTTTTGCATCAAAATATGATTCGCGACTATAACATATTTACAGACTTATAATCATTAGAATCATTAATACATCTCTCTTAAGTTAGATTTGTTCCCCAATGTCATGATTTCATGAAAAAGTCATTCAATCTCAACTCAAATTCAATTCTTAACTTATGTATTAATGATTCTAATGGTTATAATTCTGTAAATACATATCTGTTATAGTCGCGAATCATGTAGACTATAACAGATATGTATTTACAGAATTATAACCATTAGAATCATTAATTAGTTCTTTCCAACAAGAACTTTGTTTTTTAAAACAAAATTAAACATCAATTTAGATGAAAATGATTCAAATTTTTATTGTAATAGAAAAAGTATTTATGGTAATAGAAAAAGTAAGGTTTGGCAATTATTAATGAAAAATGATATCGGACATGTCCACCACGACCACGCTCACAGATGTCGATTCTTTCATCAAAGACTTCAATCACTTTTTGGCATTTATGGCGGGTCTATTTCGTTAATCGCATCACGGGTTTTGAGTTTTAAGGCTGCAATCGATTCGAGTGGCTCCGTATAGACTCTATCTTTAACATAGCCACACATAAAATAATCCAGTGGAGTTAAATCACACGATCGGATGAAATTATGCGATCGGGAAATGTGGTTTGCAATGAATTCATGATGAATCTATATTATGAAAAAGTATATTATCATACATACATACATACATAAACTCACGCCTTCTTCCCATGGGGGTAGGCAGAAACAATAGAACGCCACTTGCTACGCTCCTTACATACTCCTTTTGCCTACGTTCATACATCTAGTCATACACGCACGCCGGTTGCGAGTACTACGCACCTGACCTTTCTGAAGAACATCACCAATTTGGTCACTATATGTCCTCCTAGGGCGTCCTCCCGGTGATTCCACTCACCTCTGCTTTATAAATACCTTTTGTTAGTCGCCTTACTCGCCTTTCACTCATCCTCTCCACATGACCAAACCATCTCATACTCTTTTCAATCTTTGTCACTACATCTTCTTTTAAACTGCACCGTTGCCTTATCACCTCATTTTTCAGCCTATCATTCATAGTCACGCCAGACATGCTTCGCAAGGAACGCATTTCCACAGCATTTATTCTACTATAGCATAACAAATAATAATAATATTCTATATTATCATAACTTTTACATAATATAGATTATTTTACGGTTTATTTATTTATTTAATACTTTAAGCACACAAATGTACAGAGGTGAACTTAATGCCCTATGCATACGGTTAATATGGTAATTCTAATTATAAACTTTTCACTGACCAAACGTAAATTATTAACAAAAAAAAAAAATATCATTGTTAAAAAATATTTTTAGCAATGGTATTTTAATTTATTGGTTATATTTTTCTTGATGTTCTAAGACTAACGTTATACTTCTATCTTCTAGGCTTGGTAGGCTCTAAGGCTTTAACCGAGGAGTCGATGCGGCCGGTACTAGACAAGCTACAAGACCATCTGATCGGTAAGAACGTCGCCGCAGACATCGCGAACAAGCTGTGTGACTCTGTCGCTACCAAGTTGGAAGGAAAGGTGAGATTACTTAGTTATTTTACACTGATTTTCAGGTTATCATAAGGCAAATATAGCATAATGGCCATTATTGGTTTAAATAGGTTTTTATTATTTTATTAATATTTTAGAAAGATTCTTGTATATTTTATGAATGTGAGAACATTTTAGGCTTAATAGACTGTAGATTTGTAGATCATTTTCTATTTTGTTAAGTACCTGGTACTTGTTGACAGGCCTACATTGTCCTCACATACCTATTAACACTAAAAATAATTGGCTTTTACAATGTTTTAAAATTACAAATTGAAAACATTGTAAAAGGCAATTTAACAGAATAACCTTGGAGTTTCTTGCCGGCTCTTCTCCATAGGAAACGACCAATTGGAACCGTGCACCTAGCTTCTAACGTTTCATAAGTGCCCATGATGTGAAATAACATGTCGCCATACAAGAAAACCGATTATCTGACATGAACCTTGATTGGTAAATCTTCAATCACAAAAGAATTAAGTTACTGAATTTTAATACTTATTTAAAGGCGTCACACTTTTAAATTGCGGTATTGTTAGATTCATGTCAGATAATCGATCTTGTATGGCAACGATATTTTGATTTTGAAATATTTTACATGAATTAAATTATTGTAACATCTTTAATTTGTACTTCTGAGAATGATACCTAGTGGAAATCATAAATGGCTAGTGTTACTTCTATTATTTTTCATCAAAATAAGAGGAATAGTTTTGTCATAAAAACACGAGGAGTAGCCATCTATTATTTCTAAAGAAGAATTTCTATATTCTAAAGAAGACGAGCCTAATCATACGAAAGCTCGTCTTCTTTTTATTTACCTCTTAGTCCGTTAATGCCAGTCTCATTTTTAAGATATCATTAGAAAACAGACTCTAAGTTTATCCGAATACAGTACATTTTAAACATTGCCATATTCGTACTTAAATCTTGTAACTTATTTATGAGCATTTATTATTTACTTATGAATTAAAGGAGTAGATTCTCAATTCGGTCAATATACCTATATTTATTAATTTAATAATAATGTTATTCCATAGGTATTGGGAACATTCGACAGCGTGGCCAAGACCGTGAAGGCAACGCTGACAGAGTCGCTGGTGCAGATCCTGTCACCCAAAAGACGTGTGGACATCCTGCGTGATTGTATGCACGCCAAGGAGCAGGGGAGACCTTATGTGACTGCGTTCTGTGGGGTATGTAACGTTACTGCAATTATTTTAGCACAAAGTTACTTAGATTGATGCTACAAATAAATTTATTTTTCTACAAGGAAATATCGTCATTATTTTCGAAAAAAGAACACGCGAAGAATCAAATTTACGGTCAAAGAAAATCAAATCCATTTCAGGAGTGTTTTTTGAATATGGAACATTACAACGCTCCAGCAATGTTGTATGAAACGGCGTGCTGGGGTTATTAAATACTCTTTTACTCCGAAACATGGCAACCAAGGAAATAACTTATCAAAGGTTTTATTTAAATTTCGAACAGGCTTGCAAACAGAAAACTGTATATGGAAAAAAAATAAAAAATGAACACATTGGTGCGTGAAAAAATATCGTTGTTCGTCATTGAATCTTGAATTTATAAATAATTTACTTTCCCTGCATTATTTTGAGAAAAGCACTATAATATATGCCTAGGCGGAAATGGCAATTGCCTGTCTCGTATTAGTGAAGTCCTCGCCTACGGCTCGGCCTTCAAACTCATACTTGCCTATTTCACGGCCTTTGCAATAATGTACTATAACTAACTAAAAAGTAACAAACTAAATAAATACATTTATTCGTAGATACATACACACACAGCTACAGATTGCGTAGATGACAACTTCGTGATGAGCCTTGTATATCTTACTTTGTGAGAGCCTTGGTGGCCCAGTGGTAACGGGCGCGACTTACGAGTTGTAGGTCGTAGGTTCGAACCCATCATCATCATCATTTCAGCCGAAAGACTTCCACTGCTGGACTTAGGCCTCCCCCTAAAGGGGGGGGTTTGCCATAATCGCCACGCTTGGCAGGTGGGTTGGCGAACGCAGTATGGTGTTCAAATGCATAGAGAACGCTGCTGCCCATTCTCTAGTAAGTCCCTTAGTCGCCTTTTACGACACCCACGGGAAGAAATGGGATGGTGCTATTCTTTACGTCCCACGCCACAGGGACGGTTCGAACCCAGACAGGCGCTTTACATAGTGTAAATTATTTCATCACCACTGCTCCCAAAACGGTGAAGGAAAACATCGTGAGGAAACCGAATGTCCTAGAACCAAAAATTCGAAGACATGCGACATCTACCAACCCGCACTGGCACCGCGTGGTTAGACCGGCATTGTAGATTACAGCCCACTCCGTTTCGAAGAGAGATTATGACAATGTAATATGTATGTAGCATGAGGTCCTGGGTTCGATTCCCGGGCCGGGCAAAGTGATATTGGGTTTTTCTATCTGGAATTTCTCAGTAGCGGCCCGGAGTCTGGCTTTGTGCCCGGTTGATGGCAATAGGCTCGCCCCCTATTACATGGGACTTAAACACAACTGGCGGAATGTGGGTGTACTACGGGTACAATTCTGCCCAACCCTTCGAGGAAACAAGCCATGATTTGTTGTTATGTTATCTAACAGCAATGTTCAGCTATGACATCAAATCAGGCAGGTATCATCCATTGATGAAATTCGTAGCAGCTCTTAATTAACGCAGAACAAGTAACTCTATACAATTTTGGTTCACGGTCACATGCGTTCGACGACACTCATTCTCCTTTTCGTGGATTATAGTAAAATCGTGATTTAAGTTGGAACTCGACACCCCATACAGTAACTCGACACCCCATACAGTAACTTCTACAATATTTATTTTTCATCCCATCTATTCGACAAAAGCCGAAGGGTTCCTTGATAAGTACGAGAAAAATGGGTCATTCCGGCGCACTTAATAACAGTGACGAAATGACTTTTGAATTTGGAATACTATTTAATTAAAAAGTTTGAACGCAATTCGCTTCGATAAAGTCCAGGGCCCTGGCCGGTAATAAAAAAGCGCGCCTGCTGACGCGGCATTGGTTACCCAAAAAATACGCGGGAACTTCTTATAGAGTTTGAAGTTATTACGAATACCCAAGTGATAAATAAGTCAACGACATTTTCTGTTCCCAATAAACCAACAAAACAGTTACAATAAACTTCCAAAGTTCCGAAAACGTATCTATTATTATTATTATAAATTTGTAATTTGGTTATATAAATATAAATATTCGTCACTACTAAAAGCTGCCACACGGTACCAAAATTATTTAACCTCGAGCGACGTACTTTGAATCCATCGCTCTCGCCCTCAATACATTATTTTGGTCCCCTATAACACAATCTACTATTACCATAATACCTTTTGTACCAAGCCCCAGTTTCAGATGCAGGCAAAATAGATCTCAGGCCTCAGGTCATCCAAGATACCAAAAAATAGTTCTGTTTTAAACCTCTATAAAAGCCCTCGAAGTTCTAAGTTTAGTCCAAGTGAAAACCATCGAGCCCGGTAATCATTTTATTCCAAGCAAAGAAAAACTTTTAATACTAAATCTCAAAAGTGAATTACTTTATTTTATTATTTGTTGATAAAGCGGCAATAGAAAAAAAACAAGAAATGCAATTTTATCACCTAACTTTACAAATCTGCGTATATCTCGAAAACTAAATGCCGGGAACTGGACCCTTACCACATAAAGTACTTACTAATTCCATGCTATTAAAAAGTATTTACTTATTCCATGCTCAAGCTGTCACTTCCTGTTACACACTTCCGTCCCTTTTTACGAAATCACTCTCACAGATAGCGAAAGATATTACACATAATCAAACCATTTTACTCAAATAAACTCCATATTTCCAGGTAAACGGCGTGGGCAAGTCTACCAACCTGGCCAAGATCTGCTTCTGGCTGATAGAGAACGACATGTCGGTGCTGATCGCGGCGTGCGACACGTTCCGCGCGGGCGCCGTGGAGCAGCTGCGCACGCACACGCGCCACCTCAACGCGCTGCACCCCGACACGCGCCACGCCGGCAGGAAGATGGTGCATCTGTATGAGAAGGGATACGGTCAGTGGGACTAAACAAATACTCATTTTGATGTGAAACGTCTATAGCAGCACGTAGAACCGATTGCTGGCGGGGCGGGGAGACGCATGCCGCGTGGTGACGCGTCGCTACTATACAGTTTATATATAGTAGTGTGTAAATAATTTCGATGTTTCACATCTGCCAGACGACCCGTGACGGCTCAATTTTTTTAGAAGTTTTCATTTTGTGTCTAGCTACGCCCCCCGGTTTCACCCGCGTAAGTCTCGATCCCGCGGGATAAAAAGTAGCCTATATGTTAATCCAGGATGTCAGCTACCTCCATACAAAATTTTATCAAAATTGGCCCAGCCGTTTGAGCATGAGAAGTAACAAACACACACAGTCACAAACTTTCGCCTGTATAATATTAGTGTGAAAATATTATTATTAGTGTGATAAGTCGCTCGATCACCCTTCTCTTTTACTGTTACGAGTAAGTGTTGTTGTTTAACAAAAAACGTAGTTTTTTTTTAACATTTGCCAAAGATGTTTTCATCAATCAAGAACGAAAGATAGAGGTTAGAGGCTATTTTATACCCCCCTAGTTCTAACCGTAAATATGCTAATTGTTGTACATTAACAATACTCTCAGTGTTGAAAATCTTTGAGCCGGCTCTTTCCCTTCCCTTAGCAGTCAATTACCATATAAAGATAAAGAAATACTTAAATAAGTACATACCAAAAATAAATACCAATTCTTATTCATGCAATGAATTCTCTTCACTCGCTCTTCCAGCCGTGGTTCTTTTAATTGTTTAAGTTTTCTGAAGTGTTCTGCATAAGTCAACAAAGTAACTCCCCCTATTTATATGTATATGAATGGTCAATTTTAGAGTTAAGTAATTGATTGATTAAAGTTTGATAACCTCCCAAGTTTTTTCAAAATCCACTTATTTAATAATATATACTTCTTATATTATTCTCTTATCTTCTTCTCTTCTTATATTTTTGGCTACTTTGTATTAGAGTGTGTATATTGTCTATTTTTTTTTTTTTAAACTTACTTTTACGATGTTTGTAAATATGTGAGCACCATGTCTCTATCTCATATTTAAGTTATACACTTTTATTATAATCATACAATTAATTTACATATACAAAATTTTGTAAAACATTTTTAAAAGAGTAACGGTGGAGTTTCTTGCCCATTCTTCTCCATACGAAACTACCTTTTGGAACGGGTAACTAGAATCAATTCTATTTTTTTGTCAATTTTGACGTTCAAAAGGGCCTCATAAGTACCTATTTGAAATAAATAATTTGACTTTTTTTGACCATTCATCACTCTATCCACAGGCAAAGACGCAGCTGGCATAGCAATGGAAGCAATCCGTTACGCAAACGACTCTAAAATCGACGTCGTACTAATCGACACGGCCGGCCGCATGCAGGACAACGAACCTCTAATGAGAGCTCTCGCCAAACTAATCAAGGTCAACGAACCCGACATGGTACTCTTCGTCGGCGAAGCGTTAGTAGGTAATGAAGCGGTGGACCAACTGGTCAAGTTCAACCAAGCCTTAGCTGACCATAGCTCCTCTACGAACCCACACGTTATCGATGGCATAGTGCTGACCAAGTTCGATACCATCGATGATAAGGTTGGGGCTGCTATATCGATGACTTACATCACTGGGCAGCCGATTGTTTTCGTCGGTACTGGACAGACTTATACAGATTTGAAGGCATTGAACACTAATGCTGTGGTGCATGCTCTTATGAAGTAAATGGTGATTAGGATTGTTGTGTGCTGTTGGTATGTATACTCTGTTCCAAAATATCTGATCAAAATGTAAACAATGGTTCAGGAAACGTACCCGTGGATGCCGATTCGTCGTGTCACTTACAAATTGAGTGATTTTATTTGTTTATTTGAATACTTAAACACAAAATTCTAATTTCAAATCAACTGTAACTACTCTATTTATTATAACATTAGAAAAATAACGATTATCGCCCTCACGTTATTTCGATATAAACGTCTAATAAACTCCCTTATTTCACGATGAATAAAAAGCAATGTAATCTATTTACCATTTTTTTTTCTCTAGCCTACGCTGTCCCACTGCTGGGCAAAGGCCTCCCACTGCTAGGCAAAGGCCTTCCACTCGTTCCATCCTTCGCGAGCCCGCGCGTCCTCTTTCCTCTTTCCATTTACCATTTATATTAAAAAAAGTGCATTCATTTCAATTATGCTGTTGTTATTTTGTCGTTATTTTTCTAATGGAGAATAGATGTTCTTCATTCGACAATTGAGGTTAATTTTATAACCTAAATTTTCATTCTCAATGACAATTTAATAATGTAAATTATTCAAAAGTGGTGCGATATAAAGTTAAAGCCTAAATACAGCTGAATATGTTACTAACTCTCTTTAGTCAGTGTTTGCGTAAGAATTGAACCAGAAAAGGGTTTGTTTACTATTTTAATAGATACTTTTGAAACAGAACATAGGTGTCTAATTTAGGGCAATTTTATTAAATATATGTTGTGTATTAATTAATAGCATGTTTAAAAATTCGAATTTTATAATTATGTGAAAGGGTCGGTAGAAAAGTCATACCTCAAGGTAAGCAAGGGATGGACCCTTTGCTTGAATAAATTTGATATTTTTTTTAGATTTTAATTTCAATTATGTGTTGTGTTGTGAATATAATAGTAATGTATGCGTTTGTCCAGCAATTTTAAATGGTTTTTTCTGCCACTGACATTGTAATTATCGAAGCTAGAATTAATGAATTTCCGAAGATTATACTACTGAATTAAGCTGGTCTCGAAATGTGAATGTTATTTTCTTATTTAATGTTAATCTGTCCAAGGACACTGAACGAGACACATTTTGGGCGTTTAGTTTCTCTCAAAGTATTAAACTCGCCAACAGCACACATCAATTTCGAATGAATTATGTAGTACATTTTAATAATTGATATATTAATGAGTCCTGCGTTCAACCAATGTGGTGTAATGTTCACAAATAAATGTTTATTTTCTTATCCTTTTGTTTTTATTCGGGTTATGTTACAGGGTTGTTGTGCGTACTGCTGGTTTATATTTAATTGTAATAATATTTTAAAATATTAATGGTTAGCGATGGATTTTATAAATAATGTAGTTATTGTATTACTATTAGTTATAATTAGCCAAGTATATGTTTTTCTCTTTATAATATATTATGTTAATGCAAGTATTGTAAACAATTTCATAATGGAATTCATCATTCTTTAGTTTAAAATATATTATAGCCACCAGTATGCATCTAAAAATGTTTATTTTGATATTCTTTTAAGATATATCGTAAAGTAAATAGCTTTATGTAGGTACTACGTAATATTATTATAATAATTATATGTTATTAATTAGAATAAATTGTTTTCGATACTTTTTATGAGAAAAGCAAATCTAATTGTTTGATAAATTTTATATTGATGATAATGTAGACCTAAACGCAATACCATAATAACAAAATTTAAAAGGAAATAGCGAGCATAGCATATTATATTTGGTACAGACTACATTATAAATACTTCTATCTCTTACTGATATGCGAAACTAGAAAGAGATGGAAGGTATTTAGATATGTTAATTTCGAGTACATTAGTCCGTGCCCCAAATCGAGATTAGTATTTATATCATCAATTAAATCTTCATTAATGGTTTGCAAGCTTACTTTAAAAGCTTGGCCACACTGAATACAACACGTCTGCTAAGCTGCTAATGTTCAAAACACGTGATGGAGGCAGAGATCTATAGATGAACGTTATTCGCCATTCAAGTATTGCGTAAGCACGAAAGGGGGAGGGAGGGGGGTCATTGCTTTGCTTTTATTTTGATGGGGGACGGGGAGGTCTGGATGGTGATTACGTCAGAAATATTTATTTATTTACTTTTTCAGATTTTTCTAAAAATGTAGAAGATTCTGTTTTGAACATATATGACAACCCTTCTTGTCTATGCTCGAAAGCGAAAAGCATGTTCAGGGATTCCCCAAAATAATTGATATTGCTAACTTGCTCTCACGCGGTGTTTTATGGTTAATTTAGAAAGCACCGAAATAGGGGTATGACTTAAATTAATGCCAGAAAGAAACATATACCGCCTTATTACAAAACAAGATTTATATTTTGACATGTCTTAAACCATGGAGCCAGTTTTTGTAATAAGAACGTAACAGTGATTGAAATACCGTTCTCTATACAAAACTGAAAACTTAGTTCGGTACTAAGTTGTCAGTTTTGTGTTTAGGAACTTTACCATAGTCGGAATAAAGCTCGAAATTCAATAATGGCTCCATGTTTTAAACCTGGGTCTGAAGATAAACCTTGTTTTGTATTATAGGAGCATGAGTCTAGAAATAAAGAAATCTGAACAGATTAAAACAATATAATATATATACCAATGTTTACGTAAGCAAGGCTCTTGCCCCGCCTTGCTCTGCCGCCTGCAAGGCATATCACGAGCTTTGGAATTGACATGTTACCGTCTCTTTCTTGCACTTGTAGTTTGGAAGTTTGTGACAGTGACATGAATAAGGCTTAGCCAAATACGTGCTAAGGATGCGCTACCTAAGACTAGGAATTTTCTTTGGCCATATTTGACACGGTACGGACCGTACTAACTCGCGTTCTGTTCTTAGTTGTTAACACAGGCAGAGGCCGCATTTGTCGGAATTACATTCGGTGTGACCGAGTCATAAACTTTAATACTTATGACATACATAGAATATTTTATCACTAAGAATGTATTAATAGATCTAATGAGTATTCATTACTATTCTCTATATTATTTATTTAACAATACTCAGTGTTTATATCGAAAAAAATCATTCAACTACACAGTTTTTTTTTTTTTAAGTTTCCAAAGCCGTAAATTGTATCTACCAATTATTATATTTCTAAATGTTTAAAGCGTATGGCAAGTGCATGCCATATTACATTCTAAAGTCGTTATTATAAACGTTTAATTACTTTAATCTTGTCAGTAGATACCTTTATCGTAGAAACAGATATACTCAATCTTTTCTTGAGAACTTTAAACTCAAGCTAAATCACTAATCTATTAGATAAAAAAGATCATAGATATTAGTTTCTCTCGTCGAAAAATCACAAAACATTCGGTATTTCAAAATGAAACTTTTTCTTTGGGTCGTTTCATACTAGCGCAGAGTCGGAGCGCAACGAAGCGTAAATCTAAAAGACAGCCTAGCAAATTCACCCTTATTTCTCTCTGTGACCGACCTGCGCACCAATCAGCGCTGGTCTCTCGAATACGCGCATATTCGATAAAAAATTGTGCATTACGTTGTAGAGGTATGGGTGAATTTGCTATGTGATGTTTTAGATTGACGCTTTGCTGCCTTTCGACTCTACGCTAGTATAACTCGACACTTAGGGCCCGTTCACACGTACCACAACCACACCACATCGTAGCGAGAAAATATGGGCAAGCAGCGGTTACGTGTGAATAATGTCGCTGCTGCATCTTGCAGTTGCGTTGTGGCCGCGTTGTCGCTAGTAGTTGCGATGTGGTTACGTTGTGGTGTTTGCAGACAGACAGATCGTTGTATTTGCGATGTGGCCGGACGCTAGTGCGCGGTCGCACTTGTGGTTGCGTTGTGGCTGCGATGTGGCATTGATGTGGTCGGTATCGCATACATTTGACCGTCAAAATCAACCGTGTAGGGCCTACACGGTTGATGTGCCAAATGTGGTCCGTGTGAATGAACTATTCATTTCCATACAAATTAGCGGCCGTCCACATGTTGTTGGTACGTGTTATTGGGCCGCTATGGTCCTACAAGAAAAACAAATTAATGTTTAAGAGCCATATCCACCGGCACACCATGGCGACGTCGCCAGGTCGCGCTGCCAACTTAATTTATACAGCTATATAGTGACTGGCTCGCCTGGCGTCCGCTTGGTTACGCAGCCAACCATGCATTTTGTTGGCGATGCGACTTGTCTGCGCCGCTATGGCGTATCGGTGAGGTATGGCTTTTAATTTGCCACAAAACGGTGGTGCAAAACATTTTCTAAGAGCGCTAACACACTGGGACGCACTGGCGACGTCGCTAGGTCGTGCTACCAACTAAATGTATACTACTCTATGCTGGGTGGCTCATCTGGTGTCCGCTTGGTTACGTAGTCAACCATACATTTTGTTGGCGACGCGACCTGGCTGCGCCGCCATGGCGCGCGTCCCGGTGAGGTATGGCTCTATAGGTATTTTACAACATTCGTTTTTGTTTATACTAAACCCGAAAAGGGGTCATTGTACTCATCATTTTGAACTTTTTTTTCTATGGGACCAACCTTGAAATCGCGAAATAAAAATCAGCTGTTCCATACATTTTGTCGATTTAAGTGAACACAAATGTAGGGAACAGCTGATTTTTTTTTGCGATTTCTAGGTTGGTCCCATAGAAAAAATTGTTCAAAATGATGAGTAGAATGACCCCTTTTCGGGTTTAGTATAAACAAAAACTAATGTTGTATAATCCAGCTAACGCAGTCGTGCGTAGTCAGAACATAAAGATTGAGTATCCCTGTCGTAGAATAAAAAAAGAGTAAAATAATAATTTTGAGTGCCTTGTATTGCTTACATGAAAACGATGGTTTATTTGTAACACGTTGTTGTATTTTGATGTCGTAAGCGAGCGTTTAGCTTTTCATGATGAACACTGCCCATTACCTTATTGGGTGATAAGAAAACAATTTTTAATTATTTTTACCGCTGCTTTTGAACATGAACGATAATATCCGGAAGTAATGTATACTTTCCGTCTTATTACAAAACAAGATTTTTATTTTGACATGACGTAAACCATGGAGCTAGTTTTTGTAACGAGAATCAAATCAAATATATTTATTTCGGATTCAAAAGATATCCATAGAAGAAACTCAGAATGTAACTCTGATTGAAATACCGTTCTTTATACAAAACTGAATACTTAGTTCGGTACTAAGTTGTCAGTTTTGTATTACGAACTTTACCGTAGACAGAATAAAGTTTGAAATTCAATAATGGCTCCATGGTTTAAACTTGGGTCTGGAGATAAACCTTGTTTTGTAATAAGGCCCTACAGGTTTTCGAAACTAACTAAATAAAAAAACCGCCATGTCATGGCTATAGACGCTTCGCCATCCAAAATATGACATTTTATACAAGGTCAAATTAAATTAGCTGGCGAAACTCCGCAGATGTGATAGGTACCTAAACTAAACACGACAAAATAATAAAGATTTAAGTAATGATTTATTTTTTTGGGGTCCGCGACCGCTCGCTGGTAGTGTTGTTACTTGAAGCGTGAGTTAATAAAATCTGTTTTATCGTGTTGAGATATCGATACCCATCACGTCTGTGAAGTTTACACAAAAATAACGGATTTTTAAAGTGACTACACTACCGGCGGTTAATGAGCCCACAAAAAAAATAACGGATTTTAAACTGATATTTTAAGTGACTACACTACCGGCGGTTGATGACCCCACAAAATAACATTACTTTTTTTTATCATGTTTAGGTATCGATACCTATAACATCTGCGGAGTTTCGCTAACTAATTTAATTTGATGTATAGATAAATCAAAAGCATATAAAGAAAAAAAGAATAGTCCTTAAGAGCTGAAAAGCTATGAAATCATTCAACGACAAAATAATCCTATTAATAAAGATGAGTAGGGGTCATTGATGTATTAAATAGGAAGATAGGCCACTCTCTAACATCACGTAAATAAATGGACCCGAAGTCGTGCATCATGGGCGCGACAACCGAAATAGAGAGGCATAATATTACGCGGGCTGTAGCGGGAACGAGATAGCAATAATTGTCACTGTTTCTACCCATAACAACTCGGAAACAAACTACGATTCGGGTATTCCCCGCAAACCGAGAGTAATGTGGGTCGATTGTGTTCTTTCCCCTAATTTATGCGGTCCACGTCGAGGAGCGCGTACCATATCTTCCTATTTAATACATCAATGGTAGGGGTACACATATTCATACAATTTACCTTTAGTAAAATATACACCCTGCATCATTTTGGCAATAATGATTTGATATACAATTTATTTAGGTGCAGATTTACTGCATGATTAGCTATAGCAAGTATGTTGTAGTCAATTATGGCTAAAGAGGATTTTTCAAAAGAAAATAAAAGTGCCGATACTGGTATCCAACATATTTTGTTTAAAAAAAAAATGCGGTGCTTCAAATTCCCACCTAGTTTTTGACCATAAATATGTAAATGTCGAAAAGCCATATTATAAGGTACTGCATACAATTAAAAGAATCCTCTTGATTTGCCCAATTGAACAAGTTGAAAGAACCACCAAGAAGTACAGGCTGTAAACAATTATATTATAAATACAGAAGATTTAAATAAAAATATTATACTTATCTATTACTATATGATTTTTATTTATCTCTAAATGTAGTCCCCCTGTGTAATCTGAAGTCATACGTAGTAGCCAATAATAGTACAAGAACTTAACAAGAATACTTGAATTGTAAAAGATTTATGAAGTGATTATTATTTGCGTAAAAGTTTAAAGCTTGTGTGTCTCTCTGTAATACTTTACACGTTTTCTGCCTAGCCCTTCGGGGGTTCTGGCGTGATGTTACCTACGTTATGTAATAAAATAAATAAGGTGACGGCTTGTTCTGACGTAAGTCTGGAAAACCTTCAGGGATATTCTTTAAACAAGAATATTGATAATCTGCAATATAGGTACTCAATACTTTATTGCATTCCATATGGTATGTTAAACATTGAATCAATTAAGGACCCTGTCGGGCACAGCAAAGTTAATTTTTTGTTAGTTTATTTTTTTCCTTTTTTTTAAATTACATAGATGCATGATTTACTCGTATGTAATTTAATTTCGGAAGTCGGTGGCAAAAAAACGAAAATACAAAACTAAAGACAGTTTTGTATTTTCGTTTTTTTGCCACCGACGTCAGATTATTAAAGTTATTTTTCACTTTGTAGTGTTATTTATTTATTTATTTAACATACAAAATATACAGAGGCGGACTTAATGCCATAGGCATTTTCTACCAGCCTACCTTTGGGTGATGCAGAGACAAGCAGTGGTAGGTGCAATAACGAAAATTGTGGAATAAATATTTATTTAAATGTTGGTGTGTGTGTATTTTTTTGTAAAATGTTTTCACTTCATACTTCCCCACACATTCCAATACTTGCTATGTAAATAACAGTGACAGTAAATTACGTATTTAGTGGGTCGGTTTGTAATAAATGTAAATTACAATAGCCTAATGTCAACTGCTCATCACCTTTTTACAAAATATTGCTTTTCTCGATGTAGGGACGTTATTGTTGAGTTCTCCTGGTAGTTCACCATCAGCTCCACTTCACCATATTTATGCATTTCGACGAGCATAATTTGCTTAGCAATGGCAACCCGTGAAATACATTACTGAGTAGTTCCGGTGGCTGTCTGTGGTCTTCATCATCTGTTCCCCTTCACCAAATGGTGCTTTCCGAGAGCAAATGCACGAATTACTATAAAAAAAATATCCAAATCGCTATAGGGGTGTGTCTATATTATTTGAAGAGTTCCCTTGATTTCTCCAGGATCCCATCATCAGGTCCTGACCTAATGACACTGGGACTACCTAGTATACCCTTTCAAACAAATAAAAAAAATCCTAGTTGATCCAGCCGTCTTCGAGTAGGTAATCGGGGAACATACATTCATTTCAGCCAAGACGTCCACTGCTGTAGACAGGCCTCCCCCAAGCACCGCCACTTCGACCGATTCTGTGCTTCCCGCATCCAGCGGAACAAACATAATAAAAAATAAAAATAAAAAAAACGAGTGTGCTTTAGACCACACGACTGAAGTAAAACAGAAATCACCGTTCGCTAGCAAATGAAGTTTTACTTCAAAAAAGCTACGGTCTTGTGAGTGTAACAGCCAGTGTGAATTAAAAAAAAATACCTATTCAGCGGGACGGCCCGCGGCGGTGACGCGGTGTGTCCCATGTTTAAAATTTAAACAACTTCCGTTCGCCTTGCCCGATCAGTTTCCGTAACGCTTTCGTCACGCATTCATCAGCCTACTCCCCAAGTCAAGCGTGCGTCAAGAAGTTTTACTTCAAAAATTCGTCGAACTGTGAACCTTCTCCTTTTTTGAAGTCGGTTAAAAACATAGCATTAAAAGTAAACTGCTCGCAAGCACCTTGACCACCACACCGTCCGTTAGTTACCGCATAGAATTAGCTCAATTACTAGAACATAATAATTTTGAGCGTCCTTCTAATTAACCAACATCCTAATTAAAACAAATAATTACATTGCGGCGTCATTTTCGGTACTATTCAGTTGAATGTCCATCGGTACTAACGTGCAAAATGGGGAAAGGGTTCGACTATGTGAGAGATCTTGTGGTTAATTTTAAGTTGGATTGGTGCTGCTGGGTGATACCTGTTAGAATTGGCTTGATGCTAATAGGATATTTTAATATATTGTTAGCGGTAAGTGATTTTTATTATTATCATTTTGCTGCCCACCGCTGGGTATCTACCTATAAGTCCCCACATAAACGCAATTGTTCCATCATAATCAACCTATAACGTTCCAACTGCTGGGACACAGGCCTCCTCACTTCGAGAGGGAGTGGGCCATAATCTACCACGCGGGCCCAGTGCGGGTTGGTAGATGTCGCATGTCTTCGAATTTTTGGGTTCTAGGACATACCGGTTTCCTCACAATGTTTTCCTTCAACGTTTTTGAGAGCAGCAGCATTTTTATTTTGCTCACTTCATTCAAAAGTCGCGGCGTTTGAGTCAAGAAAGGGATCTGCCAGGGTTGCGAGTCTGCCAGGGTTGCGAGTTTGTCCGAAAGGGATATCGTGGCCCTGACACACAGGCAACGGAAGGAACACGGGTGGGTTTTAGTCAGTAAAAGTCTGACACGCCCTTCCGCTCCGCCCAGAGCGGGAGAAGTTATATGATAATTTCCCACACAAAAAAATAAAAATAAAGGTGTTTGAGTCATAATCGTGCGCTGTCTTGGGTTCGATTCCCAGTCAGAAATACTGTAGGTTTATCATAATCATAACTTTAGTATGCTTTAATGTTTTTCTTTTCCATAATTATTAGAGATGTTACTGTAGGCAACGTGAGTAAACTATACCTAATCATTCTGGTGTATTTTGAATTCATGCGATATAATATAACTCATTTGGATAAAAAAAAGTTGCAGCGGAACCTTAACTTTATGTCAAAGTATTTAAGCGATATTTTCAAAATCACAATACCTAATACTAAATTTTTAACGCATTTTACCTCCTTTTTTCAGGTCATTTCTCTAGTAGGTATAGCTGACGATAGTTTTGTGCCAATCCTGGTACAAGTTCAAGCCACGATATTGGACGACAATGCCACTAAACCCGTCCCTATGATTGCGTATACCGTCGAGCTGGCCTTCCACGTCGTTCTACTATGCGGTTTATATCGGGTAAGAATTAAATGTCCTAATCTTAGAGCACATTACCACCTCCCCCAATCAGTAAACAAACATTTTTTTTAAAGTAATCATCACATATCTGCCTAACATATCATCACGCCTGTATTTCGCAAAATGTTAGGCAGAGATGTACTCTCTCTCTCTCTCTCTGTAGGTATAATTAATAGTGGAACATACAGCCACGTTTCGCCGATTATTTTTAGGCCTATGTACGTATATATTCAGTCATTTAAAGTCTCAAGGGGGATAGCATGTCTGCCTGTAGCTTTGCCGTTCTTCGAGTTTTATGGCAGCTCCAATTTCCGACTTCACTATGTCTGGTTCCAGTTCATTAGGCACGGTTGTAAGATAATTTTCTGATTGGGGGTCGTGGAATAACGCCTGACAATAAATCTTCCAGGTCTTAGAAATTAGTTCAACTTCCGTCACGATGACACCTTTGTTGTCTTCAATTGCCTAAGATTTAAAAGGCAGCGATTTGGTTATGGAGAGGATCTTCTGGTAGAGGGTCTCGCGATTCACAGCGGCCTGAGTGTACCTACCTCTATGTCCTGAGTTCCTGACTTATTCTCTGAAAATAAACGTTTTGAGTCTCGACGGCATGCAGCCTTTGGCCTTTGGGTAGATATACAATGTATAGCCTTTCTCGATGTCTTTCCTCGACCAAAGCAAGAGTGCCGTCAGTTATTCAGAGCTGCCTTCGAGATTTCGCTGGCGGATTAGTCTCGATGATTGTATTAATCATGACATCCATGGCTCGATCCCATAAAACGTCTGGCGATTCTTCGTCGTGAAGAGCATCTGACCATTTTATCCACTTCTGTTCCACCGCTAGCCTTAGGCTGGAACAATCGTAGCCTACCAATCTCTTTTGCTTTTCGAGAGTACTAACTGCTGTCAGTTTGACTTTCAACTTAAACACATACCCCTTATTACAAAACAAGGTTTATCTTTAGACCCAGGTTTAAAACATGAAGCCATTATTGAATTTTGAACTTTATACCGACTATGGTAAAGTTCCTTAGAGGGTGCTATAAAAAAAAAAACGTTTTTCGTCAATTTCTTATCTAATTGTGAGAAAGCGTGAAATAATCGAAACAATAAGTCTGTGTAACTATAAAAGTACAGTTTTCGTAGTGATAAACCATTCGTGTCGGTCTCAGCACCCGTTAATAGTTTCATCACTTTTGCGCTCTCGAAAATATAGCTTATTTCGCCGTTGATTTACGCCGTTATGTTAACTTTTAAATAGACTATTTTTTTTTCGACAAGGTAACATAGTTAACTTAGTTATTAAATAGTTTTTGTTTGAATTTGGATTTTATATTCGTAGATAAAAAATAAAACTTCGGATGAAAAATGGTCAGTAACTCTCTGTTTTACAGAATTATTTTTGGTGAATTACTGTACGAAATATAATAAATTGATTAAAGCGCTCCCAAGTATATAATACACTAGTACCATGGACATTTTTATAATTTCTTAAATTACGTTATCTTCGGTGTAAAAAAGCATCAAAAGATACCCAAAAGTAAAATTTTATGAAACATCCTTTGCAGAGACAAGGTTTTTACTGATTTATGTAAATAAATTGAAATATTTATTTAAAGCGCTCCCAAGATAAATAATTAAACTTGCTTGGGCATATTTTATTTTTTATTTTATGGCTATATCTAAACCATAATCACACATCAAAACTCGAGTAAAACGCGCAAATTCAAGATAAATTGTGATTGCCCTCTTAACACAAAACAGACAACTTAGTACCGAACTAAGTTTTCAGTTTTGTTTAAAGAACGGTATTTCAATCACTGTTATGTTCTTATTACAAGAACTGGCTCCATGGTTTAAGCCATGTCAAAATATAAATATTGTTTTGTAATAAGGCGGCAAAAGTTAGTGATCTGATCCACAGTCGGCTCCAGGTGTGTATGAGCATATAGTTTGGTTGCGATACTGACCGTCCGCCGATGTCCTGGTGTAAAGTTTGCTTGGGTGATGCTGAAAATGACTATTTGCTATGATGAGGTTGTTTTCAATGGGAAACTGTATAGAGCGTTCTCCTTTTTCATTCCGCACCCCTAGGCCAAACCTTCCGACGCAACTGCTCAAGTAAGATTTAAGATTATTTATTGAACAAATAATGGTTGAACAATCAAACGCTTACAAACAACACCATGCGTATACAATAATAGCGTATTACAATTATATAACCATTAGTGCTAAGTTTATGCAGTCTTTGTATGAACTCTGGCATCCTAAGAAAGATTTAGAGAAGTGAGTAGAATTGTCTCCGATTTTGGTCACAAAAAAATATAGTAACTCTGTATTTGGGATTTTTATAACTACAGCGGTCTCAAGTTCTGTGTAGAAGTTTTATAGAGCTACGCTCAGCTCAGCAACCGCAATTTCAACCACTAGGTGACTTGATCTTGACCAACGAAGCAGTCTTGATGTTATCTTTGTAATACCTACTAATCTAAATGTGTTGTACAGAAAGACATACCGCTGTTGCGGGTGTTTATGAAATACTGCATAGCGGCCATCATCACGTCAGTAATGTTCTACTCCATGGTGGTTGCAGCTATAGGAGTCATTGTCACCATTGCTATGGTGCTTAGCATATGTAAGTAGATACATGGTTTTCAATTTCATATTTTTTTTAAGAACACTAGTTAATTTAGCTACCTATACCGAACAATAAAATAACATAAGGATCATGTGTTGGCCGAAGGGTTAGGCAGAGGTACAGAGCACGAAATCAATGCGCCGGCAACGACTATAGATGACTTTACGAATACTTAATGTTTGTTTCCGATTTGGTGCAGTTGAGCTCAAGCTAGCTGTCACATATGGCATTGTTAGAATTGTCACGAGCCGGAGATAAAAATTGTTTTGTTATTATTTATACGTTTATTAGGACCCTTTTTGACATTATTTACGTTCACGTTCACGCTTGGTTTGTATGAAAAGTATTGACAGGACCGTCTCACATGGCTCTGTGGGCAGGTCACAGGTGTACCTACCTGTAGTACACCCACGTTTCGCCAGTTAGACGCCATAGTAAATACATAATCCTAACCTCCTAATTATAAATGCGAAAGTGACTTTGTTTGTTACGCTTTCACGCTAAAACGGCTGAACTTTGGATGTAATTTGACACATGGGTAGACCAGGACGGTTACTGGAGCGAACCATTGACTTCTCGACCCAGGGGGCCTACTCCGAAGTATCGGCTGTTTCTTGACTTCCAAGTTTCCTTATTTGACTTTGAATCCTTACCCGACTTCAAGTCACGTTTTTGACTTATCTCTTTGACCGTCGTTTCTTTCGCCGTAGTCAGAAAACAGCCGAACATTCGGCCGATACTTCGGAGTAGACCCCAGGGATCGAACTCTCGCGCTTGGCGCCACTAAACCTAAACCGCCTTATTACAAAACAAGATTTATATTTGACATGGCTTAAACCATGGAGCCAGTTTTTGTAATAAGAACGTAACAGTGATTGAAATACCGTTCTATAAACAAAACTGACTACTTAGTTCGGTAATAAGTTGTCAGTTTTGTATTTAGGAACTGTACCATAGTCGGAATAAAGTTCGAAATTCAATAATGGCTCCATGTTTCAAACCTGGGCCTGATGATAAACCTTGTTTTGTAATAAGGGGAAAGAGATTTAAGATAGATACAATAGAGAGGCTATCAGGAGTAATGTCATAGAAAAATTGTGATCCCTTGTCTCAGTGACGCCATCTAGCGTAATAGAGCAAAATTAAATAATAGCTAAGTTTGACACGTTACACTTTTACCGACACAGTCAGATAGTGTGAAACATCTAAGTTATTTATTTTATCTAAATACTGAGTAAATTACAAAATACTAACGAAAATAAACCGTGGTTAAAAGTCGTTTTATCACTACGTAATTTGCAATACCATAATGCACAATTCAGTTTAAAAACTTTAACACACACCACACTAGACTGAGCGACTTTTGTCCACTAGGACAAATGTATCGTATTACGATTGCGTTCGCATGTCCATATTAAGTCCTATTATTTAGTACTATTAGTAGTAGTCCTATTATTAAGTAAATAATTTAATGTCTTTAACTAAACCCTACACTAGATGTAGGAGTAACGTCTAGAATTATAATATGTTGTAACATTCAATTTCGCATTACAGTGTTCCAAATATACGTCCTCGTATTGGTGAGAAGCATCTTAGTAGAAATAAGACTTGAACAGAAAAATCTGGAGCTTCCGACTTTAGTCATGAGTACCCTCATTCAGGAAGAAAAAGAAAAGGCTGTGAAAGAAAAAGTTGAAGTCGATTTGGAAGCCCCGGTGGAGGACGAAGCCGAAGTCGATGATGAAAAGAATCCCGACGCTAAACTAGAGACCGTCGACGAACATCCGAAAGAAGTGACTTTTCAGACAGTTAATGTGAAGGAATAAAGGAAGTTTGTTTATTAAAATTTTAATTCGATTTGTTTTTTTTTTAGTTTTCTTCGATTGGATTGAATTCCTCAACATTTGGCTATAGAAGTTTTACTAATTTGCTATGGTTATCTAATTTCTCTAATAAAATTCAAATTGCTTAACTTGTGTTCAATCCTCTCTAATAAATAACTAACAATATTTTTCGCAGTAGTGTTTTTTTTAAGGGTTTACCCTACGAAAAGCAAAGCCAAAAACAATTATAATTATTTAATTGTCAAAATCAATTACAAATTAAGTTTTTTTTTTTGTCTTAAATGACTTATCACATTGTGCAGGTTCAAAATCTGCAGTCAGATCAATAACTACTTACATTAAATTTTATGACATTGGAAATAGACGTGTGTACCTCAACAACAATGTAAATAAATTAATTTTGTCAAGAATGCTAACAAAAATATTGAATGAAAACAAAGAAATAAAATCACAAAAAAAAGTCTAAAGGAGGTGGCTGTACATTATTTTTATGTTAAGAAAAAAACACTTAAATATTACTTACTACATTTACAAAAGACATGTTTCAATATTTATAATATATTACACACTGAGCTTTGAGGTAAAGAACACATTTAGTATGTTAAGTTTAATATTGGTACTGTTTTCACGTAATTTTGTATGTAGCATTTCTGATTTTTCACTCAAAACTTAATCATTATCAACTAGATTCAACCAATCAAATGGCTTGAATCTAGTTGTAAGTAATGCTTGAGTATTGAGTGACTTTCTGTAATACGGTATGTTAAAGCCAGGATTCGTTGAAGTTGCGGTCATCAAAGGTGCGAGCAGGACGGTCAGTATTTAGTACGGAATTTCTAAAAGCACTTGTCTCGTTCCCAAGTTTTATGACCGCAACTACTTCGGTCGTTGGCGTTTAGTACAGAATAACTTGTAACTGTCACCTTTGGTCAACTTCAACTCTTGATGACTGGTGTTGACTGAAGGGGCCCCGAAGTTGTGCTACTGTAAACGCAGCGGTTTTCGTAAACAATAATTTTGGATTTGATGTGTTAGGGTTTGTGAATATTGATTTTGCTAATCGATTATCTTAATCGATATTCGTACTAATAGAGCTGTCATTTTAATATTTTACGCTGGCAACATTAACCTATTATTATATTCGCGGTAGCTCTGTGATTGGTCGACGCAAAATAGCGGGAACAAATCAGATAGCTCGCTTCTTCCCGCTCAAAATGGAGGGGTTAAGATGGCTTAACGGAACGCTTGGCAGTTGTGTGATTTCTCTTGGATTTTGGAACTCGACGCGATAGGTTGTGTAAAAGTTAATAGTTAATCACCTAGTTACCTAGTGCTAAGCTTTAATAATTACCTAGTGCTAAGTATTGATTCTGTATGTGCAGTACAAGTGAAATATAAGAGATTAGTTTATTCATTGTATCATTGTTAGACTACGTCCCTGTTCCCGTTGGTGTTCCCCACATTTCAGAAGTGGGATAGCAACGTAAGTACACGCCCATTAGTTTTCGATTATCATTATTTCTCTGTCGATAGTCACTGCTTGGTAACATGATTTTGTTATATAGTTGTAAATAAATCTTTAAGTCAGTCCGCTTAACAACTACATAGCGGAAATAAAGGATTCAACAGTTCTTATAATTATTTTACTTAATGTGTACCTACCCACATTAACTTTACGTTATACAGATCCGTTACCGAGTAAAGCCTTTATCGAAAAAAATATATTTTGGGTATTCTATGATTGACTATGTTGTGTTATACTGTTTTTATTGCATTAATCTCAGTTTAAGAAGTGTCGTTTTTACGATACCTATACTCAAATATTTTGGTATGATTGCTTGTTTTATTAGTTCAATAATATCTTAGTTATATCGCTAATATATTCCAGATTTTTAAATATTTTATGTTGTTATCTTCCGGAAACGTAGATGATTTAAGCTAAGACATATTACAAAATATTTCACCACTCCATTTTCGACATACGATAACTAGTTAATGGAATGCAGTTATAATTTAGTAATAGGTAGGTGTTATGTCAATTGGCAGTTTTGAATTGCATTCGCATACAGAGTACATAATTTCACTGTAGAAATAAACACACATTTTTGAAAATCCTTAACGGTTATATCAAAAACTGAGGTTGTTGTTTTGTTTTCTCTTTTGAGCTCTTGCATCATGGATGGGAAAACTAAGCGTCCAAGCATGGAATCCAGTCATCGACGACTTGAGACGCCCGGCGCGATGGAGCATCGAAGCAGGAGCCGGGTGAGGGACCTTAGTAGTCGGTTGCGAACTCGCAGCCCATGTCGCAACCGGGATCAAGAACTGGGGTTGAGCCATGAACGAGTCAAGCTCCTGGAGAGGCAGCTGCTACAAGAACGGGAGCGTCTTCTACATGCCAAGACCCGCAACCGGAGTCGCAGCCGGCGCAGTGTGCGGCGCACATCATCGCGGCACGCCACCCAGCGAAGCAACCGGAGTCGCAGCCGACGCAGCGCGCGGCGCTCATCGTCGCGGCACGTCACCCAGCGAAGCAACCGCAGTCGCAGCCATCGCAGTGGGACACTCGATCATCAACGGCGACGAGCGAAAGCCCGTCGGCACGGCGGTGACGACCCACATGCTGAGCATCGTAACGTCGCGGGACACTTTAAAAGGTCACGTAGCCAATCTGTATCTAAACAATATATTGTTGATGTTTTCAAATGTTTGAAAGATAGTTTGGCATCTCAACCCGCCCGAGACACACGGTCTTTTCAAAAAATCGATCACATGAACATACTGCCTAATTTTGACCCATCTACAAAAAACCAACGAATTGATGTATGGCTTAAGAAAGTCAATGAGTGTGCTAGTGTGTACGGCTGGGATGACAAAACTATCGTTCACTTTGCTATGCAGAAACTCCAAGGCCTCGCCAAAACATGGTATGAAGGTTTAAACTCGGTTTTGTTCAACTGGCAAGAATGGCAAGAGAAACTAATAAACGCCTTCCCTTGCGAACAAAATTACGGTCAGGCCTTGGAGGAAATGCTTAAAAGAAGGAGTAGGTATAATGAACCTATAGAGGTTTACTTTTATGAAAAACTGGCCTTACTTAACCAATGTGACATAGTTAAGAAACGTGCGGTAGATTGTATCATTCATGGGATCAGTGATAGGACCCTCAAATCAGGAGCTCTAGCTTTACGGTCCTCTCACCCCGATCAGCTCTTGCAATTTTTGATGAGCAGCAGAGAAACTTATCAGCATTTCGATCGAAACCATAACAAGAATAAAAACGATCACTCTAATACTCCTAATGGTCAGCCCAGTCAGAGATCGGGTGCTAAATCAGGTTCATTTGTTGGATGTTACAATTGTAAAGAAAGGGGTCACAGCTTCTTACATTGTCCTAAACCGCTTATAAAATGCACAAAATGCAACAAAATAGGGCATACAGTTAATAACTGTAACACGCAGATAGAAAACAATGTCGTAAAACCCAGTGGTAATATTCCGAAAGCCATGTGTATTGATGTAGCTAGTCCAGGACGTAACTCGCACCCGAACTCGAAATTTATGAAGGATGTAAAAATTAACGGTACGTTACAGCTTGCCTTTGTAGATTTTGGGAGCGAAGTCACGCTTATAAAGGAGTCTGTAGTTAATGAGTTAGGCTTGACCCATGATCACATACCATCGTTATTGAAAGGGTTTGGAAACGGTATAGTAGAGTCACTAGGAGAATTGTTACTTAATCTTGGGGTGGATGGTGTCAATGCTCAGGTTCCATGCAAGGTTGTGTGTGATAATTTGTTAGAGAAATCCGTGCTTATAGGGCAGTCCTACACCGAACAACCTCACATCATAGTTTATAAGGATGTAACTAGGCTACAATTTATCGATATTGGCAATGAAATGCCGCATCCAGATCCGGATCTAACAGAGTCCTCTCTTAAGGTTAGGGCAACAGGATTGGTAGAGCTCTACGGTGCAGCATCAGTAAAGGCATGGATTGAACCCTCCACATGTGGTAGCATTCTCTTGAAAAATGTTGTCGCTGGGAAACCAAATAAACAGTACTTTGTTTGTGGAGGTCTCTATCGCTCTGAAAATAGTCGTGTCTATATAACCGTTTTCCCATGTTCGAGTTCCTGCTGGATCACCAATAATTTAGTTTTATGTCGTGCAAAGCGAGTAGAGGTTGTCAGTAGGGTAGTTGTCGAACCACCGGAAATCCCTATGGCGATTGAAGGCGACATCGATGAGAATCTGATTCGTGTTGGTGATAAGGTGCCAGAAGACGTGAAACAAAGGTTGTTAGAGTTGCTCAGAAAATATAATCGTTGCTTCGCGTCCTCTCTTAGGGACCTAGGTTGTACCAACGCGACCGAAATTAATATAGAGTTAAATAGTGATCGCCCTGTTGTCTATCGCCCATATAGGTTGTCGCATCATGAACGCGAGAAGGTACGATCAATGGTGAAGGAGATGCTGGATGCAGGGATAGTAAGGGAGTCGATCTCAGGGTACGCTAGTCCAATTCTACTCGTACGCAAAAAGGATGGGTCGTTTCGAATGTGTATCGATTACCGTATGCTTAATTCTATCACAGTGAAAGAGCGTTATCCTATGCCCATTATTGAAGATGAGATAGCTCGTCTTACTGGCCAAGCTTGTTTCATTTCGCTTGATCTTGCATCCGGTTATTACCAGGTGCCGATTTCAGAACGGAGCAGACACCTCACCTCGTTTGTCACGCCAGACGGACAGTATGAATTTAATCGTATGCCGTTTGGTTTGGCCAACGCACCGGCCGTTTTCCAGCGGATGATGAACTCAATATTAGGGTCTGCTCGGTTCAACAAGGCAACTGCGTATTTAGATGACGTTCTTATTTTCGGTAAGGACTTTAATGAATGTCTGGTACGGCTTGAGGAGGTATTGCAAGTTTTGGAGACAGCTAATCTCACTTTGAATCTTTCCAAATGCGACTTCTTACAGGACAAGATCGATTATCTTGGTTACGAAATCAGTGCAGCTGGGGTTAGGCCAGGTGATAAAAAAATCATTAGTGTCATGAATTTTCCACGACCGGAGAATGTCCACAATATACGCCAGTTCCTTGGTTTGGCTAGTTATTTCCGTAAATTCATCCAAGATTTTGCCCGAATTGCCTTGCCTCTCAGTAAGTTGCTAAAAAAGGATACCTCATGGACATGGGGTGATAGTCAAGAGGTGGCTTTTGAAGTTTTGAAATCTAAGTTGGTTGACAGGCCTATTCTTGCAATATATGATCCTGCAGCGGAGACAGAGCTTCACACTGACGCAAGCAAATTAGGTGTAGGAGGTATATTATTGCAGCGCTCCGAAGGAAATGATGCTTTCCGTCCAGTAGCTTACTATAGTCGACAAACCTCTCCCGAGGAGAAAAATTTCCATTCGTACGAACTTGAGACTCTAGCAGTAGTCTGTTCTTTGCGAAAGTTTAGGGTCTATCTGCTAGGAAAAACATTTAGGGTCATTACAGACTGTAGTGCTTTACGATCTACGTTTTCAAAACGAGACCTAATCCCGAGGATAGCACGCTGGTGGCTCTTACTACAAGAGTTTCATTGTTCAGTTGAGTATAGAGCAGGCGTAAAAATGGGTCATGTAGATGCGCTGTCCCGCAATCCAATCGAGAGCTCGGAAGAGAGTCCCATCGATCAATTTTCAGTTATGTCGATCAGTAGTGAGGATTGGTTACATACGCTTCAACTTGGAGACACCGAACTCTGTAGGATTAAAAACATTTTAGAAGATAGTCTTAATGAGAAGGAACTCCGATACATAAAAGATAATTTTGTGGTCAAGGATAACAAACTGTTTCATTGTATAGGTAATGATAAAAATAACGTTCGTTGGGTGGTGCCAAAAGGTGCGAGGTGGCAAGTGTGCCGGATGAACCATGACGATATTGGCCATTTTGGGGTGGAAAAGACTCTCGAAAGAATAAAGAAACACTATTGGTTTAGTAAAATGTCCAAGTTTGTAAAAAAATATGTTGGTTCATGCATTGAATGTGCATATGCAAAGAACAAAATTAAATCACACGAGGGTCTGCTCCATCCCATCACCAAAATAGAAGTACCATTTCATACGGTGCATGTTGACCACCTCGGGCCCTTTGTCAAGTCAAAGAGAGGCTATACTTACTTACTTGTAGTTGTAGAAGCCTTCACCAAATTCTGTTTTATCAAACCTGTTAGAAATACCAATAGTTTGAATGCAATTAGAGTTCTTGAAGATATATTTTTTACATTTAGGGTCCCTGACCGCCTTGTAAGCGATCGTGGCACCTGCTTTACATCTCATGCTTTTAATCGATTCTGCCTAGACAAGGGAATTAAGCATATTCTTAATACAGTAGCCAGTCCGAGATCAAATGGCCAGGTTGAACGCTACAACCGTACAATTCTCGACTCTTTGAAAGCGATGACTGTTAAATACGGTGAAAAGGATTGGGATAGTCATTTAGGGAAAATTCAGTGGGGTCTAAATAACACTTTTCAAAAAACCACTGGTAGGACGCCGTCAGAGGTACTATTTGGAACTAGTATGAATAGCGAAATAAATCCCATTCTTAACGAAGTTACCGAAGACTCTCGCGGAAACTGCGAAATTACCGCTATTCGAGAGGAGGTCAAGAAAAGGATTGATAACGAGCAGGTTAAGCAAAAGCAGGTTTATGATAGGGATAGGGTGCCAGCCCGGATCTATGTCGAAGGTGAACTCGTCAAAATAACCAAGACGTGTTTCAATAATGACGGACAAAGTAAAAAGCTCATGCCCTCGTTTATAGGGCCCTATCGCGTTACGCGAGTCTTAGGCAGGGACAGATATAACGTAGCACCGGTTCCAGGTTTGGCCAGCATGCAAAACAAACGGCCCACTACCGTGGCAGCAGACCGTATGATGCCATGGATACACATTACGGCCCTAGAGGTGAATAATTCGGATGCCAGTGGCACTGACGATGAGGACTATACTGAACCATAATTTGACCGTTTTATTGTAATTTTCCCAAGTTCTATTGTGTATCCCACTAAGTTTTAGACACACTAAACTACAGATGCGTGTCATTCATTGTTTCAGATCAGGCACGAGAATCGATCGGATCGTGACTTGATTCAACCATTTTACAAGTCCTACTGGCTGCCACAAGTAAATCGATCGTCTTGTAGGCATCAGTTAGGCCCCCGAAAAATCGATCGTTCGGGTTAATAGTTCGATGATGGGTAAACCGAATTAATCGATCGTTCGGACCCCATAGCAAAGTTTAATAGTAAGTGACAGAGAACATAAATCGATCGTTGTTCTCTGATCAAATTCAAAGAGAAATGTATTAATAGAAAATTAAATAAGTTACCTATTACTGATCTGATGGATGTAATTTAATAACTAGACTGTCAAATTGTTACATAGCTATTGATTTGATTTGTACTTTACATTCCTTGACAGTTGAGTAAATTTTATGTGTATAGTTCGGTTGTGTTTAATACTTACATCAGATATTTACTTCAACCTAATGAACTGTTAGCTATTGCATTTATACTTTATACCTTATTGAACTTATACTTAATTAAAATTAGACATAATATTATTTAGTTGGTAAATTCGTATGAGAATTGTTATTAATTTGTAAAGTCATGTTACACAGCCGTCATTTCTGGGAAATTGATTAACGAGTCATACTTTGATTAGTCTTAGGGAAGCAGGTTACCTAGTATTGTAATTTTATATTCAAACAATAAATATGTAAAAACTGAGCAACCTGCCAGCGTTCCTATTGTTAGGGTTCCACCTGGTGTCGTGTGCGGGGACGTACACGTTGTCAGGACGGTCGATTGTTAGGGTTTGTGAATATTGATTTTGCTAATCGATTATCTTAATCGATATTCGTACTAATAGAGCTGTCATTTTAATATTTTACGCTGGCAACATTAACCTATTATTATATTCGCGGTAGCTCTGTGATTGGTCGACGCAAAATAGCGGGAACAAATCAGATAGCTCGCTTCTTCCCGCTCAAAATGGAGGGGTTAAGATGGCTTAACGGAACGCTTGGCAGTTGTGTGATTTCTCTTGGATTTTGGAACTCGACGCGATAGGTTGTGTAAAAGTTAATAGTTAATCACCTAGTTACCTAGTGCTAAGCTTTAATAATTACCTAGTGCTAAGTATTGATTCTGTATGTGCAGTACAAGTGAAATATAAGAGTTTAGTTTATTCATTGTATCATTGTTAGACTACGTCCCTGTTCCCGTTGGTGTTCCCCACAGATGATAGTAAAACTATAATTGGAAATCCTAAAGTGAGCGAAATACGGGGGTAGTTATAGGCTGATATTATTAAACGGCATTTGGCGCTTATTTGTTCATTCCTGTAGGTAGTGCACTAATATGCTGGCATGGACTTTATACCCTTGTGTTAGGATTGGTTTTTGCAGTTGTGTGTAAGACTTTAAGTTAGGTTAAGATTCCCTTATAGGTATATATGTGGCTGAAACAGAATGCGTATAGATATCTATTGCTAAAGTATAAGATTGTCTTACCAAGATAGATTCAAAATGAACCTTATTTCTTTGGTTTATAGATAAACTGGAATATAAAATACTATCTACTACAAATAACTATGTCACATTCAGAATGTTAGAGAATGACTAGTAAATACAGCAAACATTTCGAAAAATACAATATAGATAAACGCTAGTCAGTACATTTTTATAAACGTCTTCTTCGTATCAATAAACATTTTGCATAAGAATTTAAGGCTGATTTTATAGTCACGCCGCTAGACGTCCCGCTGGGCAGCGCACGCTTGAACAGCGGTGCACTGTGAAGCGAGATTAGTACAGCGCGTTCCGCTGCTGTGAGACAGTCGTGTACAATATGAACGTTAATGAGGTTAGAGGCGGCTTACGGCGCGTATCAACGGCGTCACACTCTTACGCATACTGACCGTAGTCGCACACGAGCGGCGCGCGCGTAGGCAGCGCCGGCGTACAGCGCGCGCTTAGGCTGACCCCACATTAGGCGTGCGCGTTCCTCGGGCGTGGAGCGTCACGTTTTGCTACCCTGCGGCGTGTGTGGATAGTGCACGCGGCACTCGAGTCCATTGTCTATAGTGCACGCCCGAGGAACGCGCACGCCTAAAGTGGGGGACGCCTTACTGAACGGCGCTACTCAAGCGAGCGACTTTGAAACGCAATTACTACCCCATACATCTCCGAACGCGCGCGCTCCAACGGCGCTGCCGAAAAGCGTAACAATAAAAACAGCCTTACACTAGTAGGTTTTTTTTTTTAACATTGGGACTTAGGGAACATTCAGAATTTTGTTACTTAAAGATTATGGAAACTATTACGACATTCCGTCTTATTGCAAAAAAAGTTTTATCTTCAAACCCAGGTTTAAACCATGGAGCCATTATTGAATTTCTAATTTATTCCGTCTATGGTAAAGTTCCTAATACAAAACTGAATTTTGTATAAAGAACGGTATTTCAATCACAGTTACGTTCTTATTACAAAAACTGGCTCCTTGGTTTAAGCTATGTCAAAATATAAATCTTGTTTTGTAATAAGAAGGATTGAGTTTATTCGTGTATCTTCTAAAGTTGTCAAAAAAGAATAGGCCCGTTTTGACATTTAACTTGAATCGATATAACGTGAGTATCAGTTACATCGCAATTAACCATCGCGACGTAACTAGTGAAGTAACCATACGACTCGATACTCACGATAAATCGATTCAAATGTCAAAACAGGCCTATTATTTTTTGACAAGTATAAATGCATAGTGTCAGACTTCATCTGCATTTGTTAGGAGCTCGTGAATTGTTCGAACCATCACGTGACGATTTTTAATCGTTATGCGACTGTTTTTTCATATTATTATGTTCCCAATGGTAAAGATAGAAACAAAAAGCAAATACGCAATGTTCACTGATGAGTTTATTGTGCTGTAGTATATGTTAACAGCTCCATTTAAATAGCCACAACACGTTGAAATGATAAAGTATTTATCGTCACGAAACTGGGCCTTACATTATTCATAGCCAAGTTGCATAAATAATAAGTTTACTTAAACAATCGACCTTAAATTATAATATCAGATGGTAACAACAAAATTATACTTACACTATTCTTATGAGCCAGACCCTGTATCAAAATATTTCGACATGAACAGTATAAAAATATAGTACTTATCCGACATGTTTATAACTTTTCTCATTTTAATTAAATTAGACATTTTTTGATAAGAAACAGCCTTTTTGCGGACTATCTCTTTTCGATAGACCATAAAATAATATAACATAACGGTATATTGTGAACGGGACGGACTGCAAAAGTTCAGTGCAATTAGAAACCAACTTCATTGTGGCAGCACCTAGGAATGATTTAAGCTAGAACGGCTCCAAACCGGAGAATACAATGGTGAGAACTGGTAACATTGTCACTACATATTATAAAACAACTTCGCCCCGCGGCGTCTGTCTGTCTTACCGCGATAAACTTTTAGAGGCTCGGGATGAGGAACAGGGTGTAAAGTTCACTCATCCTTTATATAAAAGAGAGGATCCTCCGACCAGGCGGGTATTGTGTCTGGTTGTGTGACTCGCCGCTCGAAAGCTTGAGGAAGTGATGATGATGATGACGTCACGCTGAAGTAGTTGCACGAAGGCTGCGCTGACGTTCATACTCGGGGTCACCACTTTAGAGGGATGAGGAACAGGGTGTAAAGTTCACTTATCCTCTATAGGATCCTCCGACCAGACGGGTGTTGTGTCTGGTGGGCAACTGCCCGACGCTTGACGTCGGGATGTTGTATATATGTTAGTCGCGCGGTAAACTCTGCTTGCGCGATGCAGGATTTTGCGTGACGTCAGTGTGACGCGTTGTTCGCATGTGGCGATGTTGATGCCGCTACAAACTCAAAAACAACCGAACGGATATTCATACAGTTTTCACAAGCGACGGATTGATTCATGAGGAAAGGTTTAGTTGCATAATTAATTAAAGTTTTGTGTAAATTGGCTGAAATATGACGATGTTTGTTGAAGATGTCGGAAAAATTCATGCCGACTGGCAGCTTAACGGCGTGCGCCGCGTAAACCAATAGCAAACCAACCGTCAATTTTCTCATTCGATTTTTAACTTGACCATCAACATTTTAAGGTTTAAAATCATTTGGAGAAAATTGACAGTTTGGTGTAGCCTGATGTACTGGCGACAACCAACTGCCAAATTTTCTCATTAGATTTTGAACTTGACTATCAACTAAGGTTTTCATTTTAAGGTTTAAAATCATTTGGAGAAATTTGACAGTTTGGTATAGCCTGATGTGCTGGCGACTGTACATTTGCAATCGTTTTATAAATTTATTTCTATGTATGTATTTTTATAGGTATGCTAATGTTTACTAAGTATCTTGGGCCAGTTTCTATCCTGTTTCTCTAAATGACTGTAGGTACACAGCCGTGGGAAAAAAATCTGGAGAAAAATAATATACGAATTCCATTTATGCACCCCGTTTGGAGATGGTTGCATAAATGGAATTCGTATATTATTCGAATATATGATTATACAGGGTCAAATTTAATTATCTAGCGAAACTCCACACACGGCATGGGTATCGATATCTAAACAAGAGAAAACAAAGAAAAACATTTTTTTTTCTGGCGTCTTTGACCACTGGTATTGTAGTTACCTACTTGAAGTAGTTGAGAAAATCAGTTTTTTATTTGTTTTGTTGTTTTCAGATACAGGCTATCGATACCCATCACGTCTGTAATGTTTACACGGAAAAATAACTGATTTTGAAACTGACATTTCAAGTAACAATTGTCGTTGACAACAAAAAAAAAAAACAATGAATCATTTTTTTTTTCGTTTTATCGTATTTAGATATCGATACCCATTACGTCTGCTGAGTTTCGCTAGCTAATTTAATTTGACTCTTTATATATGATTCGCGTGTTCATCTATCCAGATGAAAACGCGTTCCCGAGTATCCACGGGTTGTGGGGGTGTTTTAAGGTGGACAAACGGAATAACCCGACCAAGCCAGCACCAACTTTCAATTCCAAATATAACTGAGTTTGTTTATTATTTGTTATTGATTGATAGTGAAGGAAAATGTCGTGATAAAATCTTGATATATAAAAGTCATAAATGGCCAACACGCAGTGAGCTGATCATGCGAGTGAATCCCTTCCATGAGAAGCCCTGCCATACAGTGGAACAATTACATTATAAATGCGCCTCGGTTCGAGCCAGCACGGTCTAGCACAAATAATTTCCTATAATCATTCATTCACGGTGTGATTGATAATAGAAATGCAGCCTATCGGTCTCTGAAAAAATAATAATGTCAGATTTCTTAACAATAAAAAAAATATGTTCGGGATTGAATGCTTCCTATTTTTTGATGTTCATCTTTGCGAGGCTACCAGCTAAGCCGCGACCTGAAAGTGGAAATAAAGAAATAAATAATGGATATACAGGGTGGATGGGACAACGACGCGAATCCGTTTACCATGGATTTAGTACATCATTCTAGACCCCCCTGCATTAATTTTTTTGTCGGTTATTAAAAAAAAAGTTCGCTGTTCCATACATTTTGACCGAGTAGGTATTGCACTTCTGTAGGAAACAGCTGTTTTTTTTTTAAATTACCGACGTGAATTTTTAACGCAGGGGGACAAGAATG
This sequence comes from Tiliacea aurago, assembly GCA_948098905.1. Lineage (NCBI taxonomy): Eukaryota > Metazoa > Arthropoda > Insecta > Lepidoptera > Noctuidae > Tiliacea > Tiliacea aurago. The sequence continues at coordinate 21,839,960 of OX402591.1, forward strand.
ATGTACTGAATCCATGGTAAACGGATTCGCGATGTCCCTTCCACCCTGTATAGTATGAATGATACAGACTTCAGAGCCGCTTTATGGATTTGTAAAATTTAGGGGAATGATTTGGCCAGCACAGTGTAACAATAAGGGTTCACACGTCGCGGGACACTAAACGCCCCCAGACGTAATGACAATAAAACTTCTATTGGGTCTCGTTCAGTGTCTTTCAGCCGATTTCAAGAGAACATTTTTTCAACTACAAAATACCACTTTATCTTATGGGGATACTCGACTGATAAAGAAATGGCTTTCAAGGCACAAAAAAAGTGTATTAGATCCATATGTGGGATACGTCAAACAGATTCATGTAAACCTCATTTTATAAACCTGAAGATATTAACTCTCCCTGCTCTTTATATCTACGCGGCCTCAATTTTAGTTAAATCAAACATCAGTAGCTATGACACATTAATAAGCAGTAGACTTAAAAATACACTACGCAATAAAACATCCCACACTGCCGTCTACAGCAATAGTATTTTTCTATGGGCAGAAAAATATATAATAAGTTACCCATTGAAGTCAAGAATCAGCATTCAATTGGTATTTTTAAAAGGAAGCTAAAAGACTTCCTGATGAAAAAGGCATACTACTCTGTGAAAGAATTCATTGAAGATAAATTATTATTTAATATTGAAATGATTGTGATACTTATAATGATGTGATATTAATTTTATGAATAGTAAAATGTAATGTTATCATATAAAATATATAAATAATGATGATTAATATAATGATAATTAAAATATAATATATGAATAATGATAATTAATATAATTTAAGTCTGAGTAACTGTAATATTGAGTACTTATGTAATTTTTTTTTTCTTAATTTTATAACCATTTAAATTGCAATGCCTTAACAGGCAACTAAGTTTAAGAACCTACCTATTGTTAACATCTACAAAATCCTGTACACTTAGTTCGCAATAAAGAATTTGAATACTTATAGATTAAAGGAAAACCTCAGTTTTAAAATAACATGGTATTTTTCTCAATATTGTGCGTACAAGTTACATTTGCAGTTGGAATGTATGAGAATATATTTATATTATTATGTTTTTCAACTACAATGTTAAGTTTGTTTTTGGGATAAATTCATCCCAACTACGGAACCAATTATTGTGCGTGGTCCGACACGCACATGGCCGGTTCGTTTATTTTTATTGTAACTGTGCTTAAAGTTAAAAGTATCCTGTGTGGGGTACACACCTCGTCCACCGTAAGGTAGCTCAGGGAAGTCTTTTTCAGTCAACTCGGGAGCCCGACAGATGTTCTTCGAATCTGTAAACAACATTCTGCTTTTGAATACATGTCATCATTGTAAACTTTGCCCGGCTATTAATTTGACAAATCGTAATAAAAATCATCATCATCATTTCAGCCCTCTGGCATAATCGCCACGCTTGGCAGGCGGGTTGGCGATCGCAGTATGGTGTTACAATCAGGGACCATTTTGGTTACCCATTAAAAGGGTTTTTCTAAGCGGTTAAACAAAAACCCATACGATAAGGGTAACCCTTATGAACGGCTTAAATTAAATTTTGGTAACCCATTGAAAGGGTTTTCGATATAAACCCATACGGTATGGGTAACCCTTTTGAACGGCTTGAATTAAGCCGTTCAAAATTACCCACACCGTATGGGTTTTTGATTAACTGCTTAGAAAAACCGCGTAGCAGGACCAATTCTATCTCAATTCTACAGATAGAAATAGAATAGAGAGAAGAAGAATAGAAGAGGAGGAGGAGGTATGGAGATAGAATTGGTCCTGCTACGCGTGCTGCTCGCGTTTCATGTTACTGAGTTTCAAGTAGGTATAGAACCCATTGAAATGGGTTATCAGGTAACCCTTTCACTGGGTTTCAAGTATAAAACCCATTCAATGGGTTATCATATAACCCTTTCAATGGGTTTCTAGTATAAAACCCTTTCAATGGGTTATCATATAACCCTTTCAATGGGTTTCTAGTATAAAACCCTTTCAATGGGTTATCATATAACCCTTTCAATGGGTTTCTAGTATAAAACCCTTTCAATGGGTTATCATATAACCCTTTCAATGGGTTTCTAGTATAAAACCCTTTCAATGGGTTACACCATGATAAAGGTAACCCATTGAAAGGGTTACCCCTTCGTAAGGCTTAACCCTTAACCGGGGTTGTACGGTCCCTGGTTACAATGCATAGGGAACGCTGCTGCCCATTCTCTAGTACGTCCCTTAGTCGTCCGTTACGACAGCCACGGGAAGAAATAGGATGGTGCTATTCTTAATAAAAATAATCCATACTATTATAATAAATACCAAGTCTGTTTATTATCTTTTTACGCCTAACTGCTGAATGGATTTGGGTGAAATTTGGCACACAAGTAGATTATGACCTAGTTAGGGTATAGGATACTTTTTATCCTGGTGGTACGTTCCCGTGGGATAATTTGCGACCTCCACGCGGGCCAAGCCCCGAGCAAAAGCAAAGAATATTTAAGACGGAGATATATGCCAGTGACCTTGAGTGGTTAACTTGCGTGTTCTATACTGAGCTCACGCAACGCCTCGTACGTTCAGCCAGTAAAAGGACTCGCCCATCAAGGAGCGCTGTCCCCAATTTGACGCATTATTAATTTATTATACACAAAACAAAAGGTATTTTAATAAAAGATCAATAATTAAATTGGTGAAGGTTTCGGAAAAATACGCTTGGTAGATTTTGCGCCCTTTTCAGCTTTTTAACCGCGTTAGACATAACTATACAAATTAATTTCACTATGTAATATAAACATAATCTAAAATATTCACATATTAAATTATTGAGAAAATGCTCTAATTTAACATATATTTTTTTCAAATCATTAACACTACTCGTTTAGACGTGATAAAAGTCCCTTATCGTCGCCTTAAGTCTCCATTGTAAACTTTGTCCTGCCATTCATTTGACAGAGTGTAATGAAAAAGTAGGATGTTAAAATACTTACAGTCAGCTTGCGGCATACGTAGTGGCGTATGAATCCGTTTTTCTTTTCGTACATCTGGAATCAATCAACCAATCAATATGAACAGTCATTGGACATACAATTATATTTTAGAAGGGAAATCCCGTAGTTATAAGAGGGTTCTCATTCTAATGCATTCCATCGAGGTAGGTTACCCTATGGAGGTTATACTATGGAGATGGCATATTCTACTATATGAAGAATAGTTATACAAATATCTAGCATATCGACACAGTCATGTCATAAAGTGTTTTGTTTCGTTCTTACTTATCAAGAGCTGCATATGAAAAGAGAGACATCTAAATGTTTGTCAAGACTTTTGTGTGACGTCAAAATCTATGCGTGACCGTTCGACATGTTTAAGGCCAAGTTTTGTGGAAAAAAAACTCGGCAATATGCTGTCAAACGCTTGCTTGCTCTCTCTCTTGCACTCGCACAGTTACATCCCTACGAAAGGCGGCCATTTTAAGTGCCTGATTTTTGTAGGCATGCACGCTACTTTTATAAGTCCGTATGTTCATAAGTTATTGAATGCATTCTGTGTCAATCTGTCAAAAATACCTCCAGTTTACCAAAATAGTTGACAAGTCTTTGACATTGATTGTCGCCTAGATGAGATTCCGACCAGATTTTATACAAAAAAGATTTTTTTTTACATTTCTTTCTTGTTTGCAAAATAGTTGGACAAACGTCATCTAAAACTATTCTAAATTTCAAGTTGATAGCATTAGTAGTTCTTGAGATATCCAGGTGTGACAGACAGACAGACTTAGTCTCTCCTTATGGTGAGACTAAGTCTTCGGGTTCCTTTTTACCATTTTGGTACGGAACCCTAAAAAGGAAACAAAAATAACTAAAAAACGTAACTATGTAGAATAAATATTACGACTCACGCCCGACACTCGAAACATCATTTGTCCAACCCATAGACTATTAGCAACAGTTACTATTAGCAATAGGCTCGCACCCTATTACATGGGGCTTAAACATAACTATACTCCATTTGAAATAAGATTAGACATTTAAGAAGTCAAAATCGGTTAAACGTAAAAAAAAGTTTATTTAAATGTCTAATCTTATTTCAAATGGAGTATAGCAAAATATGGATGTAATATGGGTGGAAGGTTCACCTCTGCCTAACCCTTAGGGGATTACAGGCGTGATGTTATGTTATGTAAATAGTAGTGATAGGCCAACTATGGATTTGTAAGATCAGCCGACTATTTATACCGCGAGATTTTATTTTTTTATTAGGCATGGGTTTGCTCTTGACCTTAGTCTAGGTCAGAGGTGACAGAGACAAAGTCGACGATGCCGCGATGGAGTGAGCTTACCCAGAAGAAGCCTTGAAGAGATTAGGGTTGTATATGCGTTCGGAAACACAGACGCAGGCAGAGAATTCCACTACTTTGCTGTGCGCATTATATAGGACATTTGGAAACGCTTAGTGCGAATTGGTGGAATAGCAACCAGAAAGGGATGGTAAACTTCAGTGAGTTGCACGTAAGTCCATTAAATTTAATTCCCCATTAAAAGTAATGATGTCACTTTCTGAAACGTTTATTTATTACTAAAGAGTTCATTTTAGCTTGGCTACTTTACGTTTATCCCTGCAATTCGGGGAATAGACAAATCTGCCATCTGTAGTACTGTCCTGTCAAACAAATCGTATATTGGGACGCATACTTTGGCATTTTCATACAAATAGCTATCTGTTGTAGGCGATACACCCACCCTCCCATCAGTAGATAGCGTGGGCCGGTAAGATTCCATAATGTATCATAGATTATTGGGACGTTAAAACCATCGATAGATATATTTTTCTATCTCCAGTAGGCCAAAACTGGTGATATATAGGTTATTGGGTTCGGCCATAACCCTACGTGTGTTGTACTTGTTTTTAACTGCACTATAAACTTACGTTCAGATAAACTGGAGGACGTTGAGTTGAGACCCAGCTCATGGAACGATTCGTTGCCAGTTGTATTGCACGAAGACGCTGGACCCTGCAACCAACAATAAACATTAGTCAGAAATAAAATGAACAAGAGAATTCATTTAATAGAAAGAAAAAAAATTAAATGAATGAGATAATTTATTTATTAGAAAGAATATAAGATTTTGGTAATACAACAGTTTTGTCCAGAAATTTTTTACAATATCAATTTGTGTGAGAACCATTTAGAATCAAGTCTGAAGTGTCAGTTACCACCATGCATGATTCTTTATAATAGTTACCGCAAATCCAGCAATCGTTGGTCCAGACCTGGCCTTCTTCGAGTCTTTGAACTTCACAATACCCTGAGAAAAGAAATACATTACAATTATTTTCAAGTTATTTGTATTTCACGAGTGTGATACATTATAATTTAAACCATGCCCTGATATTCATAATAGTCATTATTTGCAACCACTGAAATTTTAATATTTTGCAATTCGACAATGGCAAAGCTAGAAATAAAGTAATAATAGTTTATTAAAAAAAATATTCTTGCTTAAAAATATCTGATATCGACCTTAATTCGCAAATCAGCCAAATCCACATTTCGTCAAACACATTTTAAGATTTAAGATGTTGATTTTGATTATGATTTTTTTTTAAGATATTTTTTTGTTTAACATTTTAACACCTTAAGATATTATCCACCAACGGTATTTTAGATTTTTTCATAAGTAGTCTAAACAAAATATTCTAAAGTTTTAAGTGTCTCCTGAAAAATTTGCTCATATGGAGTTAGCTGGATTGTGGATTAAGATATCGATATAGAGAGTAAATAAAGTAGTGTATAAACTGCACCAAACTAGATATACACGGCTTACGTGTTTAATAGTATCACACGAGTGTTTTATACGACACAGTTTCATACACTACTTGATCTACTCTCACTGATATTAGAAAAATTTAAGCAAGAATAAAAAAAAACCCACGAAATTCAGTACAATAAAACGTATGAATGGCGCCAAAACCCAGCACGTCACCGCGCATGTGGTATAGTGTGGCCATTAGTGCTGTGCACTCCCTGAGGTATGCTAGCGGCGAGACGGGGGGGAGAATCGGCTGCCAGTGCGCCGTCAACGGTCGTGGTGGCAGGTAGTGTTATCTGTATCGGACTGTCTATGTCAGACGCACATGGGGTAAATATTCAAAGATGGGTCGTGCGTTATCTCGTGATATGAAGACTGTCATTTTGATGAAGTTGAAACAGAATCTATGTCAGAATAACTTTCGTTAGAATATATTATTCCGATCTCTGATAATAATTAAGTAAACTCACAAGCTTACAGTATAGATCGTTACTTTGTAGTACAGTTGAGTTCACTAATATATTGGCAGTGACAATGTTTCATAATATTGTAAGCGGTAAAATGATCTTATAGTTCTATACAAACTTAGACATCAATAAAATGTTATCATATAAACTGTTCTTAAGTATGTTACGTTAGTGCGTTCAAAAATATCTGACTACGCTTCGGAACATAAATATCTAAATACTTAGAGATTTCAATATATTTGGTGCAACCTAGGATTCGTAAATATCCATACAGCTTTGAATATTCAACTAAATGCCCTTTACTATTAAATTTATTTTTGCTTGACAGAGCAGAAGTACGAGTAATAATGCAATGTTGCCGTTCGTAATAGGACTGTATCAATCTGACAACGTTGTGTAGTACTTAACTGTAATAATTGATTACCTACTTTTTATATCCCCCACACTTTTGGGATTAAATATGGAAAAACCTAATAACAAACAACAAAGCGAAGAGGAGAGGACTGATGCGGGGTCGGAGTCCGACGCCAAATCTGGTGCGAAGGTCTTATTTAAGAGCCCGGAGTCCGTAGAAGTGGGGGCTGGGAAGAACTTCAAAAAGTTGAAGAAGCGCCCCACGCCAGGGGACGGCCAGGGGTCGTCCTCTGATGGCCGGTTTGAGCTCGGCCCGGAGAAAATTTGTGGGGGGGTTCAAGGATGGGGTGTGGGTAGAGGGCACCACTCAGGAGGCCAGCGAGCCCAGCCGAACCGGCCCAGACGTCGCTGGCAGGTCCAAGGCGAAAGGAGTGGCCAGCAGCTTCGAGGAGGTCGTGGTAGCCGCAATCAGGGGTGTGGCCTTGAAGAGAATTCAGTCCTCTAAAGACAAAGTCATGCCCGCTGCCACGGCCTCCATTATGGCGGCAGCGAGGGCCCTTTCAGCCGCCATGGAGCTTTTCCGAAAGGAGAATGAGGAATTCCGAACGGACCTGGCCCGGTTTCGAGGAGCTGGCCCCATGGGGGAGCGCAGCATGGGCAGGGCCTGTCCTTGCCAGCGGAGGACCGGGTTTTGACCCTGGTGCGGCAGGAGCTGACTGCTTTTAACAGCCGGTTTTCCGTACTGGAGGGTATTGTCCTGCGCCCCCCGCTAGCGGCGAGTAAATGTGGCCAATTACAAACGGATACAAGATTACAATAGGATATACTTCTGTAAAGAGATTGTTCAAAGAATTTAAGACAGCAATTCGAGTCATGTCAAATTGTCAAGATATTTTTCATCAAAACATTGCATAGATATTTGTGATCCTAATTTTGCGCTAAATAATATGAACAAGGGATTGCGCAAAATTTTTAGTCTTTGTCTATAGCAATATTATTGGTATAATGTAGTCACATATTTATGATGTCACGGATTGTTTACAATTTATTGTAAGGCAAAGCTGTTTAGTGTTTTATGAAACTTACCATTGCTTATATATTTTTGATTAATGAACATGCTCATATATTAAAGAACTCGACTGTACCTATATTATAGATATTAAGTATAAATATAATTTCCGAACTCACTAGCCATGTATAAGCCATCAAAGGCTTAATTGTTTGTAAATATAAAAAATGTTCAATAAAACAAGTCCTGCTTTGAATTATAAGTTTAGTTTGTATTTATCACCTGCATATTTTTAATAAAATATGAGTATATTTGGGTTACATTTTAATCAACTAAGTAAGTATGATACGATGGTCGGAGGCTATCTATATTACAGATAGATAGCCTCCGACCATCGTCCCGCCACAAGTCTTGCCTTAGAAATGCAAACTGATATCGTAAAATCTGTCCGACATGTATCGATCTCATGTGAACTCATGCACTTTTTTCTTCGCCTCCCACCTCGCCGCGCATACCTCAGGGAGTGCACAGCACTAATGGCCACACTATATAGCGGGTGCTGCCACAGACAAGTAAAAATTGTAATCAAACTTTTTTGGCGTATGAATGCCCTGAGTATGTGTAAAAAAAAAAAATTGATGGAACTCCTCGGTGATATTAACTTCTTGGATTTGCCCTGTATCGTATTGGTAAAAAAACTGTTTAATACATTTTTTTGATAGAGAATAAGTTTCGGTATTGTGTATAATAGACTACGTCAATATAATCTCGTTTTGAAATTTTTTATTCAAATTTTACGATAAATATGAGAGAAAAGTAGTTTCAAAATACACGACTATTTTATTAACTTTTAAAAGAGTTCAGTTAATCTTTCGATTCGATCGAAAGAGGATTTATTTGGGTTGATTTTACCATCATAGACAATTTATTTCAACACGCTTGCTCGAAAAGTGGCTCTTATTGCACCGCGTTTAGGTTCACAATGCAGTGCAATGAAGACACTGACTCGTGTAACACAGGTACAACTTACTACCTCAGGTCAATGTCATGATTTCATGCAAAAGTCATTCAAAGGAACAAATCTAACTTAGCGAAATGTATTAATGATTATAATTCTGTGTATACATAATAATATAGTCGCCAATCATATTTTTATTAAGGCGACGATAACCAACTTTTAATGATTTTATATTGAAGATCACGTCTAAACGAGTAGTGTTAATTATTTGAAAAAAATATATGTTAAATTAGAACATTTTTTCAATAACTTAATATGTGAATATTTTACCTTATGTTTATATTACCTAGTGAAATTAATGTGTAAAGTTATGTCTAACGCGGATAAAAAAACTGAGAATGGCGCAAAATCTACCAAGCGTATTTTTCTGAAACCTTCACCAATTTAAAGATAATTTAATTATTGATCTTTTAGTATACGCTTTTTATTAAAATACCTTTTGTTTTGTGTATAATATATTAATAATGCGTCAAAATGGGGACAGCGCTCCTTGATGGGCGAGTCCTATTACTGGCTGAACGTACGACGCGTTGCGTGAGCTCAGTACAGAACACGCAAGCTAACTACTCAAGGTCACTGGCATATATCTCAGTCTTAAGATACAACCTGACACTGACCTGCAAATAGCAAAAAAACGTAAGAAAATTTGAATTTCGCGGGCTATACCTGAGGATTCACCTTAATAAGAGCCACTTTTAGAGCAAGTTATACTCCATTTGAAATAAGATTAGAAATTTAAATAAACTTTATTACAGTCCGTTCAACCGATTTTGACTTCTATTTCGTATGCATAAGGATGGCATTAACAGCAAAAACCTGGTTACAATACCAACTGTTTATTACAGCTGCCATTTGTCATGCCACCAACGCATTAGAAGTCAAAATCGGTTGACCGGACTGTAAAAAAGGTTTATATAAATGTCTAATCTTATTTCAAATGGAGTATAGTTGAAAAAGTCTTCTGTAGAACGCGTGAGCATATGTCATTGCACACTTGCATCAAAATTTGATATTCAATACAAAATATGCTTACCTCCACATCGTAATCGACGGGCACGTGCTGTCCAGGAACCATCGGGATGCCCACAACTGGGCAACAGCTATCCAGGATCGTGAATGCCCAGCGTTTGGCGCGCGAAGTGGTGCATTCTACCGACTTGTCATTCGTTTCGTGGTGCTGTTGGACAATTAACAGGGTATTATTTCGTTGGTCTAGTGGCGGCAAGCGCGTCTGCTGAGCACGAGGTCCAGCGGGCCTACTCCTCTGCCAGGGTTGCTAGTTTGTCCGATAGGGATATCGTGGCCCAGGCACACAGGCAACTGAAGGAACACGGGTGGGTTTTAGTCAGTAAAAGTCTGACACCTGGCCCTGGCCCTCCCGCTCAGGCCAGAGCGGGAGGTTATTTAATAATTTCCCAAAAAAAAAAAAAAAAGGCGTTCTACTCCGAAGCGATAATCCGAAGTATCGGCCGAATGTTCGGTCCTTTCTTGACTTCCAAAGTTTCGTTATGTGACTTTGAATCCTTTTGAAACCCGAATTTATGCCCCGTTTTAAAAGAAAAAAAAAAACGACGGTCAAAGAGATATAGAGTCATCTATCTCTTTGACCGTCGTTTTTTTTTTTCTTTCGCCGTAGTCTCTCATAGTCAGCCGTAGTCAGAAAACGGCCGAACATTCAGCCGATACTTCTGATTTATCATCGGAGTAGACCCCCTAAGTTCGATTCCCAGGTCGAGCAGTGTTATTTGGTTTCTCCATCAGGAATTACTCAGTAGCATCCCGGAGTCTTGATATATGCTCGGTTGATATGGGCAATAGGCTCAACTCACCCCCGCTGACACGTGCTCGTCATACAACTACTGTTATATGACGCTGGCACCCTAAACACAAGTTAAATCTTACTCTGGGTGCCAGAGTTCATCGAAAACACTATTTATTTTAGTTGTTACGCTGCATAGTGTTTAGTGTTTAGATAAGTGTTTATGTACAATGAAAGATAATAAAAATATTTTAATAATTTTTTTAATAACATGATTCGTTTCTGCGCAGCTACTCCTTGTTCCGAGCGGCCATAAGTTTGAAACGGGCTGTACATGGGGATTGGCGCCTCTGCCTAACCCTTCGGGAAGTACAGGCGTGATGTTATTTTGTGTTTTATAATACTGTTAGGCCCGGCGCCCATTGGCGGCACGGCATATCAAGGTATTTTTAGGTGACGAATAAAAATATAACTTAATACTCATGGGAATAAAGTTGAAATTTCAATGTTAACGTTCGGTCAAGCATACCTCGGTATTGTACGACCGTTAACAACTCAACTCAACTTCACTCAACTTCAACTCTATTTCCATACTATTAAGTCGCCGGGCCTTAGTCATGCATGACGGCATCAACGGATATGAGGTCGTTTAGGCATCGCATTCCACTCAGTTAGCCCATTATTTTCATCGGCTTATTATTGTCTAAGGCGATCGTAAAATACCTGCTAGCACTAAGCATACAGTCCTAACGCGTAAGAACTGCACCCAAAGAGCTATCACGATTTCTTCTAGACAGCATGTCTTTCCTCAACGTATACGAAGTGAAATACTGTCTGTCAGCGTGGCAATAAGGTAACACTTTGTTTGTTAGGGTGCGACTGTGGTGTATAAGACAGAATAGGTAGTTTTTTTTCTATAGGTTTGTCGCATCTAATCAGCCATTTTGGTTACCTATTGAAAGGGTTTTCGATAAGGTTTTTCTAAAATGGTAACCAAAATGGTCCCTGGGTAGAATAGAGATAGAATTGGTCATGCTACGCGTGCTGGGCGAATATCGGAATAACATAATATTATGATTTTTACATGTTACTTGGTTTCAAGTAGGTATAGAACCCATTGAATGGGTTATCATGTAACCCTTTCACTGGGGTTCAAGTATAAAACCCATTCAATGGGTTATCATGTAACGCTTTCAATGGGTTACATCATGATAAAGGTAACCCATTGAATGGGTTACCCCTTCGAAAGGCTTAACTCTTAACCGGGGTTGTACGGTCCCTGCATCTAATACATACATAAGACTACTAAATCATAACCCTTCCTATTGGCTTTGCCACAGTCGGATAAAAACGCGCCTGAGGTTATTTTTATGTGTCATAGTCGTATTATATCAACAATCACAAATCGTATAGTATTCAGAACTTACCTCACACCCCAGTCCTGGATTGTACTTAAAAGGGTCCTTCCTGAGTTGAACCAGCGCCAGCGATTCTTTGGGGAATCCTTCATTTGAACGACTTTTGATGTCATTGATGAGGTGGTAGAAAAGCGTATCGAGCTTATAAATACGAAAGAGGCATTCATCCTCCCCTGAAAATAATTAAATAGTAACTAAAATAAACTCTTTGCGAATCATCGTCTATCTTCGGACGCGCGGTGATGAGATCTACTATAGAGCTGTTACAACCATGGAAATGCTTGCCTAATTTATACTATCATGTTTACAAAATGATAAATGAAAAAAAACAACTATATGCAATTCCAGAAAACTTTTGAGTACAAAATGATGATCTGAGACGGGAGTAGGTAACCCGACAGAGAGAAAACTTCATACAAACGCGCAATAATGCGCACTACTTACTACCTACTACGAAACGCGGTAGTACAAAACTTAGGATTTTCTCTGTGGGGTTACCTACTCTGTGGCACGACGTGCGTGCTAATTCGGAAATACTAAGACTACCGAAGCGCATAATTTTCTTTGGAAAGCTGTATGCTTATCTACTTACTTTTAGGAAATTTACAGTGTAAAATAAATTTAATAAAGTATACAGGGTCAAATTCAATTAGCTAGAGAAACTCCGCAGACGTGATGGGTATCGATAACTAAACACAAAAAAATATAAAATGAAAAAGATTTGATGTTTTTTTTTATTTGGGTTAACGATCTCTAGTGGTGTTGATACTGGAAATAGGAGTTGATAAATCTGTTTATTTTTATTTTATCGTAGTTACTTATCGATAACCATCGCGCCTGTGAAGGTTACAAAAAAACAAACAGATTTTTTAAACTTATCTTTTATTTTTAGATATCGATACCCATCACATCTGCGGAGTTTCGCTAGCTAATTTTATTTGACCCAGTATATTTATATTGACACTAGACTGTTCCTGAATTCTTCTTCAAGTAATGGTAAGTTAAAATATACAGGGTGTTTGAAAGCTGGGTGCAAAGGCTTATAAGTATACTTGGCACCATTTTGAGGACTTTGAGCCATACATGTCTTAGACAAAGTACGTTTTTGTTATCTGCTATTTTAATTAATGGCCAACAGTGCCCCACTTAATGCTGTTTTTTTTTTCTTCGTTTATAATAATCTTTAACGTAATTTAATAAACCAAGTTCCAAGCATCTGTTATTGAAAAAAATACTGGACAACTTTGAAGACTTATTAACCTGTCAGACCCTATGACATAACAAACGTCAAAATGCTCAAGGACCAATCCTTATCTTAATGGCCGCCAGATTTATTGCCCTTTGTTCCCAATGTAAACAAAACACATCTTAAGTGATTTGTGAGAACATAAACATCCTTTATTTAAGCTGTATGGGTTAATAAATATTTTTAAAATTTGAAAAATTAAATATCCTCAATCATTTAATTAAATATTTTTTTAAACGTACTTAACCACTCAATGCACTCACTGGCATATATCTGGGTCTTAACAAATTATTCACAAAACAAATGAGTTTGACAGACTGCCTACAGTGCTTATAGTCCTAGTGGTCGCAACCGGGACAACCGAGCTAGTGTCCCAAGTTCAATCCCCAGGTTAACGATTTGTATTGGGTTGTACCAGTATGAATTTCTCAGTAGCACTGCACCCTATCTGCGTAACACAGTTTTGGGGTCAGCTTCCAGTCTAACCGACGCAGCAGATTTTTTTTTTTAATTTACGTGGAGCGACTGCCTATCTGACCTCGACAACCCAGTAACTGGGTAATATTGGTAAGACTGGTTGTCAGACTTTCGGGGTTCTGACGACCCGTAACGACTGTCAAAGATCCTCGAATGACAGCCGGGTCCAACTGCTTAACGTGCTTTCCGAGGCATGGAGGAGTCTCGTGTAAGATCACCCATCCACGGACCAACCCCGGCAAGCGTAGCTTAAGCTGGGCTCGCTGGCTAGTTCGTCAAACTGCCGGTATAAGTATGACGCCGTTCGGTGATGCGATGGTTCGAATCCAAGTCGAGACAATGAATTCTTTTTCCTGCCAGGGTTGCGAGTTTGTCCGAAAGGGATATAGTGGCCCAGGCACACAGGCATCTGAAGGAACACGGGTGGGTTTTAGTCAGTAAAAGTCTGACACGCCCTCCCGCTCCGTCCAGAGCCGGAGAAGTTATTTGATAATTTCAAATCCAAAAAAAAAGAAAAAAACCGGCCAAGTGCGTGTCGGATCACGCACAATGAAGGGTTCCGTAGTTGGGATGACTTATCCTAAAAACAAACTTAATATTGTAGTTGAAAAACATTCTCTCCCATACACCGTTATACGTTACGGTCAATTCTCCAACTGCAAATTTAAGTTGGTCGACTATTACTCGTAAACTTGTAAAGCCTACTTAGCTGTGATAGTTTTCCTTTTAATTTTGTTATACGTATACTACTGCCTACTGCCATGAATTTTTTCAGATATCCATAACATCCTAATTTTGCTTAACTTTATGGCATTAATTATAATGCTCGTGACAGTACAGTCCCGGCTTATAACTTGGCAAGAGTAGTTAGATGCGCAGAATTAGTTTTTCAGGTAGAGACCTGAAAAACTAAAAAAAAAAACAGAGAGCTGGTTTTAGCGGGATATTCCACCCTTTGTTTTTGTTACGAGTTTTAGTTATTGTTTTGTTTAGAATGATTCAATCGAATCTTCCGCCAAATGAACTAATTGACAACGCATCGTATCATAGTAAACAATTTGACCTTGGGCTTACCTCGAATGCCAAGAAAGCGAAAATGCAAAGGTGGTTGGCGGAAAAACACAGAATACGAAGACACTAAGCTAGCGATAGTGACGACAACGGCATATTACTATGATTGTTAACGACAATTTATTACCATATTTTGATTTATAAATAAGTGTCTTAACCTTTAACTTATTACAGCTCATATACTGCACGAATTCCAATCCTTTCTTTAACTTTCTTCTAAACAGACATATTAAAAAAAAGGCAATAACCATAGAATAATGACAAGCAAAAGTGACCCTTTTTTTGTTACACTAAGTGTACAATGCGTGAACTTACCCCCCACTACGCCAAAACCTTGCTAAATTACGTGCCGGGTACTGTACAGTACATACCATTGGTTAATTACACTGTGTACATACACTCTTTAATCAAGATTATGATATTATGGAATGACAGCTATCCAACAGACACAGGATATTAATTTTGGGGTCAAGTTTAAAGTTTCATGTTACTGATACTTTGGCTCAAGTCGTAATCACACCGGCCTCCGTGGTAGGCGATCGACCTTGAGGCCGAAACCTGTAACAGTTGGAATGTATGGGAGAACATGTTTTTCAACTACAATACAACAACTTAGCTGGGATTAATTTATCGGAAGAAGAGACTCAAGTTTCTTGCGATAAATTCACCAATTTTGTTTTGTTATTACAAACTTATATTTGCAGTTGGAGAATTGACCGTGACGTGTATCGATATATGGGAGAAATTTTTTTCGACTACAAAGTACACACAATACTTATAGATTACAGGAAAACCTCAGTCTTAACTTAACTTACATTTGCAGTTGGAATGTATGAGGGTAACACAATGTTAAGTTTCTTCTTGCGATAAATTCATCCCAACTACGGAACCCTTCATTGTGCGTGGTCCAACACGCACTTGGCCGGTTTTTATTTTATAGTTTACATCGATGAGTCAAGTTTAAGAAAATCTTCAAAGTCATGTTTCTATCTGATGTGTTTGTATTTCACATTTGCCTATTTTATTATTTTCTTGTTATATATAATATATGAATGAATAATGATAATTAATATAATGATAATATAAAATATATGAATAATGATAATTAATATAATATAATGTTAACTCTGTATAACTGTAATATTGAGTATGTAATCTTTTTTATTTTAGTCATATATTTTCTAACCATTTAAATTGCAATGCCTTAACAGGCAACTAAGTTCTAGAACCTACCTATTGTTAACATCTACAAAGTCCTGTACACTTAGTTCGCAATAAAGAATTTGAATTTTAAGTAGGCACTAAGAACTTAGAATTTAGTTTTAAGTAGTGCACAAGACTAAAACTTAATAACTCTACAGGCTGACTTTGAAAACATGCGACAAAATTTAAGGGAGTGTTCTACCCATCAATATGAACAACTTTTACTATGGGACCAAAGTAGAAATCGCGAAAAAATTATCAGCTGTTCCCTACATTTTGACGAGTTCAGCGAACTTAAATGTAGGGAACAGCTGATTTTTTTTTCGCGATTTCAAGGTTGGTCCCATAGTAAAAGTTGTTCATATTGATGGGTAGAACACTCCCTTAAATTTTGTCGCATGTTTTTAAAATCAGCCTGTATAAATTATGTTTCTTTGCCTCGGAAAGCACGCCCGGCAGTCATTCGTGAATTGTTGACAGTTGTTACGTGTCGTCAGAAGCCATAAAGTCTGACAACCAGTCTTACCAAGGGGTGTCGTATTACCCAGTAACTGGGTTGTGGAGGTCAGACAGGCAGTTGCTCCATGTAAAATACTGGTATTCAGTTGCATCTGGTTAGACTGGAAGCCGACCGTACACAGTTGGAGATATGGCATCTTTTGTTGGAGGTTCTCAATAAATAAATAAATACAACAAAAAATAACCTTAATACTGAAAAAAAAATCTTACCGGACTTTTGACACAGCTGTATTATAAAATCTTGCACGGCCAGAACCTTCTCTGGCAGTGTGTACAACGGCGGGAGGGTCTTCACACTGGGGTCTTTCTGCTTCAGATAGTCGATGATGTTGGCAAGGATCTGCATGTAGTTGCTTTTGGGGCCAGTCTCGTCTGGCATTTCCAGTCCCAGCTCGATACTGCCCTGTTTCACATCCGATGCATAGCCGACGGGGATGTGACCTGATTGAATAAAAAAATAGAAGATAGTTTGCTTAAATCGTTAAGGCTTACCAGGTGGCACGGCGCGTCAAGGCATGGAAAGGATCGTAAGCGAAAATGATTCTTATTTTCTTATCGATACCACTCACATTCTCGTCACAGGGGGTCTTGAGCATACCGCGACTGGGTCATACGAAAGTTAATGCTTTAAAGTCATGTACTCATGTTGAGTTGATAGGGTAAATGAAAGGATATTAACAAAAGGACGACTTTAAAGGACGTAATCAGACCTTATTAGTGATGTCCTTGAAATAGGTCAAGTCCAGATGTATGAACGTGGACGAAACAAAGGAAGAAGTGTGGCGTTTTGCAGTTACTGCCTACCCTCATGGGGAAAAGGCACAAGTTAAGTTAATTTATGTATGTAGGTAATGATTAGTAAATGGAGAAGAGTCATCTATCTCCAGTTTCCTTGATCTATCATTGTACTGTTACATTACAATAATCTCTTAATTTTAGAGCCCTACCTCAAATGGTTTAGAATGATCCTCCGTTATGTCGAAAATACTGCAGCATTAATTTTGAAAGAAATATAATGGTAAAGTTGAGGATTAATGTTCGGTACTATGTTTGACGAAAACACGATTCCATAAAATTTTCTTCGTAGAAAAAATTCCAAAGTTACCTCCAAACCGAACAATAAACCGCTGGTATTAAAAAAATACTGCAAATTAGATACTTAATGAAACTTTGCCTAATAACTGAACTAACTATAAAGCAGGTCTTATGTATTTTTTTTCAATTACCATTATTTTCACCGTAAAAAGAAATAAACTAAAATATGCGATGCCTTGGAGTCATTTCCCTGTCTGTCTCGCTTGCTCGCGTGACCGCCAGCTACTTTTGCGAGCGAGATAATGAGTGCGGTGGCGCTGAGGTAGTATAGACCCTTGAAACTGAGCTAATAATCATTTTCATTATCTTCAGCTCCTTTGATAAAGCACACGTGATCGTGAATATTCATTTGACTCTTGAACGGACTAATGACGAAAACCACAAAAATCTTGTTTTGTTGTTAACCTCCTGTCCTGTCAGGAAAAAAATATGGTCAAGATAACTTATTAATACTGGCACTTTAAGGTCCTTTAAGAATCATGGATCAGAATCACTAATAGAAAAGTCATCTCTAAGTTACATTTCATTTCGTTTTTTTTTTACAATGTTTGTAAATATGTGAGCACCATGTATCTATCACATAATTAATTTATCTGTCATTGCTTCATTATTAATTATTTTTACCTATTGTGGTATAGTAATTTTATTCTAGGTGCATTGTCTTCACATATAATGATATAATTGATGTACCTATATTAAGTATTGTAAAACATTATAAATTTATATAATATATTAATATAACATAATTATTTATATATAGATTAATATAATATATTAATATAACATTTTAAAAGAGTAACGGTTGAGTTTCTTGCCCATTCTTCTCCATACGAAGCTTCCTTTTGGAAGGGGCGACTAGAATCAATTCTATTTTATTTGTAAATTTTTACGTTCAAAAGTGCCATTTATGTGCCCATTTGAAATAAATACTTTGAATTTGTTCCATTGAATGACTTTTTCATGAAATAATGACATTGGGGAACAAATCTAACTTAGAAGAAAGAAAGAAGAAAGAAAATACATTTATTTAGCGCAGACTAAAGGCACACAATATAATATAAGTACAGCAGATAAAAATAAAAAAAACCGGTCAAGAGCGAGTCGGACTCGCGTACCGAGGGTTCCGTACGTATATATAATGTTGATGTATTCTGAAAAACTGTGCTATTTAGAGACATCGTTATATTTTTCCTGTAATCTTTACATAAACTTCTATCACATAGAATAATTTCAGATTTTCATCTATGCAAACTTCGGAGGTAAGGGTGGGGGGGGGAACGGTATTTGTTTTACATTTTTCATCAAAAACCGGAAACTATGCTGCCTAAAAAAAAATATGTTTGAGAATGTGCAAACAGCGTGCTTTAAAACAGACAGACAGACAGACTTAGTCTCACCATAAGGGTTCCTTTTTACCATTTTGGTACGGAACCCTAAAAACAAGTAAATAGTGTAAAGTGCGACGTAAGAAATTAGCGGGTAAGTGTGCCTCACGGCTGCGCCAAAAAGGCCCACTTCAGCAAAAATGGTAGACAACTAGTGCCTGAAGCTGGTTTTCAACTGGACCTGAAGTGTGTCAAATGAGAAAACATTGGAAGTCAAGAAACGGCCGAACATTCGGCTGATACTTCGGAGTAGGCCCCCAGGGCTGCAATTGTCGATTCCATGCAAGAATGCGCAAGGAGAAGAGCAGTCAGAGACGAACGGCGTCGCATAACTAAGCACGCCACACGTCAAGATATGTCATAACGACCACGACCGCTATGTCAAGAGTGCACCAGCTAGGAAGAGGGAGGCGTGCCCACAATATAATGTCTGTACTTTAAAAGAAAAGGTGACCTCTGAGTTTTGGTGTTTCTTCTCAGAGTAGTTGGATAGGAAACAGAACTCTTCTATTTTTTAACCGACTTCCAAAAAGGAGAAGGTTATATGTTCGGCTGTATAGGCAAACCTATAGCGATTTGGGTATTTTTTTGTAGTAACTCGTGCATTTGCTCCCGAAAATCACCATTTGGTGAAGTGAAACTGATGATGGAGACCACAGATGGCCACCGGAACAACATAATAATAAGTAAATACTTATTATTATGTGTTGTTGTGTTGTGTGTTGTTGTTGTTGTGTTGTTTATCAATCGCAACCCGTTATTTAACGGGTTGCGATTGATGTACTTTAATATGGTTGCTAAGCAATTTATGCTCGTCACAATGCATATGGTGAGTGGCAGTTCTCCAGATTCATACCAGGAGAACTCCTCAACAATTAACGTCCCAGCATCGGGAAAAACAATATTTTGTAAAAGGTGATGAGCAGTTAACATTAGCCTATTGTAACTTAGATAAATTAAAAACTGACCCACTAAAAAGTGAAAAATAAAAAACTTTTACAAAAAAAATATAACCGACTTCCAAAAAAAAAACCACTACTAAGTGAAAAATAACTTTAATTTCGGAAGCCGGTGGCAAAAAACTAAAAAAAAAAGTTTCCCGTGTTATCTGCAATCGGCTGCTTAGCCATAATTAGATGTGGTCTGGGGTGGGTTTTTTTTTTTTTATTGCAATTCAAGTGAATAGCATCAATTACAATATGTCGGAACACTTCAGTTCCTTTGGTCGAGGTGCAGTATGTGCCATCTTTTAAGGCGTTTTATGTGGTCTTTGTCTTGAAGTAGATCTTTAGCTAATGTGTTGCTGTGGTTGTTTAGTCTTGCTTTGTACTTTTTGCTGTAGTTGTTTACTTCCTCTCTTATGGTCGGCATTTCTAGGTGTTCTTGTATCTCGGAGTTTCTTACAAACCAGTGTGCGCTGGAGACCGTTCTTAGTGCAACATTTTGGAATCGCTGAAGATCTCTAGGTTAGAATTACTAGCAGATCCCCAAAGTTCAACTCCATAGGTCCAAATTGGTTTTATGATGGCCTTGTAGACTAGCAATTTATTTCTGAGTGAGAGTTGTGATTTTCGGCCTAATAGCCATAAAAAGTTCCTAAATTGCAAGTTTGCTTCTGTTCTTTTGGCTTTAATGTGGTTTGCCCATGTCAATCGTCTATCTAGGTGCAAGCCTAGGCATTTCACCGTGGTGCTGGTTGGCAGGGTTCCTCGTTCCATGCAAACAGGTGCGCAATCCCCCTTTCTGAGTGAGAATGTGACAAGCGTGGACTTCGCAAAAAAAAAAGGATTTTTATTTTAATAAATATTATTGTTGCGTAAAAGTGAACGTATAAACGTTACGTACGTTTATACGTTCACTTTTAGGATTAGGATGTATGTTTACCTGGGTTCACAATTTCATGGTAAAAGTCTCGGAAGCCAGTCTTCAAATTGAACCGCAGCACAGTGCTCTCAGCAATCACATACTTAGTCGACGCCTTGCAGTAGTAGTTGACATCTATTAGATAGATGTCGTCATCCAAAATGCCTGTTTAATAAAAAAATATTACATTAACATCAGAAACAAATGTAACAACACAACGCCCATATGCCCGAAGGGAAAGGCACAGATGTACAGTACACCCATATTTTTCAAAATGAATACTACTGGACCCAGGTCAAACTTCGAACCCGGGACCCACCCTCATCAGTTATACTTGCGAATACCAGACCAACAAACCAGTAAAAGTGAATAAATTAAGTAAGGTCTCTGACAGTGAATGTTATCTTCTGTTTTTAGGGTTCCGTACCTCAAAAGGAAAAAACGGAGCAAAATGACTGTGACAGACGGACAGACAGACACACGAGGATCCTATAGATCCTCGTGTGTCTGTCTGTCCGTCTGTCACAGTCATTTTGCTCCGAATCTACTGGACCGATTAAGTTGAAATTTGGTACATTTATATGAATTTCTGTGACCCAAACGCGGACGCGTAACGTAAATAAGTAAATGAATGTTGAATGTGGGGGTCACTCTTGGGGGACAAATTAGAATATAAAAATTAAAAAAATTGCAAACTGTACCGTGTGACATATCAAATGAAAGGTCTTGTTGTAAGAATTTCAGATATTTTTTTTTAATAATATTAAAATAAATACTTTTAAGTTATTTAAGAAAATAGAAGAAAGTTGACCATTCCCCCTTTTATCTCCGATACTACTGACCCTACATATAGATTACAGGAAAGCCTATAAGAAATCTATGGTCTTATAACCAGGGACCGTACAACCCCGGTTAAGAGTTATACCTTTCGAAGGGGTAACAGCACGCACAATATTGAGAGATTTGCCATGTTGTTTTAAGCAGGGACTATTTTGGTTACCCATTGACAGGGTTTTCGATACGGTTTTTCTAAGCGGTTAAACAAAAACCCATATGATATGGGTAACCCTTATGAATGGCTTAAATTAAATTTTGATAATGTAAGGGTTTTCGATAAAAACCCATACGGTGTGGGTAACCCTTTTGAACAGCTTAATTTAAGCTATTCAAAATTACCCACACCGTATAGGTTTTTGATTAACTGCTTAGAAAAACCCTATCGAAAACCCTTTCCATTGAAAGGGTTTTCGATAGGGTTTTTCTAAAATGGCCCCTGGGTAGAATAGAGATAGAATTGGTCATGCTACGCGTGCTGGGCGGATGTCGAAATAACATAATATTATGAATTTTTCATGTTACTGGGTTTCAAGTAGGTATAGAACCCATTGAATGGGTTATCATGTAACCCTTTCACTGGGTTTCAAGTATAAAACCCATTCAATGGGTTCTCATGTAACCCTTTCACTGGGTTTCTAGTATAAAACCCTTTCAATGGGTTACATCATGATAAAGGTAACCCATTGAATGGGTTACCCCTTCCAAAGGCTTTACTCTTAAATGGGGCTGTACGGTCCCTGGATGTAACAGAATAGTATATTGCCAAATAGTAACACTGCTAAGATATGACTAACTGTGAATGTTATTATTAATATTATGTGTTTGTGTCATGTCAAAAAAATCAACATTAAGGACCGAGGCTTAATCCATAATAAAACTAACATTGATTTGTTTAGTAATATTTTTTATTTTGCAGTTATTTTGAATTAGTGACATATGCGCGATAGACAGAGGTGTCGTGCTTATAGAAGAAAGAAAGATTTTTTTTTAATTGGGACTCACACAGGAGATCACAAATTAAGGGCGGCCGTACACGGACTGCTTCAAGCAGTTGAGACCGACTGCTTAAAGCCGCGACCGCGCGGTGAACTATAGTCATTCATTCGCTGCCGTACACACGACTGCTCGAGCAGTCGCGACCGCTTCAAGCCGTCAACTGCATGACGAAATTCCATCGTGCCGTCGACCGCTCGCGAGCGGTCGCG
This sequence comes from Tiliacea aurago, assembly GCA_948098905.1. Taxonomy (NCBI): domain Eukaryota; kingdom Metazoa; phylum Arthropoda; class Insecta; order Lepidoptera; family Noctuidae; genus Tiliacea; species Tiliacea aurago. The sequence continues at coordinate 21,862,729 of OX402591.1, forward strand.
AGGCATACACCGACTGCTCGAGCCGTTGACTGCGCTAGAGCAGTCGACAGCTCTCCGACCTTGGTTGGATACTTCTCCTCATAATTGTGTCTTCACGTTTAATTTGAGACTTTAGTATATTATTCAACTCAGCAAACGAAAACATTCACATTCTAAAATAGTTGAATTTTTTTTATTCATCACTTCTAAGTTCCATAAACAAATGATGGAATTGTCCATGTTGTTCTCTTAATTCCAAAACTGGATGAACCCAAATTTTTCTCTTTCGATGTCGCCGCCGTCGTCTCCGCTTGAGCAGAAGCAGCAAATGTAGTGCTTCCTCTTCAGAATCCATGACTCGACTGTGGTAGAAAATCAACTGCTCGAGCGGTTGGTAGCGACAGCTCGAGCAGTCAACAACCGACCGCTCGAGCAGTCGACGCCGACCGCTCGAGCGGTCCGTGTACGTCGCTCAGCCGCTAACTGCTCGAGCAGTCCGTGTACGGCCGCCCTTAGGCGATGATAACCGACTTTTTTTGAGTTTATACTGAAGATCACGTCTAAACAAGTATTGTCAATGATTTGAAAAAAAATATATGTTAAATTAGAGCATTTTCTCAATAACTTAATATGTGAATATTTTAGATTATGTTTATATACATAGTGAAATTAATTTGTAAATTTATGTCTAACGCGGATAAAAAACTGAGAATGGCGAAACTCTACCAAGCGTATTTAAAGATAATTTAATTATTGATCTTATATTATACACATTTGTTTTGTGTATAATAAATCAATAATTCGTCAAATTGGGGACAGCGCTCCTTGATGGGCGAGTCCTATTACTGGCTGAGTGTTGAAAATCCAACAGTGCTCTTATAATGAGGCATCCATTTAAAGGCGCGATTCCATTAGGCAAGTTACTTGTATGCAAGTTGCAAATTGCATACAACTTGAGCAAACCAGTATAAGCCTACCAGTATAAAACTTATACATTTTTATAGTAAAGTGACTTTCAAATTGAACGCGCAAACGTTTGTTGCCTAGAAATTACTCGGCTAGCAGCAGCAGAACCGACCACAGCAGCACGTCTTCCACCCATGATGTCCTACTCAATTGTTGAACATGTCTACTTGTTTGTTACGCAAATATGACTTCATACTTGCATGCAAGACTTGCCTAATGGAATCATGGCTTAAGTGTCGCCCATTAGTGCAACCACCCATTTCTACCTTAAATTCTTTAAAAATAAAAACTTACTTTTATTATAAGACTTTTTCTTAACCATATTCTTAATGTCCTGTATTTCATATGCAATGGCATCTTCGATTTCTTTTTGTTGATTTTGGATGACAGCCAACGGGATCCCAGTTGACGTGAACTTTGCAATTGGAATGTTACGATTTTGTTTCTCGTGTTTAGCTCTTGCTTCATAACGGGCCCTGACTTGAGCTGATGCGTTCTGCATTAATGTGACATATTATTAATTGAATGCACAAATATATAATTATATTATGCTGATTCCCTTCTTATATTCATATTGAATAGATTAAGGAAGGAAATAAAAAGGTGGCTGGGACAAACTAGATGCGGAAGGCGGAGGACAAGGTGTTGTGCCGCAGCCTGGGAGAGGCCTATGTCCAGCAGTCGACTATAGCAGTCCACTATATATGTATATCTTTGAATGATGGGTTTAGTTTATTCTTTCACTGAATGAAAAGGTCCATTGTGATCAGTTGAGTAAAAGTAAAAATAATAATAATTTGGCCTTCACTAACGTTATTAATAAGAGCAGCAGTGGCGCAGATTAATAGCTTTCATAAAAGAAGCTGGCTAAAATGTAGGCAGGCACAGATAAATAGACAGACACAAACTGCTTTTTTATACTTACAATGTTCTAGAAGGAAATATGACTTAGTTGTTATTTGATCAGCATTTGTATTGTCTACTTAGAACTATTAATTATAACAAAACAAGTTTATCTTTAGTTACTACTTTGTAAAGCAAACAGAAGGCAATTGTAATAAAAAATATCGTTACTTACCCTCCATTCAGGATCGGCTGCTTTTGAGACATCAACCAAATTACCGTAATTGATGCCTTTTTTCTGTTGTTCTTCTTTAAAATCTTGCATGAAGTAGAAAAAAGCGTTTTTCGGCGCTCTTTTGGGCATTTTGGGTATGTTTTGAACGTATTTTCACACTGCAACTGTAGGCAAGCTATCGATTATCGATCGATCGAAGCGAAAATGAATGAAACGAAACCAATATACAAATTTACTCTGTGAACGAAACGCTGCTGCCGGAAACTATTGTTGCACTCTCGGCAAAATTTACCTGCTGCACAGTGTTGCCGCGGTTGCTGCTGACCAAAGAGTATAATAATCTCTCGTTAGAGTCTAGAGAGTACCTAGTATTATTCCTTGATAATAATAAAAGAGAGCTGTAATAATAATGACTGACTGCTGACAGCCGCTGGCCCGCTGGCATAACTGGCTATATTTGGGGTTACCGAACACAAGTGGGAAAATTACCGTATTTGACAAAAAATTATGGTATTCTGTTTAGACAAACAATTATATGAAAAAAAAAAACATTACTTCTACTCTTCTCGTCCCAAATAGTCCCATCCCAATAAATAAACGACATTTCTCACAGCTTCTTCATTCGCTTCATCCGGCTTATTACGACGAGTTTTAAATTTTCGTGATCATTTTGGGTGTTGGTTTCAAATATAAACAGCTTTTATTTGGTTTTCTACGAATGCATTTATTAACTACTACTAGACGATACTATCGGCAATCTGTGTTACTGATAGCTTTACACATTTGACAATTGGCACTTGGCAACAATAGAATTAAGTTGGGTTCCATTATCCAACAAAACCTGTAAAAGATGCTCTTTTATTAGGGTTCCGTACCAAAATGATAAAAAGGAACCCTTATGGTGAGACTAAGTCTCTCTGTCTGTCTGTCACACCTGGATATCTCAAGAACTACTAATGCTATCAACTTGAAATTTAGAATAGTTTTAGATGACGTTTGCCCAACTATTATATACAAGAAAAAAATTTAAAAAAATATATCTTTTTTGCAAAAGGGACTGAAAGGGGGTCTTAAAAGTTTGAAGTGGGGCTATTAGAGCATGTGAGGTATCATATGAAAGAACGCTATTTGCACATTCTCCAAACATTTTTTCTTTTTTTTTGGCAGCATAGTTTCCGACTTTTGACGACAATTAATGTAAAAAAACATACCGCCCCCCCCCCCTTATCTCCGTAGTTCGCATAGATAAAAATCTGAAATTATTCTATGTGATAAAAGTGTATGTAAAGATTACAGGAAAAATAAAACGATAACTCTAAATAGCACAGTTTTTCGGAAATCATCAACACCATCATACGTACGGAACTCTCGGAGTGCGAGTCCGACTCGCTCTTGACCGGTTTTTTTTATGTGATGAAATTACCGTATTTTAGCGTACGGTAGTAACCACTCGGCCTTATGCCGTACATTGTGCAATTTGAATGCTTATTTACCGTACGAAACGGTAATTACCGTACTTATGGCAACACTGCTGCTGAACCAATTCGGCACCGTCAAAAATTACAACAAATGACAATGACAAACAAATCGACAATTAAGTTTGACAGTTATATTGACAATGACGTATTATTTCTATGGTTGCCACTCGCCACTCGCCAACGCAGATCTAAAGCCGGTTCCACACGCTTGGCACTTGCCGCAACTACAAAAATCTGCAAATAAACTTCCAACGGAGGCAACTATGTAACCAATGACGTAATATAAATAGACGCGTTATAAACGACATTAGTGCACTCAAAAACAGCGTAAGCCATGATTGTAGCCACATACTTGCATACAATCATACAGCACGTGATGAAAAGGAAATACCTATACCGATATCCGACCGATATGTTTTCTTTCTTTTTCTTTCTTCTATATCTGTTGTTAGAAAGAGATGAACATACATATTTAGCTACGTCACTAGCTGCTGCATGTTCATTGGCGCGTACGTAATAATAATAATTATTATTGTAAATGGCATTTACTTTGCCATTATTTAGCGCATGTAACGCATCTAAAGGTCATAACAATACATCATTATAAGTAACAGTGTGAAACTACATTCTTGATATGTAATCTTTATCATTCATCATCATTCCTCTCGATTTCTGTGAGAGTGATTTCGTGAAATGGGACGGAAGTGTGTAACAGGAAGTGACAGCTAGAGCATGGAATAAGTAAGTACGAGATTGTAAGTAGAGGGGGTCGAACGACCAGTGGGCGACTACTAGTAATGAATAATTCGACTAGGTAAGTCAGGTTTTTTTTTTATTTTTTGAGGTTGTTTTCCGCCACTGCCCAGTTGCCTAATACCTATACTTAAGGCTCGTTTTGTATTACTGAGACCCAACCAGCATTATTGTCTAAATCTAAACAAATATTATTATTTTTGTTTGGTAGGACATTTTATTTGTTTTATATTTTTGTTAGTTATGAATGATACTTATACCATCTAGTTGAAACAAGTTAAGGGGGATGCGTTAAGGTAGCCCACGAAAATCAAACTTTCTTACGTTTTTTGCAATTTGCACGTCAGTAATGGGAAATAGGATTCTACGAAGATAGTTAGTTGTTTAGGAGGTTATAAAGTTGTCAAAAAGTTATAGGCCCGTTTTGACATAACTTGAAACGATTTATCGTGAGTATCGAGTACCGAGTTGTATGGTTACTTCACTAGTTACGTTGCGATGGTCAATCACGACGTAACTAGTTTAAAGGATAGAATTTGGGGTTACCCTCGAATTCTGTTTGGTTGAAATAATTATCTACGAATACGTTTTTACTAACCCCTGTTTACGTCCTTGCAGTACTAACATACTACCACAAAGTATCTACAAAGTTCGACGGCCCGCCACTCTGCGCTGCTGTCTTAACGTGACGCTGGCATAATAGTCGACACCGGCTCAATTGCCAAAGAGCAAAAAAAAAAAAAACTTTTTCTAAAAAGTATAATTATGTTTATGAAATTGTATTGTGTTTGTTTTTTATTCATAGAAATTCCAAACTAGAAACATAATTTCGGATGTAAAATCCTATTAAAACATTGATAAAAATATGTTTACTTTCTACGGCTCTGAATTCTAGCGATTTTAGTCAGTGGGGACGACGACGGTCTTGCTATTGGAAATATGTCGTATTTGATACATTTTCGATACTTGTTATTTTCTAACGATGTATCGATTTATCGAAATAATAGATCATATTGCTGAAAAATATCGCTATATCGAACAAAAGACATCCGCTATATCAATACATCGATATTTTTTCTACAAGCCTACCCCATTCGGACGCAATGTGGTGCAGATAAATATTCTTAGATACGTTATGTAGTGTTTTGTTGCGGAATGGACACTTTTTGAAGTAAAACTTCTTTACGTACGCTTGACTTGGGGTGTAAGCTGGTGAATGCGTGACGAGAGCGGTACGGAAAGAGGCTACGGAATTTTAAACATGGAATACACTGAATTTTTTTAAATTCACACTGGCTGTTTATACACTAATAAGACCGCAGCTTATAAGAAGTAAAATTGTTTTGCTAGCGAACGGTGATTTCTGTTTTACTTCAGACGTGTGGTCTAAAGCACACTCGTTTTTTTTCTATAGCCTCTCTCGTGTCGGCTTTTTGGCGCGAAATGGGGATTTCCAATAAACGAACTGAAACAGTCGGTCAGATCGGGTGATGAATCCGGCATAATTGACATCAGCCCGATGTAGGTCAATTGACAGATGAGAGGGTAAATGATGAAATTTACTATTTTCCGACCTCCACGCGGGCGAAGTATAAATAAATTGGCTCTAGTGGCAGCCCTTGCTTGCGGCAAGTGTCAAGTCCCCGTCAGGGTATTTTTATATTCTGTGGTCAAGTGTCTAGAACATTGACCTACAAAACTATGGACTTGCCATACCTACAAAATTAGCATGACTACCTACAAAAATCGAGTACTTAATTAATTAAAATGGCTGCCTTTTAAAGGGTTGTGACTGCGAGTGTGAGAGAGAAAGCAACTGTTTGACAGCACATTGCCGAGTTTTGTACCACAAAACATGGCGACCGGTCACCCATAGACAGATTTTGACGTCACACAAAAGTCTTGCCAAATTTAGTCCTTGACAAACATTTAGATATATCTTTTTTCTTATGAAGCTCTTGATGAGTTGGAAAGAAGCAAACCGCTTTTTGACATGATCGTGTCGGTATGATAATATATTTGTATAACTATTTCTTCATATAGTAGAATATGCCCTCTCCATAGTATTCCTACCTCACTGGTCTAGAACAGACTTCAGTTTTTTTTAATAGTATTTTATTGGCCTGGTTGCTGGGACCTTTTAGCCAAGTCTTTATTTAGTTACAAACTTTGTTTGTATTGATGAAATGAATTATATTCAATGCATGATGATGATATCCCCGCCCACTCCCCTTGAGTTTCAGTAAAGATGTGGCACTTTACTGAGGCCTCACGCGGACTTCTTGAGAGAACTCGAAAGTGATGTTTCACTGTTTTGTTTTGTTGCATTTGCCTACACTAATGCACCTTCACGAACACTTAATGGTTGATAATCCACCATTATTACACATTAATAATCGGCTAAACTCAAATAAAAGAAAATATAACAAAACTTATAAACATGTCACTTTACTTTCCCGCCAAAAAGTCAAGAACCCGAGTCGAGTGGCCCAAGTCGAATTTGTGCCAAGCTACGAGATACGTTTTGTTAGCATTTTAGCACCTTGAATATTCTTCTGACGTAGCAAGTTTGACGGATTCTGTTTTTTTTTATTTTCAGTCTGTGTCATGGGGATGGCGCTTGGGTGTTGAATAGGTGTGAATTTCAAATTAATTTATCGTATTAAATCAAATACAATTTTCAGAACATTTAAGTGCTAAAGAAACTCTCAAGTGATTATTGTTGTTCGTTGATTGAAAATAACTTCGTGCTTCTGAACAGGTATGTTTATAAATTCATAATTTTGTGGATCGAAATGTTTCTCATGAGTTAATTTACTCTTGTTTTTATGCATTGAAGAAGTTACCTATCTATATATTTGGTTTACGTGTATGTAATGGGTGTTATATTGCTGTCTGTTAGTACGATGGATAGATTTGATTTAAATCATCAATATCCGCCGAGCTAGGAAGTTGGTGCGCCGTCCGTTACCACTTGATGTGATAGAGTAATAAATATTGAGGTGGCGTGTCGTTGACTAAAACATATTAGCGGCTATATAAATATTTGTGAATGCTTCATGTCAAGCATATTTCAATATATTTGAAACGTTTGAAGAGGCAGAGGCTTCATCTATGTAAAAAACAGATGCATGTACGTATGTGCTTGTTCCTTGAATCTGTGATTTTTAATTTAAAAGTCCCATTAAATGCTAATTGAAGTAGAATATGTGAACCTGTTTTGAACTAGACTTACTTTTATTTTATTTTTGTAACTTGATGAAATACAAGACATAATACCAATGTTATTAATTTAAAACAATATAATAAATCACATAGCATATCTACAGATTATAAAACAGTCTTTGTCAATATTGTGAGCTATTATTTAATTACATCAGTAAATAGTGTTATTTAAGTATTATTATAATTATTGTAGTAAAAGTATCAAGAGCGGCAGAGAAATAGCTCTACATAAAAACTCAGCACATTCACTGTCCATGAAGCAGACACAATACTTATCACAATAACACACACAATCATGGGCTATGAAGAGTTCATAAACTGGCCTAACTGTGCAGTACCCTTAGGTACTGCACAGTTAGGCCAATTTATGAACTCTTATTACTCTATAGGCTGAATAGGTATATTATTGAAAGTAAAAATAATGAAAGTTCACCAGTCTGGTATTAACTAACAAGCCATTTACCTAATAAACAGAAATAAAGAAGCTGATATTATTCTCATTTATCATAGCAAAAAAAACAAAGTTAAGTCATTTATAATCTTCTCTACATCAAAGTAGAAGTTAGTAAAAAAACACTTAGTTTAATTTGATATGTGTTTATGTTTTACTAGCCTTTGCTTGCAGCTTCACCAGCGTGGATGTCGGAAAATATCCTACCGGGATTAAAAGTAACCTATTTGTTAATCTAGGTAAACAATGTATTAATTCCGTCATACATGGTTTCCATACCGTTCCGTGTGGTGGCGGACGTAAAGAATAGCACCGCCCTATTTCTTTCCGTGGGTGACGTAAAAGGCGACTAAGTGACTTACTAGAGAATGGGCAGTAGCTTTGTCTATGTATTTTAACACAATACTGCGATCGCCAACCCGCTTGCCAAGTGTGGCGATTATGGCAAACCACCCTTTGGGGAGGCCTATGTCCAGCAGTGAACGTCTTTCCGCTGAAATTATGTTTTTAACCCTTAACTTGCCAAAATGCAAAGCACATGTTGGTGCAGTATTCTGGCAAAGTATAAAACTGAAAATGAACAATTTATTTATTTTTAAATAGCTTTAGGGGGGCTTAAACACATTGTAATGAATATTTTTTATGATATTAGTTTGTTACTTTATAAAATATGAATAGTGCCCCAAAGGTTAGCTAAAATTATTTAAAACACATTGATGTTTAATATATTATATTTATTTTGTTTTCTCTTTAAACAGACCCATGCTCTAAGGTCACATGCCGAAACTCATATTATTTTCATGTGTCCTCTAGTACACTTGCCAAGTTAAGGGTTTAATGTTTACTAACAATTATGGATTTTCCGAAATAAAATGAGCATAAGTATTATTAATATTTTTCTTGCACAGCATGAGTAATATCAGAATAATATTGTTTTAGGTAAGTAAGCAGGGCTTGAAACCGGTTAATTTTTATTTCCGAAGATACAAATTATTTTTGATACAATTGATATTAGGTTCAAAGATTGCTTCATCACATTAAGTTCAGCATTGATTTTGTAACAGAATATTAAATAAATAACGAAATATGTTCGAAAACCTTTATAGGTACAAAGAAAATTAACTGGGTTCCAAGCCCTGTAAGTAAGTACTGCTGTTCCTCTCTGTAGGCTTCTTACTTTTCATCAACATTCTTAACATTCTCCTGCCCTGTTCACACTTTATTTGTGGTCGGAAAAACAAGGCCGTCTGCTTCTTCCTTACTTCTCTATTAGTGATCATCTCAGGACTCACCTCCTTTCTAACGATATAATTTTTCACACAGCTACTTGTTTATTTATTTATCAGGAACAATTTATATTCTGTTTGATTACATCTTAATTAATAATATTCATATAAATTCTAAAAGTATCATGCAGCAATAAGAATAATAAAAATAAAAACATAAAAAAGAATGCTTACAAAAACAATAATTAAATTACAGTTCGTCCATTGAGTACAAGTTTTTTTCTAACATAAATGCTTTGAGCTTAGCCTAAAAAGAGCTAGTGTATAAAAACATTTTCAAATCCGCTGGCAGTCTATTAAATATTTGTATAGCTTGGTAATGAGGACAATGCTTGACTATGTTAAAATTAGGTAGGTACAACTTCATTTTTAAATACCTTTCTACAAGTATTTTCCCTGGCTAATCTTTCTTCCCCAGACTTACTATTTAATATGGTAGGTAAATAATATGATTTCAGAATATTAATAATGCATAACTTTTACCTTATATAATATGGATAATGCCTACTTAATTATAATAACTATGCTCACATTCAAGGTCTACAATTAAATAGCACTCAACATATGCACTGAATCTCATATCATGACAATGTTATTAGTTATCAGTAAATCAAACAATATTATGTGTGGCATTGGTTCAGTAATAAATTATATCAGCAATTACTTAACTGAACATGCAACAAATTATGAAACTACTATAGAATATGAATAATATATAATTCAGACAATGTTCGGTATTTTTTTGTCATATGTTGAATATTTTATTTTAGTAGGTAGTTCTCATTACAGGATAATTATTATTGATTGGTAGCAGATTTCACATTGTGTATATTTTTGCAATAAAAAGTATCCTGTCCGCTACTGCCGGATATCATCAAAATCTGCTGGCCATGATGAGCTACTAAACAAACATACAGAGACTAGAGTTAACCATTTAATTTATAATATTACTTAGGAACAATTAAGACGCCGACAACAGGTAAACCGCTGTCACTGTCAGATTGCATACAAAAGGAAAGATACGCGATGACACAACAAGGCGTAAAAATGCAAATAAAATCGTATAAAATTAGATATTAACTAATAAAAAAAAAAAACTGGCCAAGTGCGAGTCGGACTCGCGCACGAAGGGTTCCGTACCATTATCTATAAAAATGGCAAAAAAAACACGTTTGTTGTATGGGAGCCCCCTTAAATATTTGTTTTATTTTAATTTAATTATTTATTTTCAAAGTCAATATATATCTATATATTCTGTGAATATTTCAAGCGTCTACCTGTTGCCGTTATCAATATAGTGCAAAAACGAGCAAAATAAAACACGTTTGTTGTATGGGAGCCCCCTTAAATATTTATTTTATTCTGATTTTTTGTATTTGTTGTTAAAGCGCGAGCGGCAACAGAAATACATCATCTGTGAAAATTTCAACTGTCTAGCTATCACGGTTCATGAGATACAGCCTGGTGACAGACGGACAGACAGACGGACAGACAGACAGACAGACAGACAGACAGACAGACAGACAGACGGCGGAGCATTAGTAATAGGGTTCCCGTTTTACCCTTTGGGTACGGAACCCTAAAAATTAATCCATCACCGGATGCAGTTTGGCATTAGCAGTTTTATGGTATAGGTACTTTTACTTATGATTATAACTGTTAACGAAGGGATATACTGCTTTTAACAATAATTAAGAGTTTTCTTTGAAGATTTATTTGATGTACTTAAGTATTAAATTATGTTTTGCGTTCCAGCACCGTATGCACATAAGACTTAAAAATATCATACTATTTTTGTTTTGGAAAACATATTTACGGTAGATACACTGCTTTAAAAATCCAAATTTTTTACCATTTTCAGAAATCTCCGCCTTAAGTAAGTCTATTGTTTTAATCCTTTTCTTTGCCTTGCCATCAACTATATTGTGATGAATGGTGCTATCATTAAGTATTATGACATTGTTCTGTTAGGTCATGTTTTTGTGTTGAAAGAAAGAAGAAAGAAAATTAATTTTAATTGTCACAGAAACACGTGCTTAAAAAAACATAAAACTTGAGTACGTAAACATTACACAAAACACATCTACTTATTGACACAATTACTTATTATTATTAGCCTAGTAGCTCCTACTCCACTGCTAGACGAAGGCCTCACCAATCGCACGCCATTCTTCTCGATCCTCAGCGGCTCTCGTCCAGCTGCTCCCAAAGTCCCAACCACATATTAATAAGTTTAAAGAACGAAAGGATCAAGGATGTCGACTTTTCCAGCGCGTTAAGGCTTCTACATACCAGCGCGACTTGTCGCGCGACGCGACACGGCACAAAGGCCCCGCGTGTTGCGGGACGAGCGGTGCCTTTATGTCGCGTCGCGTCGCGCGACAAGTCGCCCCGGTGTGTAGAAGCCTTTAACGGTATAAAAGCACATGATGCTAGATGCTACAACGATAACATTCTTCGACGCACATTTGCGTACCCACGTGTTTGGTGTGGGCACAGAACATAAATATACTCAAGAGGGTGTGGGTTTAGCCGAAATGTTTAGGAATCGGAACGTAACCCTTATCGCATCGAACTCGAGTCGTGTATGCAGATAAACCTCCAATAATTCGGCCTTCGTTTGGTCCGAAACTGGTCAGACAAACGTGCAAGAAACACCAATAATTATGATGTATGGTGATGGTCCTTGGGTTTTCGTTCTTCCATAAACCCAGGGTGTATCTGTATTCAGCTCTTGTTCTCGCCGAAGAATTAATATTGTATGTTGGGTTGGCTTCGCTCTCACAGTCATCTTGTAATGAAAATGAATCTCGTATTACCTGAATTTCTGCTGGCTGTAATGACACATAATTGCATAATACAATCTGAGCGTTCCCGTAATTGGTTGCAAGTTGCGATGTTTACATTTTTCCTCAAGTTTTACGTGGAATGACGGTAGTATGGTGTGAACCGGCGATTTTTGAATCTAAGAAGCTTAGAATTATATCTCCTCTGGCGCTTATAGCTCCGTATTGTGACCGCTTCAAGACTAACGCTTCTTGTTTTTTTTTATCCTTTTTCTTTTATTCTCAGTTAGTGTTAATCATGGTCTGGCAGTTTGAGTCATATAAGCGGCCTACCCAAATGTCCTTTCTTAGTTATTGATCGTCGCATCGTTGAGCTCCGTAGAGCTGCACGATTACTGACAAATGCGTGCACCGACTGGTCAGTTCCACTCAATCTGTGTGGTTCTTTCCTCAAAAGACCATTTCAGACACCAATCTACATGGCCTTCACATGATCTGACCAAGATTATGTCTGGACTTTAAAAGAGACTGTGACCTCTGAGTTTGTTTCGGCCTTTCTTCTCAGAGTAGTCAGATACGAAACGCCGACCTCATTTTGTTTTTAAAATATGATTGACGTGTAAAAGTGTTTACACAAACCTACTTACGGAAATAAAAATCATTTATCAAGAAAACTGTTTAACATCCTCCTGCCTGCCCCTACTCTAATTTATGTGAGGTCGACGTAACGAGTCTTCTTTCGTAAATCTCTTACCAGCCCTCATCTTGTTATTGAAGAAAACGGCTGCGTGGACAATATTATAAAATATCAACTCAACCGACTTCCAAAATACACTAAAAAGTGAAAAATAACTTTAATTTTGGAAGTCGGTGTCTTTGGATCTGTATTTTAGTTTTTGACTTACGAAAAAAAAGTTTTTTTGAAGTAAAACTTCTGTACGCACGCTTGACTTGAGGAGTAAACTGGTGAATGCGTGACGAGAGCGTTACGAAAAATGTGATCGGCTGAGGCGAACGGAAGTTGTTTAAATTTTAAACATGGTACATAGTTACACCGGAAGTTGAGAGGGAGATTTGAAGTAAATTTCTTTTGCTAGCATTACGCCAACGGTGATTTCTGTTTTACTTCAGTCGTATGGTCTAAAGCAAACTCGTTTTTTTTCACTTTGTAGTGTTTTTTTTAGAAGTCGGTTGTTTTTTTTTTTTGTAAAAAGTTTTGTACTTATTTCAAATTTTTTTGTGGGTCAGTTTGTAATTACTTAAGTTACAATAGGCTAATGTCAGCTGCTCATCACCTTTTACAAGATGCTGTTTTCCCGATGCAGGAACGTCAATTGAGGAGTTCTCCTGGTAAAAACTACCACTCCACTTCACTATATACATTGTGACGAGCATAAATTGCTTAGCAACCATATTAAGCCATATTAACCATATTAAGGTTCCTAATCGAATCGCAACCCGTGAAATACTTATTATTAAGTAGTTCCGGTCGCCATCTGTGGTCTTCATCATCAGTTCCACTTCACCAAATGGTGCTTTCCGACAGGAAATGCGCGAGTTAAGGACTATAAAAAATACCCAACTCACTATAGGTGTGCCTATATTTGAGGATTTCCCTCGATGTCCATGGGATCCCCTCATCAGATTCTGACTTGGTGACAATGAGACCACCTCGGGAGCATACCCTTTCAAACAAACAATTTTCAAAATCGGTCCAAAATCGACGGAGAAATCGGTGAACATACATAAAAAAAAATAACCATAGGTACAGACGAACATTATAACCTGCTCCTTTTTGGAAGTCGGTTATAAATAAAAGATATAGCATAGCAATTCACAAACATTCGACCAGTTGTCGTATCGAAAATGACACATTTTCAATAACTGATTTACCTTGCCCCCGAGAGTAAATAGCTGTCGGAAGAATGGCGGTTGTCTATTTGATTTAAACTGACAAAACTTAAGTGTTTTGGATTTATAAAAAGCCTTCAGAAGTTCAGAGGTCTCCTTTGATATCATTGATTTATGCTGGATTCGGTACGGAACCCTATCGAACGCTTGTGAATAGCTATGCTGATCCGTTCTCCTGACAAATCTCTTTGTCGCTATTTTGGACACCACAGAGCTGCAGGTCTAATAATAGCTGATGTATATTCAAATTAAAGTTGACCAGATGATTTACGAAGTCCCCTCAGGATGCTAATAGAATCGCGGTAGTTCTATTATTAACCCAATAATAATACCGGTACGCCTGCTCTTTGTTTACTCTATAATGTAGGCGTCAAATCAGCAATTGACTGGAATTGCTACGATATGAGATTAACTCGTAATTCATTTTGTGATGGCACCCACTGCAGTAGCAATCCTAGAGTTCGTGTGTGTCTCTAAATTGTATAAAACCAAGTCGTTGGTCTTATGTATTCGCAGACCGGACGAATGACTTGATGAATTTTGGTGTGGTTGTTTGGATAATTTCTCGAGAAGGTTTACAAGTATAATAAATTGTTATCATATTATTGCCGTAAAGTATAAATTGTGTATAACAGGGACTATCTATGGCTCAAAGAAACCTTGACAGAGTAAACTTTTTGCTGCTTGGAGAGAGCAGGGCCTGTGGGCCTAAAATGGACGCATTGGCAGAATCATAATATGATCTGCGTACAATTCATAACCCGCAATTCATCTGTTTGACAGTTTTGTAAAATGGTCTACAAATTATGAATTGCTGTAAGAAGTCTAATGTCAAATAGCAGCTGTCAAACGGATGTATTGCGGAATGTATGAATTGTACGCAGATCATAATATTATGATTCTGCCAAAGCGTCCATTTTAGGCCCCGTGATCGTGTTATGATTGAACCTTGAGTTCTTAACAACTAATCGGTATTTGGGCTTTGAGGAGTAAACGAGTACCGAGTATTGCGTCCAGCATCTGTTCAAAATACTGTTTCATTAAACGGGATTGTTTTGCGTACTAGCAAAACAATCCCGTTTAGACGGCGGACATCCATCGAATGCCAGTCGTACGTACGTCTAAAGCCGTTACGAACCCGTCGCGACATATCCGATCTGCACCTGCAGCGACTAAACTACATGTAGTTTATACCCTGCCTGATAATTAGGCCACGTTCCCATTAGCCTGGAACGGCTGTTTAGGCGGGAAATAGCGTCCGTATATATCATTATAAAGCGGGTGCTTTACCGGAACGCTTTAACGGCCGGAAGGTGCTTGCAAATGGTCATAAAATTTACTATTTTACTTTTGGTTTTGGACGTTTTGTTGGTCCAGTTTTAGCGTTATGACCGTTTTTCGCGAACTCCGGAATTCTAAGTAATTCAATTCTGGCTTTTATCACACTGATTGGGTATGATTTCTGGGAGGATATATAGTCTGAAATCAGTGTTATTGGTCATTGATTGACCAAAGCCACAAAAAATACACAATTTTAAACATTTGTTTTCAGAAACCGTTGTTAAATGACGCAGCATCCGTACAATTTCAGCATTTAATCATTGTGATGAAACCACTATAATTACAAGGTAACATGAATTACAAGATAATCTTTTAACTCCGTGGTTTGTTAATACGCGATGAACAGGATTGATGACTCATGTCACTTTATGTGGATAGATTAGTGGATTTCGTTGAAGGAAATTCTATACACGTATGGATATGAGCATAAAACGAAAGTGTACTTTACGGGAGAACATGTTTCTTGGAAAATCCATTTTTTACCCAAACACGTAAAGGTTTCTTACACGATTTATTAGCTGTGTGGTGTTGGTTATCAATATGATATTCGGCCATGCCTTGTGCGTGGCGTACGAGGTGACTGAGGGATTATAAAGGATATGCAGCACTATCTGTCTATGCATATACATAGTGTCGTATTGCATTGAAAGGCTCCCTAATAAACCTCCCCTTAGCAAC
This sequence comes from Tiliacea aurago, assembly GCA_948098905.1. Lineage (NCBI taxonomy): Eukaryota > Metazoa > Arthropoda > Insecta > Lepidoptera > Noctuidae > Tiliacea > Tiliacea aurago. The sequence goes on from OX402591.1 coordinate 21,878,661, forward strand.
AACTGCGAGAGTGCCAGACGAAAAATGGCGCCACGAGACGGGGTGGTGCCTATTGTTTTGTACTTAAAGCTTTGTTTTTAATTAATGGTAGGTACTTACGTGTTGCTGTGGTATTATTTATTACCCAATATCAAGGCTCTTGGAAAGTTATTAAAGCCCTTAATAATGTTATTTATGGCTTTACATTCAAATTTCTGATAATGTGTCAGATAAGACCATAAAATATTTGCTTTCAACATGTTTGCCGGTACCTGTGTCACCAAGCATGACATGTTCCACTCTCATGACTGATGGGCATAATCACAATTTTCACCAACTTCCATGAAACATTACAATAGGTCTTTATCGTGCGGTGATAAAGTTGAAATTTGATTAATCTGTCGTAAAAAACATATTTGCGTATTCAGTAATGCGTATGATAATGTAAAATGGCTCGGGTTTATCATAGGAGTAATTGTTTCCACTCGCATTCCACGATGCTTTGAAGTTGGTACAAATAGATTGTGTTTACATAGACTTGTGTTATATAGTTTTCGCACCGGTAAAAGAGAACTTACATTTGTATTCAGAGATAGTGAAGTCTTGCACTTTTTATGCCCGTCTGCGTCTGCCGTCGTCGTTCTCCCCGTCGCGTCGTGAAAGAAAAACGCCACAAACCGGTGTATTCAATGCATGGCATTCCGCGGGAGTTTTATGAAAATGAGATGCTTGGAAGTAAGTAATATTTTAAGCAGTATGCTCATCTGCTGCTGTTTATGTTCATGTATGTTTGTCAAAACATACATGAACAGCAGCAGAAGAGCATCTTCTATGGGTAACTTTGGTTGCTTTCGTACATGAGTGGTATCTTTTTTTAATGGTTTTGTGACAAAATCTTGTTGGTGTAAAAAACCTTCCTACTTTGGTAGTACTTGACGAGTTCAATATAGAAAGAGAGAAATAAAAAGTATTTATTGGGTTTTTAATTTAATGTGCTGATCAGTTATCGCAAATTTATTACAAAAAAAAACAACCGACTTAAAAATAAACACTTCGGAAGTCGATGTCATTGGATCATTGGATCTGTATTTTAGTTTTTTGTCAACGAGTTTAAACAAATAAAAGTTATTTTTCACTTGGTAGTGGTTTTTTGGAAGCAGGTTGTTTTTTTTTCACGTTTTAGTTCAAGTTATTTATTTCATAACAAAAATACATTTGTGTCGAAATATTTGCACAGTAGGTACACAACAAAAACAATTATAATTTATGTAACCTCGTTCCACACCGTTCATCGAAGTTAGAACGTCTATCCAAATTCAAAATACTAACTTTACAAACATTAATATTCTTGTGTTTAAATACAGAACAAAGTCCCTAGCAAAATGCAACAAAATACATTGAATGTCAAAATATTAAGAATAAAAAAACAACATTTATAAAGTCAAAGAGCAATGAGTACACATATTATTTTAATTTAAGTTTAATTTAATACTAGTTTTAAGATTTTTGTCATTACAAAATTCGTCAATGCTGTAATAGGCTTTATTGATTAACAGAGCCCTGAGTTTATTTTTAAACATGTTCACGTTCTGAATATTCTTTAATTCGGCTGGTAATTGGTTAAACAGATTGACAGACTGCACGCGTGACGAGTGTTTGACAACATTAAGCTTTGCCTGCAGAATAGTAGGAAGATCTTTTCTGCGAGTATCTACTCTTAATTTTTCTTTCATCGTCTGTTTCAAACTCGATTAAGTTTTTGTTTAAGTGAGTAAGGAGAACTAAAATATAAAGACATGGTACCGTTAAAATTCTAAGTTTAATAAAATATTCCCTACATGATTCTGTCTGGTTTAAACGAAGCATGGTTCTTAATGCTCGATTTTGTATAGTAAAGCCTGCCTTAAAATTATATTTATAGCTATGTCCCCAAAATTTAATGCTATATCTAAGCAATAAATTTTGGGGAAATAGTGTAGTGGGTCAGTTTGTAATTTATCTAATTTACAATAGCCTAATGTCAGCTGTTCATCACCTTTTACAAAATATTGCTTTTCCCAATGCTAGGGCGTTCATTGTTGAGGAGTTCTAGTAAGAACCAGGAGAACTGGATCTGATGATGACTTCACCATATGCATTGTGACGAACATACTTACCTTGCTTAGCAACGATATTAATAAAGTACCTAATCGAATCGCAACCCAGGAAATAGCTGATGGCTGAGCACGTAGAAGGATATTATGAATGATGAAATAAAAAATATGGTGATGCAGTAAATTAATTTGATCTTCTAATAGTTTTTGCAAATGTTAAAATTATAATATTTTAATTTAATAATCCTGCTTAGACCTAAATGTCCTTGATGTATCTGTGCAGTCGTTTATAAACCAGTTTTTTTCAAAATTACGACGATTTTTAATAAACCAAACTGGCTCCTAAATCTTTTAATGATTTAAATCCAAATAAAGATAGTCCGTAGCCGTGGACGTTTCTATTATGCAGAGCTTGAATTGAAAAATCTGGTTCGGTATAAATTGCGAATGGTAAATGGCATTCAGTAGCACGGACGTGCAGACGGCTTGCCTGGCTGAGAATGCAATAGCAGAGACAGAATCTGCCTTCAAGCTGCATTTTACGACGAAGGCTTAGTAGTCGCATATTTACGAGCTAGTAAGGAGCAATGATTTGGTTGCAGAAAAGAATTAGGAAAAAGGTTTTGGGGAACATCTTGAGAAATTATCTTCACGGCTGGGCAGCGTTCGGGAAGCTACGCAATATCTTCTCGACCCACATACCGCATTGTCTCAAGACGAAAGTCTTTGACCGGTGCGTGTGCCGTGTTGCCAGTGATGACCTATGGCACTGAAACGTGGTCGCTCACAATGGGCCTCATCAGATAGGGCTATGCTTGGAGTTTCCCTACGTGATCGAATCAGAAATGAAGAGATCCGCAGGTGAACCAAGGTAACCCACATAGACCGAAGAATTGCCAAGCTTAAGTAGCAGTGGGCACGGCACATTGCTCGCAAAACTGATGGCCGATGGAGCCGGAAAGGCTCTGGAGTGGCGACCGCGTACCGGAAGACGTAGCGTTGGAAGGACTCCTTGACGGTGGACCGATGACCTTGTGGTCCAGCAGTGGACATCTTTCGGCTGAAATGAAAGCTAACCAGCCGTTAACGTTATGTTTTTTAATAACCCCGGGCTAGCGCTTAAGCTAGGTACCGCAACGATCTCTCAGCAAAATCTAAGCATGTCTTGGTACTGGTCTTCTCTTTAGTACCTTCTTAAAGAGGCAAAGGCCCCGCTCTCAAGAGGTCGAAGATTAATTTAGATACGCTTCACTGCACCGACCTAATTTTAGCAGCTGATTCAATTTGCGTGAGAATTTTATCTGGCACAATGTCCTCCTCTTGCTAATATTTTCTAGACTGATCCGGCTTAGAAAAAGATAATGTTTATATTAATTGTATTCGACTGCAGACTGAATTATTATGACTCATCTTTTTCGTCACCGTCCATTCATTCAAGGTATGTTTACAAGTACCTAGTACAAACACAGATGTCATTATTGATTTCTGACTTATAAATACAGGCACAGTCTGCAATAGTGACGAAGTGCAAGCGGTTGTGAAGCATTCAGAGGTGTAAAACTATGTGATTAGAATCGGCTTTGAAATTATTAGGACGTCTAATAAATTATTAGGACGTCTAATAAATTATTAGGACGTCTAATAAATTCTTCACTGGAGTCAACTTTTATGCAATTCATCGACCCAACATAACATAATATATACTCTTACGATCGTACAAGCTTTGCATACAGCTCTAAACAGGATACTTGGTGTATAAAATAGCTCTGTTCGCGGTAAAGCTAATTTTGTTTGAATAATCAACGATCAAGCGTCTCTCGTATACATGTGGCAATTCTTGAGAACACAGCACGCGCAAAATGGTGGGTTTTGTTTACGTATTGTTTAATATTTCGACCTAACCGAGTGAAATGCTTGTGAAAATGCCTACGCAGTCAGCAATAACACGTCACTGTGCGCCGTTCATCACAGTATACGGTAGGCCTAATAACCAGATCAGTAATCCATCAATGGATTTTAAAATGTTCCATAAGTATTTTTGCGCGTATCGTGAACGTAGTTAAATGTATGTAATTTGTTTTTTATGGCTCTGATACTTGTTTTATGGTGAAATATAGCTTTTGTATTAGTTTGTTCTTTTGACGAGAATTGAATATACTGTTTCATGTTAATTTTGTCTGTTTTCCGCGACTAAATTACTATGTCGTCAACCCTTGCCATCAGTCTTCCTCCGTTCCGTATCTGTGTTATCACTCAATTCCGACAGTCTTTGACGACATGAGCGCGGTGCCAAGCTCAACCAGCGGACCAGAACAATCGCTTTGCAAAATTTTCGTGTTTTGTCTAAAATAGGCACTATCCACATCAGACATTAAAATTTGTTTTGCTTACTCTATTGCTTCATAGAAAAAAAAAAAAAATAAGTATTTTATTTCAAGTAACAAGACTCATACCTCATACCATACAAGCAGATACAGAAAAGAATACAGACAGGATATCAAGCAAAAAAAAAAGAATTGGCTTGTCCTCCGTTATGAAGATACAACAGAACTCCGTTCGATCTATGGCTGACATTGGCCAAAGAAAAATAAAATTAATACTTTATTATAAACTGCTTCGTTTTCGTTGTAATTGCAAGTGCGTTTAGGGTTGCCAGGTCGCCAAACCTAATAGCCGGACAGACCAGCCAGTTTGGCCGGACATTTGGGTAAAAAGGCCGGACACCCTACATTATTGAGGATTTTGTGTCTCAGTATTAATAGGTACGACAAAAAATTGTATGTAAAATCAAGCTTTTTTTGGTTATTACCTTATATCTTGTTAAATTCTAATGAAATATCAATAAAATCGATTACCAAATCAGTCTAAGTAAGTACTTTATTATTAATCAGTAAAATATAGTCATCAGTCAAAATTAAATTCTAGATACATATTTATCAAAAATTTTAAATTGTTCCCAAAGTAAAAAAAACAATCTAAACCTAACCTAATCTAAGGAGGGCGGGGCTGGGACTGCGGACTGCGGGAGCGACAGTAAGTCGACTCGCCTGCGCTCGGCGTTCGCTCGTTTGCGAAATGTAAAAAGCCTAAGAAAAGCCGGACAAACCGGACACCGGTTATTTTGGCCGGACTCGCAATCGAAAAGCCTAACTATGTCCGGCTTTATCCGGACGCCTGGCAATCTAACTGCGCTTGGTGACCACGGGGTCACGGGGGTTTTTCTATAAGGATAATTCTCGCATAGAAAACCCAATAACGCGCATGCAAGCGTGCATTTAAGGTTATTTTGAGACAATAGTAAAATGTTTGTTTTCTTTGTTCCAGATTCTCATGATGCACCAGCACTGACAGCCTGCCGCAACGATGCCGCCGCGACAATGAAGCACTACTCGAGCGGGCCCGTGACAGTCAATGACTACTTTATGATGTACCTAGCGAGATGGAAGCGAGCCGCTGTTGTGTTGCTGTTCATTTGGGTCGTCGTCACTTACCTTGTTATATCGCCGCTCAGGTGCGTACAAAGCCAGACTTACAACCAGAATCAGCAATTTTCAAGATCTTTATGTGTTCGTGCTGCTATCGCGCAGATTTGTGGAAAGGACGAATCGCTTATTGCAACCGTCCGGCTAGCCAAACGAAATTTTTGCTAGGCTCTTGGAGGAAGCGGGATCAAGGTTGATGCATTTGTAGCTTTAGTTAATCTCGGACCAATAAAGTCAAAGGTTATTGGTTATTTGAGCCTGGGAAAAACGTCTATGATAAATTATATTTATTTTTGTATATTGGTTTTACACATTATAATAAAATTATGTTTTATAAAACAGATGACTTTGGCGTTTTCTAACTGAATTCACTGAGAAGAAAGACCGAAACAAACTCATAGGTCACAGTCTCTTTTAAGGCGATACCAAAATAAATTGGGGACTTCTTCGTAACCATTTATTTCACTATTACAGCATGTATGGACTTAATTTTTGGCTAAATGTAAAGATTAATACTTTTTTATATATTTTTCTGTAATTCCAAAATCCTAAGTAATTTCATTGACAACGTGCGTATTAGGTAATTGAAAACTGGCTGAACATATTTTTGATACATAGCTTAATTTATTTTTAAACAATTTTTATTTGGTTTGGCGCTCTTACGTTGTTATATTTTGGTTCCAGCGCTTTGTTGCGCTCTCTTTTTTCGCATGGGGAAGTAATTGACTCTGTCACTTTCTTATGCCCGCCCAGTTCGCTATGATTCATTTTTTACGTATCACCTTAAAGTCCAGACATAATCTTGGTCAGGCCTATGACGTAGTGTAACTAGACTAATTTAGATTATAGTTCGTAAGTACTTTTGCAGCCTTATTTCCGATACTCTTTCAATTTGCTTAAGTTTCATTTTCTGTATTACAGCGTCAAGGACGGGTAAGCTAATATCAAGTAAATCTTGTGTGGTTCAATCAGTTGCTATTTTGTTTTTGTATAATTTTCTCGCTTCTGGTTTTCTTGTGGTGTCGGTTTGTGTGCAACTAAATATTGTTTCACCTTCTCGTGGATGTTAAGGATAATTCAAAGCATTACGTACACATACATTCTCATGACGTCAAACTGCAATAATAAAACTCTTGAAATAAAAATTGGGTAATCGGGTGGATACGAACCAGCGTGCAGCGTTGCCAGATTTTTTTTTCGGGTAAACCGAAATTTTGAAACCTTTTGAGTAAAAAAACCGGGATTCTGTCGTCAAAATCGGGACATACTAAGAAAACGTAAATAATCAGTTTATTTTTTACTACAATGACTACTTATCCTTTTATTTGAGTTTCAAATTAAGTTTACAATGATGGTATACAACAGAAAATGTATTGTATTGAAAATACGTTACTTTACTATATTCATTAATAACTGTCTGTTTTGCCCTATACCTAAGGCAATTAAGTCTTCAGAGGAATATTCATAAGTAATACATTAGGTACTTACGAATTACTTATTTATTTTTCTTTCCCCGAAAAGCGGGACTGAGCCTGTGCCACGCGGGACATTTACTTACCTAATTATTGGCTAAAAATCGGGAGGTCCCACCAAAACCGGGACGTCTGGCAACGCTGATACGAACCCATGCTCTCCATGAACTATAATAATCATTTCATACGTTGCTCATGGGGTAGTTTTGTTAAGTGTATTTTGTATTTTCGTTTTCTATTTGTTCATTGTAAGTCAAGTATAGTCATTGTAAGGCACCTGACACACATGTTCGAGTCGGCACGTTCGATTCGGCAGTATTCGTTCAACAACAAAACCGACCCGTAGCAATTACTACACCGATTCGGCTCTTGTTCGGCTGGTGCCTTGCGGCAAACTTCGAACATGTAGCACCCCTAACTATTTACGCTGGTAGCACACCTCCGCCGCAAAACCATAGCAGCGAAACCGCATAGTTCAATTGTATTGGTTCGCGTCATGTTCCGCTACTCGCATCCGTTTCGATAAGCGGAACATGACGCTAACCAGTACAATTGAACTACTGCGGTTTTTATGGTTTCGCGGCGGAGGTGTGCTATCAGTGTTAGGGACACTTGGATGCTCACAATCTTTTGTTTTTCAGATGCAATGGGAGCCAAGATGAGGTATCAGAATTCCAGGAGAGGTTAAAAAGAGTGTCGTCGCAGTTGGAGACTTTGAGGCAGCAGCACAGTAATCTTATATCACAGATTAAAAAGTCATCGAGGTAAGTCAACAAGTCAAAGTGAAGTGGTACTGCATCTACATAATGGGCCATGCATGGTACATTTAGGGAGGGGACCGTAATTTAATTGAAAAATGTAGTACAGGTACACCCGAAAAATTATGCGTTTCGGTAATATTTGTGTTTCCGAATTAAGAGCCCTTTTTCCCGAAAGTTTAGGCATGAGACAGCTTGCGCCCGCGTTGCACAGGAGTAGTCGCGATAGCACTATAGCACTGGCGCGGTGCGCGCGAGCCGGTGTTCACGTATTTATTTAATATAAAAAAAAATAAGTGCCATATAAATCTTTCCAATAATATCCCTGTCAAACCCGATTAGTAAATGAAATGTTTAATTTTCATAAAAATTGCGTTCCCCCAAGTCTCATACAACTTAAAATACTTTCAAAATCGACTTTACTTCTGATTTTTTTTTTATCAAGCAAAATGTTAAACAACGTGTTTTTAACCAAAAAAGTCACTAGATCAAACATGTATCTGTACTATATATTTTTTTACGAATTTAATTATGGTGATTTCTCTGAACGTAAATTTCGGAAAAGGGGCCCTTAACACGGACATCGTGCCACAGAGGCAATGCTTCTAAATTTTCTATAACCGCGCTTTGTAGTAATGCACCTATTATAGCACGTTTATATGAAAAAAAAAATAAGTTTTTTAATTTGCATAGAGCGAGAAATCTATATTTTTGTAAACATGATAATACAAAATAGGCAAGTACTTTCATGGTTGTAACAGCTCTTTATTTGATCATCATCGTGCGTTCGTATTTCCGAAGATAAGCTATGCTTCCCGAAGCACATACGTTTCTTTGGAAAGCTGTACCCATTTGTAAAGCCAGAAGAGTATATACTCCATATCTTAGCATAGCCTCTGCTAGTGCCCTGGTGTAAATAGGTCACTCCGTGGTGCGACTTTATACGTTAATTTATCGTATAAAACATCAACGCTTTCGTTGTTATCTTCTTAACGAATTAAAATTGGTGTTAACAGCTATCTTGGCCTATTATGTGGAGCTAGTGGTAAAATTATGTAAAAGTTCATCCTCATTATAGAACATAATAATTATAATAGAGTAAAAACGCATAGGACATACTGGGGTGATGAACTGATGATGACTTTGATGTGATCAAGAGAGATTTTCCTAAAAGGCAACTTAGAGTGGAATACTTTATAGGCTGACTTCGAAAACATGCGACATTTAAGGGGGTGTTCTACCCATCAATATGAACAACTTTTACTATGGGACCAAATTAGAATTCGCAAAAAAAAAAGTCGACCTTCCTATAAAGGTACATAACCGATTGGACCATTTGTTTATGAAGGTTGGCTTTTTTTTGCGAATTCTAATTTGGTCCCATAGTAAAAGTTGTTCATATTGATGGGTCCCTTAAATTTTGTCGCATGTTTTCAAAGTCAGCCCGTATGTGAGACACTTGTGTGACCTGCGAATGTGCTTGTTGAAATAAACATCTTGTTTTCAAATGTGAGATAGCTTAGAAATACGTTAGAGTAACATTCTCGCGGTACAAATATTCTCTGGTCAGATTCTCTGGTCAGTACACACCAATGTTTTTAGGATACAGTGTTCTTTATTAGTGATCGATGGATGCAGTAGAAAGTGTAATTCATAAAGCCCATTGTCATTCATTAGATTATAATTATCGTATTTTAGCTCGAGTTTTGTTAATATGACGATAGTAATCGAGCGAATAGTATATAATTTGTAGCTTGTCGTCTGGATGGCTATTTATGAGCCCCCCCCCCCCACCTGCCAAAAGGTTAATAAAACATTTTAATCTCAATTTAACAAATGATTACTAAAATTATTAGTGTTTCATTCACACCAGATAAGTTGGTTGGTACAAATGGGGATAACAACTACCTCATGCTCACTTCAGATGTTGCTACTATCATTAGTCCAAGAATACGATGGTTATCTGTCACTATCCATTCAATTTTAGGGTTCCGTACCTCAAAAGAAAAATCGGAACCCATATAGGATCACTCGTGTGTCTGTCTGTCCGTCTGTCACAGCCAAATGGGCTCCGAATCAACTGGACCGAATAAGTTGAAATTTGGTTTACATATGAATTTCTGTAACACTAACACGGAGCGTAACGTAAATAAATGAATTTTGAATATAGGGGTCACTTTTGGGAGCAAATTAGAAAAAAAAAGAGTTTGCTAACTATACCGTGTGTGTGACATATCAAATGAAAGGGCTTGTTGTAAAGATTTCAGATATTTGTTTTAATAATTTTAAAATAAAACTTAATTTTATTTAAAAAAAATCTATGAAAATTGATCATTCCCCCGTTATCTTCGAAACTACTCAGCCTAAAATATTGAAAAAATACAGAAAATAGTTCTTTACTTATAGATTACAGGAAACCCATAAGAAGTCTATGGTCAATATTGTGCGTACAAACTTACATTTGCAGTTGGAATGTATGAGGGGCATGTCTTTCAACTACAATATTATTGTATTCAACCACAATTTTATGTTGTTTTTGTTCTTGGGAGAAATTCATCCCAACTACGGAACCCTTCATTGTGCGTGGTCCGACACGCACTTGGCTGGTTTTTTTTGTAAACAAACTACTTCTTTTACGAATTATTGAATACGACCCTGCAGCTGTTAAGTGCAAAAATACGGGGATCCATTTATTACACAAATTGTTAATAGAAGAAAACTATGGGAAAATACAATTTCTCCCTGCAGAGCTTTCTAAAAATTTGAGAAAATTGTAAAGCCAGTATTTCTATTCCATAACTCATCTTTTAATGGGTCACTCTCCAAATTGCACACATTTTGACCGTTTAGTTCAATGATATTATATTAAACAGATATATTATGTTAAACACTCACAAAACAACCGATCACAGAATAGAATAGAATACTCTTTATTATGTACACCTTTTATGTCGAAGTCGTTCCGCGCAGCAGCGGCCAGCACACATACCCACTTTTCATTCATTTTACATTTCACTACGAGTAGATATGATAGAAAAGAGATGGCTTGATAAAATCAACGAGAAAAAAAGAGACAGCTAGTGTTGTCAATTGCGAGTGAATGTGAACAAACATTATGCTGGCCACCAATCACCGAATGACCAAATCCATCACCAAATTGTGAATGGAGTGCATGCGTCCTTGTCGTCCCCACGAAAAAAATATACTTATGAGAAAGTTAGGAAAATAATTGAAATATAAATCGAAGTATATTGCGTACTTAGATGTGGTATGAGATCCCTTGTGTTTTATTAACTTTGGTATCATAATTGGTACACTTTCTAAATACACAGGATGGCATTTTTTGAATTTTTTTACTGCTTCAACTAAGCGTATTACTCGTCGCCATGCGTGTCGCAGACTGAAGTCAATACGTCCCAATTTGGACGTTTTCGATTCTTCACGAATGCGCGCTCAAAACATATCTGTTTATTAAAATATCATTGGTTTAGTTTATGTTTTATGATTACAACTAAACAACAGCAGAAACACAATAATGATAGCTAATTGACCGTACGTACATTACAACAGTGCTGCTATCGTACTGACTAGCTTTCAGTTTTTAACTCCATTCTGTTGTATATTTTTTATTTGCTTGGTGGAGGGCCTGTTTCAGTGTCCGGATAGTGTTACTGCCAATATCCGGACATTGAAACCGGCCCTCAAACTTGTGAACGTTGTTTGAATGTGATTGTTAACAATTCGTACGGACTGTACTGTGTAGTTTAGCTAGGCGGGTGTACTTTTTAATATGTAACTGATATAGAAATGCACGTATTTAGGTTTTGGCTAATCAATTTGGGGAAGTTTGTTGTAGTTGTAGTTATCGAGGTACTTTATCCATAGAGCAGTTAGTAAAGGAAGTACGTCTAACTATTATTTTGTTAACGTAATTAAAATGCTAAAATTGAATGTTGTTAGTTATTTCCTTCTACGCTGTGAACGTTACCATTTACTGAAATTAATAGGATTACAACGATTTAGTAACTCTTTTAACAATTGTGTTAATTTTGCTTAATTCAATTCACTCAATGATTATTGAACTAATGGTTTTCAAAATAATTTTCATCCCGTTTTTTATCCAATCCCTTGACTAAACGATGCTGGTGATGCCGATGCTTAGTTTTCGAGTTATAATTTTTGAATCTGACTAAAATGTATGGGAAAAAACCTGAACGGAACCGGCTTCCTGTTACTAACTTTTGAAATATTAACTTTTCATAACTTTCCAGCCTAAATGGTAATCTGAAGGACATAGACACTGGGTCCCTGTTCCTAGACGGGGGACAGGGGCCAACGGAAGACTACGAGAATCTCAGAAGGAGAATATACTCCAATAGTAAGGAGCTTTGGTACTACGTGCACCACGAACTGACGAAGGTGATACAGGAAGATAATAAGGCGGAGAAGGTACAGACGATTTTGGACCAAATTGGGGAAAGGAAAAGGTTGGTTTTGCTTGTTGTTTTATGCTAGTGAATTCTTTGTTTACTAGGGCTATGCTAATGGGGTATATCAAGAGGAAATCTCTCAACAAAACATATTCATTGCATACGACATTTATTTTATGTAGCCTCGTAGTGGCAGTGCTAATCAAGCTTGACAGTATCCAATGCTAAACGAGTATTATGCGTCCATACAAACATAATGTTGGTTATGTAGCGGAAGCAACATCGCCACATACGAACAACGCGTCACACTGACGTCACGCGAATCCTGCATCGCGCAATCAGAGTTTACCACGCAACTAGCATATATACAACGTCTCGACATCAACCGTCGGGCAGTTGCCCACCAGAGTCGACACCCGTCTGGTCGGAGGATCCTCCCTTTTCTATGGAGGATGAGTGAACTTTACACCCTGTTCCTCATACCACCAAAGTATTAGATATTTTTAATTAAACGCAGCGTAATCAGCATTCCCACTGCTGGGACACACGCCTCCTCTCGGTGAGAGGGAGCGGGCGCACGCGGGCCCAGCGGGCCATACGGGTTGGTAGATGTCACACGTCTTCGAATTTTTTGGTTCTAGGACATGCCGGTTTCCTCACGATGTTTTCCTTCACCGTTTTGGGAGCAGTGGTGATGAAATAATTTACACAAAGTAAAGCGCCTGTCTGGGTTCAAACCTACGACTTAAACAATAAGTTTATTAAAAAAGTTTTCATGCAAAATCAATGAAAATACACGTGAAATGCGTTTGTAAATCTATAAAGTACGGACTAGCACGTGTTACGGTTAATGTAACAAGTTAACAATATATATATATAACATACTAGCTTTTGCCCGCGGCTTCGCTCGCGTTAATTTAGAATTTGATAATCATTTCGGGTTGTACTCTGCTTTTTGAAATTTAAAGTGCTATTAAATAAATCCCGTAATAACATAATTCAATCATGAATTCATGATTCGAAAGACACGTGACGCCATCTATTATCATAAGAACGTTATTGTTGTTTTCCTCGGGGACAGTACTTTTTTTCGGGATGAAGTGGTGAATATGTCCGTTTTTGTACACCTGACAACGTATCTATGTGCAAAATTTCAGGATGATCGGTTCAGTGGTTTAGGCAACCAAACTTACTTTCGCATTTATAATATTAGTTAGGATTATATTTGCTACGGTTGTTGCCGAGGTAAGCTTGTAACTGTAGGTATGTGAAAACCGGTTGCAGTTCGCGAATTTTAAGTGCTCTATGGACGGAAGCTGGACGGATCTCGAAGGAGGTTATTAGGTCTAAAGTTTTTCGGATTTATTATAACGGAATTGTTATTGAGTTTTGTGTGTGGGCTTAATTGTTGTTGTGGTAGTAGCAGATATTATAATTGGGGCCTTTGGTATGAGTTTTTTTTTAAGGATGTGTAATTTTATTAAGGCTGCGCACTCGAAAAAAGTTTGAAAAAAAAAGCATGCAGATGAAGTATCTTTTAGTCGACATTTACAGAGAAATTATATCTCAAAAAAATTGTTAGTAACCAAATTACCTATGTATCGTATTATTATGTAGATTACATGATAATATGATACATAATTTGGTTTAGCCATCATTTTTCTATCGGTATCACATAATAAGAAAAAAAAACACCAAATCACTTCCAAATCGTTGAGATGAAACCATTTTTAATCCTTCATTATGTATCAAAAGATTATAAAAAAAATATCTACTGCTTTACAAAAATTACAATACAAAGGAAACTGATATATATGGTTTTGTTACTTTTTTTAAATATGTATTATTTTTATTATAATTAATTAAAAGTGCGTCCGGTGCGGGTAGCGGGGTGGTGCGGAGATGGGTCGTAAGCTCCGCCCAAATGCTCATTGGTGTGATTACAAGCCTTATGGGGACGATAACCGACTTTTAATGATTTTATACTGAAGATCACGTCTAAATGAGTACTGTTAATGATTTGAAAAAAATAGCATTTTCTCCATAATTTAATATGTGAATATTTTAGATTATGTTTAAATATTACATAGTGAAATTAATTTGTAAAGTTATGTCTAACGCGGCCAAAAAACTGAGAATGGCGCAAAATCTACCAAGCGTATTTTTCTGAAACCTTCACCAATTTGAAGATAATTTCATTATTGATCGTTTAGTATACGCGTTTTATTAAAATACCTTTTGTTTTGTGTATAATAAATTAATAATGCGTCCCCAAGGACTGCGCTTCTTGATGGGCGAGTCCTATTACTGGCTGAACGTACGACGCGTTGCGTGAGCTCAGTACAGAACACGCAAGCTAACCACTCAAGGTCACTGGCATATATCTGCGTCTTATTACAATGGTGTAGAATTGGATTGTTCTTATATTTGGTTCAAGTGAGCGTTGCGTTGTTACGACTCATTATTTATTTTCACGTTTTCATAGTCGGATTATTGTAGGTGATGTGAAGAAAAAGTGAGTTAAATTATGGTGACCAAAAGAGTTATATTTGACAACGTAGCAAGTGGCGCCGTCTATTATTGTTACGAATTTACTGGAATCACCGAAAAGGTCGGATAAGAGTGACACTGGCTGGTGACAGTCACTCTAGCAGAGCTTCGCATCGATGGTTACGTGGCGGCTGTCTTCTGATAACAGAGATGTCAGGGAAGCCGCTGTCGTACCACGTCCACGACGAACTGCTATAATCCAGCACAATTCTAATGATATTGAAGCTGCTGAACCACTAATACGATGAACACTTCTGGTAAAGGCTATCTGCGCCGTTATATTTATAGAGTTTCATTATTAGTAGTCTTGCTTGATTGGATTCACAATCAGACTCTACGTTTATTAAATCTTCATATTTATTTTTATCGATACAAAAATAAAGTAAGTACTTTCTTAGCTTCTTTTCTTTTTCTCGATGACAGTAATTTAAAATCAATTACACCATCGTTTACTTTGGGGTCGCGCCGTACTGAGCTCACGTTGGTACCAATAAATTTTGGACTGAATTCATATTTTAGTATGTTTTGTGGATCCGTTGCGTTATTTATGGAATAAGCACAACTTCTAGTTCAAATGTAACCTGCTGATAATTTTTTATAAGAATGTTACAAATGTTCACCTGGTCGCTTTTATACCGGGTGTAACCTATCTCATAGCCGCTATCTACGTGTTCTGTACATCAGACTAACGGCCGAACCCAATAACCTATCTATCACCAGTTTTGGCATACTGGAGATAGAATAATCTATCGATGGTTTTAACGTCCCAATAATGTATGAGACATTATGGAAACTTACTGGCCCATGCTATTTACTGGTGGGAGGGTGTATCGCCTACAACGGATAGCTATTTGTATGAAAATGCCAAAGTATGCGTCCCAACGCGTATTTCCCTTTCCGTGTTCAACTGGCGACACCGGTCTCGCGAAATCTACACGCTTTTGTTTTACTACGCAATCCTACGATCCCGTGTTCAATTCGCGTCAACTGAGCACGCTTTTGCGATCAAGCAACGTTAAAAGAAGTTTTACAAAACAGTGTGTAATTGAATTGAACACGGTTTTTTAACCTGTCTATTCGAAACAAATCCGTACTGATTTAGCGCGTTCGTAAATGTTCGGGATAAATCGTGCGGGCCGAAGCAAGCGAGAGCGCCCGAAGTTGGATTCGCGCGCTTCTCATTGCAATGTAGCTGTTATTAGAGTGTATTCCCGTTGTCCCCGTTTGCGATATCCCTGTCACGGGGACAGCGGGACGTGATTAAATTTATCTCTCGTTGTCCCCTTATCGTACGAAGTAAACCTTTTTTAAATCGAAACAGCTAGGTTAGGTTAGGTTAGAACTGTGACCACACAACGCACGAGCCGAGCGAGCGTAGCGAGCGGTGCCGCGGCAGCGGCCGGCGAGTGCCAGAAACATATTTTTGAATGTAAAACCAAACCACGGGGACAACGGGAAGTATTTTTAAATATTTAATTGAAGTACCGCTGTCCCCGTAGTCAATTACACACTGTTTTGTAAAACTTCTTTTAACGTTGCTTGATCGCAAAAACGTGCTCAGTTGACGCGAATTGAACACGGGATCGTAGGATTCCGTAGTAAAACAAAAGCGTGTAGATTTCGCGAGACCGGTGTCGCCAGTTGAACACGGAAAGGGAAACACGCCGTACCAACATACGATTTGTTTGACAGGAGGGTACTAAAGATGACAGATTGGTCTATTCCACGAATTGCAGGGATAAACGTAAAGTAGCCAAGCTAAAATTAACTCTTTAGTACATGCAATAATGATCATAGAAGTTTTTTTATATAAACTAATAAAAAAAAAATTGAAATTCAAATATCTCGAACGGTGCGTCCTAAGCAAAAAATAACAGAAATTAACCCCCCTTTGTGACAACCCCCGTGCAAGCACCATGCTAACATGAATTAAAGTTAAAAAAACGCGCTGCTAAGGTAACCCGCGAAATTAAAATTTTATTACGTTTTTTGCAATTTGCAGGTAAGTAACAGGTTGTATTTTGATTCGCGGCCATAACAAATATGGCTCTACAGAATTATATCTTAATCCAGTAACTTATTCAGAAGTAAGAAACAAAGAAGTTTTATAATAAGACCAGGGGACCTAAAATGGACGCTTTCGCAGAATCATATTATGATCTGCGTTCAATTCATATCCCGCAATTCATCTGTTTGACAGTTGTGTATGAGTTTCGTAAAATGGTCCACAAATTAAGAATTAATATAGTGAAGTCTAATGTTAAATAGCAGCTGTCAAACAGATGAATTGAGGGCTGTATGAATTGCACGCATGATTCTGCCAAAGCGTCCATTTTAGGCTCCCAGGTGAGATGTTGGTTGTAACGGAACGCACGGGAGGGTGAAGTCGAGAACCCTACTTATTGTTTTCGTTATTGGGTTCGGCCGTAAGTCTTTGATCAAAAAAAAATATGACAATGTCGGGGATGACAAGCGACGTTCCGCTTCGTTAAGGCTTCTACAGACCGGCGCGGCACCCGTGTCGCGCGACGAGCAGTGCCTTTGTGTCGGGTCGCCAGTCGCGCCGGTCTGTAGAAGGCTTTAAGCGTCTTTTTGGACCAGTTATTCTTCAGTCGGAATCTGTCGATAACAATTTGTCCTTTCTCCAAATCAAAATATTTTATTTCAGATAAACCCGTAAATGCACTTAAATGTGCAATTCCTCCGCAAATAAAGATTTAAAATTTTACTTTATTAACGCTTAAAGTGCTGACAGTATAGGATCGTTTCAGACTGATTCACAACCTGTACGATAGCAAGGCAGTCTTGCAAAATCAATATCCTATCGACCTATTTATTTTAATAAGCCTTATCTGTCAGGGTATTGCACATTTGACGTATCCAGATTATAATCAGCACTTACTCACTTTCATGGGAAACGAAGCACTTAACCGCTTGTACGTACGTACAACGAAATATCAAGTTATTTAGTTTAGGCTGATCTGTCTTGTCATCGAAAGCCTCTACAATGCGACGTCAGTTAATACTGGATATGTATAGCTTGATATTTCGTAGTGTGAAGTGCAAAATGGATGCGTCGTTGGCGATTAAAATGTGATTCTGCCGTTCTATTCAGAAAAAATCTCACCGTGTAAATGTAGGTGAAGTGAGCTAATCCCTCACTGACTGTTCTCTCCACGCTCACTTCACCTAAGTTTTCACAGTGAGATGGTTACAGTACCCCGAGTGTAAGATTGCAAGTGAGTAAACGTAACTAGCTATAATAAAAATCTTCGTTCCACCAACAACCGTCTTCTACGATGTCCTTATCACCGCTCTGGTTTCATACACTCTTCATTCTTTGTCCAGGTGGTTTTTCTTTGGAATGCGCTCCCTCTGAGCATCAGGATGGCAACTAGTAGGTTAACATTTAAGGTAAAGGCACGGGAATATATTCGTAAGAAGTTGGCAGAATCTTCCCGGATCGTTTTCTCCTCCACCAATCGTTATTTCTCCTGACACTTTTTATTTTGTTTAAAAGTATGTATGTATCTATGTATATATTGTTGTTTTTCGAGTTATCTATCCCCTATGTTGCACCTACCATGTTTTGTCTCTGCATCACCCTAAGGTTGACTGGTAGAAAATGCCTCAGGCATTAAGTCCGCCTTTGTACAGTAGTTTTTTTTTACTTGTGCATAAAGTTTTAATAAATAAACTAGCGCGTTTGCGTTAAGATTTTTATTCTCACCCATATACTCGTATAGCATTAAGGCTTCTACATACCAGCGCGACTTGTCGCGCGACGCGACACGGCACAAAGGCCGCGGGACGAGCGGTGCCTTTGTGTAGCCTCGCGTCGCGCGACAAGTCGCCCCGGTATGTAGAAGCCTTTATGATCCATCGGTCAAATTTTAACGCAAACGAAATAGTTACGTTTACTCTCTTGCAAACTTACACTTGGGGTACTGAATAGCACTGCTGATTCGATCGTAACTGGACATAATCGTATAATTAGTATATACAAATCAATGAGTCATGTGTCGTCAAGGTTATTTTAAACAATCACGAATACGCGTGTTTTGTATTGTTTATGTAGCGAAGCTGTGATGAAATTATGACTGTTGGTTTATCTCACTATCTTCCTTTTAATGTGTCTCGATCTTTATATATACAATTTAAAGCATCTTGAGTTATGATTTTGTTTCTTCTGTCCATAAAATAAGCCACTTTGAGGGTACCTACTTCTTTTCTCGAATCTACCTACTCAAATTATATTATAACGTGATTTGTGTTACCTAGCAGGAAGAACACTTTGAGGGTTTGGTCGGAAGGACTTCGAAATAACTTTCCATTCTCCCTGACAAAGATAATCCAAGAGGATCACCCCACAACAGCAAAAAAAGAGGTGTCGTGCCTCTCGATCTTGTCTGTTACTCAGTGTCAACAATCAAGTTAGATGATTTTGAGTTTAAGACGCAGATATATGCCAGTGACCTTGAGTGGTTAGCTTGCGTGTTCTGTACTGAGCTCACGTAACGCGTCGTTCGTTTACCCAGTAATAGGACTCGCCCATCAAGGAGCGCTGTCCCCAATTTGACGTATTACTAATTTATTATACACAAAACAAAAGGTATTTTATTAAAACGCGTATTCTAAAAGTTCAATAATTAAATTATCTTTAAATTGGTGAAGGTTTGAGAAAAATACGCTTGGTAGATTTTGCGCCATTCTCAGTTTTTTATCCGCGTTAGACATAACTTTACAAATTAATTTCACTATGTAATATAAACATAATCTAAAATATTCACATATTAAATTATTTAAAAAATGCTCTAATTTAACATATTTTTTTTTCAAATCCTTATCACTACTCGTTTAGACGTGATCTTCAGTATAAAATCATTAAAAGTCGGTTATCGTCCCCTTAATATCCATAATCAGAGAGTTCGTGGTTAGTCGCAGACTCGTAGGTTGTAACGTGTGGGTTTGATGGAGGTGGATTTTTGATTCCCTTCATAAATCCCACCCATCCTTATTACTGGGGTCGGTCGTAGCCGGTGCAGCACTTTCAACTTCCTTCTATTGTATTCTAATGCTTGGACTTCCGTACCCCTTTCAAGCTTTACTTTCTCTTATAGATATCAGATGTTGCTAAGCCACGATACAAACATCTTTTATTTTTCGTGTCTTTTTATGACGACATAAAGTACCGTCATTGATAAAAGTCTGTAATTATTAGCAAAAAAAAAAAAAATTGCATAAGCATAAATCACTTATTCTAGTTACTGTCCCCGGCACGTAAGTTGGCAAGAGTAGTTAAATGCGCAGAAGTCATTTTTTAGGACTCTTTGGGGGTCAAACAGGACGCGGGGAATGAGGGAGCACCGTTCCGAGCACGCGATTGGTGCGTCAGTCGATACTCGCCTCCCGCACCTCGACCCGCGTTCCATTCGCTCCCGATTACACTTGCGTGGACTAAAATACCCTTTGTTTTTGTTGAGTTTTGTTAAGTTTTTGATACGAATTATTGTTACTATTTTAAATTAAGATTATTTTACGAGTGTATTTTTGCGGCAGCTACTAATGAAGCTTGTTGACCTTTAGTTCTCGTTAACATTGATTTTTGAAAGGCCACAATAACTAAAAATATGTTATTATTATATATTTTATTTATAACACATAATAAACTTCACGAATTCCTCTCCTTTCTTTAACTTTCTTCTAAACAGACATGTTTATAATAAATGATGGTAATAACCATAGAATAATGACAAACAATAAAAGTGACCATTTTTTTGTTGCATAGGTAAGTGTACTATGCGTGAACTTACCCCCACTATCCCAAACCTTGCCAAGATTGTGCAATGGGGAGAATCCTGGGTGTTAGTATGCTCCGCCCTTTCCCAGGTTTTCCAAGTTTAGATCATCTAATGTCAAAGCACATTGGTAATTATTGTTTTAAATTCTCGACACTTTTTTTTTATTGTATAAGTAGGTACATTTAACCGCTCGTCAGTGGTGAGGGTGACACATGACACTACAACAATCATTCTTACCTACTGCTACAACATCTAGGCGTTGTTAATGTCAAATTGTTACCATTGATGTGCGAATGACTGTACCTGCCAACAAGAACAATGTTCAGATAATCCTGTCCAACTCTTTTATCTATTACTTAATTAAATAGTGTTAATTAATGTTTACGACGAACTCACATGGTTACTCTCGAAATAAGGTTATCATGTCATGACCCCAGTTGGTTGTATGATTGCAACATGTCAATCGAGTGTATACTTGTTTTCCCGAATACTGAAATTTAAGCAATAGGTACCAGTGTACTAGTACCTACACACTAGCACTTTGATCGTTTTTTCCTGATAGTTTTTTCCTCCAACTAAGCTAAATCGGGATATAGGTGGTCAACATCGATAGTGAGAAAAAGGCACTAGTGAACAAACTAAAAATATTCTAATAAATGACTTTGTTCCAGGGGAAACAAGATATACCCCTTCACTGTTTCTCTGTTCTAACTTACCCTAATTATCTTGACTTGTCACTATACAGCGTGTTACGGAAAGGGTATATCCATACAAATAGGGTGAAGAGTGCATCTGGTTCAGAATCTCTGTACAAAATTTCAGCTCAAAAGTTTTATTAAATTTAAATCATAACAATAACAAACGTGTCACCGCACTACGAGGGTCATTATCCATTATCTGTGTCTGTGCGCCTAGTACACACACACACACCTGCCACAGCTCTGCGACACGGCGCCGCACAGACACGCGGCGGCGCGGGCGGGATCAAACGAATGTATTAAAACGTGTACCGATCAGCTGACTTGGTCTAAGGCCCGTATTAATAGAGCGTTACTCAGTACTCAAGCACTACTTAGGACTAGTTTCAACCAATCAAATGGCTTGAATCTAGTCTTAAGTAATGCTTTAGTACTGAGTAGCGCTCTATTAATACGGGCCTTAGTGATGTATAGAATTCAATTAAAAACTTTTGATTTTTATTAATTAAACGTTTCTTAACTTTATAATGATGTAGGTATTATTAAAAAAACGTTGACATGTACTTTGTTATTAGCAAAAGAATCAGTGCCTTTGATAATTATGAATATACCCTTTCCGTGACACACTGTAGAACTCCACTCTTAGGGAATCGCGTGTCGCTTTGTGAGATAACATTCTTCAACCCGTATCCACCAATGCTGAGTGTTCTTAAGACTTTAGAGGTATGAAGAACAGGGTGTAAAGTTCACTCATCCTCCATAGAAAAGGGAAGTTCGTCCGACCAGACGGGTGTCGTGTCTGGTGGGCAACTGCCCGACGAGACGTCGTACGACGACGACGAGACGTCGGGACGTTGTATATATCGACGATGAAATACCAATACCTTCCCTTTTAACTTCCTATCTTTTTCTAACTCTGTAAATGGTAGTTTTAGAATAAAAACATACTTCACACCATATTTCTATTCCAATAATCAGATTATTAAAATAGATAAACCGGGACATTTTAATATATAGGTATATATAAAAAAAAATAAGTTTTTTCGTCTCCTGTAAACTTGCAATTTTTTAGATGAAGATATTTGTAGTGCGTCATCGCTATGCTAGTTGCGCGGTAAACTGCTTGCGCGATGCAGGATTTTGCGTGACGTCAGTGTTACGCGTAGTTCGCATGTGGCGATGTTAATGTGGCCTACAAGACCCCTTCATTGCACACCATTTTTTTCAGTCCTGGGGCTCCTTTCATTGCTACATGTTCTTACCTCTTACTTCGTCTCTTTCTCTCATAGAGTTACATACACATACCATAAACTCATGCCTTTTCTCCATGGGGGTAGGCAGAAACTATAGAACGCGACCTATTACGAACTTACCTAGTAAATTAAATAAAAACCGACCTTTATTCCAGATCGCTGCTATCCGACCAGCAAATGTTTGAAGAGCTGGATGGGTACCACGAATGGCGGCAGATGGAGGCAGCCAATGTGAGCGACCTAGTGCAAAGACGACTACATTATCTGCAGAACCCGCCTGACTGCAAGGATGCTAGGAAACTTATATGTAATCTTAATAAGGTAGGTGCAGTTGAATAATCAATTTGGCAAAATTAGGATTTGTAGCCCAGTCTCACGCCCAGTTGGAGTGTGGTGTTGCTGACCAGAATGCACCACGTGCCACCCAATGCACACAATAAGCGCTGGCACGATTAATACTTCTGTGGCTGTCACGGATGGCATAGTTAAACCTGACAATTACCACCCACCATTAGATATCGACATTAAAATGAAATCTACACGTACTTCTGATGTCATTGAACCAAGTAACATTGATACCAGTAAAGACTGTAATTTCAAAAAATGTAACCGAGATAAGCTTTTTGATTTACTTTCAAAAAAATCATGGGAGAAGGTTGTACAGACTGACGATGTATATTTAGCTACATAGTACTTTTATGAGTCAATTTATTCCATCTTGTGTACCAAAGAAAAGACGACCTAAAACCACAGTAGGCGTTATCCGATGTGGTTCACAAAAGACATAATTCAGGAGACTAGACTTAAGCTCAAGTGGCATACTGCTTGGAAGCGCACTAGAAATTTTGAAAACTTGTAAAAAACACTTGCTTGCCTCTATTTCCTATTTTTAATCTATCATTAAAAACCGGAATATACCCACCACAATGGAAGATTTCAAGGGTCACTCCTATTCCCAAGAGTTTGAATAAAAAATTTGTAGAAGAATTCCGTCTCATTGCCATTTTGTCATCACCAGCTAAAGTTTTTGAAAACATACTACATAACTATATTTATTTCCAAGTTGAAAAGTATCTGTGTAATGAACAACATGGTTTCAGAGCAAAAAGATCAGTAAATACTAACCTTCTTACCCTAGTAGATTACATATCTAAACGATTGGACCGTGGGGGTCAGGTCGATGTCTTGTACTTTGACTTCCGGAAAGCGTTTGATAGGGTCAATAATGATATTCTGCTGGCTTAGCTATGTGCCATCGGATTTCCCCCAGGGCTGTTACAGCTCCTCGCTGACTATCTTCGCGATGGTCAGCAGTTGGTCAGACTGGGCCTTTATGAATCCCAGCCCTATCATAGGCTTTCCGGAGTCAGTCAAGGATCAATTCTGGGACCGCTTCTCTTCTTGGTAATGATGAATGATCTTCCTTCAGTTATTCATCACGCCAGAAGTTTATTATACGCAGATGATTTAAAACTCTTTTCCGAAATTAATTCTGAAGTCTATAGTCTGGCACTGCAGCGTGATATTGAGGCGATATTAAGCTTATTTTCGAGCTGTCGCAAGATATAAATCGAAAATTGGGAACACCAATTACTTTGAAGGATAAAATAAGGAATTCAATTATCTGGAAAAGAACCGGAATTACCGACATAGCTTGCAGAGTAAGCAAACTGAAGTGGCAGTGGGCAGGCTATGTTTGTCGAAGGACCGATGGCCGATGATGAGACGAGTCCTGGACTGGAGACCGCGTATCGGCAAGCGTAGTGTGGGACGCCCCCCAGCTAGATGGACCGACGACCTTAAAAAGGTGGCTGGGACAGACTGGATGCGGAAGGCGGAGGACAAGGTGTTGTGGCGCAGCCTGGGAGAGGCCTATGTCCAGCAGTGGACTGCTATAGGCTGAGTTGATTGATTGACGAAACCCTATCTATCACCTTTACTTATAAAATGAATGGTAGCGCTATTACTAGAACATCTGGAATGAAGGATCTAGGTGTCACATTTGACAACAAGCTAACGTTTCATGATCACATGGTGGCAAAAGATTCATGAGCAAAAGAAGATCTTGTCAACATGTCTGGAGTATTGTGAGATGAGCGTATGACTGTCGAGTAGCTGTATTCTTTTGTACAAATATAGTGTGTTGTGTCTTTAACTAATGTAATTGGCCTTTGGCTTTTTTATGTTAAAGTAAAAATAAATAAATACAATAGAAGAACGTACTGTCGATAAGAAACGAAAACCATGTTATATTTTTTTTATTAGGATGAATCAGTCTGCCTGGCTTTCTGGCTCATCGACCCACAAGAGGGATCATAATAAATCAATATTATTTTGAAAATAATGTCATCAAAAAAAGGACAATATCGCACCTAAATACAAAATTAAACAAGAAAAGAGTTACATAAAGCGAAAGTGGCTAAGTAGTACACAAATTATCCTCCACCCACGATAATCATGCAAACTATTGCATTCTACATATACCTAGTTTAATGTGCGATATCTAGACATTAGGCCCGGTGTACACTGCGCGGTTTCTTTACGGTACGGCTAAATAATTAAAAGCGATAAGTAATATAAAGCTGAAGAAAAATATTACAGAAAGTGCTGCCTTGCTTTTTTTAATTATTTTTTTATTTAGGATGGGTTTGCTCTTGACCTTAGTCTAGGGCAGAGGTGACAGAGACAAAGTCGACGATGAAGTGAGCTTACCCAGAAGAAGCCTGTTCACCCTAACTTTGAAGAGAGGGTTGTATGCGTTTGGAAACAGACGCAGGCAGAGAGGAAAAGTAAAAAAAAAGTAATAAAAGTCGACTACTATTTTTAATCACAAGTCAAATGCCGAATTACGGCTTTACAAATTTCAATCCCGGTATTAAAAACGCAAAAAAATTACCGGTATCGCGGTTATTCGGTAATACCGAATACCGGTATCCCTGCTCTAGACACGGCAAATCACCGGTTCTATGGTATAATCATAAATCTTTATTTATCTCAACATCATATTACAGGCACTGGTTAGTAAAAAAAACCGGCCAAGTGCGAGTCGGACTCGCGCACGAAGACTTCCGTACCATTATCTATAAAAATGGCAAAAAAGTCACGTTTGTTTGTATGGGAGCCCCCTTAAATATTTGTTTTATTTTAATTTAATTACTTATTTTTGAAGTGAATATATAACTTAATATTCTGTGAATATTTCAAGCGTCTACCTGTTGCCGTTATCAATATAGAGCAAAAACGAGCAAAAAAATCACGTTTGTTGTATGGGAGCCCCCTTAAATATTTATTGTATTCTGTTTTTTAGTATTTGTTGTTATAGCAGCAACAGAAATACATCATCTGTGAAAATTTCAACTGTCTAACTATCACGGATCATGAGATACAGCCTGGTGACAGACGGACAGACAGACAGACGGCGGAGCCTTAGTAATAGTTCCCGTTTTACCCTTTGGGTACGGAACCCTAAAAAGTACAATCTTAAATAGAGAATGGTGTCTGAGGTAGGAGAGTCTAGAGTTACAGAACACCCAGCTCTCATAGATAGGACATATTAATTTCCAAAAACAGTTATAGTCAGGATACTATAGGAATAATAAAAGTCTGAAATTGCAATTAATTATAAGCAGAATCTATAAAACTAAAGATAAATCAGTTAAAAATGTACATGTAATACACACAAGTTACTTTTAGCCTTAAACAACTAGAAAAAAAAAAAAAACTAAATAATGTAAATATTGCAATATCTTTCCTTTCATTTAAAATAGCTACGATAACGCAAAGCTACATATTTTATAAACACACGGCGAATAAACCGTAGTGTTTCACGGCAAAAACTGACGTGTGTGTACAACGGGTCTTATTTATGTCTTTCCTTTCATTTAAAATAGCTACGATAACGCAAATAAACTATATTTGATATTTTTGCATTTTTTTGGTATTCGAACCATTTTAATAATTATTTTTTTTTATTTATTTGGGACAAAAAACAGTTGTACATTACAGCAATTTATGCAAATTATTTTATATTGTATTGTATAGCTTCAAGTTTTTTATGCGAACAGACAGCTGTGCTGCTGGGGAGTTTGGTGCGCCACTTCTTCTTCCCAGCTAAAGCACTAGGAAGTGGGGAAGGGTGGGCGTTTTTGAGGGACTGTCTCATGTAATTTTTGACGTTCGAAAAGTGCTGATTCTCAGCCTAGTTTGAATAAATGACTTTTGATTTTGATTATGATTTTGAGCATTTACAAAAAGTCGTTTTATTACAGTCGAAAAACGAATAACCCACACTATTGTCCACGAAGTCCATAGATGATATTATGAATGTCTATAAGTTACAACGACACTTTCCTTGATTTCCTCGTTATTGTTTAAAAAATCATCTTTCGTTTTATTCATTCATCGTTGCTACAAAATAACAAGATTTTGTTTGGCAAAACATTAATCTTATCATAAAAAGTAATTGATTTGACGTTCTTCCACATTTCCTTTCTTTCTTCGACATCTAAACATATAATGTAGAAAACAATATGAAACTTAAAAAAAAAAAATAAAAAAAACTATTTAGTTCAAAAACACGGCACATCATAAAAAAATAGTAATAGGTTACATATGAGCCATAAATGCTAGATTTCAAAAATTCCCTGAACCCCACACTAGGATTCCCTGTATTGTGGGGTCCAGTCTCTCCCCAAGTAAAGCAAACATTTTTAAAGTTAGTCACTTGTTTGTTCTAAATGGTTCCCCAACTGTTGCCATCAATCTCGATTAGCCCATTTAGTCCTGCAATTCTTTCTATAATTAGAGTAACACTAACTCTACTCTGAATATAAATCCGAAGTATCGGCCGAATGTTCGGCCGTTTCTTGACTACGGCTAACTATGGCTGACTACGGCTAAGAAAAAAAAAACGTCAGTCAAAGAGTTAGGCCAAAGTTAAAACCGGCCAAGTACGTGTCGGACCACGCACAATGAAGGTTTCCGTAGTTAGGATGAATTCATCCCAAAAACAAACTTAACATTGTAGTTGGAAAACATGCTCTCCCATACATCTATATACGTTACGGTCAATTCTTCAACTGCAAATTTAAGTTGGTCGACGATTACTCGTTAATTTGTAAACCCTTCTTAGCTGTGATAGTTTTCCTTTTAATTTCGTTATATATACTACTGCCAAGATTTTTTTCACATATCCAAAACCAACCATTTAGCTGGCAGGGGGGGGGGGGGGACACTTGACTCTAACAAAAAATTGCACTTTAAAGCTTAATATTACGCAAACGAATCTCAGAATTGAAAAATGTTTTTCACAGACCCACAATATTTTTGAACGGCCTATCAAACGATACCCCACACCATGTATTAGATGAGAAAAAAAAATATCATCCCCGTTTTACGTGCAAGGGAGGTACCCTAAAAAAAAATGTTTTTCATGGTTTTATTTTACGACTTTTTCGGCGTGGTTAATATATACACCCATGCCAAATTACAGCTTTCTAGGACTTAATGTCTCTGAGCTAAGGGCTAAGCCGGGGACAGACGGACGGACGGACAGACAGACAGACAGACAGACAGTCGGACATGGTGAAACTATAAGGGTCCCGTTGTTTACTACGGAACCCTAAAAATGGGACTTGAAGTCGGGTATGGACTCGAAAGTCAAAAAAGGAAACTTTGGAAGTTATAAAACGGCCGAACATTCGGCCGATACTTCGGATTATCGCTTCGGAGTAGACCCCAAGGAACTGGGGCTTAGGGTGTGAATTCGCGATCACGGAACGAAAATGAAAGAAACAGCTGTAGTAGAGCTTACCTCTTTGCGAAGGAGCTCTTCCGGGGAAGAACTATCACCAGCCTTATTTTTGCCGTCAAGCAGCGTTGCAGTATACAGTAGTGCGGGGTCATTGTACACATCATTATGAACGACTTTTACTATGGGACCAAACCTGAAATCAAGAAAAACCTGCTGTTCCCTACATTTAGGTTCGAATAACTCATCAAAATGTAGGGAACAGCTGACTTTTTTTCACAACTTTTACTATGGGACCAACCCATAGTAAAAGTTGTTCATAATATTATGAGTACAATGACCCCTTGACCCCGCCTGCCAAGCGTGGCGATTATGGCAAATCCGCCCCCCTTTTTTGGGGGAGGCCTATGTCCAGCAGTGGACGTCTTTCGGCTGAAATGATGATGATGACCCCTTAAGAGGTTGTGCGTTAATTCCGGGACATGTAGTATATGTTTCGAATTGAGATGGTTTTAGATGGATAACAACCCATCTATTCTGTCAAAACCTCACCGGGAAAACTTAAGTAAGTGAGTATTATTGTGAGGTTCATACAGAAAAGACCGGCAGTTTTATATCAACGTGGTGAACCTTCTATTAGCCCAGCAAAAAAAATTAAAACACAAAACTATCGTGTTTATTTTAATCGCCCACCTGTTCCTATGAATCTGCAGAGGAGCCCTACAATCCCTGCGCTATAATTAGATCGCAAACAAACGCACCAGTGACCATCCGTCACTTCGCGGCTCGCGGTGACACGTGCGTACGCAATATACGCACAGTCATTAGGTCATCGACACCGTTACGTAGTTTACTTTACCTTGTACTAGTATGATCGTAATAAAGGAAATTGAGATTTTTTATTAGTATCTCATCTAATGGGTTGTAAATGCAATGCGACTGGAATGTTGAACCGACAAGACCACATATCGTACAGCGGTATTGTGTTTATAAACCGTACGAAATTGGAAGCATACCTTTTAAGAGGTCTTTGTTATGATGAAGAGGTTACTTAAAGAAAGAAGAAAGAAATAAACTTGAACTTACTGGAACATGTTCCAAAAATTAAAGTGAGCCAAAGGGGGCAAGGCAAAATTGTGTTGTGCAATCAGTAATTTTGATTGGATTTCGGATTATTTTTGGATACAAAAAGTAAATTTTTGATTTACGTTTAACAGTGGGTAGTATACCCATGATTATGTAGAAAGACGTCAACATATGAAAACATTTTACTTTCAAATTAAGTCGTATTAGAAAGAATATTCCTTATATTTCCTAAGTTTGTGACGTATCAACGAAGAAGTAAGGGGGCTCATGAGAATTTTCATCTAAGGTTCTAAGTTCGATAATTCCCCTGGGTGTTGATACCCATTATCATTATCCATCAGGCTGTTCTGAAATATGAAAGAATAGATTTAAAAAAGTATTTGCAAATATTTCATAAGCATCAAGTTCAAATAATACTTACTCATTTATAGAAATTGTTAGAGCGAGATATATACCACGAAAAATCGATAAAATAAGTACGTAATTCTTTACGTCGAGGTTGTTAGGAAATAGACCATTAAGGCGACGATAACCTACTTTTAATGATTTTATACTGAAGATCACGTCTAAATGAGTAGTGTTAATGATTTGAAAAAAAAAATATGTTAAATTAGAGCATTTTCTCAATAACTTAATATGTGAATATTTTAGAATACGTTTATATTACATAGTGAAATTAATTTGTAAAGTTATGTCTAACGCGGATAAAAAACTGAGAATGGCGCAAAATCTACCCAGCATATTTTTCTGAAACCTTCACCAATTTAAAGATAATTTAATTATTAATCTTTTAGTATACGCGTTTTATTAAAATACCTTTTGTTTTGTGTATAATAAATTAATAACGCGTCAAATTGGTGACAGCGCTCCTTGATGGGCGAGTCCTATTACTGGCTGAACGTACGACGCGTTGCGTGAGCTCAGTACAGAACACGCATGCTAACCACTCAAGTTCACTGCCATATATCTCAGTCTTAACTAGTAACAGCATGTGGTTGAAAGATTTCAGTAATAGTGTATTTGTTAGCCTGCCTGAAGTATATGTAATTTCAAATCAAATCAAATCATTTATTTTTTGCCAACATGGGTAGGGGTACAGATGTTATACAAGTTTTGATAGTGTTCTCCATGCTCTGCCGTCACTTGGGCATGCAAAATTTACACATAAATTACAATCTACTATCAAAATACAAAATTATTAAATTGGAAAATCATTTTATCTTTCAAGGTCAAGAAGTATCTAGTTGTCAATAATTAAATTAATGTCATATTAAATATTGAAATAAATAAAAGTCCTAGATAAAATAATAATTGTGAGTTACACATGTCATTTCTATTATTGAATAACTGATAAATAATATGGGCCATATGGATTCCCTTTTTGATACTCCTTCAAATTTAATCCATTCTTTTAGATCCGCACTTTTAATAATCATTTAGATAATGTCGCAAAAAGAAAACTAGAACAGCTTCCGAAGATTTAAGATGAAAATATTATTTTGTAGAATTAAAATTTAGTTTTCCGGTTTTAACTAATTATAAACTGTAACATAAGATACTTCTGCGAAACAACAAACCTGGCTCGCAATTTCTTCTAAATATAAACGCAAAGAACCGAAATAAACATAAATATAGGAAAACAGCGCATAAGTCGTTCCATATTCCAAAAATACTTTTTCTTCCGGAAAACATAATTGTACTAAAAAAAGTCAACGCCTTTTACGACATTGTGTTGGTGCAGAAGAAAATCATTTTGAACTCTTTTATCATACGCGCAAGGTCAATAGTTTAATTATCTAATATTGTGATTTGACCTCACGACCCCCACACGCGGAACGAGCCTTAGAATTGAGTTATCATCACTTATCATCAGCAACATTGTAATAAACTAGCGCGGAAGATTGATGATGTTGGCGCTACTTTTTGGCACATTTTTATGCCATTAAAGCACAAATTGTTACGTTAATTTGGTTCGAAAGTTTTGTGCAAATTAATTAGTAGATGTTGCGTGAATGTTTCACATTCAAATTAAAGGCTTCTACATACTGGCGCGACATATCGCGCGACGCGACACCGGCAGAACAATTTCTATGAAAAATTCAAGCAAATTGTTCTACCGGTGTAGGGCCAGTATGTAGAAGCCTTAATATGAATTTTCGATATGCTTTCGATCGTTGGACCGTGTTTTCCGATTGAGTAATCTATTACTATTTATATCTGATCTCTAGAATTCGGACGTCAGAACAGTTAAAGCTTGGATTACAGTTCGGGTCGGAATCATGACTCCAGCACTCTAATTGCGTAACACAGTTTGAATCACAATCCGAGAATTTTGAATAATATTGCTAATTCATTAGTTCATAGGTTTAAAGAATCGTCTGCTCAACAACTTAAATTACGCAATGGACTGTTACAATGAATTTTAGTGATCAATTGTCATTTAATGAAGGTGTGCTATGCAAACTGTCAAAATGGTTTTTTGTGATCAATTGTAATTTTATGTTTCAGTCAAATTAGCGATCAACTTCGGAATGAGACCTAATAATCTGAATTTTCGTACATACCTTCAATTTGGCGTACTAAAAGTTGTCTCAAAAGTCTCATAAAATCTCGTGTCGGCATCGTAAGTCATTCAAGGTCAAAGGTCAAAAGTAAAAAAAAAAGTTTTTTGTGATTATCTCAGTTTCTATTGCTCCAATGATGTTAACATCTATAATAATATTTTTTTTTATAGATGTCTCGCGAAAAACTGTTTTTTTTTTACCTTTGACCTTGAATAACTTACAATGCCGACACGAGTTTTATGAGATTTTTGAGACAACCTTTAGAACGCCAAATAAATATAAAAAATACAAGAAACATATTATACAACATACATACATATACACATATACATATATATATTATATAATGATTATAAATTCAGCTTATTATCTTTCATTCCGAGGTTGACCCCTTTTTTTTGCTAAAGTGACTAGACTATATTATGTGCGTTACGCAATTAGCCCGCCGGTCTGTTGACATTTTTGTTATTTGATCAGCCTTCGATAATGGCAGTAAAACGTTACCTATTGTGGTACCTACATAATAAAAATATACATTTAAGCCAGAAAATGTTAATCTTTGTTCCCGTGCATGGTTTTGTTTAGTTATCTTGTTACGAGTACTAGCAACTGAAATTCGAAAGCTGCATTTCACACATATTCGTGACTGTCAAAAGGTCAACGTAGGAACTTCACATGCCATGCAAACATGTACTTACATGGAAGGGCAGCTTTGTATGACAGGTGGGAATAGTAAGTGGATTAAATAAAAAGCCTCGGCAAATGACGAAACTTAGGTATACGAATTTATGTTTGTACGTTCATCGCACCCTGGTTATTGAACTCCGCTACCAGCATTTTTGCTTACTAGCCAATGTTTCTGCCCCAACACGAGTTATCATGTCGACATGACACAGAATATGAGTAACGTGAAAGAGAGCCTTGCGCATCCGCCATCCTATAAGTATAATTTGATACAATACCGTAAACTTTACCGTCCGAAAATGTTTATATTGAGCGAAATTGGATAGCTCCAAAAGATAATCAGTTTATACATAAAATCTGTAACTGATATTGGCAAACCTTACATAATAACGAAATAGGAAATCGAGGATATTACGTAATGTGACAAAAATAATCGCTCATATAGCCATGACTTCCGGACAACTTTTGGACGAGCATTATTCGTGATTATAATGTACGGCGCAGCGCCCATAATTGTATTTAGACACGAGGCCAGCTTGCGAATCAGTTCAGTTGATAGTTCAGTCAATGGCCTTTGACTGGCCTCATGTCGTTGTGTCCCACACTCGACAAGGAAGCGACTAGCTGTTGACTATTTTTAACCGACAAAAAGGAGGAGGAGTATGTTCATCTGTATGTTTTTTTTAGTTTCTGGTTCTTACCAGGAGAACTCCTCAACAATTAACGTTCCTGCATCGGGAAAAGCAAATATTTTGTAAAAGGTGATGAGCAGTTGACATGAGGCTATTGTAACTTAGATAGATTACAAACAGACCCATTAAAAAGTGAAAAATAAAAACTTTACAAAAAAAAAAAACCAACCGACTTACAAAAAAACACTACAATGGTGAAAAATTACTTTAATTTCGGAAGTCGATGGCAAACAACTAATTACAGATCCAAAGACACCGACTGACCAAAAGTTTTTCTCGCTCAAGAAACTTACAATGGAGAGTTCTTGCCGGCAGTGTGAACAGTCCGCGATCAACTATTAATATATGTACGTATCTCTTTGACAGACCTGGAACCTACTTCTATTGTACGTTTCTTGAGCGAGAAAATAGTCGATGGCTAATCACTTCCTCGTCGGGAGTGGGACAGGCCTCGTAGGAAGGTATACTTTTAAAGACAGTCCAGTACTGACTGGCTTTGTGTACCCGGTAGTCAGTGGCACAAGCCGCTGAACTGACTTATTGAACGAACTCGCAAACTGTTCTCGTGTCCGAAGCCCATTGTAGACACCGCACCGACTATAATTATTATCACGAATAAAGCTCGTCCAAAAGTTGTCCGGAAGAGATCACTATGTGCCATAACTTTTGTCAAATGTCCGAAGCCCATAAACGCCAGGGGATTACGTGCAACGTGCATGTCCGTTATGCTAAATGCTTCTGAATGTCAATAGACCTGCTAAAATTAACACTGGTCTGTTAGAACTGTTTAGATAGTTGTGGTTACGCCGCCCCGGTTCACGGCACACCGCCGTTACAGTATTTATATGAGGTGAAAAACCTTTGGAAGGTCGATATAATTTTAAAATTATGGTTTAATATTACTATCTATTAATATGAACCATCATTTTAACGATTAAGATGACAGGTCTTTGAGGTTGTGGTGATTTTTCGATATATGCCTCCGTGTTGACAAATTTATCGTAATAGCGTAGGTAATTTCGTAAACTGCTTTGATGGGTGCATTTTACATTGTAAGTATGTTGAAAATCTGTGGAGAAGAGGAGGAAATATTGGGGTAAAAGAGATAGGACAAAAGGCTGAAGGCTGGCTGGGTATGATGATAATCGCAAAAGTTCATGTGGTTTCTGTTTTATTCTCAGAGTAACAAGCGCTTGTGTATACATGAAATTCAGATAAAGATTACATTAAAATAAACAATCAAAATCAACCAATCAAAAATCAACTCAATTATCCAAGTAGTTTGTATTTATTTTGTTTCTTATTTATAATCTCACTGTATGCTGCTCCGGTCGGCGTCATCACGTCAACGCCTGCTGTCGCGGAAAACCAGCGCTGGGGCTCTGTCTCGCATACGGTCGCAGCATTATGCTGTGCGGTGGCCGTTTTGCGTGGATGTGACGCATATTTTCCCCCTACTTGTTCTTTTTGTATTCATGTTCTTTCTTTGCGTCATGTTTACCGCAAATAAACGTATTTTCTTTCTTTTCAATCTATTCAAAACGCAGCACTAAATCGAAATAATCCATTGTCTACACGTCACTTATTTTTTTTTTTTTGTCACCAGGGTTGCGGCTTCGGTTGTCAGCTGCACCACATAGTGTACTGCCTGATATTCGCGTACGCCACGGAACGCACCCTTATCCTCAACTCTAAAGGGTGGCGGTACAATAATAAGGGCTGGGACTATGTGTTTATGCCTATCTCTGATAGCTGTACCAGCTCCTATGATGATAAGGTTGTGCAGTGGCCAGGTAATTATTCATCAGTTTTGCTATTGTTTTGCTAGGCGAAAGCTTTTTCAAACATTTTCAATATTTTTTGTAATATAATTTAAAAAAAAAATGTAAATGTTTGAAACAACTTACCCTTAGACCGTGGTCGTCTTACACCATTTATTTAGGCTATACATTTTTCCCGTGAACCAGACGACTCGACTCGAGCCAATCGAGAGATGAAAAAGAAAAAACAAAAAAACTTTAAATTGTTTTTTTTGTTTTTGTTTTTCAGTCGTCTGGTTCACGGGAAAAATGTATAGCCTAAAAATGGTATAGGACGTCCACGGTCTAAGGGTTCCATCAGTTATCTTCGGAAAAACCGAAATAAATAGGCGAAAATTGAATATTTTAAGTTTTTTTTTCAAAACGGCAATGCTTTGATATACGTCGTAATTGATGTCATCGGATAATAACACATTCATACATTCTTCTCGCAATAGTCTGTTGTTATGTATCGACAGTATAGTCTTAAACAGCCACGTATAGGTGTCAAATTACATGTTGAATACAGAAGATTGTGATGAGGATGACGTAAATTAATTACTTAGTTGATTACTTTCAATATTATTGCTATTGTCAAAATTATCTCCATAATGAGTTACATTCTTGTAGTGTGGAGAAGTCTTTCTTTGTCAATGGTCTCTGTAGCCCCATGAAACATGAGGCTCCAGTGGCTAGTGCAAATCTTTGGTTTCATTCGAGTAATCGAGTCTGGTCCAACCACAATGGGGTCGTTGCAATTTTAAGTAGTAATGCTCTCCTGGTTCAGACTCAGCATTATCAATCTTGGCTACGCGAGCAATAATCAGAAAGTAATTGTTATTTTATTTTTGGATATTACTAGAGACGGTGCAGTCCCTAGAGTGCATTAAGGAAAATATATCAAACTTGGCAGAATGTCCTGAAGATATGCTACGGATACCACCGATGCCAAACACGACATGTAATTTTTTTTTTACACTGGGGTTTACACTTTTTTTTGGCCTGATGTGTAAAGCTGTCTTGTCGGTTAAAAAAACGTATATGTATCATATATATATCTTATCATATCATATTATCAAAGTTTAAATTTTACTTGCATAAATTATACAACATTCGTTTTTGTTTACCCTAAACCGGAAAATGGGTCATTGTACTCATCATTTTGAACAAATTTTTCTATAAGACCAACCTAGAAATCGCGAAAAAAAAATCATCTGCTGTTCCCATACATTTTGTC
The DNA here is from genome assembly GCA_948098905.1 of Tiliacea aurago. Taxonomy (NCBI): domain Eukaryota; kingdom Metazoa; phylum Arthropoda; class Insecta; order Lepidoptera; family Noctuidae; genus Tiliacea; species Tiliacea aurago. The sequence goes on from OX402591.1 coordinate 21,914,988, forward strand.
GATTTATGTGAACATAAATGTATGAAACAGGTGATTTTTTTTCGCGATTTCTAGGTTGGTTCCATAGAAAAAAATGTTCAAAATGATGAGTACAATGACCCCTTTTCGGGTTTAGGGTAAACAAAAACTAATGTTGTATAAGCCCGCACTGTACTGTAGCTTTCTTGTGGCTGGTAATCTTTTGCCACGTATGTTTTAAAAAGACTCGAACTTATTAAAATGGAACTAAATAAAAAACGCTGAAGTTCTGTTGCAATAAAGTCCGTTCAAATAGCAACCAGAGGATGATAAAAAAAATGCAATGCAGTTGGCATAATGGGAGTATTAACCCTGAGTATTATTTGACTGTTTCGCATCTAATAAATCGTATTTTCTCATTGATGTATTAAATAGGAAGTCATGGTACGCGCTCCTCGATGTGGACCGCATAAATTAGCGGAAAGGACACAATCGACCAATGTAGGTCGATTGTGTCCTTTCCCCTAATTTACTCCCGGTTTGCGGGGAATACCCGAATCGTAGTTTGTTTGCGAGTTATTATGGGTACGTAACAGTGACAATTATTGCGATCTCGTTCCCGCTATAGCCCGCGTAATATGTCGTCTCTATTTCGGTTGTTGAGCACATGACGCACGACATCGGGTCCATTTAATATTTACGTGATGTTAGAGAATGGCCTATCTTCCTATTTAATACATCAATGTATTTTCTCATATTATTGGCCTATCTTGTTGATATTGACGTGATATTCTTATTGTAGTTTTAATTTACTCAGTATCTCTTTACATTCTATGTGGAATGTTAGTTACTTTAAGAATAAATAAATAAAACTTCCAAACTTTATTATTATTCAACTTAAATGTGGCTGTATCGACAAAATTAAGCGGGATAGTACAATTAACATTTATAATATTATGTAGTTATTACGTACCTATATTTTAGTGATGTGTATAACGTTTCAATTTCTGAAGCAACTGATATTTTAATGTTTTAGCACAATATTTAACCCTAGCACCGACATTGAGCTAAAATAGTACAGTCAGCCTCAAAAAGATGTAAGTAATAAATTGACAAGAATTAATTTAATTGTCTACAACCTTTGTTCCGTAATAATGTATCATTGTGTAGCCACAAAATATATTATTCACTGGGTACTTAATTGTAGGTACCTACACACTGATACAGTATTGTGGAACACAGATTGTTGACAATCAAATGCATTCTTGTCGACGTTTACATATTTTTGAGGCTGACTGTACTTATAGTAACGGGTATCGTGTCACCATCCACATAGTTAAACATTACCAGAAACCAAACCTTATCAAATGCATGTGAATGTCTATATTCTGGCCACCGAGAGAATCCTGACAACTGTCAGTTGGACACGATTAGGAACTAATAAAGTTTAAATTCGTAAAACACGTTTTCTTTTGAAAAAAAAGGTGTAACAATATTAACAAAAAGTAAATTATGAAAAGACTGAACTTCTACTGCGTACAGCACAATGATCACGTTAGCATTAAGGCGACGATAACCGACTTTTAATGATTTTATACTGAAGATCACGTCTAAACGGGTAGTGTAATCATTAGATTTGAAAAAAATATATGTTAAATTAGAGCATTTTCTCAATAACTTAATATGTGAATATTTTAGATTATGTTTATATTACATGGTGAAATTAATTTGTAAAGTTATATCTAATGCGGATAAAAAACTGAGAATGGCGCAAAATCTAGCAAGCGTATTTTTCTGAAACCTTCACCAATTTAAAGATAATTTAATTATTGATCTTTTAGTATACGCGTTTAATTTAAATACCTTTTGGTTTGTGTATAATAAATTAATAATGCGTCAAATTGGGGACAGCGCTCCTTGATGGGCGAGTCCTATTACTGGCTGAACGTACGACGCGTTGTGTGAGCTCAGTACAGAACACGCAAGCTAACCACTCAAGGTCACTGGCATATATCTCCGTCTTAACTTGTTTGATTGATACTTATAAAATTCACACAGATCACACGTATAAACTTAAGCCGCCTTATTACAAAACAAGATTTATATTTTGACATGGCTTAAACCATGGAGCCAGTTTTTGTAAAAAGAACGTAACAGTGATTGAAATACCGTTCTTCATACAGAACTGAAAACTTAGTTCGGTACTAAGTTGTCAGTTTTGTGTTTAGGAACTTTACCATAGTCGGAATAAAGTTCGAAATTCAATAATGGCTCCATGTTTTAAACCTGGGTCTGAAGATAAACCTTGTTTTGTAATAAGGGGGTAAATGTTTAACTTCTCATGGACTACACACACTTACACACCTCCACACACCCTCTATGAATTCACACACTTACAGTTAATTCCACAAATGATAGGTCACGCATTCATACACTACATATTATAATAATATACATTAATATTTGTGTAAAATAACACTACTATTAATTATCTTGTCAAATATAATGTTAATGGCTATGATAAATGTAAAATTATCCGAGGGGATTGATGCTGATAGTCGAAATACAGGTTACAGATGCTTATCTCATTTTTACTCAAAACTAGCCTAGGTTTAATTTGTAAAACAATCTATACTCCATTGGTTTAGATAGTTAAATCATCATTTCAGCCGTGTGGTGCCGGATGTAAAGAATAGCACTAACCCATTTCTTCCCGTGTGTGTCGTAAAAGGCGACTAAGGGACTAATTACTAGAGAATGGGCAACAGCGTTCTCTATGCATTTTAACACCATACTGCGATCGCCAACCCGCCTGCCAAGCGTGGCGATTATGGCAAACCTTCCCTTTGGGGGAGGCCTAAGTCCAGCATAAAGGTAAACAAATCATAAAAAAGGCTTTTTATAGATGACACTTTCTTGTTTAAAAATACGTTGTAACTTATAACCATTTAAATTTATTTTAGATTTTTGCAATAGTTTCCTCTTTTATTACTGTAAGTTAAACTTTTAAATCATTTATACTAATCTTCGTAGATGTAATTGCTTGAGCACAATTTTTTTGTTAGATTTATACCTAATAATACTATAATATTTTGTAATCTGTCTATTGTAAAGAGCCCAAAATACAGGTTCTCTAAACGTCAACGAAATAAAGCGTTGCTAAATTGAAGAGTACAACTGTGACGTAGCATGACAACTGAATTCACGGGTATTAGGTTTAGTCGGTTACTTGACAGCTCTCTCGTCACGTGTTTTTTTTGTTTACCTTTACTTAACTACCTAAACCAACGGGAGTATAGAAATAAAACTTAAAAAAATCTAAAACTTTTGTTGCAGCTGACAACTGTCAGGAACGCAATCTCTCATCGGCCGAAGTTTAGCGATAAACACGTTACGTAGCGTCTAACGTATATCCATAATGTTCGTGCTAAGGTTACATAAGTTAATAATTTTGAAACACAGTGGCGTAGCTGGGGGGGGGGGGGGGATATCGATAAAAAATCACGGAAGTAGTATAGATAACGAAATTAAAAGGAAAATTAGGCTTTACAAGTTAACGACCAATTGACCAATTTACATTCGCAGTTGGAATGTATGGGAGAACAAGTTTTTCAACTAATGTTAAGTTTGTTCTTGGGATAAATTCATCCCAACTCCGGAACCCTTCATTGGCCGGTTTTTATTCTTGGGTGACTCCACAATTAGGCGCTCCGGGTGTCATCCATGCTACGCCACTGTTGAAACGTGTTATAATAATAAATATTCAAATGTTCTACGTACACTTGTGGAATGAAAATGAATATTTAAATAAAAGTTTCATTCTCAATTTCAGAACAAAAATTACTCGTATAAATAAAAATATCACGCACTGTGCTAGTAAGAGGTGACCAAAAGATGCTTATCCTTTTCATTCCTTGACTGTACATCGAATCCGAGTAATTATATTTTAATAGTCTTGTTTATTTCTTTCAGTAACGTACGATGCCAAGGTGTTGTCTCTAACGTTCATCGACTCGATATCTCAGAAGCCCAAGTTTTTACCGCTCGCCATACCCAAAGACTTGGCTCATAGGTAAGACAACACAATTTTTTTCTTCTCCATATTGTAATCTATACTCCATTGGTTTAGGTAGTTAAATAAAGGTATACAAATTGTAAAAAGGGTTTTTATAGATGACACTTTCTTGTTTAAAAACACGTAACTTCTAACAAAGTTAAATGGATTTTTGATTTTTACGATAGTTTCCTCTTTTATTAATGTATGTTAAACTTTATATTTTATTCTTTAACTACTCTTTTGATATAACTGCTTGAGCACAATTTTTTAATTTTATTAATAATAATTCAATAATATTTTGTAATCTGTCTATTGTAAAGAGCCCAAAAATACAGGTTCTCAAAATGTCGACGAATTATAACGTTGCTAAATTGAAGAGCATAACTGTGAAGTAGCATGACAACTGAAGTGACAGGTATTACGTTTAGTCGGTTACTTCACAGCTGTCTTGTCACGTGGTTTTTTTTGTTTACCTTTATTTAACTACCTAAACCAACTGAATATAGGTAAGTACAGAGAGTAGGTAAGTCGACTAAGGGACTTACTAGGGAATGGGCAGCAGCGTTCTCTATGCATTATAACACCATACTGCGATCGCCAACCCGCCTGCTAAGCGTTGCGGTTATGGCAAACCCAGGGTGGGTTTGCCATAATCGCAACGCTTAGCTTTGGAGGAGGCATATGTCCAGCAGTGGACGTCTTTCGGATGAAATGATGATGATGATGATGAAGTACAGACTGTCATCAGTAGGGTGTGGATGGTGAGCTACGTCGCAAACTATGTTCCATCTCCTATCCTGCCCTCTGTGTCCCAAAACATACCGCTAAAGTGACCTCTGCGCTGCCACCGACGATGCCGTGGAAGTGGCGAAGATTTGGGTCATCGAGAACTGAAACACAGTCGTGCCAGAGACACGAAAAATGAGACTGTCTTTACTATTTGTCTGTTTCGGTTTATGTTCCCGAACTGCGTGTATTTACTAATCTCTTTTTTTTTGGGTGGGAAATTATAAAATAACTTCTCCCGCTCTGGGCGCAGCGGGAGGGCGTGTCAGACTTTTAATGACTAAAACCCACCCGTGTTCCTTCAGTTGCCTGTGTGCCAGGGCCGCGATATCCCTTTCGGACAAACTCTCAACCCTGGCAGGCATTGGCCCTAACGGTCCCCGTCAGTTGGTGCTGACATCTCTTTGAGGCGCGCGTGGAACACAACGCGCCGTCGACCCGGGCCGTCCTTATTGGACGGCGAGATACCCATTGCTCACTGTTATTCATTACTAATCTAAACTATAATGATATAAAGAGAAATTATTTGATTTTTTGTATGTTTGTTTGTTACGGTTTCTCGCTAAAACGGCTGAAAGGAATTGGATGAAATGGATCCAGGTTGAAAAGTAGCTTGTGTCCTCCAGATCATGGTCTACTTATGTGCCAAATTTCATCCAAATCAGTTCAGCCGTTTTATCATGAAAGCGTCACAAACAAACAAACTTTATAATATTACTAGCTGACCCGTGCCCACTCCGTCGGGCGGTAAACATTTTTACTCTATGACATTCACAAATAACGTGGCTTTCTATGGGTAAAAGAATACCTACCCTACCTGCCTACCCTACCTACCCTACCTAACTACCCTACCTAACTACCCTACCTACCTAAAAAAAAAAAAACTTCACTTAAACCATCTACTAAATAGTCCGAACAAAGCCTAAACCTTTTTTTTTTGATAGGTGAGCCCGTTCTTGAGTTATAAAATTACAACGAAAAGTGGCATTGATTTTTATATATATAGATTAAAAGTTAGGATTTCAGTACATATTTGTTAAATATTCAATTACTATTTTTAATAAGGTCAGGGCCTCTATGAATATAGGCCTCCTCCATTTTAATGACTCACTACATTACAGGATAACTCGGTTTAACGGAGACCCCTCATCGTGGTGGATCGGTCAGATGCTCAAGTACGTGCTGAAACCTCGACAAGCGATGCAGAAAGCGATCAACGAGACCATCGCTAAGATGAATTTCAAGACTCCAATTGTTGGGTAAGATATACTAAGACTAATGATTAACGCTCACAATATAACATAACATCAATCATGCCTTCTTTCTCCAAAGGGAAGGCAGAGGTAACCTGTAATACACACACATTTCGTTATTTTTAAGTCCCATGTAATAGGGGCGAGCCTATTGGTATCAACCCACCATTGCTAAATGCCACTATTAAATTAATTATACATATAGGGTGGATTTTTGAGATGGGGCAGTAAGGGCAGCTAGCTTAACCGTTGTAGCTACAGGAAACCGGTCTTATGAGACTGTCCTGAACTTTTTGAAAAATGTTGATCTTCATTCACAGATTTTGAAAAAAAATTGCAGTCAGCAAGAAAATGGGCAATTTTCACAAAAACTTTTTTTTATGCCATTCGATCCTCTTTCTTACAAGGATCAACAACCTTAATGGACTAATTGAGCTTTGAGTACTACAAAAGTCATAATCCGCAAAAAACTTTTCCCATACATTTCGTGGGAAATGAGACTCGAACTTACATTTTTTACCATCGATAAACTGGCCGCTACAAGAAAGACGGATCGAAATACAAATAAAAAATAATAACTTCTACTTTGCTAGGATCATTCCTTAGAGAATCGTGGTAAAAAAAAATCTTTTGAGTTCCTGAACAATGTCGTATTTGTATTTATAAAGTTCATTTTTTAAATAGCGCCACATAAAAACTGAAGAGGCGATCAGGACTGCAAAGCTGGTCACGGTATAGGACCATATGTTTGTATCCACTGCCTTACGAATTGCCGCCTCAAATTACAAGCAACCAAGAAACAAAATTTTCAAAGAAAATTAAATTATGACGGGTATTCGTTCGAAATTAATTTTATTTTTGGCCAGTCTTCATTGTAGCGATCCATCACAAAAAAACTAAGTTGGTGTCTCATTTCCTACGAAATGTATGGGAAAAGTTTTTTTTGCGATTTAAGACTTTTCTAGTACTCAAACCTTAGTTGGTCCAATAGAGGTATTTGATCCTTATAAGAAACAGGATCGATTGCCATAAAAAAAAAGATTTTGTAAAAATTGCCCATTTTCCTGCTGACTGTACTTTTTTTTTCAAAATCTCTGAATGCAGATCAATATTTCTCAAAAAGTTAAGGACAGTCTCATATGACCGTTTTCCTGTAGCTACAACGGTTAAGCTAGCTGCCCTTACTGCCCCATCTCAAAAATCCACCCTGTATAATTAATTTAATAGTGGCATTTAGCAATGGTGGCGGGTCCTACTTATGACTTAAAAATAACGAAATGTGGGTGTATTACAGGTACACCTCTGCCTTACCCTTACTAGGTGGCTGCCCTTACTGCCCGCAATTATGTAACTCATAAATACCACCAACTTTTATTGCAAATTAATTTTTTGATATTTTTTGGTTTTTGATTTGTTTATTCATGAAATGAGAATTAATAAAAAATAACATGTCTCAAAAGAGGAAAACTATTTAAAATAATATCTGCGTTTCGAATTTCGAACTGCGACAAACGATGGCCTTCTATAAGTAACCGCATGGTTATACCACTTTTTAAATCTGGGGACAGTAAAGACACCAACAATTATAGACCAGTATCCGTGTTGCCGTTATTCAGCAAGGTGTTTGAAAAGGTAATGCTGAATCAGATGCTTAATCATTTTAACACCAACCAAATCTTACACGATCAGCAATATGGTTTCACCAGGGGATGTTGTACGACTGACGCCGGTGTCACCTTATTAAAACACATATTTACAGCGTGGGAGGAGGCCCAAGATGCCATAGGAATCTTTTGTGACCTCTCCAAGGCATTTGATTGCGTAAATCATGAAACCTTACTCTTGAAACTTGAGCATTACGGACTAGGTAATCTTGCGCTGAGTTTAGTAAAATCTTATTTAAATGATAGACAACAGCAAGTTCAAATAAATGGTCTCAACTCACTCGGTTTAAAAGTAAAAATGGGTGTTCCACAAGGCTCGATATTGGGTCCTTTCCTCTTTTTAGTATATATTAATGATCTACCCCATTTATTCAAAAACCAACCACAATTGGTGTTATTTGCTGACGACACTTCCTTAATCTTTAAGATAAATAGACGGGCATCAAATCTTGACGACGTAAATAACTGCAGGTTCAAAATTGGTTCACTGCTAATAATTTAGTATTAAATGGAAAAAAAAAACTAAATGCATAAGATTTGCTTTACCGAATGTTAAAAGTAGTGATTGTGACATTGTATTGAATAAAGAGAAATTTGAATTCGTCGATAAAACTGTTTTCCTTGGGATCACGCTCGACTCAAGGCTGCAATGGGGTCCTCATTTAACATCTCTTGCAGGACGGCTAAGTTCAGCAGCGTATGCTGTGAGAAAAATCCGTCAATTCACTAATGTAGATACCGCGAGGTTAGTTTCAGTTACTTTCATAGTATTATGTCTTACGGTATTTTACTATGGCGACGGGCTGCAGATATCGAGTCTATTTTTATTCTGCAGAAAAGAGCCATCAGAGCAATATATGGCCTCCGCAGGCGCGATTCTCTAAGGGAACTGTTTAAAGATATCAACATCATGACGGTACCTTGTCAATATATCTATGAAAACATCATGTACGTAAGGAAAAATCTAAATAGTTTCAGTAAAAGAGGTGAAAGACACAATTATGGGACTAGAAATAGGGACCAATTAGTTCAACCAGGTTTCAGACTGGCTAAAGTAGACTCATCCTTCATGGGGTACTGTTTAAAATGTTACAATAAAATACCTCCCCACATAGTCCAACTAAATGAAACGAAATTAATAGCCAAGCATATTATACTCGTAAGTTGGGGGATTACATTGCTGACAAAAATGCTTGGCTTAACGCTGGTCCTGCTCCACAAGGGCGCATAAACTAATTGAATAGCATTCAAAACTATTATTGGAGCTGCTGAAGATTGTAAATACTATCTTTATATTCTATAAATTCAATCTATTAGTATTGTATAATTGCATAGCACATGTGGTGCACTATGTACCTACCATTTTCTGAGTACGTCTTTTATTGACTTGAATGTGCCATGGCGGCTGAGAGTGTCATGCTCACTAAAATGTCTAGCTGATGGTGGCGTATGTGTTGGATCATTAAGTTCCCTTCAAGATGGTTGAGCTAAATGGTGCTGATCCATGCGTCATGTTCGTGAACGGGCGCCGTCAGTAGGGACTGGTCATTTCTTAGCTGCCACGGCTTATTTTAACTTAGTAGTTTAGTTGTTTTTTACATTTTTATTACGGACGCTCTTTCTACATTGTTCTCACATGTATAATTTCAACATAAATGATGTAACCAATACTATGTAACAATATTTTGATTTAAAAGAGTGTCCGAGTTTCTTGCTCGTTCTTCTCCATAGGAACCTACTACGCTTTGGAATGGGCAACTAGCTTCATCTCTCTGACTGACCGACCCCTTGACAATTCAAAAGTGCTTGTAAATAGGTTTATTTGAAATAAATGCTTTGAGTTTGAGTTTCATGTCCATGGTAGCAGCTTCACATTGACAGCGCCTTTCGTTCCTAACAGTAAAAGCGATTTTTGAAGTTAAAAAAAAAAAAAATACGAAAAAGTGTTTAATCAGAGAAATATTTTTAAGACATATTTATTACCTCTGCCAAACTACACAGTAGTTTTTTGGCAGACTCAAGTATGACATGACGTGACGTGTTTGATAGTACCAATAAACGGCATTGATTGGAACAATTTTACAGCTGCGATAAGTTTCATTTTATTCACATTGTTCAATAAAATTAATTAGTTATGCGTCGTTTTGTTTCCATAAAGTAATTACTAGTTTTACGACCATAGCTCGTATTGTACCAAGTTTATTTACCGGATAATGTGCAGTTACTAAACGTGATAATGGTTTTCATTTTGTTAATTTATTGCATATTTTTCATTTCTTTTTGTCATTACTTCGTTGTAAAAAATATGCTATTATTTTAAATTATGCACATTCGTAGTCAAAGATGAATTTAAATAAGGTTTTAGTATTTAAATAATTTGTCGAGTTGCAAGTCAAACGCGTTTTTCAATGTACAGGTGCATTACCATAATTGTTATGAACCTTCCTAAAGTATCAGGTATTTTAAATATTTAGCAGAGTTCCTAGAGTTCACGTCAAACAGTCAGTTCAGCTCTAACTCCGCCAAAGTAAATAGCAAAGTAAGGAAGCACTCTCTTGGAACAACATATTCTTCTGTTTCATTTATCAAACAGCATCCGCCCAGGGCCTCCAGTCTGCTATTACAATAGTGTCAGAATGGTCGATCATTGATTTCATAATTGTTGGTTTTGAGAAGTTTGGTAATCTACTATTATAATGGCGGCATTATGACTTTCCAATGGATTTATTGGTAATCTCGTACATAATGACAAATGAATGACATTTCTACTAATGGGTTTTATAATAATGGCAATACGACAATGCCATTATAATAACGCATTTCTATTACGAGAACATTGACCGACCAATGATCGACCATTATTAATTTAGCAGATTACGAACTTTTAGCAAAATGACAATGGCATGACAATGGGATCGTGTTGGAATGACTGAATTTATAAAAATAGCAGACTTAGGCCCCAGTTTAATTGTAAGTCAGAGAAGGGCATTCATGATGATAATTTCCTGTTATTCAAGATATCTGTTCAACCTGTTTGTATTATCCATCAAAATTTATTTTTTAAATCATCCTTATAAAAAACGAATAAAAGATGTGCGTCTGCGCACAGTGAATAAAAAAAGTTTTTTTTTTAAATTTGTTTTGTCATCAGCCTAGTCTTTTCCCAACTATGCTGGTCGACTTCCAATCTAACCGGATGCAGCTGAGTGCCAGTATCATACATGGAGTGACCATTTTTGTTGCGTATTTATCAGAATTTATATAAAACTGCCTCGTCACTCAACATGTTTTGTTGACTGTACTTAATAAACTTGTCCATTTTGGATGCTATCATCAAAATGCATATTTTGATACTTTTTGTTTTACATATAACTTCAATTTTTCTATTCCAGTGTCCACATAAGAAGAACAGATAAAGTTGGCACAGAGGCAGCATTCCACCACATACACGAGTACATGGCGCACGTGAAGGACTACTATGACCAACTGGAGCTGACGCGCACAGTCGATGTGCGGAGGGTGTACCTAGCTACTGACGATGCTAACGTGAGTACACACACACCCCCACACCTATACTCACACCCCCAAAACGTGAGTACACACACACACCCCCACACCTATACTCACACCCCCACACCTACACACACCCCCATGCCTACACACACCCCCACACCTACACACACCCCCATGCCTACACACACCCCCACGCCTACACACACACCCCCACATCTACGCACACACCCCCACAACTACACACACAGCCACCCACATACAGTACCCACATACCCCCTACACACACACACGCATACACACACCCCTCACAGACGCACCCCCGCACTAACTTACCCCTTATAAACGCAATCAATACAAACTCACCCCTTACAAACTCATCCATCTTATTTATAATGATCACAGCTAAATAATATATTTTTCTTTTATTACAATCTGTCCACTTATATTTGTCACAAAATAGTAGGCCCGTTTTGACGTTTAACTTGAATCGATTTATCGTGAGTATCGAGTACCGAGTAGTATCGAGTATCGACTAGTTACGTCGCGATAGGCAATCGCGACGTAACTAGTGAAGTACCCGTTAAATCGATTCAAGTTAAACGTCAAAACGGGCCTATTATTTTGTGACAAATATAGTGACATTCAGCATCTTTGCGTTGTTAGTTTTAGGCATTCTTGGTAGGCCTCTGGCTCCGCCTCCACATTAATCAATCTATCCTTTTGTGCGGCGCGCGATTTTGGCGCGAAACCGCGCATGGGTCGCGGCTATCGAGCGGCTATAATGTATAGTTTGTCGGCCTTCATATCAAGTCTTGTGGGGCGAATTTTGTAAGCCTTGGTTTTGATTAGGTTTGATGCTAGGTTATTAGGATGGGTCGTAATCCTGTTCTTGTAAGCACTGACCCTTTGTGTGATTTCTTCTTTAACCTTTGGCAATTTTAAGTCCCGATGTAAGCTATCGTTAGTGATGTACCATGGTGCATAAGTTATTATCATCATAATTTTTTCCTGCCTCGGTGGCCTAGTGGTCACAAGCGCTACTGCTGAGCATGGGGTCCTGGGTTCGATTCCCGGGTAGGGCAAAGTGATATTGGGTTTTTCTATCTGGAATTTCTCAGTAGCAGCTCGGAGTCTGGATTTGTGCGCAGTTGATGGCAATAGGCTCGCACCCTATTACATGGGACTTAACATTACTGGCGAAATGTTGGTGTACTACAGGTACACCTGCCCAACCCTTCGGGGAAGTAAGGCGTGATGGTATGTTATGTTTTTACCGCAAAAATTTTAATCCTAAAAACGTCATCTTACAGGTACTAGAAGATGCTCGCAAAAAATACCCCGAGTACACATTCCTAGGCGACCCGTCGATCGCTAAGACCGCGGCCACGCACCGGCGCTACACGCCGCTGTCGCTCACGGGGCTGCTCGTGGACCTGCACATGCTGGCCATGTGCGACTACCTCGTGTGCACCTTCAGTAGTCAGGTGCGCCTGATGCGTACTTACTTACTAGTTCTACTCTTAGGCCCGTATTAATAAACGTTACTCAGTCAAAGAGCTCGCACTTGATAACAGTCTTGAGGTCATGATCGTATTAATAAACATAATAATTGATGTACTCAAGTTACGGCTTGGGTTTACGTTATCAGCCGAGTGATGGACTGATTAATAAACGAAAATCGACACTTAAGTATACAATAGGTGTGTGTACTCGAGATGCTTAAATCTGAGTGAAGGCAGTCCGTGACTTGAGGTCTTGATTAGTGGCGCGAAATATGGAGTTTGAAAATATTTTGGGTGAAATTAATTATTATGATGAAATAGAGTACTATCACGATATTTTATGGCCTTTGCGATATTGTTTACTTACCAAAAATCTATATAAGGGATGCCTCGAATCCTTTAGAATGACCAAGGGAAAATTTTTAAAAAACGATTCAGATTTTTTCAAGAGTCAGTGTAGTGTACAAACATTAATAAAAGACTCATTGCTGAAATACAGTAACAGAGGTCTTCCAATTTCCCCAGAAATAGCTGTCCTATTAACTTTAAGGTTTTATGCTACAGCATCATTTCAGGTGAGTAACCTACCTAGGTAGATACGTTAATATTGTAGGTAAATACGTTTAACAATTTATTCAATTACTACTTTTATGTATAACGTACATATTATGTACTTCTTTAGTTGCATAAAGTTTAATAAATAAACATTAAAAGTAGATATTTTATTAATCCAATAAAATTACCTAATCTAATAATAGTGTTCTTCTAACTTTTAACAAAATAAAAGTATTTCAATAAATCTTACAACTTATCAAGAACGAAATGTGATGAATGTCATTCTAAACTTCGGTCACTGTGGCGTAATCGTTCATCAAGTACAGCTCCTTGAGGAGCTGATCTTGGTAACTGAGATACTGTTTTCATCTGTTTATTAATTAGTTATGATATTGAGATGCTGATATCGTAATAATGACGTATCAAATAAATATGCACTTGAGTACGTCATTGGGGAACGTTTATTTATACGGGCCTTAGGCTCGTATTTATAGAACGTTACTCAGTACTCAAGCATTACTTAAGACTAGATTCAAGCCATTGGATTGGTTAAATTTAGTCTTAAGTAATGCTTGAGTACTGAGTAACGTTCTATAAATACGAGCATTGGAATCTACTCTCTGGAACGAGCTTGTACTTTGCAGCGCACACATATTGTATTACATTTTTTTTTTTTAATGGAGCGCATATGCGGGGCGCGCCATTTTTATAGCATTACAAAAAAGTTTTGATTACAATTTTTACTTGTCTGTGGCAGTACCGCTTTAACGCATGCGCGGTGATGCGTTTTGGCGCCATTCATACGTTTCGTTGTACTGAATTACGCGGGTTTTTTTTTTCTTGTTTAAAAATGTCTGATATCCGCGGGTGAATGTGAAAAAAATTTGACTCCGCACGATATTTTAGGAGCACCTCTAATGCCAACACCTGCCCAGCAATACATATACAATTTCATAAATGCAACACAAAACTTGAATAATTATTATAAGCAATAAACTATTTCTTTCTCTTTTAACTTTGATATTTAATTTAGTGGGTGCAATCCCAATGTAAGAGATATCTACTCTCTTATATTGGGATTGCACCTACTAAATAAAATATCTTCGTTTGAAACTGCACATAACTAGGTATTAAAACACTTGTGTGATACTTTAAAAAAACCGAGCCGTTGCATAATGAGGGGTCTCATTATGCAACAGTTTCATAAACTATTATTAAATGTCACAACAGTTTCATTGTCTTCGTTAAGTTCGATAAAAATAAACAACAATTAAAGTTGAAACGTTGAAAGTCAAGGGTTTTATTAAAATATTTTTTTTGTAAATGTCTCAGGTTGGCCGCGTAGCGTACGAGATGATGCAGACGAACCGCGTGGACGCGTCCAACAGTTTCTTCTCCCTGGACGACATCTACTACTTCGGCGGACAGAACTCGCACGACCGCGTCGCCGTCATGCCCAATGACGGCGCCTACCAGGATATATCATTCCAGGTACACCAGCACCCTAATTGCCTAACACATTTTGAATCACAATAGGGAATATGCATGTATTTTTATTCCACTAAATCAATCAACTCAGCCTATCGCAGTCCACTGCTGGACATGGGGCTCTCCCAGAGAGACCTTCTTAAGGTCGAAATCTACTAACGGCCGAACCCAATAACTTATTTTCAGTTAAAGACAGATCGCTATTGATGATAGACAGTATAATTATATCTATGCTCGGATGGCGTCTCACAATCATTGATAAAGGCTATCTATCTAACGAAAACATTAAGTAGGTTTCTCTACTTCGCCCGCCCGTGCGTTCCATTACAACCAACATCACTTTAAAAAACAACATGTGTAATTAGGGTTATATTAAAACTTCTTTGTTTCTTAGTTCTAAATAAGTTACTGTATTAAGATATAATTCTGTAGAGCCATACTTGTTATGGCCGCGAATCAAAATACAACCTGTTACTGACCTGCAAATTGCAAAAAACGTAATAAAATTTGAATTTCGCGGGCTACCTTAGCGCATTTTTTTTTTAACTTAAATTCATGTTGGAATGGTGCTTGCACGGGGGTGTCAATAAGGGGGGGGGGGGGGTTAAATTTGTTATTTTTTGCCTAAGGCGCACCGTTCTCGAGATATTTGCATTTCAATTTTTTTTTATTACTTTAAATAAAAAAAAACATCTATGATCATTATTGCAAGTACTAAAGAGTTCATTTCAGCTTGGCTACTTTACGTTTATCCCTGCAATTCGGGGAATAGCCAAATCTGCCATCTGTAGTACTGTCCTGTCAAACAAATCGTATATTGGGAAGCATACTTTGGCATTTTCATACAAAGAGATATCTGTTGTATGTGATACCCCCTTCCATCAGTAGATAGTGTGGGCCGGTATGATTCATAGATTATTGGGACGTTAAAACCATCAATACATATATTTTTATATCTCCAGTAGGCCGAAACTGGTGATATATAGGTTATTGGGTTCGGCCGTTAATCAATAATAGACAGTAATACGAGTATAAACCCAACAAAAGTATTGAAAGTTAAATTGAACTACTGATTGTAGCTCAAAAAAATTATGAAACCCCCAACAATTTTCTACTACAGATAAAACTTCCGTTTCTGTCGCGGTCATGATGTGACGTCATTATCCACGAAACTGCTTTGTTTACATCTGTTTTTTAGCCAATCGTATACATAAAATTATTGTTTATGCTTTATTCAAGTAGAAATCATACTTATTTATTAAGTGAGATTTCAAGCACTTAGCAAAGAATATATTTTATTCACATGTTTTGTTTCGTCACTTCCGGCATTTTCTAAGAGATTCACCTTAAGACCCAGATATATGCCAGTGACCTTGAGTGGTTAGCTTGCGTGTTCTGTACTGAGCTCACGCAACGCGTGGTACGTTAAGCCAGTAACCTTTTACTGGCTTAACGTACCACGCGTTCGCCCATCAAGGAGCACTGTACCCAATTTGACGCATTATTAATTTATTATACAAAGATAATTTAATAAAACGCGTATACTAAAAGATCAATAATTAAATTATCTTTAAATTGGTGAAGGTTTCAGAAAAGTACGCTTGGTAGATTTTGCGCCATTCTCAGTTTTTTATCCGCGTTAGACATGACTTTACAAATTAATTTCACTGTTAATATAAACATAATATAAAATATTCACATATTAAACTATTGAGAAAATGCTCTAATTTAACATATATCTTTTTCAAATCATTAACACTACTCGTTTAGACGTGATCTTCAGTATAAAATCATTAAGGACGCTATCACATTTTGAACTCGCTCGAGTTTAGGTATCTGAATCGCAACACAACAACATTACGCGCACGCACACATTGAAACCGCTGACCGCTCGATTTTATACGTAACTTAACTAATCTTGGTACTTGAAGGTATATTTTTTTAATTTTACTGGTATGGTTGACTAAAGTTAGTTGTAAGTTTGCAATCGAATTTTAGTAATTGTGACTAAGTACTATCTGCGTGATAATTATGTTTTTAGTATTTTTTAAATTCATCAGCCATTACGTAGCGTAGGTAGGTACCCAAAAATTTCAAGCGCTGGACATATGGATTAAATACCATATTTTTACATAAACTAACAATCTAAACTAACAACCTATTACAAGGAACACCTACGATTATCCCCCAGGCTACTATTAGTTAGAAAAGATGTAAGTAGGTACTTGTAAATATAATTTTTGCTGGCAAATGTTGGGTTGCATTACATAATCAAAAACTAGCCTAGGAGTTTATCGTAGACTTTCGTTGTGATATTTAAAAATAATTATTCCCATATGAAAACAGTAGTATTTTATTTAGATACTTGGGCGCGATTTCATTACATTTGATTTTTTTTTTTTTTTTTTTTTCAATAAACGTTGCCCCACACTAGGAATTTCTCCTGTATTGAGGGTGCGTTTACAAACATTTAAATTCACATACACAAACAGCCAGACCCAAAACAACTACTTGTAGATAGGAAAACCAAAGTAGGTAGTAAAAAGTATATTTTCATTTAATGTTTCAAAGAAGTTCAAATTTAGAATGAAGGCCAGCTCTTTCTAGTATTCCTTACCCGAACCACCTTATTACAAGACAAGATTTATATTTTGACAAGGCATAAACCATGGAGTCAGTTTTTGTAATAAGAACGTAACAGCGATTGAACTACGGTTCTTTATACAAAACTGAAAACTTAGGTCGGTACTAAGTTGTCAGTTTTGTGTTTAGGAACTTTACCATAGTCGGAATAAAGTTTACAATTCAATAATGGCTCCATGTTTTAAACCTGGGTCTGAAGATAAACCTTGTTTTGTAATAAGGGGAGAAGGGTCCAAACGGAGCACTATTGCTGTCACTCACGTGTCCGTCTATAACACAGGTTTTACAGCCAAACGGTTGAAGCTACAGTCTTTAAATTTTCACTGTATAAGCATCTTGTTAACCCTTGTTTTCTCTTTATTCATGATGAGATTCTTCACGCCGCAATCAAAAAGAGAAGTGTGGCTACCTACAAGGATTAACTGCTCAAAAAGGAAATCAATCTCGATTATTTTTGTGCCTTTTGGCTTATATTCTCTTATTGCGCATTCTTGCTCCTGAGAATAAAAAACCGGTCAAGAGCGAGTCGCACTCGCGCACCGAGGGTTCCGTACGTATATATGATGTCTGAAAAACTGTGCTATTTAGAGACTTCGTTTTATTTTCTCTGTAATCTTTACATAAACTTCTATCACATAGAATAATTTCAGATTTTTATCTATGCAAACTTCGGAGATAAGGGGGGGAACGGTATTTGTCGGAAACTATGCTGCCCAAAAAAAAAAGTTAAGAAGGTGCAAACAGCGCTTTATATGATACGCCACATGCCCTAGTAGCCCCATTTCAAATTTTTAAGACCCCCTTTCAGACCCTTTTGCAAAAAAGGTATATTTTTTCAATTTCTTTCTTGTTTGCAAAATAGTTGGACAAACGTCATCTAAAACTATTCTAAATTTCAAGTTGATAGCATTAGTAGTTCTTGAGATATCCAGGTGTGACAGACAGATAGACAGATTTATGAATTGACAACTTAGTCGATTTATCACCAAAATTTACATCCGCCATCATGAATCAAAAATTGGATGGTATGTTCGTAAACACCACCTTCAACACCTCCACAATTAATAACAATGTCAAATTTTTATTTAAAAAAATACACCCGCCATCTTGGATTAAAAAAATTATGACCTATACGTAATCACCCCCCCCAAAAACCCCAACATTGACTATCTATCGAATATCTAAAAAAATAAAATATTTCCGCCATTTCAATTTGATTAAAGATAATAATTATAATTATTTACACAATGTTTATCCGTAATCTACAACCATTATTTATACAAAAAGTTACAACTATGTACTTATTTTTAAAACAAATTCCAATAATCAAAAAGTATCAACTTCGTCCACCCACAGTATACAATACAGCATACGTAAATATTTTTTTGCGAAAAATCGATACACCGGTGCTTCCACGAGCGCGTCTGAGCGCGGAATAACGACCCGCGAGTAGAAAATGTATGAAGAAATTTGAGAGCGCTTCTTATTTTAATCATAAATAAAAAAGTTATTTATTTACGTACAAAATATTTAATAGGCCGTATAGAGGACTATATAAGCAACAATTTGTTATTATTTGTATGTTTAACTATGCAGTGGATTTAGCTATATTGGTTCCTTTTCAGACCCCATTTTTTTTCATTTGTTGGTTTTATTGTGATTGTTAAAACATATTTGTGTGAACATTTTGTATGGGGCTATACAATTTTTATGGGACAATTTTGGAGATGAATATATTACCTTTAATTTGAGACAATGATAACCTTGCAGTTGTGACTCCTAACTCATTAAAATGGTACCTGAAAATCACTGATATTTGAGGAAAAATGTGATAGCGTCCTTAAAAGTTGGTTATCGTCGCCTTAGGGGCAGTAGTACAAGCCCATACATACATCATTTTCACAAAGAAATTGCAGGCAGAACAAGTGTAACAAAAAGAAACAAACTAAAATTATGATAAGACCGTAATTGCAGAATTCAGAAATTACAATTTATTTTATTTATTTGACATTTGGATTATTCGTGTTTGTGGGTGTGGGAGATTTTGTCACAAACTGTCGCTGAACAACACGCTGATCTCCTTGACAAGCTGGGAATCGTTAATCATCAAGGGTATCCCGTAAAAGACAAGAATATTACGTTAGATAATAATGAAGTTAATTTGTTTATTTTTTGCAGGTTGGCGATTTAATCGGTATCGCGGGTAACCATTGGAACGGTTACGGTCGGGGAACCAATAAGAGAACAAACATGGTGAGTTAAATAACAAAGCGATGAAGTGTGTAATAGTTATTTAGATATTTTTGCTTGTATATAACTTAGGCGAGATTCAAGTAAGGCACATAGAAAAAATCTGTGTTTTTATTTTCAATTGCTAACTGAAGACTAAATAAGAGCTATATCGCTATAAGTGATTCGATATGTACCGATAACATAACATCACTACAATCACTTGTTACCATCGATACAGCTTTTTTTAAATTCTTATGGTTGATGTCACATATGCTAAGGCTACTTGGTCGCGATTACGCGAACTAAACTTCGCGCGCTCCTCGCACACCGCTTGACGTCTCGCTGTACAACAGAGAGCGCGCGAAGTATAGTTCGTGTTATCGCGACAATGTAGCCGTAGCATCATAAAATAATATTGACCAGTACAATGTTGGCATTTACCTGTAGAAGTTTTGTTTTTATGCTTCTGCCGTAATGCCCATCCACAGAAGTAAGAAACGCTAAGTGTGTGACCTCAAAAAAAGAATGAAAGAAAATACATTTATTTAGCACAGACAGGCACAGCAGATAAATAAAAAATAAAATCAACAAAACGAGCCAGCCTTACAGTAATCGCATATGATGTGTGACATCTGACATCTGACCTTGATAATAAGCAACTGAGCAGCAACAGAAATTAACCTCAAAATTTAAAACAGCTAAATACTCAAATGTTTATTCTAATAATTATTCATACTAGTTGTCGCCCATTGGTCGAAATTCGACCCCTCCTACTTACAATCTATATAGTACTTATAATTCCATGCTATTATAAAGTACTTTAATGACATGCTATTAAAAAGATAGATTATGGAAGTACTTTAAAAAAAAACCGGCCAAGTGCGTGTCAGACCACGCACAATAAAGGGTTCCGTAGTTGGGATGAATTTATCCCAAGAACAAACTTAACATTGTAGTTGAAAAACATGATCCCCGATACATTCCAACTGCAAATGTAAGTTCGTAGGCACAATATTAAGTGATTTACCATGTTATTTTAAGATAACATACTTCTTATAGGTTTTCCTGTAATCTATAAGTAAAGAACTATTTTCTGTATTTTTATCAAAATTTTATGCTCACTAGTTTTGGAGATAAGGGAGGGAGGGCGGAATGGACATTTTTCAACTATTTTCTTAAATAATTTCAAAAGTATGTATTTTAAAATTATAAAAAGTATATATGAAATCCTTAAAACAAGTCCTTTCATTTGATATGTCACACGGTACAGTCAGTAAAACTCTTTTTTTTTAATTTTCTAATATGCCCCCTAAAAGACACCTCCATATTCAAAATTAATTTATTTACGAAACACGTCCGTGTTTGGGTCACAGAAGTTCATATGTGTACCAAATTTTAACTTAATCGGTTTAGTAGATTCGGAGCAAATCAGCTGTGACAGACGGACAGACAGACACACACACGAGTGATCCTATAAGGGTTCCTTTTTTCCTTTTGAGGTACGGAACCCTAAAAACTAAAAGAACTTACTTATACCATGCTGAAGCTGTCAGTTCCTGTTACACACTTCCGTCCGTTTCCACGAAATCACTCCCACATAAGGCGATAGGAAAGATGTAACTTATCAAAAACAAATAAAAAGTGTCAAGTGCGATGTAAGAAATTAGCAGTAAAAATGTACACAGTACGGCTACACATCAAGCAATTGCATAAATTCCAGTATCAGCTGATCTCTCAATAGACGGAAATCTTATACAATGCGAGATCAGCTTATACTGGAAATGTATAGCTTGATGTGTAGCCGTGTGTACCTCACGGCTGCGCCAAAAAGGCCCAATAAAACTAACATTTCACAATTTGTTTCAGAACGGGTTAATCCCCTGGTACAAGACTGCAGACCACTTGGTCCTCTACCCATTCCCGGAGTACAAACAAGTGCCCATGTACTCAGACACACGACAGAGGGACTTATAAGGACTGCCCTTCTAATAAGTTTACATACTGCCAGTTGCACGTAAGTCCATTAAATTTAATTCCCCATTAAAAGTAATGCTATCACTTTCTGATACGTTCCGTTCGATAAAGACAGCATTAATTTTAATGGGGAATTAAATTTAATGGATTTACGTGCAATTGGCGGATAGTCATGGACTATTTAACGCGTGAAAAGCGTTACAAATCGTTTGTTTTTAATTAAATCAAGGAGTTTTGTTCTTATGATCGTCTCTCGTCAGTGGAGGTACAGTCGGCAAAAGAGATAAGTGTTCAGGTGGGATTAATGACCGTCTAAATACTATGTAGACAGTTGAAACGACCATGACCAAATCACTATGGGAAGTGGTGCATTTGGTTTTATACCGCGGCCATCTTTGAAACCTAAGTCGGTATTGGAAAACCTATCACAAAAATGTATTGGTATATTTCTTAAAATGCAGTCGTGAGTTGATGTACAGACGCCAGCACATCCAGCTACTACAATCTGTCAAATTTCTTTAATAGATTTTCTACTTTATCCCTACAGCATAAGATTCAAGGTTAATTGGGAAAATTTGACAGTTTCGGGTAACTTGACCTGCTGGCGTCTGTACATATTTGATTGAATTTTTATTTAAAAAATAAGCTGCACAAACATGCTATTTAAGCCGAAAAATAAGTTTAAAAAAAATATAATAATATCTATTTAACTCTGTTCAGACTGATGTTAGATTATGTTACCGCATCATTGTTCGTCGTATTATTCTGTATCTAATTAAGAATGTTTGATTCATGGCCGCGAAAAAAATAAAAATTGCATCATTTTTTATCATTGGTTGCTTATTATGCATTTATATGAAACATGCTCATATTTATAAGTTTGTTCCAAAGGTGCAACTAGACCACAATTGATCAACGAGATTGTGACATATTTTGAATCTTATGATAAATATGTTTTGAGAAGATTGATGTTTTTAATGATAGCACATAATTGATATCAAAATCTCGAGTGTTTTTTTTATCTCACATTGTTACCATCATCAATCAACTGGCAGTATAATTATGTATTCTCAGTCCTGCTCTAGCCTGTATACCCATCTCTTTTGCGCATAGTAATAATATTTATGTCGTGTACGATCGTTAAAGTTTTCGTAAGCGTCTTTTACGGGCTTGTTAATTGTTAATGACTGTCATAAATACTATGTGAGCGTGAAACACTTCTCATTGGATTTCTGTTGATTTTCTGATAATTGTGATGTTTAAATCATTAGTTTAGGATAGAATGTTCACGTTTGCTAAATGATCTACACACTTCAAGTTTTCAAGAAGGGTTTATAAAATACCAGCTTGATTCGATATAAGACCTTGGTCGTTATCTCAAAAAAAAAAAATCTAAAACAAAATAACGTTTGTCATTAACAGAAAGAACATAATACTCTAAATTCTAATATGAAAGTACTGCAATCTCATAACCACTGAAATTTGAAATGTCATAATAGAGATTTGACTGGCGAGATAACAATCAGGCTCTCAAAAACCGGGGCTTAAGCTAGTTGCCTATTGAAGTATTAATTCACGTTTTGACTTCCTTTTAATGTTAGATTTTAATCACGAAATTTGTCGTAAACATTGGCGCTGGCGTCTGTACCTATAATTTCTTTCTGAATAGCGAATATCGCATTCGTATACATACCTTTCATAGTTATTTTACCTCTGAGTTTACATCACTGACAAAACACAGTGATCTTTATTCTTGATGGAATAAGATTGCTGTTGATTTGTTGCCACTGACAAGTTTGTCAAAGTAACTGTGATCTTTATTCTCGATGAAATAAGATTGCTGTTGTTTTGCTGCCACTGACACGTTTGTCAAAGTTACTGTGATCTTTATTCTCGATGCAATAAGATTGCTGTTGATTTGCTGCCACTGACACGTTTGTCAAAGTAACTGTGATCTGTATGCTCGATGCAATAAGATTGCTGTTGTTTTGCTGCCAGTGACACGTTGTGAAAGTTACTGTGATCTTTATTTTTGAGGCATTAAGGTTTTTGTTTGCTGCTGTCTGAGGTAGAGTAACTGTGAAGGGACTGTTATTATGCAGTTTTGTGCATAATGTCCATTGCACGATATGACACCACTGCACAATACCAGTATAATTTTAATTACTCTGTGGTGTGAAATTAAATGAAATTCTTTGTTGATAGGCTTAAAGTTTAAACATATAGTTTACCTGGATAATCTATCATTTTTATCTTATTCCAAACTCATTTTTCTATCTGGGTATTATAAAAAAAATATAACAGAAATCGATTTACCATAAAACTGATACTTTGCATTTAGTTTTTCTATAAACTGTTCATGTTTACTTGAAATACCAAACAATGAATCAGTTTTACTTTTTTCTTACATTAATGGTGCATGTGTACAGAAAGACCCAGTGTGTAGGAGCGCCATTTTGAATAACATTATTCTAACCGTCAGTAAATACATTCCATTCTAACTTTTTCCTTAATATTATGAACTAAAGATTAATAACAATTTATACCTTTTGAGGATGATTTTATTATCACTAGGCAGAAGAAGGGGTTAAAAGTAACAGTCACAAATTACTTTGCAACAATTTGGAGATTGTAAACTTTTACAAAGGAAAAAGTCGGTTCCAGCATTCGTCTCGTGTAAGCGAGATTGAAACATTCGAAATAATGATTCCTTTAATTACACATTCTAATTTTAATCTAAACTGCAATTTCACCAATTTTTCTGAAACAATATAAACTAAAGCCAACGAGACTAGATGAATATCATGCTTTGGGAATAAAAACTTTAACTTAATTACGTATAGTTCAGTTCCCATTGCAACTAAAATTAATTAGATATTTTTTTAATTAAATAATAAACTTAGATCACCTGAGTTTAAAGTTGATATTTGTAGAAGCTGCAATTTCATGTATTTTTCTCGTATCGTTGGCCAGAGCATACGTCTTGTTCATCAAAAAGGGATGGTGCGATTCAGTAGCTCCATCTCACTTTTGCAGTTACACTGATGGCTTTTCTCCCTCGCACTTGCAGCGGTTCTTCGATCGGGTCATAAAAGTTGGTGACACTGTAAAACTCTATAGTTGATCTAAGAATACAGTACCGATATAAATTCAAGTTTCTGACGCGGCCTTTACGTGTATACAATATTAGTTTTAGTATATGCGAAACTCGAAACATGTGTCTAGTATTTTTATGTAAAGAATCTATGTACAAAATTTCAAAACTGTATCATGAAAAATCACAAAGTTATAAGGTTGTTAAGTTACCGGGCTGTCCGTACAAAAAACATACTAACGGCGCCCCCGCGCCTCCAGGGTCGTCTTGCGCTCATTGATAATGATTAGGCAGTAGGTACCTAACCTTACGGCGATTGTATTGTAAGTAATTAAATGGTGATAACATTTTGCGTACACTTAAATATTTTTGGGACAAAGCAATATAACCAAAACACACACACACAGACTACATTAATACATTTTTACTATTTTTTATAATCCATGGTGTAAAAATGATTGAAATCGATTCAGTTCCTTATTCTGAAGAAACTATATTCAGGTTTCGCATATACTAAAAATAATGTTGTATAAAATGTCTGTGCAATATACTGAGTAGAAATTGTGTTCGTTATATGTGTGTGCATTTTGTGTTTCGTTGGCGCTACTGTATTTTGAGCTCCATAAAATGTAAAATTTACGTACTATTTTAAGTCAGTCCGCCTGAAACTATTCTACACAGGCCGAGTCAAAGCAATATTGGCTCAAATGTTGGCTCGGTTGGTACGAATGTTTTGTTGGTGCACATACTTGGTTCCAACTGTTTGGCCCAATATAATAATTGGGACATATTATGTACCTAATTTCCGCATTTCTTTTATTATTTGTATACGTAAAGTTATTGACCGCTAAAATTCGCTGGTTGGATCCGATACGCTAGCAGCGGCAAAAATATTTTTTTGTGACGTCATTTTAAAATAATTGCAGTGTTCAAATATATTTGCGAGTCTCCGTGATTACCGTGTTTTATGCCAGCAAAATGAGTTAAACTTTTTAATTAGGTGAAAACCAAACTAACTTTTGTATAAATCTGGTATGGTATTTTGTCTCTAAAATAAGCACGGATTCTAAAATAAGATCTGAAATTAAACATGGCCCATGATAAAACCCCATGACCTGATTTGATTATGAAAATTATCGCATTTTAGTTAATTGATGCAAAGAATTTAGTTCTCTTTTATTTATATTTTGGGCTAACAAATTTTTATTAAAAAAAAAAATTGCTCATGTAAGTTAAATTTCTTTGTTGTTTATGTTTATTTATTAATGTACTTTTGTTAATATAGTTATTACTAACTACATAATATGTAGGTGTGTATGCAATTATGTCTGAAAAGCATTTATGTATGTGTTACGTAATTACCCAAAATGTGTATCCGAGTGCTATTATACGTACAAGCCTTATAACTGTTAATAATCGGTCATTTATAGAAAATATGTTATTAATATAAAAAAAATATAAAGTAAAAAAACTAAACAAAACATAAACATAATTAAATGAAAAATATTCTCAAATAGTGCAATTATAAATTATTTTTCGGTAATATTTTCGTGTGTTAGTTTATTAGAATCATAGAGAATTTTTTAAATTTTTTACAGCCTCGAATTCATGATACTTCCAAGTTTTAATATTCCCATTTTTACGAATTATAGCAGATACTTATATAAAAGCACTTCAACATATTTTCATGTTATTCCATAATATTTATTTTTCCATAGTAAGTAATAATAGATTTTAATAGAACGGTGATATCTGGTGTATTTTTTAACTTTGTATCTGTCGGAGCTTCTGTAAGATGTATGATAAAGTAACATGGACCTAAAATGTGTGTATATAGCTTTATAATATTATAGTGTATATAGAAAGGAAAAATAATATAAATAAATGGTAACATGTGAAGGTATTCAGAATTTCATTTCATCCGTAACTTTCTTCTCCCATTTTACATAGAAGCCACTGTTCTCCGCTGTCCCAAGCTAGCGACTGGACGCTAGCAATTGCACTCAAGTGCTTGGGCCACACTGGCAGCGCGGTGCGGGAGCGGCGCGGTTGTGGGAATAAGCGCGATTGTGCCTGTCCGCAGTCGACTGCGCGACAACGCGCGCGGTCAGCTCGAACTAGTTTGAGATCCCCGCTCCAGCGCGGGTTGTCGCTTGCCGCCCGCGCACTCACTGCGGCCACTTGTATGAACGAGCTATGGCGCAAGTTGCTCACGCGCTCCCCGTTTCAAGTAGCCCGCGCCGCTCCCCGCGCTCGCGTGCCCACTATGGACGCTCAAATGAAGTTCTTATGTTTGAGTACGTCGCGCCGCGCCCGCGTTTGCAACCTGGCCTCACACTTATAAGGGTTACAGAACTTACAGACAAGCAGTGCCGCTATCTGTGCAGTAGTTACGTCAGGGGGAGTCAACTTTCTCAGCTGCCAATGCCAGCAGTGGCATGATTTGCAAAATCGAGATAGCGCTTTACAAAAGAAAGTGATAAGATCAGTGATGTCACATGCCCGACTGAATAGATACCTCATCATTTCGGTAGCTGCAGATTCGCGATAATGAGCTGTGATGATTTTAATGTTCATTAAAGTATTATAAAACAATGATTTAAACCAGTTAAAATTCTTATTTTGTGTTTAAATTGTCTTAAAATGCTGACTAGAAGAAAAATCTTAAGAACCAAATAATGTTATGGGTGAGATTTTTTAATGAAATGGCCACACTCATTTCTGTCATGGCTGATTGACTTTTTGGCGGGAAAGTTAAGCGTCATGTTTAACGGTTTTGTTTTATTTTCTAAAATTTGTGTTTAGCCGACTATTAATGTGTAATAATAGTGGATTATTAACCATTATGTGTTCGTGAACGTGCATGAGTGTAGGCTAATGAAACAAAACAGTGCTGAACATCACTTTAAGTTCTCTTAAGAAGTCTGCGTGAGGTCTCTGTAAAGTGCTCTGAAACTTAAGGGGAGCGTGCGGGCGGGGATATCATCTATCATGCATTGTTTATAATTCATTTCATCATTATTTAAACAAGTTCATTAAAACCCATTTATGTATGCGTCTGAAAGACTTGTATCTATGGTCATGAGAAGCAATTAAAAAAAAAAAAATCATGGCGGATTTGTTTTGTTAAATTAAATAAATTAATTAAGGACTTCTTGGCGGGAAAGTGAAGCGTCATGTTCAGCAGTTTGTTTAATTTTCCAAAATTAGTGTTTAGCCGAATATTAATGTGTAATAATGGTGGATTATTAACCATTAAGTGTTTGTGAACGTGCATTAGTGTAGGCAAATGAAACAAAACAGTGCAACTTCGCTTCAAGTTCTCTCAAGAAGTCCGCGTGAGGACTCAGTAAAGTGCCACATCTTTACTGAAACTCAAGGGGAGTAGGCGGGGATATCATCATCATGCATTTATAATTCATTTCATCAATATTATACAAGAACTAACTTGACATTGGCTAAATGCACAAACCGCGCGAAGCCAGAAGGAAAAAAAAATAAAAAATAATTAAAACGACAATCTGACATTTGTTTTTGTTCTGAAATTAAATAAAATACATGCAATAGAAGTGGGAAAAGGGACTCGGAGGGAAACAAGACTTTGGAAAAGTGAGGAGTGGTCATAAAGGGGGCAGGAAAAAATAAGGTGGTTCAGATCTCCCACTTCAGCGCCACATTCACACACAGGGTTCTGCACAATGCCAAGCCTGGCAAGATGAGCAGGAGTGCACACATGACCTAATCGCATACGTATGAATGTTGTTGTAATCTTTTTGTTTAGTTTGTATTTGCTAAACCAAGGTTTAACAAAAATGGATGGCTAATAATTACGATAAAATTTCCCTTTCACTGATTGCCCGGACCAAAGCTGACCCCAGGATTCCTGTAGATAAACCCTGGGCAGAGCTGCCAGATCTTGGGTGTTATTTTTGGTTCGGAAAAACGTCTCCACACAATACGGCATCATTAGCTATCTGGTCAGCTCTCTCATTACCTAAAATGCCACAATGCGAGGGTATCCACGCAAAATGCACTGAATACCCCTTAATAGAACACCTATAAAGGAGTTCACGTGTTTCAAATATAATATAAGGATTATGAGAATAGAAAGGGAATCTGGCCAAAGATTGTAAGGCACTCCTTGCATCAGTCAAAATGAGTGAATTCCGTAAGCCCATTAGAAGTATATATTCGACAGCTTTGAATAGACCGTAACATTCTCCCGTAAATACAGATGATTCGGGCGGGAGTTTTATTTTTTGGACGATATTATATTGGGAGTGGTATACACCTACTCCCACACATGAGTCTCTTCCATGCTTCGAAGCATCTGTGAACAAGAGCTGACAGCCCTTCCAGTCTCTATCCATAGTGAAGTTGAAGATATGGTTGTGACATACGTCATCTCGGTAAATGTTAAGGTTATAATGTATATTTGGTGACATAATTAATGAACTGTAATTACAGTGAAATAAAGGAAGAAATTGAGATTGGTGACAGGGAGCTTCAATTAAATTGAATTTTCTAAAGCTTTTAACTAAACACGGAGTAGCTTTGTGCCTCCAATAAGTGGATGAAATTACTTCTTCAGAGAGAATGAAAAGTTTATTTCGCAAAGGATGATATGTAAATTGCAGACACCGAGCCATAAATCTATCAGCTAAAAATTGACGTCGTAAATGAAGTGGAGAGTCTCCACATTCCACCTGAAGACAATTAATAGGACTGCTTTTCATTGCACCTGAAACCACTCTAAGTGCCTTTGACTGAACACTGTCAAGTTTCTTAAGACCAGCAACATTAGCAGGTTCCAGCAAAAACGTCCCATAGTCCAATACGCTTCTAATCAAGGTGTTATACAATAGTTTTAATGAAAAGGGATGTGCTCCCCACCAAACACCAGCAAGACATCTAATTATGTTGATATTTCGTTCACATTTAGCAGCTATATAGTCACAGTGTGGTAAACCAGTAAGATGTGTATCCAAAATAAGGCCTAAAAATTTTACCTGGTTTTTAACAGGCATAGGGATATTATTATACCTTACTATAACTATAGGGGGCTTACGCATTCTAGTAAACAAGACAATGTTGCTTTTATCAATTGACAGGTGTAGACCATTGGTTTCTAGCCAAGTCTTCAGTAAGCATAAAGAAGAGGTTAAGGAAGTACAAATATTCTCAACAGAATGACCAGATGAATAAAGAAGTAAATCATCTGCATATTGAAGAACTTGTACTGACTCATTTAGGGAGGATTCCAAATCATAAGTGTAAATATTGTAGAGAATTGGACTAATTACAGAACCTTGAGGGAGACCTTTCCATACTAAACGGGTAAATGTATACCCTTCAATATGAAGATTTAAAGATCTCTTTGAAAGCATGTTAATTATGAACTTAGACAGCATTAATGGAACTTGTAATGAATTCAGCTTTTGTTCTAGGATTGATACCTGGACATTATCGTAAGCTGAGCTAATATCCAGGAAAGCAGCAATTACAGAGTTATTAGAAGAGAAGGCTAAGCGAATATCAGTTGTGAATACACTAAGGCTGTCCATCGTACTTTTACCCTTCCGAAAACCAAACTGTGATGTAGCTAGCAAGTTTTTGCTTTCCAAAAACCACTCCAAACGATTCTTAATGAGATGTTCAACAATTTTAGCAAGAACTGTAGAAAGTGCAATTGGTCGATAAGATGTAACATTAGAGGAAGGTTTGTTTGGTTTCAGAATGGGAATAATTGTTTGAGACTTCCAACTTGATGGTATGTTGCCAGATATCAAAGCTGTATTGATGAGATTTAAATATATTAAAAGAACAGAGTCGGATAAATTAGATATAAATGAATATGGTATACCATCTTCACCAGGAGCTGAATCCTTAACATGTGAAAGGACTCCCTTCAACTCACTTAGTGTGAACAGGGAATTCAACTCAGAATTAGGAATAGGAACATAGGGATAGTGCATTAAAGATCTCTGTTCTGGGACTGAAGGAGGAGCTAAATGATCCATAAACTCATTGGCTAATTCTAATGGCAGTTTTGAGGCTGTTGTGTCACTATCTGCTGACCTGAATCGCCTAATATTTTGCCATACTAGAGATGCATTAACTTCTGGCGAGATAGATGCACAGAATCTTTGCCAACCTTCAAATTTCTTTTTCCTAAGGAGCTTACGAGTTGTACGAGCAGCTTCTAGGTATATCTCAAAATTGTGACGAGTCATAGTATGGCCATAATTTTTTTCTGCCTCTTTTCTTTTTTTAATGGCCTGAGTGCACTCAGCATCCCACCAAGGTGGTGAAGGAATTTTGCCTGTAGCACCATTCTTAATAGGGAAAGTATTATCTGCCACCTCTATTAAAATTCTTGTTATTTGATTAGATAATAACTGAGGATCGTGTAGTTGTAAGGAATTAGATAAACCAAGAATTCTTTCTTGTACATCATTTTTGTATGTATCCCAATCTGCATTTTGAAGTCTATACTTTAATCGTGGTGCTGGATTGCTAGCAACTGGTTTTTTATGTGGAAAAGAAATTATTAAAGGGTAATGATCACTACCATAAGAAGACGGTAAAGGAGACCAGGATAATGTTGATGCTAACTCAGGTGTGCAGATTGAGAGGTCAGGGGCACTTATTCCCTCATCTGGATTTGTTCGGCGTGTTGGGAGACATGTGTTTAAAATACACAAATTATTAAAGTCTAGAATTTCTAATAACTTTTCCCCATAGCAATTGGAACTAGAACTACCCCAGGACTGATGTTGTGCGTTAAAATCTCCCATTACCAAAAATGGTTTAGGTAAAACTGAAAGAAGATTACTTATTTCAGAAAGGATATCTATAGTGGGACGAGAATAATATATACATACTAAACAGATTTTATTTACAATAGCAGCGACAGCAGATATTTCGTCACTGAGACTTGGAAGAGGAAAAGATTGAAAAGACAAGTTATTTTTAATAAGTATGGCGACACCGCCATACCCATCGCTTCTGTCTGTTCTTAGACACGCATAGCCAGGAATTCTAAAAGAAAACCCTGCTTTAAGCCATGTCTCACAGAGAGCGACTGCAAAGGGATCGTATTTGTTCAATATGTAGGACAGATCAGATTTTTTATTCACAATGCTGCGACTGTTCCACTGGACAATCTTGGGTAGATTTGGATCCATTATGATTAAGGTTAAATAAGTTAGACAGAGTATCAATTAAAGTAGCAACGTTGGACGGTTCAATATTATTATTTTTATATAAAGTATTAATAAGCATAATTATTAAATTAAAAATTTGGTTCTCATTATTATTTGTTGTTTTATTTTGGAATGCCACACCATTCCCTGACACAGAAACATCATTAGTGATTAGTGCTTGATGAGCTGCCCGGTCATACCCCTTAGTTGTTTTTGGGGGATCCCGAGGTTTAAGAAATACGGTTTTTCTTTGTGAGGAGACAATTGGTGTGTTACGTGGTTGGGGCGAAGGTTGTGAAAAGAAAGAATTTTTAGTGGTATGTGATGGGGCAGATGTGACCACATCGGCATACAATTTTGAGATTGGTGGATGTAGCTGTGACGCTTCCGCATATGACACGCAGCTATGGGCCATATAATGCTTGATTGCTTTTTGCCTCTCAAATTCTGGGCATTTTTTATTAATGGCGTAATGAATGCCACCGCAATGACAGCATTTACTATTACTCTCATCTTCAATACTGCAAGTGTCAGCAGAATGCTTCTCCCCACACTTGAAGCACTGAGGGTTCGACCTGCATTGTACCTTTGTATGGCCAAAACGACAACAATTAAAACATTGAATTGTTGGGAATGTATACAATTCCACTGGCATAGAATTGTAACAACAAAACACACGTTTTGGTAAAATTTGTCCGTCAAAGGTGAGCACGACTGTTTGCGATGGTTTCCACACAGGGGTCGGTTCGTGCACTTTATAATTGAGACGCCTTGCTTTGATAACTTTCCCGCATCCAGCGGGGACAGATATATTTTCCAGTATTTCCTCCGGAGACCATTCGGTAGGTACGCCTTTAACAATTCCAATGCGACACACATTAATTGATGGAACAAATGCCTTCAACTTTTCTTTGGCCAAACTTGGGTCATTTAAGAAAGAGTTAGCATCTACGTAACGAGAGAAACTTAGCGATATTCTATTACGACCAATGCGTTTTAATGAACCGTTAATGATGTTGTTGAACATGCGTTTTTTAAGAAAATGCCCTAAAGTTATTGGGTGTAATGTTTGAGCAGGGTTTTGTGTATCAAAAATTTTTTGAATGTGTACAACGTATGGCGACAGGTCTGTGGCCTCATACAAAGTCCTAGTAACCTGTGGCGCCTTCTGGGGAAGATCTGACTTTATGAGGTTTTCAGTCTGGGGAACATCCACAGAACGTGGAGAGGTTTCTTGGTGAACTAAAATTGAATGAACCGGTACGTCTGATGCTATTTTTGAACTAGTGGCTGAGTCATTGTCGCAATGACACTGTGCTCCTTTATTTATTTCTGTTGTAGTGTGAGAGTGACTATTTCGCCTTTTTTTATTGCAATTTTTGCACACTTTACGTGGAGCTCTAGTCCTTTTCCGCTTCGATCTGGTTATGGATGAATCGGTATCCATACTGGATTCGTAAATGGTTATATTATGCCCGACCGAGGGGACTGTGCCCCCCGGATCAGGCGGTTCGTTGTCCATTGTGGACAGAAAAAGATAAAATACAAAAAACTTACCCTAAATATGAAGTACAATATACACAAACAATAAAATTAACTAATCTAATGAATATCTACATATATTTACACAACTTATCTCCAATCTTAAGTGTTTTTTAATTTAAAAAAGAAAACGAAAGAAAAATCACGCCCGCCAAATTCGATGATTCACGCGCTTTTTTCTTTTTTTGCCGGTTCTACATTGTTTGAGAATAATTGCTGCCTTAACCACTACGAGCTATATACTCTACAGTGCAAAATTGACGCTTTGTGTTGTGTTTTCCCACCATGGCAGGAAAGGGAAATATGAAATGCGCAAAATGTGGCTTCAAAAAAGCTACGAAAAGAAAAATAAATATATTAAAACATGTTTAAAAACTTTGTTTTAAGTATTTGTTTTCTTTAGATTTCTATTACAGCTAATTTTCATTTTGCAGTTTTTGCCAAAGAAATATGTTTTAGAAGTAATGCATAATCGTTAAACAAACAGCAAAAAAATGAGAATAGTAGGTATAAATTAAACTAAAAATAAATGGTAGGTAGGTTATCTGTTCATAATTCCCGCGCCTCACGAGTTTCTGATGTAATACAATGAAGCGGTAGGTGTGCTCTCGTGTTTTGTGCTTTTTTATTTCTATGAAGTTGTCGTTCTTCCCTTCGGGTATTTATACGTTCTGTGAGTTACGTGCTGTCAGGAGAACTACCTCCCATCTTGACATAATCCCCACCCCACACCCAGATTGGAATAACTAGATACCTGGGGGCCTAAAATGAACGCTTTGGCAGAATCATAATATTAATATGATCTGCGAACAATTCATACATCTCGCAAAGCTTGCAATTCATCTGTTTGACAGCTGCTGTTCTGTGTTGTAAGTATCTGTTTAATCTGTGACCTGTACAATCTGTGGTGCAGGGAAGCTCTCATAAGCCGGTGGAGGCGGAGCATGGGTCTGCGATTCCATCATCCATGGTTGTGCTCAATAAATATAAAAGAAGTAAAAAGACTTTTATTAACAGCTGCTATTTGACATTAGCAAATAAAGCGATTTCCATACAAAACTGTCAAACAGATGAATTGCGGGATATGAATTGTACGCAGATTATATTATGATTTTGCTAAAGCGTCCATTTTAGGCCCCCTGGGTAGATACAGTCAGTGACCTGTATAATTGCTTGTCCCCTATTCTTTTTTTTGGTACGAGTTGGAATCGAACCCTCACTGCAGAACTGGGCGACTATGTCATTGCGCCAATCGAGCTTCTAACTACATCTTTGGGTTTTATCACGCCGAGGGTGCAGTTACTGGAGTCGCGCCGGAACGTCAACTTCAAAGCGTTCGTCGTGCGTGTTCCGAACTGTTATCTGCCCCTCGTCATGGAAGAAGAATTTTGGCCGCAGGACGTGGTGTTCCGTCGCTTCCGCGGACAAGTTCCACAGGACAGCACAATGTAGTGCAAAGTCAAGTGCTACTAACATAGTCCCTTTTTATTAACACATGTTTTTGTCTATAAAATATGTATTTTTAGGTTTAGGTATTTTTCTATGGGCCTTTGTCGTCGCCTGAAATAAATAAATGGTATTATTATTATTTTTATTATTTCAAGCTTCATTAATCCACTCGTTTTGTGGTGCCGGACGTAAAGAATAGCACCGCCCTATTACTTCCCGTGGGTGTCGTAAAAGGAGACTAAGGGACTTACTAGAGAATGGGCAGCAGCGTACTCTATGCATTTTTAACACCATACTGCGATTGCCAACCCGCCTGTCAAGCGTGGCGATTATGGCAAACCCGCCCCCACCTTTGGGGGAGGCCTATGTATGTCCAGCAGTGGACATCTTTCGGCTGCAATGATGATGATGATGATGTCCAGCAGCGGATCTCTTTCGGTTGAAATGATGATGAATCCACTCGTCGGTCTATTTCTCCATTGACGACCAACTCTGCTCGCTTTTCTGCTCATACCCACGGATAACAGCGCAAAGATACACCACGTTTTTCCTCCTACATTTCTCGGAATCGTGCGCGAGTGCGATCCCCACTTACCCTCTTTATAAGGAGTCCCGCTACTTTTAATTAGTTTTTCTGTTACCGTAATACGGAAGGGCAAGTGTAACGCATCTCGAGTGCTCGCCAACCGGGACTTCCATAATGCAATTATGTAGAAATTTTATTGATTGGAAAGGCCAC
Source organism: Tiliacea aurago (assembly GCA_948098905.1). Lineage (NCBI taxonomy): Eukaryota > Metazoa > Arthropoda > Insecta > Lepidoptera > Noctuidae > Tiliacea > Tiliacea aurago. The sequence goes on from OX402591.1 coordinate 21,950,642, forward strand.
GAGAGTAGCGGCTACTAAAAAGCTACTAAAATGGGAAATACGTACTCGTGTTTGATTTGATCTACTTATATTTGCTGCCGTAAGTTATCTGGCTTTAACGGTCTTTAGATGATTATTTTACCATCTGTAGGTAACTGGCAGGTCCATCTATCTGATTTGCCTAAAAGGTTCTAGGCTAATGGGTGATGTCAATATGAGGTTGACGATATTCTTGGCTGATCTCACACTTCTCAATAACTAATAAGTCTGGCAACACCACAAATCTGTATTAAATTAATTGGAAGGGCCTTTTACATCCAGCAGTGATTTGCTTTAGTCATTTGGCCGGATTTGCAGTTAAAACAATATTTTGAGGTCTAGCCCTACGGATAACTCAATGCTACCTAAACGTTTTCTAAACAAACGCACTCACAAAAATAAACACGTCAATAAACAACTCCACTAACCACTTTCTTAAACCTCACTTTTAATGGCCTCATAAAAAGTGACGGCGGCGAAAGTAGCCCCTCTTGCCAAGTTCAATGGCACGGCATAACAGTACCGTGCCGACTCTTGCGCCAGCTGCATCTCGCCTGCAGTAGTACCTGGAACCAGGATGTGGAGAGTGCTAGTTGTTGTCGTTTGTTGTGTCAACGCCGTGCTACCGGCTAAACATTTACCTAAATGGAAGAAGCAGGTTGGTTTTATTATTTCTGGTTTTTGGTTGTGTTTTTACGGCTCTACCTATAGGTACCTGAAGCAAGTTTCGTCTTATCCAAAATTCCAAATACTCAGTATTAGGAAGTAAATAAAACTAGGTACTTACCTAATCAATCGAAAAGATTTATAAAATAGTCATCAAAAAGTCTGTAAGTAGGTAATTATTTTATTCAGGAGCAAATATTTGGCAGTTAAACTAAAGTTCGTTTTTTAATCCCAGAGACTAACTTGACATTTCAAATTATTGTTTTTTTTTTCAATTTGCAGTTTGACAGTTGCACCTGTGAAATTAGTATCTGGGTGGGGTTAAAAAAAAAGAACTTTAAACGAGTAGGGAAGGATGAATAATTATTGAATAATTATTAATGATATTACCTACACATAAATTAAAACAATGGAAATGTTATGTGCACAATTAGAAACTGAAGATTATATAAAAAAACACACTGTCCCAGCACAGTAGTTAAATTAATGCATAGAGGTATGGAATTTTTATATTAATACAAATAAATAATAAACAAAAGATCAGCACATGTTTTCACCGACGTTTTCCCGCGGCCTACTTTCTCGTTGCTTTCTCGCGGCTCTTATTAGAAAGTTCCTTCGTGAGTCAGCGAGATGCTTGCGATCCTGTGGTTAGACTGGAAGGAGAGCCCATCGCTTTCTATACCTCTAACATGTAGCACTTTACCTTGAACTTGGTATGTAAATTAACTGAGCAAGATTATATTGAGACCGGATTTGACACTGGGTCAAATTAGGTACATTAAGCTTTCTAAAGCACTGCATCCTAACTTACCAAACAGTTCAAAGCCAACTGGTAAACAGTCACAAAACAGCTGGCTAGCTGGCGAAGAACATCACTTCTATTGCAGTCACGGAGTACCTAGGTATCTACGTCTATGCAGTTTTTAATATGTGTATAGACCGTCTGCAGGGCGTTTGGAACAAAACAAGAGTGCCCTTTCGTAGCTCAATATGACTCATACTCAGACTATAATCTGAGGACTCATAGCAATGTTTATGTTATAGCAAAAGGGAGATCCTATGTCCGAAAATTTTCTTTATCTATATTCCATGCATGCAGAAAAAATAGGCATGTCTATCTAGGTATTTTGTACTGAGAACCTTCCTATCAATGATATTATAGGTATTTAAGTAAAAAGACGTAGGTAGATAGGTTACCTACTCAACATTTGATCTTCAAAAATGGCAAAATGTCACACTATTAGATGACACGTGAAAGTAGAACGGCATGTCGTAAGTAACAGGAGTGAAAAAGAGACAAGACGAAGTAAATGTGGCTAGTTAGCCAAGTTTTAACGTGCCACTTACGGACCGCGTTTATCCTATCTACCTCTTTTTACCTAAGTAGGTATAATATCATTGCTTCCTATAGTTACAATTTCTGGCGTTAATTTCTTTGGAACCTTTATATCTACTGAATGTTTTTATGTTTTGTGTTTATAACAAACTGTCTCTACGCACATTTCAATCCTCGTTCACTACCACCTTCTCACTAACCTGATCTTCTTACGATGTGTGTAAGACGGTACACCGTATCCGACAGGCGTGTGAACTGCCGGCAGTGCAGAGTGAGCACAGCCATTACATCTGCGATGACAAAGGGGAGCCCAAGTGCTTGCCGGGATGGCAGGGCGATCTCTGCGATGTGCCTATCTGCAAGAAGGGGTGTGATCCTTTGCAAGGTAAGCTTTTAAGACTGTAGAAAACATCGATTATTAAAATGAAGGTCTTGGGACCATTAATGAGGTGGTTGGTAAAATAAACATTTATTGAAAGCCATGGTTCGGTTAATCAGACAATGGGACTGCATTCATTCGGTAATCAGATGTGTAAGTACACAGATGTGTAAGTACAGTATCTGATTTAAACAGTAATCGATGATAATTATAATCGAGGCGGGAGACGGACTGCCAATGACTGAATACGCTTATATAATAATTTAAAGGTAAAATTGGCTTTATCGAAGTTCAAAATAACAATCGGTCAGTAGGTTATTCTAGGTCATTGACAGCTCCGGGGATCGCGGAAATCGCATTTGATCCCCAGTGCAAGTGTGGGAAGGGAACACCGGGGTGGTTATTAGTCAGTAAGAGTATGACCAACCCCTCCGTCCGCCCCAAGGCGGAGGACATCCATGCGGATTTTCCACCCCAAAAACAAAAAAAAAGTCATTGACAGCTAATGATTCGTCGGTCGGACTGAATGAAGATAGGAACAACAGCTACCTACAACTTTCGCGGAGAAAGTTTAGCTGTTTTATGCTTTGCTAAGAAAATTTGTTAATTTATTAGTCACTACTTTGATTATTTACCATTCACAAGAATCACATGATAATTCATCTTTGGGACTTTAAACCTGTAGACTATAGCTGAGCACTTTAAGCGAAAAACAAGAGAAAAGATTCCAAAGTACAGTTCGGGACATAAAAATGTACCGCAATTGACACCTTCAATTGACATTACATTAACAAAAGCTCTCATTGAAACTAGCACAATGTGTTTAAACTCTGATTACTTTGCTAACAGAGAGTTAACGGCTCGTTCCGATTTATTTAACTCATTAGCGATCCGCTATAATATGACTGTACCGGGAAAGTTTTTGTGCAGCGTTCATCTCGATATCGAACAGTTTTGCTTTTTGTTTTAATTGCCTTAGCTAAAGCGTTAGTACCTAAGTAAATGCTTGAAAGCTCAATGTTACGAGTATTTAGATTATTTATTGGAACTCGTAGATTGTGACGGTAGTTAACTTGGTGAACTTTTGCTTAATTATAATTGTATCAAGCAACGCGTCACTGTGGGTTTGTAAGGGTCCTTAGTATGAGTATGAGAGAAGCAGTGCCTTTGAAGCTAATTGGTAGAATTGCAGCACTTCTCGAATATCATAATCATCATTCCAGCCGAAAGACGTCCACTGCTGGACATAGGCCTCACCCAAAGGGGGAGTTTGCCATAATCGCCACGCTTGGCAGTCGGGTTGGCGATCACACTATGGTGTTAAAATGCATAGAGAATGCTGCTGCCCATTCTCTAGTAAGTCCCTTAGTCGCCTTTTACGACACCCACGGGAAGAAATAGGGAGGTGCTATTCTTTACGTCCGGCACCACACGAACTATACTACTTCTCGAATATAGAGATTTTATTGTAGTCATTTCAATTATGATCAATAAAAAATTGTGACACAAATAGATACTGAAGACGTGAAGTGTTTTAGAAGTAAAACTGTTTTAGGCTTGGTAGTTATTTCATAGCTCGTTTATTGATATGTTTCGATTGCCAGGGTACTGCAAGCGCCCCGGTGAGTGCCGCTGCAAGTTAGGCTTCTACGGCGAGCGCTGCAACAAGTGCATCCCACTACCAGGCTGCCAGCATGGCTACTGCAACGAGTCCTTCGAGTGTATCTGCAGGGACGGCTGGGACGGCCTGTTCTGTTCTGAACGTAAGTAACTAAATATTCTGCTTCATATCACTGCCAGTATGATCATCATTATCAGCAGTGACATTTAAGCAGTCCATTGCTCGAAGACGCCTAGTCATACCTTTCCCATCTCATGCCATTTAACTTGATCCTCGACTATTCTCGTCCAGCTGCTACCAGCTACACTGCGAAGATTTTCTCTCGACTTAGCATGAACCTAAGTTTATTTTCATTTTAATTTATCAAGGGAAGAAAAAGTAACTGAATTAATAGCGATATGTTCAAAGCATATTCTAATGAATTTATCGGCCACTTTCAACTTTTCATCATCATCATCATCAGCCTACAGTAGTCCACTGCTGGGCATATGCCCATCGATAGGTACACCATTCAACTCTATTCTCCAGCTGTTTGCAGCCACTCAGCGAAGATCGTCGCTCCACCTAGTCATAGTCATAGTCATTTATTCATAAACAAAGTAACTTGTATCTGAATTTACACATAAAATTACACAATTACAGAATTTATACACACAACAAAAAATACACACAATAAATTTACATTTCTTAATAGTACCTAAATTAAACAATATGATGGCCAACACATTAAAATTTAAAATAGTAATAATAAAAATAATGAATTAAAGATAAATTGGCAATGATTGATATAATTAATTAATAATAAGACAATAGTTAGATCAATAAATTCGAATGAACAAAATCCAATACAATTTCACAACCCATGAAAATAAAAAATTATCAATAAAATTACAATTCAATAAAATTACAGTTCTTCTACAGCATATAGACACTTATTCAATAGGATTTTTTTAAGTTTTATTTTGAAAGCGCTACTGTAGACAGCACTTTTTATGTCTAAAGGCAACCTGTTAAATAATTGTATATAATGTAAAAAAACCTAGCATGAGGGCGTCCCTCCTTACGTTTGCCGATTCGCGGTCTCCACTCAAGAATACGTCTACCCCAACGGCCATCGATTCTACGGCTAATATGGGCAGTCCATCGCCACATCATCAGCATTGCTTATTCTGTGGGCTATATAGACAACTTTGATTCTCTGCCGAATCACCTCGTTCCGGATTCTATCGCTCAGAGAGATTCCATGCATAGCCCGTTCCATAGCTCGCTGAGCGTCCTTGAGTTTATGGACCAGATGTACCGTGCCTCTAGTACGTTTCAGCTCCGTAAGTCAACACAGGCAGGACGTATTCATTGAAGACTTTTAGCTTTTATCTATTCTCAATCAATTTTGCAAGATATTTAATAAGTTTCTTCATTTCTGCAGCTATTTGCCGTTCCGACTGCCACGCGACCAGAGGCTTCTGCGAGACGCCAGGAGAATGTCGCTGCAAGTTGGGCTGGGCAGGTCAAACCTGTCGCTCCTGCCAGCAGTTGCCAGGCTGTCAACACGGGTACTGTGACAAACCGCTGGAGTGCAAGTGTCTGCCGGGGTATACTGGACTGCTGTGCCAGACTCGTGAGTGTTGGACTAAATTTTATTGATGGTATGAGGTATGTACCATTCGTAATAGACCTATAACTTAGTCACATGACTAAGTTATACTAGCTCTATTACGAATGGTTGACGCAGTATATACATAAGTATTTAGGTATAAAAGAGAAGCAAATGAGGAAAGAAACTCTGGCAAGACTTCGTCAGTTTGATTGCCGCCCGTTGCAATAGGAACACCCCTTCTTAATTCTTTATTTTTCATCAATAACCTTTTACAGCTATTTGCGCATCCGGATGTCATAATGAACGCGGTTACTGCCGTCGCCCCGGTGAATGTCGCTGCAAGGTGGGCTGGACCGGTCAGTTCTGTGGCGAGTGCCACAGGTATCCTGGCTGCGTGAATGGTACCTGCAACAAGCCCTGGGAATGCAAATGTGAGCCTGGATGGGGAGGCATGCTCTGTGATGAAGGTAAGACCTGAAAGAAGTTTTTAGCGCCCAAACTGTTGTTAGACAATGAGGTTTTGTGCAGTTAGCCCAAAAATGCACGTGTCTTTTGCCCTCATCCCAATTTTTTTTTGGCGCTGCGCAGCACATAATTTTCTTCTATGCATCGGTTAGCTGTCATAAATCTGAATTTATTCTGTTTTATAGATATGTTAGGTTCCCAGGTGGAATTTTTTTTCTCGTCTTTGCAACGTCTGAAACTATTTCACAGCAGCTGTGACACATTTAGTCATCCAGAAGATGAGATATAGAATATTTCTTCTTTTCTATTTTCAGAACTCAACTACTGTGACAAGAACCCAGACACATGCGAGAACGGCGGCAGATGTGTTTCGTTAGAATCCGGCGATGGACACTTCAAGTGTTACTGTCAGCCGGGCATTTCGGGCAAGCGTTGCGAGATCGTGCCCGAAATCGCGACAACGACCAACGCTACGATTACTGAAGAATCGAGTTCCGAACTGACAGGAACTTCGTCAGAGACCTCAGCAGAACATGGGAGTACTACCGAACCCAATAACGGGGACAATGAGACTGAGTGATGTAGGTTATTTAGGTAGTTTGCAGTCATATCCTAGAGAAAATAAGTTAGAAATAATACTAGACTGCCTTTTTTTTTCTGGGTGGGAAATTATCTAACTTCTCCCGCTCTGGGCGGAGTGGGAGGGCGCATCAGACCTTTACTGACTAAAACCCACCCATGTTCCTTCATTTGCCTATGTGCCAGGGCCACGATATCTCTTTCGGACAAACTAGCAACCCTGACAGGATACTAGTCTACCTTGATAACACTGCAAAAAGTTGGCTATCGATCGGGGATTGATGTAATTCTTACTGAAAAAAAAAAAAATTATATTGACACAGGCGATGGAGAGATTGTTTTTGGAAATTATAATTTTTATTTCTGGAAAACTTAGAAAATTTTGAACCTGCTTGCTTATTATGAGCGGTTTATATCTCTAAACCCTAAATGGGTATGACTTTATTGGGCAACAAAATTGATGACTGTAATAAGTAATTAGTTGATGTTACATTGACGATATGTAATGTGTGGAAGATTGCTTGGTTCTGGTGATGCTAATAATTTGCTTTGACTATGTTCGTGTTTAGAAAATACTTAATTGTACATGCTTACATTGTTATTTGTAATAACTTGAAAGTTATGATGTAGAAACTAGTACTGCCAGACTTGTATGCTATCTACTCAAGCCTGCCTAATTGTGGTCTGTCGATTTTTGCATGTATTTATCTTTAATTACTCAGAAATTTTTCAGTAAAGAACAATTAGACAAATTTACCAGTTCATTTAAAGTATGGAAGCAATTTGAGGCGGTTGAGGGCCTCTTAGCTCGTCCAAAGAACAGGGGGCCTAAAATGGATGCTTTGGCAGAATCATAATATGATCTGCGTACAATTAATATCCCGCAATTAATCTGTTTGACAGTTTTGTATGGAGTTTCGTAAAATGGGCCACAAACTATGAATTGCTTTATTGAAGTCTAATGTCAAATAGCAGCTGTCAAACAGATGAATTGCGGGATGAATGAATTGTACGCAGATCATATTATGATTCTGCCAAAGCGTCAATTTTAGGCCCCCAGGGGTTGTGTGCATAAAAGTTTTCACAAAACTTTTCAAATATTACACATGATATTTTAAACAGAAATATTAGCATATAATGAATTTGGTTAACTGAAATAAGTAACATGTATACAAGCTGGCTGTAGTTAGTCTCAATGCGACTGCTGAGCATGAGGTCCTGGGTTCGATTCCCAGGTCGGGCAAAGTGTTATTGGGATTTTCCATTAGGAATTTCTCAGTAGCAGCCCGGAGTCTGGATTTGCGCCCGGTTGATGGCAATAGGCTCGTCCCCTATTACATGGGACTTAAACATAACTGGCGAAATGTGGGTGTATTATAGGTACACCTCTGCCTAACTCTTCGGGGAATGCAGGCGTGATGTTATGTACGTACTTATATCTTTTTTTCTAAACGCGAACGTACAATCAGTACTTAATTTATTTGTGTTTATGCAGTTTGTGAAAGTGAATGTTTTATTTATTAATTTTGAATTGATGTATGATTGTTTTATATTTGACAATTTAGATTTAAGTTATTTATTTTAAAATAAAATTATTAAAGAATTGACTGTAGATGACTTTGTTTATTTTTTCCTCTCTGCGCATTTGTAGATGCTCAATCGAACGTGAAGAATGTCTACAGGGTTACTGGTCATTAGTTGCGATGGATCCCATTGAAACGGTTAATTGTAGGACACACTATGTCTTAAACCCCACCCATAATTTTTTTTACTATACTCTAAACACGACCAAACAAAAGTAAAAAAGATACGATAAAAAAAAATATAGGGTCTACGACCGTTTGTAGTGATGTTATTTGAAGTATGACTTGAGGAAATCTGTTTGTCGAACGAAACCTATCCCCTCTTATTACAAAACAAGGTTTATCTTCAGACCCAGGTTTAAAACATGGAGCCATTATTGAATTTAGAACTTTATTCCGACTATGGTAAAGTTCCTAAACACAAAACTGACAACTTAGTACCGAACTAAGTTTTCAGTTTTGTATATAGAACGGTATTTCAATCACAGTTACGTTCTTATTACAAAAACTGGCTCCATGGTTTAAGCCATGTCAAAATATAAATCTTTTACACAAAAGAAAACAAAAAACTCATATTTCAAGTGACAACACTACCTGCGGTTGATGTCCCCAAACAAAACTTATCACATTAATTTACTTAGATATTTATGTTTTACCATGTTTATATACAACATTTTTTTTAGTATTATATGCGAAACCTGAATATAGTTTGTTCAGAATAAGGAACTGAATCGATTTCAATAATTTTTACACCATGATCTATTTTGTCCCTAAAATATTTAAGTGTCTCTCCATTTAATTACTTACAATACAATCGCCGTACGGTTAGGTACCTACTGCCAAATTATTATGAATGAGCGCAACACAACCCTGGAGCCGCCGCGGCCGTTAGCATGTTTTTGTACGGACAACCCGGTAATATAACAATCTTATAATTTTGTGATTTTTCATGATTATTTTATGATTTTGAAATTTTGTACATAGATTCTTTACATAAAAATACTAGACACGTGTTTCGGGTTTCGCATATACTAAAACTAATATTGTATATTGATATCCATCTCGTCTGGGAAGTTTCTCTAGCTATTTAATTTGACCCCATGAATAGTAAAAGTGATTTTACAAAAACGGAGATCTCATGTAGAGCGAAATGTAAAACTCTTATTAACTCTACATAGGTACAACGTTTAGTAACTAGGTATATATTGACATACCCAGGATCGTTGACCGCGCCAACTTGTAATTGACGGAAACACATTTGAGAACCAATATCAAAAATTTCCATCAAAAAGCAATCCATATTTAAAATAAAATATTCGTTGGTGAGAAATATCGGGAACTGGAAATGTAAAATGTTTGATAAACTAGATGTGATCGATCAAATCAACTGGTTTCTTCATTCATGGTGCAGCAACATGAAAGGGTATCTGATCTCCTATTTATACTCCATTTGAAATAAGATAAGAAATTTAAATAAACCTTTTTTACAGTCCGCTCAACCGATTTTGACTTCTATTCCGTAGACAAAAGGATGGCGTTAAAAGCAAAAACGTGGTTACAATACTAACTGTTTATTACAGCTTCCATTTGCTATGCCACCAACGCAATAGAAGTCAAAATCGGTTGAACGGACTGTAAAAAAGGTTTATTTCAAATGGATAGGTTCATTAGGTAGTACGGTGAACCTACATTATTTTGTCTTAAATACTTACCTATGAACTAATTTGCAGCGAAATTGCATCATTCGGTTGACAAGTTGATATAGTACGTACCTAAGTATCCATCTGTGAACACAGATCGCGTTCTGTTTTACAGCTTTTAACACAATCAACAATCAACTCAGCCTATAGCAATCCACTGCTGGACATAGGCCTCTCCCAGACTGCGTCACAACATCCTGTCTTCCACCTTCCGCATCCAGTCTGACCAAGCCACATAAGGTCTTCTGGTTTTCTTAAGGTCGTCGGTCCATATAGCTGGGGGGCGTCCCACACTACGCCTGCCGATACGCGGTCTCCACTCCAGTAGGTTTACTCCGAAGCGTTAATCCGAAGTATCGGCCGAATGTTCGGCCGTTTTACAACTTCCATAGTTTCCTTTTTTGACTTTGAATCCTTACCCGACCTAAAGTCACATTTTTGACATTGGCTTATCTCTTTGATAGTCGCTTTTTTTTAGTTAGCCGTAGTAACGCAACGGATGAACATTCGGCCGATACTTCAGATTTAGATTCGGAGTAGACCCCAGGACTCGTCTGCTCCATCGGCCATCGGTCCTTTGACAAACATGGTCAGCCCACTGCCACTTCAGTTTGCTTACTCTGCAAGCTATTTGCCGCAGGTTTGCTCGCTGCACGGCAGACGTCAAAGTGACCTTATTTAAAGCGTTCTGTCAGTCCTTTTATTCGAGCGGCCTGTGGGTGTCATATACAAACCGAGCCAACAACGTCCTGCGCGTTCAATATAATAACGCCTTCAGGATGCTGTTGCGGCTGCCGCGGCGTTGTAGTGCTTCGGGCATGTTTGCCGAAGCTCACACAGACGGATTTCACGCCATCATGCGTAAAAAAGCGGCTTCCTTGCTACAGCGCTTGCGTAACAGTCGGAACGGCATCCTGAAAATGATTGTTAACAGGCCAGACTGTACTATACAACGGCACTGGGTGGAAGTAGCTATAGGTACGCGTAGATAAGTTAGTTCATCACATTACGTCCCCTGTGATTCCCGCTGTTCCTATGGTGCTACCACACTGAGCCCGAGGGCGGGCGCAGGCAATTTAGCTGTGTTTGTGTCCCTACTAGCAATAATAATATAGACTATAAGTACTTTCTGTTACTAACTCATCACTAAACAACCTATGGACTGTTCATGTACCTATATGTGTTAATGTCTGAAATAAAGTTTTTTTTTTATGTTGGTAACTCTGGTTCTTTTCCGGATAATTTCATTCCTGATTTAATCCTTTTAAGCTTTTAACACTTAAACGTCGTAATAGGTACCTACCTGTCTTTATCCTATCTAATATTACAAATGCGAAAGTGAGTTTGTTTGTTTGTTACGCTTTGACGCTAAAACGGATGAACAGATTTGGATGAAATTCGGCACATGGGTAGACCATGACCTTGGTTAGGATATAAGATAAACCTCCACGCGGGCAAAGCCGCGAGCAAAATAAAAATTAAAAATAAAATTGGTTATCAACCCATAAATACCCACAATAATCATTCCAATGACCATGAAGCCACTTAGCTGATACCTACTGCTGCTAATGGATGTTGCTGTACAAACTTCAGACTCCAAGATTCTCCAAGATTCAGACTCCAGAGTTCCCATAATTATTTATTACGGCTCACAACAACATTACCCCACACTAGGAATTTCTCCTGTATTGTGGGTGCGTTTACAATACACTTAAACTCACATACACAAACAGCCATACCCGGAACAACTACTTGTAGGTCATACAAATATTTGATAGGTGCGGGAATCGAACCCGCGACACGCGGCGCAGCAGTCAATTGCTTAACCACTGCGCCAACCGTGCTGTCAAACCACCATTCCATACAATTCCTTTTACACTGCAACTTACTCGGATAAACTTGTGTTTCACCAGAATCTATGGAAACCAGACGTTATAAAACTAACAAAAAACTTTATAGTTTTTTTCATATCCTTTATAACATTAACGTGTAATAAACAATTTTAATTATTAATGAATTATTCACAGGTAATCAGAACACATGTTGAGCAACGAATAAGTAAACGTTTAAGTAAACTGATTAACTTATGGCCACTGTATTACAAATTCAAATTGATCTCGATCACTTTAAAAGGAAGGCCCCGCCCGTCTTGAAAACTGGAAAAAGTCCGTTCGGGACATTCTTCCAACTAGTTTTTGTTGTTAATGACTTCATATTTACCTATTAGCGCATAGATTCTCAGTAGTTTGATTTATGGCAGATTATTCAAAAGTCAGATAACTTTTATCCGATGAATAAATGACTGGCAACGTCTCATTAATGCTCCCTTTTTTAATTATTGTAGTTTACATAAAAATGAAGATAACGTTAAAAATCACAAGAAAAATCGATTTTCTCGTTTCTTGACTAAAGTGAGGCGCTTCCAATATCAGGCTATTTATATTTCTTCAGCATCGGAAAAGATGAATTTCATGATGACTGTAAAGGTGCTTACATAGATTGGTCGGGTAGACCTACGTAGGTGTTTCTGACGAAAAAAGGAAGGGTTTAATGATTCCTGTTTTCTCATATCGATTACAAAATAACATCCTAATTTATAAGTTTAATAACCCACTTAAAATAAAAAAATACTACATAAAATGTCTGTTCGTTGGAATCCGAGCGCGAATTAATTAATTTTTGTCTAAAAAAGTGTGCAATACTGCAGATACCTGAGGACCAGCGGCTGCTCCGGCACGCCTTTAGCTCACCTAGAACGTGTGCCCATACGCTTTTGTCGTACGAGAACGTAACGAATGTAGGTACGGGAATGACATTTAAAAAGGTAAAATTCAGAAAAAACTTCACAAGGTGACGAAAGAAAGAAGAAAGAAAGAAAATACGTTTATTTGCGGTAAACATGACGCAACAAAGAACATAAACACAAAAATAAGAAAAGGTTGGGGGAAACATGCGTCACATCCACGCAAAACGGCTATCGCTCAGCTATGAGAATATCATCCTCCGTTTTACGCTTTATGTAGTGGCAACATTTCGAAAGACGAATCAATCAAGATTCAAAAATCAATGAAGACGCTGTCTTTTGTTTCCAATAATATGATACCTAGATTACCAACCGATAGCTGTTCAGGAAAGGATGGGTTGCACGACACATGCCAAAGCTTATTGTCGAGCTGTCGCAAGATATAAATCGAAAATTGGGAACACCAACTACTTTGAAGGATAAAATAAGGAATTCAATTATCTGGAAAAGAACCGGAATTACCGACATAGCTTGCAGAGTAAGCAAACTGAAGTGGCAGTGGGCAGGCTATGTTTGTCGAAGGACCGATGGCCGATGATCAGACGAGTCCTGGACTGGAGACCGCGTATCGACAAGCTTAGTGTGGGACAACCCCCAGCTAGATGGACCGACGACCTTAAGAAAGTGGCTGGGACAGACTGGATGCGGAAGGCGGAGGACAAAGTGTTGTGGCACAGCCTGCGAGAGGCCTATGACCAACAGTAGATTGCGAGATGCTGAGTTGATTGACGAACACCAACTAACATAAACGATATAGGGTATGTATATATATATACTTGTATGCTTTCTTCATGGATTGTAGGTACTCAATTTTTAATCTAAAACAAGTCGACTACATATTTTTTTGGGTGAATTCAGGTGCAGAGAAAGTGGCAAGAATGTTATCCGGCAGATATTGGGATCTTAAAGTCAAAAATATAAAATTGCTACTAAACTAAACTTGCAAAAAGTCGGGTTCGCCCTTTCACCTAATGAGAACAGAAAGGCTAAAACATCGGGGTAAAGATAGTAAACGCAACAGTTCACTAGTGCGTTAGGCTCCATCAGGAGCCTTGTCCAACAGTCCAATAGGGCTGGGGTTCGATCAACTCATAATAAAACGTTTCGGTATTAACCATTCCATTAATTCAGTCTTCAACAAGTTCAGCAACATTAACTTCACTAACAACTCGGCAAGACGCATTAGGTGTTCAATTAATCATCCAACAGTTCCGATTGCCACAAAAAACTAAACAAACTGATACCTTAATAAACGCTCTTCTTCCTAAACCAGCTAATATTTTAGAAGTGAGTCTTTATGTTTAGTCCTATGCACCACTAAGCCCAATAAATATAGTTATTACTTGTAATGGAGCTGTCTTGGCATACAGGAGTAGTGCCTTCGTCTATATAAGCGCGGGGCCGACTGCCCGTGCGCAGAACGTTGGCACACTCGAATAGTTGCTGAAAGTAATGTGATACAGTGATCTCGGATTTTTATTTTAATTTTATATACCTACTTACATATAAAAACTTTGACATGACGCTGATCTTTGTTTTGATGGTAAGATGCAAATTTTTAATTAATAATGTTTAAGTGTAAAAATCAACAGAAAAAAATCCAAGGAGTTGTCAAAAATTCTTCAGATATATGAATGATGTATGATTAATACAAAATTAGGTAACGAAAATATTACGCAATATGTTGATTAGTATAACAAGGTCTTACCAAGGGATATTGTGTTACCCAGTAACTCTGACTGACTGACTGACATTGACTGACTGGACAGGTCCCCTCAATCTGTGTGACTCTTTCATCAAAAGATCATTTCAGGCACCAATCTACATGGTCTTCACATGATCTGACCAAAATTATGTCTGGACTTTAAAAGAGACTGTGACCTCTGAGTTTGTTTCGGCCTTTCTTCTCAGAGTAGTCAGATACGAAACGGCGACCTCATCTAGTTTTTTTTTAATATGATTGACGTGTAAAGTGTTTGTACAAACCTACTTACAGAAATAAATCATTTATCATTTAACTGGGTTATGGTGGTCAGATAGGCAGTCGCTCCATGTGAAATACTGGTGTTCAGCTTCATCGGGTAAGACTGGATGCCGACCCCAACATAGTTGGGAAAAGGTTAGGCAGATGATCATGATGTTAATTAGTTTACACAAATAGGGCCTATAATATACTTTTCGTACCACTTGCTCAAAAAAGTGACATTCTATGCCACAAAAAGCGAACATAACTATAGTTATTTTTAATCTGTTAAAAACAGGGAAAGAAAATTGTACTGAATTTCATTCATCCTCTAGGGGGAGAATGTGATTTAAATTTGGAATACTTACCGAAATTTATATTGAACTACATCTGTGTGTACACCATTGAGTTTGTATATAAAGCATTATACATCTTTTTGAAAAAGGAATACGCATTTATTATGCAGTTATGATTATTAAATAAAATTACGAAAACCGACGCGCCGTATGAGCTTGATGCCTTTGCTTTTCCGACAAAAAAATATTAGTCAAGGAATTTGCCGCGTTTTTGTTTTCTTCAAATACATAAACATTAAGTTTATTTTAATTTATTTTAATTGTCATTATTTTTAATAAATGCTTATCTCATATTATTATTGTGTTAATTTTTTAGGAAGTGGTACGAAAAGTAGAGTATTTTCCTCGGTGATAAAGCTGTCTTAGTCTTGGGTGAACTTAAATCCCTCGCTACACTCAGTACTCGTCTTAAATCCCTCGCTTCGCTCGTGATTTAAGTTTTTAACACCCTCGCTACGCTCGGGAGTAAACCTCGAGTCCTTCTTTACGCTCGCGATTTAAATCGTCATCCGCGACAGAGGACACTGCTTTATCCCCTTGGTTAATAATCTACTATTTCTCAAACATGCATGGAAATATTGTCATTATTTTCGAAGAAAGAACACGCGAAGTATCGAATTTACGGTCAAAGAAAATCAAATCCATTGCAGGAGCGTTTTTCGAATTTGGAACATTCCAACTCTCCAGCAATGTTGTATGAAACGGCAACATGGCAACCAAGGAAGTAACATATCAAAGGTTTTATTTAAATTTCGAACTGTCTTGCAAATAAAAAGCTGTATATTGAAAAAAAAAACAAATGAACACATTGGCGCGTGAAAAATTATCGTTGTTCGTCATTGAATCAGGAATTTATAAATAATTTACTTTCCCTGCATTCTTTTGAGAAAACCTCGTATTAGTGAAGTCCTCGCCTACGGCTCGGCCGTCAAACTCATACTCGACCTGCAATTGTCTATTTCACGGCCTTTGCAATAATGTACTATTAATCGAATTGGGGAAGCTAAAAACATACGATTTATGATAATTTCCTTGTATCAAAATTGATAGTTGTCATAAACTTAATTCCGTTAAGTAGGCTATCAATTTACTGATTGATTTTGATAATCTAAATCGTTAATACTTATCACATACAAGCCTTTTTTCTTCTTCTTGACTACGAAAGACTTTTTTATTGAATTTTCGAGGCTTTGTCTCTAAAAGGACTTTCCTTCATGCTTTGAGTGTGTTTTTAACTGAAAATTATTGCACTCAAAATTATTATCAAACCATGTTTTATACGAACAAATTAGTCCCTCGTTAGTTTTGAACTAGGATAGTTTAGTCTACCATAAAAGCTCACTTTGGGACATCCCAAGCATGTATAGCATGTATCTCTATTTTTCTTCAACGATTTGGAAGAAAATTGTACGTAACACACTAACGCTTAGACCACCAAGTAATCTACTTTTATGGTGCATGCATAAATAGTTATGCATATTAACAAGTGTAGGTTACTTCAGTGCCCATATGGGCCCATTACTTAACATCCCGTCATAATGAGATGGATCGCTTTTACATACATAGACATGTGACATTAATTAAAGCAGGCGTTTCCGTCAGCTTCTCAGGTGGTCGAGAATTTAGGAGAGTTAGTTGATCAGCATTGGTGACCACTAATGGAATAGTCCTGTCATATCCTGTGGACGTTGCGTCAGATTTAGAGGGGAATTGGTGACGACATATAGCGGATACCTGTTAGCTTTTAGGCGAGATCCTAAGATGTAACGCGTGCGATATTGTTTTTTTAATGTGATTTTAGTGCACAAGCTTAGCTGTCGGAAATTTAATAAAGGCATGAACTGGCAGAAATCTTACCTAACTACTGATAGAACTACCGTAGCACATGCTTTGGGTGTTGCATCAGATTTACTGGCCAACTGATAACAACATGCAGTGATTGCCAAGATTTTAAGCGGGTTGCCCTTTTTTCCAAAATAACTATCAGTATTTACAGAAAGATGTACACTTTCGAAAATACTTGTACCTACCTACAATGATAGGAATTTATTTTGTTGTAGGATACAATCTTACGGTAGGGTAGGTACGGATGTTTGATTTCCTGGGTCCCTCATTGACCCTAGGGACAGGGGAGTTAAATGATATAAGTGTTGAAAGGTTTTCTGAACATATGAAGTTATACCAGTGTCTGTACTGTGTCTCTACTTACACACACTGTGGTAATTTAATCAGCCCTTTCTAAGAGTTTTCCTCGTCACTCAGTGGAAATGATTAAGACTTAAAACATTCTGATCTTGGCTATAACTTATGGGACCAATATGGAGATTAATTTGAATTTTCCCCACTCTGACACACAGCAACCTCAGGAAACGATAAGGATCTATAACTGACACGGCACCACAAGTTACATACTATTACTAATTACATCCA
This sequence comes from Tiliacea aurago, assembly GCA_948098905.1. Taxonomy (NCBI): domain Eukaryota; kingdom Metazoa; phylum Arthropoda; class Insecta; order Lepidoptera; family Noctuidae; genus Tiliacea; species Tiliacea aurago. Next base: position 21,968,141 of record OX402591.1, read on the forward strand.
ATGATTGATGAAGCGCTTACATCGCTAATACTCACTGCACGGTAGATCAGGCGCGTTTTCTTACACTTTTTATACAGAAAACTGGATGTAACGTCTGATTGTGTTACTTATGTTGAGTAAGGATTGCTGTTAATCATATTCGTCATATTCTAGTACGTAACTTTAAAGCAGTGGTTGGTGTAATCTAAATAATCGTGCATACTTTGTTATAAATTAATAGAGATACGGACTACGGTAAGTAATTCTTCAAGTAGGTAAGTTAAAGATTTAAAAGAGTGTCCTTGGAGTTTCTTGCCTATTCTTCTCCATAGATATCTACGTTTTGGAATGGGCAAATAGCTTCAACTTTCTGACTAACTGACCGACTCTTTGACAATTCAAAAGTGCCTGTAATTGGTTTAATTGAAATAAATGCTTTGAGTTTGAGTTTAATTGGATACCGAACGAACCACCACGACCACTGCTCTTGAAACGATGCAGCAAAAGATCGTGAGGACACCGGTACGTCCTAGAACCAAAACCTCGAAGACATACCTATTATGTGACATCCACCAACGTTTATTATTGACCACTCCCTCTCACAGAGGAAGCCTGCGTCCGATTAGTGAGGACGTAATAGGCTGATTATGCTTATGTATATGAATAGGTTGAATTGAATTATAGCGATCTTGTTCATGTAGCGTTGTGGTGAAAAGATTAGAAAATAGATTGCTAAAAAATGTGTGGTGAAGAAGAACTTCTTTAAAAGCAGAATAATAAGTTACTTTTAAAAATTGTGAGCCGTCACGGGATGCCTGCCTGGCAGATCTGAAACATCGAAATCAAACAAACAAACATCGAAAAAAAGATGAGGGTTGCGTAGGGGGGAACCGCACGAGCGGAGTGAGTGGTGAATCGCCAAGCGGCATGTGTCGACCTGCCAGCAATCGGTTGTTTTACGTGCGCCTTTAGATATTTCACATCAAAAAAATTGTGAGCCGTCCCGGGACGCCTGGCAGATGTGTGAAACATCGAAATCAAACAAAAAAACATCGAAAAAAAGGTCAGGGTCGCGTAGCGGGGGGACCGCGCGAGCGGAGTGAGCAGTGAATCACCACGCGGCATGCGTTGCCCCGCCAGCAATTGGTTTTACGTGCGCTTACAGATGTTTCACATAAAAAGATAACAAGATTCCTCGCTATTTGGGTGTGAAAATGCTAAATAATGTAAAATGACTTGAAATAGACAGTTCTGGAGCAAGTGTATTTCAAAATCTTATAGCCAGCCATGTCTAGTTAAATTGTGCGATCAACCAGGGCAAGAAAACTAGCTATTGCAAAATCTATCTAATCTTATTTCAAAGATATATCTAGAAAATCTAGCAAATAAAGTCCTCCGATCCGGTATTAGGCAACGCCAAATGCAAATGAAGTAGTTTCGTACATGAGCACCGGAAAATAGGTATTAGAACATATGGTATCAAGCACTAACTGATTCTAGAGCAGCCATGTCCTGAATGTTGGGCTGTAGGTATTTCGACATGGCTTCAAATGAGCGGTGTGAGGCGTGTAATTGATACCAACTGTGTTTCAAATATTAGGTAGGTAATTGTTTTGGCACGTGTTGTGTGTTTCAATGGACCTGCAGTAGTTTGGAGGATAATTTTCAAGCACTATTTTTTCTGAGCTGCTGACGGAGTATGATATTTTGGTTAATATCAGAGGGTTTTTTCGTCCACACAGGATACTGAGGGAATTATTTTATTACAATAAATTAAGCTTTGAATGGGTCTTTTTGCGGGAAAATATATTTCCAAATCGTTATTGTTGTCTGGTACTAATTCGAGTGAGCAACTGAGGGAGTTTTGCTATTCATTTATAACGGGTTTTGCAACAAGTTTTTTTTTTTTAAACAAAATAAAACAAAGAGTTTAGATGAAAATTATTCAATTTTTTATTATAATTTTATTTTATTGTAATAGAAAGAGTAAGGTTTGGCAATAAAATTATGAATGAAAAATGATATCGGACATGTCCACCACGACCACGCTCATAGATGTCGATTCTTTCATCATGAATTTATTGCAAACCAAATTTCCGGATCGCATAATTTCATCCGATTGTGTGATTTAACTCCACTGGATTATTTTATGTGGGGCTATGTTAAAGATAGAGTCTATACGGAGCCACTCGAATCGATTGCAGCCTTAAAACTCAAAACCCGTGATGCGATTAACGAAATAGACCCGCCATATTGCCAAAAAGTGATTGAAGTCTTTGATGAAAGAATCGACATCTGTGAGCGTGGTCGTGGTGGACATGTCCGATATCATTTTTCATTCATAATTGCCAAACCTTACTCTTTCTGTTACAATACAAATTTGAATCATTTTCATCTAAATTGTTTGTTTTATTTTGTTTTAAAAAACAAAGTTCTTGTTGAAAAACCCTTTATTAACTTAATCTTAGTACCTATAAAATTATTTTACTAAATACTTTTGAAATATGATTGTTATAATTATGATACATAAGCAAACATTATATTTTATTATACAGGAAGCTTAGGCAAGGTGTGTCAACTGCCGGGCGTGACTCGAACAAACAGCTGACTCATCCACATATATTCGCTATAAAATAAATCCCACCCCATACTTATCGCTAAGCACGTGTTATCACCGACCTTGTGTGTTCACCTTGACCTCAGCAGCTGGTGGACTAGGTAATGGACACTGATGTATGCCACTGCAGTCTTTGAAGTAGATATTAAAGAAAATTAGTGTTGAGTTTTTATTTTTTCTTTCTGCAGTTGTTTACATAATGGTAGTTTTCTCACCCTCGCCAGCTTGTCGCTTTTCAGCGTGTATTCCCGATTATTATGCTTTAGTGATGTTATGCTAAAGCGGTAATGTATCTGATTCTGCACTACATAGTATAATAATTAATCATTTATTTATTTATTTCTTACCACAAATTACAGAGAATGTTAGTACAAAGTCTACAGACACAATTTTATAATTAATTTGTGGAAGAATAGTGCCTAAACTAAGTTTTTTTCAAAACCTGTATGTTTACCTGTACATTTTTATTGTTGTACTGGAGACGATCTTATTCGCGTATGATCTTATTCAAATAAAAATCTCTTACATATAAAAATAATTGCATAAAAAAATAAAATAGAGAAAGAAAAGTAATTCACGAGGGAAGATGTAAGTGTGTGTGATGTGGAGTGCGTGAGTGTGGTGTTGGGTAATTGTGCGTTGCAAAGGGAACATTACGTATGTTAGGACATGGTTTTAAAAAGATCTTCAATTTGGGTACAGTCTAAAGTGATAAGCCAGTCAGTTATTTTTCTTTTAACAGTTGTTTTGTTCATGGTATGAATTGATAGTAAATCAAAGTATAAAACAAAGTCGCTTCCCGCTTCCTGTCTGTCCCTATGTATGCTTAGATCTTTAAAACTACACAACGGGTTTTGATGCAGTTTTTTTAAATAGATAGAGTGATTCAATAGGAAGGTTTATATGTTTAGAAAAAGCCACGCGGGCGAAGCCGCGGGCAGCAGCTAGTTTAGAATAAAATAGTACCGAAGTTCAAGACTGTGCATTGAATATTTTTGAAAATAAGTGAAGGTCTGATGCCGAAAATATAGCTTTTAGAATTTTTATACGTTTGTATGTTTGTCTAAATGTATGTTCCGGATTGGCGCAAAAGCAGATGAACGGATTTGGATGTCAAATTTGAAGGCGTTCGTTACATCCAAATGCCTCCGACTGCATTTATGTTTTTTCGGTACATAAAGGACACTTACTCGTTTTTAATTTCATCTTGTTACGCATCATTTCAGTTAGTTTTTTTGCAGTCGTGTTTTTTGTATTTTTTTGGAATACAAGTAAATTATATCTTTGAATTTAATCAAATGCATTTTATCGATCCAGTAACTACTTACCTCCTTTATATTTGACGTAGAATCGTAGATTGTAGCTAAGCTAACTCTGAATGTCTATGTTTAAAATTAAGTTGTCAAGCTTATGCAATTACAGTTATAAACTAGACTAGGTTTAGTACCGGCTGTACTTGGGTAAATTTCCATTAAAATTTATGTTACGCAAAATAAGGACTGTTTATATACCTTAACGTTTTTAAGTTTTAAATTCTAAATAAGGTACGTAGGTAATCTCATTATGTATGTCAAATACTACAGACTAGTTATATTTATAAACGTTATTGTTTATTATTGGTAGTACATTGTTTATGGACAATTTCTTTGCATTTCTGGGTTCGTTCTTCCACAATCTTGATTTAAAATATTTTACCCAGACCCTTTACTTCTGCAGCTTAATTCTCTGATACTGGACATCAATGTTCCAAAATTATTATAAAAAAAATAAACAGACGAATCTAGAAACAGCTTTAACACTAGTTATGGTATCAAAGGGTCAGAGCAATCAACTCCGGCGCAAAGTTCCGTGAGCTGTAGCCGGCTCGCCTCGCCCCCGTTCATATCGCAAGCGCAGCCGAATTGGAACAAGACTGACATATTATTTATATCTAAAGATATTTTTATTTATTTCTCAGATTTTATCGTGAACGAATCTTGCAATCGAAACTATTACTTTTCTTATTTATGTATTTAATTTATGTGCACACATATAAACAGACATGAAGAAAGGAACAGAAAAATAAGTACAAAGGTAAAGAAAGAAATTACGACTTAAATATACCCAGCGGTGGGCAGAAAAATATGATAATAAAAATCACTATTATAGACTGAATATGTGATATAAAATGTGCCTACTTGCCTAGTCTTATTTCTAAAGAAATCTCTTCCAGCATACCTGCTATAGGAAAGTAGACGAAGAGATGTAGACAACGTGTGTAAGAGTAGAAGAGAAAACAATATACATAAAATCAAAATAAAAACTTACTAATATTATTACTATACTAATCACTAATTTAAATATAAACATACAATAAGAGAATATACTTACATACTTCTAAAATAAATATCCCTAAAATATTTATATATGTATATATGGATGCGGACGAGTACCTAGGTACTTCGACGCGAAGTGTCTTTTTATTTTCATGTTGATTTTTTTTTCGTAGTTAGTACCTTCTTAGTGTAAATAATTAGCTGTGTATTTTTTATATTACATTAAGATAAATAATTATAATTGGAAAAATATAAATCTTATCCAAAAGTTAAAATAAAATAATAAATACATAATATGCAACTATGACGAAATGGAAAGATAGCGCTCTACTGCAACGGTTTGGCAGTCCCTAATGTCAGGCGGAAGTGAATTCCACAACCAAACCGCGTGCACAGACAAGGAGTAGGAGTAAAAGTCGGTAGAGAGGTGATTTAAGGAGATTTCTAAGATAAGACCTGCAAGGCGCATCAGAAGGATTGTATTAAGGATTGTATCTTATTTTGTAGTAATGATTGACGGTTTATTGGCTGTTTAGCTTAAGTACCTACACTTTTCTTGTCCTTATTTACACTAGAAGTATTCTCATAAAACGCTAGGTGATATTAATGGAATCTCATACAAAATGTGCCAGGGCCTCAACTTACGAGGGCCGTGGGTTCCCAGGCAGGCGCTTTGCTTTGTGTAAATAATTTCATCACCACTGCTCTCAAAACGATGAAGGAAAACATCGTGAGGAAACCGGCATGTCCTAGAACCAAAAATTCGAAGACATGTGGCATCTACCAACCCGCACTAGATGTCAGCCCACTCCCTCTTGAAGAGAGGAGGCCAGTGTCCCAGCAATGGGGACGTAATAGGCTGATTATGAGGGAAGAATGGCTCACAGAAATTACGACTTAAATATACCCAGCGGTGGGCAGAAAAATATGATAATAAAAATCACTATTATAGACTGAATATGTGATATAAAATGTGCCTACTTGCCTAGTCATTCAATACTATTTCTTTACCCCATAAATTTTTAAGATTTCTCCAACATTATTTTATTTATTTGTATCAATTGGTATTTCTTTTCTTACAAAGAAAGTATTTTCTTTCACCTTATTTCACATAAAATAATTTATCTCTTAGTAATATTTCTTGTCTTTAATTCCAGGTGCTGCTTTCAGCAAGCAGTCTATCAACATCAAAAGAAATAGCAGACAAATCTAAAGTATCCAAACTCCTTATCGTTGAGGGGATCAAAAATGAGGCAGTGTCAGACAAGGGAGTGAAGAGACACATCCCAGCGTACGGCTACGGAGGTCACTCTATCGGCTTCTCTTCACCAGCTATTGGACTGAGCCACTCGATCGGAATAGGCCACTCAGTTGGCCTTGGCCACTCTATTGGATTATCCGGACACGGTATTGGAATATCTTCGGGTGGTATCGGAATAGGTGGAGCCGGTATTGGCATAGGTGGCGGCAGTATTGGAATAGGTGGTGGCGGTATCGGTTTTGGAGGAGGAATCGCGGCAGGACCAGCAATCGCAATTGGTGGTCCAGCTATCGCTACGGGAGGGCCTGTTGCAGTAGCCGCTGCTCCCGTGGCAGTAGCCCCAGCAGTACAAACATCCGTTAACATAGAACCTAACCCAGTAATCTTACGTCAGGAAGTACCTCGCTACATTACCAGAACCATCACGCGAGATGTGCAAGTACCAGTGCAAGTACCCGTCCCGGTCCCCGTCGACCGACAAGTACCATACCCAGTAAGGGTCCCAGTACCTGTGCAGGTAGACAGACCTGTACCTTACCCCGTTGTTCAAAAAGTCCCCGTGGAAGTCACAAGGCAAGTGCCTGTGTACTATGAGAGGAAAGTGCCATATCCCGTCAGGGTTCCTGTAAACGTGCCTGTTCCGTACCCTGTGACTGTTGAGAGGCACGTGCCTGTCGACAGGCCCGTGTATGTTGACCGTCAGGTCCCGGTGCCACAACCTGTCTACGTGGACCGCCCCGTCCCTGTCCAGGTACCCGTTCAAGTTGATAGGCCCGTGCCTGTGCCGCAACCCGTCGTAGTTGACAGGCCTATCCCTGTGCCCCAACCTGTTGTCGTTGAGAGGAGAGTCCCTGTGCCTGCTGTAGCTGCTGTGCAAGCTGTTTCCACGGTCCCGGTTGCTATCGGCGGTGGTTCTTTAGTTTCGGGTGGATTTGGAGGCGGTGGAATTGGTATTGGAGGAATTGGAGGAGGTATTGGCGGTATCTCGGGAGGTTACGGAGGCATATCGGGCGGTATTGGCATTTCGAGCGGGATCCCGATTTCTGCTGGTTACGGCGGCGGTTATGGAGGCGGCTACGGTGTCTCGTCAGGCGCTTATGGAGGAGGCTTCTCCAAGACAATCTCGTACAACTCTATTGGCCACCATTAATATGTTATAACCAGTTGTATCAAGTTGCAATATATTTTTCTAATTAAAGTTTTTTTACCAGTGCCATGTGTTTATTTTAGCCCTCTTTATTAATTTCATTGATTGAATTAGGACTCCATAATTATGTAAGCAGTATCCAAATGTTTTTTTTAATTAAAAGTTGCCTAATCGTTAACAAGAATAAACACTGTAATTATTTATATCTACATGAACGGATCAATGTATTTTTCTTTTTAGGACCAATTAACAGAAAATAATGCTGATATACTGACATGAGGATGCATTTTCCGATAACAGTATCATAGAAGCGTCAAAAAGCTAATTTAATAAAAGGCACAGGTCAGTTTTCACATAAATATATTGTAAAAATCACAAAATCGCTGTCATGATTGTACTCATTAGGCTGATAATAAAGGATAGGAGAAGATATGGATACACACGAAAATTTATGAAATATTAGGAGTGTTGCAAAATGCACTTCAGTCAACATTTTGTGCGATAGAAGATAAAAATTTAAATAAAATTTTCACACATAAGAGCAGGAGGAGACGTATAAAAGGACTATTATGTAAGTCTATCATTATAATCTATGGCACACACGTTTAGAAAAGTTTTTTCATAATCTAAAGGACGTTTATTATTATGTAATACTGTTTTGATTCTATTTACACTATCTTCTCGTTCATTGTTAATATGTTGCAAAGTATTTTGTGCTTGCTTCCCGCTGTTCAATCTGCAAGTAAACACATTTTATTGGAACGAAAATATTGAAGTAACTACTGACTAAATTCTAAATAACCGTTACTACTACGTTACTAAGTTCTCAGAATATTCAGAAATAACTATACTATAACTACACTTCCATAATTTCGTAATTTTTACTTTCTTCCACATTGTCTTCGAGAGCTATAGTAAAATCTTCTATAGTAAAACGACTCTGGTGCGAATATGCGATTACGCCTTCGATCACTAATATTAGTGATCGATGGATTACGTGATCGTTAACATTCAAACACACGTGACTTGATTAATATTATTGTTTGTCTAGGACAGATCGCCATGCACACTTTTGTACATGAGAGAAAAATCGTTATTTTAAGCTAGACTCTAGATATTCTTTTACTGAGTAGAAACATTTTTGGATTAGGTATTGTTTTAGCCTTTTTTTGAATATAGTTACCTACCGATTTTTCCGTTTTAAACATGTTTAGCAACTTATTATATATTTTTATTGCCATATAATAATTATGAGCTATCACATCACTTAACATTTTACATTCTTGAGGATGGAGCGCATAACCTCTTTTTATGGCGAGTGTTGACCCTGTGCGTATCTTTTACATTAGTGAACTTATCGATATTTTTAAAAACAAATACGCAAATGTCAAGTATGTCATATATATTGATGGCAGAGTTAGAAACTGATATTTTATAAAGTCTGGTTTGTAGCTCTCCGTATTATCTATTTGGGCTAGAATTCTTCATCGTGCGTAACAATCTCTTTCAGTTAGGACAACACTAGAACTTATGAATTTACCTTCAAAATATAACACATCGTTTGTGCGGGTTCATAGCAGAGCCTGGCGGACAATGCCACGCTCGCGCAAACTCCTCACTGTTCTGCAGCGCGCCGCGAGCTCGGAACATCTGCGGAGAGTGCTCGTCTTCGAGGTCCAACTCCAAGGAGTCCTTTGTTGATACTCCACACCATAGCTGTGAAGAACAACCCTTTCTTGTAGAAGTAAACGTTAGCAATTATTTTAAGGAACAGATGTCAAAATACATAAGCAGACCAGGTACGAACTAAAAATACCTAACTTAGAACATTTATTTGAAAACAGGATCAACAGCAGTGATCATTCTAGTCAAAATCCATTCAAAATCAAAACCTACAGAATGTATTGAAAGAAAATAAACCCATAACAACATCACTCGGTTATGCAGAGGTGAAACCATAAATTAAAAATAAATTAATATTAGAAATAAGAGGTGCACGGTGCACCCATGACTATGCTCGTGTTCACAACTGCGTTAGTAGACGAAATAATTTCCATAAATAAAAATCGATATTCAATCGTTTCTTGAGATTTGCATTAATTGAATATCATAAATAAACATTTTAGCCAATAACAAAACAATACACACATTACGAAGGTGGCAGATAAGATATTTAAATAAAGGTTTTTAATTAAGTAAAGATTACAATAGTATAAACTTAAGGTAATTCCTAGGTCTAGATTCGGGCGATGCTAGTACCGAACTGCCGAAAATTATTTATCTTTAACATTACAATGAACTATGACGATTGCTATACGTCGATGCGGCATTAGCAGATTTGGAAGTAGGTGAGCGTAGGTTAATAATTGACACGAGGCGTCAATTCGTTGATGCAGCAAGATGGTGCATTGCGATTTTATGTGGACTCATCCGATTGACGTAATTAGGTTATCATGTCGCTATTCAGGCTATTTGGTGTAGGCAGGGTACGTCACACACAAGACAACATACACAACAACACATCACAAGACAGTACAATATGATTAAGTTAAAAAAAAGATAGCTACTTACATTCCCATAAGACAGGAAGAACAGTTGTTCAGGCGTCATGTGCTCGAAGCCCGGTAGCTTAGATTCTGGTCCTCGTCTCTTCAGGTGATGCTTCAGAGCCGCCAGAGCTTCTCTCAAGCCTCCATTGTCTGCTATATTCTCTCCTAATGTCTTCTTGCCATCTACCTGTAGAACAAGACGAATAAAATTGTTTTTACATTTAGGATACAGACTCCTTCATTTGACTCCTAATTGAAGAACCAGCTGAATATATCCGTTTAAATTATAAGTTCATCTTGAAAATGTAGTATAACTTGATTTTAGATAATTATCTATGGAATGAGTATACATACAATCGTACACATCATGGAGGTTATTGAAATACAAATCGTTGACATGTACTTCACATGATTCAGCAAGGGCCTAAAATGTTGCCTTGCGGAACCCTCGAATAAACTGTCTTGTCCATAGTCACATAAAATATCAAGCAAAATTGGAGGCCTAAAATGCTGCAGTACGGAACTCCCAAAGGTACCCTTGACAATATTGGTAGTCTAATTTAATTATTTTACAAGAAAAAACAGTAAACTCACATGTTCATCTAACTCTGGGAGGTAATACCCGGAGTACTGTTCGATGAAGCAGTGTGTCATGTTGACGAACGAGTCGATCGTGTTGTTGGACCACCACGGCAGCATGTTGCCGTTCTTGTCAAACTGACGGCCTGTAGTATGGGAAATGTTAGTATTAAAACTAGTTGCAAGATAAACTTAAGATTGTTTAAACACTTGATTGCATTATTTGTGGCTATGATTAAACCAGGTGAATCGCGCCTGTACTTGTGAAAACTTTTATGGCGCTTGTCAATCGGACGCCACGTAGTCTGTATTTGCCAATAAAATGGTCCTGAATTTATTTATCAATTTAAAAAGGCAAAATGCATAATGTTATTAATTAATTTTATTTCTTTTGTTCCCAAAGAAAGAAATAAAAGTTTTTACCAAAGTTATCGAAGCCATGCGTTATTTCATGTCCAAGAACCGTTCCCAAAGAGCCGTAGTTAAGTGAGCTGGACAAAATGAAAACATTAAATAAACTTTAGATAAGCTACCTAAATAATATTTAGGTTTAGGCAAATAATATTTAGGTAGATTAATAATAGTAAAGAATATACTTACTCGAGTCCTAAATCAAAGAAGGGATATTGTAACATCACCATAGGGACAGCTATAGGAAACATTCAAGTATTAAATAAAGTTACTCTACTGTCACTGAAGCCAGAAAGGAAAAGTCAGAAAATGTCTAATATACATATTATAAATATTATAGATAGCAAACAGACTACATAAATTCAAACATTTAACCTAATTCACTTTACTTATATCTCAATAGTAATACGCCAAAAAACTAGGTTAATATATTAATACACTCACTTTTTAATTATTTTAAGTCTGTTAGTTTCTAAATGATACACTCATATTACCAATCTTCTTCATCAAATTTATAAATACTCACTTATAGTATTCTCTTGGAAAGTATGATACGCGTTGACTTCAGTAGGATCAGTTGCCCAAGTAAAGTTATTTCCTTCTCTAAATCTATTGAGAACTTTCTTGGTCTTCACTTGATTGATATTTATCATGTTCTCCAAATGTTTCTCAGGATCGACCTCTATGCCTTCATAATATTCTTCTAGTTTACCTTCCTCTAGCAGCCAGTCTGGGAATCCTATGAGAGTTTTCATTTGGATTATTTTCAGGTATGTTGCTAGCTTTGTGTTGTCATCCATCCATCTTGCTTGCCCGACTAGGTGGGCTAAGGAGTTCTTTAACTCGTCGATCATTGTTATAATCTGAAAATGTTACGGTGGTTAAAGCCTACTGTTGGGATGGATATAAACAGGCAGCTCTTCTTATAGTGGTAACAAGAATATTGTTATAGTAAGTCGTAAATAAGAGGGATATTGCCTTACCATCCCAGAGTACAAGTTGAAATGTCTCATAGTTATGGTGTAATTACACCAGTACCTATACCCTTTAAATTGGAACACAGTTACTAGATGACTGAAACACAAAATGGTTTGGTGGTAGCCGTTCAGTCCAACGAAATCTATTTCTGCAGGTGCAGGGAAGTCTACCTGCACGAGCTTTTTCACAAAGAGATTTAATACAGTATTGTGCCTCCTTCCTAACCTTAGGCTTAGTAACATTGAAAAAGTGTGGATCGGCAATGCCGTAGGACACAGCCATGCCGAGCATGTCATTGACAGCGTTGGCGCACTGCAGACTGCGAGGCGGGATGGTCTCGTGCGCGTGACTCTGTTCATACGCACGTTGGAACAGGTCACGGAGCTCTGTCGTCGTGTGGATTGACATTACTTCTACCACCTGAAGAAAAGATAACGAAGTATTAATAGCTGATTTAAGATTCATGTAAATCTAACAAAAGAAATTATATAATAATTTGCGTTGCTTTATTTATGCTTTATTTACAACGAGGCAAAGTTTTGCACTCTTATTATAGGATGTTCTTTAACTATGAAATCATAGAAGAAGTAACACACAGGGACGAATAGAAGGGTATGGGAGACACATTTGCCCAGCAGTAAGACAACACAGGTTACAGAAAATGAACTCATAGGAATCGATAAAAATACCTAATATTTGATTTGTTATACCCACCTTAACCCAAATATAAAGCTCCAGTATCACAGGCGGAGTCTTCGCAACATAAGCGGCCATCAACGACATGTACCTCAAATCAGGATCAGACACCAGTATCTTATCCTTTTCAAAGTCCAGCACAGTATTGCTGACCTTAAACAACCCTTCTAAGTATTTCTTCCAAATTGGTGAAGCTGTGCCGTTATTGCTTTCAACTATTGCATCTGTGTGAGTTTGTATTTCTTCTACTGTATATTCGGGTATGTTTATATAATCATCTTCGTCTATTTCTGTTGAATTGTCTGATTCTAGCTGAAAATATTTATAAAGTAATTTAATAGAGCTAATAACTTAACTTTAATTTATTATTATTGAAAAGTTTGAAGATTGATAAGGTATAGTAACTCTATTGTAGAAAAATAACACTTTTTGTTTTGTGGAAAATAATTTTTGTTTTGTTTTGTACGTAAATATAATCCTGATTTTAATAAACTATCACATTCAACTTATTTCTTGTCATCGATTGTTCTATAGCACGTTTCACATGTCACACGCGAATATGAATATTGAATATTATAAAAAGTTCGTTCTAGTTCCATAATTATACATATACCACGCCATTAGCTGCTCCATTCAATTTATGTCCAATAGATAACGCTATATCCTTGATGCCACCATAGATAAGTCAGAACTAGGTACATACCAGGAATTAATTTAAAAGCCTACATAAATATACGACATGTCCCAGAATTAACGCACAACCTCTTAAGGGGTTATTTTACTCATCATTATGAACAACTTTTACTATGGGACCAAACTAGAAATCTCGACAAAAAAATCTGCTGTTCCCTACGAGTGACGAGTTATGTTGTCATAACTCTAAGAAATGCTAACTTTCCCATACGAACTTTCATCCCCATATCACCCCCTTTATGATTATTTTTGGGACAAAAAGTAGCCTATGTTGCTGCCATCTATCTCCTTGGCAAGTTTTATCGAAATCCGTTCAGTGGTTTAGGCGGGATAACAACAAAAAACAAACATACAGACATGGTTACTTTCGAATTTATAATAATGGATTGTATGCAAACCGAATAACGTTCTATAGACGTATCATATTCTTAAGAGTCTCAAGAACTGGTGGACTTCAAACATACAAACGTTCAAACCCTTTAGGCGATAGATTTTGAATATCCTGCCTTAGTGTACACCTTTGTTGTAATTAAGGAACTGTTATTCTGTAATTAAGCGGTTTAGGCTATGCAGTGTCTGTTAGTGAGTGAATTTAGGATTATTATTAAGTAGATTATGCAAAAAAATCTTATTTCTCTTCAAGACTTGCACTCGAAGGGACATTGTAAAACCAAAATTCCTTAGTGAAGGACAAGTTTTCGCAAAGAAAGCTGTGATTAAAGAGATTAATAAGAAGAAGGACACTTACCTCGTAAATATCACTATTCGTCGCATAATATTCATTCGCAGTCAAAATGATATTCTGATCTAGTTCAATTTCAGTTAATTTGGAACTGTTGACACCATCTTCTTCAAAAACAAACAGTTTCATCAGCTCTGCATAGAATATCTTATGTACTTGAGCTATTTTCTCTTCATCAATGTCAGCTTTGTCACTGCGTCGTTCGATCTTGTAGAGAAAATTTGTTGTTTTACCTATAAAACTTAATAGACTGTTGAATGTTCGTCTGCCGTTGTGGCGTTTTCGTTCAGTATGTGTGCTGTAAATTAAGAATTAATTACAATAACATATCTAGGTAAAACAATAATCAGCGTTCTGTAATTTAATAATCTTTTCTTTATATTAAAATCCCATATTTTATTTGCTTTGTCCAGTAGCTTGTCTTGATCTTAGTTGAACATTTGTCATTCTTTTTTGAGTTTGTTTTTAGAATTCTTTGAATTTTATTCCAACTGTCATAATAATTGATATTCATTAAGAAACCCAAATCAATTTTATCACAAATATCTTTTTTGAAATCATACATATAAGTAGTTGGTGAATTTTCTTATTAGAAACAATTATGGATCCTGTCGGGCACAGCAACATTTTAAATAAGTAGTAGAGGAAGAGCGCTTTAATGATTTTCATTGTTACTAAATATTAAATTATTTCCTTTATATCCAGAGAAATATAAATCTTCTCACCTTGGAAAAGGATTAGTAGTCTCAGGCGATCCCATGATAAGTCTGTACACAGATGAATTCTTTGGATCCGTGTATATATCGAAACCTATGAGTACATCCATGCCAATCTGTGTCTTCGCCTTGATGACAGCATCCAACCAGTCAAATGTATAAGCAGAATAGTCAAAATCTTCTGTCGCGTTTATAAAGGTTGGATATGCAGGGAGACCTAGAGTTTCTAAGATAGCTGCCACTGGTTTTAATCCTCGTTTGTCTAGTGTCTCTGGAAGTAAATGATTGATTACGAATAATTTAAACTAAGACGCTGACAACAGCTAAAGCACGGCCTCTTTCAGACTGCATACAAAAGAAAGAGAAGCGCGATGACACAACGCTTGTAATTTATGGCAAAATATGAAGCAATTCTCTATTTACATAAAAATTTGTTGAGTAATCGAAAATAAAAAACAACCAAGTTCTGCATACAAATAAAACGTTCTTGTTATTAATTAAATACTAACCGTACGTTGATATTTAATACAGATATTTTGGATTGGAATTCAAAGTAAAAGGTCAGTTTACGATTAATTTGTATGGAGATTTTTTTTCTAAACGTGTTTTGGTAACCACCAAGTTCTGAGAAATATGTTCAGAATAACATATATTTTTTTCTGCTATCAAAAACTTTATAGATTTGGCAATTTTTTTTTTAAGACAAGCTTTCTCATATTATTTGTCCTGTCAGCGCCTTAACGAATGCTATAATAATACCTTGAGGAGTAGATTCGGATGAAAACTCCTAAATAATGCATAATAAATGAAGATTGATCGACGTTCATGTCGAACTTTTAAACGTTTTATGACGTGTTTCAAACTGAAAAGGTCAACATTTGTGACCGAAGTAAGGACGAGGCCTTCTCAACGAAAAACTATTTTCGGCACTCGTTTAAATTTTTAATGTTTCTTTCGATGACTCACATACGTTTTTGAAAACATTTAGTTTCGAATTTTCGAGAAGATTTATGACTGTTAAACTATGAATGGTGACGCTTGAATAATATGGTGTTCGTTGAAATTCCATTGTTAATAAAATATGTAGGTGGTTTACGGGGGTGACATGTTCAAATATGAACAAACCTCCATTAGTAAATAAAGATTTAAAAAAAAAAATATGTAGGTACCTACTACTGGTACAGTCGACCGCACGGCGATGGTAAAACTTTGACCTTGAACTGGCCTAATGTAGTACGGAGTTTCAATAGAATAATAAGAGGCCAGCTTATACTGGTTTTGTTACTACCTACGGGTTATTCCCAAAGTACTCTATTCTTTTGTTCTAAAAAATAAGAATCTCATACCTACATTAATTCCCGAGTTAAGGCTTCTACAGACCGGCGCGACTCGCGACGCGACACAAAGGCACCGCTCGTCGCGCGACACGCGGGGCCTTTGTGTCGCGTCACGTGTCGCGCCGGTCTTTACTCCAAGGAATTATTATTATTTAGAAATACTATTTTGTTCCCATTCTGCTCCATACTGGTATCTAGAATTATTCTTAAAGTACTCCGATTATTCGTTATCAATTCTCAAACTGCTCCATCTACATAAATAACTATAAAATACATAAAGGCTTCTACAGACCGGCGTGACTCGCGAAGCGACATAAAGGCATCGATCGTCGCGCGACACGCGGGGTGTTTGTGTCGCTTCGCATGTCGCGCCGGTCTGTAGAAGCCTTTACAGTCAGTCACAAACATTCTTAAAAGTTAATCAAAAAAGCTAATTTAAGACGTTATAACAAAATGCTATTGTTATAACGTCTTAAATTAGCTTTTTTGATTAAAATGGAGTGGAGTACTTTGAGAACATTTTAATATTATCATGGAGTAGAATGAAACCTAATTAAAAGTATTATATTTTTCATGGAGTAGTTTGGGAACTCTTTTTGGAGTACTTTGGGAATAACCCCTACCTACTGACGTGCGGTCAATTGAAAATTAAACATATATTTTTTTGGCAAAATTCTGATAATGCGAAAAAGTTATGCAATTCTAGGGAAGCTCACCCGTATTCATACACCCATTATACATATCCTTGGCCTGCTGCACCGCCTTGGGCTGGTGAGAGGTATTCCTGTTGAGGAAGTCCCTCACGATGGAGTACACCTTGGTCTGCTTGTCTCGGAACCAGTCGTATGATCTGTAGGCATCAGGTCGCGGGTGGTCCGAGGCCCAGTTGCCGCATACGTACTGAGGGGTAAGAAGAAAGTAATTTCAAAGATAGCTAAAAAGAAAGAAAAAAAATATAGAAAGAAAAAGAATAGAATGAATTGAAAATGCAAAGCATAGCCTGTTTGGAAATGTTAAATCAGGAAGGTTCTGCCATTGTAACCAAGAATTAACGAATATTTTTTTTATTACTCGTAGGAACAAAAAGATTTTGCTTGTATAAAGATACTTTTACAAGGGTTGCAAATGCTCTTTTGAACATTGACAATTTTAATAATACTTTAATCAAAGCATTCTAAGGCCCGTATTTATAGAACTTTACTCAGTACTCAAACATTACATAAGACTAGATTCAAGCCATTGGATTGGTTGAATTTAGTCTTAGGTAATGCTTGAGTACTGAGTAACGTTCTATAAATACGGGCCTTTGAAAAATCTGTTTGAAAGTTTTTTTGAAAATTGCAGCGATGATTTACATTGTTTGTTGATCAATATGGCTCTCGAAATAATATTTGCTACAAATCGTTATATTTTCATGAAATAGTATTATTCGAATTTCTCGGGCTACATTGACGGATGCCTCTAACTGCAGAAGCTGTAAAAACGTTACCTGATAGAAGTTTTCGCAAGGATTTGCACTCATATCCATGGAAAGCGCGAGGTTTGCGGCTGAGCGCAGGCATTCTGTGCTCTTGCATGTCTTGATTGGTTTCCTATGTATTGCTAATGCGTCTAAAACAATCGTTGGTAGTATTAGGTGTCATACCAAATATTTTTTGGGGAGTTAGTCTGTATATATCTTATTTATTATAGGCCCTTTCCACTTTAGATAACTGCATTGGACTGAGTTTATTTCTTTGTTTACTGTTTCTAATATCTTAAGATCAAGAAATTGCTACCATCATATAATACGATATTTATAAGCCAAACAATCTTATATATAAAATTCTCGTGTCACAATGTTAGTTACCATACTCCTCCGAAATGGCTTGACGGTTTTTTATAAAATTTTATATGTATATTCAGTAGGTCTGAGAATCGGCTACTATCTATTTTTAAGGGTGGCTTTCCCACGGGATCGAAACTCACGCGGGTGAAACTGCGGGGCGCAGCTAGTATTCATATTAAAAAAAACAACTATGACTTATGACCGAAGCCTCAAAGGAAGGCTTTCAATAAATTGAACTTCGGAGTGAAATATTATTATTCACGTCGTTCTTTCGAATATACTATGACTACGTTTCCAATAACATAATGTTAATAGAATACACAGTCATGTTAGCGAAGCCGCGGGCACAGTTAGTATTCTTATAAATACACAACATACTAAACATGTATATATATATATATATAAACATATTTACAGAAGAAAATACTAGATTTAACAAACTATCTAGGTTATGTTTCTTCATAATTCAACAATCAACGTGCTTTTAGTTTACAAGCAACATAGACTAAGTACAAAATAGCAAAGATTTTCTTCAACAAGACCGGAATTTTAGCATAAGATCTAGAGTAGAAATTATAGTACTCAGCCATTTCTAGGCATTATCAACCGTATGCTTGCACTTTGTGTGCACTTCATTTACATACAAAGGCAGTTTGAATGATTTACAAATTGCACAAAATGCTTGCTTGTTATATAAGACTAGATGCTTTAGCCTGCTTTTATAATATTACTAGCAGTTTCCCGCGACGTCGTTTGCGATCCAGGGGTTCTACTCCGAATATAGAATCGCCGAAGTATCGGCCGAATGTACGGCCGTTTTATAACTTCCATAGTTTCCTTTTTTTCATGTTTCAGTTCATTTATTTATTGCATCAAATATGGTAGGTAGATGAAGTTCTTAGATAAAATATTTAGTAATATACATTTGGCCAATATTTAGCATGCAATAGTACAAGTTTTTTATATTCACTCAAATATATCTGTGCTTTAACGTATAAAATTTACAGTGACAGATTTCAAAGAACTCATCTATTGAATAAAAACATTCTTGTAACAACCACTTCCGCAACGCAACACAAAACTTATTGAAGGGTAATTGAGTTATTGACCTAGGCAAAGCATTGTAAATTAGAGTAGCCATGTAAACGCAGCTCCGTTGAAAAAGTTCTAACTTTGGAACAGGCATTTCAAAATCTAAATGTGTAACTTTCCTTTTGTTTGTGTTATTTTTTCGTTCAAACAGTTCAAGATTGGACCTCACATACCTGGCAATTTCGTAAATATAAATGCATGGGACAGTCAATAGATTAGTAATAGTATAAGTAATAGATTTTGTAGTCAGCCATAGTTATCCGTAGTCAAGCAACGGCCGCACATTCAGCCGATACTTCCGATTTATGTTCAGAGTAGACCCCCAAGGTTAAAAGCCTATGTCTTTCTCCTGCAAGCTTAGCATGACTCTTTATATTTCTACTCTACTGTATTTTATAAATCGCTTGTCTACCAAAAATGTTCTACATGGAAACGTCATTTTTGTCTACTCTTCCGTCGAAAAAACGCTTCTCTACGGGTCTCGTGCTAAACCTGCTGGTCATGGTCTACCCATGTGCCAAATGTATTCCAAATCCGTTCTGCCGCTTTATCGTGAAAAGGTAACAAACAAACAAACTCACTTTCCAGTTTATGATAATTATAATTGTTAGGATTATGAACGACGAAGGAGCATGAAATGGCACAGAAGGGGAACCCTCATACATAATGTGTATTCCCTGATGAGTATTTGCCCTTTAACATTCATAAAACAGATATTTCTGAATGTCAATTTGATACATAATATATTAATTTGTTTTTGCAAAATTATTATGTTATAGTCCATTTTTTTTGCAGTGTGGTGCCGGACGTAAAGAATAGCACCATCCTATTTCTTCCCGTGGGTGTCGTAAAAGGCGACTAAGGGACTTACTAGAGAATAGGCAGCAGCGTTCTCTATGCATTTTAACACCATACTGCGATCGCCAACCCGCCTGCAAAGCGTGGCGATTATGGCAAACCCCCCCTTGGGGGAGGCCTATGTCCAGCAGTGGACGTCGTTCGGCTGAAATTATCCAGTCTATTTAATTACATAAGAGTTTTAGTCTAAGTGCTTACCTATCTGGCTAAACTGGAACTGTTCTCAACATAACATAATCACAATCAGCCTTGTTCCCACTGCTGGGATTCAAGCTTCTTTTTTTGTGAAACCCTCTACCATGCTTGGAAATTATACAGATAAGCGCTTTACTTTGTGTAAATTATTTCATCACCACTGCTCTCAAAACGGTGAAGGAAAACATCTTGAGGAAACCGGCATGTTAGGACATGCGGAACCAAAAATTCGAAGACATGTAATATCTATAAACCCGCACTGGGCCCGTGTGGTGGACTACGGCCCACTCCCTCTCGCTGAGAGGAGGCCTGTGTCCTAGCAGTGGGAACATTATAGGCTGATTATGTAAGTATCTTTCAGACAGTTTCTTGGCAGTAACTTGAAACTTGTGTTATGGATAAGTACCTAGTGTAAATAGTATATAGTGTAAATAGTCATCATTTAATTTCAGCCGAAAGACGTCCACTGATGGACGTAGGTCTCCCCCAAAAAGGGGGGGATATGCCATAATCGCCACGCTTAGCAGGCGGGTTGGCGATCGCAGTATGGTTTTAAAAATGCATAGAGAACGCTGCTGCCCATTCTCTAGTAAGTCCCTTAGTAGTCTTTTCCACCACCCATGGGAAGAAATGGGATGATGCTATTCTTTACGTCCGGCACCAAACGGATCAGTGTAAAAAAAGTATATAGTGTAAATAGTATATGGTGTAAATAGTATATAGTGTAAATATACTTCAGTCTAATGCAGTTAATTATCAAGTTCTTCTATTTTCAGTACCTTCATTCATACCTCATATTAGTTTACGGTCTAGACCAGGACAATGGTTAATCTTCGCGTCGCGTTTCATCGACTAAATGGATGCATCCGTTTTGTGGTTGATGAATGATGCATGTAGGTACACAATATCAGTTACTTAGTCCTCTATTTATAGATTATAGCTATTACTAGCAATGGACACGCACACGAAAAAGACATACATATTTTTATGTCTGAAATAAATGTTTTATTTTTTTATTGTCTAGATACATCGAAAAAAATCGTCCTGCAATGGCCTCGTCGAAAAAAATTGCGTCCAACTGTTGGCCGCAGAATAACACTGACAGCACAATGGCATGGCGCGAGTGTAAAGGCTCGTACAGACTCACGCGCATTAGCGGGTGCGACAGGCACCGACAAAGAAATTGTGCTACAGTTGTCAAAAAATAATAGGCCTGTTTTGACATTCAACTTGAATCTATTTATCGTGAGTATCGAGTGCCGAGTCGTGTGGTTACTGCACTAGTTACGTCGCGATGGTCAATCGTGCAAATCGCTATTATTTTTTGACAACTTTAGTGTCGCGTCGCGCCCGCGATATCGCACTAGTCTGTACGATCCTTAAGACGCAGATATATGCCAGTGACCTTGAGTGGTTAGCTTGCGTGTTCTGTACTGAGCTCACGCAACGCGTCGTACGTTCAGACAGTAATAGGACTCACCCATCAAGGAGCACTGACCCCAATTTGACGCATTATTAATTTATTATACACAAAACAAAAGGTATTTTAATAAAACGCGTATACTAAAAGATCAATAATTAAATTATCTTTAAATTGGTGAAAGTTTCAGAAAAATACGCTTGGTAGATTTTGCGCCATTCTCAGTTTTTTATCCGCGTTAGACATAATTTTACAAATTAATTTCACTAGGTAATATAACATAATCTAAAATATTCACATATTAAATTATTGAGAAAACTCTCTAATTTAACATAATATATATTTTTTTTCAAATCACGAACACTATTCGTTTAGACGTGATCTTTAGTATAACATCATTAAAAGTCGGTTATCGTCCTCTTAAGACGTAGCTGTCACCACCTGTTTGTTTTAGTTCTTTTGCAGTGCGACACTATGACATAAATAATCAACAGCGCGACACTATGACATAAATAATCAAAGGGCTCAGAGTTATGCAGTTGATTTTGTTAGTGTAAATGTAGATGGTACTTACATAAAATAGTAATAATTATAAAAGCTATCAGTAACAGGATAAATATTATTATAATGACTATGAATGGTAGTCTCTTCTTATATTTTCTTCTGAATCTGAAAAGAAACAATTCATGATGTTGAGGGAGACATTGATTTGTCTGAACAGTTTAGGTGGCTTAATAATAATAGATGAATTCATTAGTGAACCAATCAAACAATGTTGGATATAGGTAATTTTGTCGGTGTCATGTGAACGTGAAATGGTTTCATTTCACCAGACGGATGGACGGACGGACCGACAGCGGAGCCTTAATAGGGTCCCATTGGCACCCTTTGGGTACGGAACCCTAAAAAATTAACATTCACTGGAGTGTCTGGACGCTTCACTCGAGTGACTGTGTGTGGGAGCATGGCTGCCCAGAGGCAGGGGGGGTTGGATCCTCAGGAGCATGGCCCTTTACGGGGCCCTGATTTGGGCGGACTCCCTCCACAGGAGGGAGAACGCCACTACCATCCGTAGGCCCCAAAGGGCCATTGCACTGCGGGTGGCGAGGGCGTACCGATCGGTGGGCTTCTCGGCGGCGTGCGCTCTGGCCGGCACCCCTCCTTGGGAGCTCGAGGCGTGGGTACTGACCAGAGTGTACGAATGGACGGCGCGGCGTAAGGCGCTCCGGGAGCCCCCCGCCGCAGAAAAGCGGGAGGCCGTGCGGCAAGAGGCGAGGGACGCAATCGTCCATCACTGGACGGAGGACCTCACCACTGCCGTTTTCGGCCGCCGAACTCTGGACGCGCTCGGGCCAGTCCTGAAGGATTGGCTCGAGCGGTCCCACGGATTCCTCTCTTTCCGTCTGGTGCAGGTGTTGTCCGGCCATGGGTGTTTCGGATCGCACCCGCACCGGATCCAAAGGGAGGAGACCCCGTCGTGCCACGACTGTGGCGCGGCGGAGGACACGGCTCAGCACACCCTTGAGGTGTGCCCAGCCTGGTCCGAGCTGCGCCGCGGTCTGAGCGCAGCGGTCGGGCAGGACCTCTCGCTTCCCAGCGTCGTCAACTCGATGCTGGAGAGCGAGGGGGCCTGGACAGCGGTCGCCTCCTTCTGCGAGGACGTAATGTCGCAGAAGGAGGACGCGGAGCGCGCGCGTGAGGACGACCCTCTCGCAGCGTCGCTCCGCAGGCGAAGACGGGGCATGAGAAGGCGATTGTACGATCGTCGTCTTATGCCCCCTGGTGGTGAACAGCGGGAGACGGGTGCGGGGGCGCCTTCTCCTGCATTGCACAGTTCACCATCCACGTCGGGCGGGAATGACAGAGCGCTCGCGGTCATTCCTGGGCCCCTTCCCGACGGGAGGGGCGTGTCGGGCCCGCCTGCAAGGCGGGCGGTCGTCAGCGGGGGACTGGATGTTATGGCTCTGCCGGATTCCCAGTCCTCCTCCTTGCAGACGAGGTAGGAGCGCCGCTGGGTCGTTTAGTGGGTATACCGGATTTTCCGGGGAGTCCCACATACCCCTCCCATCCCCCGATGGGGGGGCATGCGTAATGCATTTTTCCGAGCGTCAAAAAAAAAAAAAAAAGGGGGGGTTGGATAGGGCGACATGTAGGTAGTTACTGGTGGTACCCATACAACCCCCCCCCCCTCCGCCCTCGCCCTGTCACCAACGCTACTTTTTTCTCTAAATGGCGACACTAAAAGTTGTATCTAACCTGGATGTTCTGGAGCCGACAGCTATTAGATACCCTGACTCTCTCAGGTCATTGCCGTTCTTTAGTGGAGGAGTGTTAGGCTTAGCGCTGCTGGCTGCACCTGTAGAACAAACATAATAGAAAATTGTGTGTAAATAATTAACTTTATCACTGTGTTTTGCTAAAAGTTTAGATAGTCAGCATAAAATGCTCCCAATGTTGGGACACAACACTAATCTTTGTGAGAAAAAGTGGTCCATCTAGCTATCCACTACGCGAGACCAGTGTGGGTCGGGCTCCCCAAAGTATATTGAAGTTTTTTTTAATGAAATCTGTTTTTTGTTCTTTTATAATATTTATATTTATTGAGCCGGTGTCGATTATTCTGGTCAAATCACAATAATTTAAAACAACAGATTCTAAACTGTTAGCGGTTTAGAATCTGTTGTTATTTGATTTGGTGCCATGATTTACGTGAGCTTCCGAAAACTACTTACAAAAAATTCTACTAAAATTAAAATCAGCCTTAAGGCTTCTACATACCGGGGCGACTTGTCGCGCGACGCGACGCGACACAAAGGCACCGCCCGTCCCGCGACACGCGGGGCCTTTGTGCCGTGTCGCGTCACGCGACAAGTCGCGCTGGTATGTAGAAGCCTTTATCCTGAGTCCTATTAACCGCTAGACATGAAAACTACTATTAAATTGATATAAACGCCGTTTTATAAATAAGGAAATTAAACTTTACCTACAAACAATATCTGTAGTCCATACAATATTTGTTCCGATTCACTGTCCAGAAATACGGAAACTAGTATCATCGTTAAATGCACACAGTTAAGTGAACTACTTTATTCTACGAGATTATTTAACACGAGCGGTGTCAGCGCGACATATTAACAGACTCGTCAAAATGAACCAATATTGTTACAAGATCATAATATTATATCTACAGGACAATTACTGTTGATGTGTGAAGCGCAGCGCACATCTGGGCGGGCCGCGCCACATTGTAAAAATCTTCCTTTCGTACATTTTGCAGGCAGCCCACAACGCGCTTTTTTGTTTTAGAATTAGATGCGCTGCGACTCGATGTGGCTGTAATTTGCGCCAGACTTTAAAGCACGTTACGACACATTTATTTACAGGTTCGTGTTATTGCTCTAAGCGCCCGTCTTCCTAAAATAACCTCATAATTGCCTTTTACGACAATGAAAGAATACTTTGCTGATAATTAAAGTACCCACAATTATCATAAAGACTTTAATTCAAATACTAATTATAATTAAATTAACGATATGAAAAGGAAAAACAAAGGCCAAACAAGACGTCATCTTTTTTCATTTTTAGACAATTCTAAATTCAAAAAATGTTCTTGCCGCATTTTTTTATTCAGACGCGATCAGGGTCCCTTGTAAATAGCTGCGAAAAGAAATAAATAAATTATGTTACCGAGAGAAAGGTAATGTCAGGTACGTACCTATAACAAAATTGAATTAAGTATCATAAGTTAATGTAATCGTTAATCAGTGCCGACATATTTTTCGTAGAATTTGTTTGTTGATACAATCGATATTTACTTTAATTCGTAAATCTTGATCGCGAATAAAAGTTAACACTGGTTTTAATTGCTCAAAGTAAGAACTCAACGCCGTAAAAGAAAAATAAAAAAAAAATTTGCTTTTCTATTTACGTAATGGCTTCAGAATTTTTTTCTTCGAATTAAGTGGTCAGTGTTTTAGTAACGATAAATGAATTAGATTTACGGTCTCTAATGTTACGGTTATTTATATTTTTATTTTAGGTTTTTGTTTTGTTTACATTAAATGTAATTTGTTTTTAACTCATCGTGTCTAATCAAAACAGAACACGGCGTTCTTTTATTTCTTTTCATTAAAAAAAAATAGAAGTGGCACAAATACCGAAATCATTAGATACAAATTAATATCGTGGTGAGTGGTTAGTAGGTACAGAACTTACGAAGTTTTACTATAAAAATATGTTTTAAGTTATTCAGCTGGTCAAGTAGGTACCTTGAACGTAAGAGCCACAGAGTACATTTATATATGGATATTTATTTATACATAGATAAAATCTTTCTAGCCCTGCTATTTAAATGATTTACGATAGCTAAAACGAAAGCTACGTAAACCAAGAATTCAAGAATACCTTTAGCTGCCAGATTTCTACAAAGCATAAAAACACGCAACACGTGCTCTAGAAATATATATTACTTTAGATAGAAAGAAAAATGTATAGGTACATAAAAAAAAAAAAAAACATAAAACTATTTTTTTTAATAAATTGTACAAACAGCTAAAGCGATGGAAGTGCGTAGTCTCCTAACACAGGCGTCATCATTCTTAAAGGAGGATCCAATCACAACTAAAACTAACTATTGGTACAGAAATAAACATTTTCTATTTTTTTTTTGTTTTTTTTTGTATAATTTGGTGAAAAACGTATTTTTAATAATAAATTAATTACTTCGTTATTTTACACTGTTTGGACCACATACTACAATATAATATACCTTGTTGTTCTAGTGATTGCAAGTTGCAAGCGCTACTGCTAAGCATGGGTCCTACGTTCGGTTCTCAGGCCGGGAAGAGTGGACTGTTCCATTAAGAATTTCTTAACAGTCAGGAGTTTGGATTTGTGCCTGCGGTAAATAGCAATAGCCAACTATTCCATGATTAACAGAACTGGTGAAATGTGGGTATTCCTGTAGTAAGTCCCTGCTACGAGGTACTGGTAATGAAATGTTAATACGTCGTAGTTTTATAATCAATACGTCATATTAGTGCTTTCTGTCATTGGATCAGATAAAGATAATTTACAGATTGGTACTTTGTTTTAAATCGTACCTACCTACCTGCTACACGGTCTGTCCTTCAACTAAAATGAAGACATAGGTAGCCATGCCTCTTGTTGTTTATTTTACGGCATGACTTGCACCAACCCACGCGGCAGGAACTGCAGAACTACCACCAATTGTTAAGTGCTGTTCTGCAGGTCTAGCACCTCTTACCAACATGTTTTGTAACAGCATTTGTCATGCAGACGAAGTATTTGACAGTTCATAAATAAAGTTATTAAAGCATTTATCAACGGTACCGGCCAAACTCTGCCAAACTGCAAAAATGGCGCCAAAGGAGATGTTTCAAAACGGGCCCAGTATATTATGTGCCTCGAAAAATCGAGAAAAATCCGTGGAATTTGGAAAAAATACAGATAAATTGCATATGCGTATATTTTTCTTGTAATAATTTGATAAGGCACGGGAATATATTCGTAAGAAGTTGGCAGAATCTTCCCAGCGCTGATCGTTTTCTCCTCCACCAATCGTTATTTCTCCTGACACTTTTTATTTTGTTTAAAAGTATGTATGTATCTATGTATATATTGTTGTTTTTCGAGTTATCTATCCCCATATTGCACCTACCATGTTTTGTCTCTGCATCAACCTAAGGTTGACTGGTAGAAAATGCCTCAGGCATTAAGTCCGCCTTTGTACAGTAGTTTTTTTTACTTGTGCATAAAGTTTTAATAAATAAATAAATAAATATTTATCAATTATTTGTAACGACTTTCAATATGGCCTCTCGCCAATTTAGGTACTCTGTGGTTAAAAAAAATGACAGTAAACCATAGTTCCACTATTGGATCATAGATTGTGAACTGTCTACTGTCACTTCAGTCGCTTTCGTTGTCGATCGTGTTTTGTTATGACAGAAATAGACATGTCAAACGTCAATAATCAATCAACATGACAGCTTACCGCCATGACGGGTTTTTTGTTGTGTGTTGCAATTTCAAGTGTACATTCTTGTGCTTTACAACGATTGAAAACTGTTTTAATTGTGTTTCCCCATTTTTTTTTGTATGCTGTACAAAGACCTGGCCTGGGCTCCATACATTTTGAAACATCTCCTTTCAAGTTCTGTCCAGTAACGTCAGTTGACGTAGAGAGGTCATTTTCAGCCAACAAATTAATAATATGTGACAAACGTCACAAGTTTGCTCTAGAGAATCTAGAAAAATATTTAATTGAATATCACAACTAATTATTAATATAAATATATTGTGAAAATAAATTTCTGTGCATATTTCGCACTTTTTTAGAGCATATTTGCATGCATATTTTAGCAATTTGATAGTGCATATAATCCGATGTCTAATGATAACCTAGTTGAGGAAGTCCACGTGTGCCGCCAGGCAGGCTTACCTCAAAGTTGAGTTTTCTCCCAGCAAGCTTCTGATCCTGATCTTTACATAGTTCTAATGTCCATGTTTTTAAAAGAGGTATAATATTCAACTGCTAGTCAAAGTATACTCACGGGTTACCGAAGGGCCCATGACATCGCCCTCTTCACCCGACCACGCGTTCATTATTGAATCTTCTACTCCAGTGATTTAATACACAAACTTAAAAGTTTCATAGTGAACTTTTAAAACTATTTTTATTTAAATTCACATTACCGGACATATAAAGCTTTATTGTTATTTCAAATAATCAACCACATCAAATTAGCACTAGGCTTATCAAGGTTTTTTTTTTAACTTTTAGGAATATTCTTTCATGTGTTATGCAGTTATTTTAATAAGCGTTCCTTTGAAAAAAATTTTTTTTTACACGACACCAAACAAAACCTGGAAACCTTTATTTAAATCTACCACCCATTGCTTGTTCCTCACGATTACAGTTCAAACAACATTTAAACCCGGTAAGGTACAGCAACCTACGTATGCCGATCGTCATTTGTTATAAGTTCGGCTACATTGCCTTGTGGTGGCGTTGAGCTTACTGAAAGCTCGCTATGCTACTGAAACTTGTCTGTAGTTTCACTAAGGTGTCCATGATTAGGGTTATTTGTAGGCTTTTGAAGAAGTATCTGTCTGTGTTTGTACAAGTAAACAGTTTGGGATTTAGGGTGAGTATGTCTTGACAAGATGATGGTATTCCATTATATTTTAGTTGGTAGGTACCTTATTCCAGGCAAGAAAACTAGGAACTAGATATGTGCGACTATGAGGTTCTATCTTTCCCTAAAAATTATGCGACTTTCTGTACCGCTTTTTTGGTATTACCGTACCTGTTGTGTTTTGTTTTATTTAATCAAATTAGGTTAGATTTATTAGATTAGATTGTATTATTACAGATTAGATTCATGATTTCAAGAAGGCTAAAACTCACCCAAAGGGCAATGGAGAGGGCTATGCTTGAAGTTTCCCTACGTGATCGAATCAGAAATGAAGAGGTCCGCAGGCGAACCAAGGTAACCGACATAGCCCGAAGAATTGCCAAGCTTAAGTGGCAGTGGGCAGGGCAAATTGCTCGCAGAACTGATGGCCGATGGGGCTGAAAGGTTATGGAGTGGTGACCGCGTACTGGAAGATGTAGTGTTGGAAGGCCTACAAGGTGAACCGATGACCTTGTGAAGTCTGCAGTGGACGTCTTACGGCTGAAATGATGATGAGATTCATGATTTTTAAGATAGCTTGACTCGATAAAGTTTGTTTTTAAATTTTACAGATGAAACAAAGAAGTGTTTCATGTGTAAAATCCAAAAACAATCTTTTTCTAACTCAAGAAGAAAGTCTGTTGGAAAATCTGGATAACATTCAGATTTTCTCAAGCATTCTCTCCTAAATTATCCTAACTTTCCCTCAAACTATGGTCCCCATTCTACCTGGTTCATAGGACAGCGGTGATGTGCAGACCAGCACGCGATAGCTAGTGATGTGCCACTCGGGTATCGATTCAACGACAATAAACCGTAACTGGCTCTCATTCAATGCACGAAAGATTGTGTCGTACCTCTGTTTACTCACAGTCACAGCATGTTTCTATTTTTATTATTTATATTTATGCTTTCCTGGTATCAAGGTCGAGGGGTACTTAAGTGGTTTTTAAACATGGTCGTAAATACGAATGACATTTGAAGGTCAAACTGAGGTTTCTTATGGAGTTATGCTTTTTCAGTGAAGAAAATAACTTTTCTTCTCATTACTTATCTCTATCGCTCGCGCACAATTGTTTTACCGTCACGCTCGCGCATTTTAAGGTCCTTCTAATGTGCGAGTGCGACGGCAATACAATTGCGCGAGAGATAGAGATAAGTAATGAGGGGTCATTGTACGAAATTCTTTCTGCTTCGTGACCGGACTTTAGCTGTACTGCACGTAAATCGCAGTACATTAACACATGACACTGCAGCCAATTGCTTAGCAAATAAGTGTTGCTATTGAATCAGCTTAATGAAAATTGTCTCAGCTCCGATTTTTTTTTATGTCCAACTACTTTCCATTCACTATGGGAGTGATTTCATGAAAAGGGACGGAAGTGTGTAACAGGAAGTGACAGCTAGAGCATGGAATAGGTAAGTACTTTTCAATAGCTTTTTTTTTAATGCTTTTTAGTGTTTAAGTATTTTCTGCCTAACTCTTCGGGGATTACAGGCGTGATATTATGTATGTTTATGTATTTTTAATATCATGGAAGTAGTGTACTCATGGAATTAGTAAGTACTATAAAGGGTCAAATTTAATTAGCTAGCGAACGTGGACTTGTTGTGTATCGATATCTAAATACGATAAAACGAAAAAAGAAAGATTTGATGTTTTTTTTTCTGGTGTCAATGACCACTGGCAGTGAAGTTACTTGAAGTCGAATTTCGACCAGTGGGCAACCGAGTAATAAATAATAAAATTATTCGAATAAATATTTCAGTATTAAGCGTTTTTTAATTTTGAGGTTAATTTCTGTCGCTGCTCAGTTCTTTATTACCAAGGTGACATGTCAGATGTTACACATCTTAAGCGCTACTGTAAGGATCGCTCGTTTTTTTTTCTCTAGATTTTGTTAAGAGCGTTTACGACTTACGGAATTTCATACAAACTTTCAAGCCCTTGTTTTTCGAAATGACTAAACCGATTTTAATGAAACTTCATACGCATAAGCAGAATACAAGGGTCTAAACATTTAGTTAAGAACATTTTCGAAATGTCTTATTTAAAATCAGATAACTGGAAATCTCTGTTTCCATCGAAAATTTTAAGTCGGTCTAATTTGACTGTAACACTATTTTTCGAAAATGTTATTACTTAACTAACTTTTTAGACCTTTGTATCCTGCTTATGCGTATGAAGTTTCATTAAAATCGGTTCAATCATTTCGAAAAACAAGGGCTTAAAAGTTTGTATGAAATGCCGTAAGTCGTAAACGCTCTTAATATCGATATGTTCCAAATCAACCTACCCTAGTAAAAAATAACTCTATATTTAGGTTAATCCACTAACTTCAAATTTTTCATTGCTGTTAGGCGTGGCTGTGAACTTTTCCATTAATTTCATTGACAATTTCTTCATCTTTCTCCTTTTTTCGATTCTTTCTTTTTAAGTCATACGTTACGTATCCTAGGGTACCTAGAACTTCACTATTTCAGGTCGATAAGACTATCGACCACATGAATATGGCATAGTTATTTAGTGATTAGGGTCTTTTAACTCAACTGCTTATCCAAGTAGGCCACATGAATCAGACGACACAGAAACGGGACCTACTTAGATACTAATTCATGAAAGTTGAAAAACTGAAGGTTTGTTGTGAAATTTATTTAATTAACAACAAGCCGTGTGTCCGATGGGAGTTCCCATCGGTCAAAATGATGAACGTAATTTTTAATGATTAATAAGGCGATACCAAAATAAATTGGGGACTTTTTCGTAACCATTTATTTCACTATTACAGCATGTATAGATTTAATTTCTGAATATAATATGTTTATTGACTATTTGATTAATTCTCTGATTGAAGGAAAATGCAATTGGTTCAATTTCCTTGATAGAATTTAATTCCGAAAAGACCTCTACTTTTTATATTTTTTTCTGTAATTCTAAAATTCTAAGTCATTTCATTGCATAATTGCATTCAAAATGTGCGTATTAGGTAATTAAAAACTCTGGCTGAACATATTTTAAATACATAGCTTAATTTATTTTTAAACAATTTTTATTAAATTTGGCGCTCTTACGTTGTTTTATTTTAGTTCCAGCGCATTTTTGCGCTCTCTTTTTTCGCATGTGGATGTAATTGACACTGTCACATTCTTATGCACGCCCAGTTCGCTATGATTTTTTTTTGGGCGGAGCACCGCCGTGTCCTCATGGAGGCTATTGGCGACGGCGATCTCTTGCGTCCGGCCATGGTTCGGAGCGAGAGTGCATGGGAAGCCGTCACCTCCTTCTGCGAAGCAGTAATGCTCGCGAGGGTGAGGCAGGGTTCGCGCTCTCACGCCCTTAGTCGCCGCAGGAGACGCCCCGGGCGTCGGGAGTCGCAAGCCGATTTTCGGGCACCGTAGGCGCGGGCTTGCGGACGGTGAGCGATGGGTAGCTCGACGTCCGACAAGGACCAGGCCCGGGTCGACGGCGCGCTGTGTTCCACGCGTGCCTTAAAGAGATGTCAGCACCAACTGACGGGGTCCGTTAGGACCAATGCCTGCCAGAGTTGCGAGTTTGTCCGAAAGGGATATCGTAGCCCTGGCACACAGGCAACGGAAAGAACAGGTTTTAGTCACTAAAAGTCTGACACGCCCTCCCCGCTCCACCCAGAGCGGGAGAAGTTATTTAATAATATCCCACCCAAAAAAAAAGGACCTCTATTAAAACGAACAAAATTCAGTGCTACCGTCAGGCGTCAAGTTATCGCACTATAAGATCAAGTAGATGATACTCGCAACAATAATTACCACTTCAAAAAACTTTCATACTTCAAAGTTATTTTTGAAAAATTACATCCAAAAATGATGGTCATTACAATTATAGTAACCAACCAACTTCAACCGTAAAAAAACCCATTACATATTTAAGTAATTTAGGTCTGTTGGTACCCTAACGACTTCTGTATGACCTAGGCTTTAGGTGAGCACGCTATGTTTGTACTGTGTTGCTTGATTAATGACTACCCATCCATGCCAACCTGTCAATGACTAAAGTATGACGAGGGGAAACGATGGTCGATTGATAACAAGGAGTTTTCCAAGCAATTTATCATTAGACTTAACGGGGCAGAATACCAATGCAATTAGTGTAAAAGCACTTTAAATGTAGACCAAAATTCGTAACCTATCAACGTTGTAACCTATATAGGCTATAAAGGCTACAACGTTGATTGGTTACGAATTTTGGTGGGAATCCTAACTAATATTATAAATGCGAAAGTAAGTTTGTTTGTTTGTTTGTTACCTTTTCACGCCTAAACCACTGAACCGATCATCCTCAAATTTTGCATTTACGTTGTCAGGTGTATAGAAACGGAAAACAAAATTTATTGGCCGAATATTAATGTGTAATAATGGTGGATTATTAACCATTAAGTGTTCGTGAACGTGCATTAGTGTAGGCAAATGAAACAAAACAGTGCAACATTACTTACGACTACTACAACCTCACGCGGACTTCTTGAGAGAACTTGTCTCTCAAGAAGTCCGCGTGAGGTCTCAGTAAAGTGCCACATCTTTACTGAAACTCAAGGGGACCGGGCGGGGATATCATCGTCAAGCATTGAATGTATTTCTTTTATCATTAAAAACAAAAATTCTGCACGGAAGACGAGGCGGTATGGTCGAAAGACTTTAGCCTGTCCTTTAGACGAATTTTAAAAAAAAAAACTTAATGGGAGACATTAAACCTCTGTGGTTAATTTATATCTAAATAAAAAATAAAAAACAGTGCGGTAATGGAAAACTATGCAAACAATGAGATTTCATAAAACATTTCTGCACTGTTTTGGTTCTAAGCAAAAAAAATACGTACTTTGTGATTGGTTTTGTAGTGATTAATGATAACATTACTACGTAGTTGAAACAAAAATAATTAAGTGACTCAATTATGGACAGTCCCACTTTCCCACCAAACAATAAAACAACACCATCCAGTACTGATGAAAAAACTTTATTTTGCACCACAACGACAATACGGACACGATCTCAACGCTTAAGGAAAAATATTTACACAACAATCGACATTCGACAAAGATTACCATCCATGGCCGTATCCACCACCGTATCCTCCGTATGAGCCTCCGTAAGATCCGACCGACACGTACTTCTGTACCACAGGCTGCGCGTAAGTCTGGACCACGGGCTGCGCCACCACGTGTTGGGCCACAGTTTGTACCACTGGCGCGGCGTGGACCACAGGCTGTGAGATCACTGGGGCTGCATGTACCACTTGCTGTGCTACTTGTACTGGGTGCACGATCTGGGGGGAAAAAATGTGGAATATGATATAAGTCATAGAAGTAATAGGCTTAAAACCGCAGTACTCGTATGCAAAGTGAAGCCAGTTCATGTTAGCCTTTAAAGGCTACCTAGGACTTTCGACGCGTCAGTAATCAAGACCAAGTATTACAGTAAAAAGCTCGCGCAATTTTACAAAAACATGACGTACTGTGTAGTGAAAGGGTGTCACAACCAAGTCACAACTCATCACATAATCACGAGAAAAATTTAAAGATTCCATTTCACGGGTAAGTACTGCCTAGCATCTATATATCTACATATTTCTTCCATATTATCTAACATCTATCATATTTTTTGTATAAAACATTTATGAAAACAGATTAATAAATCGTAAATTTGACAGATTTATATATATATTTAATTTATATTTATATTTCCCATTACATTGAAAATGTTGCTAGGCAAAGGAATAGTTATTTATGATATTACCAATTTCCGCGCCTGTGTCATACAACGTTTTTCAACACATTTGCGAGAAAATACACAATAGGTAATAAAATAAGCCATCAAAACATTTTAAGAGAATGATTGAGTATTTCTTCGAGTCATCCATGATATAAAATTATTGTAAATCATTAAATAGCACTCACGATTTTGGCGGCTCATTCAAGATATCAGGTGAGTAGATTCCGTATTAATATCGGATTCCTCGCTTGAACAAATATTATTATTTTGTAAATATCAGTCGGAAAGTCGCAACCTTAGAATAATATTATTATTCTAAGGTCGCAACAATCTTTGACATTTCCAATAAGAAAATGGCGCGAATTTGCAAATGGCGCCACGTGCACATGGTGCAAATTAGTACTACATCTTTCGTCTCATTTTCTCTATATTAATAAAGTGAGATAAAGGTATTGAGCAAAAGCGCTTCCAAGGAGGTTCGATCATTCAGCTTATTTATTCTCGTAGTTTGAAACTCCTTGGTGGACTTCTTATATAATTTTTATGGTAATTAAAAAAAAACCGTAAAGGATACGCACGGCGCTATACAACGAAGGGGGCGGTAAAACATGTACTTAGGTGAGAGTACCTATTTTACCGCCCGTTCCGTTGTATGGTGCGTAATTGTTAACTTTCGAACAATGTATACAGGCTTCGTAAATACATTTTTTGAGCAAATGTGTTGAAAAATATTTTACACCATTTTTTGTTATTATAATTATGTACTGCCTTTAATACCTATTCACATAAAAGTATTTTTTTTGATTTTGATTTACCAAATATTATTAGGGTTCCCACGTACGGGTCATGAAAATAAAATGTGTTGATTTTATTTTGTTTTGATGAAGTTAAGGTGTTGGAACAGTTTCATTTTCCCCACTTTTTCGGGAAAATTTAATTTTCTTGCAACATTACAGTTTGCTTGTGTGCGTGCCGGCGAACGTTATTGCTTCAACTTTGAACGGAATTTTGAATGAAACTATCACTCTTAAGTCTAATTACTCGTAAGATATAAGTAAACTGTTTGTCAAATGGAATGGAAACAGCTTGTTTTCTGAATAAGGGTAATTTATAGGGTTACTTAATTATGTAATTGACTTGAACGCTTTATTCAAACTCAAACTCAAAACATTTATTTCAATTAAATCATTTATGAAGTCGGTCAGTTAGAAATATGAAGCTAGATGCCCATTCCAAAGCGTAGAAGGTTCCTATGGAGAAGTACGGGCAAGAAACTCCACGGACACTCTAAAATTAAAATTTTAAATTAAAATATTGATACAAAGTATTGAATTTTTTCTTGTTTTTAATGGCCCACAATGTAGTGGTATCAGTGGTATCTTTGAATATAAATTGCCCGATTGGATATTACAACCGTATTCCTGTATAGGTACCGTACTTTACAAAATATGGTCGATGGAAAGCACAGTACAAATACAAATGTAAACAAAGTACCAAAGTTTGCGATTCACACGGAAGCTAGTAATTATGTTGATTAGCGATAAACGAGGCAACCGCAAGAATGATTAAACGGAATGTTTAACTTTGAAATTCACATTTCATTTTGGTTTCGTAGCACTTGCTACGAGACGAGTAGCACACGGCCAAATTGTAAACTGAAACTAGATTTTGAATATTTTTAGTACAAGAATTGTCTTTAAGATACTCGTCTATAACTGCAGAGTAGTTTGTTGGGATGCTTTCCGAATTGAGTCACTATTTTATATCGCTGAATAAATCTCTGCTACGAGAAACATAGCTACGCTTGATGACTACTACAGAAAGAAGTAGGTATTGCATGCTAGATGTTAAGCCACTGCTACGAGACGCGTAGGTAGTTGTTATTTGTTTTTATGAACTAAACCACTGCTACGAGACGCGTAGGTAGTTGTTATATGTCTTCCTGTACTAAACCACTGCTATGAGACGCGGATGTAGTTATTTGTCTTCATGAACTAAACCACTGCTACGAGCCGCGTAGGTAGTTATTTGTCTTCATGAACTAAACCACTGCTACGAGCCGCGTAGGTAGTTATTTGTCTTCATGAACTAAACCGCTGCTACAAGACGCGTAGGTAGTTGTTGTTTGTCTTCATGAACTAAACCACTGCTACGAGACGCGTAGGTAGCTGTTATTGGTCTTCATGAACTAAACCACTGCTACGAGACGCGTAGGTACTCATTATTAAAATTTGTCTTCATGAACTAAACCCCTGCTATGAGACGCGTAGGTAGTTGTTATTTGTCTTCATGAACTAAACTACTGCCACGAGACGCGTAGGTTGTTATTTGTCTTCATGAACTGAACCACTGCTATGAGACGCGTAGGTAGTTGTTATTTGTCTTCATGAACTAAACCACTGCTACGAGTATGAGACGCGTAGGTAGTTGTTATTTGTCTTCATGAACTAAACCACTGCTACGAGACGCGTAGGTAGTTGTTATTTGTCTTTATGAACTGTTGCAGGGGAATCTACTGCAGCTATCTGCTGTCTGACTGCTGCATGCTTGACGGTTCTACCATAGACATTGCTTCAATACGCTTAGCTACCGCCTTGCTAACGTTACGGAGGTAGCACCATGTGTTTGAGTTGAGCAATATTACTGCTATGATTTTATCAATATTCTCAAGTTAAAATAATGATCCTATATCTCACCTGTTGGAACGACGCATAGCTAGTGGCTGGCTTGGCCACTGTTATTGGGGCAGCGTGAACCACGGGTTGTGCCACTGCTACATGCTGAGCTACTGCCACCGTTGGTTGGTGCACGAAGCTTACTGATGATAGTTGCTGTAATAAACAAAAGATACCTTATTTATTTATCTATTAAAGCTTTATATACAAGTAAAAAGTTCTATGTAAAGGACTTTATGCCTGAGGCATTTTCTACCTTAGGGCAATGAGAGAGACAGAGACAAAACATAGCCGGTGCAACATAAAAGATCTCGATAATACCTAATTATAAACAAATAAACTTTATCAAGAGAAATAAATAAAAGTCGAGAGAGAAAAGGAATCTAGCAAATCAGCGCTGGGATGTGTCTGTCAATTCTTTACGAATGTGTTCTCGTGCCTTCACTTTGAAAGATAGGATACTGGTTGCCGCTATTACGTCTTCTGATCATCTCTAGATAAACAGGCTACAAAGTTTTGGATCTCCGATTACATGTGACGTCAACTTAGCTTATATGCGTATTAGAACCTGGTTTGCATTCAATTGCTTTCGTAGCTCAAATCTAGGACTTAGTGCTATCCGATTCCTGCCAGGGTTGCGAGTTTGTCCAAAAGGGATACCGTGGCCATGTCACACAGGCAAATGAAGGAACACGGGTGGGTTTTAGTCAGTAAAAGTCTGACACACCCTCCCGCTCCGCCCCGAGCGCGAGAAGTTATTTGATAATTTCCCCACCAAAAAAAATTCTATCCGATGTCTATTAGATTTAGTGTAACTTGTGTTCTATTTAGACAGTATTGCGTTGTAATAAAGTTAGAATTATCATTATCTTAAGATTTTTGACACGTAGCGCTCTCCAAGCGCTAAGTACTTCGAATTGGAAGTTTAAGTTAAGTATCAAATAAAAAATAAATATAAGTGTTTATTTTTTATTTGATACTAAACTAGAAACGCCTCCCCCCAAAGAAAAAAAAGCCCCCTAACTGAAATAAAAAACCCTGTAGTAAGCTACCGGGTTTTTTTTATTTGACTTAAAAGAAGTACACAAATATAGGGTCATTTGTGTACTATTCATATTTTAATCTTTCACATATGATCTCTAAAATTATCTATAATCTATCTAGAGATATCTCTCAAACAATCTTCGTACTTATATCGCAGAAAGCTCTCGTAAAGTCTGTACTCACAGCAGGTGCGTGCCAATCGTCAATGATGCCGCCGGGCCTGGGTTTGGCTGCCACCACCGACAGGATCGCGAAGAGGATCTGTAAACAATGGTTGTGTTGTAATAACTACGAGTGGTACTGTAGAAGTGTGATCTAGTTCTGATCGCCTGTTCAGAGACGAAAGGTTGATGACTCCTTTTTTGTACGATTTGAAAGATATTGATGCTGTTAGTCAAGAAAAACTGGGTACCTAGTTAGTTGTATTTGTATCGGTGGGCTAGTATGTAAACGTTCTGATATGAGCATTTCTCAAATTTTTTGACCTGTAGAAACCACGAGAAAGTAACAAAAACAGACGAAATATTGGTTTAAATAAAAAAAAAATAAGGTTAAAACCCAACAGTTTAAACAAGTATTTTAGATTGTTTTTTAGACTATAACATACGTAGAGCATCTTATAATGTAATGAAAATAAATGAGTTCAAAATCATTGTGGCCACAACGGGACAAACTATTATCCATACGAGTACTACGAAAATTTCGGTACCAGTATCAGATTATTAAATTTTAATATTAACTTATTAATTTGTACACTGATTTGAAATGTTGTATGATAATTTAATAATATAGATGCAGATACGACAATCATGATATTACTTATAATATCTCAGTAATAAAATAATCAAAGACATCAAAGAAAAATCATGGGACATCGACTTTATGGCTATGGTCAAAAAATTTGAGTAATGCTCATAATAACAAAGAGACATACATTTTTGGCAGCAACAAGAAAAGACATTATGGGACGATTCCCATATTGTTTTTATGCGATAACTTGCATTATGTTAAATTAGAGGAACGACAGAAATTTGGTTTACCATTTGATAAAAGTAATTGGAAAGACATAATTTTGATTCAGACAAAGTGAGGAAACTTGAATTTAATTAAGTATTTAGTTACGGAGAGGCCTATGTCCAGCAGTGGACGTCTTTCGGCTGAAATGATGATTATGATGATTCAATTATGTATTGAATTTAATTATAAGCAGTGGTGGCCCAGTGGTAACGGCTGTCGTATAGTCGTGGTCGTAGGATCGAACCCTGACAAAGACGGTGAAGGAAAACATTATGAGGAAACCGGCATGTCCTAGAACCAAAATCTCGAAGACATCTGACATCCAACCCACACTGGGCCCGCGTGGTAGATTACAGCCCAAGTGCCCTCTCACAGAGAGGCCTGTGTCCCAGCAGTGGGGGAACATTATAGGCTGATTATCGTTTTGCTAATTAAAATTATGCTGTTCTGTACTTTCATAAGTACCAAAGAGTATATAACTTTATAAGTACGGTACCTACAAATATATTGTCTTTAATAAATTATGTTGTCCTAAAAAGACACCGTGACAATATTCATAATACTTTATGTGCTTCGTGTAAGACAATCGATTTCTATAAATGTCTAAAGTAAGTAGAGTACACCCCCTGTAGGCTAGAATCTACAATCATGAATAACTGATGGAGTCGTTCAAAGTGTTTCTTACATTATTAAGTTTTCTTTGTCTATCTCAGTTTATTGACTTTTATTAATTATTAGTTTTTGGGTCTTTGCGACAGACGAACACGTTATGTTGTATCAGGATTAATAAAATTATATTAGATGGAGTTTCTTGCCCGTTTTTCTTCATATGTACCTACTACGAGTACTACGCTTTGCAATGGGCAACTAGCTTCAAATTTTCAACTAACCGACTCCTTGACAATTCAAAAGTGCCTGTAAATGGTTTAATTGAAATAAATGCTTTGAGTTTGAGTTAGACATCCTGTGTAGTCATCGATCAATACTGACAAACTGTAATTTTATTGAATTGTAATTTTATTAAATTGTAATTTTATTGATAATTTTTTTATGTTCATGGGTTGTGAAATTGTATTGGATTTTGTTCATTCGGATTTATTGATCTAACTATTGTCTTATTATTAATTAATTATATCAATCATTGCCAATTTATCTTTAATTCATTATTTTTATTGTTTTTAAAATTGTATGTATGTATGTATGTATTTTAAATTTTAATGTGTTGGCCATCATATTGTTTAATTTAGGTACTATTAAGAAATGTAAATTTATTGTGTGTATTTTTTGTTGTGTGTATAAATTCTGTAATTGTGTAATTTTGTGTGTAAATTCAGATACAAGTTACTTTGTTTATGAATAAATGACTATGACTATGACTAATAATTATTGATCGAAGTGTGTAGTAGATACTTATCAATTTTTCGATCGCAATATGGAATACATGAATTTGATATTAGTTGGCTTTTATCCATAGTTAGGTGAAAACTTACAATAGATTTTCCCATGATTATCAATTTTCGCTTCAACTTGAATTAAGTTATTAATTATTTTCAGCTTATTTTTAATTAGAAGATTTAAAATATAATATTATTATTTTTTTATCTATTTTTACATTTCTTTTACTAATGACAGTTGACAACTGAGCCTAAAGCCAAGATTATTTTGTCTTTGGAAATATTAAATTTAGATTTATTTTTATTTTCAGTTATTTATGGTACGAGTATAACTAAAACCTCATCTCATGAAGGTAAGACTCGAGTAACCCTGAAATAGGATGTTCTTATAACAGTCTTGGTTTTTTATGGCAAGCACAGGTTTTGTTTTCAAGTTTTAGTTCATAAAACAGGTCATCAGCTGATTTGTTGGTAGGTGGCTATTACCACGGATACCGCCATCCATAACTAAAGTAGGTATGTAATAGTATGTTTCAAGGATTTTGGAAGCAAATAAATCTCTTCTTTAGGAAAGAGTCACCTTTCCCCGACGAAGTCTTTCCGAAGAAAGTGATTTTTCTTATAAATAAGACTGATACATAGAGAAAAAATAAATTAAAAATGCTATACTTACAAGGGCCCGCATGTTTGTCTGTTACTACTGGACTAAGAATGTAGAGTGTGCAATTATGATCGCTTGCGCACCTTATATACTCAGACGGAATTTTCAGCCCATTCCGAATAGGGCTGACACCTTTAGTACCTAGGTACCTGACTAGGCTCGGACCTAGCTTATGCATTATTGATAATTAGCATAAATTGGCCTAATTTTTATTAATAACATCGAGTGAAGTTGGCATTCTTTGCCTTATTA
Source organism: Tiliacea aurago (assembly GCA_948098905.1). Classification (NCBI taxonomy): domain Eukaryota; kingdom Metazoa; phylum Arthropoda; class Insecta; order Lepidoptera; family Noctuidae; genus Tiliacea; species Tiliacea aurago. The sequence continues at coordinate 22,009,541 of OX402591.1, forward strand.
AGATGGTTTGGTATACTTATGAGATAATTATTAAGTGGGATTACCTTGATCAGTTAATTCATAAATGCGGTGTTTTAGCTGCTTATAAATTCACAGATTTAAATGATTAAATGAAGTAAGGAGTGCGTGCCAGTGGCTGATCCTTGAGTGAAATAGTGCATAGTTGATCATTTTAAGGTTAGCTTTAATAGATTATTTGTGTAATTAACAAGCGCTTCTCGCCATTAAACTGGAAAGTTTGTCGAATAAAATTGTAAAAATAACAAATTAATAATAATATCATCACATGAGACGAAGGCATTAGAGCTTCGCCAGTGTGGTTAAAAAATTAAAAAATTAAAAAGTGTGCAATTCTATAGGTACAGTGTTTTTTTTAAAGTGGGGCTGTAGGGGGAAATCCGAAATCCATAGGATATACGGGGAAATTGTAGTAAAGGAACCAGTTGTTTTTTCATGAAAACAAATTTGGAATAATTAGTTTGTCGGTCAAGTGATAAGAATGAGTTAAATTGACCAAAATTAATTTAGTTTTTTATGCGTTCTATCTCTGTTTCTTGTGAAGATCATTTCATTGTATATAGATAAACAATCTGGACAGCAGAAACTGTATAATCTATTACTTTTATGACATTTATTTTACATACTGTGATTACCATAAATTCACACACTGATATTATTATTTTTTTTTTTTTTTTTTACAATGTTTGTAAATATGTGAGCACCATGTATCTATCACATAATTAATTTATTGCTTCATTATTAATTCTTTTTAACTATTGTTAGTAATTTTATTCTAGTGCATCGTCTTCACATATAATTATATAATTGATGTACCTATACAAAATATTGTAAAACATTTTTAAAAGAGTAACGGTGGAGTTTCTTGCCCATTCTTCTCCATACGAAGCTACCTTTTGGAAGGGGCGACTAGAATCAATTCTATTTTATTTGTAATTTTTGACGTTCAAAAGTGCCGTTTATGTGCCTATTTGAAATAAATAATTTGACTTTGACTTTGACTTTGTTCGGTAAATATTTTGTCATTCAATTTGAGAATTGAATTCGAGTGCAATCAGTAGGTAATGCGGGGAAGTTGCATCACAGTCCTCCTAAAATGGAGTAGTGGGATTCATGGAAGTTATACCACTATTTCAGTACGATAAAATACTTAGCTAAACTTTGCTTCTGGTAAAAGGCTGGTTTATGAGTGCTGTGTTGAACTTTGTAAGACAATTAGCTTGGTATTACGTAGGTAGTCTATGGATCGATATAATATCGTGTCGTGTAATACTTTTTTATTTATGTATGTTCAATGTTCTACGCATTGTTAAAAAAAAGTTATGAAGTCCTTTATCTGTGTTCGGGTCGAGTGAAATTAATATTATAATAGGTATTTCATGAGCAAGTAGGTGAACTACTGAATTTTCATTTTATACCTTTGCTCTTAGTTCTTGAATAAAGTATGCACTTTTTGTAAAGCTAAAGTCATCATCATTCATCATTTTATCCGACAGACGTCCACTGCTGGTCATAGGCCTCCCCAAAAAGGGGGGGGGGGGAAACACAGAGAATGGGCAGCAGCGTATTCTATGCATTTTTAAAACCATACTGCGATCGCCAACCCGCCTGCCAAGCGTGGCGATTATGGCAAGCTAAAATAACTGACTTTTATTCCCACCTACCTAGATTTCAATAATTTATTAAACATCATAGTTTTATTATTATAATACTTATTATCAGGTAATAAATCAATAAAATTAATAGCATGTCAAAGTTGACAACATAGCTTGAAATCCTAGCGATTTCCTATTGATATATAAATATTTTAAAGTTAATATTTAATTTGTGGTGTTATCATCGAATATTGATTAAGCCATAACATATTTTCATGCCCATTAAAAGTGATCAATGATGAATTATTTTGTGATTAATAAATTAACACTAAATGGGAATTCAAATAATTAATAATGTATGATTGAAACGGATCTTTGCCTAGTCTAGTTGTGAAGTTATGCATCATAAAAAACTGGAGTGTTGGACCACGCACATGAAGGGTTCCGAAATTGGGATGAATAAATTATTCCAAGAACAAAATTAACATTGTAGTTGAAAAAAATGTTGCCTCATACATTCCAACTGCAAATGTAAGTTTATTCACACAATATTGAGAGATTGACCATGATATTTTAAGAGCATAGACTTCGTAAAGGTTTTCTTGTAATCTATAATTAAAGAACTATTTTCCGTATTTTATTTACAAAATCTCAAGCGGTTTCGGAGATAATAGTAAGTTTTTATCTGTTTTCTTAAATAACTTTAAAAGTATTTATTCTAAATTATAAAACAAAATACACCACAAGCCCTTTCATTTGATATATCACACGGTATAGTTCGCAGAACATCTTTTTTATTTTCTGGTTTGCTCCCAAATATGACCCCATATTCAAAATTAATTAATTTACGTTACACGTCTAAATTTCAACTTAATCGGTCCAGTAGATCCGGAGCAAATTGACTTTGACAGACGAATGATTCTATAAAGGTTCTGTTTTTTGAGGTACAAACCCTAAAAAAAGAATTCGAACTAGTAACAGAGAATTCTCTTTAAAAAAACGTTTTGGCAATCCTTACCGTATGAGACATTACGCCATATGGTGACTGGAGGTAAAAAGCTTCTACAGACCGGCGTGACTCGCGACGCGACACAAAGGCACCGCTCGTCGCGCGACACGCGGGGCCTTTGTGTCGCGTCGCGTGGCGCGCCGGTCTGTAGAAGCCTTTAAACTTAGGTCTCCTAAGCACCTCCTCAAGTCCTAAGCTCAAGGCGTAGGTAAATATGTATTGATGAAATTAATCATTACATAAGGCATCTGGCAAATACTTACGAGTAGACTGGTGGCAACTGTTTTTAAAGCTTAAGAGGATGCCTTGTTCAAATTTCTGACATGGTCCTTGAATACTCTACCAAACCCAGAGAAAGAAACATCCTGGCTGGTTTTGTTGTAAACTAGCGTATCGGATGACCTCATCTAACTTCCATAATTCCTACGTTTCTGAAACCTACATAAAGTTTCTTATAAACTCAGCTATAAACCAACCTATTCTGACTCAGACTTACACTCTGATTATTGTTAACAAACGTCGCTATGTCTACTGAACTCGACGGCAACCTGTGTGCGACAAAACCTACATACATTCGGGTCAGTAACCGGATAATAAAACTCATTATGGACAATACTTCGATCAATATTATTAATAATGAGGTCGACTATCTCTGGCATCTTGAGTTATTAAGTAATAGATCGATTCTGGGTGACGACAACCCTTTGCCCACCTGTAATAGTAATACGAGCATTTATTTGTCAGAATATTGTTACAAGGTTGTTACATAGTTTTATAAAAATTCATAATATTCTGCCGTTTCCGGCGTACAAATACATTTTTAGGGCTTTAGGTAGTTTGTTAGACATAACAATGAATTAAATAAATTTGTAACATTCAAATTGCAAATTAGTCAAATATGATATAAGGAAATTTCAAAAAGAGTTAATTAAGTTAAAGAAATAATAAGAAGAGAATATAATTAATTCCGAATATTTAGGTCAATCATAAGTCGAGTAGTAGCATATACTTAAGAGATATTATTGAATAATTTACATTTAAATGTCCTAAAGTTAAGTGTTTTATGGTTGACAAACAGATTACATCAAGAGAGGCTGCAGCGTCCTCTTGTCGGCTAATAACAATAAAATGCTATCACTGATCGGTCTGCTAATCAGGATCATTATGCATTTTTCTTGACCATTACGCAAAAGTGTACTGTTACGCATATATTTTATATATAGATACATGTTGTTTAATAATAAAAGTGAGTCTTGTTCCTGAACATTAGAATTGTGCCCAATGAATGCATTGGGCACAATTCTAATGTTCTAGCTAAGTTGGCCGTTATTGTTTGGGAATTAAACTTTAATATTCAGAAGCAGACCAAGAAGAATGTATCTTCTTGGTCTGCTTCTGAATATTATAACAACTCTTTGATCCATCCAGAATTCAAACTCCATCATCAGCATTCGTTCGACCACTATACAAATAAGGTAGTTGATGCGATTTCAAGTTTATTCAATACTGACGAGGGTAAACCTTAACTGGACCAAGATGACCTGAGTGACTCATCCTTCATTACATTTTAATAGTAAATTATACTGCTATGTATGATGTTGATGAGCTTCTATCGTCAGTGCATTCTCGGAGACAGGTGATCTCCAAACTAAGGACGCAGCTGTTGAACTTATGCGGATGTGTCAAATACTAACAATTGCAACGGAATAGTACATTTTACTACGTTTTTCAATACACTTTTGAAGAAATAAAATAACGAAAAATATTTTTGTCATGAATTATTAGGAAACTATGACTTAATTTTCTTTTTTTTCCACGCTTTGCTTTCGCCAGGTTGAAGGAGAAGCAAAGGTATAAAGCCGATAAACAGCCTAATACGAAAAATTGAAAATTATAATATTTTTGAGTTTAGAACACAAATAAATGTTAATTTGTTCATTTAAAACGTTTTTTTTATTGTAATAATGATGGTATTCTATTTAGAAACATTATTTAAAGATTTCCAAAAATATTAACGCCGTAAAGAGAGATTTAAAAAAACAAATCACCTCCGAATAGAGCGGACCGTCTCTGGCGCGAGACGGTGTGAATAGAGGCATTGAACCAATTTGGACTAAGTATAGGTATAAGTTATCTGTGGCAATTTTTATTCCCGCACACGTGTTGGATAGTAAAAAATCGCACGCGTGTGAAATACATTGCATTGTGAACCTAATCGTAGTGCGATATGAACCAGTTTTCGAGGAAGTGTATTGAAAAAGAAGTTGCATGGTGTGGATTTTAACAATATTTTTTTACTGCCCGTATGATTGTGTCCGATTCCACCATTATACCATTGTTAAACAAGATTAACAGTTTCCTGTTTTAATTTAAGTGGCATTTTTATAATAAAAGCTCATCCTTAAAGTTCGTCAAATGAAATTGTCGATTCAGAAGTTTAGAGTCCTTTCAAAAGGGGTTGTTAAAGTTAATTACCAAATTACAAACTCCCAGGGTAATTAAAATATAGTAACCATTACAGATTTGAATAAATTCGAATCTTTGAAAACCCAATAAGTCGGAAAAGCAAAAACGATGGTGAAATTGTGATAGATTCATTTAAGTAATATCGCACTGGATCTTGACGTTTCTATCCCTCGATAAATTACCTTGTATGTGGGGCAGGCTTCCGGTCGTATTGAGTCCGTACAACAGCTGATCTCACTGCAGTTAGGACATCGCAAGCCTATCGATCTTGTGCTAGCAATGGGTGGAGAAGGGAACATGAAAGGCGTGGAGTCGAATTTGTGTTGAACATTTGGGAAGGTGACAACGAAAAATGTGTTGTAGCAGATTTTTAGGACAGGGTTACTATGTTTACCAGTGGATTGCTGTAGAAGAGTTGACTGATTTTTAGTTGTGAAGTGCACTTAGTTATAAAATATATTTGCAGTAACTGGCAGTCTGTTTCAATTTACAACTGAGAAAACACTTCCCCCATGATTTCCAGATCGACTAGAACTTATTAAAATTTAACCTGCACTATAGAAATTCAGTAGAGCTTATTAGTTTTTCTGTCCACTTATAACTGCTCCACATATTTCTTTGTCATCATCTACAAACTAACAGCGCTATGTATCAACCTATCAACTGTAATTGGTCCAAGTTTTGAAGTCGTCTGCGCAAGAGTGGACGGAACATATTCCAGTCAGGCGTCCTATCAGAATCACAAACTATCTAGTTGCTCTGATTCTTAGAAAATGTATTAGTTTTGTGATATCAGAAATATTAAAGACGGTTAACATATTTCGCTACGGTTCGACGAAGTATCTATTGGAGAATTCTCCGCTTTTTTCCCGAGTTTTTGTTATGTAACAGATACTATGGGATTTCTTAGCAGCTTAATAAAAACTGTACGTCGTTAATATAGAGATTTTGAAATAGTTTTATAAATATTTGTACGTGTGGCTTACAGAAATTGTAGTTGGTATTGTGGAAGCTATTTGTGTCAATCGATATAGTTGATGATGTGAAAATATTTGAACTGAGTTTATCAGGCGCACGATCTGTTGCTTCATTCGTGGAATGAAATGACGAATAAAATACATAAATTAATAAAAAGCGTTTTTTAAACTTATAATTGTGTTTTATGGCATCAATAGGTGCTGTGCCTTCGAAACACTTCCTTCAATTTACTGTCTGAGACCTTTGTCTCTTGTGGTATTAATTTATAAATTAGCTGATTATATAGGAGGAATTAACTTTTCTTTTTTTTGGATGGAAAATTGTCAAATAACTTATCCCGCTCTGGGCGGAGCGGGAGGTCAGACTTTTACTGACTAAAACCCCCCCTTATTTTCTTCATTTGCCTGTGTGCCAGGGCCACGATATCCCTTTCGGACAAACTCGCAACCCTGGCAGGCATTGGCCCTAACGGACCCCGTCAGTTGGTGCTGATAACTCTTTGAGGCGCGCGTGGAATGCAACGCGCCGTCGACCCGGGCCTGGTCCTTATGGGACGGTGAGCTACCCATCGCTCACCGTCCGCAGGCCCGCGCCTATGGTGGCCGGAAATCGGCTTGCGACTCCCGACGCCCGGGGCGTCTGCTGCGGCGACTAGGGGCGCGAGGGAGGAGGAATTACCTGAGTTTGTTTTGGTGTTTCTTCTCAGAGTGGTCGGATAGAAAACCGGTGTTTTCTATTCAACTCTGAAAACCTCATCTAGTTTTTAAAATATCATTGATTATTAGTGTTTGTGTAAACCTACTTATAGAAATAAAATCATTTATCTAATTACTGAAAATAAACTTCAAATGATCAAGTTAGCCGTATAAAGATACTATAAGATAAGGCTTGTAAAAAAAGTTTCACGACATTTTTCGCACTGCATACCGAGACAGTAAAGGCTCATGCAGACTGGTGCGATATCGGGCCAATCTGCACGACCCATAACAGTAGTGACATTATTTCTCTAATTTTGTTATGTAGCTATGACTGATTGCCACATTAGGCGTTTATACACCATTAATTTTACACGAATTACAACACATTCCAGAATTACGTTATTTTGCCGACCGGCAGATTTTGTCGGTCGGCTGTCCGAATACGGCCACCGATCACATTTCCGACCGCGTCTCATACTGCCATACATTTAATTGGGTACTCACATATTGCAGGGATATTTGAATTTTAAATGTTGTACCTAAATGTTGGGTATCCTACAATTTTTTATTATTTTGCGAAAAGTATGAGTTCGAATTTTGTAGGATTGGTCCTAAATTGCCTATAGAATAGCATTTAGTTGGATACACTTCTTGTATGTTTTTGGTAAGAAGACTTTATTCTATGCAACTTGTACTTTTGGAAACACAAAGGAATATATATATTTATTTTTATTTAAAAAAAAAACGTTGCCCCACACTAGGAATTTCGCCTGTATTGTGGGTGCGTTTACAAACATTAAAACTCACATATACAAACTGCCAGACCTGGAACAACTACTTGTAGGTCATACAAATATTAGTAGAATATTTATTATACAGAAAATTTACCACGTATTCTTCAAATACTAACCTAATAATTTAAGCAAAAAATTAACAAACCTATTCTTTGTCTATTTTTAAAACCGAAATTCTTCATAGCCTCCTTATGAACGGTAAGTAGGTACTTAAAAAATGAAACACGCATGGAATACCTAAGACTACCCCACCCAATAAGTTGGTGTGGAACGCATAATGAATTGCCCTCATTAATGCGTATGTGTACTGCTTCTTATGGTCAAACTTGGAAGGCGGAGTGTTCGTATTAGGTAAATTTTGAATAATCGTTAGCCAGTCCTTCGATTGGTTAAATAGTATTTGGTCTAATGGGTGGCGTGTGCTAAAAGTATGCTGGGGTTTTTTGTAAATTCCTATAAGGTTTTTAGGTAAGGTAGAGTGAAGTGTTGTTGACTTTATTTGCTACGCCTCATGCTTTATTCCTCGAAGGAAAATAGAAGCAGAGGTGCATACAAAATTAGTTTTTGTTTACCCTAAACCCGAAAAGGGGTCATTGTACTCATCATTTTGAAAAAATGAAATCGCGAAAAAAAATCAGCTGTTCCATGCATTTGTGTTCACTTAAATCGAAAAAATGTATGGAACAGCTGTTTTTTTTTTCGTGATTTCATGGTTGGTCCCATAGGAAAACTTGTTCAAAATGATGAGTACAATGACCCGTTTTCGGGTTTAGTGTAAACAAAAACTAATGTTGTATAGTATCCTTAAGTCCCATTTGATAGGAGGGACCAATTGCTATTAACTGGGAATAAATCCAGACTCCGGGTAATTCTTAATGGAAATCCCGATATCACTTTGACTGACCTAGGAATCGAACTCACGACTCGATGCTCAGTCCGACGCCAGTGCAGGGACCACATGAGAGTTTTTGTTATTCGATTTATTCAGAAACAATACAGAGTTTCGTCATAGATTGAATTTCTTTTCATCTTGAAGTAAAAGCTCGCGCGGCTGTTTACACATAAAACGTTATTCGCTAAATACATAATGCATTTGTGACAAGCTCACGATAAGTTTCACCATTTATTATTTACGGCAAGCTTGGGAAACTCGATCGATATCGCGAGTGATTTTGCGAATAGGTACCTAGTATGTATCACCATGTTTTACCGTGTGGTGCTGGACCTAAAGAATAGCACCATCCTATTTCTTCCCGTGGGTGTTGTAAAAGGCGACTAACGGACTTACTATAGAATGGGCAGCAGCGTTCTCTATGCATTTTAACACCATACTGCGATCGTCAACCCGCCTGCCAAGCGTGGCGATTATGGCATACCCCCTTTAGAGGAGGCCTATGTCCAGCAGTGGACGTCTTTCGGCTGAAATGGTGATCACCATGTTTTGCAAACGGTTTAGCGATCGTGGCGTAAGGAAAGATGATGACTGTCTGGCAATCTTCCTTATTTTTTGAAAAATCTATGCTGGTTTTTTTTTTATAATGTACTCCTCGTAACAGAACAGTCTTTATTCGGTTAGATCAATAAAATAAATAGAATGCTTATGACATAATCCCAATTTTAATATTTTTGTCGGCACAAGCTTTAATGTTGCAAGACCCCTCCGTGCCTCGGAAAGCGCGTTCAGCTGTTGGTCCCGGCTGTCATTAGTAAAACTTTGACAGTCGTTACAGGTCGTCAGAAGCCCGAAAGTCTGACAACCAGTCTTCTTATCAAGGGGTCTCGTATAACCTAGTAACTGGGTTGTGGAGGTCAGACAGGCAGTCGCTCCATGTAAAATACTGGTATTAAGTTGCATCTGGTTAGACTGGAAGCCGACCCTAACAAAGTTGTTGAAAAGGCTAAGTATATGATGATGAAGCTTTAAGAAGAAATGCGGGCGGAGAGACTTTTAGAGTAAAAAGTTATAAATCGAGGTTCGGCTCTCGCCTATTTCCTCCTCCAATATTGGACCAATTTAAAAGATATTTCTTATAAGGAATAAGAAGGATATATACTGTGTCCCTATGTTTTTATTTTTTTATTAATAGTTGGCAAATTTGTACAGTAGCCCTCTGTTGTCAGCGGTCTAAACAGGCAATTTTGAGCATTTTCAGAGGGTTCCAGCTCTTATAAAGATAATGTATCATCAAAAAAGAAAACATAGGGACACAGTATATATCCTTCTTATTCAGTATAAGAAATATGTTTTAAATTGGTCCAATATTGGAGGAGGAAATAGGCGAGAGCTGAACCTCGATGTATGACTTTTTACTCTAAAAGTCTCTCCGCCCGCATTTCCTCTTAATGAGCCATCACGACCGGCCACCATTGAACCGGCAACTGTTGAACGCTAAGCATTAATTCATAATTGTATTGCATCAAAGTAATTGTTGCTCTTAACAGTAAACCACGGGAAACGCCCCGAGTGTCGGGAGTCGCAGGCCGATTCCCAGCCACCATAGGCGCGGGCTTGCAAACGGTGAGCGATGGGTAGCTCGCCGTCCGATAAAGAACAGGCCCGGGTCGACGGCGCGTTGTGTTCCACGCGCACCACAAAGAGATGAGTCTGGTAGGACCAATGCCTGCCAGGGTTGCAAGTTTGTCCGAAAGGAATATCGTGGCCCTGGCACACAGGCATATGAAGGAACACGGGTGGGTTTTAGTCAGTAAAAGTCTGACATGCCCTCGAACTCCGCCCAGAGCGGGAGAAATTATTTGATAAAACCACATCCAAAAAAAAAAGGCGGACAATAAAATTCTATTTCTATCCATTTTATTAATTTGGTACCCTATATACTGGGTGGATTTTTGAGATGAGGCACTAACACTCAGTTGCAGAAAGCTCACCATTAACACTTCATTACATAAAGCAGCATTATCGCTAATGAATTCATTACTTTAATGAAGTTGCACAAACAAATTTTTGATAGCATTAGACATTTTTAATGCCACTTTAGTTAAAGAAGACTTTAAATAATATTGCCAGGAACAAATTACCATATTGAACGAAAAGAGTGAACATTTGCGTTCTGTTATTATCCGTACGTACAAGTACACCACAATTTTAGCATAAAATAAAGTAAATTTAGTTGATTTATGTGTATTCAGTGTACTCTGTGGTTTAATCTAGTTTAAATAATCTGGTTTAAGGGGATGCGCTAAGGTAGCCCGCGAAATTCAAATTTACCAACGTTTTTTGCAATTTTTATACTTCTGATTCATATTCTAATGATTATAATTCTGTAAAGCCTTAAGGGTTATGGCCGCGAATCATAATTAGATCAACATACAACGTGTTACTGACCTGCAAATTACAAAAATCGTAATAAAATTTGAATTTCGCGGGCTACCTTAGCGCATCCCCCTTATTCTAATAATTTTAACATTTGTGCAGTCTAGAGCTTCTGCCACACGTGAAAATCCATCAATTTCATAAAAACCTTCTGCAACTCTACGTAGTTCTGTCCGGTCTGGCATTTTAATATAGAGGTGGCTTAATTTTGCTAGTTCACGGGATACTTTTTGTATAAACAAACTGACAAACAACCCGACCCAACCTGTTTCCGACAAACTGTTTAAATCACTCAATACTTGCTGGAAAGATCCAGTGGAGAAAAATCTCAAACATATTAAAAGCTGTGTGAGCTGTGTCAGGCCATTAATGGATTTTTTTCTTTGCGTCACTGGTTCTAAATCTTAATCAAGTAGGTTACAAATTTGAAGAACTGCCTCCTTGGAAATTCTATACCTTACACGAAACTCTTCTCCATCATGTTTTAAAAATAAATTCACTCGGTCTGGGATTCGACGGCGAGGTAAATCTACTAAATAAGAATCAGATAATGACGAAAGACTGGTTAAAGACATCTTTCAATTACAGAAATGCATTAAAGTACCGTAGAAAACACTAATGTTGCTCTTTAATGGATGCTTTTCGGCCCATTAAAATTAAAAAATCTGAAATGTCAAACTTAAAGTTCACCACCTGCTAATGGGCGCTAATGAAGTTACGTGCAACGTAAAAGTGTTTAAAATGGCCGGTTTCATTAGGTTTGACATTTCATTAGTTAAATTATAATGGAGCATTAAAATAAAATAAAAAATGGTTTTGTGCAATGATTTAATGCTACATTAGTGTTTAATGTAGTCTTTAAAATTTAAAGATCGTTTCTGCAACTGAGTGTAAGAGCAGCAACCTTAACTGTTGTAGCTACAGAATAAGATCTAAATTTCCTACGAAATGTCTGGGAAAAGTTTTTTTTGCGATTTATGACTTTTCTAGTACTCGAACCTCAATTTGTCCAATAGAGGATTTTGATCCATAAAAGAAAGAGAAGATCAATTAATATAAAAAAAAAAATGTATTATTTTCATGCTAACTAAATTTTTTTCAAAATCCGTGAATGCAGATAAAAATTTCTTAAAAGTTAAGGACAGTCTCTTAAGACCGTTTTCCTGTAGCTATAACGGTAAAAGTGCTGCCCTTACTGCCCCATCAGCAGATGCTAGAGTCGAATGCACTTGAGTAATGTCGCTCGTGCAAGCTCTAATATTGCACCTTTTATTTAAATTGATGAGCAATTGTCAATATCAAAGATAAAGATGTTGCCCTGCACCGCATTAAAGTATATGGGTCACTGGTGGTCGATACCGCATAAATGATGCATGCCATCGATCAGACATCGATGGTGGCCGATGGTCGGGTGACACGCGATGCCCCCATGCCCGTGTCAACATGGTTATGGTGTTATTATAATAGGGTTTTAATGTAATTAGTTAGTATAGGATTCTCCAAATGTATCAAAACATTTACTATAAAGGAGTATAACTCTAATATTTGGGGAAGAGCTCACTAGGTATAAAAAAAAAACTTATTGTAAAAAAAATAACCGAAATCCAAAAAAAACACTACAAAGTGAAAAATAACTTTAATTTTGGAAGTCGGTGTCTTTGGATCTGTATTTTTGTTTTTTGACACCGACTTCCGAAATTAAAGTTATTTTTCACTTTTTAGTGGGTCAGTTTTTAATTTATCTAAGTTACAATAGCCTAAAGTCAACTGCTCATCACCTTTTACAAAATATTGCTTTTCCCGATGCTGGGACGTTAATTGTTGAGGAGTTCTCCTGGTAAGAACCAGGAGAACTGCCACTCACTATATGCATAGTGACGAGCATAAATTACTTAGCAACCACATTAAAGTACCTAATTGAATCGCAACCCGTTAAATACTTATTATTATATTGTTCCGGTGGCCATCTGTGGTCTCCATCATCAGTTCCACTTCACCAAATGCCGCTTTCCGAGAGCAAATGCACGAGTTACTATAAAAAATACCCAAATGCCTATTTGTGTGCCTATAAAATTTGAGGATTTCCCTCGATTTCTATGGGATCCCTTCATCAGATTCTGAATTGGTGGCAATGGGACCATCTCGGGAGCATACTCTTTCAAACAAAAAAATAATTTTCAAAATCGGTCCACGATTGGCGGAGCAATCGGTGAACAAACATAAAAAAAAAAGCATATTACGGTCGAATTGAGTAACCTTCTTTTTTAGAAGTCGGTTAATAAATTCGTCCGAATCGCTGTCAATGGAAAAAGTGCCCAAGAGGCTAGCATTTTCTGTTGTATTCTTAAAAATAACAGTATACAACATTATTTTTAGTTTATGCGAAACCTGAATATAGTTTGTTCAGAATAAGGAACTGAATTGATTTCAATCATTTTTACACCATGTTATATTTTGTCCCAAAAATATAAGTGTGATGGAAAATGTTATCACCATTTAATTACTTACAATACAATCGCCATACGGTTAGGTACCTAACCGTATGGCGATTGTCACGGCCAAATTATTATCAATGAGCGCAAGACGACCCTGGAGGCGCGGGGGCGCCGTTAGCATGTTTTTGTACGGACAACCCGGTAACATAACAAGCTTCGTGATTTTTCATGATACAGTTTTGAAATTTTGTACATAGATTCTTTACATAAAAATACTAGACACGCGTTTCGGGTTTCGCATATACTAAAACTAATATTTTATATTTTAGTGTTAGCTTGTATAATGTATTTAATTATGTTTCACTGTAAATAAATTGTCACTTTTAAAAAGCATACCTATTAGAAAAAGCTCATACAGCTATGGAATGCAAAAGGTTGAATTCAGTAGCTTTGAGGACATGCTTTACTATTATTTATATTTAGGGTTGGTGACACAAATAAAAAAAAAAATAATTTGACAGGGACTTTAACATGATTGTCACATTTTCAAATTCCGTTTGTTAAGGACCTTATAAAGTAGATCCTGTTTGTCTTCCAAAAAAGTCAATTTGATACTAATTGAATCCATTTCGTGTGTGTTGTCGTGATTTCTGTCTGGCGCGGCGTCAGATGGATAAGTGCGATTCGCAATATTAGCTGACAGTTTTGCCTTTTTTGGAGCTTCACCATTTAAAGATTTTAAACGTAACTTAGATGTAATTCAACACCAAAATGCTGGGAACTTAGGTCGTTTTGAGTTAATAGGATTTGGGTGTATATGTTATGTGGTATTGGATCTAATTATCGTTCTTGATTAACCTACAATTTAATTGCTTGCACGTCTGTAAATTACAAATGTGTCTGTTAAAGGATTGGTTTCTGGTCATAATAATTTGAGACTTAGGGAACCCATTTTTGGGTATGGGTACACTAGGCTGGCAGTAAGAAGGGACGTAGCGCTAAGCGCTAGTCAAGTACGTGGTTCGTGTACTGTTAGGGTTGCTGCACCCGGAGGTGCTGGCAGCGCTCCGGCTGCGCGCGCCGGACGGGTGCGTAGGTACGCGCCGCCGCGCCGCCCCGCTCTAGACGTGCCAGCAGCTAGGCCTAACCTCCTCAAGTAAACTTGCCCTATGTTCGGAGGATATATTTGGGAAAACCCTGCCAATTTTCCTTGGAAGGGCACAAATAATGATTGAAAGAGGCATTCCTCTTAAAAAAAAAAAGAAAGTAGAACGTATAAACGTTAACATGTTTTTAATAAAATGTGATTTAAACTATTTTTTTTTGTATAGATCTGTGTAAGTAGACTTTGTGACTTATAACATCGCCTTGGATTAGTCTGTGAAGGTGTTATAATTGTGATTTAAATAAATAAAAAAAAAATGTTAGGGTGCAAGTCAACAAAAACCCTTACCATCTTATTACAAAACAAGGTTTATCTTCAGACCCAGGGTAAAACCAAGGAGCCATTATTAAATTTTGAACTTTATTCCGTCTATGTTACGTCTATATAAAACTAGTACCGAACTAAGTTTTTAGTTTTGTATAAAGAACGGTATTTCAATCACAGTTACATTCTTATTATAAAAACTGGCTTCATGGTTTAGGTAAGCCATGTCAAAATATAAATCTTGTTTTGTAATAAGACGGTTATAGTTTCGCCATGTCCGTCTGTCTATCTGTCCTCGGCTTAGGTCAGAGACTATTAGTAGGTACTAGAAAGCTGTAATTTGTCATGGGTATACATATTAAATACGCTACCAGTAAAAATATCAAGTTTTTTTTATTTTTATTGTAGGTACACACGGCTACACATCAAGCTATACAAATCCAGTTTACGCTGACCTCTCATTGTACGGAAATCTTACACAATGCGAGTTCAGCTTATACTGGAAATGTATAGCTTGATGTGTAGCAGTGTGTACCTCCCTTACACGTAAAGTGGGGATGATATTTTTTCTCGTCTATCCCATGATGTGGGGTATCGTTGGATATGCCGTTCAAAAATATTGAGGGTTTGTGAAAACCGATTCAGGGATCCGTTTGCGTAATACTAAGCTATAAAGTGCAAATTTTGATGTGAAAAATCTATAACCGCACGTAAAACCATTGTTGGCGTGGCGACGTATGCTGATAGTATATACAACCTGTTTTTTTTGATATCCCATAACTCTAGGGTTATATTCTGTAGGTAAAAATAATACTAAAACTCCTAGAATAAGTGGTCCAAAAATGCATCGTTTCGGAGATATCATCAATCATAATTAAATTAGGTCAAAAATTGTCACCAGTATGACGAATCTTTACTTTTGCGAGGTTGCCAAACTTCGCAGTAGTGTAGTAAAATACAGTCTATATGTAGTAGTGCGTAAATAATTTTGATGTTTCACATCTGCCAGGTGTCCCGTGACGACTCACAATTTTTTTGTTAGAGTCAAGTGCCCCCCTGCCAGCTAAATGGTTGTTTTTGGATATGTGAAAAAAATCATGGCAGTAGTACACACGGCTACACATCAAGCTATACAATTCCAGTTTACGCTGATCTCGCACTGTACCGAAATCTTATACAATGCGAGATAAGCTTATACTGGACATGTATAGCTTGATGTATAGCCGTCTGTACATAATTATAACGAAATTAAAAGTAAAACTATCACAGCTAAGTAGGCTTTACAAGTTAACGAGTAATAGTCGACCAACTTACTATTGCAGTTGGAAAATTGACCGTGACGTATATTAATGTATGGGGAACATGTTTTTAAACTACAATGTTAAGTTTGTTTTTGGGTTAAATTCATCCCAACTATGGAACCCTTCATTGTGCGTGGTCCGACTTGCACTTGGCCGGTTTTTATAAATAATTTCAGCCCGGGGTTCTTCTTTGTTATAGTGGACATACGAGTTCAAATAATGTTTGTTTCATTTATCTTTTAACATTAATAATCTTTATATTCTATTTATCGACGAAACGACTAATTGGAACCGTGCACCTAGCTTCTGACAAGGGCACATAGGTGAAATAAAATATTTTGATTTGGTTTTTTTTTTTATAACCAACTATGTATACACATTAACCCTTAATTACTCACGCGAGGTCTGACCCCAGTTGGTATTTAAAGATTCTTGCACATTCATATACATTAAGACTTATATATTTTGACACTAGGACTATGTTGCCCATTGATTTTTGTCTTTGTAACATTTAGTATCCGGCGCGATATTTTTGAGATTTTGACGTCTACTGCCTTTTTAATATTTATTTTGTATGTTTTTATTATTATTTTGGTAAAATAAAAGTAGATTTTTCTAGAATTCTGTGTTTTATTAGTAATCAAAAATTGGAATCTATCAGACCCCGCTCGTCTGATAATGTAAGAATTTTTGTGGGAGTAATTAAGGGTATAAAAAACATCTATCAGCAAACTAAAATGTGGCGTTAAAAAAATTCAAACAAAGTTATTCAACATTGATACTAAAGTGATAAAATTCAAATGATACCAACATTGTTTCCAAATTAACCTAGTTATGGTTAAAAACTAGACGTTAATGCCGGCAGAATCATTAGTTATTTACAATTTTGATTTATCGTCCCACATACATGATTCAGTCTGCCATGAAAGCTTTTAGTTTTAGAAGGATGACTGATCCCGAAACTTCATGAGCATTTCATAGTGTTTAATATTAAAAAAAAAAAAAATCTTAGATAAATCAAAGAGCCTAGAACATAAATTAATGCTCTAAGGCGTAAACCGATATCTTTGAGTATTTAGATTAGAGTATAAATACTCAAAGACCGATATCGATGATAGAAAAGTCAAAAGTATGTGATGCATGGAATTAGTATGTACTATGTGATGTATTGGATTCGATTGACATAAGCTACCGAAAAGCATGTCAATCCTGTTAAAAGACGTTGTAGAAAAGCGTTATTTTCTAGATCCTCTGGATCTTTTCCAAACGAAATTAATAGTACATTGTTCACCGAGGGAAGAAAGTTGATATGGTTCACACACGAGTTGGGCATTTCGAGTTTTGAGTAGATCGTAAACACAAATTGAAAATTCTGATAAAAAAAAACAAAAGAAAGCCGTCGCGATCCGCGCGCGCGTACATCTTTTTTTTTAAATTAATGTTCAGCAAAAGTACCTATATGGCCAGTGTAATTTTGCGATTGGTGATAAAACTTAGTCTTTTGGCATTGTACTATATTTAATCAGGTTAGCTACTGAATTGCCCTAAATTAAAAAGCTCAGCACGCTATCAATGGATTTTCATACACTTTTTCGATCCCCACATTTTGTACAACAGTAATGACGTACATTCTGCCTCCTTTAAAAAAAAGTAAATAATAAGGTAGGTACTTTCCGAGCAGGTACGTATAGTATAAATAAAATACATTTTAAGTTTTCTCTAAAATCAAGCACATGTTATATTTGACTTCTTTCCTTTATTTATCATAGGTTTGGTTTTTTCTTTGATGTCCCATTTCAGAAATTCACACTTATATTATTATTTTAATAGCCTGCTCTGTCCTACTCCTGGTCAAAGGCCTCTAGGACATGTTTGCCCATGCCGGTCAAACTGTAGCCACAAATAGCTCAGAACTGGTGTCCTGAGACAGTAAGTAAGACGGGGTCGCGACAGGTCACGTAGGAGATAGCGGGACGAACTGGAGAACACGCGGGCTCGCGGAAGATGGAAGGAGTGGAGGGAGGCCTGTGTCTTAAACAACAAAATATTATTGCACACCTCATAAGCGAAGCGTTGAGGTTGAGCTCTACTCTCAACATTTAAAAAAAAGCAGTTTTCTCCAAACTGAAATCGATTTTTTTAAATTTATATCGCACTTACAGGTTATTATGAGTGTACTAATATCATGTCAAATAATTTGTCAGACACATAAAATATAATTCAATAACAATTATTTTGTTTAACATAGTAAATAATAACATTAAAAATGATCTTTCCTGGACGTCCGTGTGTCTGTGTTTATAGATTGGTCTATGTGGCAGGGAAATTGGTCGAAAAAGTTATCGTACCGGAATATTTGTTTGTGTGTTTTAATTATCTAAAGTAATACACTACGGATTTTCTCAATTAATATAAGCATTCAATTCACTGTCGTTTAATTATTATTCATACAAAACTAATATACGACTGTGTATTTTTTCGTATATCTAGATAGAATTTATTAAAGTATTTTTTTTCCTCACCTTATATTATTATGGCGCCATTTAATATAAGGTGTAATTAACATAGCAGAGTTTTCTGTTTTTTTTTTTAATAATTGTTTTTTGTATTTGTTTTATTACTATTTATAATTGTTTTTTATTTTATTTAATTTGATTAATTTTCTTATTGTTAGCAGTAATAAGAAACAAAACGACGTGAACGTTATGAGGCGTGCACTTTTGGATTTTCCAAATTTTTTATTATTGCTGGAGGTTGTTAACAAATTTGATAAAGTTGGTTAAAAATAAAAATACCAAATCTACTGAAAGTCACAAAATCAATTAAGATGATTAAGGTAACTCTACCATTGATTGATTGTTTTGTATTGACAATATTTGTGTCTATAAAGTCACGTTAAGTTTCCTAAACTTTCTGAGAAATTGATGTGTGTTGCCAACTAATGTGTCATTTGTATTTGAGTTCTTAGAACTATCGGATTTGTTTGTCGTTTGGAGGTCAAACTAGTCATTTTAAAGCTCTGTGTTCATTAATAATTTTTAGGCTCATATTTTAGTTAGCTTTTTTTATTTTTATTTCTTTTTGTGAATCAGTTTTTGTTTAGGCTCAGAACTTCGTTTGAAATCTACTATGTTATACCTTTTTTTTTTTTTTTGTTCACGGGGTGGAAAATCCTCATGGATGTCCTCCGCCCTGGGGCGGGCGAAGGGGTCTGTCAGACTCTTACTGACTAAAAACCACCCCAGTGTTCCCCTCCCACACTTGCACCGGGGATCTTGGGATCTATTATTACTTCCGTGATCCCCGGCTAGTGCCAGCCTGCCTCTGCGGGCCACCTCACGTCTGGTTGAGGTGTCTGACCCCCCCCGCGACGTCTGATAGGGGCGCGCGTGGAACACTACGCGCCGCCACTTCGGGTCCAATATGATAGGGGGCGGCGGACGTCCCCAAGTCCGCCGTCCCTGGATCCATTTAGGGGGGCTGAAAGAGGGCGTTATCGGCCCTCCGCCGACGCCCAGTGCGTCTGCTGCGGGCCGGGTGAGCGGACGAGATCCCCCACTCCCTTTCCGCAGCCTCCTTCTGCGATACGACTGTTTCACAGAAGGACACCACCGCGTCCCAGGACTCCTCACTGCCGACCATCGACTCGACCTACCACAACAAAACTATACTTACCACTACAAAACAATTTTGGGGAGAATTAGGAGAGTCTTTAAGAGTTACTAGACTCTTAGGTATCTAGGTCCTGCATACGTTGATGTATCAGAACCACTACTAAAATTTGCTAATCATTTAGGTATCTATGTCCTGCGTACGTTGATCTATCAGAACGACTACACAATTTTGCAAATCTTTTAGGTATCTAAGTCCTGCGTACGTTGATCTATCGGAATCACTACTAAATTTTGCAAATCTTTTAGGTATCTAAGTCCTGCGTACGTTGATCTATCAGAACCACTACTAAATTTTGCAAATCTTTTAGGCATCTAAGTTCTGCGTACGTTGATCTATCAGAACCACTACTAAATTTTGCCAATCTTTTAAGTATCTATGTCCTGCGTACGTTGATCTATCAGAACCACTACTAAATTTTGCAAATCTTTTAGGTATCTAAGTCCTGCGTACGTTGATCTATCACTACTAAAATTTGCTAATCTGTTAGGTATCTATGTCTTGCGTACGTTGATCTATCAGAACCACTACAAAATTTTGCTAATCTTTTAGGTATTTAAGTTCTGCGTACGATGATCTATCAGAACCACTACAAAATTTTGCTAATCTTTTAGGTATTTATGTCCTGCGTACGCTGATCTATCAATATATCTATAATTTCAACAAGGTTCTAACTTTTATTATTTTAATCATATTTTATATTGTTTTTTTTTGTTAATGTGAGGACGTTGCAGGCTTAATAGACTATAGATCTGTAGATCATTTTCTATTTTGTTAAGTACCTGGTACTTTTGACGGGCCTACGCTGTCCTCTCATACTTATTAACACTGTAATTTGAAAACATTGTAAAAGCCAATGTAATATTTAGTGTGTAATTTTTTTTAAAGAGTAACCGTGAAGTTCCTCCCGGCTCTTCTCCATAGGAAACGACCAATTGGAACCGTGCACCTAGCTTCTGACGTTTCTTAAGTGCCCATGTAGGTTTATGTGAGTTGTAGTGTGAGTTGGAGACATGTAGATTATCAGAACCACTACAAAATTTTGCTAATCTTTTATCTATGTCCTGCGTACGTTGGTCTATCAGAAACACTACAAAATTTTGCTAATCTTTTCACTACAGCGTGACTAGTCAACCTAGCAATTATCGCAAAGCCTGAAGACGTACTGAACCCAGACAGGCGCTTTGTTTTGTGCAAATTATTTCATCACCACTCCTCTCGTCGTGCGGAAATCGGCGTCTCCTAGAACCAAAAATACGAAGACATGTTACATCTACCAACTCGCACTGGGCCCGCGTGGTGGATTACGGCCCGCTCCCTCTTACAGAGAGGAGGCCTGTTTCCCAGCAGTGTGAATGGCTCATTATGCTGAAGACGTAAAATAATAAAAATTCAAGTTGATGATGAATGGGAATCAATAATCAATCAATTATTTCGAATTCTTGATGCTAAAACTTAACCCAGTTCACTTAAGTCATTAACCCTGTCACTGAATCGTTCAGCATTATTATCAATATAATTTTATAAAATCTAACAGTCTTGTAGCCATCTTGTAGCGACATCTATGCTTCGTTCAAAATATCAGCGTACTAGCCGCCAGCACTAACTTTACTCGTGTTACGTTTTATGGATGCATGTAATGCTTAGTAACTATCTAGATACTCGAAATTATGTAACGCAACTAGCCTAAGTATCGAAATAGTACTGAATTCGCAGTATAGATGGACATTCTATGGAAGTGTTTCAATGAAACAGTTTGTTCCTGAAATAAACTTCATCATAAGTGCAAATCATCTAAAACTATTCTAAATTTCAAGTTAATAGCATTAGTAGTTCTTGCGATATCCAGGTGTGACCGACAGACAGACAGACTTAGTCTCACCTTAAGGGTTCCTTTTTACCATTTTGGTACGGAACCCTAAAAAGTTTATTCTATTGTACAAAAAAGCAGGACTGTGTACCTCATGGCTGCGCCAAATAGGCCTAGTTCAGCAAAATATGCTAACCAATTTTCTCTCGTAGAGGCTTTTATGATGATGACATTGAAATATTCTTGATTTTGAAATTATTATATTATCGATGGATCGCGACTTCGTCTGCGATCCAGGATGAAAAGCCTATATCCTTCTCTAGGTCATGGTCTATCCATGTGCCAAATTTCACCTAAATCTGTTCAGCCGTTTTAGCGTTAAAGCGTAACAAACAAACAAAGAGCTCACTTTAGCATTTATAATATTACTTAGGATAACACCTTTTATCGCATGTTTACCTACTCAAACACAACAAACAGCACTACTTATCATATCTACAACAACATTACGTAATCTGTCACACGGACCACGGCAAACTGCACTAACTATAGTTGTCAAAATCGATCACTATGTTTAGCCTACTGTTCCTAGTGACCCATAGACAAGCGACCTCTTTCCCCCATTGTGTAACGGTAAGTAGTCGGTAAGTATAGCGGGGTGTTCCGCGTTCGATGCCGGCCACGGCATGTTGTGCAAGGTTGTCCTTTGTTGTTGCTTCGTGGGTGGTTTGTGGATTAGGTCATACCTTGTTATTTGTATGTTTATGTTCGAAAACCCCGTGATCGATTGAAATGAAGTAAAATGAAATCGTTTATTCTGTAAATAGGATATCAGAATCACTTTTACACGTATATTAAAAAATAAGCTAGATGTAGTCGACATTTCCAATCTGTATACCCCTGAGAAGAAATGGCAATAAGAAACTCAGGGGTCAGTCTCTTTTAAAATCCAGAAATAATCTTCGTCAGATCATGTGAGGACCATGTAGATCCGTGTTTGAAATGGTCTTTTGAGGAAAGGAGCACACAAAGAGTGAACCTGGTTTCGTAAAATGGTCTACAAATTATGAATTGCTTTAGTGAAGTCTAATGTCAAATAGCAGCAGTCAAACAGATGAATTGCGGGATGTATGAATTGTACGCAGATCATATTATGATTCTGCCAAAGCGTCCATTTTAGGCCCCCTGTCCAATCAGTGCAAGCATTTGTCAATAGTCGTGCAGCTCAGCTTGAACTATCGTAATGGCAAAAGATCGATTTTAGTCATGAATCTCCATAAAACTAGATTCGTATTAAATCTGACATATTATTTGACTCACGGGATAAGTAGAGTGTACGCTAAAGGAGCTGATAGACGCTACTGAAGGTGCCAAGCTCGTAGCCCAATTCTGGACTGACTCTATAGACAGCGTGCCGCTTTAGAGGCGACATTAATGTGGGTATACGGTCGCGAATCATGTTTTAATCAACATATAACCTGTTACGCTATGTTTACGTAATTTAACCAAAAGCTACTAAACGTCAAACAAATAGTTTTCTGACAGCTGCACGCACATATTATAAGCCGGTGGCGCGTACGTCGTTACCGAAGAAACGAAGTGTTGCCATTGTAAATAATAAATATTATAAACTTTATCTAAGTAGTTTGTATTTATTTTGTTTCTTATTTATAATCTCACTGTATGCTGCACCGGTCGACGTCATCACGTCAACGCCGACTATCGCTGAAAACCAGCGCTGGGGCTCTGTCTCGAATAGGGTCGCAGCATTATGCTGAGCGGTGGCCGTTTTGCTTGGATGTGACGCATATTTTCCCCCTACTTGTTCTTTTTGTATTTATGTTCTTTCTTTGCGTCATGTTTACTGCAAATAAACGTATTTTCTTTCTTTCTTTTTTTCTTTCACTGGCATACAAATTGCAAAAAAACGTAAGAAAAAATGAATTTCGCTGGCTACCTTAGTGCGTCCCTCTTAAGACGGAGATATATGCCAGTGACCTTGAGTGATTAGCTTGCGTGTTCTGTACTGAGCTCACGCAACGCGTCGTACGTTCAGCCAGTAATAGGACTCGCCCATTAAGGAGCGCTGTCCCCAATTTGACGCATTATTAATTTATTATTATACACAAAACAAAAGGTATTTTAATAAAACGCGAATTACGAAGGTGGCAACCGGAGGACTTAAAAAAAACCCAAAATTATTTATAAAGGTTTTAATTAAGATAAAAATTACAATTTAACTTATATTAGTTTTTAGGTCTATGTTCGGACGATGCTAGTCCCGAATTGAATTTACCATACAATAAGTAATGCTAAACGTGGATGCGGCATCAGCGGATTTGGAAGTAGGTGGCCACTTGGCGGCACGAGGCGTCCGTTCGCTGAGTCAGCAGGTGGCGTGTTGGAATTTTGTGTGGAAACATCCGTTTGACGTAATTACCATATCATGTCGCTATTCAGCTGATTTGGTGTAGGCAGGGCACGTAACACCTCCCCCCTCAGAACAGCAACTATTTGAGAATCTTGAGCGAAAATGTTGCTGGAGTCTGTTTCGTGATTGTGGGTGATTCTGCATCTTCGTATTGATGATTTTCAGGGTTTACATCTGATTTCTGTGGTTTCGTAAGTTTTGTGCAAACGTTATTGCGGTGATCAGTACAGTTGCACTGAATAGTATGACGTGTAGTGGAATCGTCGTATGGTATAGTGAATTTTCCGCCATTGCGTGTTCTATTTGTACTGGGTGTTGCATTAAAATTTTATCTTCGATTTCATGTAGGCTTTTCAGGTGCAGTGGGTTTAGTTTCAGATGTGGGATGGTTTCTTCAACAATATTCAGGTTTATAGGTATTTCGGTGATTTTCAGCGGCTGCCCTTTGATATAGTCGTTGGTGTTGGTAATAATGAATCGCTCGGTGCGTAGTAGACATTTTTGCGGGTTGGTAGCGAGATAACTTCCATGCAGGGAGATAAATTCTTGACGTTCGCAGTGTAGCTCCGTCCGGGTCGGTTGTGGAAAGATGAGCGTATAACGTCTGTCATCCAGTTGTTCCATGGCTGCCTTAGTCAGTGTGAGCTTCGTAGGCAGGCAAGATTTCTCCAAAGATTGGTTGTAGATGAGGTTTTGGATGCAATCTAGATGTCCTCTTGTTGGTTGACGGTTGATTCCTTCTTCGCAGAGATGATATGGGCCGAACTTCGGGCATTCAGCCTCTATGTACTTGAAAGCTTTCCCATTAGTTGCAAGGAAAGGGTAAGGAGGAATATAGGTGTACATAGGTTTGTTGGGAACTATTGCTAATCTGTATAATTTGAACTTATCGGAGCTGGTTATTGGAACTTTAAATATAATAACAATTTTTTTATTCGTGTGGTAATAACCGGGTTTTATAACAGTATAGTACTCTCTTAGATCCGCATCTATTAACTGATTCTGGCCGTAAATAGATATTAATCTCTTAATCATGTTACTTAAAGTATCTATGCCTAACATACTATGATGATGGGTGCTCGATGCACGTATAAAAGCTAAGGTATCTTCTATCCTAGTTATCTCTAAATATAAATCTTCTGTATTGTCGCTAATTATAGCCAGCAACTGAGCAAACTTTGCGAATCTTATAAGGTCATTTTTCGCGGCAGTTTTCTCGTCTAAGATTAATCCTAAGGTACTATTGATTCTCTCTTGATTGCTAGCAATTTTTGAGAGTATGTCACTGTATCGGGTCATCCAAACTTTGTTAAGACTGACATGCTCATTGAATTCTGATACTATTTTATAGTTGTTACTTTCTAAAAGATTGATTGCATTATTATATTTTTGGGCATCCGTATGATCTAAGTTTCCGGTAATGCTTTTTATAACGGACCCTAATCCGTCTACGAGACCTCTTTTACTACGACCGGGTTCTAGTGTTTTTAACTGCGAACTGATTTCAGTTAATTTATTTAAATTATAACCCAAAATTATTTATAAAGGTTTTAATTAAGATAAAAATTACAATTTAACTTATATTAGTTTTTAGGTCTATGTTCGGACGATGCTAGTCCCGAATTGAATTTACCATACAATAAGTAATGCTAAACGTGGATGCGGCATCAGCGGATTTGGAAGTAGGTGGCCACTTGGCGGCACGAGGCGTCCGTTCGCTGAGTCAGCAGGTGGCGTGTTGGAATTTTGTGTGGAAACATCCGTTTGACGTAATTACCATATCATGTCGCTATTCAGCTGATTTGGTGTAGGCAGGGCACGTAACACGCGTATACTAAAATATCAATGATTAAATTATCTTTAAATTGGTGAAGGTTTCAGAAAAATGCGCTTGGTAGATTTTGCGCCATTGAGAAAATGCTCTAATTTAACATTTTTTTTTTTCAAATCATTAACACTACTTGTTTAGACGTGATCTTTAGTATAAAATCATTAAAAGTCGGTTATCGTCGCCTTAAATATAGGTGCATTCTTTAACGTTAGTTAATAAAGAACCTAAAGAGTTACTTAGAAAGAAAGAATAACGTTTATTTGGACACAGTTCGTGAAACACAAAAAACAGATAACAAAATATTTTTTTTTTTTTTGATTTGATAACAATAGTGTGTGCCTTACGGCTGCGCCAAAAAGATTCATTTCAGCATTAATCGACGATTCACAGAGTGTCATTCCAATGACTTCAATGTTTTTATGTATATTTGTGTTTATTATATTTAACGTGTATGTTATTTTATTTCATGTGAATTGTGTTTTTTATTGTAATGTTTTGTAACATATGACTTATGTGTCTGATAATAAAGTTTCTATTCAATTTAACCTGGTGTCTTGAAATACAGGCCTTACAGCCTAGCTTAGGCACCAGTCTCTCACAGAATAACTACTAAAACTATTATGTATGGATATTTTGAAAATGTACTATATATTGTGGTGAGAAATAAATCTTTATCTTATCTTATCTTAATTCTATTCTATTAATGCCAGACAGATGCTGTCTGACGCTGGTTTTCTAATGAACTTAATAAGTACCTACAATAATTGCATTCCTTCATACAAAGGACTGGTTATTATTATTTAATACTTATCCTTCTATGCTTTCCTGTGAGGCAACCAACTCCATATTTCGCTGTCCAGTCATGGTTTATTACATAAGACGACAAAATCCGCTCCATTTCCAACGATGACGTCACCTACCACCAGCCATGGTTCAGGTATTCGAACCACGTCCTTTTTCCTATAGAAAGTGGTCGGACTACTCATGGTAAGGGACGGTGATGTAAGAAGATGTTGTAGTTGTTTAAGTTTTTATATTTATAATTATGATATTGGTTGGTTTTTAGAAGAATTTTCAGGCAGTTTCTCGAGGTATTTGTCACGAATTTTGTGCTTATTATTTTATGTTGGATTTTATGGATTAATTTTGCATTTCTTTGTATTTCCGACTAGGTAGGTAGTTGAAATAAATATTCGAACAAAGTGGTCGATAGAGTTCTAACTTATTTTCTAGGGCAAACACAATCAAATAGAAGAAGAAATACAGGCAGAGCCTATGTAATTTCTAGAAAAAGTGAAAGAAAGTGGTCGAACCAGTCATGTCTGTTTGGCCACAGTATTGGTTATGATCCAAAACTTATTCAGCCCTTAAATATGCACTGTTGAGACACAGGCCTCCTCTCTGTGAGAAGAATTGGGCCGTAATCCACCACTCGCTCATAGTGCGGTGGACAGGAAATGGTGAAGGGCGGGCGGTCGTTTTTGGGGGAATGTCTTATATGTAATTTTGACGAAAAGTGCTGATTCTGTCTAGTTTGAATAAACGACTTTAGATTTGATTTGGTAGACTGATTATGGAATACTTATTTAGTATACAACATGTCCCAGAATTACCGCACAACCTCTTAAAGGATCATTGTACTCATCTTTATGGACAACTTTTACTATAGGACCAAAACTAAAATCGCGAAAAAAAATATCTGCTGTTCCCTACATTTTGACGAGTTATTCGAACATAAATGTAAGGGAAACAGCTGAAGTTTGGTCCCATAGTAACGTTGTTGATTGATAATTGAATACAGTTGTTTTGATTTGGTAAAATGTTATGCAGGGTACGAAGAAAAGACATAAAATACTTGATATACATTTTATTACAAAAAGGCCGTACATTAAATAGTTTTTAGTCGACTGCGGTCGAAATAAACTCTTGTTCTTCATCATTAAAGCTATAAAATAGAAAAAAGACGTCTATATACAACAGTGCTCTACCAGGTACTTGCTTCCGAAGCCTTCTCGACCAAAAACATTTAAAAGAGATCATGTGAAAACATGAACCAACATTGGTTTACCAAAAGGTGTAAAAAAACATTAAAAAAATACATTTAACTACATACAAATGTCAGGTATTGAAAATAATATTTACTTACTATTTTACATATATAAATAAGTGGTTTTCATTGGAGAAAACGATGAAAATTGTGGTTTCATAACTACTTGTCATGGTCGTCTTTCTATGTTTCAAGTAAAACATTAATAAATACATAAGACTTATGGCAATTTTCAAGCTCAGTTCAGTATTTATTTATTTGTTTACATTTGAAATTCTTTAAAGGATATTTGAAGTAGGTTATACTAATTTTAGAGCTGCTTCTTCGCCAAACGTTAAAAATACAAACTAAAAGTTTTTTCGTTTTAAATATGGCGATATCACGGATAACCTACTTCGAATATACTTTAATTTAAAACGGCGACAGGCTTCGTTGTGATTGCACTTTATCCCTAACTTCTCTCACAAAACCTGAACTTAACTTATATCCATATGAAATGTAACATCATTTGTCACGACGAGCCGCTATTGGTTGTGTTTAATTTGAGCGGCGTTTTATTGACCATTTTATCACAAACTTATTGAAAGCTAAAGTTAGCCTCAAACGTTATAATGCTGGTATCATTTTTAGGCCACCTGTGTCGAATGTTTCATACAACAGATACAAGTTCTTTTTATCATACATTCACACCTAAATCTAAACTTATCTACATCACAAAATATCATTCTGACTACGCTCAAGTATCCTATGAAAATAAACATTTCATTTTGTTGGATTTCGTCACTCGTTTGATAACAGATAAAAAAAAATACCCCATAATCTACATTCACGAGGGCTAAACGGCTCACAATCATTTTAAGAACATGGCGTCCACTCCCTCGATGTTAGTCCAAAAAGTTTCCTACACATTTCCCCGAAAAAAAAAACACATTTGAAATTCAAATCTGTCATCGAGCCAGTGACGTCACATTACAGTTTACCATCCGAATTTGGAGTGCAGTGAGTGTCCGTGGGATAGTCCATGACCTAAGCCATGTCCTAAGCTATGTCCTAAGCCATGACCGTGGAAGTCGTGGATGAGGGGTGCACTGGCGTAGGACTTGTAGACGGGCACGGCGACTGGGGCAGGCACGGGGACAGCTACAGGCTTGGGCACGGCAACTGGGTAGGGATGGGGCACGGGGACTCCGACCTGCAAGGAAAGTGTGCGTTATTAATTTGTAAGAAAATGTCTCGTTATCGACTTTTTAATTGCGCTCACTAACAGTGAACCAAGTATAACCGCAGCGTAAAGTAGGTTTTGAAGATCATTGGACATCTTAATCTGTCCTACTCGCATAAATATTAATTATTGTGTAGGCCTAATTCTTTTATTACCAAATAACTGTCGCACTAAGTGACAACTCTCTATGGTGGTATCAAGATTTTTGTGTCCTTTATTCAATGATATTATAGTAAACAGATATGAATCGTGAAGACTCGAAAATTTCCTAATTGGGACGTATTTATTAGTCTGTGATGCCAAAATTCGGTGATTGGTGGCCAGAATAATGTTTGTTTACATTCACGCGCAATTGAACAACACTAGCTGTCTCTTTTTTTCTTGTTGTTTTTATCAAGCCATCATTTTTACTTGTGCTGCCGCTGCTGCGCGGAACATTTTTTTCGGTTGTTTTGTGAGTGTGTCTGTTTAATATAATATCATTGCCTTTATTATTGCTTAAGCAAGCACCAGCAGCAGTTGAAGTGCTGTCAATGTCATAATTGTTGTGGAATATTGACACTGACAGATCTTGAACGCGGTTCTGATAAGCTGATCGCGTTCAGTTTCATAAGTATAATCGCCCTCAATTGGCTATGATTACTGGGACTTAAATAAAGACATCGCCTCGTTATGACGTTTATGATTATCGTAGTTTAAGTTTCCTCTGTTCTACTGCGCCATTTATATGTACACTGTAAACTTAATAGTACCACCATTACAAATGAATCAAGTAAACAGGCCAACTAGCTAAGTATCTTGTCTCTAGACCAGTCTAGTATTAAGTTCAATTGAGCGGCGCAGGCGACGCTGGCGTGACGGAAGCGTCGCTAATGTCGACCATTATCTGTTTTACGCTCTAAGAAGCTTTTATTGATTTGTGCTCCCCCCCCCCTCTTTTGGGGAAGGCCTATGTCCAGCAGTGGACGTCTTTCGGCTGGAATGATGATGATGATGAGTGTGCTTTCAAGTGGATTGCCATTTACCGGGTAATATGTCTTTTATTGACTTGAATGTGCCCTGGCGGCTGAGAGTATGTCATGCTCACTCAGATGTCTCGCTAATGGTGGCGCGTGTGTTAGATCATTTAAATCAAATCAAAATTTATTCATAAAGACAACTGAGATCCATATTGTTAGTATACCTTATAGCTAGTGTTAGTAATTTAGCTCCCTTCAAAATGGTTGAGCTGAATGGCGCTGATCCATTCGTCATGTTTGTGAACGGGCGCTGTCAGTTGGGACTGGCTCTTAGCTGCCACGGCTTATTTTTAATTATTTAGTTCTGAATTGTTTTTATTATTTTGTTTGTTTCTATTTGCTGTACTATGGATGCGTTTTTTTTTGTTATATCTTCCTCGTATTTAGTTTTAAATTCAACACTAAAGATGTTACAATATTTTTGTAACATTATAATTTTAATGAGTGTCGATCGAGTTTCTTGCCCGTTTTTCTCTTTATGTACTCTACTACGCTTTGGAATGGGCATCTAGCTTCATAATATGATGTTTCTAAATGACCGACTCCTTGACAATTCAAAAGTGCTTGTAAATGGTTTAATTGAAATAAATGCTTTGAGTTGGTATTAGTTTTGTTGACGCAATACCCGTATTTTTGACAGATTGAGACTAGTATCTCTCAACCTGTTAAAATACCTTTATTTTACCTTTTGGCAAAATTTTGATATTGATGGTCGCTCTGACGAGATTGCGACTTCAACTACATTTTGAACGTATGTAGGTATTTATAGTTCGTTTTTTATCTCCAGAGACTAATTTGACATTTCAATTGATTGTTGTTCGTTCTTTCAAGTTGGAGTTTGACATTTGCACCTGTCAAATAGTTTGAAATTTGCACCTGTCAAATTAGTGTATGGGATTAAAAAAATAACTCTTTATGCGGGATTGGCCTTTGGTCTTGTTGTATTTTGTCCTTTCAAATTAATACGCGTTGGTGTCTTTTACAGGAGCGTTTTTCGCTAGTGTTTAGTTTTGAGAAATTTATTATTTATGGCAATGGGGACGTTTATAATTTATAACGCTGAAAAGTTCCCAGATTTTTTTTATTATAATATAGCTACTACAAAGATATAAATATAATCAAAGAGCTACTATCTATTTCTCTGCGTAAGAGACTATAAATATAAGAAGCACGATTCTTCCTAACGCCCTTAATTGCTCATTTACTTTTGAGATCATTATGCCAAACTGTGGTCTAATAAAACAAAGCAAGGTGCCAAGGCCATATTATGGCATACTATAGGGAAGTCAACGTTATACAATCCACACAACGGACAGTAATCGTAATCGCTTCATTAACCTACTAGCAGTAACACGTAGTTGATTATTCTCCTTAGGAATGACTTTACGTAAACGGTGATAGAATGTTAAGTTATCGTAAGAGGTTCACATAGAAATGTTCTGATTTAGGGTTCCAAAGTATTTGTCAAGTTTCGTCGTTGTTATAGTTTAGTTTCAGCCCTCGACTTTCCAGCAAGGGTGGCGGGTTTGTCCGAAAAGGTTACCGTGGCCCTGGCACACAGGCAACTGAAGGAACACGGGTGGGTTTTAGTCAGTAAAAGTCTGACACGCCCTCCCGCTCCGCACAGAGCGGGAGAAGTTATTTGATAATTTCCCAACCAAAAAAAAAGCCAATCTTAAAACCACTTCTAATAAAAAAAACTACTGCTAACAAAAATCTTGGTATTTACTTTTAGGACCTGATGTACTTCCACGTATGGTCGCAGCTTGAATATCGTGGTGGATGTTTTCTTTTGATTTGGGGGGGTGTGATCTACCGACTAAAACCTCACAGTGGCTATCATCAATGTTCAACCATGAGCGCTTTTCTGTGGAACACACCACTGTCCCTTTTGCACGTTTCGGGGAAAACAAAGAGTTAACACAACTCTTGTAGTGCACTTGCATTAACATACATAGCGTATTTATTAAGGTGGAGTCGATCTCACTATTTTATATTATCAGCTTTAATTTATTCTATTATTAAAACGAACAATTGCACTTCACTATGTATAAATTATTATTTGAGCGTATGGCACTCGTGGGCTGTAGCTGTAAATCAACCTCAGGTGGAATACCTTGTGTTATCTGACATTATGCTGAGCTGAGGCTCGTTATTCATTATAAGCATTTTATTTTTTTCTTTCATGCTTTCTTTCATGTTTTCACCGAAGCCCGGCAAACCTAAGACCGAACCTTCCAGTTACCGACCCATCAGTCTGCTCAACGTCTTCGGCAAAGTCTATGAGAGGCTTATTTATAAGCGTCTCAGAGACTATGCCGAGACGAAGGGCCTCATCCCAAACGAACAGTTCGGGTTCAGATCCCAACATTCGTGCGTACAACAGGTCCACCGTATCGTCGAGCATATAAGCGCTGGCTTCCAGCGCGGGCTCATGACGGGTGCTGTGTTCTTCGACATTGCGAAAGCGTTCGACAAAGTCTGGCACAACGGCTTATTATATAAGCTCTACAAACTCGGTGTGCCCGATCGTCTCGTGCTCATCTTACGAGACTTTTTGTCGGACCGCACCTTCCGCTATCGCATCGAGGGTGCGCTATCCTCCCCCCATCCGCTCCGCGCAGGCGTCCCTCAGGGTGCTGTGCTGGCACCGCTGATATTCACTATATTCATTAGTGATATCCCCAAATGTAGAAAGGCGCAGTTAGCTCTGTTCGCAGACGACACGGCCATCTACTACTCCGGCCTCAGGCAAGACAATATCGCCCGCATCCTTCAGGCCGAAGTCAACAGACTCGCGGCCTGGTTCAGGAAGTGGAGGATCGAAGTCAACCCTGATAAGAGCCAGGGGGTCCTATTCTGTAGGCCCCGGCGATCACCCGCCCTCCCCCAACCGATCACCATGTTCGGCAAGCCTATCCCTTGGGAGAAGCGAGCCAAATATCTCGGTGTGGTCTTAGACCATCACATGACGTTCGTCGAGCACATAAAACAGGTGAGCTCGCGCGCCAGTTTTGCTCTCGGCCGACTACACTCCGTACTCAACCCGCGCAGCAAGTTGTCCCTTAAGTGCAAATTGCGTATTTACACCGCGTGCATTCGACCGATCATGACTTACGCCTGCGTAGTCTTCGCTCACGCAAAGTCGTATCACATCCATAAGATGCAGACGCTTCAAAACCGATTTCTCCGTAGAATTACGAAGGCTCCTTGGTTCGTTCGGAACGAACAACTTCACGTAGACCTTAAGATGCCTACCATCAAACAGTTTATGAAGCGCCTTGCAAAGCGCTTTTTCGAATCCGCGGAACGTCATCGCAGCCCCTTGGTTGTGCAGGCCGCTAGTTACAGGCCTTCTGCCATTAGTCAGACTCACCGACCGAGGCATACTCTCTTAGATCCGGATGACCCCGTCACTCTCCTTCAGGAAAGCAATAGGGCCACGAGTACAGTGCACAAAATACACAAACCGACCTTCCGTCCTCGCCGCCGAGGTACCACGCGAACTTCCCGAGTAAATGGTAATAAAAGTCCTCCCCCCCGTCCCTTGAATGTCGATGCGCCAGCCGCCCGGTTAGAGGCTGAGAGCGCCGTAGCAATAAATATAATATCCCCTGATAATAATCATGATCAAAATGTTGATCCAGCCCGTCCCCAAATTGTTACTAATTTTGTGATCCCCCAACGACGCCCTAAGCCGAGGTCCGTACCCCACAGGGGGTGCCCTTAGTGCGCTGTCGTTTAGTTTTAATATATATAATTTGCGCCCTGGCTGGAGGCTTTAAGATTAAAAACCTTAGGGCAGCCACAGGAATATCCGGTTAAGTAGCAACGACCTCTCTAGGTCTGCTACGAGATGCCATTCAAAAAAAAAAAAGAAAACATGTTTTCAGTTTTCTTTCTTTCGGTATCTATAGCACACTGCGATGATCTTCGACAGTTTTTAACACTTACTTGTTTAATGACGGGGTAGGGCACGGCATGGGGCACGGGCACGGGCACGGGACGGTCAACCGGGACGGCGACATGCCTCTCCACGGTCACGGGGTATGGCTTGGGGACCGGCACGGCGTAGGGACGGTCTACAGGCACGGGGACGGCCACCTGGAATAGATATGATGATGTGGTTTTATAAGTTGTTGTGGTATAAATGTGGTAGGTCTCTTGCCTGAGAGAGGAAGAACTCAAACAGAAATTACAGAAAAGACATGTTTTCAGCGTGATTTTACTAAGATCTTGCCTTTACAACTGATTAAAAATTAATGATAAATAAAATGGTCTTTACTGGCGAAATGTTGGTGCTATAGGTACACTTCTCCCCAGCCCTTCGGGGAAACAAGGCGTGAAGTTATGTGTTCGACACAGTTGGCGCAGTGGTTCGATTCCCGCGGGGAACAAATATGTGTTTGACCTACAAGTAGTTGTACCAGGTCTGGCTGTTTGTGTATGTGCGTTTATATGTTTGTAAACGCACCTACAATACAGGAGAAATTTCTAGTGTGGGGCTAAGTTAAAAAAAAAAAAACAAAAGTATAAAATTAAACACTTTCTCAGCAGTAAAAACCCACCTTGACAGCTACAGGGTAAGGCCTATCCACAGGTACAGGGTAAGGAGCAGGCACTGGTACTCCAACATGCTTCGTCACAGTCGTATGAACATCAGCACCAACTATAGTCCCGCCAATTGGTCCTCCGACAAATGGACCACCGTAACCCGCTGCAATGGGTCCTGCGGAATAGCCCGCCGCGATGTGCCCTCCGCCCAAGTGTCCCCCGTATGGGCCAGCCGCATAACCGTGGCCCAAAGACAGGCCGTGGCCTATCAATGGTGAGCTCAGGCCATAATGACCTACAAGGCCACTTCGCTTCTGGACAACTTTGCTCGGTTCTGGTTCCGCCAGAACTGAGGCTGTCAAGAAAAGAACTGCGATCTGGAAATAAGAAAAGGATCGTTGAAAAGATTGCACACATCTTTAAAAAAATAAACATAACATGTAATATCTATAAGTGATTTAAGATCGGAACAGTGGCTAAGTTGACCTAGTATGGCATTTTCACAATAGTCGACTAAATCCTCTCATTATTAATTAAATAGTTTAGAACATACAATGTGTTTCTGCCTTAAAAATAACTGCAAGTCCCTAATACACGACTATTTATAAAAAAACCCATATAACCTCGACTAATACAAACAAAATAATACGTAATCAAACGTCACTCCCATCAAAAATCTATGCAAATGAAGAGAAAAGTGTCAACAACGCATCCATCACCAAAATCGATGGCTCGGATGCATTTCCGCATAAATTAAGCAGGACAATGCATCCGATATTACTTTTACTTATTGCGTGATATGACTCCATCAGCTACTTGATATGCCGAGACTTACAGTTAGAAACGAAATTCGTATCGCAATCAGAATAACAATGAAGGGATCCTTGCTATGGATATTAGAACATGATTTAAGCGTGTCGTCGGTTACGTGTACGATCGATGACAGAATACGGTTGGTGGATTAGTTAACGGTATAGTGTAGTGACAGTTCTAGGTGACTTGCGGCATATTATTTGGTAAATTCAGTACATTTGCTATTTTGCCGTTGCTAAATTATATTTGGAACAGTGAGGTGACAAGGTTTAGACTGCTAACAATACAGTAAAGTCATAAAGTCCGTGGGAATAAACAATGACTGGCGGAATTATTTTTAATTTCTGCATTATATTTTGTTAATTTATTATCGACTTGTCTAAGTGGTATGTATCCTGCTGAGGTATTGCATGAACTAAAGTTTAATAAGAGCGTTTAAGACTCAGATATATGCCAATGACCTTGAGTGGTTAGCTTGCGTGTTCTGTACTAAGCTCACGCAACGCGTCGCACTTTCAGCCAGTAATAGGACTGGCCCATCAAGGAGCGCTGTCCCCAAATTGACACGTTATTAATTTATTATACACAAAACAAAAGGTATTTTAATAAAACGCGTAAGTATACTAAAAGATCAATAATTAAATGATCTTTAAATTGGTGAAGGTTTCAGAAAAATACGCTTGGTAGATTTTGCGCCATTCTCAGTTTTTTATCCGTGTTAGACATGATTTTACAAATTAATTTCACTATGTAATATAAACCTAATCTAAAATATTCACATATTAAGTTATTGAGAAAATGCTTTAATTTAACATATATTTTTTTCAAATCATTAACACTACTCGTTTAGACGTGATCTTCAGTATAAAATCATTAAAAGTCGGGGTTATCGTCGCCTTAAACTAAGTGGAGGAACTATTGAAGGTTTCAGAAGAATTTATAGACAAAGGTCTTAACACTGCAACCAATTTTGTGTGTATAATAAACGTACCTGCACAACATAATAACACGTACCTATATTAATTAAATTCCTATGAAGCTATTAAGCAGAGCGAGCAGTGGGTGGCCTAGTGGTAACAGGCCCGGACTTACGAATTGTACCATGCATTGTGTTTTGTTGTAACCAAGGCTGGCACTTTACAGAGCAGTGGTGATGAAAATGGTTACACAAACGTAACCATTTTCATCAAAACTGCTCTCAAAACGGTGAAGGAAAACATTGTGAGGTAACCGGCATGTCCTAGAACCAAAAATTGATAGACATGTGACATCTACCAACCCGTATTGGGCCCGCGTGGTAGTTTACAGCCCACACCCTCACGAAGATAAAAAAAACCGGTCAAGAGCGAGTCGGACTCGCACACCGAGGGTTCCGTACGTATATATGATGTTGATTATTTCTGTAAAACCGTGCTATTTAGAGACATCGTTTTATTTTTCCTGTAATCTTTACATAAACTTCTATCACAGAATAAATTCAGATTTTTATGTATGTAAACTTCTTAGATAAGGGGGGGAACGGTATTTAAAAAAAAAACATCAAATTTTGGAAACTAAGGTCCCCAAAAAAAATGAAAATATGTTTGAGAATTTGGAAACAGCGCTCTTTCATATGATACCCCACATGCCCTAGTAGCGCCACTTTAAATTTTTAAGACCCCCTTTCAGTCCCTTTTGCAAAAAGTTTTTTCTTGTTTGCAAAATAGTTGGGCAAATGTCATCTAAAACTATTCTAAATTTCAAGTTGATAGCATTAGTAGTGCTTGAGATATCCAGGTGTGACAGACAGACAGACAGACAGACTTAGTCTCA
This sequence comes from Tiliacea aurago, assembly GCA_948098905.1. Lineage (NCBI taxonomy): Eukaryota > Metazoa > Arthropoda > Insecta > Lepidoptera > Noctuidae > Tiliacea > Tiliacea aurago. The sequence goes on from OX402591.1 coordinate 22,046,806, forward strand.
CCATAAGGGTTTTTTACCATTTTGGTACGGAACCCTAAAAATATAGGCTGATTATGATAAATCTATTGCGGCCGCAAGGAGAGGTATTGAGGTAAATAAACCTGTAAGTAATGTGTACAGTTAGATCATAGCTCCAATGAAATGTGGATCAATTATAGAGACCTGATCAGTATACCTGTATACGGATATAGCTCAAATTGAGTCGGGGAAAGCGACATACAGAGAAAAAGAACCCGTGTGTTATCTAACTACCCACAACTTGCAAAGTTTGCGTGGATAACCACGCAAACTTTGCAAGTCCGTTTCAAGTTTTTAAAGGCTTCTACATACCAGCGCGACTTGTCGCGCGACGCGACACGGCACAAAGGCCCCGCGTGTCACGGGACGAGCGGTGCCTTTGTGTCGCGTCGCGTCGCGCGACAAGTCGCCCCGGTATGTAGAAGCCTTTACGCTGCTATATTTTAAGTGAGTATCATCTTAAATGACATATTAAAATGATTAGCATGCTTGTGTTATTTTAATATTACTTTAGCTCTTTGGCAGAATCATAATATGATCTGCGTACAATTAATATCCCGCAATTCATCTGTTTGGCAGTTTTGTATGGAGTTTCGTAAACGTAAAATGGTCCACAAATTATGAATTGCTTTAATGAAGTCTAATGTCAAATAGCAGCTGTCAAACAGATGAATTGCGGGAGGTATGAATTGTACGCAGATCATATTATGATTCTGGCAAAGCGTCCATTTTAGGCCCCCAGGCTGGCCTGGACATCAACGCGCAACCTATTACGAGTACCATGTATTCAGTACATGATTCTGGAACCCCTTGCGTTGAAATTTTTCGGTGTTTGCCAAACATGTCATCATTTGCCTAGTCTATTCCCAACGTTGGGGTTGGCTTCCAGTCTAATCGTAGGCAGAATATCAGTATTTTACATGGAGCGATTGCCTATCTGACTTCCACAACCCAGACGGGGTAATACGATACCCCTTGGTAAGACTGGTTGTCAGACGTGTCTGACGACCCGCAACGACTGTCAAAGATCCACGTGCTTTCCGAGGCACGGAGGTGTCTCGGTATGTAAAGATGGTCACCCACCCACGGATCAACCGCGGTATCTTAATTTGATCGATCGACCTGAATGGCTGTTATTACTTAATTAGCCACGAGCCCCTCACCCATGTCCCTGCCAGCGAGATATACAATGTGGAGACAACAATACGACAATAAATGAACACACTGACAATACTAATGCATAAGACTATTTTGGAACGATCAAATAAATTCTAGCATCGAAATTAAAAAAGTGATTTTTTCGAATAAACTAAATAGCAGTGGCGTGCCGACTATGGGTTTTGCCAATCTTTGACTAGCTATAGCGACTAAACTATTGGATATAGTTGATTGAATTTTCGTGTGCAGACTGCGAATGTCATTAGATATCCGCATATGAATTTATTGTCATATTGTCGTCCCCACGTTGTATAGTTGATACATTGTTATCTGGTTTAGAAGGTGGCTGAGGTAGACTGAATTCGAAAGACCGAAACCTGACCACGGTTTTTATCTAGGTACTGTCAAATCTAATGTCAATTAATAATGACGGTATTCTGAAATGACGTTCACTAGGTGGCAGCACTGAAACGTCAGGTTTGGGCACCTGTCAATTAAAGTGTCAAAGCTCTTTTATTTTCTTTAGTCGTGACTGAATGTCGAACGAATGAGTTAACCGAATGATGAACGTCATCATATTATATTTTTCAACACATTTGCTCAAAAAATGCATTTACGAAGCCTGTATACATTTTTCGAAAGTTAAAAATTACGCACCATACAACGGAATGTGCGGTAAAATAGGTGCTCTCACCTAAGTACATGATTTAGCGCATACTCCGTTGTATAGCGCCGTGCGTATCGTTTACGGTTTTTTGTTAATTTTCATATAATATTTATAAGAATTCCACCAAGGAGTTTCACATTACGGGAATAAATAAGCTGACTTTTCGAACGTCCATAGAAGCGCTTTTGCTCAATACGTTTATCTCACTTTATTATTAAAGAGAAAATGAGACGAAAAATGTAGTACTAATTTTCACCACGCGCACTTGGCGACATTAGCAAAATTGCGCCATTTTCTTATTAAAAATGTCAAAGACTGTTGCGACTTTCCGACTGATATTTATAAACAAAATAATAATACGAGTTCAAGTGAGGAATCCGGTATTAATATGGAATCTATTCCACCTGATTTAAATGAGGCGCAAATTGCAGAAATTGGTCTCTAGCCGCCAAAGATGCGAGTGCGCTATTGAATGATTTATAATAATTTTATATCATGGAATACTCGAAGAAATACTCAATCATTCTCTGATAATGTTTCGATGGCCTGTTTCATTACCTATTGTACTGTTTTCTCGCAAATGTGTTGAAAAACGTTGTATGACACACGTGCGGAAATTGGTATTTACTAACTCTTGACTATGGTAAGCCCGAGGCGAACATTCGTCAACCCGTTTGTAAAAACGAACTTACCGCACTAGATTTCGCGCACTTTAAACATAATATTATCTTACATAATCTAGTTTTAAAAATAATATACCCAAAGAGTTACTCTTTAAGTCATTGAAAATATTATATAGTCTTTTTAATTTAGCTTAGTAATAAACCTATTGTTGTCTTCATTTTAAAGGTTTGATGTAAATCGATGGCCTGAAACACAGGTTTTTCATAAACCTAGTTCAGGCAGGTGTACATTACAGTTAGAATTAAAATTTTCTCCGATTGTAATCAATCTAAATCATAATTTTACTTTACTTTATACTTGAATTTATTTTTTTATTTTATTTATCAATTAAAGGAAATGAATGGAACTTAGATTACCGAATACCAGTAACATACACTGGGTACTAGTTCTACTACGATCATTAAGATTGCATTCTGCATTCATTAGTCCGTGGGAAAAGCGCGCGTAAATTATGTATTAGACGTACTTGCTAAATGAGTTTTTATAAATTGCAACATTGTACAAGACAATTGTTTTTTAGTCGGTATTGTATTTCAGCGAAATGTTTAATTTATTTTTATTTGGCGTAATTAATGTTAAAATTTACTATTTAATTCAGTGTAGTTAAAGATTTTAGTTGTACTAAAAAAAATACTAAATGTTTTAATAAGACATCGCACTAACTATAGATTTTAGTATGTAATTGTAACTAGGATTTAGTCGACCTAATTTAATTCACTTACATAAGCCTTCATAATGAAACAAAACACTGCACTTCAACTGTTTAACACTGTAAAGATCGAGCCACACTGTGCATATGTGCTCTAAGGCCCACCAACCACTTATATAAGGCTGGCAGTACACCACCCCACTATCAGACCCATTGGTTTTAACTCCAAACGCCACTATTTGCGACACTTAGTACTTGTGTTGCAGGTATGCCGAAAATTTGGACGTTATTCAAATTAGCTAAGATTACCTAGGCATTGTTTTTGTAATGAGTTCTGTGTATGTAGGTTGATTTGGATTGTTGCCGGTTGTGATTTGATTATAAGGATTTAATTCAGTGGGGGTGATGAGTGGGATGGGTAACTAAGGGTTAAATCTACCTTTGATTTGTTGTTTAAAAAACATTGAATAATTAATAATGTCAATTTTAAACTATTATTGTTTTAAAATAGATCACTTAGCTATAAAAATAAGAAAAATTCAAATACATTCTGGATTCCTTTAAAGGCTTCTACAGACTGGCGCGACACGCGACGCGACACCTAGGCCCCGCGTGTCACGCGACGCCTTTGGGTATCAAAATACTTCATTAAATATAAATTATATAAATGAATATGTTGGCGTAGGGCTCTCGATGAAGTGCGTGCCCATCGGTCATCGATAAATATAATATAAGTATAGCTTTTATTTTTAATACACTTTTCTGTACATTGACGCCTAAAACAGCTAGTCTTGTGGTCCTTAGCAAATTCTGTGATTGGAAAATGTACGCTATGTTGCCCTATATAATTAAGGCCTGAGACCAAGGCGAATTGTTCTCAGAATTTGTTGTTAGTCTTTCCCTATTTGGCGAACAATCATACTTTATGAGAAAATTACTTTCTTACTAAACTACCAAATACAATCAATTGTTTTGCAATTCGACTATTTAGAAGTGCTTATACTGGTTACAGATTGGTGAAACTTAACATGAAATTTAACAGACGTTGAAATAAATTTTCCTAGTTGTTGTGTTACATTTCATGTAACATAGCATTAATTTGTTCGGCTCATTTGTGTTACATTTCATGTTGCATAGCATTAATCTGTACGGCTCATTTGTGTTACATTACATGTTGCATAGATAGCATTAATATGGACGGCTCATTTGTGTTACATTTCATATTGCATAGCATTAATCTGGACGGCTCATTTGTGTAACATTTCATGATACGTTTCATGAATCTGTACCCGGCATTACATTTTGAAAAAAAAAGTCCTTAAAACAGTCATCCACCAAAACGCTCCTATTCCAACTTTCACCGCGACACATTTTAACAGCTTCCCTAACCAGCCTACTGAGACCCGTGTCCATAGTTCGTCCACGCAATCTATATTTGCGACCAGCTCCTTTTCCTATACCCTATAACTACGGCAGGTCATCCTAACTGGTCGTCTCTTAAAGTAATAGTATCCGAAGCATTTTGACCAACTTATCAGTGAAACGGTCATTTTTGGAACTAACATATTGAATGGGACATAAGATCGATTTTGGTTTATCTTTTATATTTTTGGTGACGAACAGCGCCACCAATAATTGCACAGTTTAGTTTGTCGAAATGTATTTGTCTATATCTCTAACAATGACGTAAAATATAGCAAAGGCAATTTAGAGTAAAGGATATTTGACGTAATCGTAATGATACCTAGCTTAGATATTATCCTTATTGATTGGTATCTAATTTGTTGCAGTAGCTGTTATTTGCTTATGAAACTGAGAGGAGGTTTTGTCATATCCTGCTTTATGATATGTTTTTACGCGATTTGTTGGCAATTATGCTGTCTACCAATGGTGGATACGGCCACCATACGGGACGAGATCAATAGGTAATTAAGTTTTCTAAAGCAAAGGTGGGTGTCGAAAAGGCGACTAAGGGACTTACTAGAGAATGGGCAGCGGCGTTTTCTATGCATTTTAACACCATACTGTGATCGCCAACCCGTCTGCCAAGCGTGGCGATTATGGCAAACCCCTTTGGGGGAGGCATATGTCCAGCAGTGGACGTACTGCTGGACATAAGCCTCCCCCAAAGGGGTTTGTTTTTGGCTGAAATGATGATGATGAAAGCACAGGTAACTTTAGAGACAAAGCTGAATTGTCTCCTGTAATTCCACCATCGCCCTTAAGGAGTATGGGCAGTTGTGCTTCTTGTGGCTAAAATAAGTATGTTATGTACGAGTAGTTTTTCTCCAGAAAATATCTAGCACGAGGAACTCTGTTACTAAGATATGTTATCAAAGTGGATGCCAATTTGTAGTGTCACTTACAAATTGTGCTTTGATTTCTTTGATCTTCTTATCGTGTTGAAGGCAATCTAAATGGCCTCTGCCCATAATTCGGCTTCGTGTTTGTTGCCATCACTAGCGGACATCAGTTCCTCTAACGTGCAGCTGACAGGACACGCAGGACATGATACTAAGTGTCCCATCGATTATGGAACAACACCACATTTACATTCCAAGCCGGAGTCGTCTATGAATCTCCACCTGAACAGGTTTTCCTTGCTTCGTCCAACCTCTGGAACTGCGGAGTCTGTTTGAAGACTTCCAGGGTAGCAAGGCAACTCATATCCAGGTGGGAGATCTTCAGCTGGTCGGACGAATGGTTTGGGTAAGGTAGCAGTCTCGCTACATAGCTTACGTCTTTCTTTTGATCGTTCGCCAGTGAGTGCGACGGCACACTTTAAAAAAACCGGCCAAGTGCGAGTCGGACTCGCGCACGAAGGGTTCCGTATCATTATCCATAAAAAAAAACTACTTACTAGATCTCGATCAACCAATTGTCGGTGGAAGTTTACATGGTAATGTACATCCCAGCCAGTTCATCACATCCAAGGGGTTTGTGTACACGCACGTCGACATGACGCATTCAGATACAGGTCATCGAATATGCCTGTTATCACACTCGTGAGGCTCGCACGGCGCCAAGGATCACTAAGAAACCGGTCGTCAGCCAATCAATCATAAGCAACTACATCATATATTTTTTTTAGTTTTATCATTCTCTTATTTTAGAAGTTACAGGGGGGGGATTCACACATTTTACCACTTTGGAAGTGTCTCTCGCACAAACTATTCAGTTTAGAAATAAATTATATTAGAAACCTGAATATCATTTTTGAAGACCTATCCATAGATACCCTACACGTATGGGTTTGATGAAAAAAAAATTACTTTCAGTTCTAAGTATGAGGAACCCCCAAAATTTATTGTATTTTTTCTACTTTTGTGTGAAAATCTTAATGCGGTTCACAGAATACATCTACTTACTACGTTTCAACAGTATAGTTCTTATAGTTTCGGAAAAAAGTGGCTGTGACATACGGATGGACAGACAGACAGACAGACATGACGAATCCATAAGGGTTCCGTTTTTTGCCATTTGGCTACGGAACCCTAAAAACTGTTTCAACTTCGCAGCCTTTGTGGCACAGGGATGATGTAGTGCAAAAGGTTTTATGTATCGGAGACCATTATTGATTATAATTGAAAACTCAATCAGAAATTCTAATTTTAAATTCAACCAATTTTTATCGATGACTTTTTAATTACGATTTAATAATGTTATTCAAACAATAACCGTTGGAAAAAGTGATGAATAAATAAAAAAATAAAAATGAAATCATTTATTCTGGACCAAACACTTGTATACATTTTATAAACCTGCCAAATTGCGTGTCAGTTGTTGGCAGGATTAAAATATTTGGTTTAAACAGGTAGTGAGATAAAGTAGAAGCATTTTTTCAATTTTGTAAATGTGACTACCATGGAGCCGTTTATTATGATGAGATGTATGTTGACTTAAAAAAGCGTGGCAGTTGGGAGTATGTCATGCTCACTTAAATGGCTCGCTGATGGTGGCGCGTGTGTTGGATCATTCGGTTCCCTACAAAATGGTGGAGTTGGATGGTGCTGATCCACGCGTCATGTTCGTTAACGGGCGCCGTCAGTTGAGACTGGTCTTCTCTTAATTGCCAGGGCTTATTTGTAATCTTTTGATCTTATATTTTGTATTGTTTTTTTTTTTAAATAAGTAATTTACTTTTTACACTGTTCTCACTTACAGAAGCAACAAGAATAATGTACCCAGGATTTTGTAATATCTTGATGTAAAACAGTGTCCTTGGAGTTTCTTGCCTGTTCTTCTCCATAGATATCTACGTTTTGGAATGGGCAAATAGCTTCAACTTTCTGACTAACTGACAGACCCTTTGACAATTCAAAAGTGCCCGTAATAGGTTTAATTGAAATAAATGTTTTGAGTTTGAGTTTGAGCAAAGTTGAAACTGGGATGGGAAGGGAATTGGTAACTCATTTATTTGTCAATTCCCTTTAGAGTTTAATGAGTCTTTGCGTAAGAGTTTACCCTGAACAAGGTTTGCTCACATTTTCGTCACATAGGTACTTTTGGAACAGACTATGCACACCATATCCTTATGAATATTTCTACTCTATAAAGTTAGTTAGTTAGTTTTTAGTGTTTCGTGACATCGCTCGTCTCGTCACGTGACAAAAGGGCTGGCCTATTTCTTGGTCAAAGCATCAGCATTGCCATACAACGTGGCAATGCTGCCAGCCTTTTGGGCACTTTTCCTGTTGACAGCGATACGGATGAATTTTTAGTGTCCTATGATTCTTTCAATAATTACATAATTAACATCATACTTTAGACAACATAATTTAAACGCTAATAGTCTTAAAATAATAATTTGTACAAGTGTATAAATAGGGAGGGTTTTATACACTTTTACATATTATTATTTTAAGACTATTAGCGTTTAAATTATGTTAATATTATCCAGAAATAAACCAATCCCTATAAAGTATAATTAACAACAACGTGATTCAAGATTCGTGTTTAGCTAATGCCAAAACAATAAACGATCAGTTTCATCGATTTATAGCACCTAAGTTTAATTAGTATCCACGGTATTTCCCACAGTTCATAGTTAAGCAAAAGCAAGAGTAGGACGCAACCTAGGACTCTGTGGTGGCGACTTATGGGGACACCCGACATTGGATGTCTTCCAATTGGCATGACACATGTCAGTAGGTTAGTAGTATAGATGCCGTAATTAAAACATGCTGGTAATTAAGGAGTCCAACATAATCAGCATAAAATATATTATGCTGTAACCCAACACGCGAGCCCAGTGTGGGTTGTTGGATGTCACTTGTTTTAAAAAATTTGTTTCTAGGACATGTTCATGATGCTATACTTGCAAGGCTGTATTGTTGTGTGTTGGTCCTGGCCAGGCACAGAATAAGCTAACCCCTCTCCATTTCTCTCACATCCAGGTTTTTGTTAAGGCGCTGGCAAGAGGCAAATGATAAAAGTAGGCTTTTGTCTTAAACAAAAAAATTGCCAAATCTATATAGTTTGTGGTAGCGGAAAAAATATATGTTAGTCTTTTACATATTTCTCAGAACTTGGTTGTTACCAAAACACGTTTAAAGAAAAAGTCTCGATACAAATTAACGGTAAACTAACCCTTTACTTTGAGTTTCAATCCAAAATATCTGTATTAAATATCAGCGTACGGTTGGCATTTAATTAATAACAAGAACGTATTATTTGTATGCAGAACTTTTTTGTTTTTTTTTTATTTTCGATTACTGAACTCATTTTTGAGTAAATAAATAATTGCTTCATATTTTGCAATAAACTAAAAGCAATGTGTCATCGCGTATCTCTTTCATTTGTATGCAGTCTGATAGTGACAGTGGTTAACCTGTTGTCAGCGTCTTAAGATTTGAAGGTATTTTTCCAATATAAATTTAATATGACTGCTTCATTTTTGAATACAAAGTTAAAAAAGAAAAGAAAAAAACCGGCCAAGTGCGAGTCGGAGTCGTGCACGAAGGGTTCCGTACCATTATCTATAAAAATGCCAAAAAAACACGTTTGTTGTATGGGAGCCCCCCTTACATATTTGTTTTATTTTAATTTAATTATTTATTTTTAAAGTCAATGTATGTCTACATATTCTGTGAATATTTCAAGCAAGCGTCTACCTGTTGCCGTTATCAATATAGAGCAAAAACGAGCAAAAAAATCACGATTGTTGTATGGGAGCCCCCTTAAATATTTATTTTATTCTATTTTTTTGTATTTGTTGTTATAGCGGCAACAGAAATACATCATCTGTGAAAATGTCAACTGTCTAGCTAACAGTTTCATGAGATACAGCCTGGTGACAGACGGACAGACGGACAGACAGACAGACAGACAGACAGACGGTGGAGCCTTAGTAATAGGGTCCGCCGTCTGTCTGTCCCCCCTAAAAAGACTGAAAGTGTATTTGACAAATCGATAAAGATCACCCGAGCCAAAAATGCCAACTCTGGTCAGTAGTCTCCGGGCCTTACTCCGGGCAATCTCTTGGAATTAATTAAATTTTAATCTTCTTCTTGTTTGAATACGAGGCTTTTTCTACTTTTTTTGTTTTGTTTGTGCAGAATAAACAAATTTTCTTTACTTTCTTTCTTCTTTTCGAATCGATGATACAACATTCATCTAGTTTACTAGGTTACTTTGGCCCAGTTCAGGCCACGCTAATCGCGGCTTCAGCAGTACTCTTTACGATCTCAATTGGCATGAGTAAGGATACTTTGGTCCCCAACAAGATGGCTATCGTCTGGTCAAGAGCACCACACTCGCCCTGGGTGTTGGAAGGACCTAAAATCTCCCATTTTGCCAGATTGTGTTTGCGTGTGCTTTTCATATAGGTCACTGCAGCTCGTCTCCGAGTGGCAGAAACTTTAATTACTCGTAAAACCTATGACAAGTATCTTCGAAAGGATCTAGATGCAATAGTACTATAGGTCTTGTGACTCACTCACTATCACTGATCGACCTCCTTTTTTGGTCCAGTGGCGTGCTTTGTTTTATTAAGCCCCATTTACACGGTATTAGTTTCTGGAACGTTCAAGAACAATGATGGCATACCATAAAGCACGTTAAATTATTGCCAGTCAAGAATTGCATGTAAGTGTATGTTTACATGGCGTACTTTGTTTTATTAAGACCCATTCATACGGTGTTAGTTTCTGGACATGCTTTGTGGTATGCCATCATTGTTCTTGAACGTTCCAGAAACTAACACCGTGTAAATTGGGGCTTAATAAAAAAAAGCACGCCACTGCCAAATAAGGAGGTCGATCAGTGATAGTGAGTGAGTCACAAGACCTATAGTACTATTGCATCTAGATCCTTTAGACACGCATGCAATTTCTATAAAATGGCATACAATAATTGAATGGAAGTTTTGCCATTTAATAATTGCACGTGACTTCTGGTTACACTGAGGCAATTAGTGCATGCAAGTTTTGCCTCGTCTGAACATAGTCTCGTCTTGTACAATTGATTAAAGTATTGCCCGTATTTGGGCTGCCAAATATTTCATTCGATTTTATTGAACGTCTTCTCAAGATTTGAAGAACTTGTTTCGTTCGTTTCCGCACTCATGTTTGAATGATAGAAATTGTTCATGCCAGAATTGAATGCGATTTTATTGTACGTGCTGTTTACACGTATACCAGCTTTGAACGGTTACTAATTTGCCCGTATCGTGCAACAATTGTACGTATGTTAAGACGGTGCCAGTCAATTGTTGCTTCAATTTCGTAGCATGCCACGGGCAATGAACTTGCACCGTGTGAATGGGGCTTAACTTTCATTTTCTTTTGAACGTGAATAGGTTTGCCGAAACTGTTGCTGAACTTATTCGATTCGAATGACAAAATGTGGGCAACTATTTGTACTTTCTTGGTTACCGCTAATGAAAAAACCGGCCAAGTGCGAGTCGGACTCGCGCACGAAGGGTTCCGTTTCATTATCTATAAAAATGGCAAAAAAACACGTTTGTTGTATGGTTTCCCATTCTCTAGTAAGTCCCTTAGTTGCCTTTTACGACACCCACGGGAAGAAATAGGGCGGTGCTATTCTTTACGTCCGACACCACACGGTACAATTCCAATTCCTCGTATGATTGAATAAAAATTGTCAGTTTCAGAGTTGAAACTGTTTCCGATTTTAAACAGCCAATTTTTTTTAAATACAATATCTCTTGTTTCTGTAGATTAATTTAAAAAACGTGTTACTAATATTATTTACGCCGGTCCACAAACAAATCTATGTGGTAGGTATACCTTTGTCAAAATCTTATAAAATACTGAAAAAAATTATGAATGTAGTTTGTTTTTAGTGTTCCGTACCCAAAGGGTAAAACGGGAACCCTATTACTAAGGCTCCGCCGTCTGTCTGTCTGTCCGTCTGTCTGTCTGTCACCAGGCTGTATCTCATGAACCGTGATAGCTAGACAGTTGAAATTTTCACAGATGATGTATTTCTGTTGCCGCTATAACAACAAATACTAAAAAATAGAATAAAGCAAATATTTAAAGGGGGCTTCCCTTAAATATTTGTTTTATTTTAATATAATTATTTATTTTTAAAGTCAATATATATCTACATATTCTGTGAATATTTCAAGCGTCTACCTGTTGCCGTTATCAATAAAGAGCAAAAACGACCAAAAAAAACACGTTTGTTGTATGGGAGCCCCCTTAATTATTTTTTTATTTTATTTTTTAGTATTTGTTGTTATAGCGCGAGCGGCATTCATTGATATTGTCTGAATAAGTTTGTATGGTCTCCCTATAAATAAAGTAATAATTTACACGATGTATTTCCCATAACATGGTAATATAACAATATCTGCTAACGTATATGGATATCTTACTTATAGGCCCTTCACCTTTGACACCGGATGAAATGTCACGACTTAGGAAACATTGTAGGTCACGATGCTACCTCTACCTAGCCTAGAGCCTACTGAGCTTTCACTACTCAACTAGGTATAAATTAGATATAGTTTTCAGGGGTTTTGAAGTGTTACTTTTTTTCTCTCTTTTTACAAAAAGAGGGAATGAGTGAGAGTATTTGAGAAGAGGTATTTTTTTGTAATACCTTAAAACAATACGGTCGGGAACAAAAATCTGTTTAAATTTCCGTTTTCAGGGTTCCGTACCAAAGTGGTAAAAAGGAACCCTTATGGTGAGACTAAGTCTGTCTGTCTGTCACACCTGGATATCTCAAGAACTACTAATGCTATCAACTTGAAATTTAGAATAGTTTTAGAAGACGTTTGCCCAACTATATTGCAAACAAGAAAGAAATTAAAAAAATATATCTTAAGGGGGTCTTAAAAATTTGAAGTGGGGCTACTAGGGCATGTGGGGTATCATACGAAAGAACTCTGTTTGCACATTTTCAAAATTTTTTTTTAGGCGTCATAGTTTCCGGCTTTTGATGAAAAATGTAAAAAAAAATACCCCCCCCTTATCCCCGAAGTTTGCATAGATAAAAATCTGAAATTATTCTATGTGATAGAAGTTTATGTAAAGATTACGGACAAAATAAAACAATGTCTCTAAATAGCACAGTTTTTCAGAAATCATCAACATCATATATGTACGGAACCCTCGGTGCGCGAGTCCGACTCGCTCTTGACCGGTGTTTTTAATCATAACAGAGCTAAAGTAATATTAAAATAACACAAACATGTTAATCATTTTATGTCACTTAAGATGATACTCACATAAAAGAACAGCGTAAACCAACTTTCAATGCTAATCGTGCCAAAACAACTGAAAAATTACTAGGTCATTGAAACATATGATGGCGCAGCAAGTGACGCCGTCTGGTTTTGTTACGGAGTTACTGGAATCATCGAAAAGATCGGAAAAGAGTGACACTGGCTGCTGACAGTCACTCTAGCAGAGCGTCGCATCGATGGTTGCATGGCAGCTGTCTTCGGATGACAGAAGATGATGTCAGCCGCTGTTGTGCAGGCACGCTACAATTGTGGCGATAAGTCCCCTCTTTGAGGAGTGGCTAGAGAGGCGCCACGGCGTCCTCACCTTCGACCTGACGCAGGTCCTCACCGAACACGGTTGTTTCGGGAGGTTCCTGTTCAGGATAAAGTGGGAGGAAACGCCCGGGTGTCACCACTGTGTGGATCGCCCGGAGGACACGGTGGAGCATACGGTAAAGGTCTGCCCGGCTTGGGCGGAGCACCGCCATGTCCTCACGGAGGCAATCGGCGGCAGCGATCTCTCGCGTCCGGCTCTGGTTCACCTCCTTCTGCGAAGCAGTAATGCTCGCGAAGGAGGAGGCGGAACGCGTGAGGGTGAGGCAGGGTTCGCGCCCTTACGTCCTTAGTCGCCGCAGGAGACGCCCCGGGCGTCGGGAGTCGCAAGCTGATGTCCGGCCACCGTGCCGGCCGTTCCGGTGAGCGATGGGTAGCTCGCCGTCCGACAAGGACCAGGCCCGGGTCGACGGCGAGTTGTGTTTCACACGCGCCTCAAAGAGATGTCAGCACCAACTGACGGACAGTCCATTAGGGCCAATGCCTGCCAGGGTTGCGAGTTTGTCCGAAAGGGATATCGTGGCCCTGGCACACAGGCAACGGAAGGAACACGGGTGGGTTTCAGTCAGTAAAAGTCTGACACGCCCGCCCGCTCAGCCCAGAGCAGGAGAAGTTATTTGATAATTTCCCACCCCAAAAAAAAAAGGAGAGCCGCTGTCGTACCACGTCCAAGGCGAACTGCTATATTCCGGCACAATCCTGCTGCTTAACTACTAATAGGATGATCACTCTGATCTTGTTCTATTCTATTCTATCACTTCTGGTAAAGGTTATGCTGCGCCGTTACATGCGAGGACAAGATTGGTGCAGTAGTTGAGTGCTTCACAAGCATCACGAGGGAAATATTTGTAAGACCTACAGAAAATTGTTATAGGGCGGGAATCTGGGACGTTTACTGAATGTAAACGTACCTACTTAAAATAGGTTCATTACTATTAACATTCCAAAAATACATTGAAGAATGCTTCCACACTTGAAGGCTGTTGATAATCCTAGTAATTATTCCTTTGATCACAAGCAGGTAAACTATGGTATTACACCTTTTCCAATCAAGTGAATGCTTGTAAGGACAACTGCACCTATTTATCATGAACAGCCGACAGGCTTTACTTAGTAGAGCAATCGACGAAGCTAATTACAATTTTGTAACGGAGCTAAATAGCTAAACTTCAGGATGTATAATATCAAAAACGCATTAGTACTGTTGCACAATAGTGCATAAATTATCCATTAGGACCAAGGAAGGCTGTATCGATTCAGGGATTAGAATAATGATGGAGATACGTTTTGTTTTTAGCATGGCCCACAATCCGAATGTGTGTATTTGCTGTATAAACTTATTTTTGTTTTTTTTTAAACGTATCCAACCCACAATACAGGAGAAATTTCTCCTCTATTGTGGCCTTGTGGGTGCATTTACAAACATTTAAACTCACATACACAAACAGCCAGGCCCGGAACAACTACTTGCTGGTCATACAAATATTTGTTCCGTGCGGGAATCCAACCCGTGACACGCAGCACAGCAGTCAATCGCTTAACCACTGCGCCAACCGTGCCGTAGCTACTATTGTGTATAATATAATAATATGGCGAAAGTTTGTGAGTGTGTGTGTGTCTTCACGCTCAAACGGCTGAACCAATTTTGATAAAACTTTGTATGGACGTAGCTTGTCCCCTGGATTAACATATAGGTTACTTTTCATCCTGATATTCCTACGGGATCGAGACTTACGCGAGCGAAACCGCGGGGTGCAGCTAGTATCTAAATATGGTCCAAGCAATATTATAACAGTGGTTTTGCATCTAGTATACCCGAAAAAAAATCTCCCATTGTTCAAATTAAATTAATTTCGTGCATTGGACAATAACTTATCAAAATGATTGAGTTTTAAAAAGGGGATGAAGCAGCTATGGAGCGTTGATAAATGTAACTAGTCGTTATCGTGAAAAGCCACCACAGAAAACCCAGCCTCATAGTCCAATTTAGTCCATTGTCACATCTCCGTTATTTCTGTAATCCTTGTCGCGAGCCAAGCGCGGGAAGGCATGATGCAACCCCGGACGCAAACGAACTGGTTTCAATTTATCTGCCCATTATTCAGGTGCTATATTAAATTCTGTCCAGTCTATTACCTCGAGGATGTCTTTAAGCAATAGTTTTAAATCCTATGTATATCATTAGGATTGGGCCAAAGGAAGCGAATACACATGTCGTCGGCGTTTTTCCATAAACATGTCTCGAGGAAAGATAAATGGATATAAATTTTATGTAGATTGAGCGTGTCGATTGTTGCATCCATACTGCCATATAGGTACTTGTATATTTTAAAACCCTTATAACTATATGTGATAATTCTGGACTTTTGATATACAAGGTCAAATTAAATTAGCTAGCAAAACTAAAATACTCGAAAATACTCGTAACATCCTGTGGTTTAGTCCTGTATATATGATAATTCTCGATCTTCGATCGATTACAATCAGATAAGTATTTGTAATGCAAAATCAACAGTATTTTTTTCCTGTTTACGAAAACGTTCGATTTGAAGCATCTTCTTTTTGAACTTGCCAACCATAATGGCGCCCAGCACTTAAATTACTTTAATGAAATTAATCCGCAACAAAGGACCACAGCATCGTTCCACAAACAACCTGGTTTACTTTGGTTTATTATCTCGTAGAACAATTCTATCTGAGGCATATTGTTCTACTTGTCCAATTGTAACAGCTCTCCGTAGACGGAGACAGTCCGATAGGTTTGTGCAATCAAACGTGCGCTCTGGTGGAATGGCCCTTTGTAATGGATGTTCGCGGAAAGTGTGTGCACTGTTTTATGTTTTAATTTATTTTATTTTATTTTATTTATTTGGGACAAAAAACAGTTATACATTACAGCATTTACAAAAAGTCGTTTTAGTACAGTCGAATAAACGTATAACCCACACTATTGTCCACGAAATGATATCGGTGTATGAAAACGAACGCATGTTTAAAACCATTTTTTTTTTTTTTGTGTAATTTAGAAGAAAAACCTGCGAATTGAAAGAAAACAGAATAAAATAAAAATAGAATAAAATACAATAGAATTTAATTTTAGATTCGATATGTACATTGCACATCAGCCTATAATGTGCCCACTGCTGGGACACATGCCTTCTCTTGGTGAAAGGGAGTGGCGTGGGCATAGTTCGGGTTGGTAGATGTCACATATTTTCGAATGTTTAGTTCTTTCCATAAACCATCGTGAGGACTACGATGGTTTCTTTCACCGTTTTGGGCCAGTGGTGATTAAATAATTACCGCAAACTAAAACGCCTGTCTGCATCAGGGTTGATAAAAATCATGATTAAAAAAAAGTCGGATTTATTTGATTAAATCGTTGTTTTTTTATATATTTCTTTTTTCCTGTAAATAATTGATGTACATCAATGCTGTAAATGGTAGATTTTGACTTTGTTATCTGACAACTTTCTCAGAAAACACTGGGATTCCCCTAAAATGATCTAACATTGACAATTAACTCTCCAAGAAAAACTAATGTATTTCCGGGATTCCCCTAAATTGACAATATTGTCATGGAGGAGAATGTTGTCTAGGAGTCAATGACCTTTTCCTCGGCTATGCAATCGCTTCGTTTCCTTTTAATCCCGGTAGTACGTTCCCGTGGGATATTTTCCGTCATCCACGCAGGCAAAGCCGTGGGTAAAAGTTAGTAATACATATTATTCAAGTACCGTAGTAGATGTTGATCACTGCATAAACAAACATAACTCTTGTCACACCAATCTGATAATTCTCATGGCGTCGGTCTTTTCACGTAACTTTACTACTTACTTCAGCTTTAAAGTGTTACATTATAAGTAAAGTACACTGAGTTAAGTAGTTATTTAGTTGACCACGCGATTTGTGGAGAGGAGAAGGCTTCGCAAATATTTCCGTGAGTGTCCAGGGACCGTATTGATTATGTCATAGCCGCATATGTAATCGGTAGCAGCATCATAGTGTGTGCTCCCGTTTAGGTCCTTTCCCTTTCCTAGGTATCAAACAAGCATACATTATCACACTATCCTATTGTGTTGGTGACTACTGAGATGGATAGATAAAAATTGTACATTGATCGTAGTTCGTAATTATCGAAACTGAGAAAGGACAAAGTGCTTCTCTCGGATCTTTAAGGCGACGATAACCGACTTTTAATGATTTTATACTGAAGATCACGTCTAAACGAGTAGTGTTAATGATTTGAAAAAATTATATGTTAAATTAGAGCATTTTCTAAATAACTTAATATGTGAACATTTTAGATTATGTTTATATTACATAGTGAAATTAATTTGTAAAGTTATGTCTCATGCGGATAAAAAACTGGGAATGGCGCAAAATCTACCAAGCGTATTTTTCTGAAACCTTCACCAATTTATAGTTAATTTAATTATTGATCTTTTAGTATAAGCGTTTTATTAAAATAGCTTTTGTTTTGTGTATAATACATTAATAATGCGTCGAAGTGTGCAACAGCGCTCCTTGATGGGCGAGTCCCATTACTGGCTGAACGTACGACGCGTTGCGTGAGCTCAGTACAGAACACGCAAGCTAAACACTCAAGGTCACTGACATATATCCAAGTCTTAACCTAAACACACATATATATTTATTATAATAACATTAAATTATTGTACACGAAGTGATGACTGTGTCGGCGTCGTGTTGCGCTGCGTGGTGTCGCGTAACCTTCCACGAAAACGTCGGTACGCTACACCTTTCGGCCAAAACTCTTCTTTCATGAAGGTTTCTAGGTACTGCGTTGGAACCCGCACCACAAACGACTTGAAGTTTATGTTAAGGCGCGACTTCAACTTCTCAACTCTCAAGGTCCTCTTGGTCTTGAATCTAATGTATGAGTGTAATGTGTGTGTGTGTAGGGCCTAGGTATCGAGCAATTATCATACTAGCCTATGGCATTGGTGATTACTAGATGAACATTGTTCATTCATCGTAATTCGTAATTATTGAAACTGAAAAAGGACAAAGAGATCATCTCAGATTTTCAGAAAATATTGTTTCTCATTTTTCTAATGCCCGGTGTCTGGATTTGTGCTCAGTTGATGGCAAAGGCACGTCATGGGACTTAAACATTATACGAGTATATCTTGCGAAAGGAGGGTGTACTTAAGGTACTTAATAAGGTGTATTAGGTCACCTCTGCTTAAGACGCTGACAACAGATAAACCGCTGTCACTGTCGGACTGCATACAATAGAAAGAGAATGCTTGTAATTTGTCATTATGTACTCAAAAATGAGTTGAGTAATCGAAAATAAAAAGCAACCAAGTTCTGCATACAAATAAGACGTTCTTGTTATTAAGTAAATACCAACCGTACGTGGATATTTAATACAGATATTTTGGATTTAAACTCAAAGTAAAGGGTTGGTTTACCGTTAATTTATATCGAGATTTTTTCAAAAGTGTTTTGGTAACAACCAAGTTCCCGCTATCACAAACTGTATAGATTTGGCTATTTTTTTGTTTAAGACAAGCCTACTTTTATCATTTGCCTCTTGTCAGCGCCTTAGCCCTTTGGGGATAAAAGGCGCGTTGTATGTTATGTCTAGATATAAAAGTGTACAACTTACGATGTCGATCGTTGCATCAGTAAGCATCGCTCGCGCAGATCTCGCACAGATAACATCGTGTAGCCACGCGACGACCACTCTAATAGAATCCTACGTTTGTTTGTTATACAATAGGAAACGATTCATTGAGAAGGTGCACTTAATTTCTGAAGTTTTGTGTAGGTGTGGTTTATAATGTAGGACCTTAAATATCGAAGATAAGAAGGGGATTATAATCAGGCAGATCAGAGACTAACGACCTAGGAAGCCGTTGGGTATCGTTGAGAGATTGTGGGGGAGGGGGGGGGTTATATAGGTGTTGATTTATAAAATTAATCCGCTGGCATAGCATGTTATACCTGTGGTACATTTAGTCGTAGTGTGATATATCTAGAAAATTATATTGAAACTAGCTGCGATCCGCGGTTTCTCCCGCGTAAGTCTCGATCCCGTGGGAAAGCCACCCTTAACACTTAGGCCTATGCACACCACGTTTTTTAAACGCGCCGTCGACACGCGTTTGTAGCGATACAGACGCGATACGCACGCAAGTCAGTCTATTCTGTAGGATAAAAGCGCGCCGTCGACGCAAGTTTCTACAACGCGCGTCAACGACGGGTTTAAAAAACGTGGTGTGCACAGGCCCTTAGGGGTATAAAAATTAGTTTTAAACCTATTCTCATACCTACTGAATATACATATCTATCAAATTTCATCAAAATCGGTCAAGCCGTTTCGGAGGAGTATAAACACAAAAACTGTGACACAAGAATTTTATATATATTTTTTTTTTTTTTTAAACGTTGCCCCACACTAGGAATTTCTCCTGTATTGTGGGTGCGTTTACAAACATTTAAATTCACATACACAAACAGCCAGACCCGGAACAACTAATTGTAGGTCATACAAATATTTGTTCCGTGCGGGAATCGGACCCGCGACACGCAGCGCAGCAGCCAATCGCTTAACTAACTGCGCCAACCGTGCCGTCCATATTAGATTATACTGATTACCTACGATAGTTTTTTTTTTGATTTGCCGTAATTTCACAAAATTATATCGATGTGTACTTGTAGGCCAATCAAACGACAAATCACTCGCTAATTAAGTACTAAACTCAACACGAATAATTAGCATTCAGTAATATACATAGCCTAACAATGACAGGTTGGTAGGTCGCCAAGTGTCCTGGATAACATACGTTCTGTAACTGCCCCAAAGGACTAGTCTATTGAGGGCAAACCTTTATGTAATGGAGGCGGTAGTCTCATGTTTGTGGGTCACGATAATACTATAGGAGAATCGATGTGGTTTCAAAGATTTGATTGTATTTCAACCAGGGACCTTACAACCCCGGTTAAGAGTTAAGCTTTTCGAAGGGGTAACCCATTCAATGGGTTACCTTTATCATGATGTAACCCATTGAAAGGGTTTTATACTAGAAACCCATTGGAAGGGTTACATGATAACCCATTGAATGGGTTCTAAATTGAAACCCAGTTACGTGAAAAAATCATAATTTTATGTTATTTCTATAACCACCCAGCACGCGTTCCACCAATTCTATCTCTATTCTACCCAGGGACCATTTTGGTTACCATTTTAGAAAAACCCATACGGTGTGGGTAATTTTGAATGGCTTAAATTAAGCCGTTCAAAAGGGTTACCCACACCGTATGGGTTTTTATCGAAAACATTTGAATGGGTTACCAAAATTTAATTTAAGCCGTTCATAAGGGTTACCCATATCGTACGGGTTTTTGTTTAACCACTTAGAAAAACCCTATCGAAAACCCTTTCAATGGGTAACCAAAATGGTCCCTGATTTCAACTTCAACTTTAATTATCACTTAAAAAGTAAGATTAAAACAAGAATAAGGTTTTAAATAATACAAACACAACCCACTAACAATCTATAAGACTATAGCCGCCTTATTACAAAACAAGATTTATATTTTGACATGGCTTAAACCATGGAGCCAGTTTTTGTAAAAAGAACGTAACAGTGATTGAAATACCGTTCTTTATACAAAACTGAAAACTTAGTTCGGTACTAAGTTGTCAGTTTTGTGTTTAGGAACTTTACCATAGTCGGATAAAGTTCGAAATTCAATAATGGCTCCATGTTTTAAACCTGGGTCTGAAGATAAACCTTGTTTTGTAATAAGGGGGTAGATGACTATAGATTGTAAGTAATATTAAGAACCTTGTTCTTTTTAATAATGAATATGAAAAAACTTCAACTGCAGCTTTCTTTCTGAACTGAAATTGTGGGTCATCATCATCACCGTCATTATCATTTCAGCCGAAAAACCTCATCCTAGGACACTATTCATTGGTGATTTAGGAATTATGTTTATTGGAACATCCAAAGACAGATCACACCACAAGATAGTCATCTGTGGAGGTATGTGTGGAGATAAGATATCTTGATTCCATCTGGCTTATTTTATTTTAAAGTGATTCCGGATAGCATGGCACGCCAGCATTAATGACATCATTCGTCGTGTTCTGTTTTAGGACCCTATAGCTTGGCACGTGACGATGGGAAGAGCCCTGACGGAATGACCATAATGCCTTGGAAGTTAGGTAGGCCTTCAAAATCAAATCAAAATCATTTATTTGCATAAATAAGGTACAGAAGGTTGGTAAAACGTACAAAATTGTTCTCTTATTCTGCCTTTAATTTCGGCGTGCAAATACAAAATCAAGCTACATATTTTATTTAAATTAATTTACAATAATCATGCAGCCTTTGGTGTGGGATGCAACGTGTGTCGACACTCTTGCGCCATCCTATCTTCCTAGCACGGTGGGCTTTGCTGGGGCGGCTGCTGCAGTTGCGGAAAACCTCAAACAGCGCAAGTACTCTAATCTAATTGGGACACCTGTTCGAGCCGTTTGGGGTTGAAACAATAGGGCCATGGTTTCCGAGTGCCCACTTAGTTTTTCGAGACACCGCCGAACTGTTGGTCGACTTTTCACGTGACCAGAGGCTGGCCTAGTTTTTTGGCCAATGAATCAGCATTGCCATACAACGTGACAATGCTGCTAGCTTTTTGGGCACTTTTTCCGTTGGCAGCGGACGTATTTTTCGATGCCTTATGATTCCTTCCCCTCCTTTTTTATATTCTTGTACATAGTTATTATTATTATTAGAAGACTATTAGCTTTTAAATTTTGTAAATATTATCCAGAAATAAAAGTAATTAAGAGTGATTGCTATATTCTATTTAGAAAATAATGAATTTAATTTCGGACATATTATGGTCCAATAGTCGGAATATGGTAGGTATCAGTTATTTCCAATCCTGATAAAATTTCCTAAAAAGACTTTAGTTCAATTTGATATTGATTTGCGTTTAAGTCTTTAGATCCGCAGCCAAGCTTGTTAACTGCATGTCACGTCCAACACGTCGATTAATCATGACAATATCAGGCTCACCGAATCTCTAATCTCACTCCCACATAGATCAACATTCCAACAATTTCTACATCCTATGGTTTTGCATACTGCCATCAACATTGCACTAATACTATATTATAAATAACAGTACATTTGAAAGGGACGCAGGCGCAGTTCCCACAGCTCCTTACAATATAGATCTAGATCCTACTCCTTTATTGCTGGTACGACTTATATGCCTTGAAAATTGCAATGGACTTTGAACTTTGTAATAATCGGAGTAGGGTTGGTTCTAGGCTTGTGTAGATGCTATCAATTGACACGCGAAGAATGCATCGATGCTCTACTTTCCATAGTGTGTCTCAAGGATTTTGTTGCTTTTAGTTAGCGTTTGTTTGCATTTCCTAGGGCTTCTGGGAAATTGGACCAATTAAACCAACCTTTAGGGTTATTTTAGTTACCGAATGAACATTGCCTAATATTATAGTTAAGTTGATTCGACCGGGAAAGGCTCAAAGTGGAACCAGCTGAAGATGGTCCTTTTGGCCTGGTACAGAACATTTCTTTTCATTTCTCATGCTCGGAAAGTAGTGTTTGTTTGATCCGAGTAGCGGGTGGAAGACGTTGCTCCCCACCCTTGGGCGGGAAAGACTCATAGTAATTGCTTCCCTCTCTAGAACGGGAATTAATTAAAAAAATTGAATATTTGATTAGGTAGTCGGCTACGCCATTTTTTACATACATAATTTAAAAAAATATCGACTAAAATAAAATAAAAATGATGCGGTCTCGTGAGTGTATAAACAGCCAGTGTGAATTAATAAAAAATACATAATAAGCGTGACGGCCCGCGGCAGTGAAGCGGTGTGTTCCATGTTTAAAATTTAAAAAAAGGCTATACAATTTGACGAGATACTAACTCTGTAAGCTGCACCGAAATTCAAAATCTCGGTTTTATAGACTAATATTTGATTAATTAATAAAAATGAGTTCAAGCGATTCTGAAAAGTTGACTCCAGATTCGGTTAAAGACGAAAATACAGTAATCCTGCTACTAATTTGACATTATATTAATCTGTTGACTAACTTAAATTAATTGACTCTTGAACACATTTCACATCAATTTTAATTATTATTATTTTTTGTGCTTGTGATAATTTTATTAATATGTAATGTTCAACACAATGTTAATTGTTAATGAATAAATAAATGAAATGAAATTAAATCGAAATCTTTTGCCAGAAATTTCAAAGGAAAGATATTTAAATACATATAATGATTGTATGTAGTGGCGTAATTTAGAAAAACTAAATTTTTTACTTTGTTTATATTCGAAATGAAAAGTAGATTGTTTAACACAGGTGAAAGTCACCAATCCTTACTCGAACTTTCGGAATTGATTCCTTTCGACCCTTGTTTATCAATCTATAATTTTTTATAAATACTTGAGTCTCATTTTTTTCGACTTTTTCTTATTTTTTCAAATTGGTAGAGACTGAATGAATAGGTAGAGAAGTAAAGCAGGGCAATTCCATAGGCACAGTTAATTGGTTGATAATGCGAAGTGTTTTAGGAAGATGACAAAGTGTTCGTTGAGATGACAAGGTTTTAACAAGGTATTCGTTTGTCAAGCTACGCCCTCAAGTGATACAATAACGTATTTCCCTTAGTTACGACTTCACAAGTAACTCTCAAAGCTGGCACAGAATGACAAGTTGATGATACGATCACTAGTTGCTAAACTATCTCATTACTGACTATTGATGTGAGAGAAGAATTCTGTAGCATTTGACGAACAGGATTTGTAGCAGAACAGGCAAATGACCAATCAAAGTAGAACTTGGGTGAGGACTTGCTGAGTATGGTGTCGAAACAGGAGCATTTACTAAAGCTAATAGTCATTTAATATATTACTTTGTGTCATTTAATATTTAACGAAAAGTACCTAAGTTATATCGCATAAAAGGCATTAAAAAAAAATTACCAAACGCTGAAAAACAATGTTCTTATAGTGTGAATTTATGCGTTATTGTAGGTACCTGCTAGCTTGAAATACCTTTAGGCGTTAAACATTCATGCATTGTAGACTCCTTCGATACTGAAATACAGTTCAATCAATCAACTCAGCCTATAGCAGTCCACTGCTGTACATAGGCCTCTCCCAGGCTGCGCCACAACACCCTGTCCTCCGCCTTCCGCATCCAGTCGTTTCCAGCCACCTTTTTAAGGTCATCGGTCCATCTAGCTGGGGGGTGCTCCATACTACGCTTGCCGATTCGCGGTCTCCAGGACTCGTCTGCTCCACCGGCTATCGGTCATTCGACAAACATGGCCAGCCCACTTCCACTTCAGCTTGCTTAGTCTGGTATGTCGGTAACTCCGGTTCTCTTCCGGGACTTCATTTCTGATCTTATCCAAATACAATAAATAAAAAACAGAGAAAAGCGTGCTTAGAAATACAGTTAATGATCTCATTTCTTTACAATTCGCTTGCTATCCTTAGAAGCGCTTAAAGTTGAGTGCGACTTGCAAAAAACTACTTCTAAATTTTTTAAACCAAATTACCTAACCCTTTTCTACACATACTGAAACGTCAAGTATCAAGCTTGAGCATAACTAAATAAGCAATCTAACTAACGAGCAATACCGATGTCTATTTACGTCTCCACATAAATACGAACAACTTAATCCAATCTGTAATGTTGCATAATTTTCATTAAAATGCTAATGGCGTTCTTATAAATTAGATAAGAAATATAATTGGTGAGGTTTCATTGACAGATATGATTGGATGTTTGTATGGCTTAATTTATTTAATTGAAACTTCTTCCAGATCGTTTTAACGTTACAGAAGCCCTAGCACGAATGCTCGTCGTATGTCGTATAACTCGTAAATGTATCTATTTGAAAATACAACTATCCTGTAGCACACATGAATTGACTAATACAATAGACGAATATTTTATCATTGACTCGAAAAGATGAAGACCACAGGAATCTATTTATACCTTCATAATAGAAAATTCAAGCCCCTGAAACTTCATTTTTGCTTATTACCCCGTGCTGGGATCCTTACCTATATTGTATACAACATGTCCCGGAATTAACGCACACCACCAAGCACCCCAATGAGAATATTGTGTTATATATATATACTACATTAGTTTTAGTATATGCGAAACCTGAATGCGAATTCAGAATAAGGAACTGAATCGATTTCAATAATTTTTACAGCATGTTATATTTTGTCCCAAAAATATATAAGTGTGATGGACCATTTCTGCACCAATGCAAGCACAGTAAGGAAGCTCTTAGCAAAGCCATATTTTGTACAAGAGGCACCTGCCAGCACATGATCCGTTTATTGTCTATTGACAAATTAGCTTAACATTGAATGAAGTTAGCTAGCTTTGAGGGATAGCTTGTGCTGTTGCGTTAGGTGACGTTCTGTAATACGGGCCTTAGGCTATGAGGGAGTACTCATTTTGTTTTTATCTGTGGGGGCTTTTAATTAGCAACTTTGGTGAATATTGTTATTAATATACTGTTATTAGTCTGTAAACCTTCCAAAAATAAAGAAAATAAATAAATAATAATAAATATAAATGTTATCAACATTTAATTACTTACAAAACAATGGCCGTACGGTTAGGTACCGTTAGCATGTTTTTGGACGGTCAACCCGGTAACATAACAATCTTATAACTTTGTGATTTTTCATGATACAGTTTTGAAATTTTGTACATAGATTCTTTACATAAAAATACTAGACACATGTTTCGGGTTTCGCATATACTAAAAATATATATAATTATATATATTTTTTTTTTTTAAACGTTGATGTCGGGATGTTGTCGTATTTAATATATGCTAGTTGCGCGGTAAACTCTGCTTGCGCGATGCAGGATTTTGCGTGACATCAATATGACGCGTTCGCATGTGGCGATTTTGATGCCGCTACACAGTTTATTTATTAAATTCGATAAACTGATTGTTAATGAAAATTTTAGTCGCATTACAAATGTATGCACGCACACAGTAAGTACTTTTGCATATTTCGGTTTCTTTTGACTATACAGCGGAAGCGAAACTGTAATTTACGTAATTTGAATTATTTATCGGATAAAGAAATTACGTAAATTAAAAATGACAGAAATCGATTCAGTAAACAATTCTGAATAAACTAGTTTCATAATGTGTATTAATTCGGTTACACATTGTGTGAGGTACCTACCTACTCTTCTTTGTATTGTATAGAATCAAGTTTTTCTAACTGAACAGACAGCTGTGCTGCTGGGGAGTTTGTTGCGCCACTTCTTCTTCCCAGCTAAAGCACTAGGAAGTGGTGAAGGGCGGGCGTTTTTGGGGGACTGTCTTATGTAATTATGACGTTCGAAAAGTGCTGATTCTTAGCCTTGTAAAAAATAAATGACTTTTGATTTTGATTTTTTGGTTGCTGCATATTCTATTTCTTCTTATTATTCCACATAATTATTATCCCTTTCCTCGTAAGTCAAAGGAACGCAGGCCCGTGCTAGATCGTATCAATTTTATTTCATTTTCATTCGTCAATGACATAATCTTCACGCCGCTTCATATAAGGCGCCTGCCAGTCAGCCAGCTATAAAAAATGAAATAATTTCTAACTGCATGATGTCATGTTACGGCAGTCCCTGTGATTACATCATGAGACTGTGAGATGTGTGAGTTACTACTGTACTGCTTGTTTACAGATTTTTCCTACACACATAAAGAAAGAAAGAAAATAAAATTCAACCCAGATTAAGACAAAATAATTTATAAGAACAAAAAATATACAGGGTCAAATTAGGTTAGCTAGCAAAACTCCGCATGCAAACTAAACATGATAAAACAAAAATAAATTGATTTGATGTTTTTTTTTGTGGGGTTTTCAACCGCAGTTAGTGTAGTGTAGCCACTTCAAATAGTTTAAGAATCCATTTTTAGGGATCCGTAGCCAAATGGCAAAAAACGGAAACCTTATGGATTCGTCATGTCTGTCTGTCTGTCCATCCATATGTCACAGCCACTTTTTTCCGAAACTATAAGAACTACACTGTTGAAACTTGGTAAGTAGATGTATTCTGTGAACCGCATTAAGATTTTCACACAAAAATAGAAAAAAAAACAATACATTTTGGGGGTTCCCCATACTTAGAACTGAAACATAAAAAATACGTGTGGGGTATCTATGGATAGGTCTTCAAAAATGATATTGAGGTCTTTTAATATATATTTTTTTGTAAACTGAATAGTTTGCGCGAGAAACACTTCCAAAGTGGTAAAATGTGTGTCATCGTCTCCCTGTAACTTCGAAAATGAGAGAATGATAAAAAAAAAAAAAAAATATGATGTACATTACCATGTAAACTTCCACCGAAAATTGGTTTGAACGAGATCTAGTAAGTAGTTTTTTTTGATACATCATAATACGTAAACCGCAATTTACCTTTCATTTAACACTTTACAAGAACTTTTATATTATGTTACTTGCTGCTACGGAACCCTTTATGGGCGAGTCCGACTCGCACTTGACCGCCTTTTTTGTGTGTAAACTTCACGTACGTAAACATGATAAACAAATACGCAATACGCAGGATAACAAAAGAAAACAGATTTTCTCAACTAACAACACTACCAGAGTTCGTGGACCCAAATTCCCCCTTATTTGATTGATTTGATTTAATTCTAATGTAATTTTGACTTTAATTTTGATTTGGATTTTGTTTTGAATTTTGATTTTGCTTTTTATCGTAATTTAGATTTTGTTCTGAATTGGATTTTAATTTTGATATTGATTTAAATTTTTGATTTTAATTGGAATAATAATTGTTTTTGATTTCAATGCTACTAACATATTTTTCTAACTTCTAATACTAACACAATATGAATGTTTTCAGAAATAAATAATTGAATTGAAAAATTTAAAATAAAAAAATACTTCAAGTCTCTGTATTTTTATTTTATCCTGCTTAAGAGCGTTTACGTTTTACAGCATTCCATACAAACATTCAAGCTCTTGTTTTTCGAAATAACGGAACCGATTTTAATGAAACTTCATACGCATAAGCAGAACACAAAGGTCTAAAAAGTTAGTTAAGAACATTATTTTTTTCTTTTTCTTTTTTTTAAAAAACGTTGCCCCACACTAGGAATTTCTCCTGTATCGTGGGTGCGTTTACAAACATTTAAACTCACATACACAAACAGCCTATACAAATAGATATTCATCAACAATATCTACAAAAACCTTCTACAGTATGTTGTAGCAATAGTTCATAGTAAAGACAATTGACATCGGAAACTAAGTTATGCGCACATGCGTAACATATCCCATACATGGGAGTTTTTTGCGTAAATCTATTGTTAATTGTACTAAGTCTTTGTTTTCTAGTCTTGTTGAAATTAATTCGATTAACAATGCCATAAACGAGTAAATTAGGTACAAGCCAGCACATCAAGTTACCAGAAACAAATCAAATTTTTTCATTCGATTTTGAACTTAACTATCTACGGTTTAAGTTTTTAAAATCATTTGGAGAAATTTGAAAGTTTGATTTATGCTGATGTGCTGGCGACTGTACCTTATAATAATTATGTGTGACAGCTTTTTATTAATCCAGCAACACTATGAAGTTTCAAATGATTTTCGGGACTTCTTGGCGGGAAAGTGAAGCGTCATGTTCAGAAGTTTTGTTTTATTTTCTATAATTTGTGTTTAGCCGAATATTAATGTGTGATAATTGTGGATTATTAACCATTAAGTATTTGTGAACGTGCATTAGTGTAGGCAAATGAAACAAAACAGTGCAACTTCGCTTCAAGTTCTCTCAAGAAGTCCGCGTGAGGTCTCAGTAAAGTGCCACATCTTTACTGAAACCGGGGAGCGAGCGGGAATATCATCATCATGCATTGAATAAAATTCATTTCATCAATATATAAACAAGTTTTCTAACTAAATAAAGACTTGGCTAAAAGGTCCTAGCAACCAGGCCATTTAAACATAAAAAATCAAATGATTTTCATAATACAATCGGGCAACACTTTCGTAGTTAGTTTTGTATTTAGGTTTTGGTAAACGGTGATTTCAACGGTGATGACTCCAACAATACTGAAGTTGTATTTCGATCTGCTTCCGACCATAAAGTAAAAACTGAAAAATATCTCATGTGCTCGTACCTGCATACGATATCACCAATCAGCCCAATAAGCGTGAAGATATGGCAACATTCTTGATGCAGACTGAAAATTGAAACCGCTAGCTGACTGCTAGCTTTTCATTCCTTGTGACGTTGTTTCATCTATACATACATATAATATACAACATTATTTTTAGTTTAAGCGAAACCCGAAACACGTGTCTAGTATTTTATGTAAAGAATCTATGTACAAAATTTCAAAACTGTATCATGAAAAATCACAAACTTGTAAGGTGATCGGTATGTTACCGGGTTGTCCGTACAAAAACATGCTAACGGCGCCCCCGCGCCTCCAGGGTCGTCTTGCGCTCATTGATCATAATTTGGCAGTAGGGACCTAATCGTACGGCGATTGTATTGTAAGTAATTAAATGGTGATAACATCACCCTTAAATATTTTTGGGAAAGAAAAAAAATGGTGTAAAAATTATTGAAATCGATTCAGTTCCTTATTCTGAACAAACTATATTCAGGTTTCGCATATACTAAGAATCATGTTATATAAAAATCATAAAATAAATAAATAAAAATAATAATATAAAACGTTTATTTCTCAACGCAAGTTATAAAGTTAATGCTAAACTTTGACAGTAATGCACGAACAAGCAGCTAACTTTGTGAGAGACTGGAGTCTGTCGTAGGTTTATATAAAAAACCTGTATTACAGGTCACCAGGGCCCAAACATAAATAAATAAATAAAATCGATCACTGAACCCGTTAAAAACTCTACCTTCTTAGATGAAGAAGTATAAAATTTTATTATTTAAACCAAATATTTTAAGACGAGCGCTAATCTGCTGACAAACTGTTACGCAGATTGACAGGTTTATAACGTGTGCAATTTATCCAAAATAAATGTTTTTTTTTATTACAAAATATTGTCTGTTTGACTGCGTTGTTCTTCTAAACTACGCACCTCATTTTGATGCGATTTTCACCATAACTTGGTTTTTATTTTCCGAAACCGCAGTGTATATAAACATGAATATTAAACTAATCCTAACTCATCATCATTTCAGCCGAAAGACGCCCACTGCTGGACATAGGCCTCCCCCAAAGGGGAGGTTTGCCATAATTGCCACGCTTGACAGGCGGGTTGGCGATCGCAGTATGGTGTTAAAATGCATAGAGAACGCTGCTGCCCATTCTCTAGTAAGTCCCTTAGTCGCCTTTACGACACCCACGGGAAGCAATAGGGGAATGCTATTCTTTACGTCCGGCACCAACAGACATGCACAACAATCCTAACTATAATATTATAAATGCGAAAGTGAGTTTGTTTGTTACGCTTTCACGCTGAAACGGCTGAACGGATTTGGATGAAATTTGGCACGTGGGTAGACCGTTACCTGGGTTAGGACATTATTTAAAATTTATTCAATAGATTTTAAATAATGTCCTAACCTGTCGTTGTTTCCTAATTTTATTTTTATTTTAAGCATTAATTTTATTATACCTTTTGCTGTGTCCGTAATTGTACCTTAGCTGTAAGCTTTACCTTTAAACATTATGGAATGCAAATAAATATATGAATATGACAAAGGACACTTTTTATCCTGATACTCTCATGGGATCGAGACATATGCGGGTGAAACTGCGGGGCGCAGCTAGTATATACAACATTATTTTAAGTATATTATGCGTAACCTGAATATAGTTTGATCAGAATAAGGAACTGAATCTATTTCAATAATTTTTACACCATGTTATATTTTGTCCCAAAAATATCGAATTGTGATGGAAATTGTTATCACCATTTAATTACTTACAATACAATCGTCATACGGTTAGGTACCCACTACCAAATTATTATCAATGAGCGCAAGACGACTCTGGAGGCGCGGGAGCGCGTTAGCATGTTTTTGTACGGACAACCCGGTAACTTTAACAACCTCATAACTTTGTGATTTTCCATGATACAGTTTTGAAATTTTATACATATATTCTTTACATAAAAATACTAGACATGTGCTTCGGGTTTCGCATATACTAAAACTAATATTGAATAATAAAGAGATCTTGATATTTTGTCAAGTTGTAAAAAACATGTAAAGCAGGGACGCGTCGCTAGTTCGGAATACACATTAGTTTGAGCTTGTGGCTATCTAATCGTCCTATGGACGAGAATAAGTAGGCCGACATCGATTCGCGAAGCGCTAATCAAAACTATGACCCTGAAATGCGGATGTTCTACTATTGCGGCATTAGAGTCGTTATGACATTAATGGCTCAAAACAAAGCATCGTTGTATCACTTGCCTTAAGAGGCCGGCGATAGATGCGTAGTTCATACAAACGTAATACCAAAATAATTTGAAAATCAAACAAATTCTTAAAGTTATTCTGTATTCCAATCGGAATAAAGACACACTGTCTTTGCTCCGATTGGAATACAGAATATCTAGGTTCCCAAATATACAACATTAGTTTTTGTTTACACTAAACCCGAATCAGCTGTTCTCTACATTTGTGTTCACTGAAATCGACAAAATGTATGGAACAGCTGATTTTTAATTCGCGATTTCAAGGTTGGTCCCATAGAAAAAGTTGTTCAAAATGATGAGTACAATGACCCCTTTTCGGGTTTAGGTTAAACAAAAACTAATGTTGTATACTTTGAATGGACACTAATTTAAACAAGAGTTATGAGAAAAATATGTTTTCTATAGAAATTTTTAATTCCTCATATAGAAGAAGAAAGAATGAAAGAAAATACGTTTATTTGCGGTAAACATGACGCAAAAAAGAACATAAACACAAAAATAAAGGTTGGGGGAAACCTGCGTCACATCCACGCAAAACGGCTATCGCTCAGCATTATACTCCGACCCTATGCAAGACAGAGCCCCAGCGCTGGTTTTCAGCGACAGCATATCTTCTCTTTATTGTCATTGTCCATTCAAAATATATATTTGGGAACATAGATATTCTGTAATCCCATCGAAATAAATACACACTACCTTAAGAATATGTTTGATTTACAAATTATTTTGGTATTACGTTTGTATGAACTACGCATGCTACGCTAGCCCCTTAAACGGGTTCTATTGCTGAATGTATCTAGGAGTTCTAGGATAGGTATAAGGCTAAGTATGGTGTAAGCCACCTAAAAGGAATCTAGAAAGGCTCTGTTAGGCAAGGTTCGACTTGCTTTAGGTTGTAGGCAAAGATATTAAAACGGGACTTATTGAACAAAATCGTAATCCGATAATTTGTCCTATAGTGGGCAAAAGTTGCTAAGTCTAGTGTGGTACGCCTGCATGTCAAGTCGCAATTCGCAATCGTGTCCATCATCATTTCAGCCGAAAGACGTCCACTGCTGGACTTAAGCCTCCCCCACAAGGGGGGGGGGTTGCCATAATCGCCACGCTTGGCTGGCGGGTTGGCGATCGCAGTATGGTGTTAAAATGCATAGAGAACACTGCTGCCCATACTCTAGTAATTCCCTTAGCCGCCTTTTACGACACCCACGGGAAGAAATAGGGCGGTGCTATTCTTTACGTCCGGCACCACACAGACAACTTACTATTGATTGTGATTGTAGGACATTCGTGTCCACCAAAAGAAAATTATTTTCGAAGTATAGTGCCTAATTGTGCAATATGGTTTTGCAAATCTCGTAGTGATAAAACGACTAGACGACTTAACCACGGTTTATTTTCGCTGAGACATGGATCCCAATTTTTCTATGACATTCTATTATCTATCTTAAGGCGACGATAACCGACTTTTAATGATTTTATACTGAAGATCACGTCTAAACGAGTAGTGTTAATGATGAGAAAAAAATATATATGTTAAATTACAGCATTATCTCAATAATTTAATATGTGAATATTTTAGATTATGTTTCTATTACATAGTGAAATTAATTTGTAAACTTATGTCTAACGCGGATAAAAAACTGAGAATGGCGTAAAATCTACCAACCGTATTTTTCTGAAACCTTCACCTATTTAAATATAATTTAATTATTGATCTTTTAGTATACGCGTTTTATTAAAGTACCTTTTGTTTTGTGTTTATTAAATTAATAATACGTAAAATTGGGGACAGCGCTCCTTGGTGGGCCAGCCCTATTACTGGCTGAACGTACGACGCGTTGCGTGAGCTCGGTACAGAATCAACTATCAACAATCATAAATCCGCGTTTTAAATCTCTTTGGTTGTAGGTATTGTAAGACAACACTTAAAACTAAAGCATAATTTTTGCAATGAACAAAGCAGCTGACATCACCATCCTTAGAAGATGAATTATAATTAGAACAAAAAAAAAATGCATGCTTATTGAATCTAATATTGTTGAGTATAAAATGAGAACAAATGACGCATATTACGCACTAGTGTATAATGTAAATCTGATTCACAATTCGCAACACTTCCACTACATCAACATTGATACGTCATAGATGCGTTTACGTCGTATGCGCGTGTCGGTCGGTATGCATCGCACGCGCACGGATTAACGGCGCGGGTGTCAACACCGAGCACCCGGTGTGATTGTGAGTTAGGAGGAGGCTTCAACATCGGACGGATTAGATTAGATGGGATTATCAATGTATTTTCCATACGTTCGCAATGGAGCTTGTGTTGTCTTGAGGATGACGTAGGAGCACCGAAAGATGTAGAGGGGGGAGGGGGGGGTAAACTGATCTTGAAATTCACATTCTTTTCTCTGCAACTACTAAAAAGATGATAATAAAAAGCAAGTTTTTAGGAATAGTACATACGATAAATTATTTTACTTGTGCCTACGTGTTATTGAAGAATAGATAAAATAATATAATATTTTCGCCCTTTTATCCTAACTATAATATTATAAATGCGAAAGTAAGTTTGTTTGTTACCTTTCCACGCCTAAACCACTGAACCGATCATCCTGAAATTTTGCATATACGTTGTCAGGTGTACCGAAACGGACATAGGGTACCTTTCATCCCGAAAACAAAATACTGCTCTCGAGGAAAACAACAATAACATTCTTATGATAATAGATGGTGCCACGTGTCTTTCGAATCATGATTGAATTATATTATTTTTATTCCGGTAGTTCCCGTGGAATAATTTCCGAACGGGACGCGGGTGAAGCCGCGGGAGTTAGCTAGTAATTTATAAGTTTGTGGGACAATTACTATAGTGGCTTACATAACACTGGAATGTATGAATAGTAAAAAAAAGGAAAGGTCAAATTACTATGATTGTTTTGTGTTATTTTATGATCCAGAATTTAAGCTGACCTTGCCTTAAGTGAACTTTGACAAAAGTTGGGCCTATTGTTTAAATAAATAGTAAAATAATTTCTTTTGTTTTGAAAATCATGATTGTAGTAAATTGTGTTACAAGGTTACGTACTTAATTTCAATTAAATTGCCCAAATATAACACGCGTAAGTTTATAGATTTACTAAATTTGAATTAAGGTATCAATGGTCATTAAAAACAGGATTATAAACTGCATTTCTCGATTGTGCTCATAGCCTAAACGATATGCAATGGAAATGCGATGCGCACCGAGTGCCGTTATAAATACTCTGTCAATTACTCAATAAGTACTGACCCCGTATTCTAATAATATTAACTATCAATATCTAAAGGAATTCATGAAAGTTGTACACATATTTCTCTTTTGGAAAGTCGATTTGGAGTTGCGCTATCAATATATATAACAGGTAACTACGGAGCTAGCATACAAACCAAAGAGAATACTGAAGTTTCGAGAGAAAAAATAGAAACATAGATTGAAAATGTCGTAGCATCATATAAAGAAAAGAAAAGAAAGAAAATACGTTTATTTGCGGTAAACATGACGCAACAAAGAACATAAACACAAAAATAAGAAAAGGTTGGGGGAAACATGCGTCACATCCACGCAAAACGGCTATCGGTCAGCATTATACTGCGACCCTATGCAAGACAGAGCCCCAGCGCTGGTTATATATGCAAATTGAAAAATTCAACGTTGATCTGACATTGGACCTTTTATTTAAGCAATTTTAGGCAGTTGGTTTGAGAGAACACGGACCTATTGAACCATTCAATTATCCATTAGCCAGTTGGTTTGAGATAAGATGGACCTATTAGACTTTTTAATTAAGCAATTTAAGGCAGCTGATTCGAGAGAACAAAAAAATGCTGTTGCAGGTTTTCCAGACAAACCAATAAACTAAACCAATTAGTTAAGAAGACCATGTTACCTACGCCATTTATGTTTTTAAGAGACTATATAAAAGACGGAGTGAATTTGGTACCTCAGATGACGAAATCGATAGCCAACATGTATGTCAAAATTGACAAAGGCAATCTAGAGTATTCTAGAGTGCCAAAATGATGCATGTCTCGTCCAATCAAGGTCGACCTTTCATCCAAAACTCAGCTCTATCATACACAAGTACCACACGAATGAGCTGTTTACCTCTGTTACCATAGGTCACGTAAGAAATACGTGTGGTGACAAAAACCCAGGGTGTTGAGATCACCAACAGTGTTAGTAGTGCAATGATTACGTTACAATGTCATGCGCACGGAATTTTGTGGATATGTCCCACATTCTGTGGGGTGTTACGAGTCAGTTTTGTATTCGTGGTTGTTTGTTGGTACGATGAATTTATTGAAGCGGTGTTGATTGTTGTTTTTATCAAAGAGCCAAGGGTTATTAGGTATTTGTTTCCTTGATGCCGTGGTGGAATAATTGGTAAATGTAAATCTTGTTTAACTTTACGTAAAATATAACTGTACGGGATATTTCGAAATTCAACTGCTCTTATTGCTCCAGCTATATCATGCAGTATCAGATTGGTTGCTGCCTTTAGAGCTTTGTCTACTTCCTACAATATTTAGCACTCTGTACTCGCTAATGCGTAAATACAAGAGACATGCAACTCAGTTCCACCTTAGATGTCGAAGATATAGTAAGTTTGATGAGAAAGATTAGGAATGTTGACCCCATCGTCTTGTTTATCCGTCATCATTTCAGCTGAAAGACGTCCACTGCTGGGCATAGGTCTCCCCCGAAATGAGGGGGGGTTGCCATAAACGACACGCTTGGCAGGTATTAAAATGCATAGAGAACGCTGCTGTCCATTCTCTAGTAAGTGCCTTTTTTTTATTTTTTTTTTGGCTGGGAATTTGTCAAATAACTTCTCCCGCTCTAGGCTGAGCGGGAGGGCATGTCAGACTTTTACTGACTAAAACCCACCCGTGTTCCTTCCGTTGCCTGGGTGCCAGGGCCACGATATCCCTTTCGGACAAACTCGCAACCCTAGCAGTCTAGTAAGTCCGCCTTTTACGACATCCACGGGAAGAAATGGCATGGTGCTATTCTTTACGTCCGGTATCACACGGAACCGTCCGGCATCACACGGACCGGTTTATCCGTAACTAATGGAAATCGGGGATATAATACCGATAGATATTGATGCCCATCCTACTTACTAGGACTGCACAAGACTATATTGTTGGCCAGACTCCGGGACCGTACAGCAGCAATGAGAAGAGTGTCCTAGTAATTTATTTTTAGCTTACCTACCTCACCTTAATCCGAATCAGGGTTGTTGCTGATGCATATTTTTTTCACATCAGCGGATGCAATGCTGATTTCTTATCATTGACATCATGCTGATGTTGATTTTAATTATTTTCTTAAAAAGCAGGGAAAATGTAGTGGCAATGAATTTATACCTAAAAGTTGCACGGTTTTCCTTGGTATTGAAATAAAATATTGTTTCAATAATTTTGTGTCTTTTAATAGAAAAAAGAATCAAACTAAGTAGGTACCTACTTTAGTAATCATTAGTACTAGATTAGTAATTAAGTACCTAGACTAATATCTACCTTTCATGAAATGAATGGATAATTTCCAAAGAGCAAGTCCATTGCATTCTTGGTCAAAACTAGCAAATGAAAACACGTGCTATAAGCCCCGCCCCTTTTGCGGTCATGTCACGAGTCACGACTTGAACTTCAGCATTAATAATCAGCATCGATCAATGCGGTTGCCGATGTTGAAAATGATGCTGAAGCTCCGCGGATGCTGATGTTCGCAACAACCCTGATCCGAATAAAAAAATACCTTCAACCGACCTTACCGTCTACTATGGTAAATAGTTGATTGTCATGCGTGTGCAGTGCTGTGGTGTTGAATCAATTGGGGCAACTGGGCCAACGTCGTCCGTTGGTGGGCGTCGCGGTGCTACGCGGAAGATTCAAAGGCGCCGATGATGTGTTGATTATATTAGTCACAAGCTTTTACAATAGAAAATAGTATTTGTTTTGTTAGTAAAAAAAAAAGAAAAGAAAGAAAATTCGTTTATTTACGGTAAACATGATGCAAAAAAAGAACACAAACACAAAATCATTTTATAAAAAAAATAACCGACTTCCAAAAAAACATTTCAAAGTGAAAAATAACTTTAATTTCGGAAGTCGGTGGCAAAACTAAAATACGGATTCAATGACACCAACTTCCGAAATTAAAGTTATTTTTCACTTTGTAGTGTTTTTTTGGAAGTCGGTTATTTCTTTTATAAAAAGATTTTTTATTTTTACTTTTTAGTGGGTCAGTTTTTAATTTATCTAAGTTACAATAGCCTAATGTTAACTGCTCATCACCTTTTACAAAATATTGCTTTTCCCGATGCTGGGACGTTAATTGTTGAGGAGTTCTCCTGGTAAGAACCAGGAGACTGATGACGGACGGTGACGAGCGAGCGAGCGAGCGACGCTTAGCAATCATATTAAAGTACCTAATCGAATCGCAACCCGTTAAATACTTATTTTTATGTTGTTCCGGTGGCCATCTGTGGTCTCTATCATCAGTTCCACTTCACCAAATGGTAATAAACCGGGAGCAAATGCACGAGTTACTATAAAAAATACTTACATCGCTATAGGTTTACCTATAAAATTTGAGGGTTTCCGTCGATTTCCATGTGTTCCCTTCATCAGATTCTGATTTTGTGCCAATGGGACCACCTCGAGAGCATACCCTTTCAAACAAAAAAAATATTTCGGTCATATATATTTTTGCCGTTAATGAGGTACCAGGGAAGCCACATTGTGCAGAAGGAATTAATGCCAAACTTCCTTGTCTTCAACGTTACGATCGATGAACATTACAATGCATGTGTGACATCTAGGCTACTGTACCAACGCGGAAGATGCCCAGGTGTTGATTAATTTTGGTCACAAACGGTCGTCGACAATTGTTACATTTTCGCAAGAATTTCAAATGAATTAGAAGCGTGCGCGCAGGGTGTACGCACGTATGCTGTTTGCATACCTTCTAGTCATTTGTGTTGTTAATTTATGCTGGGCAATAAAATATGTAGCAGGCTTGATCACTTGATTAGTAAAACCTAATCAGGTGATCTGGCTTGCTACATACTTATTTTATTCTTCTAAAGCCAATTTTTTTTTGGGTATGAAATTAACATATAACTTTTCCCGCTCTGGGCGGAGCTGGAAGGGCGTGTTAGACTTTTACTGACTAAAACCCACCCGTGTTCCTTTCGTTGCCTGTGTGCCAGGGCCACGATATCCCTTTCGGACAAACTCGCAACCCTGGCGCCTGCATTGGCCCTAACGGACCCCGTCAGTTGGTGCTGTCATCTCTTTGAGACGCGCGTGGAACACAACGCCCCGTCGATACGGGCCTGGTCTTTATCGGACGGCGAGCTACCCATCGCTCACCGTCCGCAAGCCCGCGCCTACGGTGGCCGGAAGTCGGCTTGCGACTCCCGACGCCCGGGGCGCGAACCTTGCCTCTCCCTCACGCGTTCCGCCTTCTCCTTCGCGAGCATTACTGCTTCAGAGAAGGAGTTGATGGCCTCCCATGCACTCTCACTCTGAAGCTTATAAAACGGCTGAACATTCGGCTGATACTTCGGACCCTCTGGTCCTTCTCGGACGGCGAGCTACCCAACGCTCACCGTCCGATTGAATTGTTCTAAAGTCTAACTGATTACGTTATTAAAATTTTTTATTGCTTTATTAGTAAGAGGCATGCCTGTAATTCTGCTTACGTATAGTTGGTAGCTTTTATTATTTATATGTCTAGATAGAATGTCGCGCTACAAAAGACGTATATGGACAATTTTTTTATGTCTGAAATAAATGTATTTAATTTTTTTTTTTTTTGAAGAACTAAAACAAACAGGCCAACTTTATTAGGCTGGTGTGCATGACAGCTACGTCTTATACTCACCGCACGTCATTGTGCTGTCATTATGGGATGCAAACTTTTTCGACGAGTTCACAGCATTGACTGTTATTATATCTATTTGGTTGGTTATAGATTGGATATTAGGTAGTCAGCGGTAGACCTTCTCAAGAGCTCATCCAGAGTTTTTCATGTTCAGACGCCAGCACATCAAGCTACTACAATCTGTCAAATTTCTTCAAAAGATTTTCAACTTTATCGTTAAAGCATAAGGTTCAAGGTTTGGAAAAAAATTGTCACCAAGTTGTTCTTTTCTTTTTTTTAATCGTTGCCCCACACAGGAATTGATCCTGTATTGTGGGTGCGTTTACAATCATTTAAAACTCACATATACAAACAGCCAGACCAGGAACAACTACTTGTAGGTCATACAAATATTTGTTCCGTCGAACAAATATATTTTATGCCGTCGAAGCCGTAAAGGTGTTAACTGCTATCAGCCTGTTTATCAACGTATTACATAAAAATATGTTACACTGCAGTCCATACCACGCCGATCCTCAGAACTGGTCGTATCATGTCACCTTGCTAATGTATTCTTGTTGCCTGCGATCCCGTATCTTGTCGAGTAACAAAAACTCGTGGGGCTATCCGCCATGTTAATAAGTAGGAAGCTGTAACCGTTAGATCTAATGTTTTAACTAGACATAAAGCTGGGTCCACATGTGGTTCACATCTAGATTTCACTTAGATAATGCACAGAATTTTAAAATCATTCATAAAGATAACATCACACCTGTAATCCCCGAAGGGTTAGGCAGAGCTGTACAAATAATTTTTATTTTCGCTTGACAGAGAATGACATCATATTTTTATTTTTTATTTTTTTTGGGTGGGAAATTATCAAATAACTTCTCCCGCTCTGGGCTGAGCGGGAGGTCGTGACAGACTTTTACTGACTAAAACTCACCCGTGTTCCTTCCGTTGCCTGTGTGCCAGGGCCACAATATCCCTTTCGGACAAACTCGCAACCCTGGCAGGCATTGGTCCTGACGGACGCCGTCAGTTGGTGCTGAAATCTCTTTGAGGCGCTCGTGGAACACAACGCCCCGTCGACACTGGCCTGGTCTTTATCGGACGGCGAGCTACCCATCGCTCACCGTCCGCAAGCCCGCGCCTACGGTGGCCGGAAGTCGGCTTGCGACTCCCGACGCCCGGGGCGCGAACCTTGCCTCTCCCTCACGCGTTCCGCCTTCTCCTTCGCGAGCATTACTTCTTCAGAGAAGGAGGTGATGGCCTCCCATGCACTCTCGCTCCGAAGCTTAAGTCTACAATGTTTAAAATATCAATAAAGTAATAAAAAATATCTCTATCTATTTATTTAAAATATCTATCTATTTAAAATATCAATAAAGTAATAAAAAATATAAATCTATTTAAACCAAATGACATAGGCTTCTAAATACTGGCGTGACTTGTCGCGCGACACCGGTACAACAAGTTCCCGTTGTACCGTACGCACCATTCACCTGCACCATCAATGGTGCAGAGGAGATTTCCTTGAATTTTTCATAGAAATTGTTCAACCGGTGTCACGTCCCGCGACTAGTCGCGCCAGTATGTAGAAGCCTTAAAAATGGTCATTAATTGATTACCTCTGTAGATAATGTATGACGTGTCGAAACAACGAGAACTTGAGCTCAGAACTTGAGCTCAGAACTTGAGCTCCTCAAATTATGAGTTGAGCTGCACGACTACTGACAAATGCGTGCACTGACTGGACAAGTCCCCTCAATCTGTGTGATGCTTTCATCAAAAGATCATTTCAGGCACCAATCTACATGGTCTTCACATGATTTGACCAAGATTATGTCTGGACTTTAAAAGAGACTGTGACCTCTGAGTTTGTTTCGGCCTTTCTTCTCAGAGTAGTCAGTTACGAAACGCCGACCTCATCTAGTTTATTTTTATTTTTAAATATGATTGACGTGTAAAAGTGTTTGTCATTTATCATTTAACAATAAGTCTTGCTAGGTTAAAAATACCGCATTCTTTAAAGTTAATTAGATGGGTATTATTTTTTCTCTCTGGGTTGAGATGCGGTGTAATACTGTATACTTTCCAGATGTAAGTAATGGTGATTTATAAACTGTTTAGGTACAATAATAAAATGATAGAAAACGTTTATTCACATAAATCGTCGTTGCAAATATAAAATCTCCTATTTGATATTTTTGTCGAAAATGAGACTTGCAGATACTTTGAAAAGCGATTTTGAATACCCATACTTAGTGAAAAATTCCATGTGAATAGCTTATTATTTCGATAAAGCACGTGTCATTTAAAGACAATCTCAAGTGTCAGCCTATACATAATTGTAAATCAAAATGTCCTATGTGCTTGATGTACACATGAGCTTTTAGTAACAGTTTTAATTAAAAAAAAATGGAAATTATAATATCGTGATCAGTAATCACAGTAATCACCCAACGTCAAGCACTATAATTTTATTGTGTGTCTATTTTGTGCTAGGAAGTTTTTTTTTTTTTTCAAAAAGCTACTTTATACAACATTAGTTTTTGTTTATACTAAACCTCTTAAGGGGACATTGTATTCATCATTATGAACAACTTTTACTATGGGACCAAAGTTGTAATCGCGAAAAAAATATCAGCTGTTCCCTACATTTTGACGAGTTCAGCGAACTTAAATGTAGGGAACAGCTGATTTTTTTTCGCGATTTCGAGGTTGGTCCCATAGTAAAAGTTGTTCATAATGATGAGTACAATGACCCCTTAAGAGGTTTAGTATAAACAAAAACTAATGTTGTATACAAGAGATTATGACAACACAACGACGATGTGCACTTAGGAGGCTAGACAAATTTTAATTAAAATTAAGCACATATTACAGCTTTTACTGGAAAGTGGCCACTAATCGGTCAGTCAGTCCGTGAAAAAAACAGAGGAGGGAAATGTGTGAGCCCCATAAGTGTAGTGACAGAACCGCATTCTACTGCTTATATGGTGCACACACATTCAGTTGTCGGCTACGTAACTCTTCTTAAGGGTGAGGATAAGGTGGGCGAGAGAAGCAGGTTTTAACAGGAAAACGCTTAACGCTTATGACTTGGAATAATCTGAAAAAGTTTCATGAAAATATAATTTTGATAAAGTTAAATAAACAAGAGTGATTAGGATTCGTGTCTTAATCCAAATCACTTATCAGTTCAAAATAAAAAGCGAAAGTTGGTAAGTGTGTGTGTTTGTTACTTCTTCACACTCAAACGGTTACACCGATTTTGATAAAATTTTGTATGGAGGTAGCTGACACCTTGGATTAACATAATTATAGGCTACTTTTTATCCCGATATTCCCACGAGATCGAGACTTACGCGGGCGCGGGCGCGGGGCGCAGCTAGTTGAAAATAAATAAAGGATATGCATTGATGTATTAAATAGGAAGATATGGTACGCGCTCCTCGATGTGGACTGCATAAATTAGGGAAAAGGACACAATCGGCCTACATAACTCTCGGTTTGCAGGGAATACCCGAATCGTAGTTGGTTTCCGAGTTGTTATGGGTACGTAACAGTGACAATTATTGCTATCTCGTTCACGCTATAGCCCGCGTAATATGTATCTCTATTTTAGTTGTCGAGCACATGACGCACGACGCACGACCACTTAATATTTACGTGATGGTAGAGAGTGGCCTATCTTCTTATTTAATACATCAATGAGGATATGCCTTAGAATTTTGATCAATAAAAAACCGACCAAGTGCGTGTCGGACCACACACAATGAAGGGTTCCGTAGTTGTAAAAATGTGCTCCCATACATCGATGTACTATCGCAGACACTGGCGCCTAACCACTTTTCGACCTTATTACTAGGAGCATAAGGTTGAAAAGTGGTCAGGCGGCAGTGTCCGCGATGGTACGTCACGGTCAATTCTCCAACTGCAAATGTAAGTTTGTAAACGTAAAAAAAAAATTGATAAAACTACAAATATCGGACTTTTTCCTTTACTTGTGCTGTGACCTTGCTTCTTGCCAAATTTTATGATTCTATGTCTACGGGAAGTACCCTATAGGTTCTGATTTATTTTCGAGTATCAAAATATGTCGCATAAATAGTTGTATTAGGGTTCCGTACCAAAATGGTAAAAAGGAACCCTTATGGTGAGACTAAGTCTGTCTCTCTGTCTGTCTGTCACATCTGGATATCTCAATAACTACTTATGCTATCAACTTGAAATTTAGAATAGTTTTAGATGACGTTTGCCCAACTATTTTGCAAACAAGAAAGAAATAAAAGAAAATATACCTTTTTTACAAAAGGGACTGAAAGGGGGGGGGGTCTTAAAAATTTGAAGTGGGGCTACTAGGGTATTTGGGATATCATAAGAAAGAACGCTGTTTGCACATTCTTAAACATTTATTTTTTATTTTTTAGGTCACATAGTTTCCGACTTTTGATCAAAAATGTAAAAAAAAAATACCTTTCCCCCCTTTTCTCCGAAGTTTGTATAGTTAAAAATCTGAAATTATTCTATGTGATAGAAGTGTATGTAAAGATTACTGGAAAAAAAACTATGTCTCTAAATAGCACAGTTTTTCAGAAATCATCAACATCATGTATACGTACGGAACCCTCGGTGCGCGAGTCCGACTCGCTCTTGACCGGTTTTTTTTTATTGCAATGACTTAGAAGCTTGATTTTTTTAGGACTCTAAGGGACCGTAGTCTTACGTATTTGATATTAATTTCAACTTAAGCGATACGCAACTTAAGAGATAAGCCAAAGTCAAAAATGTAACTATAAGTCGGGTAAGGATTCAAAGTCTAAAAAGGATACTATGGAAGTTATAAAACTGCCGAGTATTCGGCCGATACTTCGGATTTAGGTTCGGAGTAGACCCCCAGATGTCAGAGTTCTTATGCCTTTAAAAAAAATAAAGATATCTGCAGAATACAGTGAACGAAGGAAAGTATTACGCTTTCCGCGTCACAGTATGTCCTCTACCCAACCTCACCGCCTGTGTTAATAAGGAATCCTATGTTTTTACGAGCTATTCCTTTTGAATGGACGCTTAGTGTACAAATATCCTGTGCACATAATGTACTGAGCATTACACCGCTTGATTTATGTACATAGTTATGTTAATGCATTACTTTAGTAAGTTCCAGTCAACAATTTACGTTCATGCATTACTGAAAGACATTTTCTGTGGCACTTGCTGATTGAAGATTGGGACTTGGTTTGTAGGTAGTTTCAAATGGGAAAAATCTTACAAAAATATGTTTCATGTTTGGATTCAGAAAACATATTCATCTCTTTTGATCAGTTATCAAAAACGA
This sequence comes from Tiliacea aurago, assembly GCA_948098905.1. NCBI lineage: Eukaryota > Metazoa > Arthropoda > Insecta > Lepidoptera > Noctuidae > Tiliacea > Tiliacea aurago. The sequence continues at coordinate 22,091,775 of OX402591.1, forward strand.
ATTTAGAGTTATTTTTGAAAAAAGTACGATTAACGTTCTTTTTGACCATCAAGTAGCAAGTCTGTCTGCAGTATTTTTTGTAGAAACTCATGCATTTGCACTCGACAAGCACCATTTGGTGAAGTGGAACTGATGATGAAGACCACAGATGGCCACCGGGACTATTTAATAATAATTAGTATTTCACTGTTGCGATTCGATTAGACACTTTAATATGGTTGCTAAGCAATTTATGCTCGTCACAATGCATATGGTGAAGTCACCATCAGTTCCAGTTCTCCTGGTTCTTACCAGGAGAACTCCTCAGCTATTAATGCCCCTGCATCGGGAAAAGCAATATTTTGTAAATGGTGATGAGCATTTGACATTAGGCTATTGTAAATTATATAAATTTGAAGCACAAAACAGAAATATTCGGCAGCTGCTGGCACGTCATTACTGTGACAAGAAGGCTTCCACTCTGCATGATACTGTGCTATGGGGGTCCCACAGCACAGCGCTGATTCTCAGTGGTCATCCGAAGTGTAAAAGTGATGTTATAGGTAGATAGGTAAAGCTAAATCTAAGGCAAACCATCAGGAATCCTTGGGAGAGTTTCCGGGACTCTACCTAAACGTGTAGTATACCTAGGATACCATAGGAACAAACAACAACAGTTAACAGCGTAAATTCAAAGACTTACTCTCAAATTTGAAATCTGACCCCCTGACTCACCCGGTAAAGGCTCCCGCAGACAGGTGCGATGGAATTCTGGTTGAACAATTTCTATGAAAACTTCACGGAAATATTGTTCTACCGATGTCGTGTCGCGCCTTTCTGCACGAGCCTTAATGGACAGTTTGACAAGTTTTCGACTTATAATTCTCAATGCAGAAACCAGTATAAGTCTAATATCTCTTTTCTTAGTTCTTCACTGAAAATAGAAATCAATTCGCAGACCAGTTCAAGTTTTAGATCATAAACTATTAAGAGCATTTACACCTTACAGCATTTCATACAAACTTTCAAGCCCTTGTTTTTCGAAATGACTGAACCGATTTTAATGAAACTTCATACGCATAAGCAGGATATAAAGATCTAGAAAGTTCGAAAAATAGTGTTACAGCCAAATTAGACCGATTTTAAATTTTCCATTGAAACAGAGATTTTCAGTTATCTGTTTTTAAATAAGACATTTCGAAAATGTTCTTTACTAACTTTTTAGTCCTTTGTATCCTGCTTATGCGTATGAATTTTCATTAAAATCAGTTCAATCATTTCGAAAAACAAGGGTTTGAAAGTTTGTATGAAATGCCGTAAGGTTATCTGTTTTTAAATAAGATATTTCGAAAATGTTCTTCACTAACTTTTTAGACCATTGTATTCTGCTTATGCGTATGAAGTTTAATTAAAATCGGTTCTGTCATTTCGAAAAACAAGGGCTTGAAAGTTTGTATGAAATGCCGTAAGGTGTAAACGCTCTTAATGTCTTAATGAAACGAGTTTGGAACGTAAACAATTCCCATATTACATAAGAGACAGCGGTCAGAAGGCGTTACGTGTCCCTTACCGGTGTAGTGGTGCAGTGGAATAGCCTGTAGTCACTAGTCTACAGGTAACTAGTTGACGTTAGGTAGTCTACGATATCTAGATCTAGAGTGATAGGTGACGCCCGTGTGTGTCACCCATGTGGAATTGTATAGAGATGTTTGTTTGTGATTTTTATTTATTTGGTCTCATGTACATCATCTCACACAGGAAAAAAAAATAATAATACATAAATAGTAGTGCGAAATGTTAGTATCTATTTCACAATCTCCTGACTATGACTATATGTAAATTAAAACTTGTTTCCCAACAATAACAACATAATTATCTCTTAAAACAGGGCTTCCTCTCTCGTACCCTTTTGCTGTGCCCTACCGGGTCCTTAATGATCTAAATTATATAGTTACCACCTAAGTACACAATAATTATGGTAAAGCAATAAAGATATTGAGTATTTAGTATTGAGTCGAGACTGGATAGTTTTCGATAGAATTTGGTCAGCCAGTCTGAGTCAGATCGGTTTATTGATACGATTAATCGTTTTATATGCTAGTAGCGGAAATGCGCTTTTGCCGTAAAACGCTCGATTTTGCGATTCTTACGCGCTTAAACGTCAAAATCGCCGCTACGTCCGTGCTTTACGAAGCACGGAGAGGTCTTGGTATGTAAAGATGGTCACCCATTTACGGACCAACCGCGGCAAGTGTAGCTTAACCTGATCGATCGACCGGTGCGGCTGTTATTAGGTAATTAGCCACAAGCCCCTCACACATTAGTTTTTAGTGCTTCTTAGTAAATCTTAATAAATTATAGCTATACGTAATCTTTGGTTCGGGCTATGAATAAAAACACCATCTTTTCTTATGAATGCTATCTTAATATCGGCTGTGACAGACAGATAGAAGGATGCAAAATGTAATCGTATAATGGTTTAATTTTCCTTTCCAGGTATGGAATACAAAGATAAACAATCCGACAGTCCCGAATTTGATGGTCGATTGCAGTTTGCATTTCAGGAAATCCAAAAAAAAATTATATAAACAGCGTGCCGCTTTAATTAAAATTAATTTAACACACGTATACGGTTTCGAATTCGTGTTTTATGAAAATATTTTAATTTCTTTAAACGTTATTATTCATTTACAATTTACTAAAATAGCATCTTGGAGCAACCTGTACTTAAGACGCAGATATATGCCAGTGACCTTGTTGTTTGTCGTGTTCTGTACTGAGCTCACGCAACGCCAGTAATAGGACTCGCCCATCAAGGAGCACTGTCCCCAATTTGACGCATTATTAATTTATTGTACACAAAACAAAAGGTATTTAAAAAAAACGCGTATACCGAAAGATCAATAATTAAATTATCTTGAAATTGGTGAAGGTTTCAGAAAAATATGCTTGGTAGATTTTGCGCCATTTTCAGTTTTTTATCCACGTTAGACATAACTTTACAAATTAATTTCACTATGTTATATACTTATAATCTAAAATATTCTCTTATTAAGATCTTGAGAAAATGCTCTAATTTATCTTATTTTTTTTTATTTTTTTTATTGTCGAACTTTTTATTGTTTGATTGCGGGGCTTTTGGCTACTTTGTTTGTGTGCAATTTGTGTTGTTTCATTGTAACGTGCGTTTTGTTTGTGCAGAATAAACGTTTTATCTTTCTTTCCTTTCTTTATATATTTTTTTCAAATCATTAACACTACTCATTTAGACGTGATCTTCAGTATAAAATCATTAAAAGTCGGTTATCGTCGCCTTAAAGAACTATAGCGCAGAGGCCATTTTTCGGGGTCACGGATCATAACATCGCATCAATGAAATTAAAATGAATAACGTGCAAGGAGTTGATGAATAGGAGGAAAGAGAGAGCTTTATTACTTCGTTTTTTTTATTAAATTCATAATTTTTTTATCTTGTTTTATTTTATCTTCTTATATTTGTACGTCCGTTGCAGTTGGTTCCGTTTGGTGCCGGACGTAAAGAATAGCACCATCCCATTTCTTCCCATGGGTGTCGTAAAAGGCGACTAAGGGACTTACTAGGGAATGGGTAGCAGCGTTCTCTATGCATTTGAATACCATACTGCGATCGCCAACCCGCCTGCCAAGCGTGGCGATTATGGCATTATGGCAATTTACATATGAACAGACTGAACTAACAACTAAATTAAACCAATTATATCCATCAATACAGAATCAATGACTAATCTGCATGTAACTACATTTTTTTCCCCAGTATCATTCAATCTAGTTTACGCCTTATTTACATAAACACATCTTTAAGATCACATTCCCGTGCCCATTTCATTTACAGAAGATAAGTATCGTCGCGGATTCCTCTAATTATCAGCTCCATATAAATCCTTGGCAGCTTTCCTATACAGGGTGTCTAAGCCGTGTTTCCGCTAAACACATGATGTTATAAATACCATTACTTTCCTTCATTGAATCACTTTCATTCCTCACCTGGACTAGAGTAGTTGCAGAAAATGTTTCGACTGTTTTATGTAAGTTTGTTTTTGTTTTGATTTTTGGTTTCGGGTTAGAATTAGAACGAAAAAGCGGGTATTTGTGTGAATAAATACAATAGCCCATCAATAAGTCTAAGACCTGCTTCAACGTTCCCAGACAGAACGGGCAGTTAGTTAAAAAAGATAGTTAGGTAAAAAAACTTTTGTTAGGAAATTTTACCTTAGAAAAAAAAGTGAAAATTTATTAAAACAAAAAAAAATACTACAAAGTGAATAATAACTAATTTCGGAGCTCGCTGTTTTTTTTTGGAAGGCGGTTTTTTTTTTGTAAAATGTTTTTTATTTTTATCTAAGTTACAGATGCCTAATGTCAACTGCTCATCCCCTTTTACAAAATGTTGCTTTTCCCGATGCGAGGAAGTTATTTATTGAGTTCTCCTGGTAAGAACCATCAGCTCCACTTCACCTTATGCATTGTCACGAGCATAACTTGCGTAGCCTTAAAGTAACCAATCGAATCGCAACCCGTGAAATACTTATTACTAAGTAGTTGCGGTGGCCAGCTGTGGTCTTCATCATCAGTTCCACTTCACCAAATGGTGCTTTCCGAGAGCAAATGCACGAGTTACTATAAAAAAATACCCAAGTCGCTATAGATGTGCCCATAAAATTTTAGAACTTCCCTGGATTTCCATGGGATCCTTATCTGATTCTGACTTGGTGAGAATGGAAACACCTCGAGAGCATATGCTTTCAAACAAAACAAAAAAAAAATTCAAATTCGGTCCATAATTGACGGAGAAATCTTAATAAACCCATATCATAAATTAAAAAAAAAACGAGTGGGCGTCACATAATTATTATGATGTAATATTTGACATCTCACCTTGAGCAGCAAAACAAATGACCCCCACTACTTACAATCTATACAGTACGTACTAATTCCATGAGCACACTAATTCCATGCTATTAAAAAGTACTTACTTACTCAGAAAGCGGGATAAAAGACGTTACAAATAAAAAAAAAATGTATCAGTTAATTAAAAGTTATTAAGTTGGTACGTACTTTAAATACCTAGTAATCGTCCCATTTACCGTCCATAATTAGGTGATAATTAGTAATGAATGTACAACAACCTCTGCTTATCTCTCAGTGGAAGTAAATTAACGATGTTTATATTTACCCAGCTCGTTCAAAACTGTGTAGGAACGATGAGTCATGGAAGCCGGTTGGGTATTGTTGTCAGAAGTTTGCTGTTATTGACAGCAAATATAGTTTTATTATTATTGTTATTCATACAATTAGGTATGTAAAGTATTATTCAGGTATGTTTTTTATATTTTTATTTTAATGATAAGAGTATTTGAAACACATAATTTCATCTTTTTGTTTTTTCAAGCTGTAGTTATTTTTATATATTTTTTTAAAGTATTGTTCGTACTGACGTCACTAGTAGCTGAATAGCTTAGGATCTTTGCCACGTTTAACACTTATTTAAAACCAAAATTCAGTAAAGTCAAACTGTCAAATTTGACAATTAATTTGTTTACATTTCATACTTTAGCGATTTCCGTACAGTTAAAAGTTTAAAGTTATGGCATATTAATAAAATTAATGGATTCAAAGACTACTTCTCCTAAGTTCTTCATACCGTCAAGTATAAACACCACAACAAATAGCCTACACAAATTGATTGTTAGTAAAAGAAACCTTAAAAAGGAAATGGTGTGAGGAAGTAAATGTTTAGTACAAGTCTGGGCGGCGACTGTTTTATTGTGAAGATCATTTTAACGTAAGTTAAGTTTTCCTGAGGCGATACATCGATGTGATATGACTTGTACTGTCCGCCGCTGGTGAAAAACTACACTATTTACATATTTACCTATCTGAATAGAACAATAATAAGTGCTTCATGTAAATTTGACGTTGGCATGACACTTGACACATAAAGATCAATTTAATTACAAGAGGCACTGAAAGTTTCCAATTCAGGCGGCTTTGTGACGTCAATTAGAGGTCAACTATAAGTCAAGTGATTTTAAGTATTTTTGTGAAAATAAATACGATCTTATAATTTTAAGACCTATTAATAGAAAAATAAGTCTTAGAAGCTTAAAATCTCGAAATGGTTTTGGAATCGGCATAGGAAAATTTTTACTTTACATACCGAATTAAACTAAATTAAAAATTATTAATCAAATTAAAGAAATTGATTATATTGGGTGGCGCAAAATTATTGTCACAGTGTGCATGTGGGGTACAACTACATAAATACGAAAAACTTTATTCCGACAGTCACAAATACGAATTTCAAAATACCGATTTTCAAAATTCCTAATATAACAACTCCGATTTATCATTCATCTTATTTTAATAATTCAAAAGTTTCAATATTCCTAACGTTTATAATTACTATTCTCAAAATACCGAGTTTCAATAGATCGAATAACAAAAAGTCCGACTTAGTGATAATTCAAAACATCAAAAATACGAATTCCGATTATTAAAGTACCGATTAATTAGAATTCCGAAATAAAAATGCCTTGTAAAATTGAATATACACATAATTGCACGTCATCTAACCAAATGATTCACCAGCAATAGAGGGGATCTGACGCTCGGCGGCCGCTGCTGCGTTTTGCAAAAAATGGCCTCATAATATCATTGGTGATTTAATACTTATATTGTAGACACATAGAGAATTAGTCGACAATGCAAAGGAGCGATACACACAGCTCAGGCAACGATGGAGATTATGAAACACTTATTTCCGGGCCGTGTGGTCTCCCGTTTTGCCATTTTATCTGGCCGATCAGATCCGAAAGAGATCAGAAACCAGAGAAGGCTTTTTGAAATCTCGCTTTACCACAAACACACCTTGCAAGTCTTGAAAGCCAACGTTGAAGCAGAAATCACCAATTTGGACCCTGATGTTTTGCGAGCATTAATTCAAAATGCCGTAAAACGAGCATAAATGTGCATCATTTCAGGAGGTGGTAATTTGACCGATATATTTTTTTCGACTTTTAATCGAATATTACACCTTTACACAAACTTTCCGTTACGACACACCCCATTTATTTTTCATTTACAACAAAATACAGCAAATTCACATTATGACATTACTTTTGCGCCACTCTGTAAAAACAACATTAAAATAATATCTTAACATTAGTCAGTACGTCATCCATGCAGCAGTGGTTTACGTATTGACAGTCGAAACGTTTAGCAAAAGCGTTCAGAGGGCCTAGACAAATGGCATTCGCTTCAGAACGATTCTATTTCTCCAATCGCTATCGTTATTTCACTTTTTGACAAGCGTAATCGCTGGTTTTCGAATCGAATTCCTTCATACGAATCGAAAACTAGCGATAACGCTTGTCAAAAAGAGCCACTTGGCTACGCATCTATAAGGAAGTTATCGTTCGACGCTGTCGACTCGTTTCATGGAATCGAATGATGATAACATTGTCGAGCTAATTTCGATTCGTTGACCTATGATCACGTGACATTTCGATAGCTTATGTCAACCCCATACATTTTGTGGATTTTCTGCTAGCGTTATCGCTGATCGAATGTTACTTTGTCTAGGCGATACTGTTTTAGTTTTGTTGTGTAGTTTCAAATCAGATGAAAGATGGACCCTTTCGCTTCTTCCAGGCATCTAACATAACATTACGTATGTATTCTTCGAAGGGTAAGGCGGATAGGAGAGGAGGAGATGTTTGTATACTACCTATAATATATCGTTATTTCGATGCGATGGTACGGGAACGTTATCTTATCGGTTTCTTATCGGTCGTTTACAAACATCTCCTCTCCTCTCCGCTTTGGTAGTGTCAGGGCCTAAGAGGTGTACTTAACACTCCTAGTTACATATCTTGCAATAATGGGCGGACTATTGTCAAAAACCGCTCGAATCCAGACTGCGACTGTTTATTGAGAATTTCCGATAATTGTTGTAGGTATTGTTATTGTTCTGCCATTGTTGTAGGAATTCAAACCACAATTGGGCAACCTGAGGGTTGTACCCAAGGCTGCAGCAGTCAAGTTTTCACAAATAACCTGACAAATGCAAGCCTTCCTCTCAATAATCAAACAACACTAATAATATAAAGGTTAAAGTTTGTGATTGTGTGTTTGTTACTTCTTCACGCTCAAACGGCTGGACCAATTTTGATAAAATTGTATATGGAGGTAGCTGACACCCTGGATTAATATACAGGGTGTAAGGGGCAGCCCTCCGCAAATTAACAGGGAGCATTCAGCTCCTTATTTTGAATCATATTCAACGGAAAATATTCTCAGGAAAATTGTTTTTTTTTATCGCAATTTGAGTTACTATTCCTTTATTTTAATGAAAATTACATTCTCTGTACGCAGTACTCCATAAATGTAAATAACACAGCTAAAAGAGAGACACGACGACACTTCATGTCTTTCGTGTTTTTTTTTTGTTTTTTTCCTTTTTTTTTCGTTTTTTTTTTTTACTTTAACTACAATAGGTATGTGAAGAATAACTTGGCTTTTTTATTATAAGCCTATGGTGTCCCACTGCATGCTGAAGGTCTCAATTCTCTCTTTCCACTTATCCCGGTCTAACGCCACTGTGGGCCAGAATCCTTTAAAAAAGAGTCTCTTACAAAATAACTTAGCGTTATAATAATAATAATAAGTTTATTTATTTTCTCTCACAATGCTTTTGTAGCACTTAACAGTTTTGAACTATAAAACATCCCATTATGCGAGAGTAGAATGTGTAGGTGAATGGTGGAGAATGGTTTTGAATGTGTAGGTGAATGGTTGAGAATGGAGTTGAATGTGTAGGTGAATGGTGGAGAATGGAGTTGAATATGTAGGTGAATGGTGGAGAATGGAGTTGAATGTGTAGGTGAATGGTGGAGAATGGAGTTGAATATGTAGGTGAATGGTGGAGAATGGAGTTGAATGTGTAGGTGAATGGTGGAGAATGGAGTTGAATATGTAGGTGAATGGTGGAGAATGGAGTTGAATGTGTAGGTGAATGGTGGAGAATGGAGTTGAATATGTAGGTGAATGGTGGAGAATGGAGTTGAATGTATAGGTGAATGGTATAGAATGGAGTTGAATGTGTAAATGAATGATGGTGAATGTAGGTGACTCGAGGTGAAGCATTACTTGAAGAGATAAAATATGTAGGTCGGTGTGACGCTGTGGGATTAAAGTTTATCTAAGCCTGGGGACGGCTCGTGATATAGAGTAACAGACCTCGTTATTATTGACCTTAAATGATTATTTTCAGAACATGTTAATTAATTTGTTGAAACTTCGGAAGTGGCGTGATTCTAAAGGTTCCATACCAATATGGTAAAAAGATACCCTTATGGTGTGACCACGCATGGTCAAAATAGAAAACATAACACGTCTAATAAAAGCTTAATATCCATTGACTGTTGTAGTCTCAAACTCAAAGCATTTATTTAAATTAAACCGATTTCAGGCAGTTTTTAATAATTGTCAAAAAGTCGGTCAGTTAGTCAGAAGGTAAAGGCTAGTTGCCCATTCCAAAACGCAGATATAGACTATGGAAAAGAATAGGGAAGAAACTCCAAGGACCTACTACTTACAAAAAAACGTTAAGTCTTCAATAAAAATTAAAGTCTTTAAGAACAAGGAAATTAAGAATATAATCAACTAGCTGATCATACAGTCGTTGACCTGTTCAAACGTCAATGAAAGAAAAGAAAAAAGCACTTTCAGTTTTCCTGGGCTACTTTTTAGATTTCTCATAATCACGCCTTGCTTCCCAAGGGTTGGGCAGAATTGATGAATACACCCACATTTTGCCAGTTATGTTTAAGTCCCATGTAATAGGGGGCGAGCCTATTGCCATCAACCGGGCACACATCTCAATTTCGTGCTGCTACTAAGAAATTCCTGTAGAAAAACCCAATAACACTTTGCCCGACCCGGGAATTGAATCCAGGATTTCACGCTCAGCACAAGGGACCATTAGACCAACGAGGCAGTAATTTACTTTACTTTCCATAAAAACCTAATTTGAACTATAACGAACATTTTAAAGTAAAACATTGCCAAGTCCGTCCCGCCGTTATCAAGTGATGTGTTTAACAACGAACAGTATTTGATTTTTATTTATAATTATAGATGAAGAATTAAAATATAATGTTACATTAAATTTCTATGAAAATTTTACAAAAACGGTACATATTAGTTTATTATTATAAGAATTAATTAGGTTAACAAAACAAAAGAAGATGCTTAATAATTCGCTGAAAGAGTGTACGGCTATGTAAACAGTTTTTAACTCAGTTCTTTGTAGATAAAATGTTATTATAATTGAAAACATGTTTTTTTGACGATAGCCTCATTAATCTTCTTCATCAATGTTGCATTTTGGAATGTTAAGAGCTAGATCGCGTAAGACGGATATTTGTTCCTCTATGCTCATATCTACATTATTACCTCACTACTTGACTACGGCTTCAAGGAATCATTAATTTTACCATAGTTAACTACAATTCTTTCTAGAAATTGAACCCATGGTTTTTCTTACTCCTCCAATATTCTTACCGTTGTGGGTTCCAAGACAGTTGAAGCATTTCCCTGGGAGTTTCTGAGCTTCATTCGTTTCGACATTTTCTGGTAGTCGCCACGTTGTACCGCTTCTAGTTTCTAGGGTTTCCGGCGGTTGGCGTGGTTCGCGAGGTTGTTAGAAATAATCCTTCTGGAAAGTTTTTTTTGATAATGACGCTATATCTATTAACATTGAATATTCACACGGTCAAATCGTATTCTTACATGATACTCAGTCATCAATCTCGATTAAATGATAAATGATTTATTTTCTGTAAGTAGATTTGTACAAACACTTTTACACGTCAATCATATTAAAAAAAAAAAAAAACTAGATGAAGTCGGCGTTTCGTAACTGACTACTCTGAGTAGAAAGACCGAAACAAACTCAGAGGTCACAGTCTCTTTTAAAGTCCAGACAAAAACTTGGTCTAATCATGTGAAGACCGTGTAGATTGGTGCCTGAAATGATCTTTTGATGAAAGAATCACACAGATTGAGGGGACCTGTCCAGTCAGTACACGCATTTGTCAGTAGTCGTGCAGCTCAACTCAGAACTTGAGGAGCTCAACGATTCAACGAACAATACCAAAGAAAGGACATTTGGGTAGGCCGCATAAATTACTCAAACTGCCAGACAATGATGAAAACTGAGTAAAAACAAAAATAAACAAAACGAAACAAACACATTTGATTAATAAAAGACATAATAATACACGCTAATCTCCACTGAAATGGTTTTGAATCGAGTCTGATGAATATTACTAGAGATCGTTCTAGAATATTGGACTTAGTGCATCTAGTATCTAATCATTATAGGTTCGTAGGTAATAATTATATGCAAGTAGGTACATTTTTCTAACTGATAAGATAACCATATCGATTTTAGTAACGATACAGCGATTTTTTTGGCACAGGAAATCATAAAACACGTTTATGAACAATTTCCAAACAAGAAAAAATTTATATTATTTCAAAAATAGTTTTCAGTTTATTCCTACGGATTATTTTTTATTACTCATAATTATGTCGTAGGTCCCCCGACCCGCTTAAGTCGACAAAATAAAAGAACTTTTCATTCTTTTCAGATAGCGCTGATTCTTAGCGTGCACTACGCTCAAAGCGCTGACCAGGCAAAACGATCCGTAGGTGGAGGCCATTCCATTGGTGGCATAGGTGCCGGCGGCGCTGTCATAAGTGGCATAAGTAGCGGCGCCGTCATTGGAGGCGGCGCCGGAATAGGGGCTATTGGGGGCGGCGCTGGCATCGGCGGCATCGTTGGTGGTGGTTCCTTTCCGGTGCGCCACACATACTCTGAGCACCAGACTCGAGTCGTCATCCCCGTGCCCCAACCTGTTCCCTACGGTGTACCCCGGGCGGTCCCCTACCCCGTCCATGTAGGGGTACCCGTCGACCAACCGCGCCCAGTCGCTGTCCCAGTACCCCAGCCTGTGGCGCATGTCATATCTCGACCTGTGGCTGTCCCTGTCGACCGTCCCTTCGCGTACCCCTATGCGCAACCAGTACCTGTAAGTGTAACGCAAGCAGTGGGGATCCCTGTGCCCCAGCCGTACGCTGTAGGGGTGCCTGCTCCAGTCCCTGTGGGAGTTCCGCAACCTGTAGCCGTACCTGTGTCTGCGGGTGGGGGCGGCGGTGGGTTTGGAGGACTTGGGGGAATCGGAGGAATTGGGGGACTTGGTGGCTTCGGGATCGGAGGTATTGGGGGACTTGGTGGCATAGGCAGCAGTATCGGCGGTCTAGGTGGTATAGGACATATTGGCGGCCATACTTCAGTTATTACCTCTCCAGTGATTGGCCACGGCTTGAGCGTCGGTGGTTCAATCCTGGCTTCCCATGGACATGGTTATGGTCATCACTAAGTACTGATTCTTTTAATTGGTTGAATTGTTACAAGTCAATTAGATAATCATATTTATTGTAATATTTACCAAATATTGTATGTTAACAAGTTGTACCTACGTTAAGTTAGTATAAGAAAATTTACTATTTTGCGTTCATTTTGCCATGACAGCAAGTATCTACTGTATCGTTTTTTTTTTAATGTTTAACCAACTGCATTTGTATATTTTGTTTTGTACGGTCTGCCTCTGCTCAGCCTTTTCCTAACAATGTTGGGGTCAGCTTCCAGTTTAATCGGATGCAACTGAATACTAGAATTTTACATGAAGCGATGCCTATCTGACCTCCACAATATTTCATTTTGTACTGTCGTCATTCAATAACCAGCTTTTCTATTACAGTAGTTTCAGTAATTTACAGTGCCGTGTTAATTAAATATCCTCCGTTTTGTTATATCAGTGACGGACTTTTTGAATATTTGTCTATTTATTAAATGGATTAGTGGATTGTTCCAAAATATTTAATTCTATGTTTGCTACTTATTGTAAAATAAGAAATTGACAGCCTATGTTGTTTTAAGCAAGATATTATGAGTATCTATGTACCTAATAATGAACTTATAATAATATGTCTAAGTATGCCTATTCACTATAAACACTTACTCGTTTTGACTGATGTATCTATTCATATTATGTAGTTATAAAATTACCAAAAGCTTTAATTATTCTTATAAATTAGGAGTGTTTATTATGATTAAAGAATATTTCGTCACAGTTCTAGTTTTATTTATATTCTTTAAAGGTGAATATTATTATTGTGTTCTTATTTTCTAAATGTTAGCCTTCGAAATATTTATGTAACCTTAGGAAAAATATTGCAGTGAAAGCACCTGCGTCATAATGCATTGCGTTTAGTATATTGTTACGAATTGCAAAATCCGCTGTTCAGAATGAATGCTGAATCGAACAATGAAATTGAACCAGTTACCTATTTGTATCTAACTTTAGACGTAGCATATTTTCAAGTCACGTACCTACTAAAATAAATTTGATATCGTAGTAATTCACACAAGTATTTAAAGAACGTTTACTTAACCTTAAAATTTTCAAGTGTATTGCTCCATATTCAGCAAAGTTTATTTTTATATTTTCACTTCCCCTTTCTTAGTAGTCGTATATTATTGGTTTCAATTCATCTCATTCATCGTCCTTTAATTAAACACAAAAAAAAAACAAAGAATCTCCTATAGATCTTGAAAATTTCAATATCAATATTTAAAACAACCAATATTTTAGATGAATGGCATCAAAAATATTAATTGTTTTTTCAAAACATTGTTTTCACTATTCCATTGACTAAATAACCTTTGCAATGCATATTGTTGTTCATCCACATCATATGCTGGGGATAAATAAAGGGATTATCTTTCATTATCGTTAGTGCCGTCTCTAAAACCGATATTCTACTGATAAAGCAGCTGTTATCGCGCACTGATAGCACTGTATCAGTCTATATTATTTAGGCGGACGGATTGGACTTCCCGTGCGATAAAATAAACTATTTCAAATATTTAAATAATTTTAAACTTGTGTAGGAAGTGATGTGTTTTTGTGTTATTGTGTCTGTGATAAAGAAATGAGAATGTATTCCAGTAAGTTTTGTTCTTCATTAGTGTGTTTTTTTTCCCAACTTTATTAATGGAGTATTTTAGTTGACTAGGTACTCTTTGATAACTACACAATTATCACCAGATTCAAAAAAGACATCCATAATTGTGTTAGTAAATGCTTAAGACCTATGTTAGTAAAACACAACAAATAAAATTATAAGAACAATCAAAAACAAATCATATTTTGTTGGACACATGGAGTGCAATCCAGTGCCCAAGAAAAGGACTGTCTAGTCAGCCCACTATTACTTTTAAAATGCTATTGGAGCTTGCTCGGATACGGTGCAATATGGAGGCCGCTCTCTTTTTCATGATTGCATGAAAGCCATCAATCTTAGCTTCCATAAACATGCCAGACGCACTACAGCATCTCGATAGCCCCAACAGCATCCTGAAGGCGTTATTATATTGTACACGAAGGGCATTGAGTGCCCGCTGAGTACAGCTGACCCACAGCGTGCACGAATAAAATGATTGGCAGTATGCCCGGAACATTGTGCACTTTACCTCCTACGGGCACCGTTTAAACCTGCGAGCCAGCATGTTCCCACGGACAGACAACGCCCTTCGTTCCCTCTCAACGTCCAAGTCATCAACGAGATTTGCTAAAGAATAAAAATTAATGAAAATAGTGATGTTCTAATTTTAACTCTGTTTACAAATACCAGCAAAATAATCAAGGCTTCAATTCAAGGATTCCATTAATTGAAAAGCATTTGCATTCCAATAATATCAGTGAGACTATAGACGTTTTTAAAGTCAGAAAGTCGATATTTATAGCAATAAGAATGAGAATAATTTATTTGCAAAGGTTGTGCACTTGGATAAACAAGTAAAATTATGAATGGTTACTTATGTAAGCGCCTATAGTATTATAATTCCAATTGCGTTTGAGTAACTTACTGCTTGGATTTGTTTTATTCAGATCCAGGGCCCTATTATAAATCATTACTATAACTTAAGATTCTAAGACTTTCTATAGTAGTTTTAAAGATATTTTATTAATCTTTCAACTATAGTTTTGTGTAATATAGAAGCATTTTTAAAATTTTGTAAATGTGAGTACCATAACTACTTATGCTATCAACTTGAAATTTAGAATAGTTTTAGATGACGTTTGCCCAACTATTTTGCGAGCAATCTAAGAAATTTAAAAAAATATACCTTTTTTGCAAAAGGGACTGAAAAGGGGTCTTACAAATTTGAAGTAGGGCTACTAGGGCATGTGGGGTATCATATAAAAGAACACTGTTAGCACATTCTCAAACATTTTTTTTTAGGCAGCATAGTTTCCGACTTTTGATGAAAAATTAAAAAAAACATACCGTTCCCCCCTCTTATCTCCGAAGTTTGCAGAGATAAAAATCTGAAATTATTCTATACGATAGAAGCGTTTGTAAAGATTACAGGATTAATAATAATAATAATTAATAATCTCTAAATAGCACAGTTTTTCAGAACCCTCGGTGCGCGAGTCCGACTCGCTCTTGACCGGTTTTTTTAATACATAGAGTGATTCAAGAGGACGGTTTATATGTTTAGAAAATGCCACGCGGGCGAAGCCGCGGACAGCAGCTAGTAATACTATATTATACAATATTGTTTTGATGTATGTTCATGCACGTAGAAAAGCTTGGCAATGACAGAGAGACAGAGTATGTGACTATAGTCATGCTCACTTAAATATCTCGGTGATGGTGGCGCGAGTGTTGGATCATTCAGTTCCCTACAAAATGGTTGAGCTGGATGGTGCTGATCCACGCGCTATGTTCATAAACGGACTCCGCAAAATATGCCGTACGCGACATATTTTGATACTCGCAAATAAATCTTAACCCCGGTTACTTTCCGTTGACCTAATCATGCAAGGTCTCACAGAGTCACAGCACAAGTAAAGAAAAACGTTAAAAAATCGTTAATTTATAGATAGGAATCCCATTAAAAAAAATTGGTCTGGTCATCTCTTAACTGCCAGGGCTTATTTTTAATCTTATATTTTGAATTGTTTTTAATTATTTTTTTTTTACATTGTTCTCACATATAGAAGCGACAAGAATAATGTACCCAGGATTTTGTAACATCTTGATTTAAAAGAGTGTCCTTGGAGTTTCTTGCCCGGTCTTCTCCAAAGAAATCTACGTTTTGGAATGGGCAACTAGCTTCAACTTTCTGACTAACTGACCGACTCTTTGACAATTTAAAACTGCCTGTAATTGGTTTAATTGAAATACAGGCTTTGAGTTTGAGTTTGAGATAAATAATTAGGTACAACCTACTGATTCACCATGAACTAGATTTTCTGATCCCATGTGCCTAACCTCGTCGAATAAATTTGTTCCCAACATTAAGTTTTTTCTGTAGCGGAGGAGCGTTGACGGACGAGACACATGCACAAACACCCGAACCAGAATTAGGAATCTGTAGACCCAGCAAAAAAACGATCTCACTTCCATAAATCTAGCTCATCTCATCATAATTATGGAGCGGAAAGCGCAGACTATTGATTTCATGAGTGTCGTTCTAGTTTCTTTCATTCTTGTTGGCGCAGCTAGTTATCTATGAATAACTAGCTGCGCCCCGCGGTTTCACCCGCGTAAGTCTCAATCCCGTGGGAATATAGGGATAAAAAGTAGCCTATATGTTAATCCAGGGTGTCAGCTACCTCGATACAAAATTTTATCAAAATTGGTCCAGCCGTTTTTACGTGAAAGAGTAACAAACATCCATCCATCCATCCATACTTACAAACTTTCGTGTTTATAATATTAGTAGGATTTAAATAAGTTTATGATTTTGCCAGTAAATATAACATAACTTAGGTAGGTAAAACCTTCAATATCTTTTGCGAAAATGATAAAATAATTATGTATATTCAATCAATCTGCCCTTTTTTATAACTATGTTGGAGTCAGCTTCGTCGTATGTCCTTCTAGGGCGTCCAATCCCAGCGTTTCTACTCACCTCTGCCTTGTAAATACCTTTTGTTAGTCGCCTTGCATTCATTGTTAAGTTATTCAGAAATATAATAATAGTAATTAATTAATAAAAACCGGCCAAGTGCGTGTCGGACCACGCACAATGGGGGGTTCCGTAGTTAAGATGAATTTATCCTAAAAACAAACTTAACATTGTAGTTGAAAAACATGTTCTCCCATACATCGATTTACGTCACAGTCAGTTCTCCAACTGCAAATATAAGTTTGTAATCGACTTTTTCCTATACTTGTGCTGTGAGACCTTGCTTCTTGCCAAATTTCATGATTCTAGGTCAGCGGAAAGTACCCTATAGGTATTGATTTATTTGCGAGTATTGAAATATGTCGCAATAATGTCGCATAAATCGCCGTATTTTTTTATTGCGTTAACTTAGAAGCTTGATTTTTTTAGAGCTCTAAGGGATTGTAGACCTACGTATTTGATATAAATTTCACCTTGATACATATACGCGTTCTTAAGAAAAAGGGTATTGACAGACAGACGGATAGACAGACAAATTTACAATTTTTGGACTTTTTCCTATGCTTGTGCTGTAAGACCTTGCTTCTTGCCAAATTTCATGATTCTAGGTCAACGGGAAGTACCCTGTAAGTTTTGATTCATTTGCGAGTATTGAAATATATCGCGATAATGTCGCTTAAATCACCGTATTTTTTTATTGCGTTGACTTAGAAGCTTGATTTTTTTAGAGCTCCAAGGGACCATGGATTTATGTATTTCATATTAATTTCAACTTGATACCTACACGCGTTCCTGAGAAAAAGGGTCTTGACAGACTGACAGACAGACAGACGGACAACGAAGTGATCCTATAAGGGTTCCGTTTTTCCTCTTGAGGTACGGAACCCTAAAAATGACAAAATTATATCCTAACCTAACTGTTTGCGTTTACAGTGTTCTTTTTCTCCAAAATAGTTGGTAGTCATAATGCAGACATTAAAACATGTTATTCAGAGATAACCATTTGATATTGTTGCTTGAATACATGATATTCGCAAAATTAATCAAATCTATATCCGCTGATAGTGTTGTAGTCGCGGGCATGTTGCGATACGGCAGGCTGATTATCTATATTTACGTACTTACCTACGATTCATTGGTGCAGGAGGGATTGCAGGACCAAGTCCTAGGAAGAATGGTTCCCGGATCCCGCATGAAGGTTTATCCACACAGGCATTTGAAGGAACACGGTGGGTTTTAGTCTGTAAAAGTCTGACACTCCCTCCCGCTCCGCCCAGAGCGGGAGAAGTTATTTGATGATTTCCCACCCAAAAAAAAAAAAAAAGGGGATGAACATTCTTGCGGGATCAAATGCACTAAGATTTGTGGATTTTGCTTTATTTTGTCTGCGTCTATACCGCTGCCGTTCAAGGATTAACATCGCCCCAAGAACTGCAGCACTGCTTCATATTATTTGCCAGATTATTAAGACGCTGCTAACAGGCTATTGAGACTCGATGTTTCGGTATTTTAGCCACGCCCACTATTTCTCCGATAACCTAGCACCATTCTTGAAGCGTGGTGATACAGCGAACTACCAAGTAAAAAACGAAGTGATGCGGTCAATAATAACTGTATAGATTTGGCAAAAAAATTGTTTGAAACAAGCCTACTTGGGTCTTATCAGCGCCTTAACCCCTAAGTTTGTTTTACCGTATCTTCTCAGGGGTATAGTCAGATAGGAACTGCCACTCCATCTGAGTTTTATTTTGTGTTTTTAAACTTGACGTGTATCTAAAAGTGATTCCGATATCCTTTTATTTACAGAATAAATAATTTTATTTCATTTGATTATTCTTAGTCATCATCAATTCATCAATAACGTGCTGCTGTGTTACATCCTAGACTTTTTTCTAACCGCCTCTTTAAGTGAGTGTCGGACCACGCACAATGAAGGGTTCAGTAGTTGGGATGAATACATCCCAAGAACAAACTTAACATTGTAGTTGAAATCATACATTCTAACTGCAAATGTACCTAAGTTTGTAGGCACAATATTGAGTGATTTACCATTTTATTTTATGACTATAGACTTCTTATAAGTTTTACTGTAATCTATCAGTAAAGAACTATTTTCTTTATATTTTTAAAAATTTATTCTCAGTAGGTTCGGAGATAAGTGCGAGGAATGGTAAATTTTCATCGATTTTCTTAAACAATTTAAAAAGTGTTTATTTTAAAATAATTAAAAAAAACTGAAATCCTTATATCAGCCCATTTGATATTATCACATGGTACCAATTGCAAAACATTTTTTTTTTAAATTGTCCCATAAAAGACCATTAAAGATCCCATAAGAGATTCAAAATTAATTCATTTACGTTACAAGTCCGTGCTTGGGTTACAAAAATTAATATGTGTACCAAGTTTCAACTTAATCGGTCCAGTAGATTCGGAGTAAATCGGCTGTGACAGACGGACAGACAGACAGTCAGACACACGAGTGATCCTATAAGGATTCCTTTTTTTCCTTTGGAGGTACGGAACCCTAAGAATGAAGATCTTTTTCAGCGCATTCCTAACAAAGGTTTTATATTTTTTCCAGAGATCCCGTTAATCTTGGAAAACATCCCGAGGCAGAAGAGCTTTGGCTGCCTCTCACTCCGGTTCGGATGTTTATTCTCAGGTTTAGTTATTATAGTAAGTATAAAACATGAAACTTTCTAAACAAAAGTTTATCCTTTTTTATGCACTTAGCGTGAGTCGCTTAGTATTTATTAAGATATTCGCCCCTGGCTGGAGGCTTTGAGTTTTCCTATGGGGGATGCGCTAAGTTAGCCCGCGAAATTCAAATTGTCTTACGTTTTTTGCAATTTGCAGGTCAGTATATTTATAACCGGTTGTATGTTGAAAATTTGAATTTCGCGGGCTAACTTAGCGCATCCCCCATAAGGCAATCACAGGATAGTCCGGTTCGTGTATTCCCGTTGTCCCCGTACGCCGTGTCCCCGTCCTACGGGGACAGAGGTACTTCAATGAAATATATAAAAATACTTCCCGTTGTCCCCGTGGTTTGGTTTTACATTCAAAAATATGTTTCTGGCCCAGAAACATATTTTTTGTGTGGTCACAGTTCTAACCTAACCTAACCTAGCTGTTTCGATTTAAAAAAGGTTTACTTCGTACGATAAGGGGACAACGGGAAATAAATTTAATCACGTCCCGCTGTCCCCGTGACGGGGATATGGCAAACGGGTACAACGGGAATACACTGTCCGGTTTAGTAGTCCAGACCTCTCAAGGGCAACTACTTCTATTATGAAGCTAATCCTAGAAAAATGCGTAAAAGCTAGAAAGTGGAATATCTGACTGAAATCTACAGATTTGGCTGAAAGTTCGGCCGTTTCCTGACCACAGTCAAAGAATAAGTCAAAATCAAAAATATGACTTGAAGTCGGGTAAGAGAAGTCGGAAACTTTGGAAGTCAAGAAACGGCCGAACTTTCAGCCGATACTTCAGATTATCGCTTCTGAGTAGACCCCAGGTTTCATCGTCAAATACCATTCTAGTATTATTATATGTATAGTATACAACATTATTTTTAGTATATGCGAAACCTGAAACACGTGTCTAGTATTTTTTATGAAAAGAATCTATGTACAAAATTTCAAAACTATATCATGAAAAAACACAAAGTTATACAGTCGTTATGTTACCGGGTTCATCATCATCATTTCAGCTGAAAGACGTCCACTGCTGGACATAGGCCTCCCCCAAGCACCGCCACTTCGACCGGTTCTGTGCTTCCCGGGTTGTCCGTACAAAAACATGCTAACGGCGCCCCCGCGCCTCCAGGGTCGTCTTGCGCTCATTGATAATAATTTGGCAGTAGGTACCTAACTGTACGGCGATTGTAAGTAATTGAATGGTGATAACATTTTCAATCACACTTAAATATTTTTGGGACAAAATATAACATGGTGTAAAAGTTATTGAAATCGATTCAGTTCCTTATTCTGAACAAACTATATCAGGTTTCGCATATACTAAAAATAATGTTGTATAGATGTAAGAAGTATTCCCTTTTATTCCTCAACCTCTTTTTAAATGATTGTTCTAACATCATCCTTCTGCTCTTATTTATTTATTTAATGTTTAGGAAAACGTACAACTAAACAGATACATTAATAATAGCTTACACAAGAATATGGTAAATTACAAGTTTCCACATGTGGTCTTGTTTAGCTGTAATTAAGTATTAAGTAAGTATTATAAACAATTTTTCAATTTCAGTTATACACAGTCCTAGCCCTCGCACAATGCCTGGCGACCCTGGACAAACAGATCCCTGGTCCTGTGGATACGGACCACTGGGGGAACGTCTTCGTGTCCTGTTTCGAGGTGGCTGTCATCATCTGCCACTGTATCACTCTGATTCTCACTACTATCATGTTGGTTGGGGTGTTGAGGGTACGTATGTTTTTTCTTAAAATGGATTATTATATTGCTGACAGTTCCATGATGTCAAGACGTCAGCTGTTGTAAACAGGAATGGTAAAAGAATCATCTCTGTTTAAAGATAGCACGATCCAAGGCTTTTTTTGGGTGGAAAATTATCAAATAACTTCTCCCGCTCTGGGCGGAGCGGGATGACGTATCAGACTTTTAATGACTAAAACCTACCCATGTTCTTTCGATTGCCTGTGTGCCAGGGCTACGATATCCCTTTCGGACAAATTCGCAACACTGGCAGGCATTGGCCCTATCGGACCCCGTCAGTTGGTTCTGACATCTCTTTGAGGCGCGCGTGGAACAGAACGCGCCGTTAACCCCGAGCCTTGTCCTTATCGGACGGTGATCTACCCATCGCTCATCGTCCGCAAGCCCGCGCCTACGGTGGCCGAAAATCGGCCTGCGATTCCCGACGCCCGGGGCGTCTCCCGCGGCAACTAGGGGCGTGAGGGCACGAATTTTGCCTCTCGCTAACGCGTTCCGCCTCTTCCTTCGCGAGCATTACTATTTCGCAGAAGGAGGTGACGGCCTCCCATGCACTCTCGCTCCAAACCATGAGCTCAACCAGGGTCGGACAAATGCGTAAGGCTGGTGATTGAATTGGTGTAAGCTAGTTCTGCCGATTGCCTTGATCATAATTATTATTATCTTTCTTTCTTAGCAGGTATTTTTTTTTCCTCTGAATGAGAGAAGGCTATCGTCTTGCGGTGGGCAGTGGTGACATAATACCTGAGGGGCAATTCTACTAATTTTAAGAATGTTCACAGTCTGATCTCAGTCTCAATCTGTCAAAAATACCTCTTATTTCCCTACATTTTGACAATTTTTTGACGTTTGTTTGTCGCCAAGATGAGATTGCGACTAGATTTTGAACGTTTTAAATTACGAGAATTGGCCTACAGATACCTCTGCAATGCGATCTTCAGAGAGATGAAATACATACCTAAGTATAGTAATAGTAATTTCTTTCATAAAAAGAGTACAGTCTGTTACAAAGTAGGATGACAACTTAGGAATAGTTTACATCGGAGATGAGTACGTAACAATACAATTTTACGATCTGATGTCCTAGCTAGGTTACTTAGTAGCCTGTATTAAGGACAATCAGCCTCAGAATCATTTCCAGAAAAATAGGACACAAGTATTGCTTAGACTGTTACATAATTATTAACAAACAATTTAGAACAACAAAATATTAATTTATTGTACTTATATTCACTTCCAGGAAAGTGCGTACCTGATGAAGCCGTGGGTAATCTGGACAACTTGCATAGTGCTAAGCAATCTGCTGCTGATAATCTTCTGTACCTTACTCATGATGGTGTTCAGCCGTTTGGAGTTTGAACCCTCATTGATGTTGTATTATATGCTGGCTTTTATAGCATTAAGTGAGTATTATTCTATACTTAAAACGTACTAATACGATGAAAAGCACTCAATAAAAAAAGAAATATATATATATATATAGGCGGTCTGCCTGCCTGCCAGGGACTGCCAGCAGAAGTGAAAATTTATCGCTCAACGCACCTAAAGAAGTTTTTCATTTTTATAAAATAATGATTAAGTATCTAAAACACAAATCAAATCAAATCAAAAGTCATTTATTCAAACAAGGCTGAAAATCAGCACTTTTCGAACGTCAAAAATTACATGAGACAGTCCCCCAAAAACGCCCACCCTTCATTACTTCCTAGTGCTTTAAACTCAAAGCATTTATTTCAATTAATCCAATTACAGGCAGTTTTGAATTTATTGTCAAAGAGTCGGTCAGTTAGTCAGAAAGTTGAAGCTATTTGCCCATTCCAAAACGTAGATCCCTATGGAGAAGAATAGGCAAGAAACTCCAAGGAACTCCTTTAGCTGGGAAGAAGAAGTGGCGCAATAAACTCTCCAGCAGCACAGCTGTCTGTACACTGCACAATTTAAACAACGCACAGTATACACAAATTAAACTTTTAGTGGTCAATTTAACTTCAATTACTGCTACTACAGCATGTCGGCACGGGAATGTCGGTGAAACCAACCCATAAGTTTTTCCCTAACCAAAAATCGCTGTTCGCAAAGTTGCTATCTTAAAAGTTACTGATTGATATTATGCTAGTGATTTCAATTTTCGGTTTTTGTCGGACATTAGGCTTTAGATTTGGAGCGGTATGAAATTACTTTTTTATTCATTAAGTTTTTCTACAACTTTGACATGCTGAAATTTTCGATTCCGCCATGGGTGCGGCGACTGACTCGTTCTGATGATTAGCAAGTAAATACTTAACAAAAAAAAAAGGAAGAAACAGCTGAATTATTAAAAACCGGCCAAGTGCGTGTCGGACCGCGCACAATTAAGGGATAAACGCCTCTCAGACCACACCTTCAACTTACATCTCTAACTTATATACCACACCGCCTAGGTATTACAGAGTTTCTTAACAATTTTATTCAAAAATGTACATAGATTTATCTAAAATTATAATTGAATTATGTGGTTCGAAAGCATGGAATTAGTAAGTACTTTATAGTTCAAGAGTGAAAAGTTACGAGAGTACTTAAGAGTACGGTAGGCTTAGGCCCGGCGCCCATTGGCGGCACGGTATGGCATGGTATTTTTAGGAAACGATTAAAAATATAACTTAATAGTATGGAAATAAAGTTGAAATTTCAGTGTTAATAGAATGTTAGCATACCGCGGTAAACTCTCCCTTTGGGGGAGGCCTATGTCCAGCAGTGGACATCTTTCGGCTTAAATGATGATGATACCGCGGTATTGTTTTTGTACTTACGACCGTTAACATTGAAATTTCTACTTTATTTCCATAATTTTAGGTTATATTTTTATTCGTCGCCTAAAATACTTTGCCATGCCGTGCCGCCAATGGGCGCCGGGCCTTATTGAACTGTAAAGCACCTGATGAAGAACAATTCTTTATTTGATGCCTAATATTTATTTTAATTTTCTCCCACAGTTATCCGAATCTACATGCTGTCTCTGGTCTCGAGTCACTACTTGGAGCTCGTAGAAGAGAGAGTGGAACGCCTGCGCATATTGCTAAGCACCGACACGTGGCACAGTACTGCGTAACATTGCTTTCATTAATTGTTAGACGCTTCGAAGCCGAGTCTAGATCAGGGACTATTTTGGTTACCCATTGAAAGGGTTTTCGATAGGGTTTATCTAAGCGGTTAAACAAAAACTCTTACGATATGGGTAACCCTTATGAACGGCTTAAATGAAATTTTGGTAACCCTTTGAAAGGGTTTTCGATAAAAACCCATACGGTCCACACGGTATAACCCTTTTGAACGGTTTAATTTAAGCCATTCAAAATTACCCACACCGTATGGGTTTTTCTAAAATGGTAACCAAAATGGTCCCTGGGTAGAATAGAGATAGAATTGGTCATTCTACGCGTGCTGGACGGATATCGAAATAACATAATATTCTGATTTTGTGGTTTTTGTTTCAAGTAGGTATAGAACCCATTGAAAAGGTTATCATGTAACCCTTTCACTGGGTTTCAAGTATAAAACCCATTCAATGGGTTATCATGTAACCCTTTTACTGGGTTTCTAGTATAAAACCCTTTCAATGGGTTACATCATGATAAAGGTAACCCATTGAATGGGTTACCCCTTCGAAAGGCTTAACTCTTAACCGGGGTTTTACGGGCCCTGGTCTAGATGACGTCGAGTAGAAATAGCGGAACCACTATTTAAGAGATGAAAATATAAGTCTCAGAGGAATGACTTGTTCCTTTATATGTTAAGAAAAAGTGCCACTACCGTTTTTATTTGTAATTAGGTAGTAACCACTTTTAACATGCTGACTGACCAAATCTTTTTACTGGCTGTAAATAGAAGCTATTGGTCAATCAACGTGTAATAGGGTTCCCTATTATACGTTGATTGACCAATAGCTTATATTAATATTGTAATGACTTTAGTACGTAATGTATATGCAATTAATTAGGTACCTACTTGTGTTTCTTGTAAATAGCGCTTTATATTTGTAGGATAGGTACCGTTGTTTGTCTATAAACATTCAGCTTTCATTGTCACTTTGTAAATATTTTTCATCATCATCCGACTATAAGTATTGATTTTTTATGAATAAAACATTATTATTAATTTGAATTATTCATTTTTATTTGGCATAACATTTCTTAAAATCTTAATTAAATAAAAAATCTATGTTAAACTTAATATTTACAATTCCTTTTAAATGTAACGTGGTTTTCAAAATAATATTCCTTTAAATTGTTTACATAAATCTACTACACATTCATAGAAAAAAAATATATTTATCCTCTCATATCTCATAACATATCGATAAAAAATTATAATAGTCAAATAATTAAGAATCAAGGTTTTTGTATAAAATTGTCGGTCATGAACACAACCACTCATCTGTGACCTTAACATAAAATAGAATATTATTGAATTGAATGAATAGAAGAGAAAAACGTCTAACCATTAATTACTTACAATGTGTTATTGTAATTTTTATAGAAAATCCATAAAACAACAATAACTTTGGCAGATATTGATGATGAGGTAAATACTCCTGAAAATGGCTTACTCTAAATAAACAATTTATATCTAAGAACCAGTATTTAAGAAATATACCAGATATTCGAGGAAGCAGTCTATGAAAATATATAAAAAATATCTAGCGCTTGATTATTTCTAAATTAAGGTAACTATAATCACACCGATTAAAGAATACTTATATATTTTATTTAGTATCACTTTGTTATTTCAGATTCGGTTCGATTTCAGTTCTAGCTTTATGAAAAGAACAATATGGTTTTAAAAACTAGATACTTAAT
Organism: Tiliacea aurago; assembly: GCA_948098905.1. Lineage (NCBI taxonomy): Eukaryota > Metazoa > Arthropoda > Insecta > Lepidoptera > Noctuidae > Tiliacea > Tiliacea aurago. Next base: position 22,118,157 of record OX402591.1, read on the forward strand.
AGTTTTATAAAAATTTAAAGTATCATCTGTACTCTTATCATAATACCTACTTTCATTAAGTAGGCTTTCAGCATCATTATTCCGGAAGTTTTTTGTGTCTATTACATTAATATTAAACTAACATGTATACAGGGTGTTAAAGTAACTGCGTGCCATAGCTTAAGAGTAGGTTCAGTATCGATAAAGGAACCCAGGAAAAATAAAAAATGAAAAAAATATTGCAAGATCAACCTAATTTAGTACCTACTAACTTAAAATAGCAATCGTTTAGAATTAAAATTATTTTATTTGACGGTCCTAAGACCGTTAAAGTACGAAGAGACTTATTTTTATTTCTTTTATATGTTTAATTATTTTTTTTGTTTTTGTTTTTTTATTTTTCCTGGGTTCCTTTATCGATACTAAACCCAACCCTAAGCTATGGCACGCAGTTATTTTAACACTGTATAATATTGTGTCGATCGTAAAGATAATATAGTTGTGTCAAGTAGACAGGGGCAGGGGGCCTAAAATGAACACTTTGGCAGAATCATAATATGATTCACACACAAACTGACAATTCATAATATGTTCTGCGTACAATTCATATCCCGCAATTCATCTGTTTTGTATGGAGATTCGTAAAATGGTCCACAAATTATGAATTGCTATAGTGAAGTCTAATGTCAAATAGCAGCCAAAAAAATGCTACAATTTACGCAGATCATATTATGAATTGTCAGTTTGTGACCATTTTACGAATTTGAATATGATTCATAATAATATCATATTATGATTCTGCCAAAGCGTCCATTTTAGGCCCCCAGGTCACTTGTTTACAATAAAGTAATCACGAAGTTAAAACAACAAAGTCCTTGTAACGGTCATCAAGAGAAATATCTCAAAGAAAAAGTAGACTCTGAATTTAGTATTTTGATTAACTACAGACGCCATTTTAATGGATTAGCACAATGTTGTCGCATTCAAAAATATCACTACTATTTACACATCTTTAAACAAAACTATTAACGCTCTTTAATTCAACCCTTACTTGTAAATTAACTACCATGTAATCTAATCAATAATATTTTAGGCAGTGCCCGATTCTCTTGAATACTTTACTGAACCATCTCTCTCCATCTTCACTATCGAACTCCAGATGAGGATCACCAGGTACATTTGAAGCACTGAAATGAAAACAAATAAATGTTGATAGGCTAGATATTAAAAGTGGATGGTAGTCATTTTTCCCATTATATCATCAACCCACTGAATGGCATGAACTTTCGCGTTTGACCATTTTAGCTTTTGTCTGACTATCTCTGACACCGTAGCTCCCAAACCAATGCGATGGCACGATTTTAATGTTGTTTTTCGGTTTTAACTTCAAATTGACTAACAAAATCTTTAGTTAAGACGTTATCAATCAAAATACATTGATTATCAATATTATGTATATCATCACCCTCTCTTCAAAATGTATAATATATAACACTTCATCTTCACAGCCCGTCTTGACCCACTGTTAGGCATAGGCTTGTCTTTTCTTGTCCTAATCCCCACGTTCTAGTAACAGCCTCATCCAGGTTCTACCTGCGATGATTATATAATACTTAGCTTGAAAATATTCACAATATTACTTACTGAGTTGGAACAGCACCAGGAACAGCTCACTAGCAGTCTCCTTGGTGAGGAAGGCGAGGCTGTAAATGAAGCCGAAGACCGAGTACACGATCTCGAAGTACAGGTAAACCTTCATTAGCAGCACGTGTTTCTGGAACATTGAAAGATGGAAGTGTCAATGACAAAACTGTGGGAAATTTGGGAACAATAGTATATTACTTGCTGAAGCTGGCAATGTCACAAAAGTATTCTTTCAATGCAAGTTTTTGATTTTTATAACGTCCAGCTTCAATTTATAACATTATTGTTCAACGAAATTACCACTCTTGCGTTCCTAGAAAGTGTACTGAATGTGTATAATATATTTCTGGACTTTTTGACAATGCCAACTTGCATGCCCTCCGGAATGGGCTTCGTTTAGGTCCTTAACTAGCCAGACATTCTGAAAAATATCCACGTTGGGAAATCCATTCTCATGTAAAATCAAAATAATTATACACTCACCCTATGCAGCGCCACAATGAACGTAACAGTCATGATAACTTCAACCAGCAAGGCTATGACATCGATGATCAACCTCGCGAACTCCGAAGTCAAGGCGGCCTGGTCCGACTCGGAGGAGTTTCGAATGTACGAGATATAAAGCGACAGGAAGCATGTCACTATTACTGTCAGCATCTGGAAATGAGAAGACCTTGGATTAATTGTGGTAGTACATTCGAATAAGGACATACACGCAGCTAACTTGCAACAAATTTTAAACGATGTTGTGAGTGTGCTGAGTGGTGGTGTGCCATGCTAAAAAGTTATTCAAAATAAAAATATTTTTATTTCAGGAATACACCCCTAAAAAACAATCAACTTCCAAAAAGACACTACAAAGTGATATATTTATATATATCACTTTGTAGTGTCTTTTTAGGTTCTTTTGTAGGTCTTTTGTAGGGCGAGGGTTATCCCTCGCCCTCGCTGTTATTTGTATTGTTGTTTAATTTGAATCAAGAACTTAAAGGTTTATTCTCTAAATTATGTGGTCAATGATTTTGGTGCACGGTAAAACTCTAATGAGTTTATGTTTGCACCAACTTTTATGTATAAAAATGTAATATTACTGAATAAATGAATGAATGAATGAATAAATAAATAAATAACTTTAATTTCGGAAGTCGGTGTTTTTGGATCTGAATTTTAGTTTTTTGCCACCGACTTCGATATTAAAGTTATTTTTCACGCTGTAGTGTTTTTTTTGGATGGCGGTTGTTTTATATGGGTGTATTCCTGAAATAAAGTAAATTAATTTTTCAGTTTTTAATGGGTCAATTTGTTATTTATGTATATATATTATAATAGCCTAATGTCAACTGCTCATCACCTTTTACAAAATATTGCTTTTTCCGATGCAGTTGTTGAGGAGTTCTCTTGGTAAGAACCAGGAGAACTGCCACTCACCATATGCATTTTGACAAGCATACATTGCTTAGCAACCATATTAAAGTACCGAATCGAATCGCAACCCATGAAATACTTATTATAAAGTAGTTCCGGTGGCCACCTGTGGTCTTCATCATCAGTTCCACTTCACCAAAGAGACACTATAAAAAATACCCTAATCGAGTAATCGCAATAGGTGCCTAAAAAATTGGAGGAGTTCCTTCGATTTCTATGAGATCCTCTCATCGGATTCTGACTTTGTGACAACGGAACCACCTCTGAAGCATACCCTTTCAAACAAAAAAATCATTTTCAAAATCGACGGAGAAATCGGTGTCAGATTTATGTATTTGGTTCATATAGGAGGCCTGCGACTTTCTCATGACTGCGTAAATTACGTATTGTGATAGTATGTACGCTCACAAAATGAAAAAAATGGCAGTGAATTAGAAAGAAGAATGTTTTTAAACATAATGTGCTGAACCTGTAACTCGAGAGGTCTGTCATCTGATGTGGATTCATACTGAATGAGTTAATTGATCGTTTGAATGATTGATACGCAGTGCCGCGATCGAAGTTCGAAACTCTGCTCATCAAGCCTTATATGGACTTAACACCATCCATGTGGTGTCTGGCAAAGAACGGGTTTCTCTCGTTCGTTGGTTTGTAACTTTTCAAAAGCATTTTACAGGATAAACTGAATTCAATTGAATTGTGTTTTCTATTATTTTCAAATCGTCCATCTGTCTGCTCATAGATAATGCTACGTTTATACTTCATTTCAGCCGCAAGACGTCCACTGCTGGACATAGGCCTCCCCCAAGCACCGCCACATCAACCGGTTCTGTGCTACCCGCATCCAACGGATACCTACAGCCTGCACAAGGTCATCGGTCCACCTTGTAGGAGGCCTTCCAACACTACGTCGTCCAGTACGCGGTCGCCACTCCAGAACCTTTCGGCCCCATCGGCCATCAGTTCTGCGAGCAATGTGCCCTGCCCACTGCCACTTAAGCTTGGCAATTCTTGATCACTTCATTTCTGATTCAATCACGAAGGGAAATTCCAAGCATAGCCGTCTCCATTGCCCTTTGGGTGACTTTTAGCTTTCTGATAAGGCCCATTGTGAGCGACCACGTTTCAGTGCAATATGGTCAACACTGGCAACATGAACTGGTCAAAGACTTTCATCTTGAGACATTGCGGTATGTGGGATGAAAAGATATTGCGTTGCTTCCCGTTTATATTTAGCGTTTATTAAACTTATTGTTTATTTTTGTCGCAGTCATTCTTTAAAAAAACATTCAAACAACAATGCTCAGATTATAGACAACAAAGGTATTGCTGTCGTCCGGCAGTTTCATAATTTGTCGCCATAGGAAGTACATTTTCTTAGACAAGTTTAAATAGGCATATACTATTCAATAGTAGCGTCACCCAGATCAGAAATGAAACCCTCGGGTCACCCAGATCTTTTACAGATATCCTAAACAGACCAGGAGACATAATCAGCTTCTGGAGGGAAGTGGGCTGATTGGAATAACCACCGACGGCCGCCATAGCCCATTCACAATGGTCCACATGAAGGACTAAGTGCGGAAACCAAACATTCTAACATAGATAGAACATATTGTATTATTTAATAGCTTTAAAGTAACTAATGATAATGGTATTTTTCTGTCCCTTTTTTTCTTGTCTGTATATATGTGTGTACATAAACTGTTAAATAAATAAATAATAAATAATATAATATTTACCAAGTTTATATATGCGAAGGCTATGAGGCCCTTCCGCAGAGGGAAGCAGAAGCAACATTTTGTCAGCAAGGGGATCTCCACAGCATCCTTTATCTTGTTTCTGGAAAAGAAGAAATTAATCATGGCATTAGCACACGTGAACCAGAAACACAATAACATTATTATTTTCCTCGCGTGGTGAATAGAAATCGAAGAAGCTTGCTGATGGTTGTTGAGATTCATGAGGTACAATAACAGCTCCTTTAATTGGTAAATTCATGAAAATAAGCCCTTTTACCAATCATGCTGATCATGTTGAAAAGTATTTATTTTAATATTATAAAATATACCTACATCAACATGTAAGGACCAGCTGATATTTTTCGCGATTTCGGGGTTAGTCCTACAGTAAAAGTTGTTCATAATGATGAGTGCCCCTTAAGACGCAGATATATGCCAGTGACCTTGAGTGGTTAACTTGCGTGTTCTGTACTGAGCTCACGCAACGGGTGGTACGTTCAGTCAGTAATAGGACTCGCTCATCAAAGAGCGCTGTCCCCAATTTGACGCATTATTAATTTATTATACACAAAACAAAAGGTATTTTAATAAAACGCGTATACTAAAAGATCAATAGTTAAATTATCTTTAAATTGGTGAGGGTTTCAGAAAAAACGCTTGGTAGATTTTGCGCCATACTCAGTTTTTTATCCTTGTTAGACATAAATTTACAAATTAATTTCACTATATAAATATAATCAAAAATATTCACATATTAAGTTATTGAGACGGGACATGTTATATATGAAATCCTTACATCAAGCCCTTTCTTTTGATATATTCTCACACAGTACAGTTTACAAAAGTTTTTTTTTATTTTCTAATTTGCCTCCCAAAAGTGACCCATATATTCAAAATTCATTTATTTACGTAACACGTCCGTATTTAGGCCGTAAAAGTACATCTGCGTACCAAATTTCAACTTGATCGATTCAGTAGATTCGGAGCAAATCACAAATCAGATTCACGAGTGATGCTATAACGGTTCCGTTTTTCCTTTTGAGGTACGGAACCTTAAAAAGAGGCTCTGACTAAAAACTATATACTGTACTGGCCGATATGGTACACTTAAGTACAAATGTTGGTTGCGTGGGAGGTCTGATAACTATTATCAGTTTTTTATCGCCGGACGTCCATGTTACAGTCTATATTATATGGTTAGGGACTTTTGTATATTTAACCATTTGTTTTAGATAAAACGTTTACTGGAATGCTTTCTAAAAGCTATTTGTTTGAGAAAGTATTGTACTTTGAGGATAATAATTGTAAGACAAGATTCTGTCAGTCAACTTATTGGAATACTAGCTTTTGGCCGCGGTTTCACCCGCAAAGTCTCGATTCATAATATATTTAAAACAAAAAATAAATGCTGATCATATTTTTTTTTGGGTGAACGAGACTTAGGTAGTGGAATATTTGTTTAAAAAAACATCATTTTGTAAACTTCCCAGAAATGACGTGTGTCTGCGTCTAAGTACGATAAACAGACAAAAAAAACAGTATTTTTCAACTCAAACTTCAAGTAACTAATCTACAAGTGGTCGCTGTCCCAAAAAAAAGTCCTAATTTTTTTTTAAATATTTTAACTTGATATTTAGATATCATACCCATACCGATGTCGTTACAGGTCGTCACAAGCCCGAAAGTCTGACAATCAGTCTTACCAAGCGGTATCGTATTACCCAGTTACTGGGTTGTGGAGGTCAGATATGCAGTCGCTCCATGTAAAGTACTGGTATGCAGCTGCGTCCGGTGGTTAGACTGGAAGCCGACTCCAGCATAGTTGGGAAAAGGTTGGGCAGATAGATAATAAACCCGTCATGTCTGCGGAGTATTGTTCAGCACAACATTACATTAATTTAAGGATAGATAATTTAAGTTAAGGATCTATCTAAGGATCTAAATCAAAAAAAAAAACAAAAACAAACTAACAATAAAAAAATAACAAAACAACACAAACAAACAATATAATATAAAACAATTGTTGGCTAACCTAAATAAATAAATCTATAAGACTATACAGGCTGTTAAAGTAACTGCGTGCTATCATAGCTTAGGGTAGGTTCAGTAGCGATAAAGGAACCCAAGAAAAAAAAATAAAAAAAAATAAGAAACAAACAAAAAATGTAATTAAACTTAAAAAATAAATAAAAATAAGTATCTTTGTACTTTAACGGGCTTAGGGACCGTCAAAACTAAATTAGGTTGATCTTGCAATTTTTTTTTGTGTCTTCAGTTTTGTTTTTTATTTTTCCTGGGTTCCTTTATCGATACTGAACCTACCCTTAAGCTATGGAACGCAGTTACTTTAACACCCTGTATACACATATCACAGAGTTCATACTTACAGTAATTGATAGACGCTGAAATAAAGAGGTTAATAAAATATTTAGAAACTAGCAATGATAGTTGTTATAGCTAATAACCGGTGGTGTGTTTTGGTGATGATCAGAGGGGCAATTCTACTAATTTTAAGAACGTTCACAGTCTGAAGGCCAATTCTCGTAATTTAAAAGGTTCAAAATCTGAAAACCTGAAGACTGAGATGAGAGGGGCAATTTTACTAATTTTAAGAACGTTCAGTCTGATCTCAGTCTCAATCTGTCAAAAATACCTCTTATTTCCCTACATTTTGACAATTTTTTGACGTTTGTTTGTCGCCAAGATGAGATTGCGACTAGATTTTGAACGTTTTAAATTACGAGAATTGGCCTTCTGGTTTTTGAATTTATAATTTCGCATAATAATATCTAAGGTTGATAAAGCAAGGCCCGTATAATGTGACGGTCAATAATACATGATTTCCTCAAAGACCTCGGCAACCTGCATCAACCCTGACTTTTAAGCTAGTTTTATAAACTTGTTTGGTAATAATTGGAAAGATATAACGGTTTTCCTAGGATGGTGTTTCTAAAGTTCATTGGCCTTATTGTTCAAGATCAAGTCTATTACGTAATTGACTAGAAATGGCTCCACCGCGGCACCGTGACAAGACAATAGCACCGTGACAAGACAATATGTCACAAGGTTTTTATTTTGTTGGCAATCAACACAGAGCATGGTGGTGGGCGCCTGCCACGGTGGCGATTCCTTCTGCGACAAATAAGCAGATGGCCTTCCCGAGAGTAGAAAGAAAGAGAAGAAGAATATGAAGAAAAATTGTTTATTCTGCACAAACAAGACAATTTATAAAAATAAAAAAAATACCTAATACACACTTTAATACAAAGTAGCCAATAGTACATATTTTGAAACTAATAGATTTTAAATGATGTAAATATAAATATTCAAAATCTTAAAAGTTAAAAGTTTGACAATGTTGTCAATTGCTTGATGTCAGTGTCAGGGCTTGTCAGCGCAGGTCAAAGACAATACACTGTGGCAGAGATATAAAGTCCCCGCCACGAGAAGCTATAAATTTTGTAAACAAAGAACTTCTACTAAAAATATAACCCGACCAAGTGAAATTGTTCGTTAGTTTCGTATTACATGTATGTTACTTTCAGTTGATTGAATTTGGGATTATTTGTTTCGCTACGTAACTTAGTAGAAGTTCTTTGTTTACAAAATATATAGCTTCTCGTGGCGGGGACTTTAGGTATTGTTCATCGTCCCCTTTGGATAATTCTACAGAGGCATTGCAGCCGGCCGAGCACGGGCGTGTCAAGACGTTTGTGACAAGACATGATAAATTATGTCATGTCAAATTGTACTAGCATTTTATGACAAAAAGAATTTTCAAAATCGTTCCACAATTGACTGAACAATCGGTGAACAAACATAAAAAAAACATACAGCTGAACATATAACCTCCTCCTTTTTGGAAGTCGGTTAAAAACAGTTTTATCGCTCAAACTGCGATAAAATGTGTGACTCAATTCATGTCACAGTGGAAGTACTCGCCCCGCAGACTACTGATTGATGTCTCGTGTCACACTCGTGTGACTATACAGGGTCAAATTAAATTACCTAGGGAAACTCCGCAGACGTGATGGGTATCGATATCTAAACACGAAAAATCAAAATGAAAACGATTTTTTTGGGTCATCGACCGCTGGTTGTGTTGAGAAAATCAGTTTTTTTTATTTATCGCGTTTTGTTATCGATACCGTGTTATTCAAGTCTCTGAAAACTCAAAATAAAACTGATATTTCAGTGACTGCACTATCTGCGGCTGATGACCCCAAAAAAACCTCATCAATTATGTTTATCATATATTTAGATATATTCACCCATCACGTCTGCCGAGTTTCAAATTCAAATTTATTTATTTGTACATATAGGTATAATGTTGGTACATGATGTAATAAAATAAAATAACATATTGTGTATAGTAAAATAACATGAGTGTTTCGTAACCAACAACAATAATTACAGCGGCACCTCCAAACCTGAACATAACAAACACTGCTTGGCGCCAGAAATAGTGCACTTCCTAACCACAAGCGACCGTCGCACGAGTACGCGATCTTCGCACTCATTCATATGAATATGACATACAGGCGCGATCAATCAAATTGCGTATATACGTCAATATTTAGGTAAATGCCCGCGTATTCGAGCGACAGTCGCTATCGGTTAGGACGCAGGGATAGACTTTATCGACAATCTACATAAATCTGTGTCACATGTCACTGTAGTATGAACTAGTATATATCATTTAAATAGTAGGTACTATATGCTACCTGCTGATACCGAAGCGAAGGTAGCATGTTAATGGCACTTAGTCGTCGTCCCATATTCCGGACAATTAGCTGACAATACTAGATAATGATCGCAGGCGACAGCCGTCTGTTATTTTACATAGGCACTGCTCTACTGGGAGCTAAGATATATGGTTTTTTTATAGCTCCAAAAGATATTAAAATTTTCACGGTCAAATTTAAAGAAACAAAAAAAAACAACATTTTGAAATCACCAATGTAGCAGTTAACCGTTGCTAATCAGAAAACGGTACCTCAGCCTAGCTTCATGCTAGCATCGCTTACACTGGAAGTGCCAAGCAGGTAACAGCCAGTGACGTAATCGCAATGACAACACGTAAGTCGTAAAACAATTTGTATTCAGTCATTATTCAAACGTAAGAGATGGGCGAGTATTCAGCACTGACAAAACATGGAATTTTAGCGAAAGGGTCAATTGTTCAAGTATTCTTTAATCCGTAGGACATTGGCATTTATGGTTTTGAGATACATTACATCTCACGATAGGTATAATAATTATTACATTGCTTCGAGGAAACAGGCGTGGCAGGTTATGTTGTGTTAGTAGGAATTTCTAAGGATCATAGTCATAGCATACCATAACAAAGAAGGGGAAAATAAAAGAGACGAATCCTCCACATTGATGAAGATGACGATGAAACTAAAGTGCTTGATGAGGAACAAACCTTGATGACTAGCAAAACGTTTTACTACCATATAAACTATTTTCGTTTAGCTAACAAAATAGAGAGAGATCAATCAAATTGCGTATACACGTAATATTTAGGTAAACGACCGCGTATTCGAGCGACAGTTGCTATCGGTTAGGAGGCAGGGATAGACTTTATTGACAATCCATATAATTCTGTGTCACATGTCACTGCAGTATGAACTAGTATATATAATTTAAATAGTAGGTACAAAACAATAGTATCTGAAATTTGTAAGTTGGATTAATTGACATCGCTGATTGTAAATACCTCAGAACAATATTGTTCTTGTTGGTTGTTGTTGGTAAATACATTTGAACGCCATTTTATGGCAGGATATGCTGAAACAAGTTTACTGTAACACCTTATGTACCATATTCTAGCAAATAAATATTTTTGATTATGATTTGATTTGAATCAACTCGGCGTGTCGCAGTCAACTGCTGGATATAGGCCATAGATGGAGGGAGATAAGAGACACAGTTTCTATGAGCTGAATATAATTAAACAAGAATAATATGGTACAGCGTTTTAATGACCTTTATGATTTGTCATTAAGGCTACACTTGACAACTGCATCCGAGGGAATCCCGAAGATATATTTGAGTCGATGCCAAGTATTTTAATATAAGTCTGCGTAAATCCGTCAGTATTACAAAATTCAATGTCATTGTAAACTCCGATGATATTTTCGAAGGAAAAAAAAGACTGTTGTTGAGGATTAGAAATAATAATCTTACAATAATGGTTTTTATATTAAAATAAGACGTTATTTAGGTACTTAAAGCAACTAAGGTTCATCGTAATCACGCTAAGTAAATAGTTAGAAGCAGCAATATCCAATACGGTAGAGTAATGCAGAAAAAAGGAGTTCTAAATAAAATTGCAGATCACAGAACTTTGATAATATCCAGTAGCCACCATGATCGGCCTGAGACTAAACCACAAAACGAAAATACAATGATCTTAGAGCCCCAAAAGAGCAGAAAGCCAAATAAAACTGTCTAACTCAGATGGATTCATTACTATTGCCCTTTACTGAACTCGCTGCAAACATTACCCGCTGATCAAAAGTAGATAAACATCAAACGAATTTATTCATCCGGTGTACAATAAAGCAATTGTGGAATCGTTAATTGTTTTGTCTCTCATTGGATTGGATAAACAAAACAAAAAATAAATAATTGTCTACTAGCCAAATGATCTTGCAAAAAGATAAGAAATTGTGTATTCATACGATGTAGTGCGTAACGAAAAAAATACACAAGATAAGAAATGTTTGACTGCAATCTTGTAAGACCTAGGATATACTCAAACTCAAAACATTTATTTCAATTAAACCTATTACAGGCACTTTTGAATTGTCAAAGAGTCGGTCAGTTAGTCAGAAAGTTGAAGCTATTTGCCCATTCCAAAACGTAGATCTCTATGGAGAAGAACAGGCAAGAAACTCCAAGGACACTCTTTTAAATTAAAATATTACAAAATCCTGGGTACATTATTCTTGTTGCTTCTATATCTGAGAACAATGTAAAAAATTAAATTGCTTTTTAAAAAAAAAACAATTCAAAATATATGATTAAAAGATTACAAATAAGCCCTGGCAGTTAAGAGAAGACCAGTCTCAACTGACGGCGCCCGTTCACGAACATGACATCTATAATATATATAATGACATCATAATCAAACAGTATACGTAGAACTTGACTAGATTCAATCTCTACCAACCGCGTTATCACTATCATCAACAGTACATAACAACCAAGAGGTACCCAAAAAATCAGCGAAAAGACAAAATATACTAGAATTTAAAACGTAGACTGGCATCTACTGGCATTATCAAATCAGCTGATGTTCAAGGGTTTCACATCATTCATTCATTCATTCATCATTCATTTCCGATTTCGAATCACAAGCACATGACTTGTACCACAAAATTGCAACATAATTTTTCTCGACAGAGGTTATCCACCATCCTCATTAGATGTCGCTTATGTAATGACTACGCCACATTTCATGGTACCTGGTTACGTTCTATGTACTCGATAAACTATTACTATTAACGTCTCTATTTTGAACGTAATAATGTTCATAATTAAAGGAAATGCGGTCGGTTTAGCGAATAATTTTGGTTATTATTTTTGTACAGCTTTTGCAAGTGACTTTTACGGGTGATAGATAATAATTGTCTTATTTCCGGATTAAAAATATTTTTGTGCTTTCTTTGTAAGTAATTACAAGTGATTTTTTTTTTGATTCACCTGGCTGGTTGTATATTTCAAGATTAATTCTTGGGTGGAAAATTCTTATCGCTGAGGTCTGAGTAATAGGAAAACAATATTTGAAGGTATTGTTATGGATTTTTTATGTAACCATATACAGCGAGCCGCTACAGAGGCGACATTAATTTAACACACGTATACAGTTTCGCCTTTACGTTTTATGAAAATATTTTAATTTCATTAAACATTATTATTTATTGATTTATTTACAATTTTCTAAAATAGCATCTTGGAGCAACCTGTACCTACTTAAATAACCGTGTAACACAGAGGTAATTAGCCGGAGTCATGGATCATAACATCGAATCAATGAAATTAAATCAAATAACGTGCAAGGAGTAGGCGAAATATTATTATTATTTATTATAATTTCAGACAACATTGATCCATTACATTGAAATGAAGGAAAGAGAGAGCTTTATTTTTTTTTTTTTGTTTTTTTTTAATATTTCAATTTATAATTATTTATTTATTTATAAGTTTTATTCAGAACATTAATTCCATATACAATTGTTAGTAAAGCTTAAAACTATGTTAGTACTTATACCTACATATTAAATTAAATTAATATAAAGATCTAACATTAAAAAGGACCACACCAGCTGTGTACCTTATTCCAGTGCCCCACAATATTATAGGAAGCTCAATCCTTTCCGTTATTGTGTTTAGAAGGTCGTTGGAGCATTATTATATATTTATTATCATAATATAATATATAAAAAAAAAATAAAGTAACATAATTTTTTATTTTTATTTTTACGTAATATATTAAACAAAAAAAAATATGATTACTGGCCACTTGCCGTAGCAGTGAGTCAAATTAATGTCGCCACTGTAGCGGCACGCTGTATATTTCCCTCATCATCATCATTCTCTTGCTCTTACCCCAATTTATTTGGGGTCGGTACAACGTGTATTTTTCTTCCATATTTTTTTTATTAGTTGTCATCTCGATCACTCCTTTTCTATCCATATCATCTTTCACACAGTTCATCAATCGTTTCTGTAATCTTCCCCTACTCGTATAGCCATCCACATTCATTCCTCAGCATCACATGCCCTCACCATGACAACCTATACCTAACCATAGTTTCCTGATCTTTAGCCTGATCAGTAGAGATCGGATATTCGGATGCATATTTACCTAAAGTACGTTTTTTCCCCGGCAAAGGATACAAAGTATGGAAACAGCTTCTTAAAATATTTTTTTTTTCCGGGATCGCGAGGTTTCAGTAATATCAGTGTGTAGTGTAGGTAAACAATTTTGTATTCCCTAAGTATGACAAAAATTTCTTATCTAAATAAACCTGGCAATAATTTTGTGGAAAATATAACACTTTTGAAAAACACTATTAATATTTCTTCAAAACCTTTTATTCTAAAATGAAATATATTTATTCAGGGATCCACAGTACAAAAGTTTGTCCTGGAAACCGACACTTTTTCCCGTACTGAAGCGCACTCCATACTAGTCAACTCTCAAACTTTAGGTGAATATGCATCCGGATATCCGATCTCTATACTGATCAGTTACCTAATAATTTATCAACAACAATAATCAAAGTAACACGTGAGGTTGAATAACAGCTTAATTTTTTTTTTATGTCAATCCCAAATTATACTTTTTTACTGTCTCATCTTTTTAGCACTCATAACCGTGACGAAGCATGTGCGTATGTTTGTGTACACATAACTGCAGAAACGTGACCCGGCGAGAACTGAATGATGATATATCATTAATGAGTGAAGGTCAGCCGATTAGCTGTAATTCAACCGACGGTAATTTCCGACAGTTTGCAGTCTCGAACCGAAGGCTTTGTTATCAAATTGTCATATTTACATAGTACCTACACAGGATGCACGTGGATAAACTGACGACTTTTTTTTTTTTTTTGGGTTGCAAGTGTTCAAATAACTTCTCCCGCTCTGGGCGGAGCGGGAGGGCGTGTCAGACTTTTACTAACTAAAACCCACCCGTATTCCTTCATTTGCCTGTGTGCCAGGGCCACGATATCCCTTTCAGACAAACTCGCAACCCTGGCAGGCATTGGCCCTAACGGACCCCGTCAGTTGGTACTGACAACTATTTGAGGCGCGCGTGGAATACAACGCGCCGTCGACCCGGGCCTGGTCATAAACTGCCGTCGACCCGGGCCTGGTCATAAACTGAAGTCTACCGTCATTGTCTAGGAATATGCGAAGTCGAATGACTATGACAGACGAAAACCAGCATAGAAAGTTCTAGATAATGAGAATGCCGGTTTATCAGCTAAAATAAGTAAGGCACAATTTTAAGATTATGGAAAAGCCAATTAGAGTTGATATGGACTACATGAAGCTTAGTGACCGAGAAATTAAGCAAAACCGGAAAACCTGCCTGGGCGTGCAGTCTCGGCACAGATAGCGATCGCTGTACGACCGAATTCGGTCACAAAGTCCTAATGACGGTCAAAATTGCTTGATAAGCAGGAAAAAATCACAATCTTGTCAAGCATTTTTGACCGTCTAGGGACTCCATTAGGACTTTACGACTGAATTCGGTCGTAAAGCGATCGCTATGTATGTCGCGACTGCTGGGTCTGTTAATTTGTTTTTAATCAAATTAATTTTTATTTGTCGGTAAATAGACATATCGTTGTATAAGAAATAAAATAACTTGAGAAGATATAATTATTAAGGGAAAAAACGTACATCACACTACACAGCCATTCTCTTTATTTCTGATAAAACTATAACAATTACAACAATAATTACGTAACATTGAAACTAGACAACTGGCGTCAGGTAGGCGCCACATAAGTTATTTTACACAGTCTTCGTCTTCGTAAATCGTCAACAGTCATTAAATCTCAAAAATTCACTTACCTTTACTACCCTTTTAAACAAAGATATTAATTTAATATAAAACTTAAAAGAACTAACAAATAACTAAAATATTGTAATCTATGCGCTAACTCAAAACAAAATATTACTGTACAGAGGCCAAACATTCTAGGTGGTGATGGTTACACAGCTATATACATAATATTAGTGTATGGTCTAACTTATAAGCAGACAGACAGACAGACACCGGGACAGGTGAAACTAAATATTGTTATTACGAGTTATATTGGTTTTTTAGATTTCGTTGAACATAATTATTATAACAGAAGATGCTATGGAAGACCTTAATTGTGATAAGCTAGTTATATACACTTTAAGGATGGAAATCAAATTAATTTGGTGTAAACCCTATGTAGGTATATGTTTGTGGTTGGGTAGAGGTAGGTTAATGATGAATAATTTGTCGTTGTGTTCAGGTTTAGAGATATCGAAGGTGGTTGACTAAACTTTATTTGACGATGCAAAACCATTCTGAAGGTTCAACTACCTTCAAGATGAGTCGACCGCGTATGTTGTCCTCAACATATTCACTTGATTTTTGTTCATTTTTGTTTCCACAGGCATTCTGTTAACGCACTTTTTAATTTACAATTTGCTCAACCATAATGGTGATGAGGTACCTACGCTAGCCATAGTTTACGTATTATACAAAAGAATCCAATTCCCACAATTAAATATTACAAACGCGATGACAGACAGTTTACACGCTATGGTTCCCAACGGAATAGATGTTTCACACTCATAGAATTCCATACTCATACTAGGATTTCCTGAAAACTCGAAAACAACGGGATTATAATGAACGCAAATAATATGCACACAAATGAAGTGAATCAACTTAATATCTAAAATCTGTAGGTCAAACAAAAACTTGCTTTAATGTAATGCAAAACCTGACACAGATTTAATTTTATATCTAAAATCTCGAGATAAAGAGGGTGTACACTACAGATTGGGGGTTTAATAAACCCAGTAAACGAAAACAGATAATGATGATTTAAAAATATAAAACTTTTTGTAAAAAAATATAACTGACTTCCAAAAAAACACTACAAAGTGAAAAATAACTTTAATTTCGGAAGTCGGTGTCTTTGGATCTGTATTTTAGTTTTTTGCCACCGACTTCCGAAATTAAAGTTATTTTTCACTTTGTAGTGTTTTTTTGGAAGTCGGTTTTTTTTTTACAAAAAGTTTTTTATGTTTCACTTTTAGTGGGTCCGTTTTTAATTTATCTAAGTTACAATCACCTTTTATAAAATATTGTTTTTCCCGATGCTGGGACGTTAATTGTTGAGGAGTTCACCTGGTAAGAACCAGGAGAACTGCCACTCACCATATGCATTGTGACGAGCATAAATTGCTTAGCAACCATAATAAAGTACCTAATCAAATCGCAACCCGTTAAATACTTATTATTATGTTGTTCCGGTGGCCATCGGTGGTCTCCATCATCAGTTCCACTTCACCAAATGGTGATTTTCGGGAACAAATACACAAGTTACTATAAAAAATACCCAAATCGCTATAGGTTTGCCTATAAAATTCGAGGGTTTCCCTCGATTTCCATGAGATCCCCTCATCAGATTCTGATTTGGTGGCAATGGGACCACCTCGAAACCATACCCTTTCAAACAAAAAATATTTTTTTAAATCGGTTCATAATTGACGGAATATTGGTGAACAAACATTAAAAAAAAACATACAGCCGAAAGAAAGAAAGAAATTATTTATTTGCTGATAATACCGATATAGCCTCCTCTTTTTTGGAAGTCAGTTAAAAATCTAAATAATTTTACTCTATCAGTAGATGCTGTAGATGATTAATTCTATTTATATGATAAAGAAGAGGAGCCAGACGATCTAGTTGCAATATTTAACGGTAAACTAACGATCGAACATTAAAATATTCACGGTGTTTATCGCCGGCTTTCTACTGACCCTTATTTCACTTCGTCCGTTAAGTGGGCCACTGTCTACCATTGTTCATAGAAAATAGTGTTCGATCAAATTCTTTTATAAGCAAAGTGCGGTCATGGGTGCGCCAGTTGATTAAAACGTGTGAATAAAATGTTCTTGACTTTTTTGCAAAGGCTGTATTATCTACTTGGTCAGCAGATTGTTAAGTTTTAGTTAACTCAATATGTAAATGTTACTCGATATTACTGCAATTATGTAATTAGTGCACTTTTCCACTATTCTGTCTTTTGCAAACTGCGCGAATTCAGTAATTTTTGTAACTACTTTTATTTAGCTCTTAACAAAATTTTATTTAACTTTGCTACTTTTTAAATAATCGCAACTATCATGAATTCATAATTCATGAATTAGTTATAAAAAGATTAATCGGTTGAAGGACACTGAACGAGACACAGTTGAAGTTTTATTGTTAGTACGTCTGGGGGCGTTTAGTCTCCCGCAAAGTATTATGTTAAAACAACTGACCAATTCTTCGATATCCCGGGCAAACCATGTAAGGAAAGGTGCCAATATCATGTATAATTTGATTTAGACATACGTTCGTGCATGCAAATTGTTTGGATTTCACATTCTAACTGATATGTAAATACTTGTATGTATATCGTATGTGAATCAAACATCTTGAGTCGTGTTGTAAGTTAGTTCGTGGTGAAACGAAGTAACATGATGGCATGGATCTGAAAGTCAATGAGTCAAGGGAAAGTCCTTGTCTTGACTTTGATCCTATTTTCAATCAGATGACCACGTCTCACTAGCCTTTTTAACCCCTGACGAAAAAAGAGGGCTGTTATAAGTTTGACCGCTATGTGTGTGTGTCTCTGTCTGTGGCACCGTAGCTCTTAAACGATTTGGATGAGGTTTTTAAATTTGAAAGCAGGTTTTCTAGCGGTGATTATTAGATATGTTTTAACAAAATCGGTTCAGCCGTTTCAAGGTTATCCACTCCTTTGTTAGCTGCGGTAGGGATCGTAGACGCATAATGGGTGTTTACTTTACTTTTACACTTAAGTGTGAGGGCTAAGTAACAATAAAATTCAAGCAATTCAATGTTATTATAATTTCTCTAATATATTAATATGCTAATGTCATGCATACCTGTTTGCATGGTTACTGAAGTGCCAATTTTAGATGTTATTTAATTTTGAATTGTATTCTTCTCACATACTTGTATTTCTACAGGGTTATTTTTAAAACGTCAATAACCTCTTAAGGGGTCATTGTACTCATCATTATGAACAACTTTTACTATGGGACCAAAACCGAAATCACGAAAAAAAAACCAGCGGTTCCCTACATTTATGTTCAAATAATTCGTTAAAATGTAGGGAACAGCTGATTTTGTTTTCGCGATTTCAGGTTTGGTCCCATAGTAAAAGTTGTTCATAATGATGAGTACAATGACCCCTTAAGAGGTTATTGAAGTTTTAAAAATAACCCTGTAGAAATACAAGTATGTGAGAATTTGCGTTGATAAATAGTATAGCTGCAGTACAGTGATGTGTACACAGTAACCGTGACACGCAATATCAATACTAAATTAAACATTTGGAACACATTGTGTTTGCAGATCGGGATTCCCGAGGCACAGCTATATTTAATCTAGTTGCCAGAAAACAGTCAATTGTTTTCTCAAATGGTGTATTTTTATTGTCATTTGTTTTTCCAGTTTTATTCTAGCTACTACACATATAATAACTATAATGCCAAAAGATTATATCAAGTCGCTACGTTGATAAAAAAAACTGATTTCAACTCAGCTCAGATATACTTTATTTTTTGCCCCCTAATCAAAGTTTTTGATTCTAATTGGTTTTTAGAAGAGGTTTAAAAGGTCAATCAAGATCGATTCCAAATTGTTGGTTAGGTCAGTAGCAAAGAAAAGGACTGCCCAGAGATATATTGATAACACTAAAAACCGATGATGGCGTCTAAGACAAGCCAATTTCTATAGATAAAATATATTTTTTTGTTACTATATCGAATTTGATTAATTTGTGGATACAGATAATGGGGGCTAGAAAACGTTATATCATATAAATAATATATAATATAAATAAATAAGCCTTTATTTCTTCCATATCTTACATAGTAAATTACATTTTAAATAATATAAATGTTAATAACAATAAAACGTAATAACAAGATCAAATTAAATTAATTGACCAAGCTTCATAGAAGTGATGGGTTATTCTAATGATTAATTACGATAAAACAAAAAAAAAACTAAACTCATCATTTAAAATAACTGCAATGCGGATTACGGGGTCAACGGTTGTCGGTAGTAACACTACTTACATGAACGTCTGTGATATTTCACAATGTAAGTAATTAAACCAATAATCGACCATGAAATATGTACCTGGCTATATTATTATTAATTGACTTCAATTTAATTTCTGTTTTGTTTTGTTGACATTATTTTGTTTGTATTTTATTTTAATTTATGTAATAATTTGCACGCCCTAAGGTAGACTGTAGCCGATCTCATTAATTTATGTACAACATCTTATACCTGTACCTACATTCATAGCAAATAAAGTACTGATTCTGATTCTAAAAGACTATGGGCATTATCGGCCCCAAAATTTAAACTTAGTCAACAGACTTGAGACTTATTTCATTTAAAAGGTCTTGGCTTACAGGCTTACTGATAATTGTTAACTATGGCAACGACCGTCAATAGTATGGGGTTTTTCAGGAAATGTAATGGTACTAGGTACCTGCTTGTAGTACAAAATAAGTAATTATGATTTTTTTTAAATAAGCGAATATCGTATTGGTTTTTACTTTAGGTATGTCGTATTGTATTTTAGTAAAATATTTAATGAAGTTCTGTAGGTTCAGAACAGATTTTTTTCTCCAGAATGGCACCCTCAGTTTGCTACCAATTTCGATAGACGGCGTTGTTAGTTTGAAACGGGAATCCTGAATCGCGCTATGGTTTCGTTAACAATTTTGATATAATTATTATTATAGTGGGTGATACTTGTCTGTGTAGTGCCGGACGTAAAGAATAGCACCGCCCTATTTCTTCCCGTGGGTGTCGTAAAAGGCGACCAAGGGACTTACTATAGAATGGGCAGCAGCGTTTTCTATGCATTTTAACAACATACTGCGATCGCCAACCCGCCTGCCACGCGTGGCGATTATGGCAAACCGGGTTTAGGGGAGGCCTATGTCCAGCAGTGGACGTTTTTCGGCTGAAATGATGATCCTTACCACTCCCACTATGGGAGTGGTAAGGATTTGTCTTCTGCTTACCGTGCAGAGTGAGTCCACGCTATAAATTATATTTTTTAACGTTGTGCACCGGGAAAGGTGTACAACTTATCTCATCGTCATCATTTCAGCCAAAAGACGTCCACTGCTGGACATAGGCCTAGCTAAATAAAATCAGCTGTTCCCTACATTTATGTTCTCATAACGATATCGATTTCGGGTTTGGTCCCATAATAATAGTTGTTCATAATGATGAGTACAATGACCCATTAAGAGGCTGTGCGTTAATTCTGGGACATGTTGTATAAACAAAAAAAAAAACAAATAAAAAAAAATATACCGGGTCCATATTTTAATCATTGAATTTACTTTATACTTTTCTTTGAGAAAAGACAATTCGGTCGGAATCTATTAGTCTGTCCGATTTTTGTTTGTTGGAACGAAACTTCACAGACTTGATGGTTATCGCCACCAGTAACCACAATAAAACAAAAAAAAACGGGTTTGGGCTCACACGGGCCACATTTACTGCCAGTGAGTGTACTTACAAAGTGACATTGTGACATATGTCTTTCTATACAAAGTGACATTTATTTTCTTCAGTGTTCTGTGTTTTTATCATTTTATCTATCATTTCTTCCGTTTCTACAATGGTCATACTACGTGTACAAATTTTACTGATACGGTCTCAATAATTGTATGCATACAGATTACAAACGATAGTTATCGTACCTCGATATGCTGTGCTTTGACGAGTCGATTGCCTGTTGCTTACTCATTTACTCTATTATGTTTGATCACTCGTATCGATCGTCAAAAATTTAATTTAGCAAATCTGTAGGTCCCTTAACGCAATCTCACATTGTATTATTATTGTCAATGAAAAGGTTTGGTTGATTCTAGTTTCCGCAACCATCAAGGTTGATGGACAGACGAGATACAAAATCAGAAATTCTCTGCTACACAACTGACCAGTTTTAAAACAATGCATCCTTGTCACTGAGAAATCTCTGAGAGGAAGTAACTAAGGTCATTTACTCTTTTTGCTTTTGCTAATAAACTTCAAATTAATCACTAGATTCTTATTAATTATGTAGTGTCCTTTACTGCAACACTGATCTTCTCGATAATGTCCTATTAGAATATCTAAAAGTTTAACATTTTAATTAAGTATTAAAACGT
Organism: Tiliacea aurago; assembly: GCA_948098905.1. Taxonomy (NCBI): domain Eukaryota; kingdom Metazoa; phylum Arthropoda; class Insecta; order Lepidoptera; family Noctuidae; genus Tiliacea; species Tiliacea aurago. Next base: position 22,139,942 of record OX402591.1, read on the forward strand.
TCGGCAAATAACTGAGCAGCCATTTAAGGCGACGATAACCGACTTTTAATGATTTTATACTGAAGATCACGTCTTTTATACTGAAGATCACGTCTAAACGAGTAGTGTTAATGATTTGAAAAAAATATATGATAAATTAGAGGATTTTCTCAACAACTTAATGTGAATATTTTAGATTATGTGAATATTACATGGTGAAATTAATTTGTAAAGTTATGTCTAACGCGGATAAAAAACTGAGAATGGCGCAAAATCTACCAAGCGTATTTTTCTGAAACCTTCACCAATTTAAAGGTAATTTAATTATTGATATTTTACTGTACGCGTTTTATTAAAATACCTTTTTTTTGTGTATAATAAATTATTAATGCGTCAAATTGGGGACAGCGCTCCTAGATGGGCGAGTCCTATTACTGGCTGTACGTACGACGCGTTGCGTGAGCTCAGTACAGAACACGCAAGCTAACCACTCACCACTGCCTCAAGCTATGCACACTGGCATACATAGAAATTAGTTACAGCGGTCAAAAGATTACAGACACAGGGGATTTTTGGAAATGTTATTAAAGTTAGTAAACTATAGAAATATGCCTGTAATTTTATCTTCATAGTAGTAGTATATTGACATAGTAATAACACTTGAGCAATAATGATAGTACCACTTAGCCAGATGATCCCATTCCCACATGGCCCTGCTGCCAACTAACTATTGTTAAACTTGGAAAGCCTGTAATATTAACCACCTTTGTAAGGATACAAGAATAGCCTCTTTATACAAGAAAGCCTGTAATTTCGAATGCAATTGTGCTCTTTAACCCCGGCACATGTAGATATATTGCATGATGCAGCCAGGAATGCCGATGCACCTAACGCTTGCAACACCGATTTACTCATGCTCAATCCATTTAATACAGATTCCTCCGCTCACATTTCACATAAATGTCAGTTCAGAACTTACCTACTAATGTATGGAAAAAGACGAATGTATCAACTGATAAGTAATCATTGAAATTTGAAGACATGTGACGTCCACCAACCCAGACTATATGGCCCAATTCCTGTCACACAGACGAGGCCAATACCTATACCTACCTGTATATAATTATATATGACTAGAAAAGGAGTAACTTCAGAGGTTAATAGATATATATAGAAGAAGACATGCTACTTCGATGTCAGATAAATTTGAATATGGGCAGAATGATGATGATGTCTTAAAAAAAACGAAGGGTATTATCGAGGATCTACATGACGTAAACAAGGATCCACATGTAATAAATGTTGTCGGTGTGCTAGTGCTGAATAGCACGGCTTGTTGGCCTTGAGGCAAGTTTAGTCTCTGTTTGCTATCTACTCTGGTATATCGTTAAAGTATCTATTACAATCATAATATGATGTGACATTGAATATTATAGATGTATCACAATGACAATGTGTGTGACAATGTTTGATGTTCTCATTGAGGGCGTCCCCCCAGATCTCACTTTTCCTGATCAAGAATCTGTACCTTGATGGCACTACCTTTGTGAAACTGGAAAACAAAAATCGCAGGCTTTCCTTAAGGAGCGGGGCATGCGTCACGGCTATTGTGTTGCCAAACTTATTCAACCTCTACAGGGAGCATTTTATGAGAGAACGCTTGATGTTTGGCATGGCGGAATTATTATTGATGGTGAAAGACTCACGAATCTAAGACATACCTACGGACGATTCCACTATAGTTGCGTCGAGCGAGGAAGAGATGGCGGATCTACTGAAATGTATTACAAGCAGAAAGCGTTTAACTTGGACTCAAGATCAACCATACCAAGACAAAAGAAATGGTGGTAGACTGTGATCATCTTCTTCCGAGCCCAAATCTACTCGACGGCTATGAGAAACTAAGCGAAATTTTGTATCTTGGGTCTTTGATAAAAGAAAAAATGAAGACCGCATAACTTGGAGACGGGTCATATGTAGTCGCGATTACTCGCGATCCTCTGCATTGGGGGAACGACGAAGAAGAGAGAGAGATGTATCGACTGTTAAGCAAGAAGTGTTTTTACGAGAACAAAACGCGCGTGCGCGAGCTTGTTTTAATAAGTGTGTCATCTTCTATTCGGGTGGTATTTGCCTATAATTACTTGACACAATTTATTTCTGTGGGAGTCATTCTATTTTGGGAAGTGTCCTTCATCGTGTAATAATTTATAAGCTTTATGGTGGTCAGAAGACAGTTATAAATAGATAAGCATTCCAGCAATAAATAAAATGAGTTTTGCTCCCAAATCAATGTCAAATTGCGATAAATAAGTTTAAAATGCCCAATGGCTATGCCCATTTGCCCATCACGAATCGTTTTGTTAGTCATGGTAAATTGTTTATTGCCAAGCTGATTCTTCTCACTTACAGGTATAAAGTTATCCGTGAAATCATGGGAATGTCATTTCATTCTAAAGTCCTTATTTTATTCTTGCCGAAGATTTTCGAGTCAATTCAGCGGGGTAATAAATTGCGTAACACACTATCAGTGGCAATGGGTTTTATTTTGACAGTTCAGCAACATTCATTGCATTATTTACGTTGTTGAGCAGACAAATTTTTCGAACATATTATATGAAGCAATGGATGTACAGACGCCAGCAGTTCAAGCTACCCGAAAGTGTAAAATTTTCTCAATCAACCTTGAACCTTATGCTGTAGGGATAAAATTGAAAATCTATTAAAGAAATTTAACAGATTGTGGTAGCTTGATGTGCTGGCGTCCGGACTTTGTGATTGATAGTGTTTCGCAATTAGGGTGCAGGCCAGGTAATACTACATGCTAGTCTCAGGTTTGGGACAACTGCTTAACGTGGTACTGGAAACCCAATATTGTATATCAACCCTAAGATAATCTTGCTTTTTCCGAGATAATCTTGGGGTTAATATAAAATATTGTGTTTCAAGTACCACGCCAAGAAGCAGTTGTCCCAAACCTGTTCATAAAAAATGTCGTGTTTGGTGTTGAAGTACGATATTTTATACACAACCCCAAGATAATCTTGCCTTTCCCGAGATAATGTTTATATTCTCGAGATACTCTTTCTATTCCCGAGGTTTAAGTTTAATATGGTCTTTCGAACAGGAAAAAGCAAGAGCTTTATCAGTAATTGTGAAGTACCGAAGACTAATAGATTGTCTTATCACTCATCATCTGCCCTGCCTTTTCCCAACTCTGTTGGGGTCGGCTTCCAGTCTAACCAGAAGTAGCTGAATACCTGTATTTTACATGGAGCAACTGCTAATCTGACCTGCACAACCCAGTTACTGGGTAATTCGATACCCCGTGGTAAGACTGGTTGTCAGACTTTCGGGCTTCTGACGACTCGTAACGACTGTCAAATATCCACGAATGACAGCCGGTTAATAACTTAATGGCTTAACGTGCTTTCCAAGGCATGGAGGGGTAAAGATGGTCAACCAACCACGGACCAACCGCGGTAAGCGTTAGCTTCAAGCCCACTGTCTGAGAGTATGTGATTGTCTCCTCACTACCATTCGAAATTCAAGCAGCATAGTGACTCACTGGTGATAAAAACTTTCACTGATGAATGCACGAAAGACTCGCGATAACCTTGACCTCGAAGATTTACGTCATCGGTTCCAAACAACGCGCTTCTTTTGTTTTTTTTTTAAACAGCCAGTGCTCCACTGTGGTTCTATTCAGTGCATAAATATAATAATAACAAAACTTTTTGCTGTTGTTCTAATGTGTAAATCTGGCCATTAAGCATTAGATGCAAAAAGTTATGACGCGCTGAAGATTTGAATTGATAGAAGCTGTGGTTTCCTTCTTGTTATTTTTAGTGTTAGCTCTCGGGGATTTTCAGCTACTTATTTTAGTTTTATAATTTATGGAATTTTCAAGGGGAATCGGATTTTCGCAAAAAATATATTGTTTTTTGATTTGGAGCCGGGACGTTTTTATGTGGATGATTTATGGATGATTGAATTCTTGTGTTAAGCTCTCAAGTCACGTACAGTAAAATAGTTTCTGTTCTCTAATATTACAACGAAGTATGTAGTTTCAAAAATAAAAAGTTTTTAAGTGCTATGAATCTAAGATGGCTTTGATTATCGAGACTGGAACGGGCTACTACTGGGCCCGATGCCGAATGTGATATACGGTCTCCTTTTCATAGATATAAGATCTAAGTCCTAGAAGTGAGGACTTACAAATTATGTCTTTACATAATTTTGATGTGCAATAGAAGTTCCTCAATATCTGAACCACCATCTTCATAAGAATATAGTATTAAAACACCATTTCCATGTCGCGGTGTGTAAGCACAACTTAAGTGATTATTCTAAGGTTGTGTCCTCTTTGTTCAGTGAATCAAAAACAACGGGGTTTTTGTCAAGTCACTTATGATTATCATGTTTTACAATAACGGAATATTATGAGGTTGATAATGAAGTGTGGAGAACGGGTGGAGATTTTGGCTTTTGGGAAAATAGTCATCTTGGGGAAAAGCTTAAGCCCAAGGCTTAGGTTTTTCCCCAAGATGACTTACATCGTTAGTAATTAATTAATTTAATGTCTTTGGAACACATACATCTAAACAAAACAGAATAAAAATATCAAGTGTGACTGGTGTAACAGTCTACAATTTGCTTTGCCAAACTTTATGATGTGTGAATCCTTACCTTTGTGTTTTGAAGTACCTAGTCAAACGGGTCCAGACATTTTGATTGCTAAGATGTCAATATTTTCTCTTTAGTTTTGATTTTGTATGGTGTAACTTAGGCGATTTGGGGACTTTGACGTGTGTTTTATGATTTTTTCTTCTCTGAATATAAATAAAATAGTGAAGATTACGTTCCATACAAAGCTCATCTCAAAATAGCCTTCATTCTCCGAAATATAAAAAAAAACTCTTTTTTTTAAAGCGATTAATTTGAGTTCAGTTTTTTCCAACTGGTTCTAGTACGTGCCAGTCTCTGTTTTCCTGTTCATAATAATTAATAGGTTCTTTCTTGAACATATGCACGATGTTAAAATATGCACACAGTGTAATTACGTAAGAATCTTGTACGTATAATGAAGATTCATTAAATAGGAAGGTTATCAAAGACGAGGTTATTACAAGCTTTTTAAAAGATCAAGATTTGCAAGGTTTTTCCGTTTTTGAGATGGAAATATATATTTGAACAGTACCTACTGGGGATTCGCTTATTTGCTGCAGTGTACATTAGAAAAAAGAAAAGGCAATCATTGTAATTAATTACTGTTCTTGCATAGTCCATAGGTAAACGTGACATTTTATCTTGATTAAGACTTTTTACTATACATATACTAGAGAATGGGCAGCAGCGTTCTCTATGCATTTTAACACCATACTGCGATCGCCAACCCGCCTGCCAAGCGTGGCGATTATGGCAACACCGCCCCCACCCCCATTGGGAGAGGTCTATGTCCAGCCGTCTTTCGGCTGAAATGATGACTATACATATAAAAAGGTGTTTACTAAGGCATGTTTTCTGGCCGCCACTGTTTGTAGGTTCTAAAAGTTTTGTTTTACAATTAATATTATTAATATTTATACCTAATTAAAGATAATGAAATAAGTAGATATAACAATATTTAAAAATATTTAATCGTGTACCTATTAATTAAATTATACATTTTATAGTTAAGTAATGTCACAGTTGATTGTTAAAAACTCATATAAATATTGTGTATCGAAAACCGACGAATAACTAAAAACAGCTGTGTATAGGTACAAGTATTGAATAAGTCATACCTTAACGCTTTGTAATTGTACCGGAGTACAGTAAGGCCCATATCCAGCAGAACAATGAACAGTTGAACAAACATAACCGTCGTCGGCACAAACAATTTTCGAAAGAAGTTGAAAAATATGGATGTTACTTTTTTTTTTTTTCCTTCTGGCTTCGCACGGTTTGTGCATTCAGCCAATGTCACGTTTTAGTTCTTGTATAGTATTGATGAAATGAATTATAAATGCATGATGATGATATCCCCGCCCACTCCCCTTGAGTTTCAGTAAAGATGTGGCACTTTACTGAGACCTCACGCGGACTGCTTGAGAGAACTTGAAGCGAAGTTGCACTGTTTTGTTTCATTTGCCTACACTAATGCACGTTCACAAACACTTAATGGTTAATAATCCACCATTATTACACATTAATATTCGGCTAAACACAAATTTTGGAAAATTAAACAAACTGCTGAACATGACGCTTCACTTTCCCGCCAAGAAGTCTGGATGTTACTTGAAAGGTTAATCTGTCGTGGCCTTGACTCTAAGTCACGGGCTGTTGACAAATTGTGTGCAATCACTTGAGTGAGATTTGAAGTGAATTTCCGCGTTCGCGTTAAGAAAATAGTCATCGGTGTCCACCAATCGGGTCACAACCAATTAAAACACCGTTTGTTTTTTTGTTATATTCTTTTTTATCCTTACCCTTCAGTTGCACTGATGACTCACTATTTTGTTATCGCGAATGAACTACAGTACAGTCACGAGCACCAATATGTATACACTCAGCAACTTTTAAAAGTGATTTCCTCCAACTATATTGATTTAAATTTTATTTCACTACGAACATAGTGTTTTGGAACCCAAACTGTTATGAAATAGATCTTTTCTCAAAGATGCAATCGTTATTCCACGAGGACATCGGATTTGAATTCTGCTAAGCGTTCACATATTAGTGCTCATGACTGTACCTAAGTGCTATTCTGCGAAGTGAAAGAATAAACCCTGAAACCATCGGAAGCGTCCTAAGTCGTGGCTGCAGCAGATTGTCGTCGTGTGCCTGCGAGTTAGGGCGAATTTCACCAATGAAACTCGAGAGCTGGCAGTGTCAATATTCCACAACAATGATGACATTGGCGACTCTTGAACGGTTCGGATGTGCTGATCGCGTTCAGTTTCATTGGTGAAATTCGACCTGTAGGTAGGTATTTAGGTATGTTTGCATGTGTTAAGTTGGTTCTAATGTTACTCAGCCGGGGATCGCGGAAGTCGCATATGATCCCATGATCCCCGGTGCAAGTGTGGGAAGGGAACACCGGGGTGGTTTTTAGTTAGTAAGAGTCTGACAGACCCCTCCGCTCGCCCCAGGGTGGAGGACGTCTATGAGGATTTTACACGCCGGAAAAAAAAACCAGGGTCTAATGTTACTGGCCAGTTACACCATCCTTTTAATACAACTACGCCCCGAAGCACGACTGAATCTCAATGTGGCAGTCTAATCGCATTCAATTTCATTGGTGAATTTCGGTCTTATATGTAGGTATTTAGGTATATTTGCATGTGTTAGGTTGGGTCAAGAATCGGCCTTCGACTCCCGACGCCCGGGGCATCTCCCGCGGCGACTAGAGCCGTGAGGGCGCGAATTTTGCCTCTTCCTCACGCGTTCCGCATCCTCCTTCGCGAGCATTACTGCTTCGCAGAAGGAGGTGACGGCCTCTCATGCACTCTCGTTCCGAACCATGGACTGAACCAGGGCTGGACAAGAGAGATCGCCGGCGCCGATCGCCTCCGTGAGGACACGGCGGTGCTCTGCCCAAGCCGGGCAGACCTCCACCGTATGCTCCTCGTGCCTCCGGGCGATCCACACAGTAGTGACACCCGGGCGTTTCCTCCCGCTTTATCCTGAACAGGAATCTCCTGAAACAGCCGTATCTGGTAAGGACCTGCGTCAGGCGAGGACGCCGTGGCGCCTCTCTAGCTACTCCTCAAAGAGGAGACTTATCGCCACAATAGTGGCGTGCCCAGTGTTAGGTTGGGTCTAATGATACACCATGCTTTGAATACAACTACTTCCTGAAGCTCGAATGAATCTCAATGTGACAGTCGTCCATGCATGACACTAATCGCAGGTCAACAAGCTCAATAATCGTGCATCATAGTCATAAAACTGATTTTATGTGACATCGATACACGTAAGTAATCGATGTTATGTCTACTTGGCTGGCTTACATAATTTATATTGGCTATACAGGGTCAAATTAAATTAGGTAGTAAAACTCCACAGACGTGATGGGTATCGATATCTAAACAGGACAAAATAAAATAACAAAAGTTTTGCTCAGTTTCTAACTCCGTATACTTATAATGAAAAAATCCTAGCTCTGTATACTTATAATAAATCTAGGTTTTCGGAAATATAATTCACACATATATTTAAAAGTATTGTGGGAAAACACTTACTCTGCTTCAATTATAATAGTAGGTACTGAAGAGCCATTTAACATTCTGAAATAACAAACTCCATACATGCATACAGACATACTATCAAACATACTCACACTGCACACACACTCACAGATAAGCGCAATTTCATTGCTAAATTATTTTAAGTTTTTCATTTCTTAATTTTATTTTCCTAAGGAGCCATAAACAACATTATTTTTAGTATATGCGAAACCCGAAACACGTGTCTAGTATTTTTATGTAAAGAATCTATGTACAAAATTTCAAAACTGTATCACGAAAAATCACAAAGTTATAAGTATGTTATGTTACCGGGTTGACCGTACAAAAACATGCTAACGGCATCCCCGCGCGTCCAGGGTCGTCTTGCGTTCATTGATAATAATTTGGCAGTAGGTACCTAACCGTACGATGATTGTATTGTAAGTAATTAAATGGTAAAAACATTTTCCATCACACTAAATATTTTTGGGACAACATAATGTACATAATGTAACATAATGTAACATGGTGTAAAAATTATTGAAATCGATTCAGTTCCTTATTCTGAACAAACTATACTCAGGTTACGCATAATTATACTAAAAATAATTTTGTATATCATAAGTTCTCACTACTTTGATAACCGACTTCTTACTCAACGGGGCACAGCAATGAGGAATAGTACCCCACTGTATTAGAGTATACTTTTACGGGTGGCTTTATAAATTGTAATGTCAACAGCCTATACTTTGGTAATAAATTGTGCACAAAATAAATAAATAAATATTTTCTTGAAATTAAGCTAGGAAACCATTGATGTATTAAATAGGAAGATATGGTACGCGCTCCTCGACGTGGACCGCATAAATTAGGGGAAAGGACACAATCGACCTACATTACTCTCGGTTTGCGGGGAATACCCGAATCGTAGTTTGTTTGCGAGTTATTATGGGTACGTAACAGTGACAATTATTGCTATCTCGTTCCCGCTATAGCCCGCGTAATATGTCTCTCTATTTCGGTTGTTAAGCACATGACGCACGACATCGGGTCCATTCAATATTTACGTGATGTTAGAGAGTGGCCTATCTTCCTATTTAATACATCAGTAAAGGAAACATAACTTTTTGTAGGTCAGAGGAGGTGACCCACAAACTGGAAGTGGTGAAGTGATTACGACACGCCCACTGTTTTGAAGGCTTTTTTTAAGCACTTAAAACAATGGTCGTTTCGCAATGACTTCACCACTTCCCAGTTTTTCTGAAATACCGTATTATATTTATAATCAACCGTTTCAGAGAAAAATCTAACAAACTGTGATAGGTCATTAGTCATTACATTATATTTTCTGCTACTGTTCATTCAAAATAACCTGTTGCCAAATTATGTTTCTATGTCAAATTATCAATGTAAAATAATAGGTAGGTACAATAAAAATAATAAGGTTTATTATTAATCATTTTTAATTACGATGTTAATTTTAAGAAAATCTCAAAACCAATTTGGAATATAATTTTTAGTAGGTACACACGGCTACACATCAAGCTATACATACATCCAGTATACGCTGACCTATCATTACACGGAAATCCTATACAATGCGAGATCAGCTTATAGTGGAAATGTATAGCTTGATGTGTAGCCGTGCGTACGAGTATTAAAATTTTTAGTAGGTACGAGTATTCATTTTTAGTAGGTACACACGGCTACACATCAAGCTATACATTTCCAGTACAAGGTGATCTCGCATTGTATAAGATTTTCGTACAATGAGAGGTCAGCGTATACTGGATATGTATAGCTTGATGTTTATCCATGTGTACGAGTATTCATTTTAAGCCTAGGGTTCCGTAGTCAACAAGGAACCGTTATAGTTTCGCCATGTCCGTCTGTCTGTCCGCGGCTTAGCTCAGAGACTCTTAGTACTAGAAAGCTGTAATTTTGCATGGGGTCACAGACAGACAGATAGACAGTCAGACGGACATGGCGAATCTATAAGGGTTCCTTACTGAATACGGAACCCTAAAAAAAGATGCTCGGTACAGACGCCAGCACATCAAGCTACTACAATCTGTCAGATTTCTTTAATAGATTTTCAACTTTATCTCTACAGCTTAAGGTTCAAGGTAGATTGGGAAAAATTTACAGTTTCGGGTAGCTTGACTTGTTGGCGTCTGTACGTACCCTATGAATGTGTGTCATTGAGAACGTACGAAACAGTAAACGTTAGTAACTATAGCTAGGTTTGTTGAAAATATAATAATATTAAGTTGAGTTAAGTGTTATTTAATGATTTAGCTTACTAAGAGTGAATTTCACCAATAAAACTGAACGTGGTCAGCACATCTAAACCGCTTTCAAGAACTGTCATGGGCAGTGTCATCATTGTTGTGGAATATTGACACTAACAGGTCTCGGTTTAGATAACTAGCTAAACCACTATGAAGTGGTGAAGGGCGGGCGTTTGGGGGCTGTCATAAGTAATTTTGACGTTCGAAAAGTGCTGATTCTCAGCCTAATTTGAATAAATTACTAAGTTAAGGCGCGGACTGACTACGATTTTAAACGCTGCAACTGCACTCACACAACCGCTTGAAATAAGGTTGAAAATTGAATAAACAATTGTGTTGACGATGTGACTAAGCTGCGAATTGGCATTTATTTTACGGGTTTTTTTTAGATTATTCGGAACTAGCTTTTCTCGGCCCGGCTTCGCACGGGTAGCGCTAAGTATCTACCCTACCCACCTCCCCTACCTACGTACCCTAAAAAAAAAGTTAAAAAAAAAATTATCCTATGTCCGTCTGCTGGTTCGAAGCTACCTCCCCACCAATTTTCAGCCGAATCGTTCCAGCCGTTATTGAGTTATAAATGGTGTAACTAACAACTTTCTTTTATATATATAGATATACACATTATATTAAATAATTGTCCGGTTAAAGTTTTAAAATAAAGCTAATGCAATTAGAACCCTAAAAAAAAAAAATTTTTTTCGCTGAAAGTACAGAGATATTCGACGACAAAGTTTATTTTTGTGAAGTAACTTCACAATTTTTTATTGCGAATATCAAACTATATTTTAATATTCTATTCGGTTAAAATTTTTCTATAAACCCTTTTCTGTCCACTGTATTTTTTGCGTCGGATATTTTCATTGCGTTACGTCATACTCGACTATCCAAGAAACCAGTTTTTGTGAATATTGAGGTAACACCGCGCGTTAAAAGATTTAATGCTAAAGTGATATCACAAAAAACGGACCTTGAAATATGATAGATGGATCTTAATCAACGAGCTGTTTTCACTTAATTAATTTTATAGGTATTTGTGAAGAGCCCAATACCTACCCAGCTAACAGGTTTGCTCTAATAACTATATTATTATAATATTTCGAGGTTGATGATGATTGGATGATATAATTAACAGCAATGATATACATATGTTATGACCGCGCAATCGTGAAGACTCGAAAACCTCCTAATCAGGACGTATTTTTTAATCTGTGATGCCAACATTCGGTGATTGGTGGCCAGAATAATGTTTGTTTACATTCACGCGCAATTGACAACACTAGCTGTCTCTTTTTTTCTTGATCTTTTTATCAAGCCATCATTATTACTTGTAGTGAAATGTAAAATGAATGAAAAGTGGGTATGTGTGCTGCCGCTGCTGCGCGGAACACTTTTTTCGGTTGTTTTGTGAGTCGTCTATAACATTTATATGTTTAATTTAATATCATTGCATACTAGCAATAACCCAACAGTCATCCGACTAACAAACATGTTTGTATCTGGAAAACCGGGAGGATCGCAAACTAAAAGTATTGAAAATTTAATAATGGAGAAGTGCTACTAAATACGGCGCAGTAAATAAGTACCAACTATTAAGGTACGGAGTCGGGTCGGGTTCGGAGTTCTCTTAGAACGATGTAGTAAGAAACTGCCAGCCCAATTACTTATCATTAGAACAACAAATAACAATGATTTCTTTGACTTTTATGACTCGTTCTTAATGATAAGCACATAATGCTTACTACAAACAATGACGTATTATATATAGACACGTTATCAACCAACATCTCGGCGCTTAAAAACGGCGAAAATACTAGATAACTACCTACTTATACGCGTAAAGAAAGGGAAAGAAAATATGACACCATACGGCGGGATGCCTGTTGCTATAGGGAGATAATAATAGTGTCCCAACCTCCCCTAACGTCACGTGACTACTAACTTCATGCGCCGGCCGCCATTAGACGCAGCGTCGTACAAAATAAAATAAAATAATGTAGTTTTGTAAACTTACGCGTGAAATGACACATTTTTGTCTTTAACTTTTGGGGTATAATTTGTACATCCTCTGAAAACACACGACGGCATGTTTTCTTTATGTTTTGCACAGGTTTTCACACACGATATAAATTAAAAACAAACATAGCGTCGCGCGACAGGTTAGTGCGTGACTGAGCGCAATGTGGCCAATTGGCTTCATTTCATGTTGCCATTTTAGAGTGCGGACAACGTATCTATAGTTTTATACATCATTGACTACAAACTACAAAGTTGGTACGTACATAGTTAATTATATATTTTACGGAGACAGAAGGTTCGTTATTTTATGCCTTGTTCTTTCCTTTTTTTTTTACAACAACGCCACGGCCTCTTTTATTTTTTTTAAAAGGTTTTGATTCTACTTTTAAACCGACTTCCAAAAAGGAGGTTTCGTCTGTAGGTTTTTTATGTATGTAAGTACACCAATTTCTCCGTCAAATTATGGACCGATTTTGAAAAATATTTTTTTTTGATTGGGTATGCTCTCGAAGTGATCCCATTTTTAGAATCCGCTGAGGGGATCCCATAGAAATCGAAAAAAATCCGCAGATTTTATAGGCACACAGTGATTTGGGTATTTTTTATAGTAACTCGTTGCTCTCAGAAAGCATCATTTGGTGAAGTGGAACTGATGATGAAGAACACAGATGGCCACCGGAACTACTTAATAATAAGTATTTCACGGGTTGCGATTCGATTCGGTACTTTAATATGGTTGCTTCGGTACTTTAATATGGTTGCTACGCAACTTATGCTCGTCACAATGCAATTATGGTGAAATGGAGCTGATGGCGTCTTCACCATCAGATCCAGTTCTCCTGGTTCTTACCCGGAGAACTCCTCAACAATTAAAGTTCCTGCATCAGGAAAAGGAAAAGCCTGGGAAAAGCAATATTTTGTAAAAAGTGATGAGCAGTTGACATTAGGCAATTGTAACCTAGATACATTACAAACTGACCCTAAGCAGTGAAAAATAAAAAACTTTTTACAAAAAACAAACTACCAACTTCCAAAAAAAAACGCTACAAAGTGAAAAATATGTTTTTTCCGAAGTTCATGGTAAAAAACAAAAATTCATAACCAAAGACACCGAATTCCGAAATTAAAGTTATTGTTCACTTAATAGTGTTTTTTTTTGTAACTCGGTTGGTTTTTTTTAAGCCTTATTTTTCAGGTTCCTCAGTTTTTCAAATCCTTGACTTATAGAATTAAAGATTATGATAATCTTCCTATAATACTTGTAGTTGATTGAGTTGTTTAAAACACATTTAAAGTGTAAAGTTTATACATTGCAAATGCTAAATGGAATGAACTCAGCAATTGCATCCCGCGAATTCTGTATTTCCCCTTGACAAGATTGTTTCTATCTTCCAAGATTTGCAATTTAAATATAGAACAAATTAAACAATACGTCAGGCAATCATTTCCACTAATTACTTCCATAATGCCATTGTTATATCAAACCTTAATAACACTAGTAAAAGGCTTATAATTCTTTTTTTTTCTGTGTAACATGCAACGTTTTAAGATCAGGCTGTTGATTATGTACACACGGCTACACATCAAGCTATAAATTTCCAGTACAAGCTGATCTCGCATTGTATAGAATTTACGTACAATGAGAGGTCAGCCATGTGTACATAGCTTATCGAGGAGATTTTGTTCTGATACCGTTTATCTCCTTAACTAGCTAACCTTTTTTGAATATTGAAAAAAACTGTAGGCAGTCGCTTCTTTCTTTTGATAGTTGCTTTGTTTTTGAATTATTACATTTTCGCTATAATTCATTGACTGAGAGCATTGTATTTCTAACCATCTCAAAATATGAGGCTCTCAATTTGAGGGAATTCATCTCTCACTCACACATTCATTCACTCAATTGGACCATTTTGTTTAAGAAGGTCGATTTTTTTTGCTCTCATAAATTTTGTCGCATGTTTTCAAAGTCAGTCTTTATACAATAGTAAGTAAAATAATTTACATTACGCAACACAAAACATGCCATAGTATTATGTTAGCTAGCACACGCCACTATACAAAAAAAAAAAAAAATCGTCCATAACTTCTCTATTTGTCGTAAACCAATCCGTAACCATAGAGAGTGCACACGGGGTCTACTCCGAAGCGTTGAAGCGTTAATTCGAAGTATCGGCCGAATGTTTGGCCCTTTTATAACTTCCATAGTTTCCTTTTTTGACTTTGGCTTATCTCTTTGACTGTCGTTTGTTATTTTTCTTTCGCCATATTCAGCCCTATTTAGCCGTAGTTAAGCAACGGCCGAACATTAACAACGTAGACCCTCTGTTTACGTGGTTAAAATCTTGTCATCATTCCTATTAACTATCAAGTCACTTTCGTTCACTGTCTATTTTTCATACAAAAACAAAAATATATACAACATTATTTTTAGTTTAAGCGAAACCTGAATATAGTTTATTCAGAATAAGGAGCTGAATTGATTTCAATATTTTTTACACCATGTTATATTTTGTCACAAAAATATTTAAGTGTGATGGAAAATGTTATCACCATTTAATTGCTTACAATACAATCGCCGCACGGTTAGGTAGCTACTACTTATTATTTATTATTACTTATTATTTTTATGACATTTATTTTAAATTCTGTGATTACCTTAACTCACACTGATATTGTTATTTTTTAGGAAATCGTACCTATATATTTTTTACAATTTTTGTAAATATGTGAGCACCATGTATCTATCACATAATTAATTTATCTGTCATTGCTTCATTCTTAACTCTTTTTATTACCTATTGTGGTATAGTAATTTTATTCTAGGTGCATCGTCTTCACATATAATTATATAATTAATGTACCTATAAAAATATTGTACTAGATTTTAAAAGAGTACCGGTGGAGTTTCTTGCCCATTCTTCTCCATACGCAACTACCTTATGGAAGGGGCGACTAGAATCAATTCTATTCTTTTTGTAAATATTGACGTTCAAAAGTGCCTTTTATGTGCCTATTTGAAATAAACAATTTGACTTTGACTTTGCTGCCAAACTATCAAGTAGTGTGTGTTGTTGTATTTCAGGGATCTTTGGGCTCCCACGTCAAATATTTTCAGAAATATCATCATCATCATCACCATTTCAACCGAAAGCCTGAAGAAAGAGAGAAGAATAAGGAAGTCCAGATTATACATAATAGGTATGAAGTGATCACTGAGAAGATGGTTTACCTACAAGGTGTATTTGAAATTACTGAAAACGCATTATACAGGGTGTTAAGGTAATTGCGTGCCATAGCTTAGGGGTAGGTTCAGTATCGATAAAGGAACCCAGGAAAAATAAAAAAAATATAAAAAAAATACATATACAGGGTAAAATTAAATTAGCCAGCGAAACTCCGCAGACGTGATGGGGATATCTAAATATGATAAAACACAAAAACAAAAAAAAATATGAGTTGTTTATTTTTTGGGGTCATCATCCCTATTGGTATTGTAGTCACATGAAATATCAGTTTAAAAATTCTGTTTTTTTTGTGTAAACTACACAGACGCGAATAAATAATTAACTACGATAAAATGATATAAAACAGATCTTCTTAACTCCTACTTCCAGTAACAAAACTACTAGCGGTCGGTGACCCAAAAAAAAACACCGAATATCTTTTTTACTATTTTTTTTTAATGTTTAGATATCGATATCCATCACAACTGCGGAGTTTCGCTAGCTAATTTAAATTGACATTGTTTAAATAAACCAAAAATTAAAAAAAACATAAAAAATAAATAAAAATAAGTCTCTTCGTACTTTAACGGGCTTAGGACCGTCAAATAAAATAATTAAATTCTAAACGATTGCTATTTTAAGTTAGTAGGTACTAAATTAGGTTGTTCCGTTTGGTGCCGGACGTAAAGAATAGCACCATCCCATTTCTTCCCGTGGGGGTCGTAAAAGGCGACTAAGGGACTTACTAGAGAATGGGCAGCAGCGTCCTCTATGCATTTTTAAAACCATACTGCGATCGCCAACCCGCCTGCCAAGCGGGGCGATTATGGCAAACCCCCCCATTTAGGGGAGGCTTATGTCCAGCAGTGGACGTCTTTTCGGCTGAAATGAAGGGGCACTAATCCAGACCCCGGGCTGCTACTGAGAAATTCCAATAACTCTTTGCCCGACCTGGTAATCGAATGCAGGACCTCATGCTCAGCAGTAACGCTACGCGCGATTTTCAAATAAAGAAAATGTCAGTGTTCATTGTAAATCTCATCAAATTAAAAGAAAGAAAAGAAAAAGAAAAACTTATGACCATTTTAGATTTTAGCGTGGCGATTATGGCAAATCCCCTCCTCCCCTTTTTGCGGGAGGCCTCAGTCCAGCAGTGGACGTCTTTCGGCTGAATGATGATCATGATGAAGATGAAATTAGGTTAATCTTGCAATATTTTTTTTGTTTTAGTTTTTTTTTTCCTGGGTTCTTTTATCAATATTGAACCTACCCTACCCCTAAGCTATGTCACGCAGTCTCTTTAACACCCTGTAAACAAAGAGCAGTGCAGGTGGCCCAGTAGTAACGGCCGTGACTTACGACTTGTAGGTCGTGGGTTCAAACCTAGGCAGGCGCTTTACTTTGTGGAAATAATTTCATCACCACTGCTCTCAAAACGGTGAAGGAAAATACTGTAAGCAAACCCACCATGTCCTAGACCCATAAATTCGAAGACATATTGTGACATCAACCAACCCGCACTGGCCTCGCGTCGTAGATTATAGTCCAGTCCCTCTTGAAGAGAGGAGGTCTGTGTCCCAGCTGTGGCAATTTTATAGGCTGATTAAGTTATATATACAACTTTTACTATGGGACCAATCCGGAAATCGCCAAAAAAAATCAGCTGGTCCATATATTTATGGGAACGCTACAGAACATTTCAGAAAACTTACTAGGGGTGGTACTTTCCCAGAATGGGGAAAAAAAATCGATGTAGGAAAATATAAATGTAAATACATCCTTTATCCAGAAGCAGAAACAAGTTCCACCTCACCGATTGTAATTAAAACTTTGTTACAGGGAATTCCAATAGGATCAAAGGAAAACATAATCTCAACCTAAAGTGCCATCGTTTGCATGAAGCGGTCAGCGTGTTTATCGCATCTAATTATCATAATGACGTTGATACATCCAATAAACATTGCTTAGAATGAAGTAAACCACATTACAGAAAAGTATTCATTCCATCTTGCATCTCATGTCCTGTCACCCGCACACGTAAGGATCTAATGGCTGCGTTAACAAACGGTATTACCGTTGTTGAATTTTGGGGCAAACAAATTTAAAACCTAAATAATTATATTATGTTTTATTCTGCCATCAACACGCTTAGGAAAAGATTAGAGAAAAGACGCGAAGACAATGTATGTAGTGGAATATAAACTTGTAGTCAAACATTATTTTGAGGTCAAAGGTCCTATAGCGGTACAGTAACATTTTGGTGCCAAATCAGGAGACCATACTCCTTGTTAATCACCATTAAAAATTAGATCTCAAAAATTCTGATGCTCTCCAATTCAGGCTTTAACATTTGTAACTGCATATTGGAAGAACGGAACCAAAAGGAACCCATTAGTTCATTATCCATAGAAAATAGTATTAATTAATTTATGATAATTTCGTGTCCTATCGGTTTTATGTTAATACCGGTAAATTAATTTCCTCAAAACATGATGATTGCTGCAACTGTTAAACATTTTTACTACATACTCACAGCGTATACGCAAATACTACAGCAAATACCCTCACAGGATCCAAACTATTACAGCAACATACAATTTCTAAACGTCCAAAATCGCGAGAAAACTGGAATAATTTCTAAACATTTCCGGCGCAAAAAATACGATACTTTACGTTTGCTGCAGCTCTAAAACTTCACAAAAAAAAGGTTGAAGCGGTCACCAAAACACACACGGCCCAAATTGCGTAGATTCGTAGAACTTTCGCTCACAACACTTACTTCAAACTAGTTTCGATAGAGGTGGACATGACGCGACGGCACGTGCGCGAACTACAACGGTTGGTGCAACACTGGGCTGCGCAAGAGTTGACGCTCCGCGATGCTCAGGTTAGTATTTTTATGGAGTGTTTAAAACACGTATTTATTTTTGTTTAAGGAAAATGTTGAAAATTTCTGTTGTCTGCTGAAGGCACAGACGCATTGCTCATGTTTTTGAAGAACTTGTCTACGTTTTTTAGGGTTCCGTACCCAAAGGGTAAAACGGGAACCCTATTACTAAGGCTCCGCCGTCTGTCTGTCTGTCTGTCTGTCTGTCCGTCTGTCCGTCTGTCACCAGGCTGTATCTCATGAACCGTGATAGTTAGACAGTTGAAATTTTCACAGATGATGTATTTCTGTTGCCGCTATAACAACAAATACAAAAAAAAACAGAATAAAATAAATATTTAAGGGGGCTCCCATAAAACAAACGTGATTTTTTTGCTCGTTTTTGCTTGATATTGATAACGACAGCAGGAAGACGCTTGAAATATTCACAGAATATTTAGTTATATCATCACTTTAAAAATAAATTATTAAATTAAAATAAAACAAATATTCAAGGGGGCTCCCTTAAAACAAACGTGATTTTTTGGCATTTTTATAGATAATGGTACGGAACCCTTCGTGCGCGAGGCCGACTCGCACTTACCCGGTTTTTTTATTTGTTTTTAG
Organism: Tiliacea aurago; assembly: GCA_948098905.1. Taxonomy (NCBI): domain Eukaryota; kingdom Metazoa; phylum Arthropoda; class Insecta; order Lepidoptera; family Noctuidae; genus Tiliacea; species Tiliacea aurago. The sequence continues at coordinate 22,159,158 of OX402591.1, forward strand.
TTGATTTATTTTATATCCCGGAAAATGCCTGAAAGAAAAGTCTTAAAAAGTTATAAAAAATAATATGATTATCATCTAAACGATCCATACTAAGGTACACTTACAAAACGGTATTAAATTGTCAGACCTTAACATACACAGACACACTAAACTGTCAACTCCATATAATACCTTCTCCTGCAGCTAGGCTTCTTTAGGCTTCACAGACGCGTGAGAAGATCCCACTGTTATGTATTATCGTATGTTTCTTTCCTCTTATATCTTGTTTTATTCTTCACTGACTTTCTGAGATCATAAATATTATCGTTAAATGTTCTTACTGTTGTAGATATGGTTTGCCTAGTTTAAATACACAACTTAAGAATCTGGTTGGTTTGCATCAAGTCGTAGGACTGAATTTTCACTATTTTATTAATATATCTACACTAATAAACAATCAATCCATACATTTAGGAGATGGGCTTGATGAGGGAAACACTTCCTATTAATAGTAATGTTCATATTAATTTTATTTGTTTTATTCTATATCTTCTATAGCTGAAGATTGTGCCAGATGTCCGGATACACGTGTAAGAAATGTCGGTTTGAAGTTGTTGAGATTTATAAGTAGAAACAATGACTAGTCTAGCTGTACGACGTCACGCGCCTTAATCAGTGTAATACATTGTTGCAGTTCTAGCAATCACTGCATAGCTACGAAGTTCACTTTAGCATTCTTAAGTACAAATAGATCCATACTTTGATTTACTTCATTAGGACTTTTCTTTTAAATTAAGCCTTCTTAGGCTTATGAAACTTAAAACGTATCCAAGTATTAATTTTATAATGGGAAATTCTCTACTGTTACATTTTCTGAGTTCATAAATTTTTTGTATTTAACTGATTATGAAAAACATATTTTTTATCACATCATCATGAATCTATCTCTAATAATCCCTCCATATCCCAAGGGCACGTCTTCCCTACCATTATCGCGCCCCCCGGTCTACTCTTTGATATGCAATGGTCTCTGTGGTCCCATGAAACATGAGCCTCCAGGGGCTAGTGTGAATATTTGGGTTCATTCGAGTGATCGAGTCTGGTTTAACCATGCTGGGGTCGGTGCATTTCATTAATTAATTTTGAAAATTATGAAAAACATAATTTTTCATCAAATACTTAAATAATTTCCTAGTTTATTACTTGTTTGACTAGTAGTTTCTTGTCAGTTTTTTAATAATATGTAGGTTGGTATGTTCTTGTTATCTTTTCTGTCTTGCTTTTCATCAACTAAAACATCCTAAATTATTTAAAATTTTATTAAAATGTTTATTTTATTTACAACGCTCACATCCTCACGTTTAATTGCTTGGCTGATGGTGGTAGAAGTTCGTTTACACGCTGGTCCGATGCTGCTCGTATGCTATGTACTGGATCTCTCTGCTTTCCTCTCTCACGTAGACAACGTTATGTACCAGGAATAAGAGGTAGATGTTCAGGGCTGTGGGATAGAAAATTATTGGATTTATGTTTGGTTTATGGCTCTCTCTCATATCAAGACATCAAGATGTAAATCTCACAATAATGCTTCTTCTCGCATTTCATTATGGCTAACTGAAGTGAAAACTGATATTGAAAAGGTAGACCGTAAAAGCTCCCGCAGACAGGCGCGACGCGACACTAGTAGCACAATTTATATGAAACTATCATGGAAAGTGTCGCGCTGCCTGTCGTGCCTGTGATATGGCGCCGGTCTGCACGAGACCGAAAAAAACAAAATCATGGGTATCAAAGTTTTCATTAACAAATCTGTGAAAGCAAGTAACATTTTAATTACCAGTTTTATATTACACAAATTATTATTGTATCGAAATATGTATTGAAATCCAAATATTGTGTGTGCTATCATTGTGTTGAAATGCGTCCATGAAAGTGCACAATCGGCATTGATGCAACTCGAACACCGACTTTATTGCATAAAAGTATTGAAAACACGTAAACTTGAGTATGTAATCGTCTTCTTAGTATTAAAGAATTTTAAATCCCGACCGCTACAGAAAAAGTGTACTATGGAGCTAATACCTAGCATTTGTTAGCCGTTAAGGATACCTACGATCTGTGGTAAAGATGTTCACCTATTTCGTACCTTCCATAAGTAGCTATGCCTATTAACATGCGGTGTTAAAACCTATACCGTCTTATTACAAAACAAGGTTTATCTTCAGACCCAGCTTTATACCATGGAGTCATTATTGAATTTTGAACTTTATTCTGTCTTAGGTAAAGTTCTTAGTACAAAACTGACAACTTAATACCGACCTAAATTTTCAGTGTTGTATAAAGAACGGTGTTTTAATAACAGTTACAGTAAGATTCACGAAAGATGACCACGGCGCAGAAGGCATATTTAGGTCCCTTTGGAGGTGCGAGGTGAGGCGCGGGCGGAATGCGTCAAGACCGGAGCGACGCCATTGGTGCGCAACCAACCTTAAAATATTATTTTGTCTTAAGACTTTTCTTCATGAGTGTAGCGAGCGCCAACGGCCGCCATTTGTGGTCATCTTTCGTGAATCGTACTGTACGTTCTTATTACAAAAACTGGCTCCATGGTTTAAGCCATGTCAAAATATAAATCTTATTTTGAAATAAGACGGATAATGATCACTCAAGCCTATAACATTTTACAAGGTCCAAAAAATACAGAGAATTTGTATCAAACCAAATTTCTTATGGCGGCCATACACGCTATTATCCACCGGAGAGGTCTAACTATGCAGTAGTGCCTGCGCAGGTAGGCCTGACCGTGTGTTGGAATAGACCTATGCACTGTGCAGTTCTTAGATCATATGGCTTGAGGTTGATCTGCGCAGGCACACCTGCACATAGACCTCTCCGTGAACCGTAGCGTGTGTAGTTTACATTATGCACGGAGGTAGTGTCAATCAAATCAACCTATAGCAGTCCACTGCTGGACATAGGCCTCTCCCAGGCTGCGCCACAACACCCTGTCCTCCGCATCCAGTCTGTCCCAGCCACCTTTTTATGGTCGTCGGTCCATCTAGCTGGGAGGCGTCCCACACTACGCTTGCCGATACGCGGTCTCCACTCCGAACATAAATTGAAAGTATCGACCGAATGTTCGGCCGTTGCTTGACTACGGCTAACTACGGCGAAAGAAAAAAAAATCGACAGTCAAAGAGATAAGCCAAAGTCAAAAATGTGACTTTAAGTCGGGTAAGGATTCAAAGTCAAAAAAGGAAACTATGGAAGTTATAAAACGGCTGAACATTCCGCCGATACTTTGGATTAACGCTTCGGAGTTGACCCCCAGGACTCGTCTGCTCCAACGGCCATCGGTCCTTCGACAAAGATGGCCAGCCCACTGTCTGCGGAGGTATTGTATTTTATTTATTTATTAGCTTTATATCCCTTACATTTAGTTTTTTGATGTGTACTTATTTATTTATTTATTTGTTTGTAATGTTAGTTTTGTACTTAAATAAGGTTAGTATTGTTAGGTGTAAGGGCCGCCTTTCGCGGTGAAAGCCTCCTCCAAACCTTTCCAGGTGGTTCTGTCCTTTGCCCGTCTGGGCCATAAGGCTCCGGCTATCTCAATGATGTCGTCACTCCATCTTTTAGAAGGTCTACCCTTCCTTCTTTTTTTATATATTGGGTACCAATTTGAAATAGTTTGTGACCATCTTTCATCCATAGCTCTCTGGATATGACCTGACCATTTTCATTTCAATGTCAGCACCTGTTTGACGGCATCCCTCGCCTTTGTTATTTTTCTTATCAGTGAACTTACTCTATCTTTTAATTTAATGTTCATGTAGCTCCGTTCTATTCCTCTTTGACAACTTCTTATTTTATTTAGGAGTGATTTTGTAAGAGACCACGTGTGGCATGCGTAAGTTAGAACCGGCGTAAGGCAGATGTTCATCGCTTTCGTTTTCAGTTTTGTTGGTATGGGGCCTTTGAAAATTTCCTTCATAGCCCAGTATTTGTTCCACGTATTCTTCACTCTGCGATCGATTTCTTTTTCTGTACAGGATTTTATTGAGATTAGATGTCCGAGGTAAATGTAGTCTGTGACGTACTCTATAGGTTTGGACTGTATAGATATAGTTATTTTTTCACGATTGGTCATAATTTTAGTTTTGTCCCAGTTGATTTGTAGTCCAACGATCTCGCTGTGATGACTAAGGGACTCTATCTTAAGGTTCAGTGTGTACGGGTTTTCCGACAACAAAACTATGTCATCCGCAAACCTGAGGTGTGAGAGGTACTTGCCACTTATATTAGCGGAGGTATTGTATTACTGGATAATTAGTACAAGGGTACCTACTAATAACCAAGGGGTTATGACAAGTGAAACGATAGACAATAAGAAACAATTCTAATAAATAATTAAATACTAGCCTACAAAGAAGATGTAAATGGCGTTTTTCTTGTACTCCGTGTAGTCGAAGAAGGGCAGGTCAGCGAGCAGCGTCATCAGCTGCGAGACTGTCGCGACGTAAAAGTAGATCTTCAGCATTAATTTGTTTTTCTGCAAATATAGTAAAAGTATAATTTAGTTAGGTACGCTGTTTATCAGATGAAATATTATTATTATACAATGACACAGTCAAGGTGCCAAGATTTGATCTCTCTCGCCTGATATAAAAGTATTAGCAAAATTCATAAGAGAATGTTAGTGTCAAACTAGGTAATAATTAAAGCTTTTACACTCCAGAGTATACTGTTCGTGGAGGTAAGGAGATGCAAGTAGCAGGATGAAAATATAAGACTGTATTCTGTTTACTCCAAAGTCGCTACCCCTACATCCAGGCGACTTTAACAGCCACTGATCCTGAACTGCAATGAAAAGTATTACAGTAGGCGTAACGTGATACGCTTCAAAATGTGCATTTTCTGCTGTTTAATGTGTTTCTAAAAAATCTAATGTAGTTCTTTAACTACAAAGAGCAAAATATATACAACACAAAGTTTATTTTAAGTTTTGCATTGCACGCATTTGTTGAATCGTAATAGACCCTGCGGGACACGCAGGGTCTATTACGATTCAACAAATGCGTTTGACTTACCCTATGAGCACCGATCAGTAGAACTACAGTCAGCACAATATCTGCTAATGCCGCCGTCACTATAACCGGGAGGTGTACCGCAGGATCACTGTAGTGCATGTCTCCGTGAGGTTTGTCACTCGTCAGCTCGTCAACCATCTCGTACATTAGCATCGGGAATGCGACTAGGGCCAGCGTCTGGAATACAAATTGGTGGAACGTTATCTTTGTCTTCTACAGGGGAAGGAGTAAAAATAAGAGTATTTACATATATTTTGGGTATCATATTGCTGTGTATATATCATCACTACGGGTCTCTTTGATAACGTCTATTAAAGAGCGAATATTGTTTAGGATCGAGTGTGAAACACTCACACTTTTTTATTTGCTCGCCCACATCATCTTACTTTACCTTGTTTTTATTTAGCATTGGTCTCTCCAATTTTGTGCCAAGTAGGTAGGTACCTACTTCCGATGCTTACAGCACGCGAGTTTTTTCTTGGATAATTGTAAGGACAACCGTTTACCGACAATGATGGAGTTTAGCAACTGCATATCTATGGAAATCCTAATGATTATCCTTTATTTGACTTTGCAAACCTGGATGGAATGAAAAGCATTTTTAATGCATGCTATTATACTTTGGAATAAATTTTACATACATACATCAACTCACGCCTTCTTCTCATGGGGGTAGGCAGAAACTATAGAACGCCACCTGCTACGCACCTTACATAGGTACTCCTTTTGCTTCGCATACGTTCATACATCTAGTCATACACGCACGCCGGTTGCGAGTATTACGCACCTGACCTTTCTGAAGAACATCATCAATTTGGTCACTATATTATTATGTCCTCCTAGGGCGTCCCCTCCCGGCGTTTCCACTCACCTCTGCTTTATAAATACCTTTTGTGAGTCGCCTTTTACTCATCCTCTCAACATGACCAAACCATCTAAGCATACTGTTCGAACATATTATTGTTTTAGTTTTATCAAAACTCGTTGGGATTATTGCTTGGTACTCCAGGTCAACCTTGTGATTCTTAGGAGGATTGATCAAAAATAGCTCCTAAATTGACTCCACAAACTATGAGGCAGTAGGTGCCTACATTGATTATACGTATCAATGACCAAAAAAAAGATCATACAAAGTTAAAGCCTGTTTTGCCACCATAGTTGAGTAATCTGAAAGCCAATGTTTACAAACTAACAAAAAGAATTTAAGTAAGTATTTGATCTGGCTGATCGAAAAAAAATTAAGTGATAAAAATTACATTAGCTGGGGATTAAGTTAAATAGCATGCTTATTCGAGGCATATATCCAACAGTACTATACAACACTGCTATATACAGTATGTAACAAAAACCCTGTTGTTCCTTTTAGGGATGTACACATTAACCTACAAGCACAACATTGGTGGAATTATGATTAAAAAAAAATTAACATTGGCTAGTCCAGAAGTAAAAATCAAAGAATTAAAGAGGTAAGAAATCAGGTAAAACAGTTTTTATAAATTACTTGCTTTATGACGTATGTATACCGATTCTTAAAATGTAGGTAGAAGCGACAACGGGGTTTATGTTACATATTGTATACTGATGATACAAAGTCCATTAGATGAAAGCACTCCAATTTATTTTAAAAACTTTTTCACCAAAAAGTCTTCATTCCCATATTTTGTAAGTATATAATCAATAATAATAATCGTAGTTTTAGATGGTAAAAAATAGTGACAGGCCTGCTTTGCTTTCTACCTTAAAACTATCACTTCATAAAAATTATAAACTTTCAGAATAACTTTGTTTTGTAAATTAATTGTAATATATTAATTTCTGTGAAATACCAGGGAGCCTAAAATGGACGCTTTGGCAGAATCATGCGTGCAATTCATACAGCCCGCAATTCATCTGTTTGACAGCTGCTATTTAATATCAGACTTCACTATATTAATTCTTAATTTGTGGACCATTTTACGAAACTCCATACACAACTGTCAAACAGATGAATTGCGGGATATGAATTGTACGCAGATCATAATATGATTCTGCGAAAGCGTCCATTTTAGGCCCCCAGATATTAGAAATGATGAGGATGGGAAGTTACTACTAAGAATTTCTATGAATTAGTTGCGTCATCTCCTGCGTACAAGTTAATTACAAATTATAGTTTATCTAACTTTCAAGTGACGTTAAAGGAAACTATGTTTCCCTAGTTATTATCATTAAACAACATCTCAATCTCAATGATATAATGCTGCTCTTTTAGATCAGAATCTACCTAAGAACAAAACACGTAATTATTGCACTTACTAAATCAGCATATCCAAACACAGCTATCCCAACATAAGTAGGTATACAAAAACAGCACTTTCTAACTACAGGTATCTTAGGACATTTTAATTTACACATATTCTTCATATTTCTTACACTTTACATACATTTCTCATCAAATCTCATCACTGACTGGGTCTGAGCGACTCTTATCCAAAATTGCATCCTCTTAAACCGTCTTTATAAGATACTTCCGCTACTTAAAGACACGTTCATCCTAATATGTGTTGTAATTCTTTGCTTATCCATTGCTCTGTTTATATGGAACGGTAATCTACCGTACCTTGGGGTAATGATCAATGGATGATGCGTTAATCAGCTGTGTCGGTAATGTTCTTCTTTGTTAGTCGCTTGGTACAATGATTGAATGAATTCCTCAGTTTTCATTAGTTTATAAATTATCATTACATTGCATGCATTGCTAAGGCCAAGTGTTTTATGAATAGTAAAACTGAATAGTGTTTTAAAGGATGTGAAAATAACATCATTTAATGAACATACCTCGTAATAACTTTGTAAATATTTAAAATTAGTATTTTACTAATTCGCCTTTATATTTTTCTTTACAATAAGAATCAATTCGCTATCCTGCCTATACATTAACGCATGATAATACAAAAGAAAAGTGAAGTTTTCCATTTTTTTTCCCGCCAAGAAGCAACAAGTGGCGCCATCTAGTTCATTGACTACGAACTAACCAACCTTTATAGTCTATTTTTAGATTTCTAAGTAACTGTGCACAATGATAAGCAAGTCCTTTGTCCAGCAGTGGACGTCTTCCGGCTGAGACGATGATGGTGAAGGTATATTTATTGAGCACGAGACATAGTTATGACTTGCCTTTGTAGGTAAGTTGGTTATAATGGTGTCACGTCTTCCGCCCCTAGCACGTCTTCTTAAAATTAGTACAGTATATAAATAGAGGTGAAGTATCGCAAGATGTCGGAAGAAGCAGGAATCTGAAACTCTATTTTCTTTTGCGGCTACGGAAAGTCTATGGTAAGATCTATGGTGGCCACAGGCAATCGTCACCGTAGAGATAGAGAAATACCCCTAACAATACCTTATAATGTGTTTATAATGTTCTCTTAGATGGCAGATTTATCTAAAAATGGTGAATACAATTTTCCATCTTTAAAGCACAGCGGAGCCTAAGGAAAGTTTAGAAGTATATCACGAGTTCCTTTGGCGGAAGACATCATCAAGACCAGAGCAGTGTATCACAGCTCACGTCCTCCAACACGAAGATTAAATAAGTTAATGATACCTTAGGGGCAGGGCTGCCGACTATCTTAGTCTCTTTTCTGCTTAACTACATCAGAAAAGTAAACCTCTGAATAACCCTTCAGGGTTTACAGGCGTGATGTTATGGTATTTTATTTTAACATCAGAAAAAAGAAGCAGACCATGATTGTCTCATAAAACGGCTCGCATTTTTACAATGACTGATATCCTTATCACTGATACCCTGACTCATATAATCTTTCTAAAATCCTCCTTTCTGCCTCCTTTGTGTCTAGACCGAATCCTTTTACCATTTATTGCTTCCAGAATCTTATCAAAGGATATATTTTTCGGGGAATATTAAAATCAATAAGCCAGTTAAGCTTGAACTAGTTCGAAGTTTGTTTGTAAAATTAGTGCTGATACAACAGAAGAAGTATCCCTTTACGAGCAACTCAATTAAAATGGCGATAACATACAAATTCCTTCGGGACCCAATGACTGACACATTTCTGTTTATACCGGAGTCGCCAACCCTATCTATCACTTGACCAACTAACTCAGTCGTTATTCTCCGCGCTGTAGTCCAAACGTTGCATTTATAAGCACCTATCAATGTTACACCAAATATAAGAGTATCATGTTTATTTCTTTGAGTTCGTGATTCTATTATAGTTATATTATAATGTTGATGGAAATACCTGAGTTGAAGCGGTGTTGCTTCTGCTTGCCGCTGCGACGAGGAATCCTTGTGTTCGCGTACCTGAGCTTGGTAAGTGTTATCTTTTATAACTCTCGATCAATCTTTGTCCAATTTTAAAATTCTGGTAAAAAAACACTTCCTTTCTCCTTAAACATCATCATTACATAATATAGTTCCTTGCTCTTGGCTCATGTTTATTATTGTTGTATATACATTTATATAGATAAACATATGCGTTATGTATGTATTTATTGTATATATGTATAAATGGTACACCACTGCCTGCAGTATGGTCTCTTTCTCCCTTTAATCCATCCAACGGGGGTCTGTTAAAGATCGCTTTTAGCGATAATACCACCCATTGTGTCACCCTACGTATCAACATTTATATCTGTAAGTTTTAAACTTATAATTACATTCTATTCTATTCTATATTAGTTTATATTGATAAAGAGGATATGATAAAGGAATATGTGTGAGGATGCTTATGCAATATGCATGAGCGGGTGTTTAGATCTCGATTCGATCGATTGGTAAATGTTTTTTTATTGGTAGCTTTAGTTTTGTTATTACTATATCCTCTGATTGTTTCTATTATTCTGTCAGTATCAGTTGTTTTTACTTGTGTGATCACATTTTTGGACTTATTGACTATTGTCAGTTACGTACTTTATGATTCGTCGTTTATGAGACGAATCATTAAGTTCAGGTCATAGATTATCGATAAAACGATACCCCTTGGTAAGTTTTGTTTTACCTATCTTCATTAATTTATTGATTTACGAATTAAGATATCGATTAGTAGTATTGTAAAAAAAATGAGGATTGTACTTATGAATTCCTTGGTTTGTACCAAACAAGCTGTTTGTGCAATTTCGTATACAGGCCAAAATATCCATCTTTCCACTAGTAACTGCCAATATTATTTATTTTAAGGTTTTAATAACCTTTTAAGCATAGGGTATTCATATGAGTGTACTGTAAAAGAATTGACTGCAGATGCAGAGCACACTCACTACACTGTTTGAAAGCAGTTGCAAGGAAGTTATCTGCCTGTACACCAATTATTATCTTGTTCAACTGTAGGTAGATACGTACCTATGCATATAAGCTATATCTAGTGTTCCTAGACAAAGGAAATACACAGGACACTCCACTTACAAGATTAATATGCACACAACGATACCATTTGACCTTAAACTTCGTTTGCCTTGTAATTTACCCAATTATGTTGGTATACTAGATTGCAATAATGCAAAAAATCAAGGGTGACAACTACACCAAACGGTGACCAAGAGATGCAACAAAATTTGAGTTCCTTTTTGTAATGGAAAGAAGAAAGAAAGAAAGAAGAAAGAAAAATAATTTTATTTGTCACAGAAAAAACGTGCGTACGAAAACATAATATGTAATAAACTCGAAGGTTACACAAAACAAATCGAAGTACTATAACAAACAAACAAATAGTCGGAAGCTTTACGTCATGACTGTGACAAGAAGGCTTGCACTCAGCATGATGCTGTGCTATGGGGGACCCACAGCACAGCGCTGATTTTCAGTGGTCACCCGAAAAATACGTACGGAACCCAAGTCAGGTTTGATGATTTGTACATAAGTAAATAGGTAACAAAATAAAATAAAAAACTTTTTACAAAAAAATAATAACAGACTACCAAAAATAACACTACAAAGTGAAAAATAACTTTAATTTCGGAAGTCGGTGTCTTTGGAGATGTATTTGAGTATTTTGCCACCGACTTCCGAGACTTCCTTCCACTTTGTAGTGTTATTTTTGGTAGTCGGTTATTACTTTTTTGTGAAAAGTTTTTTATTTTTCACTTTTTAGTGGGTCAGTTTTGAATTTATCTAAGTTACAATAGCCTAATGTTAACTGCTCATCACCTTTTACAAAATTATTGCTTTCCCCGATGCTGGGACGTTGATTGTTGAGGAGTTCTCCTGGTAAGAACCAGGAGAACTGCCACTACCCATATGCATAGTGACGAACATAAATTGCTTAATCGCAACCCGTTAAATAGGTACTCATTATTATATTCTTCCGGTGGCCATCTGTGGTCTCCATCATCAGTTCCACTTCACCTAATGGTGCTTTCCAATAGCAAATGCACGAGTTACTATAAAAAATACCCAAATCGCTATAGGTTTGCATATAAAATTTGAGGGTTTCCGTCGATTTCCATGAGATCCTCTCATCAGATTCTGATTTGGTGACAATGGGACCACTTCGGGAGTATACCCTTTCAAAAAAAAAAAGAATTTTCAAAATCGGTTCATAATTGACGGAGTAATCACGTAACAAACATACAAAAAAAAAAAAAACATACAGCCGAATTGAGAACCTCCTCCTTTTTGGAAGTCGGTTAAAAATAAACAGTAATACAACTCCATGTAAAAAGAATGTTTATCAATAAGTGCATTACAATTTTTAATAAATTCCCGAAGATCATAAGGGCGAAACCCATTTAAATATTTTAAAATTAAACTACATATGGTTAATAGAGAATTGTTTTTATAGTTTACAAGAATTTCTGCAACATAAAGAAAAAAAATATTTTAAGTTTCTTATAGTTTAGTTTCCTTTAAGATGTGCTGTGTTTAATAGTTTAACTTCAAAGATGTCTTTTGTTACAGTATAGTTTTATTTTAAGAATTTAAGTTATGATAAGTGTGTATATTTTATTGTAACTTAAAATGTATCCAAATTTTAAAATCCTAATAGATATTTTCTCGTATATTCCGTACAATATCTTAGTAAAATAATTATGTACCTACCTATTGGGTATTAATGTAAAATTAATCTGCATGCCCTAGCTTCATCTCCCTGACTGACCGACCCCTAGACAATTCAAAAGTGCCTGTAATAGGTTTATTTGAAATAAATGCTTTGAGTTTGAGTTCTAAACAGGCAAAATATGGACTGTACTTTAACCGCCAACTCTTAATACCTATATTATCAGAAAATAAATGATTTTGATTAATTTCTTATTTCTTATGCATTAGTAGAAGGGGCTCGTGGCTAAATAATGCTGTGCTTACCGAGGTCGGTCCGTGGATGGGTGATCACCATCCATTACATATCGATGTCCCTCCGAGCCTTTGGTTCCGGCTGTTAATTGTAGATCTTTGACAGTCGTTACGGGTACTCAGAAGCCTGAAATTCTTTTAACCTCTCTTACTAAGACATAACGTATTACCCAATAAATGGGTTATGGAGGTCAGATAGGCAGTCGCTCCATGTAAAATACTGGTATTTTGCTGTATCAGGCTAGACTGTTCCCTAATATGGTTAGGAAAAGGCTGGGCAGATGATGGCTGATCTTAGCCGAGGTCCGAGTTGACTCTTATAGAAAACCCCGAGAATAGAGTCTTACGAGGATCTTTTGGCGTTCTAGTGACTTCGAGTAGAGGGGCATTTGTGTTTTATGAAATGGTTTGAAAAAACCGGCCAAAGCTAAGTGCGAGTCGGACTCGCGCACGAAGGGTTCCGTACCATTATCTATAAAAACGGCAATAAAATCACGTTTGGGAGCCCGCCTTAAATATTTATTTTATTCTGTTTTTAGATGATATTGCGGCAACAGAAATACATCATCTGCGAACATTTCAACCGTCTAACTGTCACGGTTCATGAGATACAGCCTGGTGACAGACGGACAGACAGACAGACAGTCAGCGGAGCCTTAGTAATAGGGTTCCCGTTTTACCCTTTGGGTATGGAACCCTAAAAACCAGCCAAGTGCATGTCGGACCACGCACAACGAAGGGTTCCGTAGTTGGGATCAATTTATCCAAACAAACTTAACATTGTAGTTGAAAAACATGGTCTCCGATACATCGATATACGCCACTGTCAATTTTCCAACTGCAAATGTAAGTTTATAATAGCAAAAAACGTTTTTTTAATTAAATTAACGATTTTCGGACTTTTTCCTTTACTTGTGCTGTGCGGCCTTGGACGCTGGCCCGGAGTCCTTTTTTTTTTTTTTTAAACGTTGCCCCACACTAGGAATTTCTCCTGTATTGTGGGTGCGTTTACAAACATTTAAACTTATATACACAAACAGCCAGACCCGGAACAACTACTTGTAGGTTATACAAATATTTGCTCCGTGCGGGAATCGAACCCGCGACACGCAGCGCAGCAGTCAATTGCTTAGCCACTGCGCCAACCGTGCTGTCAGAGTCTGGATTTGTGCCCATTCATTTCAGCCGAAAACACGTCTACTGCTGGACATAGGCCTCCCCTGAAGGGGGGGTTGGCCATAATCGCCACGCTTGGCAGACGGGTTGGCAATTGCAGTATGGTGTTAAAATGCATAGAGAACGCTGCTGCCCACTGTCTAGTAAGGATTTGTGCCCGGTTGATGGCAATAGGCTCGCCCCCTATTACATGTGACTTAAACATAACTGGCGAATAGGTACACCTCTGCCTAACCCTTCAAGGATTACAGGCGTGATGTTATGTTATGTTATTTGAAAATCTCGGAAAGGAAAAGTGGTAAATTGGTTTCAAATAGACTGAAGTCATCCATCCTCTGAATTAAAGGAACAAGGGCTTCGGCATTTTCTGTGGAACGCAACCGGTGTCCGTCTTGTGTAAGAAATGCAATGCTCGAGTTCTCGAGCTATTTTTGGAGATTCTATTTCGTGGCAAGGCAAGGCTTCTTTAGTCATTTTCATTATAATAATTAATGGTTTTTTAATACACTTCCTCGAAAACTGGTTCATATCGCACTACAATTAGGTTCACAATGCAAAGTATTTCACACGCGTGCGATTTTTTATTTTCCAACACGTGTGCGGGAATAAAAATTGCCACAGATAACTTATCTATACTTAGTCCAAATTGGTCCAATGCCTCTATTCACACTGTCTCGCGCCAGAGACGGTCCGCTCTATTAAGATCGCACGATGCCCGCGTAGAGCCAGGAGGCGTTTGGACCCCTTAGATTGGGCAGAAGCCGCTTCAAAGCAGCTCCGGCCTTCTCCAGTCTGGGAGCCAAACGTCGGACGTGCTCCACGAAGTTCCACCGGCTGTCGAGGACGAGTCCCAGGTACTTCATCGTCTACTCGACACCGATGTGAACCCCTGCCACCGTTATCTGGGAACCCGACAGTGGCGCATTCCGAGGACCATAAAAATACATGTCCTCGGACTTGTGCAATGCCACCTCGGGTCCCAATTGCCGAATCTTGTCGACGATTGTCGCAACCCCACGTGGTGCCAGTTCGGCCGCCGCCTCATGCTACCTCCCCTGCGCCAGGACCAGCATCTTGTCAGCGTACCATACCACGCTGACGCTGCTAAGGAGGTCGGCGCACAGCACCCAGTCGTAACCGATGTCCCACAGATGTGGCCCCAGGACCGATCCCTGTGGGACACCGCACGACATCTCTCACCGGTTCCACTCTCCGTGGTGACCGGGGTAGATGACGGCCCTGTCCGTCAGATAGGTCTCGACCACGTGACAGAGGTAGGTAATGTAACTCCAGGGCAGGGTATTGAAGGCATTGGCATGTCAAGAGACACCGCCAAGACGACCCCACCCCGGGCAACAGCATCCCCCGTCGTGAGGGCTCTAACGCGCATAATGGCATCCACCGTAGAGCGCCTCTTGCGGAAACCAAATTGGGTCTCCGCAAAATCCGGCCCAACTCGCACCAGCCACCCGACAAGGCGGTCTGCAATAACTCTTTCAAATAGCTTGCCCACCTCGTCGAGCAGCACGATGGGCGCCCTGGTTTCTTAATGAGGACCAGTTTCCCCGTCTTCGAGGTCGAGGCCCGAGAGCCTCCAAGGCCAGAACCCAGGCTTTTTCAGGTAAGCCGTCGAGTCCTGGGGCGGTATTTTACCGGGTGAGATCTTGGATAACCAAGCTTGATTACAGATATAGCACTCGAGATCTCGAGTTGCCAATATTGACTCGAGATTGCACTCCCTAGTCATATCTCACGCCTTGAGCAGGTCCCGGAATCAGAATCACAGTAATTTCTTCTAATAAATTCTGACTCACGCACGACCTTACTACGAATACTAGAATTTCCAATGTTTGGTTTAAAATATTATAATCGTCATTAGTTACTGTTATTCCATGTTTATACTGCTAAGTGATAAGAAGTATAATTAACACATCTGTTTATTTACGAACTGTCCGAAGCCACTTCCCTGAATTTAAAGAGATAATGTTATCAATATTATCCAATTCGCACATAATTACCTATTAATTATCAACATATCTTAAGAAAACAATGTCTTACATTGAAATGAGATGTAAACAATAAGACACCTATTGTTTACATCTCATTTCAATGTAAGACATTGTACCTAAAGATAATGAGTACGTGGAAATCCTACAAAGAAAATAAATAATTACTTTATATTGTGTAAAGAAATGATAATGTAGGTAAATTGAGTTTAGATATTTTAAGAGCTACGTCTGAATTTTTTTCAGTTCTTATTAAAACATTTTTATTTATTTTTTATGTTTTGTTTATTAAAAATACTTAAAAATGTAATTATTATGTATGTAAACTTAATAAAGGAAATAAAAATATTTATTTAGATGTCCGGACTTAAAACTCTAAACATGCAACTTTAAATTTTATACATGCGACACACATAACGACAGGAATATAGGTAAATTCATTTTAGAAGCAGAAAATATCACTTTGCCTGACCCGAAAAGTCACCCAAAGGGCAATGGAGAGGGCTATGCTTGGAGTTTCCCTACGTGATCGAATCAGAAATGAAGAGATCCGCAGTCTAATCAAGGTAATCGACATAGCCCGAATAATTGCAAAGCTTAAGTGGCAGTGGGCAGGGCATTGCTCGCAGAACTGATGGCTGATGGGACCGAAAGGTTCTGGAGTGGAAAGACGAAGCGCGGTAGCGTTGGAAGGCCTGCTACAAGGTGGACCGATGACCTTGTGAAGGCCACAGTTATCCGCTGGATGCGGGAAGCACAGAACCGATCGAATTGGCGGTGCTTGGGGAGGCCTATGTCCAGCAGTGGACGTCTTTCGGCTAAAATGCTGATGATGATGATGAATAATATACAGGGTTATTTTTAAAACACCAATAACCTCTTAAGGGGTCAGTGTACTCATCATTATGAACAACTTTTACTATGGGACCAAAACTGAAATCACGAAAAAAAATCAGCTGTTCCATACATTTTGACGAGTCATGCGAACATAAATGTAGGGAACAACTGATTTTTTTTTCGCGATTTCAGTTTTGGTCCCATAGTAAAAGTTGTTCATAATGATGAGTACAATGACCCCTTAAGAGTTTATAGACGTTTTAAAAATAACACTGTATATAGATAAAAATGGTCTGTTTCAGTTGGTGACATGCCTGTTCGGGATCCTGCAGGCAGTACTATGGCTGTACTTCCAGGACATCGAGAGCACCTTCACGACCACGGCCGCACTGTACAGAGGCGTAATCCTGGAAGCTCAGTTGTGCGTCATATTCGTACTATATGCGCTGGATATCGTGTTCCATGTTGTTTTGATTGTTGGAGCTCATTTGGTAAGTGTGTTTGCAATAGCTTATGATTAATTAATATTACGCTGATATTCTTAGACCTTTTCGTCTGTGTGGTGCCGGACGTAAAGAATAGCACCACCCTATTTCTTCCAGTGGGTTTCAAACTCAAATTCAAAGCATTTATTTCAAATAAACAATTAAGGGCACTTTTGAATTTTCAAGGTCAGCCATAAAGATGAAGCTAGTTTCCCATTCCAAAGCTTAGTAGGTACCTATGGAGAAGAACGGGCAAGAAACTCCACGGACACTCTTTTAAATTAACATATGGTTACAAAATATTGGTTACATCATTCGTGTTGAAATTATACATGTGAGATCGATAAAACAATAAATATCAAAAAAACAACTTAAAAATTATTAAAATAAAATAAGCCATGGCTGCCAAGAGAATATGACCAGTCCCTACTGATGGCGCCCGTTCACGAACATGACGGTGTCGTAAACGGTGACTAAGGGACTTACTAGAGAATGGGCAGCAGCGTTCTCTATGCATTTTAACACCATACTTCGATCGCCAACCCATCTGCCAAGCATGGCGATTATTATTATAACTGGGCCCTTTGGGGGAGGCCTATGTCCAGCAGTGGACGTGTTCGGCTGAAATGATGATGATGATGATTTTTTGAAAGGATAGCATAGTCAGCCTATAATGTTCCCACTCCTGGGAAACTGGCCTCCTCTTTATACAACGGGGTTTGGGTAGTAATCCACCGCGCGGGGCCAGTGCGGGTGGGCGAATGTCACATATCTTCGAATTTTTGGTTCTAGGACATGTCGGTTTGCTCACGATGTATTCACCGTATTGAGAGCAGTGCTGATGAAATAATTTACACAAAGTAAAGTGCTTGCTTGGTATCGGACCCACGACCTACAATTCGTATGATGTGGCCGTTACCACTGGGCCACCAGTGCTCTTGAAGAAAATCAAATAAAATCAAATCAAGAATATTTTTATTTCACATAAGCCTACATGGGCACTTATGAAACGACAGAAGCTTGGTGCACGGTTCCAATTGGTCGTTTCCTATGGAGAAGAACCGGCAAGAAACTCCACGGTTACTCTTTTAAAAAAAAAAAAAAATTTACAATTTTTTCAAATTACAGTGTTATTAGGTATGAGAGGACAGCGTACGCCCGTCAAAAGTACCAGGTACTTAACAAAATAGAAAATGGTCTACAGATCTACAGTCTATTAACCCTACAACGTCCTCACATTGACAAAAAAAACAATATAAAATATGATTCAAATAATAAAAGTTAGAACCTTGTTGAAAGTAAAATTGTAGGTGTAATAATGTCAAATAAGAAAAACATTATGTTGTACAAAAGATAGGCAGACATGTTTTATATGATATTCCTAATGGAATGCGGCCACAAGATCGAACGCAGGATCCCACGCTCAGCATTTGCAAACACTTAACCAATGAGGCAGTAGCTTGACTTCCAGTATTTTCCCTCAAGCCCCGATACGTGCGTGTCTAATCTGTTTAAATGTGTTGTCCATAAATATTATACGAAAGTTAACATTTGTCACTAGGTTAGTACCGCTATTGGATAACAGATGGCGTTGTGCCGTGAGGTAACTTTTGTGAATCGCGATGTTAAGATTTTGTTGCGAAACATGACCTGTGGTACTTTATGTAATAAATTGTCTTACTCTGGACACATTGTTTTATTTCTATACGAGATATTTTTGGGACGTTGTACAAATTGGTCTTTCGAAACCGGATAAAGGGCTAGTGTGCATCGTCATTATTGTGGTGGAGTCAGGTTGTGGTCAACCTGATGGGCTGCTGCGAGTGTAACGTCAACACGGCCAGTAGTGAGCAGCATCGGCGGATCGTACATATGTACAAGTGGTACACTACGATCGGCGCTGGTGCTGACACAGCTCGTGTTGGCGTGAGCAGCAGCTGCGGTGCGGGGGGAGAGTACCCCGCATATCAATTGCAACGAGCTACGTAAAAGTGAGTGACAGTGAAGTGGTGTGATACGAGGATAATCAGTGAGTACATTAAAATATCAGAGTGACACGTTGAGAGTAATACATTGAGACTTAACAATTAAAAGCAAATTTAGTTAATAACTTAGAAAAAATTAATTAACAAATTGGACTTGGAAACTTTAAAGTGTGCATGGACTTAGAATAATTGCAATAAAAAGTGAACTACGGGGAACCTATGCCCGATTTTGCAGCAAGGTGTATTCAGTTCAAAGACTTGTGATTTTTTTACATGATGTCTACGAACTTAGCATAGCGTTCCAGAACAGTTTATTTAAAGAATCATAACTTTACTCAATATGGAAGCTTTGAGTAATTTACATTCTACTATCAGTAAAGCAAGGTCTAACTTTAAGAAATCACCCAAGGAGCGAGTAACCAGTTCATACATAGAAACTAGATTAGAAAATTTAGAAGCTAACTGGTCAGCGTTTTCTGAAACTCATATAAAAATTGTAAAATCGGTTAAGTCTATGGAACTCGATAACTCGGATTATAACTTAAAAAATGTTTATGAGACTACGGAAGAATTATTTACTGATTATAAAGCGAAGCTGAGGGAAGCATTGAAGAAAATGGTATGCTCGGATAGTGTAGCTAAAGTGTCGAATCTTCTGCGAAAGGTTCTAAACAGATATGTTCTGTAAAATTGCCAAAGATTGAGTTGCCTAAGTTTACAGGAAGTTATTCTGAGTGGATTAGTTTTAGAGATTTATTTAAATCCTTAATACACAATAACAGCCTACTAGACGATGTTCAGAAACTGCATTATTTGAAATCACATTTGTCTGGAGAAGCTGAAGGTCTTTTACGGCATATTCCTATTACTAGTAGTAATTATGCAACCTGTTGGACTAAATTAGAGAATCGATATAATAATAAAAAATATTTAGCGAATTGTATAATTAAACGTTTTATGAGTCAGAAAAATATTGTAACCGAGTCCTCCAGCACAATTAAGGAATTATTAGATACTTCTAACGAATATTTACATGCTTTGGAAAATTTAGGCATAATGGTTGAGCATTGGGATATTATAGTTATTCATGTATTGAGTTTAAAACTAGACACTGAGTCACGTAAACAATGGGAAATGAAAATTTGTGATTGTTCAGATGACTTGCCTACAATGAATCAGTTTACATCATTCCTTGAACAAAGATTTCGGTCTTTGGAATTTTTAGACAACAAAGTTCAAAGTCATCCGTCCAATCGTAATGAATCAGTCAAATCGCTCCACGTGTCAACTACATTGTGTATTTGTTGTCAGGATAATCACAAGCTTGCTAATTGTAAAAAGTTCGCCGGTCTTGATATCGATAAGCGTCGTAATTTTGTCCAAACTAATGGTTTATGCTATAACTGTTTAGGACCAAATCACTCCGTATATGCATGCCGCCAGTCTACCAGATGTCATATATGTAAAAAGAAGCATCATAGTCTTCTTCATCTCAAGAATGTCTCCAAATCAGTTGGTGATAGTAACAAAACTGATGAAGTTGCAGAAAGCAGCATTTCTGCTGATACTACATCAACCAAGAGTAATTCCACTAATATTGTAAGTTGTTTTGCTAATAGTCATAGCCAAATATTATTGGCCACTGCGCTAATTGAAGCAGAATCAAAGAGCGGTACTGCTATAGTATTAAGATCCCTGTGAGACCAGGGGTCTCAGGCTTCCTTTGTTACGGAGTCTGCAGTCCAGCTCTTAGGTCTCAAAAGAAGACCAACTAAAGTTTCAATTTCAGGTATAGGTTGTGATCAAGGCCAATCAATGATTTCATTAAATTCGATGGTTCTCATTAAAGTGAAATCACGCGTTGACCCTAGTTTTATTATCACTGTTAAAGCTTATGTTTTAAAGAAACTAACGTCTATCTTACCGGAAAGGAAGGTTGTGGCAAACATTTTGACTACAATCTCGTCTTTGGCTTTAGCAGATCCTTCGTTCGATACTCCGAACAAGATTGATTTGCTTTTAGGCGCCGAAGTTTATGACCAGATTTTGTTAGAAGGTTTAATCAGTGGTCCACCTGGTCGGCTCATCGCACAAGATACTAGACTAGGATGGATCTTGTCTGGTCAAGTAGGTGAAATCAACCAAAGCGAGACATGCCACAATACCGTTATCACAATGCATTCTACTCATACAGATGAGAATGCACTCCTTAAAAAATTCTGGGAACTAGAATCTGAACCCAAGGGCGATTACGATAAGGTTTACTTGACTCCAGAAGAACAGAAGTGCGAAGATATATTTAAGGCCACAACTAAACGAGACGAATCTGGTCGCTATATTGTACATATGCCTTTCAAGTCAAGCGATCCTGCTTGTAAATATGGTAGATCGAAAGACATTGCTCTTAAACGCCTTTTAACCTTAGAAAAGCGATTTCTAAGGAATCCCGAGTTCAAGGCTCAGTATTCAGCTGTTATAAATGAGTATATAGCTCTTAATCATATGGGTATAGTACATGATAGGGACAAAGAAGGTTCTGTGTACTTACCTCATCATGCCATCATCCGTAACGAAAAAAGTACAACGAAGTTGCGCATCGTATTTGATGCATCATGTGTAGGTAGCAACGGTGTATCTCTTAATCATGATTTAATGGTGGGCCCTCCTCTACAACCTGAACTTCGTCATATTATCATGCGTTGGCGTTGTGAACCTGTCTGTCTGGTAGCGGACATCGTCAAGATGTACAGACAGATAAAGGTATGCAATGATCACACAGATTTTCAGCGCATATTATGGCGTGAGAATCCAAATGACGAAATTCAGGTGTTACGTCATTTGCGAGTTACGTTTGGATCATCATCGGCGCCTTACCTAGCAGTAAGATCATTGCAGCAGTTAGCTCAGGATGAAGGCGCTGATTTTCCGTTAGCAAGGAACCGTGTTGTTTCAGGGTTCTATATGGATGACCTAATGACGGGATATCAAACCATAGAGGAGGGAGTAGAAATATATAAGCAGACATCGGAGTTGCTTAAACGAGGAGGCTTCCAGCTCCAAAAGTGGGCTAGTAACAACGGGGAATTATTAAAATTGATTGAAGATGGCGAACAAATATCACAAACACAAGGGAACATGGAACTAAAACAGATGCAATTTCAAAAGTATTAGGTTTAACGTGGGACAAACAAAATGACGAGTTCGTTTACACGATTCAACTTAATGATGTAGCTTTACCAGTCACAAAACGTAAGGTTATTTCGGACATAGCGCGACTATTCGATCCCCTTGGATGGTTAGCACCGACAATCATCACTGCGAAGGTGTTTATTCAACGAATATGGATGACTGGGATCGAATGGGACGCAGAACTACCTGCACCCTTACTGACAGAGTGGCTTGAGTTCCGGAAAAACCTTTGCAACCTTATTAAGTTTCGGCTGCCTCGTTGGATCAACTCTGGCCAGGAAAACAGGGCTCTAGAATTGTATGGCTTTTCAGATGCGTCCAATGTAGCATACGCCGCGGTGGTATACGTCCGCGTCATTGATAGAGACGGAAATATTCACACAACCTTGGTGACTTCAAAAACCAAGGTTGCTCCTGTTAAGCAGGTATCAATCCCGAGATTAGAGCTTTGTGGAGCTGTCTTACTAGCAAAGCTTCTTCAGGAAGTCGCTTCAACTCTAGAAGTTCCCAAGCAGCACTTATATGCGTGGACTGACTCATCCGTCGTATTGGCGTGGTTAAGCAGTCACCCTAGTCGGTGGAAAACGTTTATCGCAAATCGTGTTTCCGAAATACTTACCATTATGGATAGAAGTCAGTGGTCACATATATCGTCGTCGGAAAATCCAGCGGATTGCGCATCTCGGGGAGCAAGCTCTTCTGAGTGTAACGATATGCCACTCTGGAAGAGAGGCCCAGTATGGTTACAGAATGAAAAAATAGACTATAATAGAGGAAATATACAAGCAACTACGCTAGAAGAAAGAAAGATAAAAACAAAATGTCATGCAACTGCGGTAGAATGTGATGATAGTCTATTTACTAGATTTTCTAAGTTCGGTAGGTTAATAAGAGTAATAAGTTACTGTAGAAGATTTTTACGAAGAAAGGAATCTGAACATAATAAAATAACTAATTGGCTAACTACTACGTAGGAATTAAATGAAGCTATACTTACCTGTATCAAACTCTGCCAACTCCAGTCCTTTAGTGATGAAATAGAATCTGTGAAAAAAAACCGTAAATTAAATAAACGTAGTAGACTTACCTCATTGAGTCCTTTTCTTGACGATGATGGGATCTTAAGAGTTGGCGGTCGCCTGCACCGGGCTTCTATTGATGAAAATATGAAGCACCCCATCTTGATCCCTCATAAATCACACTTCATCAATCTTTTGATTGCGGAGGCTCACGAGAGAACTCGGCATGGCGGGGCGCAATTGATGCTCAATTACTTAAGCTCCAAATACTGGATACTCAATGCAAGGACTCTCGTTAGGCAATATGTCCATAAGTGTGTAACTTGTGTTCAACATTCAAAACAAACGCATCAACAAATGATGGGCCAATTACCGAAGGCTAGAGAGTCTGTTCAGAAGCCCTTCCAAAGCAGTGGTGTTGATTACGCAGGTCCAATCAGCATCCGAACCTCTAAAGGTCGTGGTCATCACTCCACTAAGGGTTACATATGCTTGTTTGTTTGCATGTCCAGGCTATTCATCTCGAGGTTGTCAGCGACATGACTTCTCAGAGTTTTCTGGCGTCTTTTAAGCGCTTCGTAGCCAGACGTGGCCGAGTGTTGGACTTGTGGAGTGATAATGGGACCACATTTGTTGGTAGTGCAAAGGAATTGCGACAGCTATTCAACGCTGAAAGGTCTATGGTAGCTTCGGAAATAGCTGATTTCCTATCTATGAATGGTACGACTTGGCATTTCATACCTCCCCATGCTCCAAACTTTGGAGGATTGTGGGAGGCTGGTGTCAAGTCCACGAAGCACCATTTAAAAAGAATTATAGGCACCAGCACATTGACATTTGAAGAAATGACAACTGTGTTGGCTCAAATTGAGGCCTGCCTTAACTCGAGGCCGATCTCTCAGCTTTCTTACAATCCAGAGGACTCGTGTCCTTTGACGCCTGGGCACTTTCTCGTGGGTGAACCTCTGGTAACTGTACCTGATGTAAATTATGAAAATTCATCCATTGGTAATCTGAAACGGTGGCCAATCTTACGCAAAAAATGCTTCAAAATTTCTGGCGTAGGTGGTCACTAGAGTATTTAACTCAATTGCAACATCGATACAAATGGACAGATTGTAAGCCCGAACCTGAGATTGGAGACGTGGTTCTGGTGAAAGAGGATGGTCTTCCACCCGCTAGATGGCTATACGGAGTTATTACAAATAAACATCCAGGTTTGGACAACATTACTCGCGTTGTAACCATACGGTGTAAAACTAATGAGATTAAAAGACCCGTATCTAAATTAATTATTTTACCAGTGAACACTTAGTTATTGTTTACCATGTTATTGATGAAGTAGATACTTGGGTACTGTTCTGTTTAAACAAAATACACTGTTTGTGAATTTACTAGAATAAACTTGTATTTTTTACTTTGTTTTATTGTTGTTTAATTTTTATTTACTTAAAGCATGAACTTGTATCGTAGATATAAGGCACCTGGTTTAGGTCATGGTGGATAGCCAAACAACTAATAATTTAAGTTTATATTGTCATGTTATGGTTGATGGACGGAGCCGTCCATGGTGGGCGGAATGTCTAATCTGTTTAAATGTGTTGTCCATAAATATTATACGAAAGTTAACATTTGTCACTAGGTTAGTACCGCTATTGGATAACAGATGGCGTTGTGCCGTGACGTAACTTTTGTGAATCGCGATGTTAAGATTTTGTTGCGAAACATGACCTGTGGTACTTTATGTAATAAATTATCTTACTCTGGACACATTGTTTTATTTCTATACGAGATATTTTTGGGACGTTGTACAGTGCGAAAAAGAGAAATCTATGACAGAAACGTATAAAATTGTCGGACTGTCTCTGTCTCCGGTTACCTATCAGTTTTATTAATTAGGCCCTGATGGTAAGCTAATTAAACCTACCTTAAGGATTGTTACACCTAGAGATGGAAAAAGAAAACGAGGAAGGCCGTGGAAGCGCTGGGAAGATATATGTAATGAAAGATGTGGACCAGACTGGAGGAGACAAGCTTGAGATAGGGAAAAATAGAGAAAGTTGGGGAGGCCTACGCCGCAGAGGCGACTTCCATAAATAAATAATATCACGTGCATGCCAATATTAATAATAATTTTTTTATATAATAATATAAATGATAATGAAATGTGTACTAACCAATGTAGGAAATGATAAAATAATTATTATACTCAAATTGTTCTTTGTAAATTATGGTTATTGGTATATGGTATTATGGGAATAAAGGCTTTTTTATTTTATTTAAGGATTGTTAAACACTGTTAAGCCTTCGGGCCGTGGGGTCCGAGTGCTCATGGTTTATTCAACAAAATCTCGAAACGGCTGGTTGACACTTCCTGTGACCCAAGGGCTGGCTTTTACCTTGGCCAGAGGCTAAGCATTGCCCAACAACATGGCAATGCCGCCAGTCTCTTGGGTACATTACCAGTCGACAGCGATGCGGAAGAATTTTTGGACGCTATATTTTAGTTTGTTAATAGTTTTAGTTAGGTTAGGTTATTTTGATTAACTGGACCCGAGGTGGCGGCGCGTAGTATTCCACGCGCGCCCCTTTCAGACGTCGCGGGGGGGTCAAAAACCTCAACCCCCCCAGACTTGAGGTGGCCCGGAGAGGCGGGCCGGCACTAGCCGAGGATTGCAGAAGTAATAATAGATTCCAAGATCCCTGCAGTATTGTCACTCCTGCTCCCTTTAATCCATCCAAAGGTTGTCTGTAAAAGATCGCTTTTAGCGATAAGACCGCCCATTGTGTCACCCTATGTAAAATTTAAACATTTATATCTGTAACTTTTATGGTGTACATAATAAAGAGTATTCTATTCTATTCTAATCTATCCCCGGTGCAAGTGTGGGAGGGGAACACTGGGGTGGTTTTTAGTCAGTAAGAGTCTGACAGACGCCACCGCCCGCCCTAGGGCAGAGGACATCCATGAGGATTTTCCACCCCGTGAACAAAAAAAAAAGAAAGTTTATTTGATTAAATAATCTGTTAGCAAACTTGTGTTAAGATATGTTTATATTTTTCAGAAAAGGCGACGTCTCCTGCGGGTATACTACTATTACGAGCTGACGACGATGGTGGCCACCTTCGTAGTGGTGCTGATCACCTATATAGACATAGACAGGTTCCCTCGGTGGAACTTCGTCGTCACTGAGTTCTCTCTTGCCTTCACAGGATTTGGTAATCAATTTGCTATACATACTTAAGAGGAGGCTCCCAATTTTTATGTTAATTTGCATGAATATTCTGAAACAGTCACACATACAAGCAAAATGAAACTTTAGTATATGATTTATTGGATCTTTTTCTTTCCATGTTGGAGACAGTTACGTAATTGTAATATTTTCTCTAGATCATACATTTTTTATTCGGAAATCATGTCTTTTTAGGGTTCCGTACCTCAAAAGGAAAAAAGGAACCCTTATAGGATCACTCGTGTGTCTGACTGTCTGTCTGTCCGTCTGTCACAGCTGATTTGCTCCGAATCTACTGGACCGATTGAGTTGAAATTTGGTACACATATGAAATTCTGTGACCCGCACACGGAAGTGTTTCGTAAATAAATGATTTTTTTAAGGATAATTATAAAAAAAACAAACAAGATTGTTTGGCTTTTATGTCTAAAATTAATATTCACAGCGAGAAAATAATAGTTTATTATCCAGCCACCAGATATTTTTTCTCTTGATCAATATTATACTTTAGTTATAAACGAAATAAGAATTGAGACTTACGCTATTAAGGGCTGCATGGTTTCACCAATAAGACTGAACGCGATCAGCACATTTAAATTGAGTTCAAGATCTGTCAGTGTCAATATTCCATAACAATATTGATACTGACAGCTCTTGATCTCGGTTTAGGTGAGCTGCTCGAGTTCAGTTTCATTGGTGAAATTCGGCCTTAATTTCGTGCTCGAACATGATCAAAGAGCGCACGCGATATTCAACTTTATTACTGATGTATTACCGTTTAGTACATAATGGAGTGGCGGGGAGTGAGGGGCGGAGTTTGCGTGGACTGCGTGCTACACACTTGTTCCAATCGGTGTTAATCGGCAAAACCGGGTGGTAAAATCGAATATCAAATCAATCTGTCCGCCTTTTCCCAACTATATTGGGGTCGGCTTCCAGTCTAGCTAGATGCAGCAGAATACCAGTATTTTACATGGCGCGACTCCCTATTTGACCTCCACAATAGTAACTGGGTAATACGATACCCCTTGGTAAGACTTTCAGACTTCTGACGACCCGTAACCACTGACAAAGATCCACAAATAACAGCCGGGACCAAGGGCTTAACGTTCTTTCCGAGGCACGGAGGAGTCTCGGTATGTAAAGATGGTCACCCATCCACGGACCAACCCCGGCGAGCGTAGCTTAACCTGATGGATCAACAACCCGACTGATATTACTTAGCCACGAGCTCCTCCACGAGCTTTTTCCGCCTGGAAAAATCGAATATATACTGTCGAATCGAATGTGCCGCCGACCTGAAAAAGTGTGTGGCGTCCGTGTAACACAAACTTTTGATTTTTGGTGAGAAATTATCAAGGGGACGTCCGCCGCCCCAGCATCCAGCAGGACCTGAGGCGGCGGTGCGTAGTGTTCCACGTGCGTCCCTATTACATGTTGTAGACTGTTATACCTCACTACCCCCGCGGGCCTCGTGCACCAGCCGGGGATCGTGGAAGTCACACATGAACCCATGATCCCCGATCCAAATGTGGGAAGGGACACCGGGGTGATTTTTAGTCAGTAAGAGTCTGACAGACCCCTACGCCCGCCCCAGTGCGGAGAACATCCATGAGAATTTTCCACCCCAGAACAAAAAAAAAAGGATGTAAACATTTTTTTCTTACAATCTAAACCTTAATTCCCACAATCAGCAACAGAAAAAGGCTAGTTGACAATAAGAAAAAACCTTATGAATTTTCTTTTGTAGAATGTTCTGGGGGCCTAAAATGGACGCTTTGGCAGAATCATAATATGATATGCATACAATTCATACCCCGCAATTCATCGGTTTGATAGTTTTGTATGGAGTTTCGTAAAATGGTCCACAAATTATGAATTGATATAATGAAGTCCAATGTCAAATAGCAGCTGTCAAACAGATGAATTGCGGGAGGTATGAATTGTACGCAGATCATATTATGATTCTGCCAAAGCGTCCATTTTAGGCCCCCTGAGCTATGAACACATTACCCTCCTTTGCGTCACGCAGCCGGCTAAAAAGATATCAAATTTCATCTTAATTTTGTGAATGATTTTTGATTCATTAATATTTTTGAGAAATCCTAACTTAATATTATAAATGCGAAAGTGAGTTTATTTCTTACGGTTTTACGCTAAACGGCTGAACGGATTTAGATGAAACTTGGCACGTGAGTAGACCATGACCTGAGTTAGGATATAAGATACTTTTTATCCCGATATTCCCACGGATTCGAGACTTATGTGGGTGAAACCGCGGGGCGCAACTAGTTATTGCCTAAAATAAAATGGCCACGTGACATTAAACGCGAATCAGAGCGCAACCACGTCACTCGTAATTGACTGTGTTTATTAATGAAAATAAACTATACGCGTCAGACATATAAATGTAAAAGCGTCCAAGTGCGTGTCAGACCACGCACAATGAAGGGTTCCGTAGTTGGGATAAATTTATCCCAAAAACAAACTTAACATTGTAGTTGAAAAATATCTTCTCCCATACAAAGATATACGTCACGGTAAATTCTCCAACTGCCAATGAACTTGGTCGAGTATTACTCGCTAACTTGTAAAGTCTACTTAGCTGTGATAGTTTTCCTTTTAATTTCGTAATTTTTACTACTGGCAAGAATTTTTCACATATCCTAAAACAACCATTTTGCTGGCATGGGGACACACTTGACTAACCAAAAATCGCGCTTTATAGCTTAATATTACGCAAACGAATTACCTGAATCAAAAAATGGGTTTCACAGACCCGCAATATTTTAACGACCGACCTATCCAACGATACACACCATGGGATGGACGAGAAAAAAAAATATCATCCCCATTTTACGTGCAAGGACTAACGGTGATGCTTAATATATGTTCAGCAAACCTTGCGCAGTCAGCCTTGCTACCATTTTATGAAGGACCACAGACCCTCTCTAACATAAAATTTGTATACAGTGTTACAGATATACCTGCTACTCCTAGTCCGCAGTGAGCTACGCAAGGAGCGGTACCAGGAGGGCAGGTCCAGCTACACCAACCACATCGCTGAGGTGTTCGTGGAACCACCACTGAGGCGGCAATGGCGAGCTTTTATTCTGTAGATTTAATAAAAACATAGTTATTGTTGGTTATTCTTTTATTGATAAACACTACTTGCTATGAAAACAACAGTGACAGGAAGTTTTATAACATCATCAACATACACCGACAAATAAATACATATTATTGAAGAGTTAGCTGTAAATCTGTAAGTATATGAGACCGCGCAAGCTTCCTCTACCAAATAAAAGAATTATTAAAATCTGTTCATAAACAAATAAGTTATGCCTGAACATATATAATACTAGCTTTTGCCTGCGGCTTCACGCGCGTAGATGTCAGAAATAATCTCACGGGAATCGGAATTAAAAGTACCTGCCCTACATAAAAGGAACTCTAGTGCAAAATTTCACGTCGCTCCCAGTAGTTTGGGTTGATACGTCAGTCAATCAGTCGGTCAGTTTCTCCATTTATATAGACAGATAGATTTGTTATTTAGACCAATACAAAATAATGATAAATTAGGACTTAATAGTTTTTTTTTGTTCTTCGAGTGTAATATTTCAAAATTGTTGACCTTTACGAGAACAACGTTCTGACAAACCTTGAAAATGACACCATATTGATTTTTAGACTATTTACCTCTTTACACCCCCGAAGCGGCTGTTTTTTTTTAAACATGAAACACGTTTTAAAATTGCGTTTTGAAATTGTTGGTACACCACGTAACTTTAAGCTTCAGAAGAGCGAAGTGTCCTAACACAAGCAATTTTTGTCTAAAAGGTCACTTCAGCCACTAGATGTAGTACATAACTTGTGAAAGAAAATAAATTATTTGTATTTGTATTTGTTGACACAAGTAACCCTGCGAATTGTTGAATTGATACAAATCATATGATTTCTCCATACAAGTTGTGAAACCCCGTTACACCCCTTTAGGGGTTGAATTATCAAAAATTTGTTTTTAGCGGTTACCTACGTCATAATAACTATCTGTTTGCCAAATTTTAGCCCAATCCATTCAATGATTTGAGTTTTGTGTTGATAGATCAGTCAGTAAGTCAGTCACTGTTTTCTTTTGTATGTATTAAATCTATATTGTAATTCGACGACCCCGAATAAATTGGGATTAGGGCAGGAGACTGATGATGAAGTATTCAGGCTAAATTTCAAGTTAATAGATCAACGAAAGAAGATTTTTTCATACAAACTGTATCCATCCCCCCTTTATTTTCGAGTTGTCTCTCTTGTAAAATTCACTACCCCTTTTCACCCCGTTATCGGTAGATTTTCGAAAAACCCTGATACAAGTTATTCTTCATTTTTGGTTTTAAGTATAAATACTGAGTTTCGAGTTGATCGGACCGCGCGTTAAAATTCTTCTATACAAGCTTTGACATCCCATCCATTGAAGTTAAGATAACAAAAAATACAAACTTTATATTTTACTTACGTAAGTATTTGTCCAAGTTTCAAGTTTATTAACTCTAGGAATAAGATTTCTCATGCAAAAAAAACCCCCCGTTTTCCCCCCTTTAAAGGTCAAATTTCCAAAAACCCCTTCTTAGGGGATGCCTACGTGCCGAATTTCAGCCCAATCTGTTCAGTGGTTTGAGCTGTGTTGATAGACCAATCAGTCACGGTTTCCTTTTATATGTAGGTACCCATATACGGCTAGATATATATATATATATATATATATATATATATATATATATATATATTGAGAACCTCTTCCTTTTTTGAAGTCGGTTTAAAATCATTTATAGCCAGAGTGCATCTCATGACAATTCCAATAAGACCAAACACGGGTAGGATACATTGTTTTGTTACCGAGTTCCAGTGCCTACCTTCCGGCTTCATCATCAGATCAGTTTCGATCATCAGATCAAATTTGCTTTGCTTAACTATCTTAATCCAGATATCTCATCGCCACCCGTGAAATAAATATCATTGAGAAGTTCCGATGGCCATCTGTGGCCTTCTTCATCAGTTCCACTTCACCAAATTATACTTTCTGAATGCAAAATATAAAAATCGCTATATGTATGCCTATAATATTCGAGGAGTTCCCTCAGTTACTCATGGATCCCAACATCAGAACTGGATTTTGATAAACAAGGGACCAATCTGGAAGTATATCCTTTCAAATAAAAAAAGAATTTTCTAAATCGGTTCATAAACGACGAAGTTCTGAGGTAAAAAACATAAAAAAAAAAAAAACATACACACGACTTGAGAACCTCCTCCTTTTTGTGAAGTCGGTTAAAATAACTAATCCCATGAAATTTTATTTGACGGTCTCAGTCAATTTATTTTAATTTTCATATATTATTGAAATGAAATGAAATGAAATAAAATCGTTTATTCTGTAAATAGGATATTAAAATCACTTTTACACGTCATATAAAAAAAATAAAAATCTAGATGTAGCCGACATTTCCTATCTGACTACCCCTGAGAAGAAATGGCGAAACAAACTCAGGGGTCAAAGTCTCTTTTAAAGTCCAGACATAATCTTGGTCAGATCATGTGAGGACCATGTAGATCCGTGTCTGAAATGGTCTTTTGAGGAAAGAACCACGCAAATTTGAGCGGACCTGACCAATCAGTGTAAGCATTTGTCAGTAATCGTGCAGCTCAACTCAAAACTTAAGGAGCTCAACGACTCGACGAACAGTACCAAAAAAAGGACATTTGGGTAGGCCGCATAAAGCGCTCAAAATGTCAGACCATCATTAAAACTTAACTGAGAAAAGAAAGGAAAACATTTAAAGAAAAAAAAAAATGACCCACATAGTGCTCACATTCACAATAAATTAAAGCAGTAAATATAATACTTTTCAAAGTAAACATTCATGTAAAATTGTATACAATATTCTGCAATGTCAATATGTATATAAAATCATGCATAATAATTAAAATGTCAAGTTTTATCACAAGGCTAGCAGAGCGAGCAGCTCAATCCCAAGCTTTTTTGTCCTCTAAATAATCAGAAATCTTATAGTACCCTTTTTTACAAAGTTTAGTTTTAATACAGATTTTAAATCGTTTAATGGGTAAGTTCCGAATGTCAGTAGGAAGTTGGTTGTAAAAGCGTATACATTGACCCATGAAAGAGTTGCCTACTCTGTGGAGGCGAGTGCGATGTACAGCAAGATTGTGTTTATTCCTGGTATTTAAACTATGAATATCGGACATTTTCTTAAAATTTGATTTATTTTTGTGTACATATAATAGATTTTCAAGTATATATTGAGAGGCTACAGTCAGAATATCTATTTCTTTGAATATTTCACGAAGTGAATCTCTTGGACCTAGATTGTAAATGGCTCGAACAGCCCTTTTCTGTAAAATAAAGATATTATTAATGTCCGCACATGTTCCCCAGAGAAGGATCCCATACGACATAAGACTATGAAAATAACTAAAATAAACAATTCTGGCAGTATCTACATCAGTAATCTGTCTAATTTTTTTAACAGCATAGGCGGCCGAACTAAACCTTCCTGACAATTTTTCTACGTGTGGGCCCCATTGTAATTTACCGTCAATAGTTATTCCAAGAAAAACTGTCGACTCAACAGGGTCCAACTCTATTCCATTAAGTTGAACATTAGTAGTTAGCTGCCTGACATTTGGCATTGAAAATTTAATGAGTTTAGTCTTTTTCTCGTTCAGGAGAAGATTATTTACATTAAACCAATGGACAACTTTAGAGAGTGCATCGTTAACATGTTCAAAATTGACTAGCTGATGTTTGATTTTAAAAATGAGTGAAGTGTCATCTGCGAATAATACAATCTTGTGATTATCCCTTATGTGAAAAGGTAAGTCATTTATATAAATTAGAAACAAGAATGGACCTAGAATTGAACCCTGCGGAACGCCCATAGTGACCGCAGATCCTGCAGATCTCTTGCCATTAACATCAACCCTCTGAATTCTGTTGTTCAGATAAGAAGTCAGAAGGTCGAGAGCACTGTCTCTCAAACCATAATGGTGCAGTTTTCTGATGAGTGTATCATGATGAACGCAATCGAAGGCCTTAGACAAGTCGCAGAAAATGCCAAGAGCATCCCGCGACTCCTCCCAGGCCTCGAATATGCTCTTCAGTAATTCCACGCCCGCGTCTGTAGTTGAACGACCCTTAGTAAAACCAAACTGTTTCAGATGTAGTAGATTATGTTTATTAAAATGTCCTAACATTTGTTTCAAAATTAATTTTTCAAAGATTTTGCTCAATGTAGGTAATATCGAAATAGGCCGAAAATTCGTAGGATCAGTTGTGCTGCCAGATTTGAACAGAGGAATCACTTTGCTAAGTTTCATCAGATCAGGAAATACACCAGATGCAATACAAGAATTAAAAACAATTGCTAAAAAGGGTGAAATAACATTAATTATTGAAGACATGCTATGTACTGATAACCCCCAAAGGTCCGCAGTTTTTTTTATATCAAGGTCTTTAAAAGATTCTATAATGTCTTTAACGGTAACGACCGTGAATTTAAGGTGTTTATCACATTCTGGTACACATTCTTTTAATATTGAGTAAGCAGAAGTGGAGGACGACGATGACAGAGTTTTGGTTGTTAAAATAGGAATATTAGTGAAAAAAAATTCAAACTCAGTTGCCACCTCCATGTCTGCCTTAATATCTACATCATTGATTTTTAGATGGAAGTCACGATTCCGTACTGTCGTCCTTCCCATTTCTGAATTAATAATATTCCAAGTTGTTTTAATTTTATTTCCAGAAGATTTTATTTTATTTTTAATGTGTACGGCTTTTGCCGAGGAACAGGCTCTTTTAAAAGTTTTAGAATATTTTTTAACAAATTCTTTAAAAGTTTCATCATGGTTATAGAGTGTGCGTAGACTAAAGAGAACTAAACCATTTGAATTAGTGTAGTGTAAGTGAATCAATAATAGTAACAATGTTGTGCTATTTATATAACACATGAACAAAGTGTTTTATCAATTTTACCAGACTCTAAGGAAGTGTTACGAACGTGTGTAAAAGTGCATACCTAATTATGGACACTATTCTTAGCATTAACATAATTTATAACGTAGCATAATAAGTTAGATTTAAATTGTTTATTAGTCTTCTTAGGCTAGATTGCAATTAACTAGTAAGAACTTGGTTCTTACTAATAAGGAAAAAAAAAAAAAAAAAAAAAATCATGGTTATATGTTTTTTCATCATACAATTCATATAACCTCTGCCTACTTTTGTAAATACCTGGTGTTGCCCAATCACTAAATATTACGTGGTCACAAACAGGCAATGTTTTTGAGGTGAACACCTTCCTAAATTCACAATTAATGAGATTAAATAGTAAAGTATATGCTTGATCTGGGTCGGTGTGATAAGGCAAACCCGGTAGTTTTTCCATTAAATTATTTTTAAATTGTTCTAAGCGACTTTTGTTTACAGGAATATAACTCACTAGTTTTCTTTGAGCTCTGACTATTTTCCGAGGGAAAGTTACTAACTGGCCACAGTGATCAGAGTCCAACTCGTTTATAATTAAATGGCTAGAAGGTCTTAAGTTTGTAAAAATATTGTCAATACAGGTAGCGCTAGTGGCAGTTATTCTAGTCGGCTCAAAGAATGTATTGTACAAATTATATGACTTTAATAAGGTTATAAATTTATTTACTGTAGCAGATTTTTCCAGTATATTAATGTTGAAATCTCCACAGACAACAACTGTTTTATTACTGTTACAAGTCTTTAATAATACTTCTTCCATATATTTCTCAAAAATATCATATGAAGCACATGGGGGCCTGTATATGCTCATTACAATGAACTGCTCAAGCTCAATGCAAGCTATTTCAATAACTCGCTCAACAGAGAGGCTCACAATATCCTTACGTTCTTTAAATTTCATATTGTTACGAACAATTATTAAAGAGCCACCGCGTATCATATTAACTCTGCTGAATGATCTGGCAACCTGGTGGTTGTTAAAGCTGAACATGAACTGGTGGACTTTTAACCAATGTTCAGTTACACATAAGATATCGATATAACTACAGTTCATG
This sequence comes from Tiliacea aurago, assembly GCA_948098905.1. Classification (NCBI taxonomy): domain Eukaryota; kingdom Metazoa; phylum Arthropoda; class Insecta; order Lepidoptera; family Noctuidae; genus Tiliacea; species Tiliacea aurago. The sequence goes on from OX402591.1 coordinate 22,194,556, forward strand.
AACAGCTCCAGTTCTAATTCCTTACCTATCACACCCTGTATATTTTGATGAACAATTTTTTTTTTTTTTTGAACAATTTTTTTTTTTTTTGAACAATTTTTTTTTTTTTTTGACATGTTATGGTGCCTTGTATGTGTTATTTGTGAACACATATGTATGTATGTGTTATATTTAATAAAAATGAGTATTTTACTAATGTATCTTTTCTTTACAACAAGAATCAATTCGTTATCCTGAATAAACATTAACAAATGATAATAAATAAAACGAAAAGTAACGTTTTTCCAGTTTTTCCTCATCAAGAAGCATGTGGTGCCATCTAGTCAGTTGACTGCGAACTAACCCGATAATATAAGGTCTATTTTTAGATTTCTAAGTAACTGTGCACAATGTTAGGCAAGTGCTTTGTCCAGCAGTGGTCGTTCTACGGCTGAGATAATGATGATGAAGGTATATTTATTGAGCACCAGACATATTTATGACTTGCCTTTGTAAAGGTAAGTTAGTTATAATGGTGTCTCGTCTTCCGCCCTTAGCACGTCATCTTAGTACAATAATTATGTAAATAGAGGTGAAGCATCGCAAAATGTCAAAAGAAGCAGGAATCTGAATCTCCTGTTTTTTAAAAGAGTGGCCACCATTGCAATCGTCACCGAAAAGATAGAGTAATACCCGTAACAAAACGTAATAATGTGTTTATAATGGTCTCTTGCATGGTAGATCGGTAGATTTATCTAAAAATGGTGTATACAATTTTCATCTTAAAAGCACAGCGGAAAATTTTGAACAATATCTAGTACAACAATACATAGTTTTTTGGAGAAAGACATCATCAAGACCTGAGCAGTGTATCACGGCTCACGTCCTCCAACGCGAAGAGTAAATAAGATAATGATACCTTAGGGCTGCCGACAAACTAAGTCTTTTTTCTGCTTAACAACATCAGAAAAAAGACTTAGTTACAACATCACCTCGGAATAACCCTTCAGGGTTTACAGGCGTGATGTTATGGTATTTTATTTTAACATCAGAAAAGTGGAGCAGACCATGATTGTCTCATAAAACGGCTCGCAATTTTACAATGCCCTGACTCTAATCTTTCTAAAATCCTCCTTTCTGCCTCCTTGCTGTCTAGACCGAATCCTTTTACCATTTATTGCTTCCAGAATCTTATCAAAGGATATATTTTTCGGGGACTATTAAAATAAATAAGCCAGTTAAGCTTGAAATAGTTCGAAGTTCGTTAGTAAAGTTAGTGCTGATACAACAGAAGAAGTATTCCTGTACGAAAAACTGTTTAAAATGGCGATAACATATAAATTCCTTCGGGACTACCGACCGACACAATTCTGGATAGACCAGAGTCGTCAACCCTATCACTTGACCAACTAATTCAGTCGTTATTCCCCGCGCTATAGTCCAAACGTTGCATTTAGAAGCACCTACCAATGTGACATCAAAAATAAAAGTACCATGTTTAATTTTTTGAGTTCGTGATCAACAGCTGTTATAATGTTGATTGAATTACCTGAGTTGAAGCGGTGTTGCTTCTGCTTGCCGCTGCGACGAGGGATCCTTGTGTTCGCGTACCTGAGCTTGGTACGTGTTATCTTTAATACGTCTATTAGCTTTTATTGATAAGGAGGTTAGAGGAAGATGTTTGAGGATGCTTATGCAATATGCATGAGCAGGGTGTTTCGATTATGTGGGTAAATGTTTTTTTTATTGGTAGCTTTAGTTTTGTCATTATGTCCTCAGATTGTTTCGATTGCTCTGTCAGTATCAGTTGTTTTTATTATTTGTGTGGTTGTTGTATTCAAATCAACTTTTGTACCAATTGATTACTGTCAGTCAGGAAGACAACCGAAGAAGAATAGATGAATCATAAAGTTCAGGTCATAGCTTATCGATCAATCATTCAATTATTGATTTATAAAAGAATATATTGATACTTACTATGTTCTTAGTATTATCAAAAACGGAGGATTGAACTTATAAAATCCTTGATATATCTGTATACCAAATAGCTCATTCGACTGTTCGAATAAGCTGTTTGGTATACACACAAAAAACTTAATTTTACCTAGGCACTGCCCATATTAATCTTTTTATTCTCGTAATATCTTTTTAAGCTTGGAATTCATAACAATGTGCTGTAAAAGAATTGACTGCAGAAATGCTGAGCTCACTCACAACTATAGTCGCAAGCAGTAGCAAGTTAGCTGCCTGTACTTACACCAAATAGCTTGTTTAGCTGTACGTAGCTATATACCTAAGCTATATCTAGTTTCTGGTGTTCCTAGACAGAGGAAATACACAGGACACTCCACTTACAAGATTAATATGCACACAACGATACAACTTGAATCTTGACCTTAAACTTCGTTTGCCTTGTAATTTAGCCAATCATGATAATAAACTAGGATGCATTACTAGAAGGGAGTCGTGGCTAAATAATAACAGCCGCACGAGTGGATCAAAGGCTAAGCTACGCTTGCTGAGGTCAGTCCGTGGATGGGTGACCATCCATTACTTCGAGACACCTCAGTGCCTCGGAAAGCACGTTAAACCATTGGTCCCAGGTGTCATTTGTAGATTGATAATGAGAGACTAATATAATTCAGAGAACTCGTAGTAGTTACAAAATTCTTCTAGAGATTTTTTCTATGAAATATAACATAACATAAACACCACCCCGTATTTCCCGAAGGGATAGGTAGAGGTGTACCTACCTTATAGTACCTACACCCACATTTCGCCAATTATGTTTAAGCAATTATGATAGCAATTATTTCGCCCATTTAATAGGAGGTGAGCTAATTGCTATCAACCGGGTACAAGTTCAGACTCCGGGCTCAATGAAATATATTTATGTTAACGGTATTGGAAGGTTCGGCAGGGTTCGATCCAATCACTATGTATGGCAAGCCGATCCCTTGGGAGAAGCGAGCAAAACACCTAGATGTGATCCTTGACCACTAGCTTTCCTTCAGTGAGCACATAAGTGTGGCTCGTTCACGCGCCGCCTTCGCTCTTAGTAGGCTCCACTTTATTTTGACCGCACGCAGCAAATTTTTCACTCAATGTAAATTGCGCATCTATACCGCGGTCATCCGTCCCATCATGACCTATATCCCTGCATCGTCTTCGCACACGCTAAGCCAGGCTATCTCCATAGCATGCAGACCCTCCAGAATCGTTTCTTAAGAAAGGTTACGGGAGCCCCCTTTTATGTTTGCAATGAGACTTTTCATCTAGATCTCAGAATGCCCACCGTCCAGAAGTTCATAAAACGCCTGTCAAACGTCGATTCTGCTATAAAGCATCGCAATCCTCTAATCGTGGCGGCCGCCCGATACACTCCCTCCTGTTTATGTAGGATTACTACAAAGGCATACATGGACGTTTTCAATTTTTTGACGACATGGTTGGCGCAGTGGTTAAGCGATTGACTGCTGCGTTGCGTGCTGCCATTTAAAAAAAACAGCGGTGTGGCATAAATGGAAATGAGAATACGATTGGTAATGCACAAACGAAGCCCTTTAAATAAGAATTTTACAAAATACCCTGATTAAAGAACATACAAAAGTTGTTGAATAGTGGACATGGATAGGCCAAATGTTAAGAGGCACTCAAGACAAGTGGAGTAAATTTACCCCAGAGATGGCAAAAGGAACCGGGGAACACGAATTAAAATTCTCAGTGCCAGTGGATTGAAATCGTAGAACAGTTGCTAGAGATAGGAAACAGTGGAAGTGGAATGCCTTTGCCAAGAGACACACTGAACTAAGAGACATTCTGTAAACTACTACTGAAAATACCACAACGCTGTGTAATCAGTATTAAAAGGCTAATTATTGTTATAAGAATATTATCTATGGATCAAAATGTTCTATTGCAGTTGGTATCATGCCTGGTCGTGGTTCAGCAGGCGCTACTATGGCTGTACTTCCGGGACATCGAGAGCACCTTCACGACCACGGCCGCACTGTACAGAGGCGTGATTCTGGAAGCTCAGCTGTGTATCATATTCGTATTGTTTGCGCTGGATATCGTGTTCCATGTTGTTTTGATCGTTGGAGCTCATTTGGTAAATGTGCAATATCTTATGAATAATATATATATTTTTCTTTATTTTTATCCATACGGATATGCCTACCCCATCATACCTTAACAATTATTTAACTTGAATTAAAGTATTTACAACTATAACGATACTCGTATATACTGTAACTGAAATTGAATCACTGACTTGGCATCATCTTCACCAGGCCAAACCAAGGGTTTGTTAAAATGTTTTGAATTAGCCCAACGTCCAAAATGTTCAATTTAAATTATCTGATCACTGATTCCTTTTCATTTTTGCTCTTAATACATTCCATCAACAAAATGTTGGACATCTTCAATTTTGTTGCATACTTCACAATTAAGTGATGTATTGTTGTGATCTTTCGCATTAGGAAAGTAAATTTTGCCGATGGTCTCTCTCGAACACGGTCACGCGAGCAAGTGAGACATGGTGGCAGGGAGAAGGCTCCAAGGCGCCGATAGTTTAGATAATTTATTTTTACGGTGAAAATAATGGTAATAAAAAAAACAGTTTCTGCTTTATATTTAGTTCAGACAATGTTTCTAATTTGAAGTATTTGTTTTAATACTAGCTGTTTATTGTTCGGTTTGGAGGTATCAATATTTTTTTTCTGTTGAGATAATTTTATAGTGTTTTCGTCAAACATAGTACTTAAAATTAATCCTCAACTTTAACATACTCGTTTATTTGTTTCAAAATGAATGCTGCAGTATTTTTGATATAACAGACGATCATGGGTATTGTAGACTTGATAAGAATATGTTTAAATCTTTCAGAAAAGGCGACGTCTCCTGCGGGTATACTACTACTACGAGCTGACGACGATGGTGGCCACCTTCGTAGTGGTACTGATCACCTACATGGACCTGAATAAATTCCCTCGGTTGAGCTTCATCGGCACTGAGTTCTCTCTCGCATTCACAGGATTTGGTAATGTATCAATTGGCTACACATACGAGTACTTAAGGCGACGATAACCGACTTTTAATGATTTTACACTGAAGATCACGTCTAAACGAGTAGTGTTAATGATTAAAAAAAAATATATGTTAAATTAGAGCATTTTCTCAATAACTTAATATGTGAATATTTTATATTATGTTTATATTACACAGTGAAATTAATTTGTAAAGTCATGTCTAACGCGGATAAAAAACTGAGAATGGCGCAAAATCTACCAAGCGTATTTTTCTGAAACCTTCACTAATTTAAAGATAATTTAATTAATGATCTTTTAGTATACGCGTTTTATTAAAATACCTTTTGTTTTTTGTATAATAAATTAATAACGTGTCAAATTGGGGACAGCGCTCCTAGATGGGCGAGTCCTATTACTGGCTGAACGTACGACGCGTTGCGTGAGCTCAGTACAGAACACGCAAGCTCATGGTCACTGGCATATATCTGCGTCTTAATATGCGTGCTACACATTTGTTCCAATCGGTGTTAATTGGCATAGCCGGGTGACAATATTGAATATACATTATGTTAATTAGCGAAAGGCGAAAAATATTCACAAAAACTATTAGATTGATACGTAAAAGAAATACTCTGTACACGCACACTTGTCTTTCAATTTAAATACAAGTGCGCGTGTACACACGGCTACGTATCAAGCTATAGATATCCAGTTTAGGTTGATCTCGCATTGTATAGGATTTTCGTACAATGAGAGGTCAGCTTATACTGGAAGTTATAGCTTGATGTGTTAAAAAGTTTTTGTTTTTTTTATTTGGTAAGTTGACGACTAACATTATTAACATTATACTACAACGAGTATCGGAGCGGTATGGTTGAAGTTAGGTAATGTAATAACATTACCTGACTTCAACCATACCGCTCCGATACTCGTTCCAAGGAGCGTTTATATGTATGCAACCAGAGTTTCTCATTCTAAGTGAATAATTGTATTCTATTTTTGAGAAATAAAACCATATTACATTTAAAAAAATGGTAATTTTTTTTTTGCATATTGGATGGACGCTTTACTATTGCGGGTTAACGGGGACGCCTTTAATTAATTAACATACTGTATACTGCCGAATCGAATGTGCAGACCTGAAAAAGTGTGTAGCGTGCCTTACATAACACAAACTTAACGTTTATATACCCCGAAGGGTGAACAGTGCAACCACTTTTCGCCAGAAAAGATATTAATTAGTTAATGAACCTTGTGTCTTTATCCGGGCATAAACCCACAACCTAATAAAATTACGTAACACACATTCTATCATAATCAGAAGGATTTTGAAAAAAAAAAACTAATCTATTGCATCTTACTTAGGTTTGAAAAATTCGTCAGCTCGACAACGAAAATAGCAATGAATGTCATCGAATTTTCAAAATGAAAGGCATTGCAATTGTGTGTTACGCAATTACATGATACTAAGAATCTCTTAGTAAAAAAGAAAAAATCTTTTTACAAAAAAATAATAACCGACTACCAAAAATAACACTACAAAGTGAAAAATAACTTTAATTTCGGAATTCGGTGTCTTTGGATCTGTATTTGAGTTTTTTGCCACCGACTTCCGAAATTAAAGTTATTTTTCACTTTATAGTGTTATTTTTGGTAGTCGGTTAATATTTTTTTGTAAAAAGTTTTTTATTTTTCACTTTTTAGTGGGTCAGTATTTAATTTATCTAAGTTAGAATAGCCTAATGTTAACTGCTTATCACCTTTTACAAAATATTGCTTTTCCCGATGCCGGGACGTTGATTGTTGAGGAGTTCTCCTGCTAAGAACCAGGAGAACTGCCACTCACCATATGCATAGTGGCCAGCATAAATTGCTTAATTGCAACCCGTTAAATAGGTACTCATTATTATATTGTTCCGGTGGCCATCTGTGGTCTCCATCATCAGTTCCACTTCACCAAATGGTGCTTTCGGAGAGCAAATGCACGAGTTACTATAAAAAATACCCAAATCGCTATAGGTATGCATATAAAATTTGAGGGTTTCCCTCGATTTCCATGATATCCCCTCATCAGATTCTGATTTGGTAGCAATGGGACCACCTCGGGAGTATACCCTTTCAAACAAAAAAAGAATTTTCAAAATCGGTTCATAATTGACGGAGTAATCGCGTAACAAACATACAAAAAAAAAATCATACAGCCGAATTGAGAACCTCTTCCTTTTTGGAAGTCGGTTAAAAATCATAACACACTACCCGCCTCCAGAGCTCGAACCCAGGACCTCGACACTCAGCTATGACCAAAAATGCAGTCATCAATTTATATTTTTGTCTATACATATATTATAGTCTTGTATGGGTTGTATGATACCCTGAAGGTTTAATGTGGATACCAAAATCTATCTACAATTTCATAGTTTTGCCGTAGACAGTAACACAACATTACATTGCCTCGGTGTAAATCCGGGTTAGATTAAAGTTTACATGCTAGCGTTACTTAAGCCTGTGCATAAGTAATGCTAGCAGTTTACATGCTAGCTGGGATGCTGTCTGCCCAGGATTAAAAAGTGGTAGCGAGGCTGACCTCGCTACAACTTTATTAAAGACCACAGACCCTCTCTGACATAGTATTTGTGTACAGTGTTACAGATATACCTGCTCCTCCTAGTCCGCAGTGAGCTACGCAAGGAGCGGTACCAGGAGGGCAGGTCCAGCTACACCAACCACATCGCTGAGGTGTTCGTGGAACCACCGCTGAGGCGGCAATGGAGGACTTTTATTCTGTAGATTTAATAAAAAACATAGCTATTGTTGGTTATTCTTTTATTGATAACTTATGATAATATTACGGACTTATGATAATATTATGGACTGGACAGGAACGGCCTGCGCCTGGTGACGGGGACCATCACGGGACACTGCTCATTAAACAAACACTTCCACACAATAGGCATAACGGACAGCCCTCTGTATAGGGCCTGCATGGAGGCTGAAGAAACCGTTGCGCATGTGCTCTTTGACTGCACAGGCGTCACCCAGATCAGAACGGAAACCCTCGGGTCACCCAGATCCTTCACAGATGTTCTATGCAGACCGGGAGACCTAATCAGCTTCTGGAGGGAGGTGGGCTGGTTGGAATAAATAACAGGCGGCCGCCATGGCCCACGCAAAATGGTCCACATGAAGGACTAAGTGCGGAAACCAAACCCTATAACATAGAACATATTATGGACTTATGTTTTAAATGCTATTTTTTATTTCTAAATAAAATTTTTTTTCTTTCTTTTTATAATATTACGGACTAACAATATTTATGAAGCTACAGAATAATGTTGTTTACAAAATACATAAACGAAAATTTGTATTTTAATTTCATGGTGTCTAATGACATTATTTCGAATGCTCTGTCAGTAGCTATTGACTCTCATATAGTGTCAAAGTAAAATTAGCTTATAATACTAAAATATAATGTCTAGAAATTTTCGCAACTTGTAATATCCTCATCATAACTGTATTTGTTGATCAATCTCTTTATTAAACGTATCAGCAATATTTCCAGACCTGTAAAGTAAAAGAAAAAACATGACAAGTATACCAACCAAACTCATAAGTTTTAAACTTTAAAGTTTTAAACTCCCTTTTCAAAGGATTTTTTGTACGTAAGGGGAGGAACAAAGTGTCTGTAAATTAAAACAGACTATATTCATGTTTATATATCAAAGAAAAAAAGAAATTATATAACACATGACTCCTTTCATATCGTATGGATGTCAAACATTAGCACTAACCGAGAAACAACAAAAAAAATCCAAGTATGCCAACATGGAATGGAAAAAAGCGTAATTGGTGTTAAAAGAAGAGACAAAATGAGATTAGAAAATATAAATATAAAAATCATATACTAAAAGCTTGAAATGGAGTGGGACAGGACACATGCTAAGGGAAGGGACAGAGAAGTGAACGAGACTAGTAACGGAATGGTACCCGCGTTATGGTAAAAGGAACAAAGGTAGACAAACTGAACGTTGGGAACGACGACATGAAAAAGATAGCCGTTCCAGAATGGACACGCACTGCAAAGGACAGGATAAAATGGAAAGCTTTAGAGGAGGCCTTTGTCGAAGGACAAGCTGTAAAAGGAAAACCGGCTAGTAATAAAATTTTCAAAACCCTAAATAGTTTCATAGAATTAGGTAAAATGCAAGTTATTAAGTTACAGCTTATTTTATTTTTATGTTCATCTAACCCAAAAAATAACACCTACCACATGTAAAATTATGTTAGGTACGATGCCATCTTTGACTCTAAAAGATTTTCTCAATTGTCGCAGCGCTAGTATTTTCAGAGAGAACTTGAAACTTGTTTCAAGTGATCTTTTCAATGAAAACAACATTTTGTGCAGTCAGGTAAAAATAGTGTAAGTACTTACAAATATCCAAAACGGCAGCAATGCCAAATACAAGAGCGTCATTTTCAGTAATCGGAAAATCAGAGATATGATAAGTTAAGTAAATCTCTCCGAAGTAATGACCATTTTGATAGTCCAATGCTAAGCACAGTGTCACCGCTATGATGTAAATAATAAGGGTCAGTATGCAGTAGCGGTAGTAAGCTCTGTAGAGACGGGCACTTCTCTGAAAAAAGAAAGGTTTTTTGGTTAAGAATAATAAAGTATTCCGAAGATAAAGAAACGAATTTACGAGCTAGAGGACGTGGAATTTAATTTTCGGTCGCAACCATTTATAATCTACATACGTCGTCACCGCGAATCTCTTAAGGAACTATTTAAAAATTATATTCTGTGATTACCTTAACTCACACACTGACTTTTTTTTTTGTTGGGAATCCGTATATTTTTACTATGTTTGTACTTAAATATGTGAGCACCATGTTATCACATAATTAATTTTTCTGTCAAGGCTTCATTTTTAATTATTTTTGCCTGTTGTGGTACAGTAATCTTATTCTAGGTGCATCGTCTTCACATAATTATAATTAATGTATCTATATAAAATATTGTAATATATTTTAAAAGAGTAACTAACTGTGGAGTTTCTTGCCCATTCTTCTCCATACAAAATTATCTTTTGGAAAGGGTGCCTAGGAATCATTCAATTTTTTTGTAAATTTTTACGTTCAAAAGTGTCTTTTAAGTGCCTATTTGAAATAAATAATTTGACTTTAACTTTGAGTAGGTAAACGTTAAATTCAAACGATTTAGAAGTTGAAAATTCTCGTTTCACACATAATACTTACCTACTTTTCAAACTTTATTCATAAAGTTAAAAATTTTGCGACAAGCACTAAACGCTTTGTGCTTGACGCAAACATTTTAACCAAAATGGTGTAGGATAGTTGTAATTTCGATCCAAAAATCGTTCGAATTTACGTTACATTAACGTCGATCAGTGCAAGCCTCTGAACTTGATTGTATTACTGCCACCTCATTGCCTATAACGCTACTAAATACGAAATGTGATCAACAATCAATTATTATTTGCCAAGCATTTTCACTGCCGTCAATATTACGGTCTGTCAGTCGGCATAGGTGAATAAGGAGACTATTACATGCGCAAATTATATAACACGTGTTAACGGAAGTTCGGAATAAAAGTGGTAATTAATGTGTAGGCCAATTATCTCTTATTACTCAAACTAAACAATAACGCAGTTTAATTCAAAGCGTTGTGTACTTCGACGGACGTTATGTCAAGGTTTGGATTATATACGACTGCATTCAATTGGGTGCCTCCAACACTGGTCACGTGTTTTGTTAAACCTCCGTATTCTCCAAAGGAGTAGGCTGAGGTATTTATCACCCACATTTCCAGCTTTTTTTAAGTGCCATGTAATAGGGGTAAGCTAAGTGCCTGTTGCAACTAACCGGGCACACATCCTAACTGAAAACATTTATAACGGAAAAACACAATAACTTTTCAAACCCAGGACTAGACCTACCGCCCGGATGTCACCACTGTGTGGATCGCCTGGAAGACACGGTGGAGCATACGGTGGAGGTCTGCCCGGCTTGGGTGAAGCACCGCCGTGTCCTCACGGAGGCGATCGGCGGTGGTGATCTCTCGCGTCCGGCCCTAGTTCAGGCATGGTTTGAAGCGAAAGTGCATGAGAGGCCGTCACCTCCTTCTGCGAAGCAGTAATGCTCGCGAAGGAGGAGGCGAAACGCGTGAGGGAGAGGCAAGGTTCGCGCCCCTAGTCGCCGCAGAAGACGCCCCGGGCGTCGGGAGTCGCAACCCGATTTCCGGCTACCGTAGGCGCGGGCTTGCGGACGGTGAACGATGGGTTAATAAGGACCGGGCCCGGGTCGACGGCGCATTGTGTTCCACGCACGCCTCAAAGAGATGTCAGAATGAATTGACGGTGTCCATTAGGGCCAATGCCTGCCAGGGTTGTGAGTTTGTCCGAAAGGAATATTGTGGCCCTGGTATACAGGCAACGGAAGGAACACGGGTGGGTTTTAGTCAGTAAAAGTCTGACATGCCCTCCCGCACCGCCCAGAGCGGGAGAAGTTATTTGATAATTTCCCAACCAAAAAAAGGACTACACCTACAAAGAAGTTTTTATGATTTACCTTGACCCCAGCGCAGATGAACGTGACAATCATTCCAAATTCCACTAGTTGTAAAACTATGGCAACTACTGCAAACGTTAAAACTGTGGGAGCTTCTGTGAAGTCCGTTGATTCCCGTTGGTACCAGTAGTGTGCATTCACTTGCCAAGTCATTATCACTAATACACCGGTCCATAGTACTGACACTGCCTGTAAATAAAAATAAAACATTAATATTTCTGGATCTAGAAGGAGATGGAGTTACGAGGTAGACTCCGACCTAAAGGATTGGGCTGGAAACAGGACTGGGAAAGACGGAAAAAGCCCTGTAGTGGGATAAAACAGGCTTATAATAATAATTTACTTCTTCATGGCATGTTATTCTTTTTGGCTAGATGTATGGATGACACTGTCTAATTTAAAAGAGAGAAAAAGTGGAAAGACGGAAGGAAGCTCTGCAGTGGGATACAACTGGGTTATAATGATAGGTACTTAATTATAATTTACTTCTTCATGGCATGTTCTTTTTTTTTGGCTTGATGTATGGATTTCACTGAAAATACCTACAATACTCTGTGTTGCATTGTCAGTAGCAAAGTCCCAACGTCTGCATATTATGGCACTCGTTCGAAACGAATTCGATCAACTCAACTCAACTCAACTCTAAGCATTTATTGGAGAACCAATTACAGGCACTTTTGAATTGTCAAAGAGTCGGTCAGTTAGTCAGAAAGTTGAAGCTATTTGCCCATTCCAAAACGTAGATCTCTATAGAGAAGAACAGGCAAGAAACTCCAAGGACACTCTTTTCAATCAAGATATTACAAAATTAAGAGAAGACCAGTTTCAACATGACGCGTGGATCAGCACTATCCCACTCAACCATTTTGTAGGGAACCGATTGATCCAACACACGCGCCACCATCAGCGAGACATTTAAGTGAGCATGACGATTTGACTGCTGTCGGGAGAAAGCCACAAAACGTGGTTCAATTAACATAATGGGAATGTGTTCCTTCTACGTTTAACTTCAACATCTGAGTATGTATTGGTGTTTCTTCTCAGAGTTGGTATTCAGATAGGAAACACCTAGTTTAAAAAAATACTTTTGACTTACCAATCGCAGAGATGCCCAAAATAATAACCAGCGCCTTACAGATCCAACTCTGAGGATGCCCCTATCACTGGACTGTTCTGGTCTGGTTTTTTCACAAGTAGCCATCAGAGGCCCCAATTTTGGAGAATACATTGTCCAAGTCTAATATTTCAAAAACGCTGTTTGTGACCGAAATCGCCCGTACTTGATTGGTAACCCTTGAAAAAAAAAAAAACTTTATTTCATCACCATTGCAGTCAAAAGACGTCCACTGCTGGACATAGGCTTCCCCAAAAGGAGGAGGGGTTGCCATAATCGCCACGCTTGGCGCTGGTTGGCGATCGCAGTATGGTGTTAAAATGCATAGAGAACGCTGCTGCCCATTCTTTAGTAAACTTTATTTGCTAGTAATAATTGCCTGCACTTTTATTTTCATAGTTTATTTTATAACCTTGGGAAAACTGACTACATTTTTTATTGGAGTTGAATCGATTTTCATATAAGGCTCCCGGTATAGAAATTTTATGAGGAGTGAAATCAATACAAGCGTTAATTCAAAAGCGTTACGTTTTTCTGCGCAACGCACTTTGCGCACCTTTCAAGGAGTAAACTCCATTCGTGCGTCGGAGCTGCACACAATTTTTCAAGTAAAACTTCTTTACGCACGCTTGACTTGGGGAGTAAGCTGGTGATAGTGTTACAAAAAGTGTGATCGGGCGAGGCGAACGGAAGTTGAGAGGGAGATTTGAAGTAAAACTTCTATTTCTAGCGTTACGCGAACGGTGATTTACGTTTTATTTTAGTCGTGTGGTCTAAAGCACACTCGTTTTTTTTATTTACTTGTGAACCGCCCCTACTTCGCACGAGCTTTACTAATCGACAGAACATCTAGATCTATTTAATATATTTTAAGTAAGTTTCATATTAATGAATTATAGACAAACCTTCAGGAATAAATTCACTAAATGATGGTGAAAACTGCATCAAAATCCTAAATTACAATACATATTTTTATAGAACCCTTTATTTTTAACATCTAGGCAACTGGCTTGTAACTGAGCAAAAAATAATAATAAGTTTATTGATTCCAAAATATAAATAGACACGGGTTGTATACTAGTTAAATGGTAAGACTTTATCAACCAACAATGAGCAAATCATACTAAGTATAATTATTTTTCATTTTTTATTTCTTAAAGTTTTTGTGTACGGACCCTAATTCAAAATTGTTAAATCACTCTTTCTTTATTTTTTTTTTTTTTATTGTTCTAAGTGCTAGAGGGTGGAGACCTGGTGACCTGAAGCACAGGCCCCTAAAGCCTAGCTTAGGCACCAGACTCCCACAGTACATTTAAACCATTTCATGTACCTTTAAGTGTTAATTAATAATGTCTGTATGTTTATTGTGGTGCGAAAAAAAAAATGCAAATACGAATGGACACAAGTGAAAATAATGAATAATTGTCTATAATAACAAAAAATAAATCCTGTCTCCTAAACTAGGGATGGCCTGTATCTTAGGAAACAAAAAAAAAAAATACATAAAAATAAAACAAAAACAGAAAACAAACAGAAATGTTGTGAATATGGGGTTAGTGAAGTTATATTAAACATATCATCGACACAATCATTAAAAATCTAAGGTGGCCTAGAAGACGTCATCGATTGCGATACGGCCACTGTTTCAAACAATATTTTCTTTAAATGCAAATAGTAACATAGTCATAATTATTTAGTGTACATAACATACATTACCAGCCTATAATGTTCCCACAGCTGGGACACAGGCCTCTCTCAGCGAGAGGGAGTGGGCCGTAATCCACCACGCGGGCCCAGTGCGGGTCGGTAAATGTTACAGAATTTTTTAGTTCTAGGACATGCCGGTTTCCTCACGATGTTTTCCTTCAGAGCAGTGTTGATGAAATAATTTACACAAAGTAAAGCGCCTGTCTGGGTCCGAACCTACGAACTACAACTCGTAAGTCGCGGGCGTTACCACTGGGCCACCACTGCTCATCAACTCAAATCAAAAAGATATAATTATGTTAAAAATATCGAATGTACCCAATGACGTATTATAAATAGACGCGTCATACACGAACATTAGTGCACTCAAAAACAGCGCAAGCCATGATTGTAGCTAGATACTGGCATACTACGAGTATCATACAGCGCGTGGAGAAAAGGAAATACCTATACCGATATCTGTTGTTAGAAAGAGATGAACATACATATTTAGGTCCATCACTAGCTGCTGCATGTTCGTTGGCGCGTACGTAATAATAATAATAATTATTGTAAATGTCAGGCAATTGCCTGGCATTTACTTTGCCATTATTGAGTGCAGGTAACGCAGTAATAAATACATCATTGAATGTACCACATAAAACGGCTTTATTTAACAAAAGCTTCTTTGGGATTGTATCAAAAATTTACAACAAATACCTATTGACATTCTGAGCACTAAGGAACTTCTAGTATTTAAAAATAAATTACGAAACTTTTAAATTGTTAAAGCATACTACACAATCCAAGATTTCTTGAATTATTGATTGATTTGTTGACCATGTATTAATTTCACTGGTTTTTGATATTTTGACATATTTTATAATAACTAAATTTGACATGTAAAATAATTTTAAATTTAATGCCTATACATAATTATTGTATGCCGATTAGGCAGGACCTATTGGAACTTTAATTTATTGTTAAGACCTTGTAACAAACATAAGCCCACAATAAAAATATTTTGAATTTCAATTTTGAATTTGAATTCATTATTTTGTGTACAATCAAGACAGTAAATAAATACATAATATTGATATAACACAAAGTTATGGCAAAATAAATAATATTTAAGGTGTATAAAAAGCGAGTAGAACATACCTGAAGAAAATCTGAAAGTTTGGCTTCTCACTCAAAAGCACCGGTCACTTTATAATATTCTGTATTACTCGTATATTTATTTACGTCTGCTCCTCTCGCAGTACTTATCAACACTGTTTAATTAACCTATAAAGTGCACTTCATTTATATAATTGTGAACTACATAATAATTACTGATAGTGTCAGTGTATGTGTGGATAAGTTTGTTTGTAAACAATAAAAGCCCATTTATCTAAAAATAGATCAAATTGTTGGGGTTTTTTACGCCTTTTTGACCCCATTGAGTTTGTTTATTTGGTATTTCCTACTTTTGTAGAGTAACTCAATTCCATGAAGACGACATTTGGATACTCTGGGCCGGCTGTGTACTCGTATGCTTGGAGTTTCTTTGAAGAATTGAATTCGAAACGAAATTATCGGATTGTAATGGAACACCCTTTCATTACAAATATTTCTGTATTAGGTTCTTGCACACATACCAAACTTGGTATAAAGCAATATGTAAGAACTATTTAATTAGGTACTCAATATAATATGATTATAGACTCGTGTGACTTCTTGAAGACAATATAAAAAAAAAATATATAATGCTTTCATTCCATTCTGTTAAAAAAACCATTACTTTTACCGTAACAGTCAAATGAGATACTTTACTGTATCTGACTAACCTTGATACAAAAATCATTTGAGACAAATCACATACTTTCAATTTCATAATGTAGTATTTAAAACCACTACAAATCTTATTAATATTTGGAAATCATGACAGGATAGAGAATCGACATAGCTCGAGACAGCCTCAAAGAACAAGCGTGATACAGTTGGCGTCGTTAAATTATAAATTGTATACAATTTAGTGTCGTGAAACCTTCAGTATCACAGCGATTATGCCACCATCAGCATCGAAGCTTGTTTTTGCAATGCATAATGTTGTTTGTTGCACACATTGTTACGTACAAAATCCGAGGCACAGGTTTATCACACCTCGGGAGTCACAGGCTGATTCCCGGCCACCGTAGGCGCGGGCTTGCGGACGGTGAGCGATGGGTAGCTCGCCGTCCAATAAGGACCGGGCCCGGGTCGACGGCGCGTTGTGTTCCACACGCGCCTCACTGAGATGTCAGCACCAACTGGAGGGGTCCGATAGGGCCAATGCCTGCCCGGGTTGCGAGTTTGTCCGAAAGATATATTGTGGCCCTGGCACACAAGCATCTGAAGGAACATGGGTGGGTTTTAGTCAGTAAAAGTCTGACACGGCCTCCCGCTCCCCCAGAGCGGGAGAAGTTATTTGATTATATCCCACCCCAAAAAAAAGAGGGGTATCACACCGCCAACTTCCAAACTCCGGGCTGTTACTAAGCAATTCCTAATGGAAAAACTCAATTACACTAAGCCGCGCAAAGCCATTGGTCCTGCGCCTGATCTCTCTCCGGTCGTGTTGGATTGCCGTCCCATCGGACTATGAGAGTGAGCGAAGAGAGAGTGCACCTGTGTCTGCGCACACACTTGTTCATTAAAATACCTCCCGCGCCGAAGGCTGGTCTACTATTACGTTGCGATTGACCATCGCGACGTAACTAGTGAAGGAACCATACGACTTGGTATTCGGTACTCAATGAATTTCAAAAAAATCAAGAGTTAGTATCGCGCCAAATTATATACTTAGTCTTTTTTAAATTTTAAACATGGAACACACCGCCCTTGTACAGTAGGGATGATATTTTTTTTCTCATTATTTACCTGTGTGGGGTATCTGTGGATAGGTCGTTCAAATATTGCAGGGTTGTTAAAACCATTTTTAGATTCAGGGATCCATTTGCGTAATATTATGCTTTAAAGTGCTATCAATCAAGAGTCAAGCCCTCCCTCCCAGGGGCAGGGGGGACATATCTGTTTAATATAATATCATTGATATAAAATTATAGTTTTTAGAGAGAGAATAATTTTATTCATGTGGGATGGGTAGGGCCTGCCTGAATTGCAAATTTCAGTGCCTCTTGTAATTAAATTGTTCTTTATGTGTCAAGTGTCATGCCAACGTCAAATTTACATGAAGCACTTATTATTATTCTATTCAGATAGGTAATTATGTAAATAGTGTAGTTTTTCACCAGCGGCGGACAGTACAAGTCAAATCATATCGATGTATTGCTTCAGGAAAACTTAACTTACGTTAAAATGATCTTCACAATAAAACAGTCGCCGCCCAGACTTGTACTAAACATTTACTTCCTCGCACCATTTTCTTTTTAAGGTTTCTTTTACTAACAATCAATTTGTGTCGGCTATTTGTTGTAGTGTTTATACTTGACGGTACGAAGAACTTAGCAGAAGTAGTCTTTGAATCCATTCATTTTATTAATATGCCATAACTCTATACTAAAGTACGGAAGTCGCTAAAGTATGAAATGTCATTGAGATGGTTTATATGTCAATGTGAAATGTAAACAAATTAATTGTCAAATTTGACAGTTTGACTTTACTGAATTTTGGTTTTAAATAAGTGTTAAACGTGGCAAAGATCCTAAGCTATTCAGCTACTAGTGACGTCAGTACGAACAATACTTAAAAAAAAAATATAAAAATAACTACAGCTTGTAAAAACAAAAAGATGAAATTATGTGTTTTAAATACTCTTATCATTAAAATAAAAATATAAAAAACATACCTGAAAAATACTTTACATACCTAATTCTTTATTGCATTCCATAGGTGTTAATAGCTGATGGTAAGTATAAAAAAGTAAAAGATCAATATGGACCCGGGTCCAACATGGGTCGGGCACAGCAAAAATTAGGAGAGAGGAAGAGGGCTAAGTAACAATAAAATTCAAGCAATTCAATATTATTATAAATTATTAATATAGTGTTTAGTTGGGTGCATAATTGTGTGTGTGACATATGAATGGGCAGCAGCGTTCTCTATGCATTTTAACACCATACTGAGATCGCCAACTCGCCTGCCAAGCGTGGCGATTATGGCAAACCCCCCTTTTAGGGGAGGGCTATGTCCAGCAGTGGACGTCTTTCGGCTGAAATGATGATGAGGTATTCAAACGATACTTCAAATTAGATAATAAAACTTTGCGATTATGGCAACCCCCCCTCCCTTCCCCTTTGAGGGAGGCCTATGTCCAGCAACGGACTTCTTTCGGCTGAAATGATGATGATGACCTATGATCACATGATCACGTGCCCGATCGGTTTTCTCATCGGCAAATTGACTTTGAATTTGACAAAAATGTAAAATTTCCATACTAACTTTCATCCACTATTTAAAAGTTTGGTTAGAAAATGGAGAAAATTAGGTTCCGTGTGGTGCCGGACGTAAAGAATATCATTATCCTATTACTTCACCCGTGGGTGTTAAAAAGGCGACTAAGGGACTTCCTAGAGAATGGGCAGCAGCGTTCTTTATGCATTTTGACACCACACTGCGATCGCCAACCCGCCTGCCAAGCGTGGCGATTATGGCAAACCCTCCCTTTTGGGGGGGCGGGGAGCTATGTCCAGCAGTGGACATAGCTCCCCGCCCCCCCAAACTCTTTCAGCTTAAATGATGATGATTTAAAAAATTTAGGGATGAAATTTTCAAAAAGCCTTCCTACTTTTGGTCTATAAGGATCTCTTGTGCAGAAATTTAAGCTTTGGGATCCAGCTGATTCGTCTGCCATTTTCCCAGCTATATAAGGGTCGGCTTCCAGTTTAACCAGATTCAGCTGACTACCAGTATTTCAAATGGAGCGACTATCTATCTGGGGGCCTAAAATTGACGCTTTGGCAGAATCATAATATATTATGATCTGCGTACAATTCATATCCCGCAATTCATCTGTTTGACAGTTTTGTGTGGAGTTTAGTAAAATGGTCCACAAATTATGAATTGCTATAGTAAAGTCAGTCAAATAGTAAAGTAATGTCAAATAGTAGCTGTCAAACAGATGAATTGCGGGTTTTATGAATTGTACGTAAGCAGATCATAATATGATTCTGCCAAAGCGTCCATTTTAGGTCCCCCTGACCTCCACAACCCAGTCTGTCAGGGCATGAATGAATTTAAAAATTTTAATCAGTTTTTAGATCGGTTTCATTTGCATCTTCATCAATTTTTTTTAATATGACATCTCGCAGTTCAACTTAGGAGGTTGTCGTCTGCTTAACGGCTTTCCTGTGGATGCCTCAATGAATTAAGGCCTCCAGCCAGCGCATAAACGTAGAAACTACGATGGTCGTTTGTAATACCCAACCCGGGTATAATAAGCGACCAAAGATTACTTCCAAAATATGTACATACCTAATGTATTTTATCTTGTTGGAAGTCAGGAATTCGTAAAGTTCAACCAACTCTTTTTTACAATATTTTTTATCTATAGTTCTTTAGTAATATATAACTGAATAAATAATTATATACAAACTTTTGTTAACTGTTTGTAATCACATGATTGAAATAACAATATTCAATCAAATCATTCGACATGTAATAATAATATTAATTTAATGTAATTACATTTTGCAAACCTAACTATGACATTATTTCGATTTATTTAATTTTATTCCTATTGTATTGTGGATATTTAAATTAATATTTTATTATAATAATATACACATGACGACTACTGTTCAAGTGTAATACCTCAAAAGTAATTTAACTACGTCACCATTGCATTTCATTCTTTATTAATTTACTGATTTTATAATAATGTTGCATGGCTAATATAAGGTAGATTGTACAAGGATCACCCATATTTTAACTGTATCATCTTATTTACTGTACCTACAATCTACGCCAAAAAAAAATTTACTTTACTAGATAAGAAAGTAAACTTTAGTATCCGTCTTATTACAAAACAAGGTTTATCTTCAGACCCAGGTTTAAAACATGGAGCCATTATTGAATTTCGAACTTTATTCCGTCTAAAGTAAAGTTCCTAACACAAAACTGACAACTTAGTACCGAACTAAATTTTCAGTTTTCTATTAGAACGGTATTTCAATCACAGTTACGTTCTTATTACAGAAACTGGCTCTATGGTAAACCATAAAAACCATATGGCCATATGGCTTAAAAGCCATGTCATAATATAAATCTTCTTTTGTAATAAGACGGTATGAGATTAACAGACTGTATGTAAGCACTGATGGAAGCCTATTTGGAATTGTTGGCCTATAAAATACGGTTGTTAAAACTATTTCGTTGGCCTTAAAAAAGGCTAACACGCTAAGAAAAATATTTTTTTTTATTCATCATCATCATTATCATTACAGTCGAAAGACGTCCACTGTTGGACATAGCCCAAAGAGGGTTTGCCATAATCGCCACGCTTGGCAGCGATCGCAGTATGGTCTTAAAATGCATAGAGGACGCTGCTGCGCATTCTCTAGAGTCGCCTTTCACGACACCTACGGGAAGAAATAGGATGGTGCTATTCTTTACGACGTCGCCGGCACACACGGTTTTTTATTGGTATAAGTTTTTTTTATTTTTATGGTTCCGAACCAAAATGGTTAAAAGGAACCCTTATGGTGAGACTAAGTCTGTCTGTTTGCCTGTCTGTCTGTCTGTCACACCTAGATATCTCAAGAACAACTAATACTATCAATTTGAAATTTAGAATAGTTTTAGATGACGTTTGCCCAACTATTTTGCAAGCAAGAAAGAAATTAAAATAAAAAAAGTTGCAAAAGGGTCTTAAAAATTTGAAGTGTGGCTAGGGCATGTGGGGTATCATATGAAAGAACGCTGTTTGCACTTTCTCAATTTTTTTTATTTTATTAGTCAGCATTGTGTCTGACTTTTGACGAAAAATGTAAACAAAAATACCCTTAACTCCGAAGTTTGCAGAGATAATAATCTGAAATTATTATTATATGATAGAAGCTTAAGTAAAGATTACAGGAAAAATAAAACGATGTCTCTAAATAGCACAGAAATATTGATGATTTTCAAAAATCATCTACAACATATATTCGTATGGAACCCTCAGTGCGCGAGTCCGACTCGCTCTTGACCGGTTTTTTTTATTTACAGGTAGTGTCAGTACTATGGACCGGCGTAATAATAATAGCAACTGTTGCGCAATTTTTAGCATCCGAACCACTGTTGTGGTAATCCGATTACCACAACAGTGTGTTTTTTTAATAACATTGCATGACACGCTGGTTCCCCGAAGGAGAAAGCTTAGGTATATAGTAAAACCAAAAGTGTACGAAGCTCGTCAGTTTTGTTGAAGACTTTTGTAGTAAAAAAATTGCGCAACAGTTGCTATTATTATTACGCCGGTCCATAGTACTGACACTACCTGTAAATAAAAAAAACCGGTCAAGAGCGAGTCGGACTCGCGCACTGAGGGTTCCATACGAATATATGTTGTAGATGATTTTTGAAAATCATCAATATTTCTGTGCTATTTAGAGACATCGTTTTATTTTTCCTGTAATCTTTACTTAAGCTTCTATCATATAATAATAATTTCAGATTATTATCTCTGCAAACTTCGGAGTTAAGGGTATTTTTGTTTACATTTTTCGTCAAAAGTCAGACACAATGCTGACTAATAAAATAAAAAAAATTGAGAAAGTGCAAACAGCGTTCTTTCATATGATACCCCACATGCCCTAGCCACACTTCAAATTTTTAAGACCCTTTTGCAACTTTTTTTATTTTAATTTCTTTCTTGCTTGCAAAATAGTTGGGCAAACGTCATCTAAAACTATTCTAAATTTCAAATTGATAGTATTAGTTGTTCTTGAGATATCTAGGTGTGACAGACAGACAGACAGGCAAACAGACAGACTTAGTCTCACCATAAGGGTTCCTTTTAACCATTTTGGTTCGGAACCATAAAAATAAAAAAAACTTATACCAATAAAAAACCGTGTGTGCCGGCGACGTCGTAAAGAATAGCACCATCCTATTTCTTCCCGTAGGTGTCGTGAAAGGCGACTCTAGAGAATGCGCAGCAGCGTCCTCTATGCATTTTAAGACCATACTGCGATCGCTAACCTGCCTGCCAAGCGTGGCGATTATGGCAAACCCTCTTTGGGCTATGTCCAACAGTGGACGTCTTTCGACTGTAATGATAATGATGATGATGAATAAAAAAAAATATTTTTCTTAGCGTGTTAGCCTTTTTTAAGGCCAACGAAATAGTTTTAACAACCGTATTTTATAGGCCAACAATTCCAAATAGGCTTCCATCAGTGCTTACATACAGTCTGTTAATCTCATACCGTCTTATTACAAAAGAAGATTTATATTATGACATGGCTTTTAAGCCATATGGCCATATGGTTTTTATGGTTTACCATAGAGCCAGTTTCTGTAATAAGAACGTAACTGTGATTGAAATACCGTTCTAATAGAAAACTGAAAATTTAGTTCGGTACTAAGTTGTCAGTTTTGTGTTAGGAACTTTACTTTAGACGGAATAAAGTTCGAAATTCAATAATGGCTCCATGTTTTAAACCTGGGTCTGAAGATAAACCTTGTTTTGTAATAAGACGGATACTAAAGTTTACTTTCTTATCTAGTAAAGTAAATTTTTTTTTGGCGTAGATTGTAGGTACAGTAAATAAGATGATACAGTTAAAATATGGGTGATCCTTGTACAATCTACCTTATATTAGCCATGCAACATTATTATAAAATCAGTAAATTAATAAAGAATGAAATGCAATGGTGACGTAGTTAAATTACTTTTGAGGTATTACACTTGAACAGTAGTCGTCATGTGTATATTATTATAATAAAATATTAATTTAAATATCCACAATACAATAGGAATAAAATTAAATAAATCGAAATAATGTCATAGTTAGGTTTGCAAAATGTAATTACATTAAATTAATATTATTATTACATGTCGAATGATTTGATTGAATATTGTTATTTCAATCATGTGATTACAAACAGTTAACAAAAGTTTGTATATAATTATTTATTCAGTTATATATTACTAAAGAACTATAGATAAAAAATATTGTAAAAAAGAGTTGGTTGAACTTTACGAATTCCTGACTTCCAACAAGATAAAATACATTAGGTATGTACATATTTTGGAAGTAATCTTTGGTCGCTTATTATACCCGGGTTGGGTATTACAAACGACCATCGTAGTTTCTACGTTTATGCGCTGGCTGGAGGCCTTAATTCATTGAGGCATCCACAGGAAAGCCGTTAAGCAGACGACAACCTCCTAAGTTGAACTGCGAGATGTCATATTAAAAAAAATTGATGAAGATGCAAATGAAACCGATCTAAAAACTGATTAAATTTTTTAAATTCATTCATGCCCTGACAGACTGGGTTGTGGAGGTCAGGGGGACCTAAAATGGACGCTTTGGCAGAATCATATTATGATCTGCTTACGTACAATTCATAAAACCCGCAATTCATCTGTTTGACAGCTACTATTTGACATTACTTTACTATTTGACTGACTTTACTATAGCAATTCATAATTTGTGGACCATTTTACTAAACTCCACACAAAACTGTCAAACAGATGAATTGCGGGATATGAATTGTACGCAGATCATAATATATTATGATTCTGCCAAAGCGTCAATTTTAGGCCCCCAGATAGATAGTCGCTCCATTTGAAATACTGGTAGTCAGCTGAATCTGGTTAAACTGGAAGCCGACCCTTATATAGCTGGGAAAATGGCAGACGAATCAGCTGGATCCCAAAGCTTAAATTTCTGCACAAGAGATCCTTATAGACCAAAAGTAGGAAGGCTTTTTGAAAATTTCATCCCTAAATTTTTTAAATCATCATCATTTAAGCTGAAAGAGTTTGGGGGGGCGGGGAGCTATGTCCACTGCTGGACATAGCTCCCCGCCCCCCCAAAAGGGAGGGTTTGCCATAATCGCCACGCTTGGCAGGCGGGTTGGCGATCGCAGTGTGGTGTCAAAATGCATAAAGAACGCTGCTGCCCATTCTCTAGGAAGTCCCTTAGTCGCCTTTTTAACACCCACGGGTGAAGTAATAGGATAGTGATATTCTTTACGTCCGGCACCACACGGAACCTAATTTTCTCCATTTTCTAACCAAACTTTTAAATAGTGGATGAAAGTTAGTATGGAAATTTTACATTTTTGTCAAATTCAAAGTCAATTTGCCGATGAGAAAACCGATCGGGTACACGTTTGATGAGTTTTTGTACTTACCAATCGCAGAAACGCCCATACCAATAACACGCCTCTTAGAGTGCTAATAAGAGAGGTAGGCCGAACACGAGGGCCACGTATATCATGTTGTTTGGTTAGTTCACAGTTAGCCATTGGACGCCCTAACTTTGAAGAGTACATTGTGAAAGTTCAATCTTTCAAAAATAAGTTAACTTTGTGGCCAAAACCTCCAATAATTACTTGGTAACTCCTGAAACAAAATAAAATATTGTTGGCATTGTTATTTGCACCTTAGAACAGTCTTAGTAATACAATATGGGACTTCTGAGTTAGTATTAAAATAATACCCTCTGAATAGGAGACTGTGCTATATAATATGAGATAAGGGGGCCTAAAATGGACGCTTTAGCAGAATCATAATATGATCTGCGTACAATTCATACATCCCGCAATTCATCTGTTTGACAGCTGCTATTTGACATTAGACTTCATTAGAGCAATTAATAATTTGTGGACCATTTTACGAAACTCCATACAAACTGTCAAACCATCGAGATATAAGTACTAACGTAATAAAGAAGACACCGTAAATTCCTACTTTGTCTCGTTCAACTGCGGCGATCGCGCCGCACCGTCGCCGCACCTCACTCAGTCGCCGTGATTTACATGGCGCTTAAGACCTTTTTGCCGAGAATAAATACACTTCCGCAGCAAATCTAGCGCTGTGGTAAATTAGTTACGGTTTAGACGAATTGTTATTATTTTAGCGCTGCAGCGAACTAAAGATTCAAATTACGAAGAATAGGACAATATTCAGTTATTTGACGTAGCTTCTCTAGTACGTTAGTACTTATATCTCGATGTGTCAAACAGATGAATTGCGGGATATGAATTGCACGCAGTTTCATATTATGATTCTGCCAAAGCGTCCATTTTAGGCTCCCTGGTTACTTGTGGGTATCAATGTAAGTACCTACACTAAAGGTTAATTAGATAAATTAAAATTATAATCATTTTATCTACTATTACACCTATTATGTGTGGTCCTTAAGTAATTACTAAAATTTATAACTAAAACTTAATCTAAAAATATTAAAATTAAATTTTGAGTTTTAAGTTCCACTAACTTTACTCCAGACTTCAAACAGACAGTTCAGAGCAAAAAAAAACATTTCAACATTAATATTCATGACTAAATTTGTAATTTTTGTTCATTATAATATTTTCAACATTTGTTTAAAAAAATATTGAGATAATAAATTTTCGTTTCATTTCTTTTTTTAATCTTTGTTGCTTGTAATCGTCTACTCATACTAAATGGACTGCGACAGTCCTATTATTAAAAAAAACGGACTCTCAATGAAACTAATTAAAAAAAAAGTGATAAATTTCTGTATATAGGTTTGTATAAACACTTTTACACATCAATCACATTTTTAAAAACTAGATGGGGTCGGCGTTTCCTATCTGACTAATCTGAGAAGAAAGGCCGAAACAAACTTCGAGGTCACCGTCTCTTTTAAAGTGCAGTCATATTCTTGGTCAGATGGTCAGGTGACCCTGTACTATCGATTAACCAACATTAGGTTTATAAAATTACCGCTATATAGGAGAAGGATTTCCTTCTCCTATTTTTAAAAGCTCTCCGAACAGCTCTATTTATTAAAGCAAGTTAACGTATCTGAAGCAATGCTGAGCGCTGTATTCACTAAAAAGTCACTAATTAGTCACTAAGGTATATACCTATATGTGTCTGCTCCTCTCACAGTATCAATTAACACTGTTAAACTATTCTGTTCAGCACTCTTTATTTATATAATTGTTGTGAACTTCATAATGATAATGGTTTCAATGTGTGTGTATACGTTTGTTTGTAAACAACAAAAACGGTATTATGGATAAAAATGTGGGGTTTTTGAATGCTTCTCCATTCATGTTGTTCATATTTTGTTATTTCCTACAATTAAAAACAACATAACGTAACATCACGTCTGTAATCCCCGAAGGGTTAGGCAGAGGTGTATGTATGGCACACCTAGATTTCGCCAGTTATGTTTAAGTCCCATGTAATAGGGGGCGAGCCTATTGCCATCAATCGGGCACAAATCAGGACTCCGGGCTGCTAGTGAGAAATTTGTGACAAAAAGACCCACTTTGCCCGACCTGGTAATAGAACCCAGCAACACATGTTCAGCAGTAGCACTTGTGGCCATTACATTAAAACCACATTCTATTCCATGGTAAAGCCACCGGTTACGGCGCTCGACTCCTTAACCTTAACTTGGACAATCACGGTACAGCTGACCCCAAATTGAAAAATACTCGGCAAGCTATGTAAAAGGCTATTCTGGGAGTCACTCTTAGGAATTGAATTCGGAATAAGCACCATATTCTGACCAAGAATCAGAATAAACAAGCTGACGTGGTTACCCGCAGATCGGAGGACCGTTGTGGACTATATGATAAATGATTTTATTTCTCGAAATAGATTTGTACAAACACTTTTACACGTCAATCATATTTTAAAAACTAGATGAGGTCGGCGTTTTCTATCTGACTACTCTGGGAAGAAAGGCCGAAACAAACTCAGAGGTCACAGTCTCTTTTAAAGTCCAGACATAATCTTGGTCAGATCATGCGAAGACCATGTAGATTGGTATTAGAAATGCTCTATTGAGGAAAGAACCACGCAGATTGAGTGGACTTGTCCAGTCAGTGCACGCATATGTCAGTAATCCTGCAGCTCAACTCAGCACTTAGGACCTCAACGATTTGACGAGCAATACCAAAAAAAGGACATTTGGGTAGGCCGCATAAACAACTCAAATTGCCAGACCAAGAACCAAGACCAAAACTAACTGAAAGTGAAAAAAAAAACAATGACCCACATAGTCTACATACAATACGTGCTCTTACCGACCGTTGGCGAAGTGTGGAATGTTCTTAAGATAGATAGCAGCAGCTATAGAGGTATGAGGAACAGGGAGTCAAGTTCCTAATGACCCATTAAAACGGGAGGATCCTTCGACCAGACGGTTGATGTCAGCATGTTGCATTTATTGATAATGGTAATTTATTACATTACATTTTAAAATTTAAATTTTAATGAATTTCAGGATTTTATTTATGTGAGTTGGTACCTACATCTGTTATTTAATTTTAGTTATAATAGTATTATTGTGGTGTATATTTAAAGCTTGGTTACTAACATAATTCTTAAGTATACTAACAAAAATATGGATCAATTGTGTCTGACTTAAATATTTTTTTTATTTATTTTTTTTTCAGTTATATCTGTAACTTTTATGGTGTACATAATAAAGACTATTAGGCTATTCTATTCTATTCTAATATTTTTATTTTATTTTGTGTGTTTTTTATTATGTTTTTAGTTTGTTATTTATTTCAATTTAATTTAATTTAATACAATCTTATTTAATTTAATTCAAGTTAATTTGAAGTATAAAATATTATTGATATTAGTTCTAATTACATTGTTTTCCATCTTTATTATTAATTATTATTGTATACTACTGAGATCTTAATTAAATGCTATGCTTACCTATAATTTAGATGCATGCAATGCTATTGTATTTGTAAATGATGTGTACTTCGTATTTCTTTGTGTGTATTTAGTTGGTTTGCCTTAATAAATAAATAAAAAGTGAAATATATATGCCAAATTGTGCGGAAAACTCTGCTTGCGCGATTCAGGATTTTGCGTGACGTCAGTGTGATGCGTACTTCGCATGTGGCATTGCATCTTCCCAAGGTGGCTGGTATTCGCTGGATAAGAGGATGCTGTTGGTCAGGCTTGTGTCCAGCTGTGCACTTCTGTTAGGCTGACGATGATGAAAAACACCAGTAACAACTAGCTATTAGTACAAATTATACACTTTACCTTAGGTATTAATGCTCGTAATTAATTAAAAAGGTCGTGTTAAATGCGATTACTGAAACACTGACGTTTTGAAGACCAAACTCATGGGGCTTACCAGAGGCTAATTATTTAGTTAGAAAAACAACATTAGAAATAGAAAACAATTTGACAGTCCGCACGCGCACACCATCCCATCCTCGTCGCCAACTGTTATAGTTGAAGGCGGGGTGGAGGTGAAATAACGCAACCTGTAGGAAATTAGGTTACGGGTGTGAATTAAAAAGCAGTACTTTGAATTTCAATAACGTTCATTATATTTGACGTTTCACAGGGAAGGAATTATGTCTGTCGTCTATCGCAGCAAATATAAAAAAAGGAACTAACTGAGAGCAGTTGTCGGATCACTCAATGTTTAATATAAACACTGAGTGAGAGTGTTGCCATTATCAGAAAGTAAGAATCGATTCATTTTTGCACATTCAAATCGACTAAATAACAACAAAACTGATACGTACAAGCTCATTTATTGGACTGACGCAATATACTTGTCAAAAAATAATTGACCCGTTTTGACATTTAACTTGAATCGATTTATCGTGAGTATCGATTACCGAGTCGTATGGTTACTTCACTAATTACGTCATTTACTTCACTAGTTAACCATACGACTCGGTACTCGATACTCACGATCAATCGATTCAAGGTAAATGTCAAAACGGGCCTATTATTTTTGACAACTTTTAACATCATCATCATCATTTCAGCCGTAAGACCTCCACTACTGGACATAGGCCTCCCCCAAACGGGGGTTTGCCATAATCGCCACGCTTGGCAGGCGGGTTGGCGATCGCAGTATGGTGTTAAAATGCATAGAGAACGCCCCTGCCCATTCTCTAGTAAGTCTTAGTCGCCTTTTACGACACCCACGGGAAGAAATAGGGGGAGAGCTATTCTTTATGTCCGGCACCACACATACAACTGACAACTGACATGGACATTGACAACTTTAGTAGTACTTATTTCCTAATTATAAATAAGTAGATACCCACGTATAATTTTTCTTCTATGTCATGCTACGGCTACATTGTCGTGATAACGCCCACTATACTTCCCGCGGTCTCCTTTGTACAGCGAGACGTCGAGCTGTGTGCGAGAGAGAGTGCGCTAACTGAAGTTCGCCTTATCGCGACAATGTAGCCGTTGGATCATTAATCTATTATTTCTTTGTCTCTCACGAACACTAGGCCACACCTAAATGTAATGACAAAATGCTATAGCACGTTCTAACTCTCGGTAAACCCAGTTTTGAAAATCCAACCACGCGTTTCTATAAAAGCATTAAATTTAAGAGTTACCTCTCATTAGTGCAAAAGGGCATAAGTCTCTTTACCCACTAGGTAGTAGGTATGTCCACGACCAGTGTCAGTTTTGTTCACAGTACTCACACAATCAACGTAAGTACTGGTTTGTATACCTTTAAATAGGAGTTTCCGTCTTTCAATCCTACACACTACATACCAGCGGCTATTCATAGCCATGTGGCGTCCTGTTATCAGATTAAGTGTTTACTGCTTGACATTCATTTCTGTTGGTCCTAATACTGGGACGAAGAAATAGAAAGACCACAAAAAGTAAGTACGTGTAGGTTTTTGAGGGTAACAGCAGAATTACCCCCCAAAATTGGGAAATTAATATTTTGCTATAAATGGGGACTGCTAGAAATAGGCTTAATTAAATATTTCCGTAATCACCAGGCTTGACGAACCAGTCTGTAAACAGTGTAATTTATTGAGGATATAATAGCCAATAGGGTATAAGACCCAATAGCCTCGGTAATTACAAAAGTACCTACCCGCGGTAAGGTAGGAGTTCAAATGGCACCAGTAGCACTGAAATTGGAAATAAACCTATCAGATCTCAGGTTCTTCCGAATGTCCAACTACAAGTGTCACCGAATCGGGCTCAATTCCCGTAGTTGGTGACGCATCCCCGCCCACGCGATGTTAGCTTGCTTTTCAAAAACACGGATATGGCCATCATCCATTAGCTGAGTTGATAGACGAGTCATTTTATTGTTTAGATGTCCATGTGCACCGTCTGTTTTAGTTAGAAACGAAGCAGATGCATGTGCTTCAGGATATGACCTTTTTCCAGGAAGACCACGATTAGGTAAATGAAGGAATGGAGGATGAAATGAAAAGTGACTTCGGAAACTTAGAAATCACTTGTAATTTTTAATGTAATTTTCCAGATTTGGAAAAGATGATGGTGTATGTCTGCAAAACTTGTTGTTTACTTTATCTGACCCGCTTCCGCTCGACTTTAGGCCATGACAGGACGAGCTAGTATAGCCCTATAATAGCCGCTTTAAAATGCGCGGGCGCGTGATTCCACGGACCCACCACTTAGCCACCGTCTTGTGCCGCTCCACGAGCGCGCTAACAAGTCTTTCTGCTACTATTTTAAATAATATACCATAATCCAGTTAGTTAACGAAAAAAAGATACAGCGTTATAGCTTGTTTTGTTTTTGAATCAAAAGCTAGTGGTTGTGTATGCTGATTTTTTTATGGCCGAAGTGTCATCTGAGGTGCTGTGTTTACTTCAAAACTGTTAGTTAAATAATTTGAGGGATATTAGAAGTGAGTGCTCCAGCAAGATGCGGTTAGAACTACCAGTGTGCACACGATGTTGTTTATGTCTACCGTTACGATATGGTTTGATCGCGTGGGGATATCTCCGATTGGTGAGTACATAAATAACTAATATGTCGACCCATGCGTAGGAACATAATGATTGATCATTCTGTCCTTTTCCCAAAGGTGGGTATATCTGTCTCTCTAATTGGTACCCTTTCAGACAGAGGTTTATAAAATAGGGTGTGTAATATATGGCATAATAACAGATAATATAATAACACTTGAAATAACGTTCACGTGATACAATTTTCAAATGCAATAATAACAAATAACCTAATTTCATGTTATATTTCATATTTCTTTCCCTCATAATAACATTTAGTATAACGTTCATTTAATATAATTTCCAATTTGTATAATGCTCTTTTTATAAAACGTTCAGTTCCAAATATAACAATAGAGGCGATTCCAAATATAAATCTAGCATAGGTTATACATATATTATTTATGATCATTAGAACTTTTGTTATTATTTCAAACGTTACACACCCTTTAAAATAAACAATGTAACTGATTAAATGTTTACTGAATTTGAGCGGAAAGATTAACTTGGTAGATAGCAGCAGAATTTCATGGGTTAGGTAACTTTTTATCCCAAAAAAGTGGTTACAATCAAACAATATGTTTCAATGTTCTCAGGTAATTTCCGCCCTAGTGATGGTTGGCGCCGAAAAATCTTTTTCAACGATGTTGGGATTGACAAAAACTGAACCAGATATTAGCTATAAAATCTATGCAGCACTGTTGGCATTTTTAATGCTCTTTACATTGGGGGATATTATAATGAACATTGTGTTTGTTATTGGTGGACATAGGGTGAGTATATACAATATTAGTTTTTGTTTATACTAAACCCGAAAAAGGGTCATAGTACTCATCATTATGAACAACTTTTACTATGGGAGCAAAACTGAAATCGCGAAAAAAAAAACCAGCTGTTCCCTACATTTATGTTCGAATAATTCGTTAAAATGTAGGGAACAGCTGATTTTTTTTTGCGATTTCAGGTTTGGGCCCATAGTATAAGTTGTTCATAATGATGAGTACAATGACCCCTTAAGAGGTTATTGACGTTTTAAAAATAACCCTGTATAGGGAATGTAAAGTAAGGTTTCTTTCTGAGTGATCGCCTCACTGGTCTAGGAAAAAATATATTTATATTCATTGATTTAAGAAGAACTAAAACTATGATCTTTGTTAAGTACCTAATTCTTCACAAAATATAAAATATTTAGCAACAAAACATACATAACATCACGCCTGTAATCCCCGAAGTGTTAGGCAGAGGTGTACCTATATTACACCTATATTTTGCCAGATATGTTTAAGTCCCAAGTAATAGGGGGCGAGCCTATTGCCATCAACTGGGCACAAATCCTAACTCCGGTCTGCCACTGAGAAATTCCTACTATGGAAAATCACAATAACACTTTGCCCGACCTGGGAATCGAACCCAGGACCTCATGCTCAGCAGTCGCTTGCGACCACTAGACCAACGAATAAGTCCAATAAAATAAAAATTGAAGTTCAGTAAAATATTTCGTTTCTTAAAAATGTGTTTGATTAAATTGCTTACTTACACATCAGTTAAAACAACAAGAAAAGGCAATGTTTCAAACACTGCGGAAATTCATCAGTATGAATGTCATCCTTTACCGATTTCCATACAAATTTTCAGTCACCGGTGCTACTTGCAGTTTATTACTTTATCTTTTTCAGAAAATCTTGAAGCTATTGAGAGCATACTATGTGTACAGCTTCGTCCTCTGGATAATGACGGCAGTGATTGGCTTCGGCTTGTCTTCGTACACTGTTTACTGGTTCAACTTGCAAGAGATCGATGAGTTCCGCACTTGGGTGCTTCTAGTTGATTTGGCTACTTATCTAGCTCAAATTTGTAAGTTGTCTTTATCCTTAATATCAACTAACTTGAGTCCTAGGCTCCAGCCACTGGCCTGTTGTACTTTGAATAGCTATCGACTTATATCTATTATATCGTATAACTATCTGCAGCTATGTAAAGCTTTGGTCTCATCGAAATTCCTGGATTGAAGCAAACCTACACTATAATCTAGACACAATATAACTATCCCAAAATGAACCATTTAAATAAGACTGAAATAATTTATTACTTTTATCTACACCCATGCTATAAGCTATTATTATTATTATATCATGCGTTAAAATAACCAGTGTCATAGTAACCATAATATCATCCAAACGAGTGTTATAATGTTGTACTAAATTTCATTATGCAACTCCTTTGCTTTTTCGATCCCGTCCTTACTCATCAAACAGCCACATTCGTGGTATCTACATGAATTTCAAAAAAAGAACATTGTCATGCACGCGCGTTTAACTACCACAGCGCCGTAATTTAAAAATGTAATTTTATTATGATCTATACATAGTTTCTTTGTATTATATATTCAGCAATTAAACTTTCCATGAATTTACATAGAGTTCTTACAACACTGTATCACACCCTATGGTTTCAGACTTTTTTTTATAGAGGATTCATATCATGGCTGTAGATGAAGTTTTATATGCAACTGTAAATAATTAGGTATAATAACACTCATGTGATACTATTATCCCATATTCATGTTTTAATAACCCTTATTATAAAACAATTGCTTAAATAACTATTAAAGTAGCTTATTAGTGTACAAAAAGTCGTTTTATAACAGTCGAATAAACGTCTAGTTTATTCGAGTTTTTGTAAATGCTGTAATGTATATCTGTTTTTTGTCCCAAATAAATAAATAAACTAAAATAAATAAAATTAGATGAAGATACAACAGTTTGTGCTGATGTCATGGAGAAAGTTAGTTAACTCCTAACGAACATTTTTGTTTCAGTGATTCAGGCATGTATTCTGCTATTAATAAGAAGTCAAATGATTAAAATTAAGAAAAACTACGAGTTCAGGTTTTTAAACAATGCAGCAGAATGTGAATGTACGATGTATTCGGAAGAAGAAATTGTTGATGATGGGAAACATGGCAGTTGTGAGGAAGGAGTTAGTAAGACTCACGGGACGACGTCTACTACCGAATGATACCAAGTTGTGATAATAATGTTGGCGTGAAGAACATGATTTTGTAAATTAATATTAAAAACTACGACATAAGCTTATTTTGTTTCCTTTGTGGATCAAAAATCAAATCAAAAATATTTTTATTTCACATAAGCCTACATGGGCACTTATGAAACGTCAGAAGCTAGGTGCACGGTTCCAATTGGTCGTTTCCTATGGAGAAGAGCCGGCAAGAAACTCCACGGTCACTCTTTAAAAAAAATAAAATTGGCTTTTACAATGTTTTCAAATTACAGTGTTAATAGGTATGAGAGGACAGTATAGGCCCATCAAAAGTACCAGGTACTTAACAAAATAGAAAATGGTCTACAGATCTACAGTCTAATAAGCCTACAACGTCCTCACATTGACAAAAAAAAAACAATATAAAATATGATTAAAATAAAAGTTAGAACCTTGTGGAAATTTAAAGTGTAGGTATAATAATGTCAAATAAGAAAAACATTATGTCAGTGAAGTTTGTACAAAAATATAAAATTAATTTAAAATAAAAAATAACTTCGTAATTTGGGAGCTGTTAATAGACATTTCCATAGTTTTGCCGTTAATGAGGTACCAGGGAGGCCACATGTACAGAAGGAATGAATGCCAAACTTCCTTGTCTTCAACGTAGTCCTTAATCTTATAATATGCTTTGTTTGATAGGGCACGTTTAATGTGTGTGCGTTTTGAATTTTCCATCACTAAGTTCTGTAACCGATTGTGGCAACTTGTTATAAAAGCGGATACTGTTTACAAGAAATGACTTGCTTGTTTTAGTTAATCTAAATTTGGGTAACACAATTTCATGGAGTTAACGATAAGTACAGTTGACTGCACGCCGATGGTAACACTTTGACTTTGACCTTTGACCTAGCGAAGAACGCAGTTTCAATAGAATAAGAGGTCAGCACTGGTTTTGTTACCACTGACGTGCGGCCTACTGCTCATTTTAAGCCTTTTCGTTATTTCCTCCCTTATCTACAATTAACCACTGAATACTTGCAGTGTTGTCTCTGCTTCTCCCTTTAATCCATCCCAAGATTGTCTGTAAAATATAGCTTTTTGCGATAAGACCGCCTATTGTGTTACTCTATGTAAAATCACAACATTTTTATATCTGTAATTTTTATGGTGTACATAATAAAGAGTATTATTCTATTCTATTCTAACCTGAAATTAATCTAAGCCAGGAAAACTTAGAGCAAGCTCTTCCTTTAATAAAAGGGGGCGATAACCGACTTTCAATGATTTTATACTGAAGATCACGTCTAAACAAGTAGTGTTAATGATTTGAAAAAAATATATGCTAAATTAGAGCATTTTCTCAATAACTTAAATTATGTGAATATTTTAGATAATATTTATATTACATAGTGAAATTAATTTCTAAAGTTATGCCTAACGCGGATACAAAACTGAGAATGGCGCAAAATCTACCAAGCGTATTTTTCTGAAACCACCAATTTAAAGATAATTTGATTATTGATCTTTCAGTATACGCGTTTTATTAATTAATTTATTTA
The DNA here is from genome assembly GCA_948098905.1 of Tiliacea aurago. Lineage (NCBI taxonomy): Eukaryota > Metazoa > Arthropoda > Insecta > Lepidoptera > Noctuidae > Tiliacea > Tiliacea aurago. The sequence goes on from OX402591.1 coordinate 22,230,427, forward strand.
TTTTCGTAAAAAAACACATGCACAACATTACAGACCCAGATCTAAGTTATTGCACAGTTAAATTTCAATTAAAAAAAAAAACAGATAAATTTACAATATGGAAGGAATAACAATAAGAAATAATACAAAAATAACTAACAAAACAGGTAAAACTAACAAATAATAATCAAATAATATTGGCACCTCATCTTTCGTCCATCATCTCACAGAATCTCGAACATGCATGACATACGTCTGTCCATCTCGCGGCAAACAAATCACACTCCTGTGTCGATGCCAGTAGAGCATTCAGCATTGCGAGCGCACGAACCAAGGGTGAGTTAGAATGCGAAACTGTGCGTGCTGGCGGAACGGCCAACAATCTGTGTCGTCGTGGTCTAAGTTGGTATTTGAGTACAGGAGGAACAAAAAGTCTCACAAGCTGAGCTACTAGTTCCGGGCAATCAGACTCCCCACGAAGGACACGACAAACGAACATAAGTAAAAAGTAATTACGCCTAACTTCAAGCGAGTTAAATTTCAGCATTCCAAGCAAAAATTTTGTAGGATAAAGGAATGGATAATACCCAAAGAGTTTCTTAAATAAAAATCTAAGGAATATTTTTTGGACCTTCTCAAGAAGAAAGGCGTAAGTACTTTCATAGGGGTTCCAAATAATTGAAGCTGACTCCAGTTTACACCTCACTAAAGCCATATAAACTAATTTAATCGTCAAAGGATTGTTAAATTCTCGCATATTCCGAATAGTGAAACCTAGTCTTCGGTATGAATCAGTGGCGAGAGAACGCATATGTTCGTGGAAGGTTAGTCGCGGGTCAAATAACACTCCCAGATCCATTACCGAATTAACACGGGCAATCGGTTCTGTTCCAAGGAAGTATTGCACATGCTGAGGGTTTTGTGCACGACTAAAGGACATAACACTGCATTTAGCAGTATTGAATAATAGCTTGTTTTCAATGCTCCATTGGAACACTGAGTCAATGTCCTCCTGAAGGGTTAATGTATCGTCCATCTCCTCAACACCATATATCAACTTGAGATCATCAGCGTAGAGCAAGCACCTGGTGTGCTTAAGAACCTTCTCATACATTTTGTTTTGTGTATAATAAATTAATAATGCGTCAAATTGGGGACAGCGCTCCTTGATTGGCGAGTACTATTACTGGCTGAACGTACGACGCGTTACGTGAGCTCAGTACAGAACACGCAAGCTAACCACTCAAGGTCACTGGCATATATCTGTCTTAAGTAAGCCGACATTTCAGGCTGTATAAAATTATATAGGTCATGATGATATTAAAATGATGAGCAACAGAACAGAAATGTTGATAAAAGAACTTCTACAAAGAATAAAAAGTTCCAAGACTTAAATCAATTCAGACAGTTTCCTGGAATGATCCAGAGTAAAGATGATTACGGTCGATGGTAGCCAGAGGCCGCAAGATTGCGGTGCGCGGGTTTAGGGTCACTTAACCGCTGGCTTGTGTCGCTACCACATACCCTAATAAGATACCTAACGCGTGGCATACGACTGTGTCAACTTCCTACATTGTACATAATAATATAGTTTGTTGAAGGAGGATTAATATCTTTGTCGTCTGATTGACTGTACATCTCTTTGTGGAATCGTCTGTGGCATTGAAGTTTCAAAACAAGTGAAAATAGTGGCGTTTTTCTTCTGTTTTTGTTTCGTATTTTCATAGTAGTTCAGACTTCTAGACATATTAATGTTGTTGTACAGTGAATACAAGCGGAAGAGAGACTTGGCCTTGCACCAGACCTTTCGGATTTCCCATATTGATAAACGACGTATTTTGGTTCTGTTGTGAGACGAGCATAATAATTATGTTTACAGCTTGTAGTTCCAAAATATTATTTATTTACCGTGATTTCTGCAAATTTATTATCGCTTGTTTTTGTTATTGAATGTGAATGGGGGAAGATACTTAGGTATATACAAAGTTAGTAGTGTATCCTCCTGAGTTTAATCAAAGTAACTTTTTGACCTGAGTAATATTGTGTTCATGGAACTTGTTAATTTTGTTTTTGTGTATGTTTTACGATTTAAAAACTGATAGTGTTTTAATTTGTTAAAATTGACGGATAAAATGATCAGAATTCATGGCGAGATACCACAGTTTAACAGATGCTGTATTTGTCTGCCACTAAGGCACGGTCTGATCGTGTGGGGTTATATCAGATTAGTAAGTATCTGCTTATTATATAGTTATACAATGATATAGCAATAGCCCCAGTTGATTAGTATGTACAACATAAATCGGCAGAAACTGCCCAATCTACTTAAAACTCTAAATTATTTTACTATCTTATTTGCTCGTTAGAAATGGCGTACAACACCTTATAGAATTTGAGTAATGTTATTTGTGTTCATTTACGGATAGCATAATTATAACAAACATCTTAAAGTAAAAAAAAATATGTTTTATGCAGTGTGTGGTTGTTAACTCAATAAACCACGACACTATATACTTTCAAAATACCCAATTGCTATTAATTTGTTTCCATTATATCAATCCGTATTTTATACATTTTTCAGGTTATAGGTGTCATACTATTAGTTGGTGCCACAAAAAGTTTCTTCGAAATGCTAGCAATATCCAAGAATGAAGCAGGTTACGAAGTATATGTAGTCATGTTTGGATTCTTTGTAATAGTAGGAGGAGCGGATATTGTACTTAATGTGGTGTTCGTTTATGCAGAACATACGGTGAGTTAAAAATGATGATTGTATTTGTTTTGTAAATTGGTAACAAAACAACAGTTTTACACGCCAATATAAATTAAACATTATTAACTGACAATTTATCGAAATCATTTTCACTGCTGTGATTTTCATTTTTTCATGAAAAACAAAAATAGTATTCGATCAAATCATTGACCACCACTACTACCAGCGCTGCTCTCCAAACGGTGAAGGTATATCGTGAGGGAACCGGAATCTCCTAGAACCAAAAGTTCAGAGACATGACGTGACGTCTAGCCCCCGCTCCTTGCAGAGAGGATACCTTAGTCCCAGCAGTGGGAATATAATTGGCTGATTGTGCTTAAGCTTAATCACTAACTAACATTACTTTGATTATCTGTTATACAGGGTTATTTTTAAAACGTCAATAACCTCTTAAGGGGTCATTGTACTCATCATTATGAACAACTTTTACTATGGGACCAAAACTGAAATCGCGAAAAAAACCCAGCTGTTACCTACATTTATGTTTGAATAATTCGTTAAAATGTAGGGAACAGCTGATTTTTTTTTCGTGATTTCAGGTTTGGTTCCATAGTAAAAGTTGTTCATAATGATGAGTACAATGACCCCTTAAGAGGTTATTGACGTTTTAAAAATAACTGTATAACTTTTCTGTTGATTGTAATTAGAGCCTTTTAGAAAATGGGTCGATCCATTCCGTAAATTTTAGTTATTTTTCCAGAAAAATCTGAAGATGTTGAAAGCGTACTATATGTATAGCTTCATCCTCTGGATTCTGATGATAATCATGGGCGTAACTCTATCTGCGTACGCTGTACATGTGATGAAACTGTACCAGATGGACTTCATACGCGTCGTTATCATTCTCGTTGATGTAGCCACTTTTCTGGCTCTAATCGGTAAATAATCTTTATTTTAATGATTAGTCTCAGATAGGCTTTGATACGAAATGCTAATAAAAATTACTAACAATAACCTAATGAAGCTATTATAATTATCCCGAAACCTCCTAAAAGTATCTAGATTATATGTTAGTGAAAGGATTATAAAAGTTGATTCATTCATTTTTAGAAAATCGTGAACAGTTTGCTAAGTCTCTTCATACTTTAACGGGCTTAGGACTGACAAATAAAATAATTTTAATTCTAAATGATTGCTATTTTAAGTTAGTAGGTACTAAATTAGGTTGATCTTGCAATATTGTATTATTTTTTTTTCCTGGGTTGGCACCCAGTTACTTGAACACCCTGTATATAACTCATATCAATTCGACTGTAGCAGTTACCTTGAATCACAAACTTCTGCCATATTCCTCCTACCTACCATATGAGACCGTAGGAATGACAGACTATCAATAGTTACAATAGTCTTATAAACAGTAGTCTTTAAGACTATACTAAGATTTTAATTGGTGATGGTCTTCTACTTACTACTAGATGGTTATAAACTTAATTATTATCCAGTATTTATTAAGTTCATTGCTATGGGTATGACGCTAAATTCCTTCGTACATTTTCATGGCCCAATTCTACAGTTCAATAAAAACTGAAGAACTGTGTGTGTGTGTACTGTACTGTGTGTGAACTGTATCATAGGAGATGACACTAGAAGTGACATCTCCTAAGATATAACCCAAATATAGCAACAAATTGAAAAAAAGTATATTTATGATTATTTGAAAAATTATCCACTAAACGATCAAAGCAAACCTAAAGATTCTGAAAAGAAGGAAATAAGCTCTATTATTATTATTTTCAGTGATTCAAGCATATGTTCTCTTACTAGTAAGAAGTGAATTTATAAAACGAACAAGTGACTACGAGTTTAGGTTCGTGAACAACGCAGCCGAATCAGCTTGTAAGATGAAAAGTGAAGAAAACAACATAACTAATGGAAATATTATAGCAAATACACATAATATAGCCGATATAAATATTATAACCAAAAGAGATAGTATAGCCAATACAGCTGCTAAAGCCGATGGCGTTAAAGCCAATAGAAATCTTATAGCCAATGGAGATAAAGGAATTTACAAAAATGGAGCAAGCGAATCTATAGACACAATGATATATTGAAAGAACATAAGACATGGATCTGAAAGAATGAACGTAATGTAATATTATTGTGATGCGACTGCAATGACTAAAGGGTTGCTAGAGAATTGTTTTATAGTCAAATGAATATTAAAGACTTTAAAATGTAATTAAATAATTTTTAGGATATATTTTTTATGTTTAAAGAAAACAGAGGCAGTCACATACAACTGTTCGTTTTGGATTAGTAGTTTACCTAATCGTCCTCACAGTTATTATTTATTGTAAAACGCATAGTCTCTGTTTCTAAGTTAGTGCGCTTATGGGCGATGATGACTCAAGAACCACTTATTCAATTTGTGTATCTTTTTTAAATTTCTAGGTATGATCTGTTACTTCGTTTTAGTATGTCTACGTGACTGGCTTTGTGCACAGCTATTCTAGTTTGTTTAGCTCTATGGCAATTGTACATAGTAATGTTTACCAATTATTTAACACACAGCTCTTAGGCCTGTTATTCTTTTAATTAATTAAGAATTGGTATCAAGATCTGGAAATTGTAAATAACCTGGAAAACCGCTTGTTTTTGTTATTGTAAACGAATGAAGGTACTTATTGATAAATCCGGGTGCGTAGTTCCAAAAGTGTTAGTGGGGAATTTGAAGTATTTATGGAGGGGAAGGAACAATAGCTTGAATACAAAAGAAACAAAATGCGTACGGAGCTACCAGTGTGTAAAAGATGTTGTTTCTGTTTGCCGCTACGGTATGGTTTGATAACATGGGGATATATCAGATTGGTAAGTATCAGTTAATCCTGAATTTAGTGATTCCCATATTAAAATAAAAATCCAAACAAACGAACATAATCTATAGCCAGATACGAACATTTGCGCCCGTAAAGTAAATAAAATCACGCTAATATAACTTTGCCATTCGACCTCTTTACCCAATTACTGATACTAATACGACGCGCGACGGCATGGAAGATTGTCGGACAGAACGATAGACATTCCAACGAATACCTACTTTAGCCAAAAACGTAGGATGTTTTCCGAGACACGGTAAAAAATATACCAGCACACTAAATGGTAACGCTTTCAAGACGAAGGTTGCCCTCGTAATAATCAGAAGGTGGGCATCAAAAATATAAACTCTAGGTAAATCAATAGACAGAGCGTGTTTTTATAGATATGTGGCATCATTATACTAATTTAATAACTTGGTCAAATAGAGTTGGTCGTATAAAGATGTTGATTTTCTGGGTACGAATTCGGGTGCTTACACCTTTATTAGCGAGGCTTGCGGATCCTGTAGCTGGTTAGATCATTGTATTGTAACTCAAGCGGCAAAACGAGCTGTTGTTATTGTTTATATTAAATTAGAAAGTGCAGAAGGGTGTTCAAATCACAATTGTGAGGATCAGATGAGTATGGTCACCTTTGCTGAGAAACATTCCAAGGGTGACTTTCACAGCACAAGCAAGGCTAAGGTTAGGCCGGGTCTTCCTGTGAGTATCGATGGAGTGAGTGACCATAAGAACATTTCGGATGTCTTTAGGGACCATTTTTCTATATACTCCCCACTGGGTCCTGCGGGTGGGGTCTTAAAAGAGATAACTAGTTTGGTTTTATACCTTATTTGTACCCAGAAAGTGCTATAGTATGTCTTAAACTTAACATTAGATACGACATGGATCGTAGCACCCCTGTATAGGTACGTGTTTCCTCGACTTTCGGCCTTCGACCTAGTGGCGCATGATATCCTTTGGGATATGTTGAACAGTATTAACCTGCTGCGTGAACTTATAACTATCTTCAAGTATTGGTATACACATCAGATCAACAGCATCAGGGCGGTGTTGAGGCTGCCCCGCTTCTGCAGTGTCTTGGGCATGTTTGCGGGAGTGCGCACCGACTGTTTTCAGGCCACCCTGCAAGCGGTGCAAGTCCTTAGTACGCAGGGTGCGGGCCAGCTCCAATACTACCTTGATGATGATTGCTGAGTGATTTGACTGCCCCTACATTCGACAATACTGTAACAGACATTTATAGCCAGGGCACTTAATTTTGATTGACATATATTTGTAATAACTTGTTTGTATTGTATTGTTTTTTTTTTTAATTTGTAAATTATAGTTTTAATTTAATTTTGATTTCTTTGACCCTGACAAAGTATCTTTTAATCTTGGTTTATTTTAATTGCATTGACATTTTATTCTGATCGATTCTGTGGCAGTATTGTGAAATTTTATTTTATTTTATGTAATATGAGTTTGCCTGATTTAAATGAATTTTGTTTATTTTAAATAACAACATAACAATCATGTCAGTAAATCGGTTTCGGTTGAAAGAATTTATGCTCCAAAAGAACACAAACCGGATCAATTATCATAAGACATATGCTTACAAATCAATCATGCAATTATATGGTAACGTGTGAGTCGATAAGAGAACGGGATATTCAAAAGTAGGCTTCTAAACATTTTAGATTTTTCTAGCTCGTTGTTAATCATGCTCGTGCTCAATGTTTTTGAATATAAACTTTTAGCAGTAACAATTAAATGACTTAGTACCTAGACTACCTAGATTTTCAAACCTTTGAGGCCATAAAACACTTCTAAAATATTCTGTTTTGTCTTTTCAGGCATCATCCATGTTATTCCTCACCGGAATGGTCATATCCTTCTACGGCATATTAAAAATGGGTGCAGCAAAAGGGAATCATCCAATAAGTATAGTATATACGGTAATGTTAGGCTTCCTGATTCTATTGACAACGACAGATCTTGTATTAAATACTATTTTCATCATCGGTGGTCATAAGGTGAGTTTTTGTTCAAGAGATTTAACAATCTATTAATCAAACAATTACCGAACCATTAGTAAAGTAGAAGCAAAATTTATAACGGGCGAGAATCGGCATGCTATCAAATTAAATATAAACTCTATGAATCAATCTCCACACGGCGATATTATCGCACCTACAATTTGATGGCATGGTTTCAATATCGCCACGGTTCTCTTGTCATAGGAGATGCCGCCTTAAAAACATAGAAGAAATGTCGCAGGCGGATTATATGATTCGTCATGATACGTACGGCGCCGTCTGTTTGCATACTGTCGCCGTTACGTATATCTAATACCTGAGGCAAGCAACCTAAGGAATCATCCTAATATTATTAATAAAAAATAAAATAAATAAATCATTCTTTATTGACATAATAGGTTACAGATACTTGTTTAAAGCCTCTGACTCCTGAACTAGGTGTACCTGTATGTCAGGAGTCAGCGCCCTCTCCCATTTTATTTGGCTTAGATACTAATGTCAACATAGAAATAGACAAACATAATTATGAGCTACAAAATACAATTTTAAAAGAAGTAAAAACAAAATAAAGTAAAATAAAATACAATAACAGAAATGAAAAGTATGAAAAAAATATGAAAAACACATCAAAAATATATTTTTTTTAAATTACTATATCGTGCTGTGTGTGTGTGTAATCTAAATCAAAAGTCATTTATCCAAACTAGGCTGAGAATCAGCACTTTTTGAACGTCCAGATTACTTGAGACAGTCCCCAAAACGCTGGCCCTGCGCCTTCCCTGCTTTAGCTGGGAAGACGAAGTGGCTCAACAAACTCCCCAGCGGAATATAATATTTAACTTATATCATTTTCAGAAAAACCTGAAGTTGTTGCGAGCGTACTACACCTACAGCTTCATCCTCTGTATCTTGACAGCGTTCCTGGCCATTGACTCGGCCATTTCCACCTTGTACCTGTTCAAAATTGGGGAGATCGATCTCAAATTCCACATCTGGATCATTCTCGTCGACATAGCTACTATGTTGGCTCAAGTCTGTAAGTAAACGTAGGATTTTTACCGGGTACTGGCCAACCTCAACATTATACTGCGGTGCATTGCGAGCAGACTGAACTGCTCTTGTTTGAACTGTTGCTGCAGGCTTTCTACCTTGGTATTGAGCTTATAGCAAGGATTCACAGAATTATTGCAGTGTGTAGAATAAAGCTACTAACATAGGTAGTAAGAAATATTCTCTCTAGATTGAGTTTGTGCAAAAATAAACACAATCTGGGGCACGCTCATTCCATCGTAGACCCATCCATCGCTTTCAATCAGGTGAGATCGAAGTCAAGAGCAGCACTCTAATTGCGTAAACAGTTCAATCACAATCCGATATTTGTAATTCATTGGTTTAATATACAGGGTGTCCAAGAACCTGGCGTCCAACTGGATTCCCACGATGCCCCAAGTTCTAACAGTACTCAGAAAAATATTTTAAAAAATCCACCCCATGTACTTACAGAATTATACTGATTTCAAAAAAAAAGGGGAAATGAGCACCCTGTGACATACTTTTGAATGCTGTGACTGCTAATGCTGATAATTTCGATATTTCTTGGAGGTTTTGTAATCTAGGGTATTGCTGTGTCTAAATAGAATGTAAAAATAATGTACTTATTGTACCATTTTAAAATAAAATATTATTTTAACTAAAGGTGATATGGAAAACTATTGAATTTCGCAACTTTGACCGACTGTAGTGTAAAAAAAATGTACCAAAATAGTATGGCAAGTGACGTCAAATTTTGACGCGTTTATTCCTCTTTTTAAAAAGGTATAATACTTACACATTAATTTGAAAAAAAAAAATTTTGATAATATTTTTACTCAACAACCCAATTTTTACGAAGTGCCTACCTACTAACGGTAACTGTCGGACCCTTTCTTATCTTAGAAACTGTTATGTTACTACTATTATTTACTTCGGTTCCAAGAGTGAGCAAGAAGGAAATACACACAGGTAGATGGGTTCCCAGTAGAATAAAAGCAAAGAATGTTAGTTTAAAGATATTTTATTACAATAAATGTTCAAAATGTTGACCACCCGCGGCAATACAAGCTCTCACTCTCCTTAAAAAGGACCGCTTTATGTTTCGCGAGTAACTTTTTTGACGTATCACCTGCACTGCTTGTGTTATCTTCTCACGAAGGTCAGCGATGTCATTAATGGGCTTCGCATAAACGAGCTCCTTCATAGTTCCCCAGAAAAAAAAATCCAGCGGATTTAAGTCAGGTGAGCGGGCTGGCCACGGGATTGTTCCTGATCGCCCAATCCACCTGTTCGGGTATTGCTCGTCCAAAAACTCTCTAACGGATACGCGAAAATGTGCTGGACAGCCGTCGTGTTGGAACCACATATCTGGTGGGGTCTCTTCTAGTAAGTTTGGCAAATCATTTTGAAGAAAATTTAAATATGATTCGCCAGTCAAATTCTCGGGCATCTCAAATGGACCAATAATATTCCCACAGAGAATACCGGTCCACATGTTCACTTTGAACCGGTACTGGGATCTATCTTCTCGCATCAAGTGCGGATTTTCCACATGCCACTCGTGCAAGTTGTGTAGGTTCATGTAGCCATCCTTCTTAAATGTTGATTCATCTGACCACAAAATTTTGTCGATAAAGTTTTCGTCTTCTCGATGTTTTTGCAGAATTGTTTCACAAAACGCGACTCGGCTCGGATAGTCTCGAGGTAAAAGACTTTGCACTCGCTGTACGTGGTACGGATGATATTCTTCTTTTTGGAGAATACTGTGTGCTGTGCTCTTCGGTATCCCCGTATCAGCTTCTATTCCTCGCACAGAGATGCTTGGATTTGCCGACACCGCCTCTAAAACTTCATCGCGTATGAAGTCATTTACGGGTCGTCCTTCACCAGCTACTTGATTGGGGAACCGCCCGTCACATAGTGATCTGTGCACATTAATGAAAACTCGATGGTCGGGATATCGCGTAGCCCTCGGATACCTTTCTCTGTAAAGTCTCGCTGCAGCTCGTCCATTACCTCTACATTCTCCATAAATGTAGTGCATATTTGCGTATTCTTGCGGAGTGTAGGTCGCCATGGTAGCACACACAAAACACAAACTGTCCAAACACAGGCAAAGGTCGTCGTAAAGAGTTCGTTTCAAAGTCCAGAGCACAAAGAGTAATCGAGTCCAATAAACAAAGCTTTAAATCGTAGTACGTGATCAATGGTAACAATAAGAGAGAGGTGCGTAGTAACGGCAGGAGGCAGTGACGCGTACTGACCGTACTGTTATCCTAAATAGCACGATCCCAGATAGCGTCACTATCTATCTCACTCGCACCTCTAACCTTTTTCTCCCTCACTCTTACCTGAATAATGGGGTACCATAAAGAAGAACCAGCAAATCGCAAAGATAGTTTCTGTCTTGCTCCCTCCTGTTGTAATAACGAATCACTATGGTGAGATGCATGCACATACCGTCCCTTACGGTCTAACCTGTTTTTTGAGAGGCCTGTTGTTATTTTTATGAGCATACAATAGTAATTCTTTAGAGGTTAGATTCAATTCGTCGTAAATTTTTCTTTCTAAGAATTCTGTAAGACATCGTAAAAATTGGGTTGTTGAGTAAAAATATTATCAAAAATTTTTTTTTTCAAATTAATGTGTAAGTATTATACCTTTTTAAAAAGAGGAATAAACGCGTCAAAATTTGACGTCACTTGCCATACTATTTTGGTACATTTTTTTACACTACAGTCGGTCAAAGTTGCGAAATTCAATAGTTTTCCATATCACCTTTAGTTAAAATAATATTTTATTTTAAAATGGTACAATAAGTACATTATTTTTACATTCTATTTAGACACAGCAATACCCTAGATTACAAAACCTCCAAGAAATATCGAAATTATCAGCATTAGCAGTCACAGCATTCAAAAGTATGTCACAGGGTGCTCATTTCCCCTTTTTTTTTGAAATCAGTATAATTCTGTAAGTACATGGGGTGGATTTTTTAAAATATTTTTCTGAGTACTGTTAGAACTTGGGGCATCGTGGGAATCCAGTTGGACGCCAGGTTCTTGGACACCCTGTATATTTTTAATCCATTTTTTAATCCATTCTTCTCCTTCATAGGTTTAATAAGTTCGTCGGCTCAACAACGTAAATAAAGCAATGAACGTGACTAAACTGTCAAAGTTAAATAGAATGCGATCAATTGTCATTTTATGTTATAGTTGTCAAAAATAATAGGCCCGTTTTGACATTTAACTTGAATCGATTTATCGTGAGTGTCGCGTACCGAGAAGTATAAATAGTTACTTCACTTCACTAGCTTCGCGATTGACCATCGCGAAGTAACTAGTGTCGATTATCGATAAATCGATTCAAGTAAAAATGTCAAAACGAACCTATTATTTTTTGACATTTAGTAGGCCCATTTCGCGATAGTATAAATAAAGATATTTTTTTATTTTTTTTTATTTTGCACTGTAACAAAGTTTTCATGAAATAAAGAGGCTTTTTTATTTTTTATTTTATTTATAAATAACGATTTGCTAGCTAATTTTGGACCATTACCTCTTCACCTATCAAGTTGTGTCCGTATGGATTGAGGAGCCATGTCTCATATTTAAACGAGAGTACTACCAATATTTAGTAGTAAATTAGCTGATTTTGTAGGCCCGATCCTGGAATTTGTAGTAAAACCGATAAAAAGTTATAGGACGTTTAAGGTGGCTCCTCAATCCAGACATCTGGATTGAGGAGCCACCTTATAACTCGAAAACTAGCCAACAGATGTTTCTGAAAATTTGGTAGGATTTAGTAGTGTTTATGCGTAATCTGTACAAATCTGGGTTTTGTACGGCTGAATTTGAGATAGCTACAATGCTTTGATTTTTCTTAAAAATCCATAAACTTCACCACGCTGTTTCTCGGAAAGTCATCGACCAATTAAAACGTATTTTTAGTATAATTTAGTAGTAAATGAGTTCTAATTTGTAGTATAAAAATAAAATGGAAAGACTATACAATTTCGGTAATACAACACATTTTATGTGGCTCCTCAATCCTGACGGTCTATAAAAAATATACGTTCGTAGCTACTGTAGTAGTTGATCAAATTGCATAAAAATAGCACCAATATTTAGTAGAAATTTCTACTAAATATTGGCATCATCAAACATCCTACACACTCAGTATTTCAAAAGATATTAATAATTTAAACATTCCTTTACAATTTTGTGAATTGGGTGACCATAAATAATTCAAACTATGATCATTAACAGAGTTTTATTTACACGTGAATGATTTTAAACCAATCAGTACAATAATGAACACAAACAAACAAAGAAAAAAAAAAACTAAAAGTGCATTATCCTAAATTGTCTTATATCTATCGATTTCAACTTTCTTCCTGGCCAAACTTCCTGGCAAGTCTAATTGCGTACACGGCTCGCCTAATCTGTACGAGTTTTGTATAGATGGTTCTTGTCACTGGTACGTGCAACAAACGAAGGAGATGTGATACAGAATGCCCAGTAAACATGAAGCAATGAAAGAACATATAATATTAACTGGCGCAGCATATAATGAGACACAAAATACCAGCTAAATGCACAATGAAGTGTTCCGTAGTTGGGATGAATTTATCCCAAGAAAAAACTAAACATTGTAGTTGAAAAATATGTTCTCCCTTACAACTTTGAAACATAAGTAATTATATGAAAATATTTTTGGTTGTTTTGTACTATTGCGAATTTTGGTTTCATAATCGTCTTAGCAAAAAAACTGAAGTGACATTCCATAATGGAGTTTTTATCATTTATGTCTAGCCGATTTTTTTCCTCATCTCATAATCATAATCAGCCTATAATATTCCCACTGCTGGGACACAGGCCTCCTCTCTTCGAGAGAGAGTGGGCCGTAATCCACCACGCGGGCCCAGTGCTCGTTGGTGGATGTAACATGTCTTTGAATTTTTGGTTCTAGGACATGGTTTCCTCACGATTTTTCCTTCACCGTTTTGAGAGCAGTGGTGATGAAATTATTTACACAAAGTAAAGCGCCTGTCTGAGTTCGAACCCACGACCTACAACTCGTAAGTTGGGGCCGTTACCACTGGGCCACCACTGCTCTCACTTTCCTCATCTAATGTTTGTCTATTACATTCTTTACATTACAACAATAATAAATTTAGAATCATAAAATAATTATCATTCGATTCATCACCGGTTACTGAATTTAGTTTCATTAGACAAAATTGGTTCTTTTTGTACGTAATAATACAATATATAACACGGCGAGGAACCCAATGCCGTTTCTGTGACCAGTCTCTGGTGTACTTAGTGCTTCACTGATGGTAGATAGGTAGTTGGTTTTCAATTACACACAACGAACATTTACAGGCACCTTTGAATTATCATTTATCATGGAGTCGTTCAGTTTGAGTTACTATGCGAAGCTAGTCGCCCATTCCAAAGCGAAGTAAGTCCATATGGAGAAGAATAGGCAAGAAACTACATGGACACTCTTTTAAATCAAAATCATTTCGTTACAGAGGTTTCTTGTTTGACAAATACAATCACAGAATAGTTCAGAATACATAAACTCAGATAGATTACAATTTGCGTGCTTACAAGACGCACACTCTTAAGGAAATGGCTGCCGGCCTGTCGCCCGCGCAGCAGTCGTAGGTATTTCCTAAATCTTATTACTCAATTATCTGAATAAAACTTACAAACAATACTAAGATGCTTATCAGTTAATTATTTTATCATTATTCAATGCTTATATTCACAAATGCAAAGGCGGTTTTAGATGAAAGCTTAATTAGTAACTTCACTAATTTTTACCACTTAGATTGACAATGTTTCCGGTAGATCAATGATTTAAATCAAACAACAAGTTTTCTTAAAGAAATGTGTGTGTAAAATAATCTAGTTACTTTATAGTTTCTAAATTATTATTGAAACTGATTTAGTTCTCGTATTAAATTATAACATTAAAGTATTGACCACTCAAATGTAATTGCCACCATCTTCTACGATATTGGGTGATTCGAAATCATAAACACAACTTACTATGTCAAATGTAGAATTGTTAAATTGGACTTCAACCCAAAAGTCATTCAATGTTCTCTTTTAATTTTAACTATAGTTTTAACGAGACCATCATAATTAATTTAATAATTAATCTTAAAACAATACAAGATGTTTCTAATTCACAAAGGAGCTAATAGATGGCGGCTCAAGTAATTATTATTATGATAAATTGGAATAATTCATTAGTTACAATAGTTGCGAATAAGATTATTTAATTATCATAACAGGCAGACGCTTGTAGCGGCGACATATATATTATCTATTCTATATAAATAAAAAGAAAAGTCCTGACTAACACACAGGGTACTTTTATTCTCGGTAGTACGTTCCCGTGAGATATTTTCAGACACTCACGCGGGCGAAGCGGGCTAGTTATCTCATTTAAACTAAAACAACAATTAGGTTACATGTACTCGTACTCGTAGAATGATTCATAAGCAAATAAAATTATGTATTCATAGTTTGAATTATTTATGGTCACCCTATACAAAAAATTGTTAAGGAATGTTAAAATTATTAATATCTTTTGAAATACTGAGTTTGTAGGATGTTTGATGATGCCAATATTTAGTAGAAATTTCTACTAAATATTGGTGCTATTTTTATCCAATTTGATCAACTAATACAGTAGCTACGAATGTATATTTTTTATAGACCGTCAGGATTGAGGAGCCATATAAAATGTGTTGTATTACCGAAATTGTATAGTTTTTCCATTTTATTTTTATACTACAAATTAGAACTCATTTACTACTAAATTATACTAAAAATACGTTTTAATTGGTCGATGACTTTCCGAGAAACAGCGTGGTGAAATTTATGGATTTTTAAGAAAAATCAAAGCATTGTAGCTATCTCAAATTCAGCCGTACAAAACCCATTTTTTTGTACAGATTACGCATAAACACTACTAAATCCTACCAAATTTTCAGAAACATCTGTTGGCTAGTTTTCGAGTTCTAAGGTGGCGATTTATCGTGAGTGTCGCGTACCGAGAAGTATAAATAGTTACTTCACTTCACTAGCTTCGCGATTGACCATCGCGAAGTAACTAGTGTCGATTATCGATAAATCGATTCAAGTAAAAATGTCAAAACGGACCTATTATTTTTTGACATTTAGTAGGCCCATTTCGCGATAGTATAAATAAAGATTTTTTTTATTTTGCACTGTAACAAAGTTTTCATGAAATAAAGAGGCTTTTTTATTTTTTATTTTATTTATAAATAACGATTTGCTAGCTAATTTTGGACCATTACATCTTCACCTATCAAGTTGGCTCATTCCGTTCCGACAGTAGCTCCGTTAACAATACAATAAGAAGACAGGAGACCTGATTAACACAGCAAAATGGTTACAATAGCGGCAGATTTTGGTTTGACGATTCGTAATGGAGACAACTGCTTGAGTGGAGATTACTGCCTTGTTGGTCTTGAGGACGCAAGTGACTGCATGCGTACCTGGGTTCGATTAGCAGGTCGGGCAAAGTGATACTTACTCACTTTTCACTTTTGTCTGAATTTGTGCCCGGGGCCCTTGTAGTCCTCGAAGAGGGAGGCTTCGAGGACTACAAGGGTTGTCATGGACATCCAGTTGTAATAATTTTACATTATAAAGGGCCTATTTTTTAATCGTCAGATAAATTTTATCAGAAGGATCAATTGTGGTGGTTTGACATATGGATGGTCTAGAAAACACTTGTTTTATGTGCAGTTTTGGTAACTTTTCAGGAGAGCAGTCTAACGAAAGTTGAAAGTTTAACACGCTATTGCACAAAAATGTGCAGGGATAGTGTATTTATTATTTAACCATCATGTAGATAGAGTACTTGTCTTTATTATCATGAGTATAGAAAATAAATATTACAATGTATTAGGTATTCTGAATAATATTCAAAAACATGGAAAAAAATACCGACACTTACTAGTTTTGTGCTTAAAGCATTCTTGTTTACATTTAATGTTATTGTGTATTGCAAGTTCGATTGTAACTTTAATTATCACGAATTGAGGGCAAATGATGATCAGTTGTGCTAGGACCACGAAACAAATGATGATCAGTTGTGCTAGGACCACGAAACAAATGATGATCAGTTGTGCTAGGACCACAAAACAAATGATGATCAGTTGTGCTAGGACCACGAAACAAATGATGATCAGTTGTGCTAGGACCACGAAACAAATGCTGATCAGTTGTGCTAGGACCACGAAACAAATGATGATCAGTTGTGCTAGGACCACGAAACAAATGCTGATCAGTTGTGCTAGGACCACGAAACAAATGATGATCAGTTGTGCTAGGACCACGAAACAAATGCTGATCAGTTGTGCTAGGACCACTTACAAATAATGAGAGTGTGCGAGCATCTTATGTAATATTCTTCATCGCTCTTCGGCAGTTATTCTTAAAAAAAAGTTGAGTATTATGACCGGAAATAAGTAGAAGAATGTTGTTTGGGGATAAGTTACAGATTATTATCCATACAAAAGGGTTGGGTTACTATCTATAGAAAATAACACTTTCTTATTTATTTTTATTTTCAGTGGTTCAAATCTACGTTTTGCTACTCGTGAGGAGCGAGATCATCAAGCTTAGGAGCCACCGCGAGTTCAGATTTTTGAACAATACGACAGAAGCGGAATGTACCTTGAAATGTGAAGAAATGAACGGAGAGGCAGGATCAGAATATAATATGTATGAAAGATAAGTGCCTGAATTGTATAAATAACAAGAGTTAATAAATAAAGCGAAGAGACAATCCAACATTGTGATATTAAGTAGAAGTGGTGTAATTATTTTTGTAGATGGATTTATAATAAACTAATTTTAATAATTGTATTTTAATAGTATTTTTAATAATATTATAATATGTATATTATATAATAATATATATATTATAGTCATCATCATTCATCATTTCAGCCGAAATACGTCCACTGCTGGACATAGGCCTCCCCCAAGCACCGCCACTTCAACCGGCTCTGTGCTTCCCGCATCCAGCGGATACCTGCGGCCTTCACAAGGTCATCGGTCCACCTTACGAGAGCCCTTCCAACGCTACGTCTCTCGGTGCACGTCGCCCCTGCAGAACCTTTCGGCCCTATCGGCCATCTGTTCTGCATAATCTACTGTTATATTATTTTTAACGAAAAATCTTGCAAGCAATGGAACATTCCTTCTGAAGACTGCGGAGTCGACCCCAAGATTAACTGCTTCTCACATGGACAACTGTTCGTCGCTTGCTCCTACGTCACCAGCCCTGAGTATCTGTATATTTTCGCCATAACTACAAACGTAGTATACAGGAAAGTTTTATAAAGAGTAAATGCGGAAAATAAAGTAAATGGTCAAATGTGATTGTGAATTTGTGATCAACCAGTTGATGCCCAAAAAGGCTCAACTGGCTGTTCACAATTGTGTGCTTGGTGCCCACGCTTATGTATGGAAGAAGAAATGTTGGGTATGACAAAAGAAGCACGAAAGTAGAATAAATACTGTGGAAATGTATTCCTTGCGAAACATGTGTGGCGTGACTATGAATGATAGGCTAAAAAATTATGTGATAAGGCAACGGCATGGTTTAAAAGAAGATGTAGTAACAAAAACACACACCAAGACAACAATTAACATGACTAGAGGATAAATGAAAGGCGACTAACAAAAGGTATTTACAATATGGCAGATGTGTTGTTTTATTTAAAAGAGTAACCGTGGAGTTTCTTGTCGTCTCTCCTCCATAGTAAACGACCAATTGGAACCGTGCACCTAGCTTCTGACGTTTCTTATGTGGCCATGTAAGCTTATGTGATATAAAAATATTTTTGATTTTGATTTTGTGAGTGGAGACGCCGTGAACACGCCCTAGGAGGACAAATAGTGACCTAATTGGTGATGTTCTTCAGACAAGTCAGGTGTTTAATACCCGGAACACGTGTGCGTGTATGAGCAGATGAATGAACATAAACGAACAAAAGGAATACTAATAGTAGCGTAGCAGGTGGCGTATAGTGTCTGTATTCCCCGAAGGGTTAGACAGAGGTGTACCTACCTATAGTACACCCACATTATATTTCGCTAGTTATGTTTACGGCCTATGTAATAGTGGGCGAGTCTAATGCCATCAACCGGGCAACTTTCAGACTTTGGACTGTAACTGAGAAATTCCAGATAGAAAACCCAATAACACGTTGCCTGACCCGGGAATCGAACCCAGGACCTCATGCTCAACGGAGCGCATGCCACCAATAGACTAACGAGGCAGTTTTTTATGTCTATTGTGGTGTCTTACGACTTCTACGCGAACAAAGTCGCGGGCAGAAGCTAGTACTTTAATATTATTGGAATGCAGGCGAGATGTAATGTTTGTGTGTGTTATTAAAATACTTTGTTATTTAGTCACTTTGAAGAAAATATCAAATTAATAAATAAGTACCTGCAATATCCAAATTATTTTACAAAATTATTTATTATTTAGAAATACCTGTATCAACATCTACTTACAATAAACTTAGTTTTAAAATTATCTGAATCTTTAAACTTTATTTTTGAAGTTTTAAACTTAAAAAAAAGGAATAGTGAATGTCACATTAATCAGTGGAAGTGATCCACTGAATAATGTGACATTGACTATTCCTTTTTAAAGTTTTCATTATTCCCGCGTCGTGTTTATTATTGCTCTTTAGTTTATTACGACTTCCTCCACCGTCTCCTCTCCCAATGCCTTTTCTTCACATGTCATGGTACATTCTGGTTCAGCCAGATTGTTCACAAATCTGAACTCGCCGTTGTTCCTCAGTTTAATGATCTCACTCCTCAGTAGCATAAGAAAGTAAGCCTGCACAACTGGAAAAACAAAGAGGGTGGTTAAATTGGAACGAAGTTCCTTATTTCACGATATACTCTGCACATTTGGCGAAAGATATCTAAATACAGTGTAAGATTTTGACCGTTACAACACTTTTGTTACGTAACGTTAGAGTGTCGTGACGGTCAAAGCGGTACTTCGGTCCAACCGGGTGACTTACGACACCATTCGTTTTATAGTTTTCATAATTGTATCCAAGCTTAAAAAGAGTAATTATTGACTTGCAACTTCTACTAGTATTACTCTCTTTATTCTATTGAAAGAAAAGTCACTAACAATGTGATAAATCCTTTTAATTATTAACGCTATACACTTTTACACTTAGTCTGTACTGTACAGCTCGGCAGTCCAAAATATATTGACCCAGAAAACATTATTCGATTTTCTTGACAGCTCTGTGTCCACGTTACAAAGTGGGGGAAAGCCCGCGAATTTCGAGTCAATAGATGGACGTTAAACTTAATATAATGAAATTAATCATGAATGTTTTGTATATGTATTCAAGTTAATTTCTACGTATTTCATCAAACCATAATATTTAGACACATTATATCATCTTTTATGGAACCAAATTACAGTTACTAGTCAAGTTGCGTACTAATAAAATCTTAAATTTACATTAAAATATATAGATTTATTTTGTAATTGCTTACACTATGGTTAACAATAATCTCAATAAAACAATACTATTAAAAAAAATACAATAATATGCTCACCTAATACGACGAAATGAAATGAGAATGTCAACACCGTAACACTTGCCCAAAAATGGAAGGCGTGCGAGTATGCTATAAAATTCTGTATTATTGTAACGACATGTATGGCAGCCAATAGACAAGTTATTACCCACATCCCAATGCTGAGAAAATAGAATACTCCTATCAGCTTCACGTTTTTCTGCAAAAGAAAAATATTTATTAGCTTTTGTTCCAAGTATGAGTCATGATTGCCATGACTGGTTTTTATATTGGAATAATACAATCATCGCTGGACACCAGCCTCCTAGTAATGATATATGAGCGATCGACTTATACTTTATGTCATCCCATAAACTGAACAGGATGAAGGCTTATTTCAAGTTCTCCACCTTCCACATTCAGTTTATCTCAGTCACCTTTCTTAGGTCGTTGGTTTATGTAGCTGGCGTCCGATTCTAAGTGAATATTAAATTCGGGTTCTTCATTCAATAATTCCTCATTTCCTGAAGCCCTAAACTTTATATAGATAAGTTAAAATTTGAATTCAAATCTCACCTTATGTCCTCCAACGATGAACACTATGGTCACTACGAAATCCGTAAATAAAATAGTAATTGCAGTAATGTATACAATCAGCTCTGCATGCATTTGGCTGATATTATAGTTTTCCTTTCCAAACCTCTTGATCATCGCTAAAGTATATATCAAAGCATATATCATTATTGAGACGAGAATCGCATCTGCTGTCTGAAACATAAGGACGTTAGTAAATACGTCGGTAAAGTTGGTATCTTAGGCCTTCCTTGATAAGCAGCTAATTTACTCACCATTTTGAAATATCCCCACGCGAGCAAGCCATATCGTAGAGGCAGGCAGAAACAGCATCTTTTGAACACTGGCAATTCTCCTTTCATTTTGATATTCGATGGTTAGTCGTCAGATATTTCCAGATCACTTTTTATTAAACCCTTTACACCTTCTAATTTACGACCAGGCACAAACGCTTTTGATGCAAGTGTACAGCTAATTATTGCACTGAATATAAATAATTACAAAATATAAAATGTGATCCCGGAGACCCACGAACCACATATATTATGTCTTTGTATAACTGTTGCATCTGCTTCGCAGATCCTGTGGTTGCGTTGGCTCTGATAAACTGGCAACTGTTGAAAATAACACAAATATTTATAGTGATTTTAAATGTTGTACTTATCTATATCGTTTCCCGTGATACATGAAACTAGCTGCACATCATGTGTAAATACGATAAGCGGGAATTTTGTTGTAAAACCCGCTACTTTTAAAGGTTCAACTTTATTTTTTATACATAATATTTAAAAGAGTGGCCATGGAGTTTCTTGCCAGTTCTTATCCTTATATATTATGATCATACTACTCTTTGAAATGGGGAAATAGCTCCATCTTCCTGATTGGCCGAATCCTTGATAGTTGAAAAGTGCCTGTAAATGTGTTAATAATTAAATTAAATGCTTTGTAGTTGTAGTTTGAGATTTTTACAGGATTTTGTTGGTTATTGCATACCTTCGCATTTATGTCATAACCACATTCATAGCTAAACGTAGGAGATTTTTCAGTTTTTACTACTTCCCGGCTGGTTTTATCAAAACACCAGTGAGCGAGGCGTCATCGACTATTATGAATGGCAAAGCCCCAGCTTATGGCAATTCCCCAGAATTGCAGAACCTTGGTCTTCACATGTTAAATCAATTCATACATCCAGACTAATATTATAAATGCGAAAGTAATTATGTATGTTTAGAGGTATGAGGAACAGGGTGTAAGGTTCACTCATCCTCTATAGAAAAGGGATGATCCTCCGACCAGACGGGTGTTGTGTCTGATGGGCAACTGCCCGATGGTTGATGTCGGGACGTTGTATTTATATGCTAGTCGCGCGGTAAACTCTGCTTGCGCGATGCAGGATTTTGCGTGACGTCAGTGTGACGCGTAGTTCGCATGTGGCGATGTTGATGCCGCTACATCTGTGTGTGTGTTATCTTTTCACGCCAAAACCAGTGAACCGATCGTTATGTTTGACAGATAGAATCGAAAGAAGTTCATAGGCTACTTTTCATCCTAAATATTTGTATAATAAATAAATAATATAAATGTCGAAATTAACCAAGTTTTTGATAGGTACGAGTATAAGTATGTATATCTGTCCACGCCAGGGTACACGAGACTCGCAAAACACATGACGCGGTACGGGAGCCATCTATCGACGAGTGAAGGAAGAAAGCATCGACTTCGGTCATTCCTCGGACGCTTGCATTCGGTCTTCACATTCGGTCTTTCATTCACTCGCGCCTCTGTCAAAAGCTCTGTATGTACTTCCTCTTGCGAACCGCCGTCGCCGCGAGAGTTGCAGCACGCGGCTCCGTTGATGCTTGCACGTGAGTACCTACATACCCAACGCTTATTCGTAGCCCGCCAAAATGTCTAAGTCTGTAGAGGAAATTCTTTCTGAGCTTAGGAAACGTAGGGGTAGTGTAAAGGGCCGGTTAACCCAATTTAAAAATTTTGTTGATTCGTTTGTGGGGGCCAACTTGACTGCCTTACAAGTAGCCGAATTAAAGTTGCGAGTTGAGGCTGCCATCGAGATATTTTCTAAATTCCATATTATTGAAGGTGAAATAGAATTACTTTTATCGGAATCGGAGGTAACCGCAAATTCAGAATATGTAGAAGCGTTAGAATCATTATATTTTACAGCTATGGCCAGTGCGAATTGTCTTATTCACAACGCGGAGACTTGTAACAGGTTCCCTGTTATATCAGCTCGGGACGGTTTCCGACAGCCTGTTAATATTAAATTACCCGATATAAAACTACCTGCCTTTGAAGGTTCTTATGATCACTGGCTGGAGTTCAAACATTCTTACGTCACTATGATCCATAACCGTACCGATTTAGATGAAATACAAAAATTTCATTATTTACGGTCGGCTTTGAGTGGAAGTGCGTTACAGGTCATAAGTGCATTAGAGTTTAGTCCTGCCAATTACATTCACGCTTGGGAGTTATTAGAAAACCGCTTTCACAATGATAGGTTGTTGGTAAATAATCACGTCAAAGCGTTATATAGTATTCCGTCTTTAAAACAAGAATCACCATCACAAATTCGGAAGTTAATTGATACCGTTCTACGTAATTTACGCGCTCTGACGTCACTCGATGAACCCACAGACAATTGGGACACGTTAGTTATTTACTTAGTCGTTAATAAGCTTGATCCTTCCACGGAACGGGAGTGGGAGAACCACATAGGTACCATGTCTTTAGACTCACGCGATAAGGTCAAATTAAACGACTTAATATCATTCCTTAGAAGCCGCGCAGATACATTAGAAATGATTAGTGCAAACCACGTAAAGTCAAAGGAATTGCTTCAAAGCGATAAGCATCAACAAACGAGTGACAAACGAAGTTCAAACCGCGTGCATAATTATTTATCTATCAAAACTACTCGTAACAACTATCGTAATAATAATTTCAAAAAGGATTCACCTAACTGTGTTTTGTGCAATCAAGGTCATGCGTTATACACGTGCATATTATTCCTTAACATGTCTATTAGAGATAGAATGAAAGTTGTTACTGATAAGAAGTTGTGTTGGAATTGCCTGCGAGCGGGTCATACGTTAGACGACTGTATTTTCGGACCGTGCAAGCAATGCCAGCGCAAGCATAACAGTTTGTTACATTTAGAAAATTATAATAATCAAAGCGGTAGTAATAGTGCGTGTGTGCATAGTGAATCGCGCGGAGAGGCGGACGTTACACACACTACGACGACTGCGTTGCATTCTTTACCTAATAATTCGAATAACACTGTTGTGTGCGATAAAACAACTAGTAATTTTAAATTTAAAAATAATTATGGTTTTACTTTCTACGGCATTAGTGGAAGTAGCGGATAATAATAATGTGTATCATACAGCTCGTGCGCTTTTAGATAGCGGAAGCCAGAACTGTTTTGTTACGGAGAAATTATCTAAACGAATAAATGCGTTTTATATACAGTCCACAGTTCAAATCTCGGGTGTGGGATTATCTGTCGCACAGTCGTGCCATTCATGCGACATATCAATTCGATCAAAAGTAAACGATTATTATACCAAGCTTAGATGTATTGTCTTGCCATGCATAACGTCCAGTTTGCCAACGATAAACATAGAAGCGGGTCATATACGTTTACCTGATTCCCTACAATTAGCAGATCCAACGTTTAACGTTAGTTCAGATATTGATTTGCTGATAGGCGCAGATCGATTTTGGGATCTTTTAGAAACCGATAAAATACGTTTACCTAGTTTACTAGTGGACCATTCTTACAAAATTCGAAATTAGGATGGTTGTTGTCCGGTCCTGTGTTTGTTAAGAACTCGAAACCTACTCACGTTCATTGTCACTTGAGTCAGGACATTGATAAGCAGCTCCGGTTATTCTGGGAAATTGAAAATATTCCTTCATCACCATGTGTAATTCTTACAGGTGACGAACGTATGTGTGAGGAATTATTTAATATTACGACTAAACGCGAAGCAAATGGTAGATTTTCGGTTCGTATACCGCTAAGAGAGGCACCAGACGCGCTGGGTGATTCTTATACGTTAGCGAAGAAACGTTTTCTATCATTAGAACGTAAACTTGAACGTTTACAAGAATTTAAACTTATGTAGTACACTAACTTTATGCGAGAATATAATGACTTAGGTCACATGTCCAAGTTAGCTACTTGTAGTCAACCTAACTATTATCTTCCACACCACGGAGTGATTAGAGAGAGTAGTACGACTACAAAATTACGCGTAGTGTTCGACGCTAGTGCTGTCACTAGCTCGAATAAATCATTAAACGATATTCAGTTCCCGGGACCCGCGTTACAAAATGATATTTTTTCTATTTTGTTGCGATGACAGTATAAATATGTAGCTTGTGCAGACGTGGAGAAGATGTTTCGTCAGGTTCTTCTCCAGTCTGACCAAAGGTCATTACAGTTGATATTGTGGCGCGATAATCCCTCGGATCCGTTAGATACATACCAACTTAATACGGTTACATATGGAACTGCGTCAGCTCCATATTTAAGTATGAGATGTATCATACAGTTAGCTTTAGAGTGTGATGATGACGTCATCGCTCGCGTCATCACTCAAGACATTTTTGCAGACGATCTTATCACTGGTGATGATGATTTCGATAATTTAATTCAAGTTTGCCAGAAAACTTCGAAAGTACTAATGTCAGGGTGTTTTCCTTTGCGCAAGTGGACATTTAATTTAGACGTATCTCAAGATAAATCATGTCCGGTGATCTAAATGGCCGATGGTAACAAAATGTGAAAACAAGGTTTTCCCTTTTTGATTAATTAAGTAGGTAATTCTAGGATAATTATTTATTTATAATTTTAATTATGGTAATTTTAGAATGTGTTCCTATTTTAAACCGACTTCCAAAACGGAAGAGGTTATATTATGTTCGTCTATATGTTTTTTTTTATGTATGTTCACCGATTTCTCCGTTAATTGTCGGCCGATTTTGTTTGGCTTTTTTTTAAAGTTATGTTCTCGATGTGGTTATCAAATCAGTATCTGCAGACTAATTGCATAACACACTATCAGTAGGAATCGGTTTCAATTTGACAGTTCAACAATATTCATTGCGTTAGTTACTTTGTTAAGCAGACAAAGTTTTCGAACATAAGAAGCAATGGATTAGCAATATACTTCAAAATCATTCCGATTCCGATTCAAACTGTTTCGCAATTAGGGTGCTGATGAGGGAATCCCATGGCAATCGAGGAAAGTCCTCAAATTTTATAGGCACACCAATAGCGATTTGGGAATTATTTATAGCAATAACTCATGCTTTTGCACTCGGAAAGCATTATTTGATGAAGTGGAACATTTTGGCGTCACGTTCACAGAAGCTCACGATCGGCGGTTGGCGGGAACGCGGCCATTAGGTTTACGGCATATCACACTTTATAATATTCTAATATTATGGCAATGTAGGCGAGATGTAACGTGTGGTATTGCAATACTTGCGTATTTAGCCACTTTTAAGAAAGTATCAAAATAATAAATAAGAACATCCAGATTATTTTACAAAATTATCAACATGTAGGTACTTACAATAAACTTAGTTTTAAAATTATTTATTTAACCATTTATGGACACACATATAAACATACAAGAAGAAAGGAACAGAAAATCCGTACAAAAGTGATGCTTATTTCTAAAGAAATCTGTTAACTCTATCTTCATATTTTTTTTCATTTCTTCATCTTCTTCATTTTCTTTATCTTTATCTGTATTTATTATCTTTATCTACAGATTTAATTTTCATACGTCGTGTTTTTTGTTTGTTCTTCCTTAGTTTATTACGACTTCCTCCACCATCTCCTCTCTCACTGCATGTTCTTCGCATGTCATGGTACATTCTGCTTCAGCCGCATTGTTCACAAATCTGAACTCGCTGTTGTTCCTTAGTTTAATGATCTCACTCCTCAGTAGCATAAGGAAATAACTCTGCACAACTGGAAAAACAAAGAGGTTGGTTAATTGGAACGAAGTTCTTTCCGGTGCGCGGTAATAATTATGTTGGCACACAGGTTCGCTCGGTGTACTGCTCCTGTTAAAATAACAATGTTCAAGGCATTCTGTCAGAAAAAGCCTACAATGCCGTGCTAAAAATAGAAATAGTGCGTGTAAAAATGTGTTAAGGGCTCTGTTTCGGCTCCCTCGATGTTGTAGTGTATCCGGCATGTTTACTGACGCCAGCGTAGATGACTTCTACGCACTTATGCGTAAAAAAGTTGCGTTGCTGGTGCGACGAGTACGGGGGAGCCCGAATAGCGTCCTAAGGATGATTGGCGAGAGAACCGATACTGTTCTGCTCGGTAGGTTCACTGGACTCCTTGTGTTGCGAGACCGATGAGCCTACCGTGCAGGGGTAGACGGTGTGTCTAGTTTCTTCTTTTTACTATTTTTGATTACTAACACTAGTTATATGCGGTTTCAGAGGCACCTGCCTGCACATGATCCGTTTTTTGTCTATTGACAAATTAGCTTAAGATTGAACGAGGTTAGCTAGCTTTGAGGGATAGCTATCCCTCAGGGTTGGTTGATTTCGTTTGGTCTATATAAAATAGAATAGAAATAATTTATTTGCTTGTTAGTTATACAAATATGATGTAACTTGGGCGCGTATTGCAGAGCGTCGCTCATCGCTCGGGCATTGCTTGGGGCTAGATTCAAGCCATTTGATTGGTTGAGACTAGTTTTAGGTAGTGCTCGGGTGTTGAGTGACGTTCTGTAATACGGGACTTAGACTATGAGGGAGTACTCATTTTGTTTTTATCTGTGGGGGCATGTAATTAACAACGTTGATAAATATTATTGTTATTATATTCTAATTAGTCTGTAAGCCTTCCAAAAATAATAAAAAAATATGAAACATTCTTGTTACTAACAACCTTGCCTTGCCTATGGACTTTTTGTCTGAAATAAATGTATTTTTTTTTATTATTGCACCTTATACTCTGCAGTTAACAATAATTTCTTTGAAATTAAACTATTAAAAAAAAAACATATCCTCACCTAATACTAAAAAATAAAATAAGGATGGCGGCACAACTCTCGCCCAATAACGAAAGTTGTATGCTATAAAACTCTGAATTGCTATTACGACTTGAATGGCAGTCAATAGACAAGTTATTATCCACATCCCAATGCTGAGGAAATAGAATACTCTTATCAGCTTCACGTTTTTCTGCAAAAGAAAAATATTGATTAGCTTTTGTTTCAAGGATGATTCATGATTGCCATGACTAGTTTTTACATTGGAATAATACAATCATCGCTGGAAATCAGCCTTCTAATAATGACATAAGAGCGATCGACTCATACTTGACGTCATCCCATAAACTGAACAGGGTGAAGGCTTCTTTCAAGTTCTCCACCTTCCACATTCAGTTTATCTCAGTCACCTTTCTTACGTCATCGGTTCGTGTAGCTGGCGTTCCATTCTAAGTGGGTTTGCCAATTCCGGCCCTCCATTCAATGATTCCTCATTTCCTGAAGCCCTCAATTTTATAATTATAGATAAGTTAAAATTAGAATTCAAATCTCACCTTATGTCCTCCAACGATGAACACTATGGTCACTACTAAATCCGTAAAGAAAATAGTAATTGCAATAATTGAGAAAGTCAGATCTATATACATCCGGCTAATATATTCTTCGTCTGTAGATATCCTGATCGTCAATAAAGCATGTATCAATACATCTGTCATTATTGCGATGAGAAACGCATCTGCTAACTGAAACATAAGAACGATAGTTAGTATACACGTCGGTTAACGGCCGAACCCAATAACCTATATATCACCAGTTTCGGCCTACTGGAGATATAAAAATATATCTATCGATGGTTTTAACGTCCCAATAATCTAGGAATCATACCGGCCCATGCTATCTACTGATGGGAGGGTGTATCGCCTACAATAGATATCTCTTTGTATGAAAATGCCAAAGTATGCGTCCCAATATACGATTTGTTTGACAGGTCAGTACTACAGATGGCAGATTTGGCTATTCCCCAAAATGCAGGGATACACGTAAAGTAGCCAAGCTAAAATGAACTCTTTAGTACTTGCAATAATGTTTTTTTTTAATTTAAAGTAATAAAAAAAACTGAAATTCAAATATCTCGAAAACGGTGCGCCCTAGGCAAAAAATTAAAACAGAAATTTAACCCTCCCCCTTACTATCACCCCCGTGCAAGCACCATTCCAACATGAATTTAAGTAAAAAAAAAAAATAACATTAATGCGCTAAGGTAGCCTGCGAAATTCAAATTTTATTACGTTTTTTGCAATTTGCAGGTCAGCAACAGGTTGTATTTTGATTCGCGGCCATAACAAATATGGCTCTACAGAATTATATCTTAATCCAGTAACTTATTTAGAAGTAAGAAACAAAGAAGTTTTAATTTAACCCTAATTACACATGTTGTTTTTTAAAGTGATGTTGGTTGTAATGGAACAAACGGGAGGGCGAAGTAGAGAAACCTACTTATTGTTTTCGTTAGATAGATAGCCTAAAACAATGATTGTGAGACGCCATCCGAGCATAGATATAATTATAATGTCAATCATCAATAGCGATCTGTCTTTAACTGAAAATAAGTTATTGGGTTCGGCCGTAAGTTTGTGTCTTAGGCCTTCATTGATAAACAGCTAATATACTCACCAATTTGAAATATCCCCACGCGAGCAAGCCATATCGTAGAGGTAGACAGAAACAACATCTCTTGAACACTGGAATTTCTCCTTTCATTCTGATCATTGATAGTTAGACGGTCAGATATCTCTAGATCACACTTAATAATCACTTTTTTTATAAACTCTTTACACCTTTTAATTTACGACAACGCACAAATGATTTTGATGCAAGTGTACAGCTGATTATTGTACTGAATTTAAATAATAACAAAATATAAAATGTGATCCCTGAGACCCACGAAGCACGTATATTATGGTTTGTGCTGATTGTTTAACTATTGCGTCTGCTTCGCGGATAGTGAGCCTGTTAATGGTTGTGTTGGCATATATAGACTGACAACTGTTCAAAATAACACAAATATTTATAGTATTTTATACTTATCTAGCGTTTCCCGAAATACTATAATTACGCACGGAAGTGTAAATAAATTAAACACGATAAGCGGGAATAGTGTTGTAAAACTCGCTACTTTTAAAGTTGTACCTTTATTTGTTTATACATATTTAAAAGAGTGGCCACGGAGTTTCTTGCCAGTTCTTTTTCTTAAATGAGATTAAGAACATTTTCGAAAAATAGTGTTATCGCCAAATTAGACCGATTTTAATTTTCCAAAGAAACAGAGACTTCCAGTTATCTGTTTTTAAATAAGACATTTCGAAAATGTTCTTAACTAACTTTTTAGAACTTTGTATCTTGCTTATGCGTATGAAGTTCCATTAAAATCGGTTCAGCCATTTCGAAAAAGAAGGGCTTGAAAGTTTGTATGAAATGCCGTAAGTCGAAATACTCTTAAGTAGTCGTTGATAGAATAGTATGCCTTTGAACAAAGATTGGATTTAACTTTAAACGCATTAAAAGGCAAATCTAAGAGGGGTAGCTTGTTATAAAAAGTTATACCAAGTCCAACAAATGAGTTACCTATGTACCTTATGAAGCCGGTGAAATGGAACACGAAATTTGTCCTTATTTCTGGTGTTAATATTGTGAATATCACTGTTTTTAGTGTATAAGTGTATATTTTGCCTAACATATAAGATGTTGGCTAAGATAAATTGTGATGCCGCTGTGAGAATACCAATATCTTTAAAGAAATCTCTTAGAGAAACTCTGTCACAGCTGGTTTTGATTGCTCGAACAGGTCGTTCTTGAAGTACAAATATATTTTGAACTAGCTTTAGCTTTAGCAGGACCACTTTCGCAAGGCATCAGTATTATGTAATTAGCGCGTACATTTACAAAAAGATACATAAAAAACTGAATATATTAGACCTAAGCAAACACAACTTAAAATTAAAACTGACAGAATGGCTACTCAAACAGGATTATAGCGAAACAGAGACTTTACTTACCTACATTGCTTAATAAGTACACACCAATCTCCATGCTTGCACGAATACTTCTATCCTCGCATCCATATACTCTCGTACATACAACTCCCCCATTCACTTACTCACCAACACCACATCACCTACTTATCCACACTCACATACAAACACCTACACACCTTCATTCACACTCATTCCCCCTCACCCGCACTCTCACATACTCATACATAATTTAATTATTAAAATAAACTATAACTTTTTTCCCTTCTGAAGGTAAATCGACACAGTCCACTCATACATAATTATCAATTGGAACCTCATTGTGATACACTGTCTCTTAAGATACAGTGCCTGTAAATGTGTTAATAATTAAAGTAAATGCTTATTATATATGTTAAAGTTGTAGTTTGAGATTTTTACAGGATTTTGTTGGTTATTGCATACCTTCGCATTTATGTCATAACCACATTATTCATAGCTGAACATAGGAGATTTTTCAGTTTTTACTACTTCCCGGCTGGTTTTATCAAAATACCAGTGAGCGAGGCGTCATCGACTATTATGAAAGGCAAAGCCCCAGCTTATGGCAATTCCCCAGAATTGCAGAACCTTGGTCTTCACATGTTAAATCAATTCATACATCCAGACTAATATTATAAATGCGAAAGTAATTATGTATGTTTAGAGGTATGAGGAACAGGGTGTAAGGTTCGCTCATCCTCTATAGAAAAGGGAGGATCCTCCAACCAGACGGGTGTTGTGTCTGATGGGCAACTGCCCGATGGTTGATTTTTTTTTTTTTTTTTTTTTAGGTATGGCATCTCGTAGCAGACCTAGAGAGGTCGTTGCTACTTAACCGGATATTCCTGTGGCTGCCCTAAGGTTTTTAATCTTAAAGCCTCCAGCCAGGGCGCAAATTATATATATTAAAAACTAAACGACAGCGCACTAAGGGCACCCCCTGTGGGGTACGGACCTCGGCTCAGGGCGTCGTTGGGGGATCACAAAATTACTAACAATTTGGGGACGGGCTGGATCAACATTTTGATCATGATTATTATCAGGGGATATTATATTTATTGCTACGGCGCTCTCAGCCTCTAACCGGGCGGCACCCGATGGTTGATGTCGGGACGTTGTATTTATATGCTAGTCGCGCGGTAAACTCTGCTTGCGCGATGCAGGATTTTGCGTGACGTCAGTGTGACGCGTAGTTCGCATGTGGTGAAGTTGATGCCGCTACATCTGTGTGTGTGTTATCTTTTCACGCCAAAACCAGTGAACCGATCGTTATGTTTGACAGATAGAACCGAAAGAAGTTCATAGGCTACTTTTCATCTTAAATATTTGTATAATAAATAAATAATATAAATGTCGAAATTAACCAAGTTTTTAATAGGTATAAGTATGTATATCCTTATATTTAAATACATATTTATTCCATTTTCGTTATTCATCTACTACTGCTTGTCTCTGCATCACCCAAAGGTTGACTGGAAGAAAATGCCTAGGGCATTAAGTTCGCCTCTGTACATTTGTGTGCTTAAAGTATTAAATAAATAAACTATGTCTGTCTGTTACCTTCTCATGCCAAACCATCGTCGTCCTAAAACTTGTCAGATCGTCTATAACAAATTTGATAGATAGGTACCCTGTACAAGGACATGGGCTACTTTTCCTCCTGGATATTTGTATAAAAAAATGATGACATACAAAATACACGCAGACAAAGTTGTAGGAAACACCTAGTTATCAATAAATGTCATGTTATCCTCATAGAGTAATTTTATCTACTCCGTTGAACTATTGTGATTATTTTTTGGCCTTCCTAGACTACATAATGCTATTTGCCAGCATTATCTGAGGTGCGATCAAGTTTATTGCAGCTCAAATATGTATTATAAAGATGCAGTTTACATTGACTTTTCTCTGTGATTTTGATAAAGTGAATCATCAATACTATGATTATAGAAGCTGGAATGTTATGTTATCGGTAGTACTCTTCTCGCTTGGTTTAAGTTTTATTTGAGTGAGAGAAATTTAGAAAGTAAACGGTTTCAGTTTGTTCATGAGTCTGGTTGGTATTTGGCTAAATCTGGGATACCAGGGTCCCCTTGATCTTGCTTTTCGAAATACCACTGACTTAGGCCTTAGCTCTCAAAATATTTACAATAATGAAAATAATATTTTATTATCGTTGAGGAATTTCCAAAAAGATAAGCGGTAAACATGTCCGGTGATCTAAATGGCCGATGGTAACAAAATGTGAAAACAAGGTTTTCCCTTTTTGATTAAGTAGGTAATTCTAGAATAATTATTTATTTATAATTTTAATTATGGTAATTTTAGAATGTGTCCCTTTTTTAAACCGACTTCCAAAACGGAAGAGGTTATATTATGTTCGTCTATATGTTTTTTTTTATGTATGTTCACCGATTTCTCCGTTAATTGTCGACCGATTTTGTTTGGCTTTTTTTTAAAGTTATGTTCTCGATGTGGTTATGAAATCAGTATCTGTAGACTAATTGCATAACACACTATCAGTAGGAATCGGTTTCAATTTGACAGTTCAACAATATTCTTTGCGTTAGTTACTTTGTTGAGTAGACAAAGTTTTCGAACATAAGAAGCAATGGATTAGCAATATACTTCAAAATCATTCCGATTCCGATTCAAACTGTGTTACGCAATTAGGGTGCTGATGAGGGAATCCCATGGCAATCGAGGAAAGTCCTCAAATTTTATAGGCATACCAATAGCGATTTGGGAATTATTTATAGTAACTCATGCTTTTGCACTCGGAAAGCATTATTTGATGAAGTGGAACATTTTGGCGTCACGTTCACAGAAGCTCACGATCGGCGGTTGGCGGGAACGCGGCCATTAGGTTTACGGCATATCACACTTTATAATATTCTAATATTATGGCAATGTAGGCGAGATGTAACGTGTGGTATTGCAATACTTGCGTAGTTAGCCACTTTTAAGAAAGTATCAAAATAATAAATAAGAACATCCAGATTATTTTACAAAATTATCAACATGTAGGTACTTACAATAAACTTAGTTTTAAAATTATTTATTTAACCATTTATGGACACACATATAAACATACAAGAAGAAAGGAACAGAAAATACGTACAAAAGTGATGCTTATTTCTAAAGAAATCTGTTAACTCTATCTTCATATTTTTTTTCATTTCTTCATCTTCTTCATTTTCTTTATCTCTATCTGTATTTATTATCTTTATCTATTATCTGTATTAAATTTTTTCAAGTTTTAATTTTCATGCGTCGTGTTTTTTGTTTGTTCTTCCTTAGTTTATTACGACTTCCTCCACCATCTCCTCTCTCACTGCCTGCTCTTCGCATGTCATGGTACATTCTGCTTCAGCCGCATTGTTCACAAATCTGAACTCGCCGTTGTTCCTCAGTTTAATGATCTCACTCCTCAGTAGCATAAGGAAATAACTCTGCACAACTGGAAAAACAAAGAGGTTGGTTAATTGGAACGAAGTTCTTTCCGGTGCGCGGTAATAATTATGTTGGCACACAGGTTGGCTCGGTGTATTGCTCCTGTTAAAATAACAATGTTCAAGGCATTCTGCCAGAAAAAGCCTACAATGCCGTGCTCGTCCAGTATAAAAATGTGTTAAGGGCTCTGTTTCGGCTCCCTCGATGTTGTAGTGTATCCGGCATGTTTACTGACGCCAGCGTAGATGACTTCTACGCAATTATGCGTAAAAAAGTTGCGTTGCTGGTGCGACGAGTACGGGAGAGCCCGAATAGCGTCCTAAGGATGATTGGCGAGAGAACCGATACTGTTCTGCTCGGTAGGTTCACTGAACTCCTTGTGCTGCGAGACCGATGAGCCTACTGTGCAGGGGTAGACGGTGTGTCTAGTTTCTTCTTTTTACTATTTTTGGTTACTAACACTAGTTATATGCGGTTACAGAGGCACCTGCCTGCACATGATCCGTTTTTTGTCTATTGACAAATTAGCTTAAGATTGAACGAGGTTAGCTAGCATTGAGGGATAGCTATCCCTCAGGGTTGGTTGATTTCGTTTGGTCTATATAAAATATAATAGAAATAATTTATTTGCTTGTTAGTTATACAAATATGATGTAACTTAGGCGCGTATTGCAGAGCGTCGCTCATCGCTCGGGCATTGCTTGGGGCTAGATTCAAGCCATTTGATTGGTTGAGACTAGTTTTAGGTAGTGCTTGGGTGTTGAGTGACGTTCTGTAATACGAGACTTAGACTATGAGGGAGTACTCATTTTGTTTTTATCTGTGGGGGCATGTAATTAGCAACGTTGATAAATATTATTGTTATTATATTCTAATTAGTCTGTAAGCCTTCCAAAAATAATAAAAAAATATGAAACATTCTTGTTACTAACAACCTTGCCTTGCCTATGGACTTTTTGTCTGAAATAAATGTATTTTTTTTTATTATTGCACCTTATACTCTGCAGTTAACAATAATTTCTTTGAAATTAAACTATTAAAAAAAAACATATCCTCACCTAATACGAAAAAACTAAGTAAGGATGGCGGCAAAAGTGTCGCCCAATAACGAAAGTCATAAGATATAAAACCCTGAATTGCTATTACGACTTGAATGGCAGTCAATAGACAAGTTATTATCCACATCCCTATGCTGGGGAAATATAATACTTTTATCAGCTTCACGTTTTTCTGCAAAAGAAAAATCATTATTAGCTTTTGTTTCAAAGATGAGTAATGATTGCCATGTCTAGTTTTTACATTGGAATAATACAATCATCGCTGGACATCAGCCTTCTAATAATGACATAAGAGCGATCGACTCATACTTGACGTCATCCCATAAACTGAACAGGGTGAAGGCTTCTTTCAAGTTCTCCACCTTCCACATTCAGTTTATCTCAGTCACCTTTCTTACGTCATCGGTTCGTGTAGCTGGCGTTCCATTCTAAGTGGGTTTGCCGATTTGGGTCTTCCATTCAATGATTCCTCATTTCCTGAAGCCCTCAATTTTATAATTATAGATAAGTTAAAATTAGAATTCAAATCTCACCTTATGTCCTCCAACGATGAACACTATGGTCACTACTAAATCCGTAAAGAAAATAGTGATTGCAATAATTGAGAAAGTCAGATCTGTATACATCCGGCTAATATATTCTTCGTCTGTAGATATCCTGATCGTCAATAAAGCATGTATCAATACATCTGTCATTATTGAGATGAGAAACGCATCTGCTAACTGAAACATAAGAACGATAGTTAGTATACACGTCGGTTAACGGCCGAACCCAATAACCTATATATCACCAGTTTCGGCCTACTGGAGATATAAAAATATATCTATCGATGGTTTTAACGTCCCAATAATCTAGGAATCATACCGGCCCATGCTATCTACTGATGGGAGGGTGTATCGCCTACAATAGATATCTCTTTGTATGAAAATGCCAAAGTATGCGTCCCAATATACGATTTGTTTGACAGGTCAGTACTACAGATGGCAGATTTGGCTATTCCCCAAAATGCAGGGATAAACGTAAAGTAGCCAAGCTAAAATGAACTCTTTAGTACTTGCAATAATGTTTTTTTTTAATTTAAAGTAATAAAAAAAAATTGAAATTCAAATATCTCGAAAACGGTGCGCCCTAGGCAAAAAATTAAAACAGAAATTTAACCCTCCCCCTTACTATCACCCCCGTGCAAGCACCATTCCAACATGAATTTAAGTAAAAAAAAAAATAACATTAATGCGCTAAGGTAGCCTGCGAAATTCAAATTTTATTACGTTTTTTGCAATTTGCAGGTCAGCAACAGGTTGTATTTTGATTCGCGGCCATAACAAATATGGCTCTACAGAATTATATCTTAATCCAGTAACTTATTTAGAAGTAAGAAACAAAGAAGTTTTAATTTAACCCTAATTACACATGTTGTTTTTTAAAGTGATGTTGGTTGTAATGGAACAAACGGGAGGGCGAAGTAGAGAAACCTACTTATTGTTTTCGTTAGATAGATAGCCTATAACAATGATTGTGAGACGCCATCCGAGCATAGATATAATTATAATGTCAATCATCAATAGCGATCTGTCTTTAACTGAAAATAAGTTATTGGGTTCGGCCGTAAGTTTGTGTCTTAGGCCTTCATTGATAAACAGCTAATATACTCACCAATTTGAAATATCCCCACGCGAGCAAGCCATATCGTAGAGGTAGACAGAAACAACATCTCTTGAACACTGGAATTTCTCCTTTCATTCTGATCATTGATAGTTAGACGGTCAGATATCTCTAGATCACACTTAATAATCACTTTTTTTATAAACTCTTTACACCTTTTAATTTACGACAACGCACAAATGATTTTGATGCAAGTGTACAGCTGATTATTGTACTGAATTTAAATAATAACAAAATATAAAATGTGATCCCTGAGACCCACGAAGCACGTATATTATGGTTTGTGCTGATTGTTTAACTATTGCGTCTGCTTCGCGGATAGTGAGCCTGTTAATGGTTGTGTTGGCATATATAGACTGACAACTGTTCAAAATAACACAAATATTTATAGTATTTTATACTTATCTAGCGTTTCCCGAAATACTATAATTACGCACGGAAGTGTAAATAAATTAAACACGATAAGCGGGAATAGTGTTGTAAAACTCGCTACTTTTAAAGTTGTACCTTTATTTGTTTATACATAT
Source organism: Tiliacea aurago (assembly GCA_948098905.1). NCBI lineage: Eukaryota > Metazoa > Arthropoda > Insecta > Lepidoptera > Noctuidae > Tiliacea > Tiliacea aurago. The sequence goes on from OX402591.1 coordinate 22,268,059, forward strand.
TTAAAAGAGTGGCCACGGAGTTTCTTGCCAGTTCTTTTTCTTAAATGAGATTAAGAACATTTTCGAAAAATAGTGTTATCGCCAAATTAGACCGATTTTAATTTTCCAAAGAAACAGAGACTTCCAGTTATCTGTTTTTAAATAAGACATTTCGAAAATGTTCTTAACTAACTTTTTAGAACTTTGTATCTTGCTTATGCGTATGAAGTTCCATTAAAATCGGTTCAGCCATTTCGAAAAAGAAGGGCTTCAAAGTTTGTATGAAATGCCGTAAGTCGAAATACTCTTAAGTAGTCGTTGATAGAATAGTATGCCTTTGAACAAAGATTGGATTTAACTTTAAACGCATTAAAAGGCAAATCTAAGAGGTACCCCTCTTAGATTTGCCTTTTAATGCGTTTAAAGTTGTTATAAAAAGTTATACCAAGTCCAACAAATGAGTTACCTATGTACCTTATGAAGCCGGTGAAATGGAACACGAAATTTGTCCTTATTTCTGGTGTTAATATTGTGAATATCACTGTTTTTAGTGTATAAGTGTATATTTTGCCTAACATATAAGATGTTGGCTAAGATAAATTGTGATGCCGCTGTGAGAATACCAATATCTTTAAAGAAATCTCTTAGAGAAACTCTGTCACAGCTGGTTTTGATTGCTCGAACAGGTCGTTCTTGAAGTACAAATATATTTTGAACTAGCTTTAGCTTTAGCAGGACCACTTTCGCAAGGCATCAGTATTATGTAATTAGCGCGTACATTTACAAAAAGATACATAAAAAACTGAATATATTAGACCTAAGCAAACACAACTTAAAATTAAAACTGACAGAATGGCTACTCAAACAGGATTATAGCGAAACAGAGACTTTACTTACCTACATTGCTTAATAAGTACACACCAATCTCCATGCTTGCACGAATATCCTCCTCGCATCCATATACTCTCGTACATACAACTCCCCCATTCACTTACTCACCAACACCACATCACCTACTTATCCACACTCACATACAAACACCTACACACCTTCATTCACACTCATTCCCCCTCACCCGGACTCTCACATACTCATACATAATTTAATTATTAAAATAAACTATAACTTTTTTCCCTTCTGAAGGTAAATCGACACAGTCCACTCATACATAATTATCAATTGGAACCTCATTGTGATACACTGTCTCTTAAGATACAGTGCCTGTAAATGTGTTAATAATTAAAGTAAATGCTTTGTAGTTGTAGTTTGAAATTTTTACAGGATTTTGTTGGTTATTGCATACCTTCGCATTTATGTCATAACCACATTATTCATAGCTGAACATAGGAGATTTTTCAGTTTTTACTACTTCCCGGCTGGTTTTATCAAAATACCAGTGAGCGAGGCGTCATCGACTATTATGAATGGCAAAGCCCCAGCTTATGGCAATTCCCCAGAATTGCAGAACCTTGGTCTTCACATGTTAAATCAATTCATACATCCAGACTAATATTATAAATGCGAAAGTAATTATGTATGTTTAGAGGTATGAGGAACAGGGTGTAAGGTTCGCTCATCCTCTATAGAAAAGGGAGGATCCTCCGACCAGACGGGTGTTGTGTCTGATGGGCAACTGCCCGATGGTTGTTTTTTTTTTTTTTTTGTATGGCATCTCGTAGCAGACCTAGAGAGGTCGTTGCTACTTAACCGGATATTCCTGTGGCTGCCCTAAGGTTTTTAATCTTAAAGCCTCCAGCCAGGGCGCAAATTATATATATTAAAACTAAACGACAGCGCACTAAGGGCACCCCCTGTGGGGTACGGACCTCGGCTTAGGGCGTCGTTGGGGGATCACAAAAACTAGTAACAATTTGGGGACGGGCTGGATCAACATTTTGATCATGATTATTATCAGGGGATATTATATTTATTGCTACGGCGCTCTCAGCCTCTAACCGGGCGGCTGGCGCATCGACATTCAAGGGACGGGGGGGAGGACTTTTATTACCATTTACTCGGGAAGTTCGCGTGGTACCTCGGCGGCGAGGACGGAAGGTCGGTTTGTGTATTTTGTGCACTGTACTCGTGGCCCTATTGCTTTCCTGAAGGAGAGTGACGGGGTCATCCGGATCTAAGAGAGTGTGCCTCGGTCGGCGAGTCTGACTAATGGCAGAAGGCCTGTAACTAGCGGCCTGCACAACCAAGGGGTTACGATGACGTTCCGCGGATTCGAAAAAGCGCTTTGCAAGGCGCTTCATAAACTGCTTGATGGTAGGCATCTTAAGGTCTACGTGAAGTTGTTCGTTCGGAACGAACCAAGGAGCCTTCGTAATTCTACGGAGAAATCGGTTTTGAAGCGTCTGCATCTTATGGATGTGATACGACTTTGCGTGAGCGAAGACTACGCAGGCGTAAGTCATGATCGGTCGAATGCACGCGGTGTAAATACGCAATTTGCACTTAAGGGACAACTTGCTGCGCGGGTTGGGTACGGAGTGTAGTCGGCCGAGATCAAAACTGGCGCGCGAGCGCACCTGTTTTATGTGCTCGCCGAACGTCATGTGATGGTCTAAGACCACACCGAGATATTTGGCTCGCTTCTCCCAAGGGATAGGCTTGCCGAACATGGTGATCGGTTGGGGCAGGGCGGGTGATCGCCGGGGCCTACAGAATAGGATCCCCTGGCTCTTATCAGGGTTGACTTCGATCCTCCACTTCCTGAACCAGGCCGCGAGTCTGTTGACTTCGGCCTGAAGGATGCGGGCGATATTGTCTTGCCTGAGGCCGGAGTAGTAGATGGCCGTGTCGTCTGCGAACAGAGCTAACTGCGCCTTTCTACATTTGGGGATATCACTAGTGAATATAGTGAATATCAGCGGTGCCAGCACAGCGCCCTGAGGGACGCCTGCGCGGAGCGGATGGGGGGAGGATAGCGCACCCTCGATGCGATAGCGGAAGGTGCGGTCCGACAAAAAGTCTCGTAAGATGAGCACGAGACGATCGGGCACACCGAGTTTGTAGAGCTTATATAATAAGCCGTTGTGCCAGACTTTGTCGAACGCTTTCGCAATGTCGAAGAACACAGCACCCGTCATGAGCCCGCGCTGGAAGCCAGCGCTTATATGCTCGACGATACGGTGGACCTGTTGTACGCACGAATGTTGGGATCTGAACCCGAACTGTTCGTTTGGGATGAGGCCCTTCGTCTCGGCATAGTCTCTGAGACGCTTATAAATAAGCCTCTCATAGACTTTGCCGAAGACGTTGAGCAGACTGATGGGTCGGTAACTGGAAGGTTCGGTCTTAGGTTTGCCGGGCTTCGGGATACCGATGACCGTGGCACTTTTCCAAGCTTGAGGAAAAATGTTGTTGCTAAGAGCGCCATTGAAGATGGTGCTCATTAGCATAATCAGGTGAGCGGGGAACAGCTGGAGCACCCTGTTGGTGATTCCGTCTGATCCGGGAGATTTACGGGTTTTCAGACCCTTGATAATGTCGTGCACTTCGTCTGGGGTGACGGGAGCCAGAGGACAATCAGGGTCTTCGACCAGAGGGAGATTCGCCCTACGTTCGACTTCAGCGTCCACCTCAGCGAGGTGAGCTTGGTCTACTGGTTGAGAGCTGGGCGAGCACTGAGTCTCGAGAGTGTCAGCCAGGCATTCAGCCTTGTCGCCCGATGGTTGATGTCGGGACGTTGTATTTATATGCTAGTCGCGCGGTAAACTCTGCTTGCGCGATGCAGGATTTTGCGTGACGTCAGTGTGACGCGTAGTTCGCATGTGGCGAAGTTGATGCCGCTACATCTGTGTGTGTGTTATCTTTTCACGCCAAAACCAGTGAACCGATCGTTATGTTTGACAGATAGAACCGAAAGAAGATCATAGGCTACTTTTCATCTTAAATATTTGTATAATAAATAAATAATATAAATGTCGAAATTAACCAAGTTTTTAATAGGTATAAGTATGTATATCCTTATATTTAAATACATATTTATTCCATTTTCGTTATTCATCTACTACTGCTTGTCTCTGCATCACCCAAAGGTTGACTGGAAGAAAATGCCTAGGGCATTAAGTTCGCCTCTGTACATTTGTGTGCTTAAAGTATTAAATAAATAAACTATGTCTGTCTGTTACCTTCTCATGCCTAAACCATCGTCGTCCTAAAACTTGTCAGATCGTCTATAACAAATTTGATAGATAGGTACCCTGTACAAGGACATGGGCTACCTTTCCTCCTGGATATTTGTATAAAAAAATGATGACATACAAAATACACGCAGACAAAGTTGTAGGCAACACCTAGTTATCAATAAATGTGTTATCCTCATAGAGTAGTTTTATCTACTCCGTTGAACTATTGTGATTATTTTTTGGCCTTCCTAGACTACATAATGCTATTTGCCAGCATTATCTGAGGTGCGATCAAGTTTATTGCAGCTCAAATATGCATTATCAAGATGCAGTTTACATTGACTTTTCTCTGTGCTTTTGATAAAGTGAATCATCAATACTATGATTATAGAAGCAGGAATGTTATGTTATCGGTAGTACTCTTCTCGCTTGGTTTAAGTTGTATTTGAGTGAGATAAATTTAGAAAGTAAACGGTTTCAGTTTGTTCATGAGTCTGGTTGGTATTTGGCTAAATCTGGGATACCACAGGGTTCTGATGAGGGTCCCCTTGATCTTGCTTTTTGAAATACCACTGACTTAGGCCTTAGCTCTCAAAATATTTACAATATTGAAAATAATATTTTATTATCGTTGAGGAATTTCCAAAAAGATAAGCGGTAAACATGTCCGGTGATCTAAATGGCCGATGGTAACAAAATGTGAAAACAAGGTTTTCCCTTTTTGATTAAGTAGGTAATTCTAGAATAATTATTTATTTATAATTTTAATTATGGTAATTTTAGAATGTGTCCCTTTTTTAAACCGACTTCCAAAACGGAAGAGGTTATATTATGTTCGTCTATATGTTTTTTTTTATGTATGTTCACCGATTTCTCCGTTAATTGTCGACCGATTTTGTTTGGCTTTTTTTTAAAGTTATGTTCTCGATGTGGTTATGAAATCAGTATCTGTAGACTAATTGCATAACACACTATCAGTAGGAATCGGTTTCAATTTGACAGTTCAACAATATTCTTTGCGTTAGTTACTTTGTTGAGTAGACAAAGTTTTCGAACATAAGAAGCAATGGATTAGCAATATACTTCAAAATCATTCCGATTCCGATTCAAACTGTGTTACGCCATTAGGGTGCTGATGAGGGAATCCCATGGCAATCGAGGAAAGTCCTCAAATTTTATAGGCATACCAATAGCGATTTGGGAATAATTTATAGTAACTCATGCTTTTGCACTCGGAAAGCATTATTTGATGAAGTGGAACATTTTGGCGTCACGTTCACAGAAGCTCACGATCGGCGGTTGGCGGGAACGCGGCCATTAGGTTTACGGCATATCACACTTTATAATATTCTAATATTATGGCAATGTAGGCGAGATGTAACGTGTGGTATTGCAATACTTGCGTAGTTAGCCACTTTTAAGAAAGTATCAAAATAATAAATAAGAACATCCAGATTATTTTACAAAATTATCAACATGTAGGTACTTACAATAAACTTAGTTTTAAAATTATTTATTTAACCATTTATGGACACACATATAAACATACAAGAAGAAAGGAACAGAAAATCCGTACAAAAGTGATGCTTATTTCTAAAGAAATCTGTTAACTCTATCTTCATATTTTTTTTCATTTCTTCATCTTCTTCATTTTCTTTATCTCTATCTGTATTTATTATCTTTATCTATTATCTGTATTAATTTTTTTCAAGTTTTAATTTTCGTGCGTCGTGTTTTTTGTTTGTTCTTCCTTAGTTTATTACGACTTCCTCCACCATCTCCTCTCTCACTGCCTGCTCTTCGCATGTCATGGTACATTCTGCTTCAGCCGCATTGTTCACAAATCTGAACTCGCCGTTGTTCCTCAGTTTAATGATCTCACTCCTCAGTAGCATAAGGAAATAACTCTGCACAACTGGAAAAACAAAGAGGTTGGTTAATTGGAACGAAGTTCTTTCCGGTGCGCGGTAATAATTATGTTGGCACACAGGTTGGCTCGGTGTATTGCTCCTGTTAAAATAACAATGTTCAAGGCATTCTGCCAGAAAAAGCCTACAATGCCGTGCTCGTCCAGTATAAAAATGTGTTAAGGGCTCTGTTTCGGCTCCCTCGATGTTGTAGTGTGTCCGGCATGTTTACTGACGCCAGCGTAGATGACTTCTACGCACTTATGCGTAAAAAAGTTGCGTTGCTGGTGCGACGAGTACGGGGGAGCCCGAATAGCGTCCTAAGGATGATTGGCGAGAGAACCGATACTGTTCTGCTCGGTAGGTTCACTGGACTCCTTGTGTTGCGAGACCGATGAGCCTACTGTGCAGGGGTAGACGGTGTGTCTAGTTTCTTCTTTTTACTATTTTTGGTTACTAACACTAGTTATATGCGGTTTCAGAGGCACCTGCCTGCACATGATCCGTTTTTTGTCTATTGACAAATTAGCTTAAGATTGAACGAGGTTAGCTAGCTTTGAGGGATAGCTATCCCTCAGGGTTGGTTGATTTCGTTTGGTCTATATAAAATGGAATAGAAATAATTTACTTGCTTGTTAGTTATACAAATATGATGTAACTTAGGCGCGTATTGCAGAGCGTCGCTCATCGCTCGGGCATTGCTTGGGGCTAGATTCAAGCCATTTGATTGGTTGAGACTAGTTTTAGGTAGTGCTCGGGTGTTGAGTGACGTTCTGTAATACGGGACTTAGACTATGAGGGAGTACTCATTTTGTTTTTATCTGTGGGGGCATGTAATTAACAACGTTGATAAATATTATTGTTATTATATTCTAATTAGTCTGTAAGCCTTCCAAAAATAATAAAAAAATATGAAACATTCTTGTTACTAACAACCTTGCCTTGCCTATGGACTTTTTGTCTGAAATAAATGTATTTTTTTTTATTATTGCACCTTATACTCTGCAGTTAACAATAATTTCTTTGAAATTAAACTATTAAAAAAAAACATATCCTCACCTAATACGAAAAAACTAAGTAAGGATGGCGGCAAAAGTGTCGCCCAATAACGAAAGTCATAAGATATAAAACCCTGAATTGCTATTACGACTTGAATGGCAGTCAATAGACAAGTTATTATCCACATCCCTATGCTGGGGAAATATAATACTTTTATCAGCTTCACGTTTTTCTGCAAAAGAAAAATCATTATTAGCTTTTGTTTCAAAGATGAGTAATGATTGCCATGTCTAGTTTTTACATTGGAATAATACAATCATCGCTGGACATCAGCCTTCTAATAATGGCTTAAGAGCGATCGACTAATACTTGACGTCATCCCATAAACTGAACAGGATGAAAGCTTCTTTCAAGTGCTCCACCTTCCACATTCAGTTTATCTCTGTCACCTTTCTTACGTCATGGGTTCGTGTAGCTGGCGTTCCATTCTAAGTGGGTTTGCCCATTCCGGCCCTCCATTCAATGATTCCTCATTTCCTGAAGCCCTCAATTTTATAATTATAGATAAGTTAAAATTAGAATTCAAATCTCACCTTATGTCCTCCAATGATGAACACTATGGTCACTACAAAATCCGTAAAGAAAATAGTAATTGCAATAAATGTTAAAATCACATCTGTATACGTCCGGCTAATATATTCTTCGTCTCTAGATATCCTGATCGTCATTATATCATGTATCAATACATCTGTCATTATTGAGACGAGAAACGCATCTGCTGTCTGAAACATAAGAACTATATTTAGTATACACGTCGGTAAAGTTGGTATAGGCCTTCATTGATAAGCAGCTAATATACTCACCAATTTGAAATATCCCCACGCGAGCAAGCCATATCGTAGAGGTAGACAGAAACAACATCTCTTGAACACTGGAATTTCTCCTTTCATTCTGACCATTGATAGTTATACGGTCAGATATCTCTAGATCACACTTAAAACTCACTTTTTTTATAAACTCCTTTTAATTTACGACAACGCACAAATGATTTTGATGCAAGTGTACAGCTGATTATTGTACTGAATTTAAATAATAAGAAAATATAAAATGTGATCCCTGAGACCCACGAAGCACGTATATTATGGACTGTGCTGATTGTTTAACTATTGCGTCTGCTTCGCGGATAGTGAGCCTGTTAATAGTTGTGATGGCACATATAGACTGACAACTGTTCAAAATAACACAAATATTTATAGTATTTTATACTTATCTAGCGTTTTCCGAAATACTATACTTACGCACGGAAGTGTAAATAAATTAAACACGATAAGCGGGAATAGTGTTGTAAAACCCGCTACTTTTAAAGTTGTACGTTGATTTGTTTATACATATTTAAAAGAGTGGCCACGGAGTTTCTTGCCAGTTCTGTTTCTTAAAAGAGATTAAGAACAAGAAAATGAGAGAGGTATCATCTGCAAATAGTACAACGTTACAGATACCCTTTATAATAATTAACACGTTAGCTGCCATGGGGGGTCCAAATGACCGGCACTTGGTAGAAGCGTTTGGGCCATGGTGGGCTTAAATGACCGGCACAACTAAGGTGAACTTGAACACCTTTTGCTCGCTGACGGCCATGCGTGTAACGCAAAATACCATTACAAGTGGCCGGCGCGGCCCCAATGATCACTTTAGATAACTTGGCCTCAAAATATTTTTATAATTTTTGGTTGTATGAATGTTTTTGTAGCGAGTCAAACAAAATTATGATGTAAATTAAAGACAGTATACTTTTTAAAATATTTTTATTATTACAAATCAAGGACTAGTGTTATTTAGAGACACATTATGTTGTGTTGAGATCAAAGTAATTTAAAATTAAAAAACAAACAGAAAATTAATGATTTTTATCAAAACACGGTCTGCACAAATATGGCTTGTCTGGGCAAACTGAACAAAATGTCGTAACCTTTTTGGTTTTGTTTTTGGCAATTTTTCTTCCATGCGTTTGTGAATTATTTTTGTAACAACCTACACAAAATTTTCTTGTCGTCACAGCCTTTCCGTCTGCTTTTACAAGAGAATGTTTTATTCTCTTTGGCCTACATGGAATGTTAGCTCCATCACGTGGGTTTGAGTCAATCATTTGTTGTGACAGTTTTCGTCTAAATTCAATAATAGGTATCTTCTTTTTTGTGGTAGCTTCATATAAAATCCGAGCATTTACTACAGCTGTGTTTAGAAGCAGTTCTAAGGCCAACTTCTTGTACCACTTGATAGATTTTCGAAGCGGAGAAGAATACGCTGTCATTTGATCCGAGAGGTCTACTGCTGCCTTAGCTTTATTATAATCCATAATTATCTTCGGCTTAATCACCTCTATTCCTCTCTTATTTTTAGTTTTTATAAATCGGCGATTTGACCGGCGTGGCTCCAATGAAAAAAATATTACATTTGCGCCGCGCCGGGTGTAAATGACCGGCGGATTAAAAACAGCACATAATATACAAAAAAATATATAAAAACATATATTATATATAGAAATCTTATAAATAAGTCATTTCACGTCATTTAAGCGACTGATGAAAAACGCAAATGTATTCGGATTTCCATATGGCAGGCAACGTGTTAATAACCCTTTATAATGGTAAGTCGTTGATATACACTAAAAAGAATGGACCAGTGTTGAGCCTTGAGGTACACCTAACTGAACTGGTAGCTCTGAAGATTTCACACCATCAACATCTACACAATGGAACCTATTATGTAAATAAGAATTTATTACTTTAAGAGCTTCGTTTATGACGCCATAATACATGTGAATAAATTCGTGAAGCTTACCTGCTATCTCCGGCCCACTGCTTCACGCTTCTTGGGATGGGCGGGGTGGCTAGGTCTGAATCCAGGTTTAACCACACTGCACATATTGTCCATAGGTGCTGGTTATGTTAATTTGTAGTGTCTTGCGGGGATTGTAATATTAAATCACCGAAGGACCATTTCTTTTCAGAAAAATGTTTTTGTTAGCGCGGAGCGCGTCGGGAGAATTTGACAAAAATCAAATCAAAATCAAATTAAAAATATTTTTCGTCCTCACATTAACAAAAAAAACTATATAAAATATGATTAACATAACAAAAGTTAGAGCCTTGTTGAAATCAAAAAACATCGATTATGTCAAGGAAGTATGTAAAAAATAAATAACATAAACATCGCAACTTGGGAGCAGTTAATAGACATTTACATATTTTTGCCGTTAATGAGGTACCAGGGAAGCCACATGTGCAGAAGGAATTAATGCCAAACTTCCTTGTCTTCAACGTAGTCTTTAATCTTATAATATACTTTTTTGATAAGGACACGTTTGATGTGGGTTTTGAATTTTCCATCGCTAAGTTCTGTAACAGACTTTGGCAACTTGTTATAAAAGCGGATACTGTTAATAAGAAATGACTTGCTTGTTTTAGTTAATCTAAATTTGGGTATCACAATTTCTTGTTTACTACGTGTATTTATATTATGGAAATCGCTTCTTATTTTAAAAAGGCCTAAGTTTTTGCGAACATATAAAATACTTTCTAAGATATAAAGAGAAGGCAGAGTTAGTACATCAATTTCTTTGAATTTGATTCTAAGGGACTCACGATGACCCATTCTATAGACCGCGCGGATTGCCCTCTTTTGTAAAATGAAAATTGAATCCACGTCGGCTGCCGATCCCCACAGCAAAACGCCATAAGACATAATACTGTGGAAATAAGCAAAGTATACTAACCTAGCTGTGGCTATATCTGTCAACTGCCTTATTTTTCTTACTGCATAAGCAGCTGAACTTAATCAACCTGAAAGAGCGCTAATGTGGGCACCCCATTGCAATTTGGAATCTAGAGTAATTCCTAGAAATACAGTTTCCTTAATAGCATCTAGTTTTTTGCCATCAAGTTTTAAATTTAGACCCACTTGGGGTACATTTGGTAATGAGAACTTAAGACATTTTGTTTTGTTCGCATTAAGTAAAAGATTATTAGCTGCGAACCATTTCGAAAGAACGACACGTTTATACAATATGAATGTGCGCGGGGACTCTGCGCTAGTGTGCCCATCAGCAGGCCAATCCGATTGCTCAGCGAGTGGACTAATGAGAAGCCGAGAGCTTCATCGAATCAGCAATTACACATAAAAGCTTAATAACTAGTTGTGGGGTGAAAACAATCCTAAAATTCAAAAAGAGAACGGTACTTAACAATACATATAATATCACGTGTTTTTCTGTTACAGATAGTAGGCGCATTGATTACACCAACACTGGCGTATTTTATGCTGAGTACGATAGTGATGAGTGGAAACAAGATATGTGATCTGGATCATGTTATATATTCTGGTATAGCACTCTTGTTCTGTTCCTAACGGATTTCGTGGCGACTATTGTGTTTATCGTCGGAGGTCATAAGGTGAGAAGGCCAAAACTAATGTTCGCTTATCTCTTTTTGCTCAGTCCATGCCATGACATAAGCGTTGATTGTTTCTATGCCGTTTTTGGGAGTTCCATGCCCAGGGGTGGATGGCACGACAACGATCTTCTTATTCTTACTCGTAAGTAAGAAATGGCTATACAACTCATTTCTTACGGAAAGGATGTTCATAAATTTATACCTAAAGCTTTAATAATATTAATATCATCACACTGTGACCTCTCTGTCTCTCTAACAATTAGACTGTATAGCCTGCCTTTCTTTGATTCATGTTTCCAAACGGTTGATAACATACTCGTATCACACATACATTATACTTTTGATAAATGCGTGCACTGACTGGACAGGTCCCCTCAATCTGTGTGATTCTTTCATCAAAAGATAATTTCAGGCACCAATCTACATAGTCACATGATCTGACCAAGATTATGTCTGGACTTTAAAAGAGACTGTGACCTCTGAGTTTCTTCTCAGAGTAGTCAGATACGAAACATGTCCTTGAATACCTACGTTCGTATTTTAATTTTATTGTTCAGTATCTTTGGTTTAGGCTGGTGTTGTTGACGTTTTAAAAACGTTACTTACTGGAGTTGTGAGCATTGTTTAATTAAAATGGATAGTCAAATTATTATCACTTCTAATGGAGTGCAAATTCTTTGCCAAATAGTAAATATCCCTGGCGATGGCGCATGCTTATTTTCATCCTTATTCTATTTGGTGAACGGTAACGTGGCCATAGCTTCTCAAATTCGAGCCAGAATTGTGCGCCACGTGTCTAACAACTGAGAAAGGTTTCAACCTTTCACCCAGGAGCGATCAGGAGCTGTTTATGGTTCGAAGCGTAAATACGTTGCTGAAATGTCTTGTAATGGCACCTACGTAACCACCTGTGAACTCATAGCAGCGGGAGAACTATTCCCATTTGAGTTCTAGGTGTTTCAAGATGGTATTTTTATTGCTGGTTTTGGGAAAGCACAACAGGGAGTAAAAATAATCCGATTCGCAGGAAACTTTAATGAAGGTCATTTTGATGTTTTAATTCCGTTGGCTAATTTAAGTAATAAAAAAAATCTTTTGACCTCTCACGCCACCAAAATTGAAGAATCACAGATCGTCCCCGACTCAGCGGTAAATGTGCAGTTGAATTCACGATCCCAGTCTCAATTCACTGCTGTTGATTTTGTCGAGAAGTCGCTTGCCTATAGTGAGCAAACGGAATGCGAGTATTTTTTTTCTGGCATACAACCCCAGCACCAAATTAGTGTCTTTGTTGACGAATCACCGACTTACACTCAGTGTACATCATTTTCTAACGTGTCCCATAACCAAATTCCTTCTTTTGGTTCCGAACAATCGGCAACTTTTACTGAGCCAGAGAATTATGACCCTGTTTTGGCTGATTTAGAATCGCCAACCCAACATACTCCTGAACTAAGTCCACACAAATCGGTTATTGTAACGCCGGTAAAGGAAAAAATAGGGAATAAACGCAGGAAAAGATTCACAGATAGGATTAAAAAAAAACAATTAAGAAAATCTGCTTCAAAGTATGCAAAAAATAAACCCGACGTTAATAAATCAGCTGTAAAAAAATATTGTGGATGCTCATATCGAAGCTCACCGTGAGGCTGTAGGTAAGTAGGTACTCACAAAGTCATCCTGAAGTAAACCGTAAAGCTGTGAGGCATTATGCATCTAATAACCCTCAGATTAATCAGACAGCAGCAGCAAAATATTACACAAATAAATGATTGCCTTGGACAAATATGCATTTATCTGGTTTTAAATATGAGCCTGAAATTGATTATTCCAAGGATAAGGTGGTTGAACTTGGATCTTATCATTCGTTGCTTATTTTAAGAATTTCCTCATTTTACTATTATATTTATTATTATTTTGCGTATGGATTAACTAAGCTTATACAATTTATAACTTCTACATTTGGTACGGAACCATAAATGCGCAAGTTCAAAATCAAAATCATAAATATTTTGATTTTACGTAACCTACATGGGCACTTATTAAACGTCAGAAGCTAGTTGCACGGTTCCAGTTGGTCGTTTCCTATGGAGAAGAGCCGGTAAGAAACTCCACGGTTCCGAAGTGCACTATTGGTCTGTTCGCTTGGAACATTAATTTTCACACTAAATCTCAAATCAAATCAAATCAAATCAAAAATATTTATTTGCTAGAATATGGTACATAGGGTGTTACAGTAAATTTGTTTCAGCATATCCTGCCATAACATGGCGTGCAAATGTCTTCACAATCAGCGATGTCAATTAATCCAACTTACAAATTACAGATTCTATTGATTTGTCTTCTAAATAGTCCTTAATAGTATAATATCTTTTAAATAGTAATAGTTTAAAAATCATTTTTTTAAACTTTGTCAGCGGTAAGTCTTGAAAAGTATTTGGTAAATGATTGTAAATAATAATCGACATGCAGTATACATTTTTCTTAAATAATTTTAGTTTTATTGGTGGCAGCCGAAGTCTATCTTTATGCCGTGTTCGGCTATTTGGCCTATCAGTGCTCGCTTTAAATAAATTATAATTTCTCTTAACAAAAATACTTATTTCAAAAATATATAAACATGGCAGAGGTAGAATTTTAAGTTTTTGAAATAGTGGCTTACAGCTGTCTAAAAAGTGAGCTCCACAAATTGCTCGTATACATTTTTTTTGAGCTTTAAAAACTCTGTCAAAATCTACAAAATTCCCCCATATTACAATACCGTATCTAAGTACGGATGATACATAACCATGGTAAGCCAGCATTGCAGTATCACAGTTTACTGTTTGTCTAATTCTTTTCAAGACATATATAAAACGATCTATTTTTGCAAGAATTTTATCTATGTGTACCCAAGAATACACAATTATCAACAGTGGTCAAGTGAGAATCTTTATAATGAATGTCTATTTTATTTATGTTTGAATTGTATGTCTGAAATTGTATTATGTTCGTTTTAGTCATATTTATTTTTAAGTTATTTTTTTCTAGCCAATCGATTGCATTATCCAGAGCTTGGACGATTTCATTTTCTAAATTTTTGTTATAATCACTCTTAATCATTATTGTAGTGTCATCAGCGAATAGTATGCAATCTTTGCCTATTGCCTCTGGAATGTCGTTGATGTAAACTAGAAAGAGTAGTGGGGATACGATACCTCCCTGTGGTGTGCCAAAGTTATTTTGTTTATATTCCGACCTATAAGTAATTTTTTCATTTTTACAAGTTTTTGTTATTTCCACGCATTGTACTCTTTCAGAAAGATAACTTTTGATCCAGTCGTTGGCCTTACCCCGGATTCCATAATGCTCAAGCTTTGCGAGTAGTGTTTTATGGCAAACAAAATCAAAGGCTTTTGTCATATCTAGGAACACGCAACTTATTTTAGATTTTTTATTCAAAGTTTCAGTTATGTATTTTACTAGCGCAAAACATGCTAAAGCAGTGGAACTGCCTTTCCTAAAACCGAATTGTTCTTTTTTAAAAATATCACATGCTGTTAAAAAGTTCTCTATTTTAATGCACATAACCTTCTCAAAGATTTTGGATAAGATTGGTATTAAAGTTATTGGGCGATAATTGCTCATGTCAGTTTTTACACCTTTCTTATAAAGAGGTTTGACAATTGACCTTTTAAGCCGTGTTGGGAATACTCCTTCTGTTAGAGACAGGTTTATAATGTAGGTTAAGGAAGATTTTGGATAAGATTGGTATTAAAGTTATTGGGCGATAATTGCTCATGTCAGTTTTTACACCTTTCTTATAAAGAGGTTTGACAATTGACCTTTTAAGCCATGTTGGGAATACTCCTTCTGTTAGAGACAGGTTTATAATGTAGGTTAAGGGAGACACTAAACTCTTTGCACATATTTTTAGCACTTTAGTGCTCAGGTCATCGTATCCAGTCGAGTTAGTGTTTCTTAGACTGTGAATGATTTTATACACGTCTGATTCATCTACTGGTGTAAGGAAAATGCTTTTAGCATTTTGAGGAATGGTTATTTTCATGTTTTTATTAGCATTATTGGTCGTCTTTGTTTCGGATATATAATAGTCGTTAAATAAGTCACATATTTGGTTTGGATTGTCATAAACTTTACTATTTGCATTAATTACGTAAATTTCAGAGTTACTTGTCATATTATTTGTGTTTGTTTTAATTATGTTCCAAGCCGCTTTACTTGTATTTTTGGTCTTATGAATGTACTCAGTGCATTTTTTCAGTATTTGAGTGTAGTCGTCATATTTTTTATTGTTTTGTTTTTTGTTATGTTTGTAGAGATGGTATTTCAAATATAATGTTCGTTTTTTAATGCAGCATCTTTTTATACCCTTGGTTAGACCTCTATTTTTCACTTTTTTACAGGTATTTTTGACTTTAATTATAGGAAAGCATAGATTGTAGATCTCATAAACACCAACGTATGAAACACGCGAGTGAAACCGCGCGGGTACAGCTAGTATTATATATATCACGTGTTTTTCTGTTACAGATAGCAGACACATTGATCACACCAACACTGGCGTTTTATATGCTGATTACAATAGTGAGGTGTGCGTTCACTGGAAACAAGGCATATGACACCTGGGTCATCGGATACACTGCTGTAGTAGCACTCATCACTATTATTCTGTTCATAACGGATTTCGTGGCGACTATTGTGTTTATCGTCGGAGGTCATAAGGTGAGATGTCAAAACAAATGTTCACATCTCTTTTTGCTTAGTCTATGTGATGACGTATGTGATGGTCGTTTCTATGCCGTTTTTGGGAGTTCCATGTCCAGCGGTGGGATCCACGATGAACTTACTCCTTGCATACTCGTATTTGAGCTACAATTGGGAAAAATATTTGTTACCCACTCACGCATGAACGGCTGAACGGGTTTAGATAAAGTTCGTCTTGCAAAGCCGTGGGCAAAAGCATACCTGATAATGACAATATTAAAAATCTTGAAAAATCTGATGAATCTTTCTCTAACAGAAAAACGTGAAACTGATAAGAGGATTCTATATCTTCTGCATCGGAGAGTTGATAGTGACGATACTATTGATTCTGGTGGAAGTTGGTTTATCAATAACATATTGGGTTTCAAGCGACGTGACGTGGTATTTGGTAATCTATGCAGCTTATTTCATGACTTTAGGTGAGTATTGTTTTTGTAAGATTATATTAAGTAATAAATGGCTACATAACCCATTTCTTGTTTATCAATTTCCACCTAAAGCTTTAATGTCATCACACTGTGATCTCCTCTCTCCCTAACGTTCAGACTGCATAGCCTGCTTTGCTTTGATTCCTGCTTCGAAACCGTAGCTACCGTATCATCGATTCGTGAGCATGAGCACCATATCTGCCCATCTGGTTCTTAAAAAAATATATATATATCCCCCGCAGTATAACTTACAGTGCCAGGTTGCTTTCGAGTTAGTGATTACATGAAGCGGAGTGATAATGATAACTCAACATTCGTTGTAGCTGCACTGTAGGGACAGGGTGGTGGATTGGATCCCGTACGAAACAATTATTTGAATGGCCTGCGGTTTACCTTATTGGTATGCCATTAGAGAGAGCGTACAAGTTTTAATATCTTGGCCATATACTTACCCCTGATCTCAGGGACGATGACGACGTTGAATTGAACGGGTGCGGAGGGCCTTGTCGGTTAGAGCGAACATGCTGGCTAATAAGTTTGCTCGTTGTTCAGTAAGCGTTAAAATTACTTTTTTCAGAGCGTACTGTACTACGTTTTACATGAGTAGCGTGTGGGCTAGATATACTCAAAAGTCGTAAAATGGCCTCTGCGTGCAATACGACAACGCGTTCAGGGTGCTGTTGAGGCTGCCCCACTGCTGCAGCGCATCAGGGATGTTCGCGGACGCACATGTGGATTATTTCTTTGCCATAATGCGTAAGCGCTTTGCGTCCCTGGTGCGTTGGGTGTGGGGCAGCAACAACAGTATCCTGTCTCTAAATTCCGAATAGGCTGGACTGCCCGTACGTGAATCGCACCATTTTTTTTTTTAAACGTTTTTTGTATGCATATATATATAAAATGTAGGGATATATTATAGTAAATATGTACGTATGTATGTGTATTATAAGTTTATAATCTATTTATATACTTGTGCACCCATTGTATTAATAATTAATTAAGTAATAATAATATTAAAAAAAAAATCTGACGAATTTAATATTTTTTAATATTATTATTTTCTCTCCATCAGAGCACCCGCCATCTTATCTCTTCACCACCCTTGGTTGACTGGTAGAGAATGCCTAAGGCATTAAGTCCGCCTTTGTACCTTATTGTATGCGAGAAGTTTAAATAAATAAATAAATCACTGCTGCGCCATTTCCCATGGAATGGTGCAGCTGCGGTGAAGCGTCGGACAGTACTGCCGCTGTCTATAGTATTAAGAAGACTTAGTTTAAGATGTGAATAAAATTAAATATCTTAATTATTAACGTAGGATAAGTTTTGACTAACAAATGAGTCTTGGTTACTTGATAAATAAATAAATTTAATTGAATGAACATGACATATGCCATAAGTCAGATTGTATGAGAAAGATTTGCACTTTGCAACGCACCCACGTGCGTACCCCAACACGTAACGTGTTGAGAACGGTGTGTTCATATTTGAGGGGGTGGTGTGGTACAGACCATAACCAAACTGAATAACTTTTTCCATGGTTGCATGGGACCAACATCGTAATCACGAAAAAATAATCAGCCCTCCCTTATATTTGGGTCGAGTTGGTATTGAAGTTTTGTATGGGATACTTGATAATTTTTTCGCAATTACGATACTTTTCCCAAGGAAAAAGGTGTTCAGTTTGATGGTCCTTAAATATGACTACACCTTTCTAATACACGCTGTAGAAACAGTTGCTATTGTATGCAACGATTAGTGGAAGCTTTAAATCAAATAAACAAAAATAGCAATTCTATTTACCCATCTAAAATCAAACGCTTTTTTTCTAGTTGTGCAAGCTTATTTCATTCTGTTACTGAGGAGTGAGGTCATCAAAATGAAGAGCAGCGGCGATTTCAGATTCGTGAACAATTCAGCTGAAGCACAATGTATGATGCTAAGTAAACAAAATGAAGCGGAAATAGAAAACGTTGGAAAGGAAGAACTAGACTAATGGCACATGAAATATAAAGAGGAAGAACTAGACTAATGGCACATGAAATATAAAGAGGAAGAACTAGACTAATGGCACATGAAATATAAAGAGGAAGAACTAGACTAATGGCACATGAAATATAAAGAGGAAGAACTAGACTAATGGCACATGAAATATAAAGAGGAAGAACTAGACTAATGGCACATGAAATATAAAGAGGAAGAACTTGACTAATGGCACATGAAATATAAAGAGGAAGAACTAGACTAATGGCACATGAAATATAAAGAGGAAGAACTTACAACACACGACGTAATCAGCCCGAATGTTTGAACTTGAATAGGTGCATCTACCTACCTAATGGACACGTAACGTTCATGAATAGAGAACATGAATGGAGATAAGTAATAATATATTTTTTGTACTGGCGTATTTTTTATGTGTTCCTATTAACAGTTTTGAATTTGGATAAATTTATTTGATTGAAAATGAAATATTTTGAATCACTGAGCAATGCAAATTTTAAGTCACTGAGCAATGCACTGATTTTATTTATTTATTTCAAATGGGCACATAATGTATAGGTACATCTATACAATAATAAAATCGTAGCGAAGTCAAAATTGTACATTGAATATTTTTCAAAAAAAGTAAGTTGCTATAATCGCCACGCTTGGGGGGGGCAGGTTTCAAAAGCGCTGCCTCTTCGTTACCACTTCACTCACGTGCGCGTTGCTTAACCACTGCGCCACGGCGCTAAGTTGTTAACTTGTCGAAATAGTGCAGTACCTACTATATTTACCCGACTACGGCGAAGCATAAAGGAGGGTTATGATTTTGACCGGTATGTATGTATGTATCCAAGTGTTTAGTAATCGACATGCGCTCGCTCAATGACCATTTAATTAAGGCAATGAGTCGCAAAAACTGTTTAGCACGATGAATCACTTTTAGTCACACTGAGTTCACTAGTGTAATAGAACCAAATTTTATGGTAGTGATTTTTATTTTGTCTGTGTGGTGCCGGACGTAAAGAATAGCACCGCCCTATTTCCTCCCGTGGGTGTCGTAAAACGCGACTAAGGGACCTTACTAGAGAATGGGCAGCAGCGTTCTCTATCCTTAGGGGGAGGCCTATGTCCAGCAGTGGACGTCTTACGGCTGAAATGATGATGATGATGATGATTTTTATTTTGTTATACTTTATTCACACATCGTTTGATGTAATTGAATTTTGTTTTCGACAACGTTACACTCACACGTTTAGCTTACGACTAGTTTAAATTGCAATGTTATATACTTACTCATATTCATAATTTATACTTACCTTATAATACCGTAATTTAAACCACATCTGTTTGCCCCTTTTTGAGTCGACCAATAAAACAAAAATACATAGGAATATTGGAGGTCGATAAAAGCCCATACAACTTTGCCCAAACATGTACCTCGAGGTACACGTGCACCAAATCAAAAAGAAAAAATAAAGAAATTCAAAATTTTCCTTAAATAATTTAAAACTCCATAATAAATTATTTAAAGTGTTAACCTGTAAGATAATTAAATCATGTGGCAACTTTGCATGTACAATTGCTTTACATTTGGTTGACACTCGGGTTGACATTATTTCGTAAATGTCATTCCATGTCAATCCGTTCGTTTCTGCTTTTCGGGGTACTCATCGTACTCATATTACTGGAAAGACAAGTTCTAGACTTTAATTCATTGAGCGCCGCTCGGGCTCCAGGGCCCGTTATCAATAGGAAAATAATTGTGTATTTAACGTCTCATTATCGGCAGAGGCGTATTTTAAGATTCAGCGCACTGAGCCTGTAAGGTTTGCCGCCCCATAAATTAACGGAAAAAAGCAAAAACTTTTACATAAAATAAAATACAGCAGTGTGTTGATGTGGGCTGAGAATGTTGACAATGAATGAATAAACAAAAAAAGCCGTATAAAGAAATGAACACCATTTATTATTATTTATTTTTTTTTGTTTCGTTGGACATATTGGTTAACAAAATCATCAATGACACTGTCTTAATTAATGGATTTTGTCAAATCAGCTTCTATATTAAGAATAACTAAACTATTCAAACGTTCTTCGCATAAACGGGAACGGGAAATGCTTCCTTCAAGTCCATTTGTTTAATAAATAAGTTGAGTTGCCTTATACTCATTTTATTTTTATGAGACGTCAATAATTGTTTTAAAAGAACACATTCTTCTTGTAGATCATCCGACAGATCAATAGGGTATACTTTTTGGAGTTTTATAGCATGCACTCACTTCTGCTTCAGAAATTGTATCCAATTTGCATAACAATGCAAAATTGGCGGTTACCTCGTCATAAGTCTGGTACGGGGCTACCGCACGGTCTCCCGTGAGGCGGCGAGCCTCCTTGCCGGACTGCCGCCATGGGATCTGGAGGCAAAAGTCCTCGCGCACATCTGGGAGAGGCGCGAGGAGGTAAAACGCCGGGGTGAAACTCCGCTGCCGCGAGAAATCGGGGCACAGCGGACGGAGCTCCGGCGGGATCTCATGGCGGCATGGAGAGTGCGATTGTCGCAACCCAGCGCTGGGCACGCCACAATTGTGGCAATAAGTCCCCTCTTTGAGGAGTGGCTAGAGAGGTGCCACGGCGTCCTCACCTTCCGCCTGACACAGGTCCTCACCGGACACGGTTGTTTCGGGAGGTTCCTGTTCAGGATAAATCGGGAGGAAACGCCCGGGTGTCACCACTGTGTGGATCGCCCTGAGGACACGGTGGAGCATACGGTGGAGGTCTGCCCGGCTTGGGCGGAGCACCGCCGTGTCCTCACGGAGGCGATCGGCGGCGGCGATCTCTCGCGTCCGGCCCTGGTTCAGGCCATGGTTCGGAGCGAGAGTGCATGGGAGGCCGTACCTCCTTCTGCGAAACAGTAATGCTCGCAAAGGAGGAGGCGGAACGCGTGAGGGTGAGGCAGGGTTCACGCCCTCACGCCCTTAGCCGCCGCAGGGGACGCCCCGGGCGTCGGGAGTCGCAAGCTGATTTCCGGCCACCGTAGGCGCGGGCCTGCGGACGGTGAGCGATGGGTAGCTCGCCGTCCGGTAAGGACCAGGCCCGGGTCGACGGCGCGTTGTGTTTCACGCGCGCCTCAAAGAGATGTCAGCACCAACTGACGGGGTCCGTTAGGGCCAATGCCTGCCAGGGTTGCGAGTTTGTCCGAAAGGGATATCGTGGCCCCGGCACACAGGCAACGGAAGGAACACGGGTGGGTTTTAGTCAGTAAAAGTCTGACACGCCCTCCTGCTCAGCCCAGAGCGGGAGAAGTTATTAGTTAATTTCCCATCCAAAAAAAATAAATCACCAAATTAGTGTCTTCGTTGACGAATCACCGACTTACACTCAGTGTGCACCATTTTCTAACGTGTTCCTTAACCAAATTCCTTCTTTTGGTTCCGAACAATCGGCAACTTTTACTGAGCCCGAGAATTATGACCCTGATTTGGCTAGAGTCGCCAACCGAATATACTCCTGAACTAAGTCCACACGAATCGGTTATTGTAAATAAAGGAAAAAATAGGGAAGTTCCTGCGTTTAGCAGGAAAAGATTCACAGATGGGATTAGGAAAAAACAATTAAGAAAATCTGCTTTAAAGTTTGCAAAAAATAAACCCGACGTTAATAAATCAGCTGTAAAAATATATGCGGATGCTCACATCGAAGCTCACCGTGACGCTGTAAGTAAGTACTCACAAAGTTATCCTGAAGTAAACCGTGAAGCTGTGAGGCATTATACATCTAATAATCCTCAGATTAACCAGACAGCAGCAGCAAAATATTACGCAAATAAATGATTGCCTTGGACAAATAAGCATTTATCTGGTTTTACGAGTAAATATGAGCCTGAAATTGATTATTCCAAGGATAAGGTGGTTGAACTTGGATCTTATCATTCTTTGCTTATTTTAAAAATATCCTCATTTTACTATTACAACAAACTTAATTTTGCGTATGGATTAACTAAGCTTATACAATTTATAACTTCTACATTTGGTACGGAACCCTAAATGCGCAAGTACCTAAGTGCACTATTGGTCTGTTCGCTTGGAACATTATAAATCTCATAAACACCAACTTATGAAACACGCGAGTGAAACCGCGCGGGTACAGCTAGTTATTTTATATAAATCTTGTTTCCATCTTTTTTTTCGGATTCGGATCGGATCGGATTTTTTAATTTTTTTTTAGTTGTGCAAGCTTATTTAATTCTGCTACTGAGGAGTGAGTTCATTAAACTGAAGAGCAGCGGTGAGTTCAGATTCGTGAACAATTCATCTGCAGCACAATGTATGATGACAAGTAGACAAAATTAAGCGAAAATAGAAAAGAAGAACTAGACTAATGGCACATGGAACAAATTTTAGAGGAAAAACTTACAACTTAATTCAAATTCAAATTCTTTATTTCAGACATTTTTAGTCCACTTTGTTAGTAACAATTTGACGATAAATTATTCATTTGTTATGAAAATTCAATTCAATACAATATAATCTATAACTACAGTACTGTAAAATTATTAATAAATTAACTAAAAAACAAGGTCAATTTTATCCATCGTGATTTTTTGCAATCGACGCCTTGTCAGTTCGTTGGCCGCATCAACATTAGTCTTGTCTAGGTAAGGCTGCTCCATCCGAATCGAAGCCAAATAACTTGGCTATTGGTTTAAAAATTGTATGCCTTGTACCGCGAATGCACAATGCTAGCATGGATTATTGAGATGATGATTCTTGATCTTAACCACCCCATCACTACGCTAAAGGGCCAATTCCAGCGGTCAGCGATTGCAGCTTCAAGATGTTTTACGAAGGTAGACATTTGTCGAGCGAAGACTCCGTCAATGGATGCAACAAGGGGGGTGAATATCAGATGTCGCATTTCACAAGCGTTTAAATATTTTAGTATAGAGGCGACATAACGTGAAATATAAGAAGGAGCGTGAGTGTCTACGACAAGGATATTAAATAACGCATACCTCTGAGCAGGTGCACTTAGTCCGCAGTCTCCTTCGGTTATAATGGGTTATTTGACTGTTTCCCCCTGCATGTTGACATAAGGCACTGAATAAATCTCTAATTGAATTATGACGACGTGTTATTAGACCACCCTTTTTACAACATAGAGCATGATCAACGTTGAATTTATCACAACCACAGCCATCACCTGATTTTGGTATAGAGACTGGTATTCTGTGGTAACGTACTATAAGTACGTCTCTGAACTCTAATGGGGATAGATCGAAATGGTCTTTCTTAGTCGGTATGATTGATAGCCAGTTGGAGGATTTTGTTTTAATTTTTGCTTCTTATAGGGGAGAGTTGGAACAAGATACTATCCAAGAGTTCGTCATCGAGAGTGACTTTTTCTTTGCGGCTTTCTTTCTGTGCATCTCTAGGGGATATAAGGTGTTGAGAGAGGTCCATATTTGTATTTTATATCAAAGCACTTGAGAGGACTGCACAATCTTTTTTGAACATAATATAGTTTATATTGTCATTTTTGATAGAGCGGAGATTGCTAGACCACTTTTGTGAACGGGTAGAAAGAATAAGTCAGCTTCCAAGCGTGAGATATGAGGAGGCGAAACGCCGGGGTGAAACTCCGCTGCCGCGAGAAATCACGGCACAGCGGACAGAGCTCCGGCGGGATCTTATGGCGGCATGGAGAGTGCGATTGTCGCAACCCAGCGCTGGGCACGCCACAATTGTGGCGATAAGTCCCCTCTTTGAGGAGTGGCTAGAGAGGCGCCACGGCGTCCTCACCTTCCACCTGACACAGGACATGGTTGTTTTGGGAGGTTCCTGTTCAGGATAAAGCGGAAGGAAACGCCCGGGTGTCACCACTGTGTGGATCGCCCGGAGGACACGGTGGAGCATACGGTGGAGGTCTGCCCAGCTTTTGCGGAGCGCCGCCGTGTCCTCACGGAGGCGATCGGTGGCGGCGATCTCTCGCGTCCGGCCCTGGTTCAAGCTATGGTTCGCCTCAAAGAGTTGTCAGCACCAACTGACGGGGTCCGCTAGGGCCAATGCCTGCCAGGGTTGCGAGTTTGTCCGAAAGGGATATCGTGGCCCTGGCACACAGGCAAATGAAGGAATACGGGTGGGTTTTAGTCAGTAAAAGTCTGACACGCCCTCCCGTTCCGCCCAGAGCGGGAGAAGTTATATGGGTAAAAAATTGATACGTAGTATGTTTGTTAGTGGTTCGAAGAGTTGGTTTACGTTATCGAGACCAAAGGATCTGTAAAGTCTCACCTCAAGCTGCCTATACTGTCCTTACCCAAACCCTCGATTTGGGCTCCTTAAGTGAGGGCAATGTAGGCAGCTTGAGGTGAGTCTTTACAGATAAGTGAAAGTTTTTCTATTGTATTTGTAATAGTCAGTTTTTTTTTCATTTTTACAAAATTTTCTTTTTTCTTCACTAATATTAGTTATATTGGTAAAGAAAAAGAAAAATTTGTAAAAGGAAACCGAGGAAGCGTGATCCATTTGTGGTGGTTATGTTAGTCCCGTTGAAAATCTGTTGAGCTGTTTGATTGTCATTTTTGAAAATAATCATTTTCAAAAATGACAAGTATGGTATGATATTTTGCCTTGATGAAATTAACATGCTGGGTCTATTTTACTCATTTTATCCCAACAACAACAACGAAAAATCATCTACATACCAGCATTGCAAAGTTGCTTGTTCTGTTTTATATTTGTTTATTACAGGTAGTGTTGCAAGGGCATACAATGGCATGGCAAGTGGATCGCCTTGGGTAACTCCTTCTTTGCTATATAATCTCTTAACTGAATCACGTATTACAAGTTCTCCATGACCATTCTATGTATTATACAACATGTCCCGGAATTAACGCACAACCTCTTAAAGGGTCATTGTACTCATCATTATGAACAACCTTTACGATGGGACCAAACCCGAAACCGCAAAAAAAAATCAGCTGTTCCCTACATTAATTATGTTCGAATAACTCGTCAAAATGTAGGGAACAGCTGATTTTTTTTGCGATTTGCAGCTAAGTCGTATTTTGTCTTCAGTTTTAAGGATTTTGCTTATATCTTTTGCCAATAACCAATTTAGGGCTTCGCGTGTTTTTCTTCGCTGCATGAGACGCTTGAAATTTTTTGTGTCATAGTCATTGTTATCATTATATTTTTTTTTATATTGTAGGAGTTACGGATAGGGTAATCTGCTTTGATAGCCTCGGTTAGTATATCGCCCAGCTTCATCCCATATATTTTGGAGTCGGTCAAGTAATCTTGTTATATCTTTTGCTATTCTTTCCTCTTTGTAACATGACGACAACACAAATCCAAAGGCATTCAAAAGGATTACTTTTCTACTTACAGTGTTAGAAGGGAAGGTCATAGAGTTTTCCATGAAGAGTGCATACTTTTTCCCATCGGTTTTGCCATAGGTCTGTGTTCGATCATATTCCATTAAAAAATGGGGACCCAAATTCATCTTCTAGGCATGCTGTGTGTATGGTCTGGGTAATTTCTGGAGGTGGATTCTCACTATGGGGGCCGGGCGGTGCACATACTATTGTATTCCATTTCGTTTAAAGGTTCTGGGTCAATAAGGAGGACCGTGCATGGTATTTGATTATGTGTCACTTTGAATTGTCGAATTTTGGTCGTGGGTATTCATTTTTTATTTATTTATACAATTAATTTAGATATAGGAAAAATAACTTCTACTCAGTAAGCGACGTATTGAATAAGATATTGAAAAATAAGTAACGATCATAATCACCCTATGACATTAAAAGTATATTTGTTTTAATGTATCTAATAAATATAACAATATTGCTACAAAATTTTAGTTTTAACTGAATTATAAATATTTTATATAACGACTAAGTATAAACCCAAATGCTTGCATGTCACATAATATGACGAGTGAGTGAGTTTTATTTATATTAAGACCGAAATTGTACCAACACCTAGGGCAAATAAATTGAATTGATTTATTTTATTCAATTTAAATGTGTTTATTTAATTCCTGGGAATGTCCTGTAACTTGGGCAAAGCTATTCTAGATTATTTAACCCTATGAAAATTTTACTTTAAACTTTATGGTAAAAATTGTAATGTTTACCAATTCTGTAATATTGTTTTCAACTCACGTTATTCTTATAATTAATTGAAAATTGATATCAAGGTCTGGAAATCGTAAATAACCAGGACAGCCGCTTATTTTTGTTATTGTAAACGAATGAAGATACGCATCTTCTAAACGTACATAGCTATATATAAGTTACAATTATTATTATAACAACATCAGTCCAAAGTCACCGGTTGACCTCAGTAGCTGTGTTTTTAAATAAATTAATTCATGCCAATAGTTCACGAATCCTAATTTATTAGTTCCAAAAGTAATAGTGGGATAATTTGGAGTATTTGTGAAAGGGAAGGAATAATAGCTTGAATACAAAAGAATCAAAATGCGTACGGAGCTGCCAGTGTGTAAAAGATGTTGTTTCTGTTTGCCACTACGATATGGTTTGCTAACATGGGGATATATCAGATTGGTAAGTACCCATTATCCTGAATTAAGTGATTTTTATATTGAAATTAAAGTACTAACAAACGGACATGGTCTATTTATAGCCAAATACGAACACTTGCGCCCGTAAAGTAAATACAATCATGATAAAACTTTGCCATTTGACCTAGTTACCCAATTATTGATACCAATTAATACGATACATTAGATTCTCGGACAGAACTATAGATATATTGGAAAGAAAACTGTAGCTGAAATTGTTACTTGTTTTCCATGACAAGGAAGGGAAGTGCAAACACAGAATGGTGACGCGTCCATGACGAGTGTTGTTCAGGTCCTGTCGTAATTTAATCATAAGCTGGATACCCAAAATATAAACTCCAGAGTAATCAATACAGATATTATGATATTATTATCCATGTTAGTTATATCTACATCACATGATGATGTTACAGTTTAAGAAAAAACTAGTGGTTGTGTGCACTTGCTAGGAAGCGCAGTAGGTAGCATAGTAAATGTTTACTTTTCCTGATCATTGTAAAGGGTGCATAATTAGCAGATAAGCAAAATATAACTGAAAAGTTCGTTTGGCGCGTGGCTAAAATCGGACCAAACGCCATCATTTTTTTTTTCAACACATTTTGTAAAACATAATTGTGTTTATTTTCGAGTGCCAAAATACCAAAATACGTTGTAGGAGTATATCTTATTTTGATCTTCTAAAATATTGTGTTTTGTCTTTTCAGGCATCATCAATGTTCTTCTTTACCGGAATGGTCATAGCTTTCTACGGGATATTAGAAATGGGTGCAGCAGAAGGGAATTTAAATATAGTATATACAGTAATATTAGGCTTCCTGATTTTATTGACAATGACAGACCTTGTATTAAATACTATTTTCATCGTTGGTGGTCATAAGGTGAGTTTTTGTTCAAGAGATTGAGGAATATTATAGGCCCTTTGTACAAACACGTTTTTCTTGACGTGAAATGTTACGGTTAATTCGTCACGACAACACGGCGGCACTACGGCACTATGCCGTCGCCGTAGCGCGTTTACAAGATCACATTATTTTGACAGACATGGCGGCACTACGGCACCATGCCGTTGCCGTAGCGCGTTTACAAGATCACATTATTTTGACAGACACGGCGGCACTACGGCACCATGCCGTCGCCGTAGCGCGTTTAAAAGATCACATTATTTTGACAGACACGGCGGCACTACAGCACCATGCCGTCGCCGTAGCGCGTTTACAAGATCACATTATTTTGACAGACACGGCGGTACTACGGCACCATGCCGTCGCCGTAGCGCGTTTACAAGATCACATTATTTTGACAGACACGGCGGCACTACGGCACCATGCCGTCGCCGTAGCGCGTTTACAAGATCACATTATTTTTCTACGGCGCGGTGAACACGCAAAGAAACCGTGCTTTGTACAACGGACCTTAGAAGCATAACTTAACTGCATGCGTAGTTCATACCAAAAAATCGTTAAAATAATTTGTAAATCAAACATATTCTTAAAGTAGTGTGTATTTATTTCGATTGGATTACAGAATATATATAAGTTCCCAAATATATATTTTGAAAGGACAATGATAGAAAGACAAGATATGAGGAATTTTAAAAATTTCTATAGAAAACTTATTTTTCTGATAACTCTTGTTAAAATCAGTGTCTGAAATATATATTTGTTTTCCAATCGGAATAAAGACACACTACCTTAAGAATATGTTTGATTTACAAATTATTTTAACGATTTTTTGGTATGAACTACGCATGCAGTTAGGTTATGCTTCTAAGGTCCGTTGTACAAAGCACGGTTATGAATCAGTCTCCACGGCACGGTGTGAATACTGCCGCAATTCTCTCGTCCATGAAGATGGTGCCTAAAATCATAGTAGCTATAGTAGCTATAGTGCCCGAACGTCAACAATTATAAGGCACTTAGGATTTATAGCTGTACAGTGATCTTTTGGCGCGTGGCCAAAATCGGAACTAACGCCGCTATCTTGTTTTTTCCATACATTTTACAAAACAATTGCACAAATGTTTACCAACAGCGACCAACGTCATTCGAGCGCCAAGAGATTCTTGTAGCTGTGTAAGAAAGAGACTGTCATCCAGGCATAAGTGACAGAGACAACGCTCTGCAAACCTGAAACTCGGTGTGTCATATTAGCGGACACGTACTTCGAATTAGATATTAATTCGCATGCACTGTAATAAACAACGGAAACTGCTGATTATTGAGAACACAAATAATAATGATCAGTAATAGGTCACAATCAGTGGGATATGATATGGAATAATGACTTAATAATTTCCATATAAAGTGATAACACCGCAATAAAACACTTATCAAAAATATCGAAATACTACCCAGATTTTCTGGCGACAAACAAACAAAAAAGAGTATTAATTATTAAAAAAAAAACATCCTTTTATTTGCCGGCAGTTTGGCCTTTTCAGTGGTGTAAGAAAGTTCAAAATTTGTATTTTTTTTTAAATTTTCATACCATATGTAAATTAAATTGAACATTGCTTTGAGCAACACAGGATGCATCGCATTTAATCGGAGTACAGTTAATTAGTTTGTAATAAATAGTAAATAACGATTTACTTTAAAACTTGCAGTTTTTAATTATATTAATACTCTCTGACATCTGTTAACAAGACTTTTGCACCACACATGGTTCGCCAACAGAAGCTGCCCAAGTAGTGGCGTTGCTCAATTCTGGTCTTAGTCAAAATGTTGTGGCTACAACTACATCTAAGCCTATTTTCTGTTCATGGAGTGTACAAACGCTATCGGCAGATTCCGAATCATCCCGAATTTATTAATAATATATAACTGATATAATTTTCAGAAAAACCTGAAATTGTTGCGAGCGTACTACGTCTACAGCTTCATCCTCTGTGTCCTGACTACTCTGATGGGCATTGCTTCAGCCATATACACCTTGTTACTGTTCAAAATCGGGGAGATCGACCTCACGTTCCACATCTGGATCATTCTCGTGGATACAGCTACTTTGTTGGCTCAAGTCTGTAAGTAAAAGTCTGTTACTTATCTAATTTAAGTAGGATTTCTAACCGGTTGTAGATCAGCCCCAGCATTATATATTATATACAGCGTGTTACGGAAAGGGTATATCCATACAAACAGGATGAATAGTGCATCTGGTTCAGAATCTCTGTACAAAATTTCAGCTCAAAAAAAAAATAACTTTGAAAATGTTTGATATTTTTTTTATTTCTATAGTTTATTAAACTTAAATCATAACAAACGTGTCACCGCACTACGAGGGTCATTATCCATTATCTGTGTCTGTGCGCCTAGTACAAACGCATACCTGCCACAGCTCTGCGACACGGCGCCGCACCGACACGCGCCGGCGCGGCGGCGCGGGCGGCACGATAGGCGGCGGGATCAAACAAATGGATTAAAACGTGTACCGATCAGCTGACTTGGTCTAGTGATGTGTAGAATTCAATTGTAACATTTGATTTTTATTAGTTAAATGTTTCTTAACTTTATAATTATGTAGGTATTATTAAAAAAATGTTGCCATGTAGTTTGTTATCACCAAAAGAATCCGTGCCTTTGATATGTATATACCCTTTCCGTAACACGCTGTATATAATTAGTTTATTTCAGACCATAAAAGACATCCATAATTGTGTTAGTAAATGCTTAAGACCTATGTTAGTAAAACACAACAAATAAAATTACAAGAACAAACAAAGAAAACAAAATCATATTTTGTTGGACACATGGAGTGCAATCCAGTGCCCAAGAAAAGGACTGTCTAGTCGGCCCGCTATTTCCTTTAGAATGCTATTGGAGCTTGCTCGAATACGGTGCATTATGGAGGCCGCTCTCTTTCTCATGATGCCATGAAAGCCATCAATCTTAGCCTCCATTAACATGCTAGACGCACTACAGCATCTCGATAGCCCCATCAGCATCCTAAAGGCGTTATTATATCGTACACGAAGGGCATTGAGTGTCCGCTGAGTGCAGCTATGAGTATACTGCGGTGTATCGCGAGCAGACTGAAATCATCTGCTTGTATGTGAACCGCTGCTGCAAGCTTTCTGCCTCGATACTGAGCTTGTAGCAGGGATTCACAGATTATTGCAGTACTAGGGTTAGTGTGTAGAATAAGTCTACCAACATAGTTATTACGATAAATTGATACTAAATGTTGAGTCTTTGTTACTTGCAAAAACAAATAGAAATGAATTACTAACTAAATTTGGACCCATTATCTATTCACATACCAAGTTGGCTCATTCCGTTCTGACTGTTGTT
The DNA here is from genome assembly GCA_948098905.1 of Tiliacea aurago. Classification (NCBI taxonomy): domain Eukaryota; kingdom Metazoa; phylum Arthropoda; class Insecta; order Lepidoptera; family Noctuidae; genus Tiliacea; species Tiliacea aurago. The sequence continues at coordinate 22,299,587 of OX402591.1, forward strand.
CCGATGACAGTACAATTAAATGTTTGGTGGACATAGACTAACCATACCGGGCGTTGGTGGTGGAATACAGCCCACTCCCTCTCACAGAAAGGTTACCTGTAGGGTAAGGGCATGGACACATCACCATAGCGCGGCGCCGCCAGCGTAAAACGGCACGACGTCGTGCCGCGGACGGTGCGCCGCGTCGGCTCCGTGACAACCATATCGGTTCAAAAGACGACCGATGATACCCTATTTTTTGTTCATTCGTCGCCTTAGCAATAACAGTAGAAGAATAATATTTGCGGGCCATATCTAGATAAAACTGCAAGTTTGAGTACACGTTTGAATTGATGGTTGCTGCCGTTAGCTGGCGCGGCGCACCGTACACGACACCGTTCCGCGGCACGACGTCGTGCCGTGGTGATGTATCTACGCCCTAATTACGTACCTAACACCCTTACAATGGAAATGCTTTTCATTCGACAGTTTAACAACATTCACTACATGTGTATTGTCGGACAGGTGGGATTCTCCGATGCTCGCGCGCTGGATACGACTGCACGAGTCAAGTAAACACGCGCATGGGTATCGGAGTTTCCGTTATTGTTATGTTTGTATTTTGTTTTTAAAGTGTCTTGTCTTGTCATTACTAACATTAGTTTCTTAAAGCATTTATGTGTTATAGATAAACTACGATCACATGGCCCACCCCTCCAAATTACTGTTTCAATGTTTGTAGTTACATTACATCCTTACGAATAAAAATAAATCCTTGAATTATTTTTTTGTCTTGGTGGCGCTTTGTAAATACTTTCAAACGTTTTGGATTTTGGAGGGGCGGGCCATGTAGTTTATCTATACAAACAAGTTTATGGATGTATTTGAAAATCCTAAATAAATTAATATAATAATAATAATTACGTTAGTTACGTTGTTGAGCAGACGAATTTTAGAAACATAAGAAGAAATGTCTTTGCAATTTTCTTCAAAATGCTTCGAATTTTGATTGAAAGAGTGATACGCAATCGGGGTGCTGAGTCTCAGCAGTCACATCAGCGGCAGATGCTTAGATTCCTAAATGGAGACAATTGTTTAAGTGGAGATTACTGCCTCGTTGGTCTTGTGGACGCCAGCGACAGCTCAGCGTCCCAGGCACGCTATGAGTGTCGTGTTCGATTGCCAGGTCGGAAAATGCCATTCAGTTTTCCATCAGTAGTCTTGTGCTCGGTGTCTGTACCGACCTTTTCAGGGCCTGCAGGTGTTATGGTGACATACTCAGTTGTAAGGTCCGTTTGGTGCCGGACGTAAAGAATAGCACCATCCCATTGCTTCCCGTGTGTGTCGTAAAAGGTGATTATGGGACTTACTAGAGAATGGGCAGCAGCGTTCTCTATGCATTTTAACACCATACTGCGATCGCCAACCCACCTGCTAAGCGTGGCGATTATGGCAAACCCGCCCCTTTGGGGGAGGCCTATGTCCAGCAGTGGACGTCTTTCGGCTGGAACGATGACTCAGTTGTAATAACATTATTAAGCAAAGTTCTTGTTTTTATATTTCAGTGGTTCAAGTCTACGTCTTGCTACTCGTGAGGAGCGAGATCGTCAAGCTAAGGAGCCACTGCGAGTTCAGATTCGTGAACAATGCGGCTGAAGCGGAATGTACCTTGAAATGTGAAGAAATTAACGGGGAGGACGGATCGGAATATACGTATGAAAGATATGTTCCTGAATTGTATAAATGACAAGAATTGATCAATATAGCGAAGGGACAATTCATCAATGTGATATTAAGTTGAGATGGTATAATTATTTTTGTAGATAGTTGTATTGTTAAATAAATATAGGTATAAAAGAAGAAAATGTGATATTATAAATTTATTAAGCTTGACTGTACCTTTCTCTAAGCCATAAATTGAGATAGGCGTATCCGGTTCCGGTACGGTTATACGTAACGCGTTTAAAAGTAACTCGTTACCTTCACTTTAAAAAAAGGCTCGAATCTCCTTTGTATTATATAATATAATTGCATATCACAGGTGTGAGTACTATGTACAATAGAGCTACCATTTACCGGGTAATTATGTCTTTCTTTGACTTAAATGTGCCCGGGCAGCTGAGAGTATGTCATGCTCACTCAGATGTCTCGCTGATGGTGGCGTGTGTGTTGGATCAGTTAGCTCCCTTCAAAATGGTTGAGCTGAATGGTGCTGATCCATGCGTCTTGTTCGTGAACGGGCGCTGTCAGTTGGGACTGGTCATCTCTTAGCTGCCACGGCTTATTTTTAATTATTTTAGTTTTGAATTGTTATCTTTTTATCACGGACGCTTCTGACGTATTGCATCGTTCTCACATGTTTAACTTCAATATGAATGATGTAACCAATATTTTGTATCAATATTTTAATTTAAAAGAGTGTCCGTGGAGTTTCTTAGTTTCTTGCCCGTTCTTCTCCATAGGAACCTACTATTTGGAATGGGCAACTAGCTTCATATTTGTAACTGACCGACTTCTTGACAATTCAAAAGTGCCTATCAATGGTTTAATTGAAATAAATGCTTTGAGTTTGAGTTTGCGTGTCCTACTTTTTAGTGTTAAATTAAAAATAATGTTAGTGTTCAATTTAAATGGTGTTAAAAATTAACTCTGGACGAAAATATTAATAATGTGCCCCATGTGCTCGGTCGCAATCTTATGGTTCGAGCAGTAGCAGCGTTTCTTCTTCCACGGCGCGTAAAAGGAGACATCGTAGGCGAAAGGAGCGGCGCCGCCGTACAAAGCTAAGTAAACTAGAGGACGCTTTTGTAAAACTACTGAAAAGGTAACCTCTTTTGAAGATCTTATTGTTAAAAACAATGCTCAGTCGTGCATGTCTGATAGTGAGTCTATTCTATATATTCCGAGTCCTACTAAACTGGATAATGAATTAAACGAAGAACAAGGGATTGGTTTTAAAATACAAACTACCCTCAAGTCACAGACATTAGAGACAAATAATAAGCATCTTGAATTGCTTAACAAATTGCAACATTTTAACTCGCCTGACTGGGCTCAAGTACGATATTCGGAAGTATAGCTATTTTATAATTCTACCCCAGGTTGTGTAGAGCTCGAAAGTAATGTTTTTGATTTTTTTTTAATATAATCGTTCGTTAGCGGTCGTTGAAAATTCTTTAGCTGCTATGTCACATGCTGTTATTTTGCAAAACGAAGCATTTGAAAAAGGCTTATGCCAATTCATTTCATGGGTAGGTATCCGATTTAAAAAACCCAACGACCACTGAAGAGATTACTTCAAAAATCAATTAAATTGCCGACGGGGAATACTATTTTTAATTTAAAAAATTCGTGCAACAACGTCGTGATGGTATTTTAAATTTTGTAAAAGAAGGTTGTTTTAAGGAATCTTTTAGGAAAATTCCGCGCATTATTTGTTCGACGATGCAAAGTTTACAGATTTTGTAAGAAAACAACGGGGCGTCTCAAATTTCTTTTTTTTAAGCCGCACCCATTAAATTATCTTCGCAGGGTAGATCGTATAAACCTTCTGTCCCATGAAGGGACACACAAGGAGGTAGGAATTATATAGTGCCTGTGCGCAACAGTGCTAACTATTGCCCCGACTAATAGTGGCTTTAATCCTGCGCAAGGACGAAAGAAGAGTTTTTTCGTCACACCGAACAAACACGATACGGTAAGAAACGTGAATTATATAGTGCCTGTGCGCAACTGTGCTAACTATCGCCCTCCTACTAATCTAATAGTGGCTTTAATCCTGCGCAAGGACGAAAGAGAAGGGCACAAGCGTTTTTTCGTCACACCGAAGATACTCGATACGGTAAGAAATATAGTACCCTGGGACGGCGTGGTAAAAGTGTTGATTGACTATCATCAACGTTTTCAAGCCAGGGGAATCAAACATCGGGTAAGTGTATGGAGGAAGTTGGGGGCACCTTTATATACGAGTATACTAAAGATAATACCAAACTATCGGATCCCCTTTTTAGGAAACCACCGCTTATTCATCCCTTGAGGATTCCCAGAAGATGTCATTCAATAAATTCAAAAGAAACCTTAATCCAATTAAAGAAGCTAATAGTAGATCAAGAAGTGTTAGAAAAAGCAGCATTGACTCCGAGCTTTGTCTAAACAATTTCTACGTCTTTGTTTCACGCGGTCTTCAATTTAAAATTACTAAACAACTATGTCAAAATAGACAAATTTCGATTGGTGAACATGTACAGTCCCCGCCTTCCTCCAACTACAGAATTGGTTGGTGAAAATATACCTGAAAAATGCATATTTTCACCTGCCAATCGCGCCAGCACAGAGACGTTTCCTCAGATTAATAGTATCGGATCAACTTTTCCAAATTACCTGCCTTCCCTTCGGTTTGGCAACTGCTCTGAAGGTTTTTGCCAGCCTGAGAAATTGGATCGCGCAGATCCTATGAGACCAAGGAGTGAGATTGCTATATCTCACAGATTTTCTCCTAGCGAATCACAATCGAGAAACTCTGCAAAGTCACGCGAACTTAACGGTAAGACAACCGATTTTGGTAATAAATTTTCAAAAGTCTGTATTGACTCCTCAGCAATCAATCGAGTATCTGGGGATATTATCTGACCCTTGGCAAAATTTCAAATTACTACTACCAGCAAAGGTTCGCTTACTGCAATCGAGGACATCGAAAATGGCAAAAGTCACCAAGGTAAGTTTAAAAGAAGTCCAGTGTATTCTTGGACTTTGGAATTTTGCCAGCTTCGTAGTCCCGCGAGGGCGCTTGAATTCTCGTGCAATGCTGACCTTCAGCAATTCCCTATAGCGAAAAATGTAAAAGGTCGAACACAGAACCTGCAACGGGTGGGTACAGTCACAACATGGCTTCTCATCTGTACGGTTCACCTCCAACTTATTTCCTTATGACGGACTCGGCCAAGGCAGGTTGGGGTGCGCAGCTCAACATCGAGACCTTAAGTGGCAGTTGGTCAGTACAGGAAAGAGACGCTCACAGCAATATCTTAGAGATGTTGGAAATTTTGCGAGTAATTCAGGTAAAAGGTCACCTATTGACCGATACAAGCTTACTAATTCAGAGCGACAACCGAACTGTAGTTTCTTACTTGCGCAACGAAGGCGGCACACAGTCACAGCCCTTCTTAAACCTAACATACTAAGTCTTGGACGAAATATACCGTTATCGGATACATATGTCGCTATATGACCTTCCTGGTCGAGACAACTACGTAGCAGATCGGCTCTCAAGGAAATCTGCCCAGACAGAATGGCATTTGCTTCCCTGTGCCACTGGAAAATTTCAGCATTTCGGAGTTTCCGAGATAGATCTTTTGCGTCACGAACTGCTCATGTAGTACCCAGGTATGTGATTCTGTATTTAGATCAGGCGGCTGTTTTCCACAATGTCTGCGGTTGCCCTTGGAACTACAGGTTAGCACGGGTATTCACGCTTCCGTGTCTAATGCCCAGAGTATAAGCGCACCTGAACCAGGCAACAGGCATGTATCTGGTGATAACCCCCTTTTGGAGAGCAGATCTGGTGGCTCGCTCTATGCGACCTCCCATACCAGGTAAGTGATTTGGACAAAGTCTTGATAGACACAAAAATCGACCGCCTCCACAAATTCATCAATTGAATTTAAAGGTGTGGTTAATACAGGATGGTTATCGCTATTAGATTCTTTGCAGAAAGATCAGATATGAATTTTAGAAGGTAGTTGGAGGAAATCGATCTTTAATACTTATAAGGCGGCATGGTTACGATGGTGTAAATGGTCACGTGACAATAAGGTGAGCACTATAGATCCATCCCCTGATGATGTGGCTCTGATACTCACTGATTTGCGTTTTAAATTTGCCTATAATACAATTGCAGTACATAAGTCTGTGGTATGTACCTTTTGTCGTCCACCTAGTGGCTTCTGATTAGGTTCTCACATTATTATAAAGCAAATATTAAAGATTAGATTCTTAGTTGACAAAATCCCCTCCAAAATGTAATTGTTCGAAACTAAAAGAACTGCAATTCTCCTTTTATTGTGTTCCGGGCGCAGAGTCCATGGACCTAACATTATTGAGCATAAATAAAGAAATCTTTGTAAGGAGTGATGGTTCTATAGTGTTTTGGCCGATTTTTGGGTTCAGAACTGATCATTTATCTTATAAGCAATCCGGTTGGCGTTTACTTAAATGCGAGTCAAACTCTAACATTAACCCAATTTTTTTGATCACATTGGCGTTCTACTTTAGCCCCAATCCAGCAGTCGATAATAAACATTACTCAATTTATGGCTTAGAGAAAGGTACAGTCAAGCTTAATAGAACAGAATAAATATTCTATTCTATTCTAAAAAAAAAAAACAATTTTACCTAAAAATAAAATTGATATTATGCATACTTACCTTTCTCTAAGCCAATTTATATTTCTGTCTGCGGATTCTTAATTATATCAATCACTGTAAATTGAGCCGCAATGAGGTTCATGGATATCGTCACGCGCTGCGCAAACGTATCCCCACTACGAGTACCTGCCGGATTGGGGCGGATATGACGCTGCGGGGCTTATAGCGCTTCACCGTACCGGAACCGGATACGCCTATCTCAATTTATGGCTTAGAGAAAGGTAAGTATGCTTAATATCAATTTTATTTTTAGGTAAAATTGTTCTATTATACATAACTCACGCCTTCTTCCCATGTGGGTAGGCAGAAACTACAGTACGCCACCTGCTAATATCCTTACATACTTCTTTTTTTTCGTTGTATCACACACCGATACATCCTCTTCACTTCCAAACACCATGACCTACGTCTTATTCACATTAATCTAAGACTAATGCCGCGGTAGTTTTTAAACTCCAGCTAAGAGCCTTTTCCCTTATATAGTTTGTTCGCTACGATATTATTATAAGTATAGATGACTCACTTTATCAAAAGCGCCGGAAAATTCAGTATAAACTACATCAACAAATTGAATTGCAGCAAATAATGCAGGCAAATAGTATTGTCTTGTCTAGGAAGGCCAAAAAATGGGGGCGTCTCATAACGTATAAACTCATTTGGTCTAATTTCATTTTATTATCGTTCATAAGATATAATCAACGTGAGATATACCAACTGTTGATATAATTTCTTTGGATATAACATTTATTTATAAAACTTATTTCGTATAGGTAACGTTATTGGATATAACGTTTATTTAATAGAAAATCATTAGGCCTATCGTTTAAAATATATATTATTGCGATTAATTTGATTGAGCGTGCTGCGGGAGCGGCGTGACAGAAACGAATCGCAGCAAAACCGACTCCACGTAGTCTTGTCTGCCCTACCCCTAGAGTGTTATTTAAAATCGCGTGGGCGCGTAGGGGCGAGGCGGCCCGCGAGCTGGGGAGCAGGTGGTTTCAACGCTTGCCGCCGCGGCTGGCTGGCAGAGCCGGCCAGCAAGCTGAAGCCTCGGTGGTGAGCGTGAAACACATCTGTGACGATAAGCTCGCATGGGACCGCTGGAGCCTTGCAGCGCCGAAGCCGTGACAGAAAACATGCCTGCTGCATGTTGCATGCTTGCTTGCTGCATGGTTGCTTGCATTTTGCATGCTTGCTTGCACGTTTTATCATATTAGACTAAATATATGTCTTTTGAGTGGTATATCAAACGATTTTATATTCAATGTATGATAAGCTTATAAAAATTAGTTGCTTTAAAATTATATCAATCGTTTATTATATTAATTGATCATTATATCAAATAAAATTATAGATTCAGTTGTTATATCTTGTAAGTATTAGAGATTTTGTAATTATATCAAATATTACTTACCCCCAAAAAATAATTCAAATATTTCAATAGAGTAGATAAAATTACTTTGATTATTGAATTACATGATAGTATTTGCCTTAGCTTGGATATTTATTGATAACAGAAAATTAAAAGAAAAGAAAATGTAATTTTTATAGTTTAGTTTTTTTTTATTGTTGAATTTTTGTTTATGTATAGGTATTTTATAGAATACCTATACATAAATTTAGAATAAATGGTGTAAAAGGTTGGTATAACAACGTCTTCGGTATACTGTAAGATGTTGTACACACGGCTACACATCAAGCTATAAATTTCCAGTATACGCTGACCTCTCATTGTACGGAAATCCGATACAATGCGAGATCAGCTTATACTGGAAATGTATAGCTTGATGTGTAGCCGTGTGTACTTATTGGTGTGTAAAATAAATAAATAAATAACTAGTTGTTGCCCGCGGCTTAGTCTGCGTATATTTTATATGTCGTGTAGTCGGGTAATAACCCTTCCTTTTGGCTTTGCCGTAGTCGGGTAGCGGTAAGGTAGCGGGTTTTACAATACAATTCTAGCTTATCGTGTTTAAAAGTAATCTGTAGTGAATGCGATTCTCGAAGGACGTTGCCGAGGCTGTCGCGGAAGAAGTCGACCAGTACTACAAATTTTCCACACCCGTGTTCCTTCCGTTGCCTGTGTGCCAGGGCCACGATATCCCTTTCGGACAAACTCGCAACCCTGGCAGGCATTGGCCCTAACAGACCCCGTCAGTTGGTGCTGACATCTCTTTTTATTCATATAACAATTCGCATTGTGTTTGAATTTTGTAGTACATTAATTAATATTTTACAGCTAAAAACAATAAATTATGAATATCATCAAACAGTAAATTTCACTAAAAATAAAATCACTAACTTATATGATAAATTAATATGTCAATAGATTGTAAATAGTAATTATATCAATTTTTGTAAATATTATCATGTCAAATTCGTATAAATCTATTCTATAAAATGCAAAAAATCGAACAATGTCTTGAATGTATATTTAATGTCAAAAAGGTAAATTACTAAATATAAAAACTATTCACCATCATTAAAATTTGTCACCAATTCAGATATAGAATATAAACATTTATTCAACAGGAATGCTTTAAGTTTGGCTTTGAATAGTGTACCTTTGTAAATCAATGATCTTAAGTCAGTAGGCAACTTATTAAATAATTCTACTGCTTGGTATTTAGAGCAATGTTCAGCAATAATAAGTTTCGGCGCTATTTTACATGGAAGCATGAGCAAACCCAAGTGTGGTGTGATAATAATATCATGTTTCTGTGGTTTTAAATTGGGTTTATACATAACTTATGTATGCTAGTGATGTATTTATGTAAAGGCTCTTTTGTCACCTGAATTATATTAAACCTAGTATTGTTTTATTACAACAGGGCCATCAACATGATGCAGAAATTCCATAACATTTCAAAAAATAAAGATTTTAAATATGTTTAAAAAAATCAATATGAAAATAACTAACAAAAATACTGTGAATATACAACAAATTTTATGAGTCATTAGTTAGCGTCATGTGTGGCGCGCTGTTCAGTAGTCAGCTTAAGAATTGCTTGACCATTACACCTCTTGCCCAGTCTTCATGAATTTCGACAGTCGTTCGTCCAGCACTTTTACCACAAACAAGTTGAAATTCTTGTTGTGACGAGCTCCTACCGCTTGACCCTTAGGGTGGAAATTAATTTTCGCAAGGATTAACACGGTATGAATTTGGACAAGACAAAAGTCATGTACAATTCGCACGTCTTGCCGAGTCCCATCCACATCGAAGGGTCGCTTCTCGAAGTTGTGAAGGAGTATGTTTACCTAGGACAAGTCATCCAGCTCGGTAGACACAACTTTGAGAAAGAAGCCGCCAGAAGGATCCAGTTGGGTTGGGGGGCATTTGGAAAACTGCGTCAAGTCTTCTCGTCGCCTATCCCGCAATGTCTGAAGACTAAGGTCTTTAACCAGTGCGTCCTACCCGTCATGACATACGGTGCCGAAACGTGGACACTGACAGTCGGGCTGGTCTTCGAATTCAAGGTCACCCAGCGCACTATGGAGCGGGCTATGCTTGGAGTCCCTTTGAAGGATAAAATCAGGAATAAAATTATCCGGAAAAGAACCGGAGTTACCGACATAGCTTGCAGAGTAAGCAAACTGAAGTGGCAGTGGGCTGGCCATGTTTGTCGAAATACCGATGGCCGATGGCGCAGACGAGTCCTGCTAGATGGATGACCTTAAGATGGCTGGGTCAGACTAGATGTGGAAGGCGGAGGACAGGGTATTGTGGCGCAGCCTGGGAGCTATTTCCAGCAGTGGACTGCGATAGGCTGAATATGACTTAAATAAATAGTTCGTTTTGCTAAAACTCGAATTTAATACCTATAAATGTATGTTACTGTTTAATGACTAACGTCCATTAAATATTTGCATGCCATCAGTGCATGGCGGAATGTGTCTTTGCACTGAATTTTATAACATCTTTAGTACTCACCACATTTTATGCAAATAAAGGATTTTGATTTGATTTGATTTAATTTGACGTGACGAAAAATGTTGGTACTGACAAATCAGCATCAGCAATGCATTCCGTTGCAGCAAATACAAAGGAAAACTTATTTAAATGTTAATAATAAAATAAAAATTGAGTCTGTATCAATAATGTGTTATTTTTTGATAAATGTTTATGAAATATGTATAAAGTTCTGCTCAAAACATGTTTATGACAAAAATCTATTTTAAAGATGGTCTTAAGTACATTAAAGATTGCATCGAAAAAATTGCATCGTTATGTGGAATGGATTACTTCGTGGGTCGCACAATGGAACAAATTTTGTCCCTAGACTCGTGAAGTCGTGAATACATGATTCTAGATAATGTCACCATTTTTTAAGCGACTTAGAAGAAGACCGGCAAAGACGAATGAGTCATGCTACGAGTGTAAACCCGAGAATTGCCTTCAATTGAAGACAATCCTCGCGTTTAGTAGTAGTCTAGTGTCTTGGGTAACGTTAGATAAGTATAAAGGTTATGGTAGAGGTTAAATCACTATAAATATTTGTGTTATTTTCAACAGTTGCCAGTTTATCTGATCCACTATCCGCGAAATAGACACAATAGTTGTACAATCAGACAGCCCATAATATATGTGGTTTCGTCGCTTCATACTTTTTTTATTCTAACTATCAAAGATCAGAATGAAAGTAGAAATTCCAGTTTTCAAAAAATGTTGTTTTTGTGTGCCTCTACGATATGGCTTGCTCGCGTGGGGATATTTCAAAATGGTGAGTACGTATACATTATCAGTTCAAAATCAAATCAAAATCAAAAATATTTTTATTTCACATAAGCCTACATGGGCACTTATGAAACGTCAGAAGCTAGGTGCACGGTTCCAATTGGTCGTTTCCTATGGAGAAGAGCCGGGAAGAAACTCCACGGTCACTCTTTTAAAATAAAATTGGCTTTTACAATGTTTTCAAATTGCAGTGTTAGTAGGTATGAGAGGACAGCGCAGGCCCATCAAAAGTACCAGGAACTTAACAAAATAGAAAATGGTTTAAAGATCTACAGTCTTATTATGCATACAACGTCCTCACATTGACAAAAAAAAAACAATATAAAATATGATTAAAATAATAAAAGTTAGAACTTGTTGAAATTTAAATTGTAGGTATAATAATGTCAAGTAAGAAAAACATTGTCAGTGAAGTTTGTAAAAAAAAAGATAAAATTAAATTAAAAAATAACTTCGTAATTTGGGAGCTGTTAATAGACATTTACATAGTTTTGCCGTTAATGAGGTACCAGGGAGGCCACATGTACAGAAGGAATTAATGCCAAACTTCCTTGTCTTCAACGTAGTCCTTAATCTTATAATATGCTTTTTTGATAAGGGCACGTTTAATGTGCGTTTTGAATTTTCCATCACTAAGTTCTGTAACCGATTGTGGCAACTTGTCAACAATCAAGAAAGGCTTAAGAGATCATCTTTATTGTATACTAACTATCGTTCTTACCTTTCAGACAGCAGATGCGATTCTCGCCTCAATAATGACATATACATTGATAAGTATTTTATTGATGATCAGGGTACATGAAAAGGACCACTATATCAGCCAGGTGTATAAAGAACTAATTGTATCAATTATTGCAATTATTATTTTCTTTGCGGATTTCGTAGTGACCATAGTGTTCATCGTTGGAGGACATAAGGTGAGATTTGAATTCTAATTTTAACTTATCTATAGAAAGTTGAGGGTTTGAGGAAATGAGGAATCATTGAGTGGAGTACTTGAATCGGCAAATTCTCATAGAATGGGACGCCAACTACATGAACCGACGACCTCAGAAAGGTGGCTGAGATAAACTGAATGTGGAAGGTGGAGAATGGGCTGGTGAGGTGCACTCGAAAGAGGCCTTCATCCTGTTCAGTTTATGGGATGACGTATGAGTCGATCGCTCCTATATCATTTTTGGGAGGCTGATGTCCAGCGATGATTGTATTATTCCAATTTAAAAATGGTTTAACGGTTCCGTGTGGTGCCGGACTTAAAGAATAGCACCACCCTATTTCTTCCCGTGGGTGTCGTAAAAGGCGACTAAGGGACTTACTAGAGAATGGCAGCAGCATTCTCATTTCGATTTCTAGTTTCGCATTTTAACACCATACTGCGATAGCCAACCTGCCTGGCAAGCGTGGCGATTATTATTTTTATTATGGCACCCCCCCCCCCTTTTGGAGGAGGCCTATGTGCAGACGTCTTTCGGCGGAAAAGATGAAGAATATAAAAACTAGTCATGGCAATCATCACTCATCCTTGGAACAAAAGCTAATAAATATTTTTCTTTTGCAGAAAAACGTGAAGCTGATAAGAGTATTCTATTTCCTCAGCATAGGGATGTGGGTAATAACTTGTCTTTTGACTGCCATACAAGTCGTTACAACAATACAAACTTTAATAGATTACAACTTGCGCTTTTGGGCGAGATTTGTGATGCCATTCTCATTTTTTTTCGCAGTCATATTAGGTGAGCATGTTTTTAAAATAGTATCATTTCTTAGAAATTATTGTTCACCACTGTATAGAGAGTTATTATTGACTTGAAACTATTGGTAGAAGCTTAGTTACAATTATGAAACCTATAAAGGTTCTTGCAGACTGGCGCGATGCGACACCGATGAACAAGTTCCATCTGTTCTACCGGTCTCGCGTCGCGCCTTCGCGTAACGCCAGTCTACACGAGTCTTAAAACGAGAAGTGTCGTGAGAGACCCGGTTGGAAGGAAGATCCTTTCACTTTGACCGTCACGACACTTTTATTACGTAACAAAAGTGTCGTGATGGTCAAAACTTTCGGTCTACCTCTCATTCGCCAAGTGTACAGAGTACAACGTGCATTAAGGAACTTCGTTCCAATTAAAACAACCACTTTTTTTTCCAGCTGTGCAGAGTTACTTCCTTTTCCTACTGAGGAGTGAGATCATTAAACTGAGGAACAACGGCGAGTTCAGATTTGTGAACAATGCGGCTGAAGCAGAATGTACCATGACATGTGAAGAAAAGGTAGTGGGAGAGGAGATGGTGGAGGAAGTCGTAATAAACTAAAGAGGAACAATAAACACGACGCACGAAAACGAAAACTTTAAAAAGGAATAAAAGGTGAATGGAACAACGGCGAGTTCAGATTTGTGAACAATGCGGCTGAAGCAGAATGTACCATGACTTGTGAAGAAAAGGCAGTGGGAGAGGGAGACGGTGGAGGAAATCGTAATAAACTAAAGAGGAACAAGAAACACGACGCCGAAATAATGAAAACTTTAAAAAGGAAGAAAAGGTGAATGGAACAACGGCGAGTTTAGATTTGTGAACAATGCGGCCGAAGCAGAATGTACCATGACATGTGAAGAAAAGGCAGTGGGAGAGGAGACTGTGGAGGAAGTCGTAGTAATCTAAAGAGGAACAAGAAACACGACGCGGGAATAATGAAAACTTTAAAAAGGAATAAAAGGTGAATGTCAAATTAATGAGTGGAAGTGAATTCAGATAATTTTAAACCTAAGTTTATTGTAAGTTGATGTTGATGTAGGTGTATTTGTAAATAATAAACAAGTTTGTAAAATAATCTGGATGTACCTATTTATTATTAATATTTATTTATAGCCGCACGGGGAGATCAAAAGGTTAAGCTATGCTTACCGTGGTTGATTCGTGAATGGGTGACCATCCATTACTTAACAGGACCCCTCCGTGCCTCGGAAAGTACGTTAATGTCAAAGTCAAAATTATTTATTTCATATAGGCACATAAAAGGCACTTTTGAACGTCAAGAATTACAAAAAAAAAATAGAGTTGGTTCTAGTTGCCCCTTCCAAAAGGTAGTTTCGTATGGAGAAGAATGGGCAAGAAACTCCACCGTTACTCTTTTAAAAATGTTTCACAATATTTTGTTTATGTACATTAATTATATGATTATATTTGAAGACGCACCTAGAATGAAATTACTATAAGTACCACAATAGGTAAAAATAATTAAAAATGAAGCAATGAAAAATAACTTGATCGATTGTAATGGATCTCGTTGGTATAAATAAATAAATAAACTTAATTATGAGATAGATACATGGTGCTCACATATTTACAAACATCGTAAAAATATTTGCTTTCCTAAAATAAGGAAAAAAATAATAATAAGTCAGTGTGTGAGCTTAGGTAATCACAGAATTTAAAATCAATGTCATTAAAATAACAAATTATATAATTAAAATAGCAACCAGTTTGATATTGTCTACACTCTAGATTGTCCTATGGAGCTGGACCAGCATGTTTCCAAGCATTCCTATCTTGGATATAATCTTCTAACTTGTAATATGCTTGTTTACAAAGTGTACTTTTAATATATATTATTATTAAAATTGTTTATGTTAAATTAGTTGTAAGTTCTTATGATATAACTGCAGTTCCTTTCAATGAAAAAAATAATAAAAAAAAGTGGCTAAATACATGTGCTGTCTCTGTTCAGCTAAGAATACCAACGTACTGTGCTTTTTCCAAAACAAAGTTGAAAGTAGCGGGTTTTACAAAACAACACTTCCATCCCTATAGTTTTATCTCTATAAATAATGCGCAGTCCTATAAATTAGTTACAAAGGTTAAGTTCATATAAATATTTGTTATTATCTGTAATTGTCAGTTTTACTGTACCAGCGCTATAATTAACATCACAAATTGTGTCTGGCGGTTGATTAGTAATTCAGTAGACTTATAATATAATATATATAGGTATTTAATTTAATTACAATGAAAGGAGAAATTCCAGTGTGTAAAAGATGTTGTTTCTGTGTGCCACTACGATATGGTTTGCTCATGTGGGGTTATTTCAAAATGGTGAGTATTAAGTTTACTATTATCATGTTTACCAATGAAGGCCAATAAAGGGCATTACCTTACATTCGTGATAAGTCTTTCGTGGTACCTGTAGCATTCGGTTCCCCAACACATGCGCTGTTGTTCTTACCAACAACTTTATTTCTAATACTAAAAGAGGGTTCTATCAGATAATGATCATGTCACATTCTTAGGCCTCACATTAATGTCTACTTATTACATTAGCTAGATTTACCAGTTATAAAATGTTGGCCTCTGATTGATCATGAGCCGGGATAAAATTCCTAAAAATTTGCCTGTTGTCTGAAAATTTGTTTCTTAAAAAATCTGTTTGCACATTCGACCAAAATATATAAGTAGACGATCTTTGCTGGCAGTAGCTGAATGAGAGCCCAATAATGCGTGTGATAGGAGAAATTTATGTCCAGCAGTGGACTGCTATTGCTGCTGATGATCATAATGGAAGACATATTAAACAACGTCACATTGGGTACAGTTTGGTGAAGTGGACTTACGTTGCCTATCATAAAAAAAGTTGTTTAAAATCATGTGTCAGGATCGGAGTCTCCACCCTCCTGCTCCGCCCAGAGCGGGAGAAGTTATTTGATAATATCCCACCCAAAAAAAGGGCGAAAACCAGTTCAAGATATGTTAGACTCAGTAGACCATGGTGAACTAAAAAAACATCTTAAGTCCACAAATAAAATGCCCTGATTTTAGTGACAATTTTTCATCAACAACTTTAACAATGGCCCAAATGTGTACAACAGCTTAGATACAGCATGACTGTTTTTTATGTTCTAGACAGCAGATGCGTTTCTCATAACGTTGATGTCATATTCGATTATTTGGACGATAGAGACGTACAGGTATACTGGTGGTAACTATCAGAGCCGGATCTTTCAAGAAATAATTGTACCAGTCATCGCTCTTGCTGTGTTCGTTGCAGATTTCGTGGTGACCATAGTGTTCATCGTTGGAGGACATAAGGTGAGATTTGAATCGAATGCTGCTATAGGTACATATATTTTATTTCCAGCTGAAATACTGACTTGATATTTCCTAGCTTTATTTGGAAGAGACCTTTGCCCAGCAGTGGGCTGTGAATTGATTGCTATGTTACTGACATGGGTTTAAAAGAAAGGGGTCCATAATTTGGCCGTGATATGACGGCTGAAGACCAGTCGCGATTACGACGGCTGAGTAACTGTCACACTCACAACGTTTAATTGGTCAACTATATATATAAATTAAAAGTTGTGACGGTTAATCATGTTTAATGCAGATAATAATACAAACACAGGAAGAAAAATTCTAACTAATCTTTTTGCAGAAAAACGTGAAGCTGATAAGAGTATTCTATTTCATCAGCATGGCCATGTGGATATTTACGTTACTATTGACTGCTATGGCAGTCGTTTTAACAATACAGAATTTGATGTTGCGCGACATGTATTTTTGGGAGAGAGTTATACTGACATTCTCATTTTATTTTGTGGTTATAGGTAAGCACATTAAATATTTTGTTTTTCTATATCCATGTATATCTTTGCACAACTTAAATAAGTCTGTAGGCTTGGCTTTTCTACGTGAATTACATTTAAATTTTATTTTATTGTATAAGTCGCTATTGTATGTGCAAGTAGAACTTAGTACGTATGCAATAGGTGGCTCTACGTGTATTTCAATCTCCGATAAAACTATGAGAAAATTATGGATATTAAATCTACAAATTGATACCTTGAGGATCCTTCAGAAAGCTACAGACGAATTTAAAATAGTTTCCTTAATATGTTGATAGATTATTACTATTAGATAGCTGGCGCATCAAGTAAAGCGCATAAAAAACCTTTTTCTAAATAAAACGCTGGTTTTTCCAGTTGTACAAAGTTACTTCCTAATTCTGCTGAGGAGTGAGATCATCAAACTGAGGAACAACGGTGAGTTCAGATTTGTGAACAATGCGGCTGAAGCAGAATG
This sequence comes from Tiliacea aurago, assembly GCA_948098905.1. Lineage (NCBI taxonomy): Eukaryota > Metazoa > Arthropoda > Insecta > Lepidoptera > Noctuidae > Tiliacea > Tiliacea aurago. The sequence goes on from OX402591.1 coordinate 22,316,798, forward strand.
TACCATGGCATGTGAAGAAATAATAGCAGGAGAGGAGACTGAAAGGGAAGATGTTTGAAGAGAAATAACAGATGGCGTGCTAATCTTCTATAGAAACCTAACAACGTGGAATAGGAGTGATGTCTATTAAGCAAAGCGAATAGAGATATATCATAATTTATTTATAAGAGACAATTTAAATTCTAAAGTATTTTGAGATATTTTATATTTATTTTAATGAACGAATATTTTACATCGATTCTAAAACATATTTTATATTGAATAAGATATGGGCAACTATACTAAGCATGCTTTTTGCAGTTTGAATATAACACAATCATATTTATAGCCACAAAAGACCAGCGGGGTAACTGCGTAACACACTTACAATGGCAATGCCTTTCATTTTGACGTTTCAATAACATTCTTATAATTATTATTCATAACGTTATTTACTTACGTTGTTGAGCAAGAGTAATTTGTTAGCAAGTTCCTTCAAAATTCTCGGATTGTCATTAAGAGTTTGTTACGCAATTGGAGTGCTGGACTAATAGAATAACTAAACAATTACTAGAGTTCTTAACCCTAATATGAAAACTAATTTAGTGTATACCTACTTTTATTGCAATAAAATTATTTTTCTATCCTACATTTTGTTAAAAGAATGATCACATTTTTCTTTTTCGTATGTAAGGTTTTCAGTAGGTTCAGTAAATATCAGTGATTGTGACTTGGTGAAGGCCGCAGGAATTCGTTACATTCGGGAAGCACAAAACTGGGCGAAGTGGCGATGCTTGGGAGAGGCTTATGTCAAACAGTGGTTGTTTTTCGGCTGAAATGATGATGATGTGATAAAACTTGTTGTTTTAATGATTTTTAACGAAGTATGATTAAAGATTTTCGGGCTTTTTCCTTTACTTGTGCTGTGAGACTTTGCTTCTTGCCCAATGTTTGAATCTAGGTCAACGGGAAGTACCCTATGGGTTTTTATTAATTTGCGAGTATCAAAATATGTCGCATATTTTTTTCTTAAAGAATCTATCCGACAGATTTTTCGTGATGCTGGAACATACATTCAGATAAACAGACAAACATTCTAAAAATTATATTTTCGGCATTGGTATCGATCCCAGACCTAGTTGCAATTACTTTTTTTTCAAAAGTATTCAATGTAGATTTTTGATTTCGCTACGATTTTATTATTAGGTACTTACATAAAATCTCTTTGCGTGCGTTTGACTGCGTTGACCACAATACACTGATCTATAAATTACACCACTACGGAATTCGTGGACAAACTGCTGATGTTGTTTTTTGTTCCTATCTATCAAATAGGCAGAAAAAAGTAAACGTTAACGGGGCGACGTCCTCAGGGTCTCTAGTAAAGATGGGCGTGCCTAAAGGTTCAATTCTTGGCCCTTTCCTATTTCTAATTTATATTAATGATCTTCCTTACATGATGGCTAACTTATCGGATATAATTCTTTTTTGATTTATTTGAATTTTTTTAACGCAGCTACGTGTGTCCGGTAAATGGTGGCGAAAAGCCCTTGTATCAAGCTATTATTTAAAAAAAATATCTGTGTTTTATCAAGCTGTGGAAATATGAAATCTGTGGTTGAAAATGACATTGTCAGCTTGTTGAACTAATATTTCAGTGAAAGTGTTTTGTGACAATTAATACTGGTGAAGATTGTATACCATTTTGTTGGAGATTTTACGCCCTTTCGATTGATATATAATACATGGAATTGCGAATTGTACAATAGAAGCTACAAGTAAAATACTGCTGGGATCTGTAGTTCCCATTAAACAAACATTAAAAAAAACACTTCAGTCATTTAAGTTACCTCTGAGTTTGTTTCGGCCTTTCTTCTCAGAGTAGTCAATTACGAAACGCCGACCTCATCTAGTTTGTTTTTATTTTTAAATATGATTGACGTGTAAAAGTGTTTGTACAAACCTATTTACAGAAAATAAATCTTTTATCATTTACGAAACAACTTGAATTGTATAGCCTTATCTATGCACTCAACGTAACAATCGTCACCTTACAACGCTTCATAGAATTTTTTTGTTTACGAAACGTTTATAAGTGGGTCGCCGGCCGGCGACCCATAAAAAAGCGATAAAAAATTGTTTATGATCAATAACGGGGGATGCGCGCGCGCGGGGTTACTATGAGTGGTTAAGGCGTTCTGCTGCGGGTATCGGCAACGTAGATTAAATTTCACAAAAGACTCGTAAGTACTGTTTTGTATTCTAAACTTTGGATTAATCCATCACAAAATGAACCCTTAAAATTTTTGAAATACGTGTGTAATACCTTCAGTAATAAAAAGAAGAAGACCTAAACTTAAGGTTTAATTTTTTTCCAGTTATAAAAGGCTACTTCCTGCTGATAGTGACGAGTGTATTTACTCGTATCGAACATAGCAACACTTGTCAGTTCAGATTTGTGAACAACGCAGCAGAATCAGAGTGTACGATGAAATGTAAGACAACAGGTGACGAAAGAGCAATAAAGAAATATATGAAATTACTTGATGAGCTAGGGTTATACGAAATAGAGACTATTTACTATGGTGAAGCTTGTTGCAACAGTAGATAACGTTTATCATGAATGCCTCCTCATATACCTATTGAAATTAGACTGTAGGCTTTTCTTAAAAACATTTGATTTGAACACTCGTGTGAGAGTGTGATTTGTAACTTCTAACAAGGCATGAAATATTTTTGTTCAATAAACTCTGTATCTCTGTGTGTCTCTGTGTGGGTGTGTGTATTCCTGGATTTATTATAACTCTAGACATTACCGACAATGCCCGTATGATAACCGACATAATTCACTGCGTCATAAGGATGTGACAGCATGGATGGACATGCATGGACTGACCTCGGCTATCTCCTGAGACCGCTATCAGAACCGTTTCGAATACTTACGCCTTTATGTTTCTAAAGCTACGGTGTCCTAAAAGACGGACTCAATTTACCCGCAAATGACGCCACTGAAACGTTATTTATGAAAGTAAGTTAGTGTGTTTTCCTAGAGAGCATTTTTGACACCGTAAAATCAATGCCATGATTTTCATGACGGCCGTTAAAAAAAAACTTGAAGTGCCTCCCTGGGTTCAAATTTATAGGTCCTATAACTACAAAATACAAGCGTCTAATTCATCCAGTTCTAGTGTGACTCAGACACAAACAACCACAATATCCGCAAATTAGTTACATCCGAATTTATAATTCACGAGATTTAAAAAAATACACTAATCGACTTCCATTCATCCCATCCCATTTCTTCCCGCGGGTGTCGTAAAGGTGACTAAAGGACTTACTAGAGAATGGGCAGCAGCGTTCTCTATGTTTTTTAACACCATACTGCGATCGCCAACCCGCCTGCCAATCGTGGCGATTATGGCAAACCCCCCCCCCTTTAGGGGAGGCCTATGTAGGGTTACGAGTCTGTCCGAAAGGGATATCGTGGCCCTGGCACACAGGCATTTGAAGGAACACGGTGGGTTTTATGAAATCCAGCAACACTGGTATTTTAAATACTGTGGTTTATTGCTTATCGTTTTGATAAGTCGCCCACGAGCTAATGCGGATGGCATTGTAATTGTCAGTTGACTACCATCGGGGAGTATTGTGACGTAAATAATTATATATTACCTAATAACGAAGAGAGGATGTTTCATTAAGTGTGCATAACACAATACTCAAGTACCTTCTGACATCATAGAATTCAACTACAGAAATAATCTTATTAAATAACAAGAAGAATTCATCATATGAAAATAGCTCTTCTTCAAGCCATACAATACAACTTTCTTACATAATGCCTTGTGAATCGCCAGATATTAAAAGTTGATTCTGTCTTCCGCTACGAAATGGTTTAATAGTATGGGGATATTTCAGCTTGGTAAGTATTCTGATTTGGCTTCTCTCCTTTATCCTTTAAAAGATGTAGTTGGAAGAACACTGCGTGGCTTTAGTCAGTATGAACTTGATAGTCCTCATCGCTGCCGTCCTATAGTGCAAGACGACTACAAAGATTAAAAAAAAAGAAACAGGAGAAGGTGAGTCATGAACGAGTTTGTATGACATGGCGCCCTCCCCTTCAACTTGACACAAATGTGCTCTTTGGACATAATATTATGTGCTTCGAAAAATATCTGTACCTTTTTTTTTTTTTTTTTTCTGGGTGGGAAATTATCAAATAACTTCTCCCGCTCTGGGCGCAGCGGGCGGGCGTGTCAGACTTTTACTGACTAAAACCCACCCGTGTTCCTTCATTTGCCTGTGTGCCAGGGCCACGATATCCCTTTCAGACAAACTCGCAACCCTGGCAGGCATTGGTCCTAAAGAACCCCGTCAGTTGGTGCTGACATCTCTTTGAGGCGCGCGTGGAACACAACGCGCCGTCGACCCGGGCCTGGTCCTTATCGGACGGCGAGCTACAAATATCTGTACCCTAAGAGTGGAGCCGACGCTCGGCTGCCACCAGTGTAACTACCTCTAACAGATATTTATTGTCTATTTTTCAGGTTATACTCGTATCCTTTTTGTTCTTGGTTTGGAAAATAGAAAGAGTAACCAACATACTCAATGAATTATGGCGGTAGCATATACTACGAGTGTTCTTATTTAATTCTGATGAAAATAAATGTGGTACTCAACATTGTTTTCGTCTTTGCAGCACATAAGGTAAGACTTTTTATTATTTATTTTTCTTATTCATAATATATGATTATGACAAACTGATTCCAACACTTGAAGTTATTTTTCAGTAATAGGTACGCTCCATCATTTTACCCTAAAATATAATAATTATTGTGTCCACCAATGCTATTCTTAAGTTATGTATGTTGTAGGTACATTAAAGCATTTTTTTTTTCTAACTATTCAACCCCATCTTGTACATTTCAGAAAAACGTGAAGCTGTTAAAGATGACCTTCATCAGTAACGTAACCTTAGGGATTCTGTTTACCCTCGACTTCCTCTGTCTCTTGGACTAAGTTACTTTTCGATCTTGCTGTTCAGTCTCCGTACAGTCTTGGTGGCATGGTACTTCTTCCTGTCTCTATCCTGGACCCTAGTGCTGGCAGCATCACAAAAATATTTTATCTGTAAGTTATTGAAAATCTTTCGCATTCTATATCGTTGTCTTTTTTACAATCAATTAGTTGGTTTCTATGTATAACTCTCATCAGATTTATGATTAGGTAGTCTTAGCTTAGAATATGTATTTGTTCACTAAATATACCTACCAACGACCAAGTTTACATGGGAATTCACGGCAGATTTTGTTAGGTACAGTGGCTTTAAGAAATCAGGGGTAATCTATTTACATACTGGTTTTCAAGGACATCATAATTATTATAGTATGAGAATTTACTTTCATCGCGCAGTGAAATATTGCGTAAAGATGCTAATCTAGGCCGATGTGAGTGTCTAATAATAGTTAGCATCTATCAGGAGCCTAAATCACTAAGGCTTATATACTCGCAGTTTTTTCTCAACTTGATTGAATTAAAATATTTTTCATTTTTCTTTTAGTAATTCAATCATATAACATGATTCTATTACACAATGACATAACAAATCTTGAGACAGATAATTGTCAGTTAAGATTTGTAAATGACGCGACTGAAGTAAAATGCGTAATGGAATGTGTAGAATCAAATAAGATAACAAATGAAGAATAGGAACTAGAAGATACGATTGATTAAGAAGTAAATAGAGGAGAAGATAAAGTAGTAGATAATGGAGAAGTAGAATTAGAAAAAGGAACGATAGTTATGTGCAAAAAAAAGAAAAGTTCGATGCAGTATGACGAAAGAATAAAGGAACAAGAGTAACGAAAATTTTCAAAGAAGATAAATACAAAATGAAGATGGTAGATGTAAAGATATGAACGTGGAAACAAAATTAATATAGCGTTGGAAAGTGATAACTGTATTTATGAAAACAACCTACAAGAAATTGAATTAGTAATATTTTAAATATTTTTAAGTACTGAACAAGGTACTATTTGATTACAGGTACTTTTGAATTGTCAAGGAGTCGGTCAGTTAGAAATATGAAGCTAGTTGCCCATTCCAAAGCGTAGTAGGTACATTATGGAGAAGAACGGGCAAAAAACTCTATGGACATTCTTTTAAATTATAATGTTACAAAAATATTGTTACATCTTTAATGTTGAATTTATAACTATGTGAGGACAATATAAAAAAATCGTGTCCATAGTACAGCAAATAGAAACAAACAAAAATAAAATAAATCATTATTAAAATTATGATACAACCATTTGAACATCAAAATAATAGGTACCTGTACCTATTTCGTTTGACATTTTCTTTAATAAACCACGTGACTCCTACATTTCCTTGAAAGGCTCCTTTGAATTAAATAGCACGTGTTGTTCCTCCAATGTCCTCCATATATTCACGATATGTTCTTCTTTCCTAGTGTATTCCGTTTCAGTCTCTTCTCTCAACTACCTTTTATTTAGTACATATTTATCATTGTACATTCTGCTTCAGCCGCATTGTTCACAAATCTGAATGCACCGTTGGTCCTCAGTTTAATGATCTCAGTTCTCAGTAGTAGGAGGAAGTAAGTGTGCAAAGCTGGAAAAAACAGCGGTGAATTAAACATTATATTCAAAAATGCTTTTCACATCTTGTGACCTACGACTGGCTGCTGGTATTTTGCTATTCAAAGCCACATCTTTATCAAATTTATACCTACATTTACCTTTTAAAGGGCTACTGTGTCTACATGAATTCTTACACTTATATTATATATTATCATCCCCTTACAATTACTCCTGGAACACTATTAACGCTCAAAAACACAACCTTAAGTCTCTTTTAACTGTTGTTAGCATACAAATACCGTATTTTATAGTTTTAATTAACTTAATGTAAAAAATCTTAGAATATTTGTGACTTTGATATTATTTCATTATAAATTATCTGTGTACCTGTCTGTGTTTTATTTTCTAAACTTTATAGCTTTCTTGATAAGATCACGTCCACACTTCTTAACTAGTGTTGTAAAGCTGGGTTCACATAGTAAGCCGTTTTTTTTTATTCTGGCTGACAATCAAACAAACAGTAATTTTTAAATTGTCGGGACGTTTAGAAGGTTCCAGAATGAGCCCAGAATGTATAAAAGCGGGCATCAGAGCTGACAACAGTGGAGTCTACCTCCAGTTTAGTCTACCTTCGGTTGAGTCCACCTTCAGTAGAGGTTACCTGAGCTTTTCTGCCTTTAACCAACGATCTTGAATCTTATTTATGTATAACTTCAGTTTTGAGTCTAGTTCAGTTACAGTTTGGTGCCCCACGTTGGGCGCCAAACTGAAACGTTACGATTGGCTGGAGGGCCAGTCGTAGGTCACAAGTTAAATAACTAAGAATACAAAAATATACAAAAGAAATTCATGTATATGTGTAAGAATTCATGTTTGAAAACAAATAATAGATTTAACAAGAATTGATGGACACAGTAGCCCTTTAAAAGGTACATGTAGGTATAAATATAATAAAAATGTGGCTTTGAATAGCAAAATACCACAGTCTAGTAATTTATATTATTTGTTTTTGCTCTGCCTCTCTCTCTCCTACAAATTATTGTTCCGTGGAGGAATCGAATCGCCTGTGACAAAACACTCAACCACTGTGACAAGCCGCTCATATGGACAGCTGCAGATAATCTTCCTTTTTCCTTCCTTTCTTTTTTAAAAACGTTGCCCCACACTAGGAATTTCTCCTGTATTGTGGGTGCGTTTACAAACATTTAAACTCACATACACAAACAGCCAGACCCGGAACAACTACTTGTAGGTCATACAAATATTTGATCCGTGCGGGAATCGAACCTGCGACACGCAGCGCAGCAGTCTATTGCTTAACCACTGCGCCAACCGTGCCAATGATGCGTTATAACACTTTTTAGTAATCACTTTGATGATGGCACATAAATAAGCTTTAAGAGAGTAAGCTGAGATGGTATAAATAACATTACACGGAAACACTCTCAGATTATATAGGTAGTCTGCCAATACAGCCATAGGTATTCGGCGATAGATTCTGCAGGAGACGTAAATCCAGATGGTCGGTTTAAAAAAAAAAGAGTAAAGAGTTATGTGAAGAAAAGAGATAAAACGAAAATACTTTATCACTTTAGGTGGAAAAGTCAAGTGAAAGATAATGCTATAAGCGTTCAAGTAGAGAATGATGATTTTCTGAGCATAATTTAAAACTCTTTAGATATTACAATAAAAATATCGATTTATGCTCACCTAAAATCACGAAATACGCTGAGCAGGTATCCAAAATAATACCCCATGAGCAATATCCCAGCAGCACCGTGGCGCGGTCGCTATCAATGCAATTTACTATTCCCAAACAGACTGACCAAGTAGTTAATATTGCCGTCATTATCAACATCGCTATGCTGTAAAAATAGTACCATCCTCTTAGCAGCTTTGGATTTTTCTGCAACATCATAAGATTTGTATTAATGATAGTTTTAGACCAATCTAACCAGAATACCGTGTGGTGCCGGACATAAAGAATAGCACCATCCTATTTCTTCTCATGGATGTCATAAAAGGTGACTAAGGCACTTACGAGACTTAACACCGTACTGCGATCACCAACCCCCCCCCCCTTTGGGAGAGGCCAGCAGTGGACGTCTTTCGGCTGAAACGATGAATGATGAACCAGGAAACGTTTATAGTTGAACTAGCTTTTGCCCGCGGCTTCGCTCGCGTTTATTTAGAATTTGACAATCAATTCGGGTTGTACTCTGCTTGTAGTTTAGCGGCAAAAAACTCTTAACACACAACTAAAGTTTCTATAATAATATAATTCAATCATGATTCGAAAACCACGTGGTGCCATCTATTATCATAAGATCGTTATTGTTATTTTTCTCGGAAACAGTACTTTTTTTCAGGATGAAAGGTACCCTATGTCCGTTTCTGTACACCTGACAACATATACGCAAAATTTCAGGATGATCGGATCAGTGGTATAGGCGTGAAAATGTAACAAACAAACTTACTTTCGCATTTATAATATTAGTTACGAAGTTAGGATAATATTAGTTAGGATAGTAGGACGTCTGTGCCAATTTCACCAATGAAACTGAACGCGATCAGCACTTAAACCACGTTTAAGAGCTGTCAGTGTCATTATTTTCTTTGGAATAATGACACTGACAGCTCGTGAACTCGGTTTAGATGTGCTGATCGCGTTCAGTTTCATTGGTGAAATCCGTTAGGTATCGTACTTGGCCGTCGCTTGACATCGGCTTTCCAATAACGACGGCACGGTTGGCGCAGTTAGTTAAGCGATTGACTGCTGCGCTGCGTTTTAATAAAGACTTTAAGACATTAAGATATCATCACCCATAGAATTAACAAATAAGTAAACATAAGGTCGAAAGTTTTATAAGAAGATGGCTGGCGGGACGACTTGGATGTCTTGCTTGGGAATTGGCAAGAAGTAGCGCAGGACCCCGGACCCATGACTGAAAAGAGGGAGGCCTTTGCCCAGCTTTGGCGCAATACAGGCTAGTTATAATAATAAGGTTTCAAGACTCACCGTATGACCTCCGACGATAAACACAATAGTCACCATGAAATCCGTAATGATAGTACAAAGTCCAAAGATCGATATCTAAGCAAAATACAATAAAGCCTTATTAAAAAGTTTTGTTTGTCCACAGTTAATGATCATCAGTATATTAAATAATTTTACCAAATAATATACCCTAAACGGAATGGAAACGACGTCAACAATCTGAAAAAGAAAACACATGAGATATATAGTTAGTATTTCACACACCAGGGGTGTTAAAGAGTAGCCATTTAAAATATTGTTAAAGGCTCGTACAGTAGTAGCACAATTTCTATGTCGGCGCCTGTCGCGCCCGCGATATCGTGTGAGTCTGTAAAGACTCACAAGATAACGCGGGCGAAGCCTTATTATGTAACATAAATAAATTGTTAATTTTTTTTACCGTATATTAAAATGTCAAGTCAAGTAATTTTTTGACAGTTTTAATACGACACATCGACGTAGGGTGTCCATTTGCTTAACAATTACTATCCCTGACTGTACCTCCATCAATATGTTTACATTTGGAAAAACTAGAGCTCATAGCTAAATAACAACTGCGGAGATAATGGTGTCTTGGTATAGGTAGATCTAGTTGAGCTCCTTAAGTCTTGAGTTGAGCTGCACGATTACTGACAAATGCTTGCACTGGTTGGACAGGTCCACTCTTTGTGTGGTTATTTCCTCAAAAGACTATTTCAGACACGGACCTACATGGTCCTCACATGATCTGACCAAGATTATGTCTGGACTTTAAAAGAGACTTTGACCCCTAAGTTTGTTTCGCCATTTCTTCTCAGGGGTACTGATAGGAAATGTCGACTTCATCTAGCTTCTTTTTTTTATTTATAATATGACGTGTAAAAGTGATTCCGACATCTTATTTACAGAAACAATTTAATTTGATTTAATTTCATTTCATTTCGTTTCTAAACTAAGGATCTTGTGTTGACCAGGCAACTAGGCAACAGTAGGCAGGTGACGGTCGCTATAAGTAAACTACTGATATTTCTTTATGTATGCTGTACCGGTACAGCGTCCCATTAATTTGTTGCTGCACCAGACGACGTCATTACGTCAGCGCCGGCTGTCACTGAAAATCAGCGCTGGGGCTCTGTCTTGCAGGGTCACGGCATAATGCTGAGCGATAGCCGTCTTTTTGTGTCATGTTTACCGCAAATAAACGTATTTTCTTTCTTTCTTTCATATAAAGGCGACGATAACTGACTTTTAATGATTTTATACTGAAGATCACGTCTAAATGAGAGAGTATTTTCTCAATAACTTAATATGTGAATATTTTAGATTATGTGTATATTACATAGTGAAATTAATTTGTAAAGTTATGTCTAACGCGGATAAAAAACTGAGAATGGCGTGAAATCTACCAAGTGTATTCTTCTGAAACTTTCACCAATTTAATAATAAGATAATTAGTGATCATTTGGTATACGTGTTTTATTAAAATACCTTTTTTTGTGTATAATAAATTAATAATGCGTCAAATTGGGGACAGCGCTCCTTGATGGGCGAGTCCTATTACTGGCTGAACGTACGACGCGTTGCGTGAGCTCAGTACAGAACACGCAAGCTAACTACTCAAGGTCACTGGCACATATCTCCGTTTTAAAGCCTGATTTAGTGCGTTATTTAACAATAGAAGTTGCACTCTCTAAATAGTGTTTAGGCAATGCAAGTAATTTGTTGCCGCACTAAGAAAACGCACTAAAAACTAACGGTAAATACATACATAATAACATAACATCACGCCTGTATTCCCCGAAGGGTTAGACAGAGGTGTACCTATAGTACACCCCCCATTTCACCAGTTATGTTTAAGTTCCATGTAATACGGAGCGAGCCTGTTACATTAACCGGGCACAAATCCAAACTGGGCTGCTACTGACCAATTCCAGATGGAATAACCCAATAACAGTTCTGCCTGACCTGGGAATCGAACTCAGTTCAAGCGTTTAACAGAGTTCAGAACTCCACGTTTAATGTCACCAACATAAAGTGAACGCAGTTCAAGCTTAAACTAGTCTAAATTTAGAACGCCCGATTTTCGGCGTTCATTTCTCTAAGCGAGTTTATGAGCAGTCAGTGTCATGTTTAGAAAATATTGTTTGTTGTCTTTTATTATTAGATAATATTTGTTTTGTTAGTATTTGGCTAGTTAGAATAAAAAAGTGGGATGAGAATGAGCAGTATCATCAACTCATAACAACAGTTTTTGCTGCTGATCTTTGAAAGCTAAAAGCAAAAAATGATATATTTAGGTCATGTTTTTAGGTATGGAAAAAAAAGGTATGCGAACCTCTCGATCGATGTGTCATGATAAGTGAAACCCCTTTAGGAAACCCCCAAAAAGAGTTATTTTTGCTCTAGCTCGCTTCCTCTACAAGTTATAGTGATTTTTTGAGGTTAAGTCGGCATTGCATGATACTAAATGGATTTAGAATGCATTGTCATCGAGTTGTGAGCCACCCTGAAAGTTTCAGCCGGATAGCTAATCGTGAAGTACTCAAAATTTCAGTTGTAAGATTCCACCCGGAACGACAGACAGACAAACAAGAAAATGACTTAATAAAAACGTGGTAATAAAATTTTAGCACAGTAGGTCGCTATCGCATGTTGCAAATACTAAACGAATTGCGTTCACGTGACAAAATTTACATTCTATGCCATGGAAACTTGGTTTTCGTGAACACGATCAAAATGTAGCTGGTGAAATTGGTTGGACGTAAAAGGAGATCAATATTGACATTTGAACTCGTTTATGCAGAACTTAGTTTTCTTAAACGCGTTTTGTAATACGATCGGTGAAATCGGCCCTAATTGGGACATATCTGGTCAAATGTGGGGGTAATTTTTGTTGGTAATATACCCGGTATTACACTTACCGTCAAAGCTAAGTGTACCCACTTACCCAGAGCAACATTTTCATACAAACGAGGTCATTTCGACGCCTCGATTCTCCGTCAGGTAACGATTCGGATGACATCTGAAGCAGTTCCCTAGAGTTCGGATAGAGGAGGTCTAGAGCGCCTAAGGCACCCACAGACCCAACTGATCAGATAAGCAATTTACACCAGAGAGTTCTGAGTGTTCGGATTTCTATACATTTTGATACTATTTTTGAGGTTTTTTGTTTCATGAACAACTCCGGTATGAAATGTCGGTTTGATCAGTTGGGCGCTGTTCGCGACGAAGCGTCACATATGTAGTTGTATATAGGGAAACTTGAATATTAACTTAAATTCAAATAGAAATAGCCATAGTGTTTGTAAGGAAACCACAGTTTAGCGAGTTTAGTATGTGAAACCGTAAGTACGACTATTTCAACCTCAATTAGGTGGGCTATATAGTTATATGTTATAGTTTTTTTGGTGTATCCGGGTAACCTAGATCAAGACCTAGCCCTGGACCTAACTTTTAGGTATCTAATCAAATAAATAGACCCAGTTAATTGAGCTTGAATGTCGTAAATCATTATTTTTGTAATGTGTAGTTTTTTGAGTTTAACAGGCGACTTTTCAGGGCGCCTCTCGCCCTGAAAAATATACTTGTAACGTTCTAAATATTAGATTGTTGTAGGTCTATATACTGGCCTGAGGTATCTGTAATCAAAATAGAAATCGGTCTAATAGTTTCCGAGAAAAACGATTAGAAAACCAATTAAAACTTTACTGTTCTCACTGAAAAATTCCTTCAGTGAGAACAGACATAGTAGATACAGATACGAGTACCTCAGGTCATGGGGAATTTTACAGGGATTCCAACGATGTATAACATGCCTTATATATATGTTGATATCAGGTGATATTATGTAATCATGTAACATGTACAAAACGCAAATGTTAATAAATTAACGTTGAATCAGGAAGTAATTAGCGGCCCTCGTTACGGTAAAGTAGGCTCGTACTTATTCAAACGTAATAAAAAATTGAAATTCGTAGTCATCGGCAAGGAATATTTTACATTTTTAAATAATTTCAGTGTGTTCCCGAGAGTCCCTAACTCGCTTCCTGAGGGTGCAACCAAACTATGGTGTTTTAATCAGGTAATATAACCCCCAAGGATTCCAGGACCCTTCTCCTTTAGCAATGGTACAGTTGAAAACACAGCAGGTGTACAGTTAAAAACAATATCAGGTGTTGAGAAATAAACTCTTGAAGATAGCAGGCTGCTCGAAGATATCTGGAACTATAGGTGCAGGACGTCAGCGCCGTCTGGACTGGGAGGCCTACACACACACCGGGATAACACCCTGGATAGGCATTACACCCTGCCTACACCTACACCGCGTCCGACGATCACGCCCGTCCGGCACAGGCGCCTTAGGCACTCTAGACTTCCATCCCTATTCTGGAAAGCTGCTATCAGATCTCATCCGAATCGTTACCTGACGGAAAACCGAGGCTTTGAAATTACCTCGTTTGAAAATGTTGCTCTGGGTATTTAGTTTTGACGTTAAGTGTATATAGGTTCACCTCTCCCTTCGGGGAAAACAGGCGTGATGTTATGTTATGTGTGGTGCAGGGTAAATACTTACAATCTTGAAATAACCCCACGCAAGCAAGCCATATCGTAGCGGCAAGCACCAACAACACCTTCTACACGCTACAATTTCAAATTTCATTTTCACTTTTGGTACTTCCAGTTTACAGTTAGATCGGCTATTTGTTAATACTATAGTTAGATATTGAATGTATGCAAAGAAAAAGAAGCACTTGATGAAACCCTGACAAAATTCTAAAGTTATTTTTTACTCGCAATTAAATAACAACAAAATTAAAGATTGACCTCCGGACACAAGTAATGTAGTTAATGATCGTGTAGGTACTGTTCATAATTATGACAATATTGTTGATAATTGTAACAATGTTTATACTAAGATTCCTTTATATCTATACAATTCCGAGATACTAACGCACGGAATGCACGACTTGCACAGTCGATTAAGGCCTGGAACTTCGTCAAATATATTTTAAATTCTATCTTATGGTTACCGATGTTAGTTTATTTTCTAAAACTGCTGTTTTCATCCGTAATTTAAATCGCAAATAAGTCGGTTTACCGCTTATCATTTGGGCAATTAATTAATAATGTTATCATAATATTTTTTTTACTATTCAATATTTGAATCAACCACTTAAATATATTATGTAGGTAAGTACTGCTAATGTAATGAAATCTTGTAATCTTATGAGAAATAAATTTCTTAAACCTTAGTGAACCTCACTTTCAGAATAAAAATAATCCATAGGTCTATTTAAAATTACGACATCTGAAAAAGGATTGGTAATCGCAGTTCGCTGCTGTGGATCCGCTGTATACCTACATCCATCATATTTATATACATTACATCCGCATGTATCACCGAAATTTGAATAAAATGGTAGGTACGAAATCCTTAACATTGTTACATACATAAATTCCTTGATCTGGAAAGAGCTCAGCGATCACTTATCAGGGTGATGTACTTCAAACCATTTAGGTTCCCTACAACAGAGCTATATAAAGTTAGCAACTTGCTCTCAATTAGAAAACTTTATGTTCTAAACGTGTCCTTAACCCTGCATAAGTGTCTTCCTTTTGACTCAGCAACTCAGAGCAGAAGGCGCAGAGACATAGTGGCCCACTCCCCAGGGATTCGAACTGTCTTTGCTAGACGTCAATATGCTACACAATCCACCTACATCTATAATAAATGGAACCGTAAATTAGATATATATCCCCTATTGTTATACGATTGTAAAAAAACAATAATTGAATGGCTGAGATCCCTAACATATGAGGAAACAGAAAACATTCTGACAAGATTAAGCTAAACCAAGAAAAGACAAAAACGGTACACACACACAACCATATACATACACACACACACATATACACACACACCTCATACACCTAGAGCTGCTAAATTAATGTTTTATTTTATTTTTATTTATTTTTTTCTTTAAACTCTATTTACTTGTCATTGTAAAGTAACCACTAAAGGGAAGTGTGAGACAGCTCCGACACAAGTACTTTTGTAACTTACTGGGGCTGCCTCAATTTATGTATGACACAATGTTTAAGTTGAAAAATAAATATTTTTGTATTTTTTGTATACAGGCTGTGTTTAAGACGCAGGTATATGCCAGTGACCTTGAGTTGAGTAACTTGCGTGTTCTGTACTGAGCTCACGCAACGCAATGTACGTTCAGCCAATAATAGGACTCGCCCATCAAGGAGCGCTGTCCCCAATTTGATGCATTAATAATTTATTATAAACAAAACAAAAGGTATTTTAATAAAACGCGTATTCATTTAGATCATTAATTAAATTATCTTTAAATTGGAGAAAATTTCAGAAAAATACGCTTGGTAGATTTTGCGCCATTCTCAGTTTTTTATCTAACGTTAGACATAACTTTACAAATTAATTTCACTATGTAATATACAACTTGTTTTTTTTGATATCCCATAACTCTAGGGTTATATTCTGTAGGTAAAAATAATACTAAAACTCCTAGAATAGGTGGTCCAAAAATGCATCGTTTTGGAGATATCATCAATCATAATTAAATTAGGTCAAAAATTGTCACCAGTATGACGAATCTTTACTTTTGCGAGGTTGCCAAACTTCGCAGTAGTGTAGTAAAATAAATAGTAAAATAAAATATGTAGGTATGTTGGTATCGGGGCTTCCCGGCGGCAGCTAGTGAAGGGAAAGCTACCTTGTCGACGTTGTCATATTTCACGTAAGGGTGTTTTACATTAATAATCGTGACTTTGCCGAATTATTTTGTATGAAAAATGAAAAAAAAAATAACGAAGGATTGGAACATAACTCATATGCCAGTTGATTCTTTGATATGGCCTCAATCATACCCTAGTTATGGAATATCAAAAAAAACACGTTGTATACGTAATCTAAAATATTCACATATTATGTTATTGAGAAAATGCTCTAATATCATATTTTTTTTTTCAAATCAATAACACTACTAATTTAGACGTTATCTTCAGTATAAAATCATTAAAAGTCGGCTATCGTCGCCTTAAGAACAATAAAATTAAATAATCTATAAAGTAGCTGTGAGAAAAAGATTTGATGTTAGACACCTATCCGTGTTTTTTTCAAAGCTGCATTTAAGGATCTACAGGCTGTACTTTTACTGTTACGAGTAGAGAGCTCCTGCGCACACGCGCAGGAGCTCCACGTGCTGATTTGGACTACCAGACGTACTGCAGGATCCGCACTTATTTATTACCCGACTGCGGCGAAGCCAAAAAAGGAGGGTTATGTGTTTGACCTGTATGTTGTTTGTACGTATGTCTGTACCTATGTTCCCTCGTAACTACTAAACGGCTGAACCGATTTTGATGAATGATATGTCGTTAAATTCGTCTTTATTGCGCAAGTGTCATAGGGTATATTAAAATTATTAAAAATCAAAATGGCGGGTTTTTGGCACCAAAAGCAGTCGCCAAAAAATTTCTCCCAAGCCTATCGAGTGGGGTATCAAAGTTAAGGGTTTTGAAAGGTGATTACAAAAATATATACTTATTATATATGTAAAAATAAATTAAATGAGAAATTATAAAAAAATATCCCGAACTTTTGGAGTGAGTGAGTAAGAGGTCGTTATCACCCGATTATAAAAGTGAGTATACAGGATGTTTGGTGCATCGTGTGCCAAATTAAAATGGTCGACTGAAGGGGTCATCCGCTAGCCTTTCAGACCCCTTTACACCCCTCATGCTCTGTGGATTTTTTTTTATCGACTTTTTATTGTTTTCCAAAAAAAAGACCCAAATTTTACATTCAAATACAGATTTAAAAAAAAAATAAGGCGTAGACTCTGAATTTTAATTTTATTTCGATGTGTATTGTTTAAGAATACTTTTAAATACAAAATTAGTGATATTAGTCACCTAGTTTTTTTTTTAATTCACTCGCAAAGGTAAAACCTAAATTAAAGCTGTACATGTTACAGCTATTTATAAGGCTACAAAAAAAAAAACCAAAAGCGACCGGGATCTTCCAACTCCCTCATTAATTCTCCAGTCTATCCTCTTTCTAATGATGTGCCACATGCCATAAAAGTATTTTAACAACTTTGTGAATTCGCTAGAATTGTGAATCAAGTCACATAAAACTACATTCCAAATTCTAATGAAAAAATATTTATTGCGGAACTGTTACTTGAGAAAGAGGTAAAATTGGTTTTCTCACTATTTCACAGTAAAATCTATCTTCTATCTCTTTCTTGCATACCTTAAATCGGTTTGAACAAATCGCGCCGCCCGACCCGCCATTTTTTTAGTCGAGACATGACTGCCTCTGCTACCTAACGTGTGTGCTAGTTCACCATACTCCACGATTCTTTTATTACTTTGTTATCGTTAAGTTTTGCTGGTTCTTGTTACATTTGTTTAATTTTTGTTGTTATTGTTAAACTTTGAGTTTTTTGTTATTGCAATGGCGACATTCTCTAATGAAGAATATGCGGACATCATGATGGCTTACGGAGCCGCTAATGGCGTCGCTCGTGCAGCGCAACGACTTTACCAGGAACGCTTTCCTGGTAGACGATTACCTGGCCGCAGAGTCTTCCAAGACACATACCGACGCATACGCGAGACTGGCAGTGTTACTTTTAATGAACCAAGGGGCCATATTGTGCGACATAATGTTGAAGTTGACGAGAGAATACTGGCACTTTTTGAGGAAGACCCTACAAGAAGCATTAGAAATGTGGCATCACATCTTAATATTTCAATATGGAAAGTGTGGAAAGTACTTCGTCAAAACAAAAAGCATCCATTCCACTACACTCCGGTGCAAGGTACGTAATTTTAAACTAACTTTAAACCCGTGCAAGCTTTGTTTGACCTTGCTTTTGTTTAGCAGGTAATGGGTATGGTATGGCGTCACTTCCAGGTAGTGAATCTATTAGCACGAACAGCGGGTCCTTTCTTGTGCAATTACTTATTGCCCAAGAGAAATTTAAAAGAGTTTTTTGTTTGTTGCAGGTCTTGAGGGTGGCGACTTTGAGAGACGAGTGGCTTTTTGTCGGTTTCTTTTACACACGGATGCGGATGATCCTGATTTTTTAAAAAGAATACTGTGGACGGATGAATCCAAATTTACCAAGGATGGGATCCTCAATTTACACAATTTGCACCACTGGACAACGAAAACGCAAAACCCACGTGTTAAAAGACAGAAATCTTCTCAAAGAAGGTTTAGTGTAAACGTTTGGGCAGGAGTGATTGGGAATCAGGTAATTGGACCGCATTACCTGCCCGATAATCTCAATGGCGAAGACTACCTGGAATTCCTACAAAATGACCTGCCCGAATTAGTGACCGATGTGCCCGTATTTAATGAACGTGTGCCCATTGTATTTCAAAATGACGGCTGTCCCGCGCATTGGCGATTGACTGTGAGGGAATATCTCGACAATGTGTTCCCCAATGCATGGAATGGACGCGATGGCCCTATTCCATGGCCACCACGTTCCCCAGATCTAACTCCGTTAGACTTTTATGTCTGGGGACGTGCCAAAGAGTTGGTATATGCCACGGAGGTTCCAACTAGGGAGGTATTAGTCCAACGCATAGAAGCGGCATTCAATACTATTAAGGAGGAAATACGACTTCGTACAACAACTGTTGAAATACGAAACAGGTGTCGGGCCTGCATTCGCAACAGAGGCCAACAATTTGAGCAAGATTTGTAACAATTATTAAATAAATGTTAAAAATGCAATTTTGTTTTTTTATTTCAAGTAAATCCCACCAAAGATACAGATATGAGACACGAATTTACCTAACCATAAGAATGAGATAGCAGATTTATAGGTTTGACAGGTATCATTTAAGAGATTTTTTTTTAAATCATAATTTTGAATATTAGCCTTAGGTGACTCGATTCACAATTCTAGCGAATTCACAAAGTTGTTAAAATACTTTTATGGCATGTGGCACATTATTAGAAAGAGGATAGACTGGAGAATTAATGAGGGAGTTGGAAGATCCCGGTCGCTTTTGATTTTTTTTTTGTAGCCTTATAAACAGCTGTAACATGTACAGCTTCAATTTAAGTTTTACCTTTGCGAGTGAATTAAAAAAGAATTAGGTGATTAATATCACTAATTTTGTATTTAAAAGTATTCTTAAACAATACACATCGAAATAAAAATAAAATTCAGGGTCTACGCCTTATATTTTTTTTAAAATCTGTATTTGAATGTAAAATTTGGGTCTTTTTTTTGGAAAACAATAAAAAGTCGATAAATAAAAATCCACAGAGCATGAGGGGTGTTAAAGGGTCTAAAAGGCTAGCGGATGACTCCTTCAGTCGACCATTTCAATTTGGCACACGATGCACCAAACACCCAGTATAACCTAATTTACCGTCTTAAAATTCTAACTAAAAAGTATAAAGTAAAAAAAGTTAATTTAAAAAATCATAAACCTATCTGCATAAAAAGTGAACTAAAAAAAAGATGGAAACAAGATTTATATAAATTAATAAGTACTATAAACAATCTCATGCAGTCGGAGGCATCTTCTTAACAAAAACCTATTACTTATTAATTTATATAAATCTTGTTTCCATCTTTTTTAAGTTCACTGTTTACGCAGTCTGGTTTTTTATTTTTTAAATTAACTTTTTTTTACTACACTTACATTTATTTTTACTGTAACATCACCAATATTCAATAATTTTTTTTACTTTCATGTAGTCTATTCTTTGTAAGTCTCCTGCTGCTTTAAATGTAATAGTTTGATCCACAATTTATTGTTAGATCATAATTATTTAAAAAAATATTCTCGTTTGATAAATTTATATTAAAATAACTTAACATGACTTTGCAAAACCAAGCATATCATACATATCATTTATGTGTATTATCACTTTTTTAACAAACATTTAAAATTATACAATTTGTTTTCTTACATGATAAGTGTCAATTAACATATTTGTATCAAAATAATCTATACTTATAATAAAATCGTAGCGAAGTCAAAAATTTACATTGAATATTTTTGAGAAAAAATAATTGCTACGAGGTCTGGCATCGATTCCAATGCCGAAAATATAATTTTTAGAATTTTTGTCTGTTTGTCTGTATGTATGTTAGAGCATCACGCAAATTCTACTGGATAGATTCTGTTCAAATTTTGCATACATATTCCATAGAAGCCTGGTTAATTGATAGGCTATATATTATCACGCTATTTGCCATGGGGGATCAGCAATATAGCATTATGTTTGTATTCCTCTATGAATGCATGTTAGAGCATCACGCAAATTCTACTGGATAGATTCTGTTCAAATTTTGCATACATATTCCATAGAAGCCTGGTCAGTCGGTAGGCTACATTATTATCGCGCTATTTGTTAAGGGACATGAGCAATATTGCATTATGTTTGTATACCTCTATAGTTTCAAGTAAATTGTAAAAAGACGAGCCAACTGGTTAGAACATTTATAAATTTTATCATCACGCTATAGATTTATGGGGCTAAGCTGTCAATCGTCATGACTAAACAGAGTGGATTATTGTGATGGGGTAGTAAATTTATCTTAACCGTAGTAGCTACGTGAAATCGGTCTTGGAGACTATCTATAAGATTCCTATGAGAATCAAAAACTCTATTAGAAGAAACTGAGTCTTGAGTACTAAATAAGTCAGAAATCGCAAAAATCTTTGCCCATACATATCGTGGGAATGAGATTCAAACTTACTTTTTTGGGTTCCGTACCTACGTCAAAAGGAAAAAACGGAACCCTTATAGGATGACTTCGTTGTCCGCCCGTCCGTCCGTCCGTCTGTCTGTCTGTCACGTGAATGCATGGAGGTATAAAGTTGAAATTCATTTCAAATACCTGTTGTACGGTTTCCTGGAGCTCAAAAAAACAAACTTCTAAGAAAACACATAAAAAAACAGCCAAGTGCGAGTCGGACTCACGCACGAAGGGTTTCGTACCATTATCTATAAAAAAACATGTTTATTGTATGAGAGCCCCCCTTAAATATTTGTTTTATTTTTATTTAATTATTTATTTTTGAATTCAATATATATTTACATATTCTGTGCGTATTTCAAGCGTCTACCTGTTGCCGTTATCAATATAGAGCAAAAAAATCACGTTTGTTGTATGGGAGCCCCCTTAAATATTTATTTTATTCTATTTTTTTGTATTTTTTATTATAGCGGCAACAAAAATAGATCATCTGTGAAAATTTTAACTGTCTAGCTCTCACGGTTCATGAGATACAGCCTGGTGATAGACGGACAGACAGACAAACAGATGGCGGAGCCTTAGTAATAGGGTTCCTGTTTTACCCTTTGGGTACGGAACCCTAAAAATACGGCCATCTACGCGACATATTTTGATACTCGCAAACTCATCAAAACCTATAGGGTACTTCCCGTTGACCTAGAATCATAAACAAAACAAAGTCTTACAGCACAAGTAAAGAAAAAAGTTCGAAAATCGTTAATTTGTAGTATTATCACATCATAATTTCAGCCGAAAAACATCCACTGTTGGACATTAGCCTTCCCCAAGCATCGCCACGTCGACCAGTTCTGTACTTCCCGAATCCAGCGGATTCCTGCGGCCTTCACAAAGTCATCGGTTCACCTTGTAAGCGGCCTTCCGGGTACGCGGTCGCCACTCCAGAAACTTTCAGCCCTATCGGCCATGTGTTCTGCATAATCTACTGTTATATTATTTTAGTGATTATTGTTCCTCAGGAATAATCTGTAAGAATGCATCAGTCAGAGTATCAGTTTTGTGACATTAGGTAGTATAAGCAGGAACGCAGGCGTTGATTAATTCACTAAAAACGAAGTACTTCGAAAGCAATGGGAATTTACTACTGACGTCTGCGGAGTCGATCTCAGGAGTAACTACTTCTCAAACGGACAACTATACGTCGCTTGCTCACGCGTCACCAGTCCTGAGTCTCTGTATATTTTGGCTGTTGAGACCATAATTACAAACGTAGTATACAGGGAAGTTTTATAAAGAGTAAATGCGGGAAATAAAGTGAATTATGTTCTACATGCGATTGTGACGAACCAGTCGATGCCCAAAAAGGCTAGACTGGCTGTTCACAATGGTGTGCTGGTACCCACGCTTATGCATGGAAGTGAATGTTGGGTGTGGCAAAAGAAGCATGAAAGTAGAATCAAAGCCGTGGAAATGTGTTCCTTGCAAGGCATGTGTGACGTGACTATGAATGATAAGCTGAAAAAATATGTGATAAGGCAACGGTGTGGTTTAAAAGAAGATGTAGAAGCATTTTAAAAGATTATGCTTAGATGGGTTTGTCATATTGAAAGGATTAATGAAAGGCGACTAACAAAAGGAATTTATAAGGCAGATGTGAGTGGAAACGCCCTAGAAGGACATATAGTGACCTAATTGGTGATGTTCTTCAGAAAGGTCAAGTGCGTAGTACTCTGAACATGCGTGCGTATATGACCAGATGTATGAACGTAAACGAAGCAAAAAGAGTATGTAAGTAACGTAGCGGGTGGCGTTCTATAGTTTCTGCTTACCATCATGGGAAGAAAGCGTGAGTTTTTGTATGTATTTATGTTTTATAAAACTAACATAGCATCACATCTAAATTCCCCGAAGAGTTAGGCAGAGGAGTACCTACCTATAGTAAACCCACATTAAATTTCGCCATTTATGTTTAGGTCCCATGTAAAAGGGGGCGAGCCAATTGCCACTAACCGGGCACAAATTGAGTCTTCGGACTGTACATGAGAAATTCCAGATAGTAAACCCAATAACACTTTGCCTGACCCGAAAATCGAACCCAGGACCTCATACCCAAAAGAAGCGCTTGCGACCAATTGACCAACGAGGCAGTTTTCTATAAAAATGTAGCTGTTATTAGTATATTGTGGTGTCTTACGAATTCCACGCGAACGAAGTCGCGGGCAGAAGCTAGTTTTTTTTTATAAACCAGCTTCTACAAACTATAATGTCAGAATTTATCCATGTGTATCCAATTAGTTTAAATCTTACGCGACGAAGCACTGTTGTACAATATTGGTCGAGTCGCTGGTCTTTGGTCACTGCTAGGCTCTTGATTGGTTGAATCATTTGGATGTGATTTGGAAGCTGGTTGCAACTTGTAACGTGTAATTGCAATAAAACCCCGAAATAGCATATTAAGGAAATGGCAAAAAAGTGAAGGGTTGATGTTTGTTCAAATATTGATAAACTAGTGAATCATTTTGTTTCAACTTATTTTTTCCTGTTTGGTATATATAACATCGTCATATATATAAGTAACACTAACTCAAAACCTATACAACCTGTTTTTTTTTTATATCCCATAACTCTAGGGTTATATTCTGTAGGTAAAAATAATACTAAAACTCCTAGAATAGGTGGTCCAAAAATGCATCGTTTCGGAGATATCATCAATCATAATTAAATTAGGTCAAAAATTGTCACCAGTATGACGAATCTTTACTTTTGCGAGGTTGCCAAACTTCGCAGTAGTATAGTAAAATAAATAGTAAAATAAAATATGTAGGTATGTTGGTATCGGGGCTTCCCGGCGGCAGCTAGTGAAGGGAAAGCTACCTTGTCGACATGTAATATTTCACGTAAGGGTGTTTTACATTAATAATCGTGACTTTGCCGAATTATTTTGTATGAAAAATGAAAAAAAAAAATAACGAAGGATTGGAACTTAACTCATATGCCAGTTGATTCTTTGATATGGCCTCAATCATACCCTAGAGTTATGGGATATAAAAAAAAAATACGTTGTATAGCATGTTTTAATTTAAAAAAAAATGTGAAGTTTAAACTTTAATACAGTAGAGATATAAATATCATCCATTCGTTTTATTATACTTAATTATACTTATTCGGATTTCTAGCATTTAAAAAAAGTTTCAAATGCCCGTAGTGTTTAATCAGATTTTTGAACTTACTCGTATCATCTATCTGCCAGACTCCACAGATATTTAAATCAGCCACTTGAAGAACTTCATCATACATAACTGTTCCAGTAAGTGAAACATACCTATATATTCTCTTTCAATAGTTTTAGGTGGAATGTACGGAACACAACACAACAACAGTATAAACTTCAACGGATTTGAATGTTTGGACCTGAATGTCTCAAAAAAGTGGATTTTTTTTTTTTTTTCAAAAATCCATATTGGCCAGCTATATAATACATTGCCTATAAAGGCGCTGACAAGAGGCAAATGATAAAAGTAGGCTTGTCTTAAAACAAAAAAATTGCCAAATCTATATATTATTATGTAGTTTGTGGTAACGGAAAGATATATATTATTATTCTTGAACATTTTTGTCAGAACTTGGTTGTTACCAAAACACGTTTAGAAAAAAAATCTCGATACAAATGAACGGTATCCTAACCCTTTAGTTGAGTTTCAATCCAAAATATCTGTATTAAATATCCTCGTACGGTTGGTATTTAATTAATAACAAGAACGTCTTATTTGTATGCTGAACTTGATTGTTTTTTATTTTAGATTACTCAACTCATTTTTGATTATACAAATAATTGCTTCATATTTTGCAATAAATTACAAGCGTTGTGTCATTGCGCTTCTCTTTCTTTTGTACGCAGTCTGACAGTGACAGCGGTTTACCTGTTGTCAGCGTCTTAAGGATTTTCACTTCGTTTGAAACTACACTACTCTATCTCTAACCGTTGGCATAGCTGCTATTTCCTTTTTCAAAACCTCAGCCTGTATAATAAAATGATCCTTTGCTTATCTTTTTGTTGAATACGTCATGATTTACAGTACAGTTGTACTGGTCAGTTGACTAACATCGGAACAAGTTGTATCGAAAATTTTAATATTTTGTTAATAATTCAGTTGTGAAAAGTGCATTATTAAGAAGAAATTGTGAGCTGTTCTAAAATTAATTACCTACCCAATTCTTTCTTGGAGCATATACCATCATGCCTTATAAACTGCAAGAGATCAAAAGAAGTTGCTTCCGCTCTCCGTTACGAATTGGTTTGATTGTATGGGTATGGGAATATATACCAGAATACTTACCAGGATGACACACCCTGGTAAGTATTCTGGTAACCCATATTTTAATTTAAACATCATCATATTCCTGCCTTGTTCCATTTTACTTGGGTCCGGCGTAACTCGTTTTCTTCTTTCCTTCTTGCCTACCAACCGTACTACTTAATAATAAGTATTTCACTGTTGCGATTCGATTAGACACTTTAATATGGTTGCTAAGCAATTTATGCTCGTTACAATGATTATGGTGAAGTCACCATCAGTTCCAGTTCTCCTGGTTCTTACCAGGAGAACTCCTCAACTATTAACGCCCCTGCATCGGGAAAAGCAATATTTTGTAAAAGGTGGTGAGCAGTTTATATTAGGCTATTGTAACAGATAGATTGCAAACTGACCCACTAAAAAGTGATAAATAAAAAAACTTAATAGGTACAATAAAAAACAACCGACTTAAAAAAAAAACACTACCTTAATTTTGAAAGTCGGTGGCAAAAAACTAAAATAGATCCAAAGACACCGACTTCCGAAATTAAAGTTATTTTTAACTCTGTAGTGTTTTTTTTTTGAACGTCGGTTGTTTTTACGGAGACGGCGACGCCATGCCGCCCCATTATGTGTATTAACCGCCTCATTTTTCATTTTTCTTTTCAGGTCATAAACGTATTATGTATGTATTGGCGAATAGAGAGAGTAAATAGCATTTTAGTTAAAGGCGAAAATGACATCAGCATACATTACGAAAGAGTAAATTTATCTGTGATGATAATAGATGTGGTCCTCAACGTCATTTTTATCTTAGCAGTTCATATCGTAAGTATCTATCATAGGCGATTGCCTTTTTGTGTAACCAAATATGGTCAGTAACTATTAAGTATGTCCCAAATCCTACCTAATCGAATCTGATTTTACCACACTTCGAGAGCGGTGGTAGCCCAGTGGCATCAGCCCCGACAGTACGTACATAGGTCATGTGTTCGAACCCAGGCAAGCAGTTTACTTTATATACAATATTAGTTTTAGTTTATGCAAAACCCGAAACATGTGTCTAGTACTTTATGTATTGAATCTATGTAGAAAATTTCAAAACTGTATCATGAAAAATCACAAAGTTATAAGGTTTTTAAGTTACCGGATTGTCCGTACAAAAACACAGTAACGGCGCCCAAGGTCGTCTTACGCTCATTGATAATAATTTGGCAGTAGGTACCTAACCGTACAGCGATTGTATTGTAAGTAATTAAATGGTGATAACATTTTCCATCACACTTAAATATTTTTGGGACAAAATATAACATGGTGTAAAAATTATTGAAATCTCAGTTCCTTATTCTGAACAAATTATATTCAGGTTTCGCATATACTAAAAATAATGTTATTTATAATATAACACTTGTGCAAAATTTCATGCTTCTAGATCCTGCCGGTTAGATAGTGCCCTGTCTGTCAGTCAATTTAAGATTTTCAGATAGATCTCTTGTACGTTTCAGAAATACATGATGCTGTTGAAGATATCCTTGATCGGGAACGTAGCCTCCGTGTTGGTATTTACACTGTACTCTCTGTTTATGTTTTGTTACTATTCGTACTCGTTGTACGCTCAGTACCAGGTCTCGGTGAAGTGGGTGTATATCAAGCCCCTACTCAGGAACCTAGGGGTGGTAGCATCAGGAGCCAGTATTGAAATCTGTAAGTTGTTTTAACATATATTATCTATTGTGTAACCCCTCTTCTAATCAAAAGTCGTCATGCAAGGGAATCGCGTTTCTACGTCAAAATTCTTACAAACGATCGCGTCGTTTGTATGATTTTTTATATACAAACGCGACTTTATTAATTGTACATTTCTTTCAAAATCTGTGAATGCAGATTATTATTATTATTATTACAATCCATCAAAAAGTTAAGGAAATGGCAGTTTCCTAAGATTGTTTTAATTTAGAAGACTGATTTTAATGCCAATAAGCGCATTTTTCTTACTTTCTTTATTTCTTGTTGTTCATGTTTTAAAAACTAGATGAGGTCGGCGAAAGGCCGAAACAAACAAACACAGAAGTCACAGTCTCTTTTATTTTAAAGTCCAGACATAATCTTGGTCAGATCATGTTGTGAAGATGTTGAAGTTCTTTCCTCATAAGACTATTTCAGACACCAATCTGAGGAAAAAACCATACAGATTTGAGTGGACCTGTCCAGTCAGTGCACGCATTTGTCAGTTATCTTATAGCTCAACTCAGAACTAAAGGAGCTCAATGACCCGACGACCGACCAAAGGAAAGACATTTGGGTAGGCCGCGTCAAGTACTCAAACTGCCAGATTATCATTAAATCTAACTGAAAAAAAGAAAATATTACCCACATAGCCCTCACGAAAAAAAAATCTGCTATTGCCTACATTTATATTCACATAACATAAATGTAGGCAACAACAGATTTTTTTTTCACGATTTCGTAAAAGTTGTTCATACTGATGAGTATAAAGACCCCTTAAGACGTTGTGCGTTAATTCTGGGACATGTTGTACAGCCTGAATGTCGGCTGCATTTCGCCACAGCAAAATGCCACTATACTGACGTATGACATTACACTATGGAAATAACAAAAATATATTAATCGAGCTGTTTCTACATCTCAGTCAAATGACGGATTTCATAGACCGCGTAGGCTAGCTTACTTGTTTCGACAATTAGGTTATATGTGCGACCCGGTGTAGCTTCGAGTGCAAAGTAATAACTAAGAACACAGTGATGTCCACAAGATCCAATTCTACCCCATTTACTAGTACATTGGTTTTCACCTGCTTAACGTTAGGTGTCAGATATCTAATACATTTAGTATTTTTCTCGTTTAAAAGTAAATTATCAACACTAAACCAATGCACTATTTTAGAGAGAGCTTTATTTACATCCTCAGTAATGATGTAACTGAGTAGTCTTTTAAGCTTAAATAAAAGTAATCTGTCATCTGCAAATAATTCTATTTCATGATTGCTTTTACAAAGCAAGGTAGGTCATATATACGAGAAATAAAAAAAAATGGTCAAGTGCGAGTCGGACTCGCGCACGAAGGGTTCCGTACCATTATCTATAAAAAATGGCAAAAAAACACGTTTGTTGTATGAGAGCCCCCCTTAAATATTTGTTTTATTTTAATTTAATTATTTATTTTTAAAGTCAATATATATCTACATATTCTGTGAATATTTCAAGCGTCTACCTGTTGCCGTTATCAATATAGAGCAAAAACAAGCAAAAAAAAAAAAAACACGTGTGTTGTATGGGAGCCCCCTTAAATATTTATTTTATGCTATTTTTTATTTGTTGTTATAGCGGCAACAGAAATACATCATCTGTGAAAATTTCAACTGTCTTGCTATCACGGTTCATGAGATACAGCCTGGTGACAGACGGACAGACGGACAGACAGACAGACAGACGGCGGAGCCTTAGTAATAGGGTTCCCGTTTTACCCTTTGGGTACGGAACCCTAAAAAGGGCCAAGAATTGAGCCCTGCGGAACTCCCAAAGTGACAAGATAACTTGTGGATCACTTGCCCTAGAATTTTGATTCTACTATTAAATATCAGTTGCCCATTCACTGAAGGTTGCAGAATCATTAACTGAGATCTGAAATATGAACATGACATTAATAATTCACTAATATCTATTATAAATTGGTTAAATTCTAATAATTTAATGATTAATTTAAAAAAGACTAACGTAATGCACTTTAAACAACGGACACAAACAATTAACAATCTTAATATTCAATTTGATAAATATCCATGAAGCTGACACAATAAAATTTCTGGGACTAATAATAGATTCTAGATTGAATTCGAAACCTCAAATAGAGGCACTTAGTAAAAAATTGAGTAGTGCAGCCTACGCTCTGAAACAGCTTGCTGTGGTTGTCAATACAGATGCGCTAATTATTATTACTGCTTACTATGGTTTAGCCGAATCAATTCTTAGATATGGAGTCATCTTTTGGGGGAATAGCACGGACAACGAAATAGCGTTTCGGGCACAGAAAAGGTGCATTCGATCGATGTTTAGACTGCAAACAACGGACAGCTGTAAATCTCATTTTATAGAATGTAAGATATTGACATTGCCCTCGTTATATATCCTGGAAACAGTACTCGTAATGTTCATTAAATCAAATAGTCATTTATTTCAGCTTTTGTCTGATGCTGTCCCTAGAAATAGACGTGATAACTTCAAACTTTGTGGTCAAGGCGCTAAAACCGCTCTTATGCGTAAGAGCATCTTTTGCATGGGTCCGGCCATCTTTAATAAATTGCCTAAATCATGGAAAACATTAAATATATCTGCTCTTAAAAGTAAATTGAAGAGTTTACTAACTGAAAAAGCATATTACAGTATAGCAGAGTTTATAAAAGAGGACAATTTTTCTTCGATTTTGAGGTGACGATGTTGTATTTTATTGACATGTTATTGTAATCTATTGTATTTTTGTGAAATAATTGTAGTTTGTAATTTTGTATGATAGTAATTAATATTTTTTTATTGACTAATTTATTTAATGACTACTTTGACATTTAATTTTATCTAAAAAATATGCTTGCTGAATTGTAATGATATTTAATCTTTAATTAATAATGATGATTTTATAATTTCTATAATTTAATTTTGATGCGGTTTGTGCACCATCTCTTCCTACCAATTTGTACGCCACGATATGCGGCTGAACATGTTAGAACTTTCTGTATTTCATATTATCTTGCATGCAATGTATATGTTACCGGCCAAACCCGATTTCAGGACAAACTAGTTTAGCCTAGGCTAAACTAGTTCTTCCTATACGCGATAGGATTAACTAGTATAGCCTAGGCTAAACTAGTTTGTCCTAAGCCCGATAGGATAAACCAGTTTAGCCTAGGTCGAATCGGTTTATCCTAGTTAGAATTTACATGCTTTAGGATAAACTGGTACGTTCTAATCTGAAATCAGATTGAGCGTGCTGCGGGAGCGGCGTGACCGAAACGAATCGCAGCAAAACCGACTCCACGTAGTCTTGTCTGCCCTACCCCTAGAGTATTATTTAAAATCGCGTAGGCGCGTAGGGGCAAGGCGGCCCGCGAGCTGAGGAGCAGGTGGTTTCAACGCTTCCCGTGAAACACATCTGTGACGATAAGCTCGCATGGGACCGCTGGAGCCCTGCAGCGCCGGAGTCGTGACAGAAAACATGCCTGCTGCATGCTTGCTTGCACGTTTATCATATTAGACTAAATAGGTTTTATGTCCGATTCGACCTAGGCTAAACTGGTTTATCCTATTGGGCTTAGGACAAACTAGTTTAGCCTAGGCTATACTAGTTAATCCTATCGCGTATAGGAAGAACTAGTTTAGCCTAGGCTAAACTAGTTTGTCCTGAAATCGGGTTTGGCCGGTAACATATATATCATGTACACCATGTTTAAACAAATAAAAATTTACTTTACTTTACTGCTTGGCTATAAATGTTGAGTTAAATTATGTACACATAGCAAAACATTTATTATACAGTTAATTAGGAGCTACAACGGTAATCCTTACTACCCCGTCTCAACTTTATACTCATTTCTTATTAGTAGATTTAAAATAAATCCATATCCGCATCCCATATTTAAGCAAAGTCTGAAGTAAATTGTATCTTTGGTTTCAGTAATATCTTATGCCATGTTGCTATTATGCAACGAGATTAAAGAACTGGAGACAAATAACTATCTGTTCAGATTTGTGAACACAGCGGCTGAAGCTAAATGTGTGATGGAATGTGATGAACGAAATAAAACAGTGAATGAGGAAAAGGAAGAGGAAGATATATTTGAAAAGGGAGAGAAAAATACATTTGAAAAGGGAGAGGAAGATACATTTGAAAAGGAGTCTGTCAATATAGAAGAAAATTTGGAAGCAATCAGCAAAAAAGGAACATGTGATTATCCGTTGAACAATATAGTTGAAACAAAATGTACTATAGAATGTTAAATAATCTGATTGTTTCAACATTTCTATGTATTAAGATTACAACACGTATTAAATCATTCTTATTTATATTACAGTAATGATAAAAAAAATAAAAATTTCTAAAATTCACAATATAAAAATCTGGAAGTTTTACTAAATTATTTAATACTAGCTTCTGCCCGCGACTTCGTTCGCGTGGCAGTCGTAACACACCACAATATAATAAACAGCCACATTTTTATGCAAAACTGCCTCGTTTGTCTAGTGGTCGCAAGCGGGTTAGATTCCCGGGTCAGGTAAAGTTTTATTGGGTTTTCCATCTGGAATTTCTTAGTTACAGTCCGAAGTCTGGATTTGTGCCCGGTTAATGGTAATAGGCTCGCCCCCTATTACATGGAACCTAAACATAACTGGCGAAATTTAATGTGGGTGTACTATAGGTAGGTAGGCCTATCCCTTCGGGGAATACAGACGTGATGCTATGTTATTTTTATAAAACATACACATATGCTTGCGAAAAAAAACACAATTATGAAGAAACATGACATACAAACTCAATTAAATAGGTCTTTCCAAGGGGTCTCGGTCTAGGTTACGTGGACGCACTAAAAAAACTATAAATTACGGCTATATAGCCCACTTAATCGTGGTTTGTAAGGGTCATGCTTACGGTTTTATGTACTAAACACTTTTCAGTATTGTTTTTAGGGTTCCGTACCTCAAAAGGAAAAAAATGGAACTCTTTTATGATCTCTTCGTTGTCCATCTGTCTGTCTGTCTGTCAAGTCCCTTTTTCTCAAGAACGCGTGGAGGTATCAAGTTGAAATTAATATCAAATACGTAAGTCGAAGCTCTAAAAAATCAAGCTTCTAAGTCAACGTAATAAAAAAAATCGGCGATTTATGCGACATAATATTTAGATATGATTTGATACTCTCTTTACGAGTTTTCCCTAAATTGTTAAATCATATTTGTGTAAGAGCACAATTTTTTAAATAAATAAAATTTGAAAAAAAAATTAAAATTTGATACTCGCAAATAAATCAAAACCTATAAGGTACTTCCCGTTGACCTGTAATCAAGTAATTTGGCAAGAAGCACGGTCTTACAGCACAAGTAAAGGAAAAAGTCCGAAAATCGATAATTTGCGATTACAATCTTACATTTTCTGTTGAAAAATTGACCGTGGCTTATATCGATGTATGGGGGAATATGTTTATAAACTACGACGTTATGTTTGTTTTCAACTACGGAACTCTTCATTGTGCGACACGCACTTGACCGGTTTTTTTTATGTTTAACTAGCACTGATATCACTTTGAAAATATTGTAAAAGCCAATTTTTTTTAAAAAGAGTAACCGTGGAGTTTCTTGCCGGCTCTTCTCCATAGGAAACGACCAATTGGAACCGTGCACCTAGCTTCTGACGTTTCATAAGTGCCCATGTAGGCTTATGTGAATTAAAAATATTTTTGATTTTGATTTGAATTTAAGTTAGGTATTATCAAAAACACTATTTGGTGACATATCGTCGCGAACAAAATATTTTTTGTTTACAATTTTAGTTATGGTAATTTTAGCAATGTGTTCCTGTTTTTAACCGACTTCCAAAAAGAAGGAGGTTATAATTATGTTCATTTGTATGGTTTTTTATATATTTTTTTTATTTGTGTTCGCCGTTTCCTCCGCCAATTGTGGACCGATTTTAAAAAATCGTTTGTTTTTGAAAGGGTATGCTCTCGAGGTGGTCCCATCCCATTGTCACCAAGTCAGAATCTGATGAGGGGATCCCATGGACATCGAGGGTAATCCTCAAATTTTATAGGCACACCTTTAGCGATTTGGATATTTTTTATAGTAAAAGCACCATTTGGTGAAGTAGAACTGATGATGAAGACCACAGATGGCCACTGGGTTGCGATTCGATTGGGCATTTTAATATGGTTGCTATGCAATTTATGCTCGACATAATGCATAATTGGTGAATTCACCATCAGTTCCAGTTCTCCTGATTTTTACTAGGAGAACTTCAGGTTCTTACAAGGAAAACTCCAAAAGGTGATGAGAAGTTGACTTAAGGCGAAACTTAGATAAAAAAACCGGTCAAGAGCGACTCGGACTCGCGTAACGAAGGTTCCGTACGTATATATGATGTTGATGATTTCTGAAAAACTGTGCTATTTAGAGACATCATTTTATTTTTCCTGTAATCTTTACATAAACTTCTATCACATAGAATAATTTCAGATTTTTATCTATGCAAACTTCGGAGATAAGAGGGCGGGAACGGTATTTTTTTACATTTTTCATCAAAAGTCGGAAACTGCTAGCCTAGAAAGCTGCCTAAAAAAATGTTTGAGAATGTACAAACAGCGTTATTTCATATACGATTACCCACATGCCCTAGTAGCCCCACTTCAAATTTTTAAGATCCCCTTTCAGTCCCTTTTGCAAAAAATGTATATTTTTTTAAATTTCTTTCTTGTTTGCAAAATAATTGGGCAAACGTCATCTAAAACTATTCTAAATTTCAAGTTGATAGCATTAGTAGTTATTGAGTTATCTAGGTGTGACAGACAGACAGACAGACAGACATAGTCCCACCATAAGGATTCCTTTTTACCATTTTGGTACGGAACCCTAAAAACAAACTGATTGAAAAAAAATGAAAAATTAAAATCTTTTTACAAAAAAACACTACAAAGTGAAAAAGAAACTTTAATTTTGGAAGTCAACATTTCGAAAGTAAATCTACAATACAGACCCAAAGACACCGTCTTCCGAAATTAAAGTCAAATAGTGTTTTTTAGTAAGTAAAAAAAAGTTTTTGTCAATTAGAGTTTAACTTTTTTCAGTTTAACTTCGTCATGGAGATATATTTTTATGCTCTACATAGAACCATGTGTGTGTTGTCTCTCCTGCTCCCTTTAATCCATCCAAAGGTTGTCTGTAAAAGATCGCTTTTAGCGATAAGACCGCCCATTGTGTCACCCTATGTAAAATGTAAACATTTATAACTGTAACTTTTATGGTGTACATAATAAAGAGTATTCTATTCTATTCTATTCCATGATGTGTGAATCACGAGGCTACCAAAGTTTGTTTATTTCATTTTAAATTTAATATCATAGTTTATTTAATATGGGAAGGTACCTAATGCTATTTTAGGGTAGGTGAGTTTGTGTGTTTCGGACAGGAACTATCGCGGGCACCCAAATCAGACCACTTTCAAAACAAAATCTCTGCTCACGATGACCACATTTAATTTTGTTTACCGCCCTTTTTTGCGTCGACCAATAAAACAAAAATACATAGGAATATTTTATTTATATAAATTTCTCAGGCTCTGTTACAATGATCACAATGTCTGACCATCCTTTTTCGACCAACAGGAATAGCAGCCGAGCGCTGCAAGCAGGAATAGTCCTTACGGTGGCGGTGGTCCGATTTGGATGCCCACGATAGTAGGTGTGGCTAGACAGTATTATGAGAACACAACTATAGGGCTTCATCTGCGGGACTAGTTAATTAAATCACTCTACAAACTTTTTGCGAGACACGCCCATTCCATAAACAGCAAAGCCTATTTATATTCGTAGTCATGTTTTAGGCCGACCTTGACCAACCTCATTTGAACCAAATAGTTCGATCATGTTTGAATAAGGATGAACGAGGAATGCGTCGAGCCACGGTCGTTTTCAAAAAACAATTAAGAATAAAGTAGGCTTGCAGAAAAAATATCGATGTATCGATATATCGATATTTTTTGGCGATATCTATTATTTCGATACATCGATATATTGATATAAAATATCAAGTATCGAAAATGTATCAAATACGATATATTTCCAACAGCAACACCGTTGGCCCCACTGACTAAAACCGCTAGAATTCAGAGCCGTAAAAATGTAAACTTATTTTTATCAATGTTTTGTTAGTTTAAGATTTTACATAAGAAATGATGATTCTAGTTTGGTATTTCTATGAATAAAAAACAAACAATACAATTTCATATACCTAGTACCATATACTTTTTAGAAAATTTCACCGATATAACGATACTTTTTTTTTCGATATATCG
The DNA here is from genome assembly GCA_948098905.1 of Tiliacea aurago. Lineage (NCBI taxonomy): Eukaryota > Metazoa > Arthropoda > Insecta > Lepidoptera > Noctuidae > Tiliacea > Tiliacea aurago. The sequence goes on from OX402591.1 coordinate 22,352,526, forward strand.
AAATCGATATCAATATTTTTTTAAATATCGATACGATATATATCGATACTTTTTGGCACTTCTTGCATCCCTAGAATAAAGGGAGAAAATGTAGTTTCGTTTCCCGACGTCCTATATTCCAGAGTGTAGTTCTTGCCTTTCATTTGTTTTTACACCTAATGGTGGACTACGAAGTGAATATACCAGTGGATAATCGAAAAACAGTTATTTAACTGTTTTTCACAAATGTTTATAGGAGCGCTACCAAATAAAACATCTCTTGTAAATATGTCATTCATACCGCCATGTCGGCGCCGGGCGCCACGCCACGGCCGCCAGTTCGCCACACGCCAGTAGGAAACTAGCCTTGACACAGAGTGCACATCGCTCGCGCCTATTTCGTTTACATTCGACACTTTGTTTCGTACGACTAATATAGTTCTTAGGTATTCGCGTATAATTAGTGTTAGTAACAGTGATTCGCTTTTTTTTACTCCTCTATTGCCCATCGTCTTACTTTTCGAAATATCTTTATCGTATCTATTAATTCTATGATAGCTATGAATAAATTTTCTATATCGAAAGCGTTCGCTTATTTGATTCAAACACGCGTCACGTTTATTTTTACTAGTCGTGCCAATAGTGCCGTCAGTTGGTAGTATCTCAGCTCTCAGCACATATTAGATTAGGTTTAGGTTAGGTAAGGTTATTATAAACATTGTTGTTATTATCATCAAATTGTAAGAAATCTCTGTCCAAATTCCGTACCCGTAGTCGTCTGTTGTCAGTAGTTGAGGGATGTAAAGGTTAGGTTACTTTATAAATAGTGTTGTAATTATCGTCAATTGCCATTATAACAGAACAGACGCAGTCATTAACATTAGCTGTTGTGGCCAGAGGTTAATTAATTTAGTTGAATTACTTTAGACTTTATTTGTACAAGTTTAACTTTTAGAAATAGAAGACTCTAAAGAGTTTTTAACAAGTGATTGCAGTACCTTTATCTAGGAATACTTAACTGTTAGCCATATAAGACAGTGTCGAACATCAAAATGACAGTGGAAATACCAGAGTTTAAGAGATGTTGTTGCTGTTTGCCGCTACGTGGAGGCTTGCTAGCGTGGGCCTATTTCAAAATTGTGAGTATTTGTTATTATATTATGGTGGCTATAAAAAAGAGGCATATAACGTCTGATAGAGGGCGTATTTATATCTGACTGGCGGATTGATTCCAATATTATATTAGTGCTGCTTCCAGCTTGAAAGAATATTTTTTATGTAGGTAGTGCGACTGTGATCTAACTTTTGTTGCCAGTTACATGGGATTTGAAATAAAAAATAAATATAAATATATACAACATTAGTTTTTGTTTATACTAAACCTCTTAAGGGGTCATTGTACTCATCATTATGAACAACTTTTACTATGGGACCAACCTTGAAATCGCGAAAAAAAAATCAGCTGTTCCCTACATTTAAGTTCGTTGAACTCGTCAAAATTTAGGGAACAGCGGATATTTTTTTCGCGATTTCAACTTTGGAATAGGATGGACCTCATGCCCATATCCCAATTAATTTATTTGGGGTCGCGTAGCATGCAGTAGGTATTCTTCATCCATCTATTAACCGTCATCTCGGATTCAGTACCTTTCATACTCATAATTATTATCTCTCACACAATCCTTCCATCTTTATTTTGGTCTTCTACTTTAAAGTCAAACTTTGATACTAAAAACCTTCCTCACTACATGTTCCTCATTTCTTCACAGCACATGCTCATAGCATGACAACTGATTTCCACATAAGTTTTCAGTCACTGGCGCCGCTTTCATACGTATTTCCTATGACATTCATATTCCGGGGCTCTCAGCTCGGCTCTCTCTCATTCAGAGCCTTATAATAGTACAATAGCAATATTTATACGTTAACCGAATTGTTAAGCATTGCTGCTTTATCTTCGATGCCTTATTTTCTTATGGGTACACACGGCTACACATCAAACTATACATTTCCAGTATAAACTGAACTCGCATTGTATAGGATTTTCGTACAATTCTCATAGTCAGCGTATACCGGAACTTATAGCTTGATGTGTAGCCGTGTCAATATATATAATGAAAAGAAGAAAAGTATGTTGTTTGAGATTACTGATAAGCACAAGCGAATCAAAAAGAACTTACGATGACAAAAAAAGGCTGCAATATTTAAAAACCGGCCAAGTGCATGTCGGACCACGCACAATGAAGGGTTCCGTAGTTGGGATGAATTTATCCCAAAAACAAACTTAACATTGTAGTTGAAAAACATCCTCCCCCATACATCGATATACGTTACGGTCAATTCTCCAACTGCAAATTTAAGTTGGTCGACTATTACTCGTTAACTTGTGAAGCCTACTTAGCTGTGATAGTTTTCCTTTTAATTTCGTTATATATAGTATTGCCATGAATTTTTTCACATATTCAAAACCAACCATTTAGCTGGCACGGGGGGGGGGGACACTTGACTCTAACAAAAACTAGCACTTTAAAGCTTAATATTACGCAAACAGATCACTTAATTGAAAAATGGTTTTGGCAAACCCACAATATTTTTAAACGGCCTATATAACGATACCCCACACCATGGAATAGACGAGAAAAAAAAATATCATCCCCATTTCACGTGTAAGGGAGGTACCCTAAAAAAAAATGTTTTTCATAATTTTATTTTACCATTTTTTCGGCATGATTAATATGTATACCCATGCCAAATTACAGCTTTCTAGGACTAAGCGTCTCTGAGCTAAGCTGGGGACAGACGGACGGACGGACAGACAGACAGACAGACAGACGGACATGGCGAAACTATAAGGGTTCCTTGTTTACCACGGAACCCTAAAAATGATACATTAGGTATATTCTGATCTGCAGCCTTACTTTAACCTCACTTGCGTAACTCACTTTCAATCACAATCTGAATGATTTGAAAGCTATTGCTAATCCATTGCTTCATAACATGTTCGAAATGTTTGTCTGCTCAACAACGTAAATAACGCAATTAATGTTATTCAACTGTCAAAATTAAAGCCATTGCTACAGTAAGTGTATACTACCCAGAAACATATTTTCGAGTTTTGTCAAGTAAAAGGGGCCGGTACTATCCTAACACCAATTTGGTGATTATAACTATACCATGTTGAGACGACGATACGACAATAAATGAAAACACTGGCAATAATAATAATGCATATAAGTATTTTGAAACTATCAAATAAATCTTAACATCGAAATAAATTATGTGATTTTTTTAAAGAAACTTTAGTAGTAGTGATGGTCCGACTATGGATTTCGCCAATCTATGACTAGCTCTACTGACTAAACTATTGGATATAATATTACATTTAATTTTTGAATGCAGACTGGGAATGTCATTAGATATACGTAATTAGTTTATTGTTGTCTCCCCCTTCTATACTAAACTTTTAACTATAAACAACATGTCCCGGAATTAACGCACAACCTATTAAGGGCTCATTGTACTCATCAGTATGAACCACTCTTACTACGGGACCAAACAAAAAAAAACCGCGAAAAAAAATCTGTTGTTCCCTACATTTATGTTCTCATAACATAACTCGTCAAAATGTAGGGAACAGCAGATTTTTTTTTCGCGATATCTGGTATGGTCCCATAGTAAAAGTTGTTCATAATGATGAATACAATGACCCCTTGAAAGGTTGTGCGTTAATTCCTGGACATGTTGTATAACACATGCTTTTCTGTTACAGATAGCAGGCACATTGATCATACCAATACTGGCGTATTATACGCTGAGTACGATAGTGCTAAGTTTGATGAGTGGAAACAAGAAATATGTGATCTGGATCATGTTATATACTGCTATAGCACTCATCACTCTAATTCTGTTCATAACGGACTTTGTGGCGACTATTGTGTTTATCGTTGGAGGTCATAAGGTGAGATGTCAAAGTCAAAGTCAAATTGTTTATTTCAAATACGCACTTCTATGGCACTTTTGAACGTCAATATTTACAAAAAAAATTAATTGATTCTAGTCCCCCTTCCAAAGGGTAATTTCTAATGGAGAAGAATGGGCAAGAAACTCCACCGTTACTCTTTTACGTGCAGCTTCTGGATATTTGTTTGTTTGTGATAGTACTTTAGATCTGTTTTGTGTAACCTTCGAGTTTATTACTTATTATGTTTTCGTACGCACGTTTTTTCTGTGACAATTAAAATTATTTTTCTTTCGTTTCATTCTTTCTTTCCTTTTCTTTTAAAATGTTGTACAATATTTTTTATAGGTACATTAATTATACAATTTTAAGTCCAAACTAATATTCACATCTGTTTTTGCTTAGTCTACGCGATGACGTATGTGATGGTCGTTTCTATGCCGTTTTTGGGAGTTCCATATCCAGCGGTGGGAGCCACGGCGAACTTACTCCTTACATACTCGTATTTGACTTACAGTTTGGAAAAATATTACTCACGCATGGAACAGCTGAACGGGTTTAGATAAAATTCCTCTCGAAGCCGCATAACTGATAATGACATTATTAAAAACTTACTGTTACAGAAAAACGTGAACATGATAAGAGGATTCTATATCTTCTGCATCGGAGAGTTGATAGTGTCGATACTATTGATTTTGGTGGCAGTCGGTATATCAATAGCACATTCAAGGGTTTCAAGCGACACGACGCGGGCTTTGGTAATCTATGCAGCTTATCTCATGACTTTAGGTGAGCATTATTTTTGTGAGATTATATTAAGTAAGAAATGGCTACATAACCCATTTCTTTCGGAAAAGTTGTTCATCAATTTCTACCTAAAGCTTTAATAATCATCACACTGTGATCTCCCTCTCTCTCCAACATTCAGACTGCATAACCTGCCTTGCTTTGATTCCTGCTTCGAAACGGTAGATAACGTATCACCGATTTGTGAGAATAAGCACAATATCTGCCCATCTGGTTCTATGCGCAGTATATCTTACCATGAGAGTTAATGGTTGCAGTGCCAGCTTGCTTTCGAATTAGTGATTACATGAAGCGGAGTGATAATGATAACTCACCATTCGTTGCAGCTGCTCTGTAGAGACAGGGTGGTGGATTGGATCCAGCACGGAACAATTATTTGTATGGTCTATTATGTCAGATTGTATGAGAAAGATTTCCACTTGTCAACGCACCCGAAGATATACAACGTCTATCAGAATGTTGTGGTCATATTTGAGGGTGTGGTGTGGTACAGACCATCAAATTGAATAACTTTCTCCATGAGACCAACATCGTAATCACTAAAAAAAAATTCAGCTCTCCCTTATATTCTATTCCTTATCCTATTTACAGAATAAACGATTTCATTTCGATTTCGTTTGGGTCGAGTTGATAATGAAATTTTGTATGGGATGATACTTAATAATTTTTTCGCGAATACGATACTCTTTCCCATGGAGACAGTTGTTCAATTTGATGGTCCTTAAATATGACTACACCTTTCTAATACACGTTGTAGAAATAGTTGCTATTGTATGGCAACGATTAGTGGAAGCTTTAAATCAAATAAACAAAAATAGCAATTCTATTTACCCATCTAAAATCAAACGCTTTTTTTCTAGTTGTGCAAGCTTATTTCATTCTGCTACTGAGGAGTGAGGTTATCAAACTGAAGAGAAGCGGCGAGTTCAGATTCGTGAACAATTCAGCTGAAGCACAATGTATGATGATAAGTAAACAAAACGAAGCGGAAATATAAAACATTTGAAAAGAAGAACTAGACTAATGGCACATGGAACTAAAGAGGACGAACACACGACGTAATCAGCCCGAATGTTTGAACTTGAATAGGTGCATCTACCTACCGAATGGATACGAAAGAAAATTAATGGAGATAGGTAATACATATTTTTTTAACTGGCGTATTTAGTGATGTGTTTATAATAAATAGTTTTGAATTTGGATATTTATTTGAATGAAAATGAAATATATTGAGTCACTGACCAATGCACATTTTAAGTCCCTGAGCAATGCACTGATTTGATTTATTTACTAGCTTCTGCCCGCGCCTTCGTTCGCGTGGAAGTCACAATATACTTAATAGCCACATTTTTATTAAAAAAACTGCCTCGTTGGTCTAGTGGCCGCAAGCGCTAATATTGAGTATGAGGTCCTGGGTTCGATTCCCGGGTCAGGCAAAGTTTTATTGGGTTTTCCATCTGGAATTTCTTCGTAACAGTCCGAAGTCTCGATTTGTGCGGTTACATACACTACTTTTTTTTAAACCGCACCGTTGCCCTATCACATAATTCCACAGCAATTTTTTTTTTACTTTCATACTTTAACCTAACATTCCTTCTTCCATACGTAAGCGTGGGTACCAGCACATCCTTATGAACAGCCAATCGAGCCTTTTTGGGCATCAACTGGTTGGTCAGAAACGCATGTATTTGACCATTCACATTATTTCCCGCATTTACTCTTTATAAAACTTCCCTGTATACTACGTGAGTAGTTATATGGTCTCAGCAGTAAAAAATTACAGAGACTCAGCACTGGTGACGCGGGAGCAAGTGACGTACAGTTGTCCGTGTGAGAAACAGTTACTCTTGAGATCGACTCCGCAGACGTCAGTAGTAATTTCCCATTGCTTTCGAAGTTCTTCGTTTTTAGTGAATTAATCAATGCCTGCGTTCCTGCTTATACTACCTAATGTCACAAAACTGATACTCTGACTGATGCATTCTAACAGATTATTCCTGACGAACAATAATCACTAAAATAATATAACAGTAGATTATGCAGAACACATGGCCGATAGGGCTGAAAGTTTCTGGAGTGGCGACCGCGTACCCGGAAGGCCGCTTACAAGGTGGACCGATGACTTTGTGAAGGCCGCAGGAATCCGCTGGATTCGGGAAGTACAGAACTGGTCAACGTGGCGATGTTTGGGGAAGGCTAATGTCCAACAGTGGATGTTTTTGACCATTCACATTATTTCCCGCATTTACTCTTTATAAAACTTCCCTGTATACTACGTAAGTAGTACTATATGGTCTCAGCAGTCAAAATTTACAGAGACTCAGCACTGGTGACGCGGGAGCAAGTGACGTACAGTTGTCCGTGTGAGAAACAGTTAGTCCTGCAGTCGACTCCGCGGCCTTCAGTAGCAGTTTGCCATTGCTTGCGAGGTTTTCCGTTTTTAGTGAATTAATAAACCCCTGCGTACTTGTATATACTACCTAATGTCACAAAACTGATACACTGACTGATGCACGCGTAGCGTTGGAAGGGCTCCCATAAGGTGGACCGATGACCTTTTGTAGGCCGCAGGAATCCGCTGGATTCGGGAAGCACATAACCAGTTGAAATGGCGGTGCTATGGGGAGGCATATGTCCAACAGTGGATGTCTTTCGACTGAAATTATATGATGTGATAAAAATACAAATTAACGATTTTCTGACTCTTTCCTTTACTTGTGCTGTAAGACTTTACTTCTTGGCAAATTTTATGATTCTAGGCCAACGGGAAGTAGTAGTAGTGGTTTTATTTACTTGCAAGTATCAAAATAATGTCGCAAATGGCTGTATTTTTAGGGTTCCGTAATCAAACTCAAACTCAAAGCATTATTTCAAATAAACCAATTACAGGCACTTTTGAATTGTCAAGGGGTCGGTCAGTCATAAAGATGAAGGTAGTTGCCCATTCCAAAGCTTAGTAGGTACCTATGGAGAAGAACGAGCAAGAAACTCCACGGACACTCTTTTAAATTAACATATGGTTACAAAATATTGGTTACATCATTCGTGTTGAAATTAAACATGTGAGAACGATGCAAAACGTCAATCAAAGGGTAAAACGGGAACCCTATTACTAAGGTTCCGCCGTCTGTCTGTCTGTCCGTCTGCCACCAGGCTGTATCTCATGAACCGTGATAGTGAGACAGTTGAAATTTTCACAGATGATGTATTTCTGATGCCGCTATAACAACAAATACTACAAAACAGAATAAAATAAATATATAAGGGGGCTTCCATACAACAAACGTCATTTTTTTTGCTCGTTTTTGCTCTATATTGAAAACGGCAACAGGTAGACGCTTGAAATATTCACAGAATATTTAGTTATTATATTTAATTTAAAAATAAATAATTAAATTAAAATATGAATGAATGAATGAATGACGAATGCATGAATGAAATGCACCGACCCCAGCGTGGTTTGACCAGACTCGATTGCTCGAATGAACCCAAAGATTCACACTAGCCCCTGGAGCCTCATGTTTCATGGGACTACAGAGACCATTGTATATCAGAGAGTAGACCGGGGGGCGCAATAATGGTAGGGAAGACGTGCCCTTGGGATAGGAGGGATTATTAGAGCCTACCGACTGTACAGCCTTGAGCAAGCATTGGAATAGTGGAGAGACGGGTGATATTTATCTATGGGAGGGGCATCTTTTAATAGCGTCGCCGCCGGGCTGGCTCCGGTCCTCTCGACTCTTGTCTGTGGCACTGCTATGCTGTATTACACGTTGCTGATTCCAATGTCTTCGTCTGAGATCTCACTATCCGTTTCAGATTTCTTGTAAGTCTCGCTAGCAGCGTTGTTGATCTTATCTCGGTCTTCAGCCGTGTCCATCCAAAAGTTGTGTTTCCTTGTTGAGATATGTCTTGTGCTGTTTTAAGTTGTCATTCCATGTGCACATGTGCATGTACCGTAGGTAGTGTAATGTAGGTGTGGTTCGCGGCGCCTGTGATCGTGTGCACGATAGCACATCCTGTGGTTCTTGATGCGTTTGTCTATGTTTTTGCGTCCAAGAGCGCATGTATTTTCTTTTGCCTGGGTTTGTTCTTAACGTGATTAATCAAGTCTCTCGTGATAACTCCCTCATATCTTCTTGGTCTTGACCTGTTAGCTTAAGTGAGTGTCGATAGTTTCAAACCGTGTATCATACAAAGTACGATCCATTCGATATATGAGTCTGTCTAGTTTCCAGTCCGAATTTATTATGGATCGTGTCGAATGGTCTTTAGTTTACGGCGTTTTTAATTGTGCTTTTCCCGCTTAATGCAGATATTATGTGTGTGACTATAGGTATTTACTTTCGTCGACTTGTGACTGTTCGTCGTATGCTCCCAGCTGGTGACAAGTTAACTTGTTCTACGTTCCTTTTCGAAGTAGGGGCCTCTGACAAACACGTTAACACCCGTATTCATAAATAAGCAAGTGTTTACTTCAGTAAAAGTAAATACTCAAGTAATGCTTCTCGTTCTATAGTTTGGTAATTGCTTGAAGTTAGAATTCTTAGCCTTAATAATTAACTTAAACTACTGATTGAGGTACAAAGACATATGGGAGGGCGTCAAAAATTCCCAACAACACATTTATTATATTGTCATAAAACTAAAACTCCCTGAAAGATTAACCTTTAGAGGCATGAGGAACAGGGTGTAAAGTTCACTCATCCTCCATAGAAAAGGGAGGATCCTCCGACCAGACGGGTGTTGCGTCTGGTGGGCAACCGCCCGACGGCTGATGTCGGGACGTTGTATATATGCTAGCTGCGTGGTAAATTCTGCTTGCGCGATGCAGGATTTGCGTGACGCACAGCTCGCATGTGGCGATGTTGATGCCGCTACATCACTCCCCTCCGGAGACCGGAGGTCGATAGTGGGCTGAGTCGTGTATCTTGCGATAATTTCCAGTGCCAGTAGAGGGTTCCAGTGAGTCGGGACCTGGTGCCGCATAGTTCTCGGTGAGTCGGAACTGTCTGCGGTGATTCCCCAGTGAGTCGGGGTGGCGCTGCGTTATGCTCCAGTGCGTCGGATGTAGTACAGCGCCGGGTTGTGGCTGACTGCTGGCGTCGACCAGGAGAGGTATCATGTTCTCTGCTTGTGAACCGGTCGAAAGTGCAGTGTGCTGTGCCAAGGTTGCTGATGAGGCTGTGGGTAATGACCAGGAATGCGCGTCCGCTGCATGCTGGTGGTCAGGATACCCGTTGAAGCCGTGGGTGCTGGCTGGCTGTGTGACTCGCCGCTCGAAACCTTGAGGAAGTGATGATAATGATGATGATGACGTCACGCTGAAGTTGTTGCACGAAGGCTTCATACTCGGGCTCACTAGTTTAGTGGCATGAGGAACAGGGTGGAAAGTTCACTCAGTTTGGTGGCATGAGGAACAGGGTGTAAAGTTCACTCATCCACCATAGAACAGGGAGGATCCTCCGACCAGACGGGTGCTGCGTCCGGTGGGCAACTGCCCGACGGTTAATGTCGGGACGTTGTATATATGCCAGCTGCGTGGCAAACTCCGCTTGCGCGATGCAGGACTTGCGTGACGTCAGTGTGACGCGCAGCTCGCATATGGCGATGTTGATGCCGCTACAAACCCAACTACTACTATATATCACACTAATTTAATTAATATAGGCCCAGAATAGATATTTTGCAATCATGGAAATTAACTTGATTTACTTTCTATTACTCTTTCATACAAGCACAGTCTGTGTGGTGCCGGACGCAAAGAACAGCACCATTCCACTTCCTCCCGCGGGTGCCGCAAAAGGCGACCAAGGGACCCACCGGAGAACGGGCAGCAGCGCCCTCCATGCATTTCAACACCATACCGCGACCGCCAACCCGCCCGCCAAGCATGGCGATTATGGCGACCCCTCTCCCTCTGGGGGAGGCCCACGTCCAGCAGCGGGCGTCCCTCGGCTGGAACGATGAATGACAAGCACAATATTTAACATGCGAATCAAGACCGTTGTCGTCGAGTCGCTCCTTGACAATAGTCCAACGTTTCAGTTGTTTTAAAACCACATTATAACTGCTATGTGACACACACGGTCACACAAGGGTCTCGTCACAATCAGCACCGGACCGTAAAGTTAGTCTTTAACTTTTATTTAATTTTTAAGGGCCGCTTGCAGCAAAATGATACAAATCTTGGTTTAATTAAATCTCGATTTTGCCCTAAACTCGACTTAACCTAAATCTTATTAGGCATGTCTTGCACGGTCACTTTTCACATTCGATTTAACTAAACTGAGATTAGTCATTATTACATCCACCAATCATTCTTTGCGTTCAGTTTTAAATAAAAAACCGGCCAAGTGCATGTCGGACCACGCACAACGAAGGGCTCCGCAGCCGGGATGAATTCATCCCAAAAACAAACTTAACATTGTAGTTGAAAAACATGCTCTCCCATACATCGATATACGTTACGGCCAATTCTCCAACCGCAAATTCAAGTCGGTCGACCATTACTCGTTAACTTGTGAAGCCTACCTAGCTGTGATAGTCCTCCTTTCAATTTCGTTATATATACTATTGCCATGAATTCCCTCACACATCCAAAACTAACCATTTAGCTGGCAGGGGGGGGGACACCCGACTCTAACAAAAAATAGCACTGTAAAGCCCAATATTACGCAAACGGATCCCTTAATTGAAAAATGGTTTTTACAAACCGTCAATATTTTCGAACGGCCCATCCAACGATACCCCACACCATGGAATAGACGAGAAAAAAAAATATCATCCCCATTTCACGTGTAAGGGAGGTACCCCAAAAAAAAATGTTTTTCATAATTTTATTTTACCATCCTTTCGGCACGATTAATATGTATATCCATGCCAAATTACAGCCTTCCAGGACCAAGCGTCTCTGAGCCAAGCCGGGGACAGACGGACGGACGGACAGACAGACCACCAGACAGACAGACAGACACGGCGAAACCATAAGGGCTCCTTGTTTACTACGGAACCCTAAACAGTGATGGCAACTCAGTACTGCGTATAGAGAAAAAAATGTGAACCGTAACGGGACGCCTGGCAGATGTGAAACATCGAAATCAAATTGGTTGTAGTCTCGTGCTATTTTCTAGTTTACGTTAGCGTACCAGTAATAAATAGTGCTCTGTGATTTGTGCATAACTGAAGAAAGCTTACCTGTTAAAATCGCATGGAAAGTTAAGGATAATTTTATCATAAATGAGCTTTGTACTCTGTTTACTTAAACAGAACCGTTTCAAAAATTCGTCATCTCGTAATGTATTAAATAAATCACTTCTAATGAGTACACTCTACGAGAGAAAAACGGAGTGTCTAAATATTTTACGATCTCATCATCCGATAACCAATCATCATGATTAAGCGAAAAGAAATCTATTTTCACAAATAAAAAGAGGGATTTAAAATACCACTGTATTGTCTGTCTCTAAAATCGAGATTTAACAACTCTAAACCGACCTAGATGCCGGTTTAACTTTGACGTTTATTTAAATCGCGTGGTTAATCAAATATCAGCAGTCAATACCACTACAAACATCGCACACGTATTATAGTTCAAAGTAATGCACACTATTCAGCACATATAACCAATAAAACGAGACCCGAGTATCTGAGTCGGGTTTTTTGTTTTGGTTTTAAGTGGAATTCAATAGAATCAGCCCCTAAACAGCCCCCGCACATGGGTTGAAGAGAAAAAAAAAGGGTCGTTGAAGAGGTCATTTGCTTAACCAGTGGCTGTTTTGTAAAGTTAATGAAGTTGTCAATTTGTTTGTAGTAATTTCTCAATGTTATAATTTTTTTTAAAGTTCAATAAGTTGCTTAGAACAATTATCATCCACTTCGGCGCGTGGTGTCGAGCCCCCAAGCTGCACCAATGATTTCTAGACTTATTCTTGCTCGGTCACCGAACGGAGCGCTCCGATCCAAGACAGTCCGCGAAACGTACCTACTAATTCGACCTTCCAGTACTAACAGTGCAATCAGTAGGATCAGTAGATTGACTGAGTGAAGAGCTTTACAACGAATGCCTGGATGGTTCACAGACACATACAATTATGTTAGTTTGTTGTTGTTTTGCAACGTCCACAAAGTCGCGGGCAGTAGCTAATAATAATAATTATAAACAATAACATTTTAATATTTATAGAAGCGAATGGCAGCATTTATACCTATTTTTATCTTACTTCATACTTCGCAGGCTTAGGACTGTTATTCTAATACCCGTTCATTGATCTTCTAAACATTAGAGCATTACGGCTATTGCCGCAGCGGGGCGGGCGCGGAGCGCGGTGTCCGACGCCACAACAAACGTGATTTTTTATGCCATTTTTATAGTGCGCGAGTCCGACTCGCACTTGGCCGGTTTTTTATTGCGTTGTCTTAGAAGCTTGAGTTTTTAAGAGCTTCAAGGGAGATACTTCCACGCGTTACTGAGAAAAATGGGTCATGAGGTCATGACTGACAGACATACGGACGGAGGGACAACGAAGTGATCCTGTAAGGGTTCCGTTGTTTTTTTTCTTTTGGGGTACGGAACCCTAAAAAGTTAGTTGGTAGCCTCATTTCCCATGAAATGTATGGGAAAAACATATTTTCGATTTCTGACTCTTCTTGTACTCAAACCTCAGTTGGTCTAATAGAGTTTTCTGGATCTATTGGCATCAAACAATTATTTTGGTAAAATTACCCATTTTCTTGCTAACTGTATTTTTTTTATTTTATTTAGGATGGGTTTGTTCTTGACCTTAGTCTAGGGCAGAGATGACAGAGACAAAGTCGACGATGGAATGAGCTTACCCAGAAGAAGCCTATTCACTCTAACTTTGAAGAGATTAGGGTTGTATGCGTTCGGAAACACAGACGCAGGTAGAGAGTTCCAATCTTTTGCTGTGCGCATTATAAAAGACATTTGAAAACGCTCCCTTCCTGGTTGCTATTCCACCAATTCGCACTGAATTGGTGGAATAGCAACCAGGAAGGGATGGTAACCTGCAGTGCGTCTAGATGTCCGATACTAGAAGGGGGCCGGTGGAATGAGGTCGTGGAATTCTTGGGCACACACAAGATTAGCATCCACCAGTTATACGTCGTCAATGAGCCTCTTTTTTTCAAAATCTGTGCAGCACTAGTATACATTGTAGATATTTTGCAACCCTGGCAGGCATTGGTCCTAACGGACCGCGTCTGTTGCAATATTACAGCTAGCACATTCCCTGTAAAAAGTAATCTATTTTTTTTTATTAATATTAAGTGTGACCTTTATTATCAATGCAGCTTAGAAGACATCGACGGCTGGAGCCTACAATATTTTCACATATATCTGTGCCACGTAAACTATCCCACCACTCCATGCAATGGGACTTGAGCTGCTCAGGACATCACTCGTCTCGTGCTTCACATCTTTGCACCATTCAAACTCAAACTCAAAGCATTTATTTCAATTAAACCATTGACTTGCAATAAGCCTTGCATTAAGCCCCATATATTTTCATTGGGGTTTAGATCGGGGTATCGTGCTGGCCAACATAACACGTCACTGAGAGTGGATAATAAGTGGCGGCCTTCCATTTCTTCCACGATTCTTCACACTATCTTGTTCCTCAAATCTCTTCACCCAACGACTCACAGTATTTCTCTCAAACTACCAAAACACATTATTACACGCTTGTAACATCATACACCGTTCATACCTATTATCCTCTCTTTCGCCGAGCGGCCTTAATAAGGCCGATGAGGCCGATTTCAATTATGCGGGATTTGCCAATCGGTCTGATTCAGTCCGACTGATTCAGTTCGTTCGTGGCGCACACCCATTTTCGCGCCAAATAGGCTGGTTCAGAAGAGGTTACCCTCTCATCTGTCAATTGACCTACATTAGGCCGATGTCAATTATGCCGGATTCACCATCCGATCTGTTTCAGACCGACTGATTCAGTTCGTATAGTGGCAAATCCCCATTTCGCGCCAAAAAGCCGACACGAGAGAGGTTATACTTAACATAATATTCAATAAAAAACGACTTACACATAAGCCGGTTTCATTAGAAACTGATGCCCTAGCTTCAATTCCTACTTATTTTTGCCTTTATTTTGGACAAAAATATTCAAACCAAAACACCACTGATAACAATAACACAAACGCTCGTAAGTCATCGGGAAAAGCAATATTTTGTAAAATGTGATGAGCAGTTGACATTAGGCTATTTTAACTTAGATAAACTACAAACTGCGCTACATGATTTTTGGAAGAGAGTTACGCTGACATTCTCCTTTTATTTCTTGACTTTAGGTAAGCACATTACATTTTTTGTTCTTTTATATCTATTTTTATCTTTGCACAACTTAAATAATGTGAATTATATTAAATTGTTGTTTTATTGTAAAAGTCGCAGTTGTGTGTGCAAGGAGAACTTAGTATGTATTCAATTTCAATAGATGGCGTTACGTGTATTTCAATGTAGTACATTATAACTATGAGACATTATGAATGTTAAATCTACAAACTGATACGAGTATCTTATAGGAAGCTTCAGAAAGCAGACGAATTTAAAATAGTTTCCTTAATAATGTAGATAAAAGGTTTAGATAGCTGGCTATGAAGCAAAGACCTTTTTCTTAACGAAAAGCTGTTTTTTCCAGTTGTACAGAGTTACTTCCTAATTCTGCTGAGGAGTGAGATCATCAAACTAAGGAACAACGGCGAGTTCAGATATGTGAACAATGCGGCTGAAGCCGAATGTACCATGACATGTGAAGAAATGATAGCAGGAGCGGAGACTGAAAGGGAAGATGTTTGAAGAGAAATAACAGCGTGCGAATCTTCATCTATTAAGAAAAACAATAGAGATAAAATAATTTATTTTTAAAAGTCACTATAAATGATAAAGTATTCTGAGATTGTTTGGTCTATTGTATACGTCGGTTATAAAAAAAATATTATAATGATTATGTACGGCAGGCATTTTGACAGTTCAACAACATTCATAACGTTGTTGAGCAAGAGTTAAACTCTTAGCAAGTTCCGTCAAAATTCTTCGGATTGTGATGTATGTTACGCAATTGGGGTGCTGGACTAATAAAATAAGTAAGCAATTAAAAGTTCTTAAATACTTATAGATTTATTTTTTTGCACATGTTTCTTTGACAAATAAAATATTTTTCATTCTTTGTTTCTATTCCGTTACTTAGTTTCGAAAACATTGTTTACCAAGAGTAGGAAGGGACTCTTCATTTGTTATACGTTCATCTTATTCTATCGGACATTTTGTTTCAATCATATTGTTAAAAGAATAATCACATTTTTCTTTTTAGCAAGTAACTTCGGTTACTTCCCCTATTTCTACTGTCTGTTTATCAAACGTGTCTTCTTCTTCTTTGTCTTCATCCTCTATTTTAATTGATTTAAACATTCCATTCCATTTCCACATCGCATTCCATTCTACATTTTGCTTTAGCCCGTTGTTCACTAAGCTGATCTGATGCCTATTTGTTTCAAGTTTTTTTTATCGCATTTCTTAACAGGAACGTGATGTAAAATTTGATTGCTGAAACAAAATCCATTACTTAATTCAGTCAAGTTGCAGCTAAGAAGAAATCTTCTAATAGATAACTGCCGTAAGATAAATGCCAACTATGGCATTTATATTTATATTTCTAGGCACTTACATCTGCTAAGATAAAGAGATTTTATTGAGCAAATGGCCAGTTATACAAAGAAAGAACAATTATTATTGTGCATATGATGGATACTAATCCTTTTATTTAATTTGAATTAAGGGTAGGGTATGTACCCCTCAAAGTGTAGGGTACAATTCGCTTGAGGTCAGAAGGATGAAAGACCAATTTTAATAACCATGTGCAATGTCCTTCATGGGAATAAATAAATCAATAATAAGTTTATTGATTCAAAAATATACATAGACACAGGTACCGAATAGATAGGGGGGGGGGGGGGGGGGTTTAGGAAATAGCGATGCTCCTGAGCTGCACGTCGAGCTCTCCCAGCTTTGTGTCCGGTACAATAGGTTGTTCGCCGTGCTTGCGAGTCACACGGGCCCAGTCCCCAATCCTTTGTGCGCTCTTCGCGCTCAACGCTCTCTTGGACGCTAAACCTGACTGTGATCATTTGCAAATGGACGAGTATCATGGTAGTACGTCTGGAGTTCAGTGAGATGAGTAGGGTAAGGTTACTTATGTCGTACTCTCTAAGGGAAAACTACTGTAATTTTTAGGGTAGTTCAAATTAATCAAAATCATTTACATTTACATTTACTGAACCATTATTTATTCGGCTATCAACCAGCATTAATAAAAACACTAAAATCTTATAACATTGTACGTTTTTCAGCATTTTACCAAAAATATTCATCGGTACGATTAAGGGGTATGGATACCTAATTGGTACCACCTATAGCTCAAGTCGTACTCAGAAGAAGGTGTCACATACGATAAAAAAATCTAAAGAATAGAAAACACGACGATATTAACACTCAATTAAAAATGTATAAAGAAATATTTTTGTCGGGGGATCAAGTGGAATTCTTCTCTTTTCAGAGTCATCAGAATAGTACATCAGTTTATTGATATTCTTTAGAATTCCTTAATTCTATAAATAAAATAGGAAAAATCTAGACCATACGTGGGGCATACTGAAAGTTTCTGGAATTGGCCACTTATTATTATAAAATCTGGGCGTAATCTGGGAACCCTCTACTGACACTGGCAAGCATCGCAAGATTCATGACTCAGCCCACTATCGACCTCTGGTCTCCGGAGGGGAGTGATGTAGTGGCATCAACATCGCCACATGCGAACTACGCGTCACACTGACGTCACGCAAAATCCTGCATCGCGCAAGCAATGTTTACCGCGCAACTAGCCTATGCATACAGGTCGTCCCACGGATATGCCACATGGAGGGAAAGTAGCTTGAATATTGTAGATGGAACATTTTACTGAAAAAAGACATTATTTGAATTTAAAAAACAATTTAAACTGCATTCATAGATATTTAAATAATTACATGGTTGAACCAGAAATCGAACCCGTTACACGAGAAACATAATCACCCTGTAGCTTTATCATACCGATCGAAAGGCTTCATTATAAAGATTATTTTTTGCTAAATAACATAGTGTCACAAATAAAAGGAAGACCATGAATTTTAACATTTGATGTGAAATTTTGTTCAGAAATACGAAAAGCAGACATTGCCGTAAGGACATACAACTTACATTATCATAAGCACCTATTACTAATAAATGTACCACTTGAGAAGTACGCATCATTTCCCTATTATATAATATATGTAACCTATGGTATGATAAAGCTACAGGGTGATTATTTGGGCTACAGGGTTTGTGTTTGTATTATGTTCTTCATATGCATAAGGTCAGTCATTGCTGTCCCTATGATAGAGGTAACCAGTCCACTTTGTTTATGTCAATCAAAGTCAAAGTCAAAGATTTATTTGCAAAACTAAGTGTACATTTTGGTATTTTGGCAATCCCTTGTTCCCTCAGTTTAGAGGAATCTTGGAGTACGGCTTTTACCTTATAAATAAATAAGGGAGCATCAAATAATACTTTGTATGGGTTTGGTTCATTTCAGTTACATCTAAAAAAAAAATCCATAGATATCAGAAGCATTTGTCATCAGCCATTGTATCACAGAATCATTTTAACGTATCTGAATGTATGAGTTTAAAAATTACACAATTTTGCTTTATTATTCTAGTTTACAAAATAGGTATAATTTTTAGGTCAGGATAATTAAGCCACCTAGTGCTTAGATAAGGCACTGATTTGTATGTAATGATTTTTTTTTTTTTTGTTATAAAATGGTAGCTTAGTAGCATAACCATAAACAGAAATATAATAGCATTTTATTGGGCTGGTGTTTGTATCAATAACAGGCATGTGTAACAGTGGGTGCTTCCATAGTATTGTCCTTGATGCGAGAGCTTGGTCACATAGTGTTGGGATAACATGCTATGAGCATATTAATTAAGAGTATTTTATACTCAATGATAAAAATCCAAGTAAAGAGGTAAAATCCCGCACTCACTAAGGGAGTATAATGCTTTGCAAGTGTATAAACGCACAGACAGTGTGCAACGTTGAGTAAGGCTGTCTCGCAGCCTTCATCCTCGTAAGTTATAAGCATATCAAACCACCTTTTTACATTTTCTTAACGTTGATCATAGAAATGAGACTTACCTGTTATGACAAGTACATACCCGAGTTAGCTATACGCACTGGTATAGCTTTTCATACAGCTAGTAACGTGAAGGTCACGTTACTGAGGAGTGTCTCGCACTCACTGAATAGGTAGGTACCTATGTAATGTTGACAAACGCAATACCAGTAAGCTATGCACAGTAACATCACTAAGGGCTTCACGAGCCCCCTCAGTAGCTTCTCATCCAGCTAGTAACGTGGAAATAACGATACTGATGACATTTCGTGTCTCTGGAGAGACAATGCTTTAACAAATTTGCAGCAACTGGCAATATGCAGTGTTAATGTCCACCATAGTGCTTATTTATAGCACTGTCAGTATCACGTACAAGGTGGTCAGTTAAAGCCAGGCATTCTCTCTCTCTCTCACAGTAAGTACTCTTTACTGAAATGATGATCTTTGACAAAAAGTCAATTATGTCAAGTGATAGAAACTGTAATAAGTGCATCATTAGTGGAAACCTGAGACGGCTACGAGTCCACGACGTTCATGAACGACATCAACAGAAAGCAGATAAATACATCAGAAGCGTCTGCTTCTGATGTATTTATCTGCTTTCTCGCACATTATGGATGAACGTCGTGGACTCGTAGCCGTCTCAGGTTTCCACTAATGATGCACTTATTACAGTTTCTATCACTTGACATAATTGACTTTTTGTCAAAGATCATCATTTCAGTAAAGAGTACTTACTGTGAACTTATTCAAAATTAACAATTTGACGACAGATATTTTTTTCTTACGATGTCATTTAAGCGCGCGAAAAGAAAAGTGAAGTTTCTGTGTTGCCACTTGCCAAAGCTGAGATGAAATAATCCAACGTAAAAAAAATATATATTTTATTTCTAAAAATGCCATGTTAATACGTGAGTGTAAGAAACACTACTCTGTTTAATTAATTATATTTCAGATCGCCGTGAAGTAAAATGGTGGATTATTAACCATTAAATGTTTGAGAACTTACATTAGTATACGCAAATGAAACAAAACAGTGCAACATCACCAAGTTCTCTCAAGAAGTCCGCGTGAGGTCTCAGTAAAGTGATTTTTACTGAAACTCAAGAGGAATGGGTAGGCGGGGATATCATCTATCATGCATTGTTTATAATTCATTTCATCATTATTTAAACAAACGTCTTAACTAAATAAAGACTTGGCTTAAAGGTCCCAACAACCAGGCCATTCAAATATTATTTAAAAAAAAAACAAAGTGGGCGGGTTTTTTGATGTCATGTCGTTACTCGTCTTTTATTAAGTATATTATGGAACGCAGAATGTCCGTTTCATACAGATAACCACAATTAGTATAATAAAACATATTTGATTTTGATTGATACATTAGATGTTTGTTGGTCCTAGGGCGATATACGGCGATGTCCTTTAAACATAATCTATCAGGTAGAATTTGCGTGATGCTGGAACATACATTCAGACAAACAGATAAACAGACCAAAATTCTAAAAAAATATATTTTCGGCATTAGAATCGATCCCAGACCTAGTTTTTTTTTCAAAAATATTCAATGTACAATTTTGACTTCGCTACGATATTATTATTGTATAGATGTAGGTACCTATACATTATGTGCCTATTTGAAATAAATAAATAAAATCAGTGCATTGCTCAGTGACTTAAAATGTGCATTGCTCAGTGACTCAAAATATTTCATTTTCAATCAAATAAATGTATCCAAATTCAAAACTGTTTATTAGAAACATAAAAAATACACCAGTACAAAAGATATATTGATTACCTATCTCCATTCATGTTCTCTATTCATGAACGTTACACGTATCCATTAGGTAGGTAGATGCACCTATTCAAGTTCAAACATTCGGGCTGATTACGTCGTGAGTTGAAAGTTCTTACTTTATATTTCATGTGCCATTAGTCTAGTTCTTCCTCTTTATATTTCATGTGACATTAGTCTAGTTCTTCCTCTTTATATTTCATGTGCCATTAGTCTAGTTCTTCCTCTTTATATTTCATGTGCCATTAGTCTAGTTCTTCCTCTTTATATTTCATGTGCCATTAGTCTAGTTCTTCCTCTTTATATTTCATGTGCCATTAGTCTAGTTCTTCCTCTTTATATTTCATGTGCCATTAGTCTAGTTCTTCCTCTTTATATTTCATGTGCCATTAGTCTAGTTCTTCCTCTTTATATTTCATGTGCCATTAGTCTAGTTCTTCCTTTCCAACGTTTTCTATTTCCGCTTCATTTTGTTTACTTATCATCATACATTGTGCTTCAGCTGAATTGTTCCGAATCTGAAATCGCCGCTGCTCTTCATTTTGATGACCTCACTCCTCAGTAACAGAATGAAATAAGCTTGCACAACTAGAAAAAAATTAGTTTGATTTTAGATGGGTAAAATAGAATTGCTATTTTTGTTTATTTGATTAAAAGCTTCTACTAATCGTTGCCATACATACAATAGGAACTGTTTCTACAGCGAGTATTAGAAAGGTGTAGTCATATTTAAGGACCATCAAACTGAACACCTTTTTCCTTGGGAAAAGTATCGTAATCGCGAAAAAATTATAAGTATTCCATACAAAACTTCAATACCAACTCGACCCAAATATAAAGGAGGGCTGATTATTTTTTCGTGATTACGATGTTGGTTCCATGCAATCATGGAAAAAGTTATTCAGTTTGGTTATGGTCTGTACCACACCACACCCTCAAATATGAACACACCGTTCTCAACACGTGGTATATCTTCGGGTGCGTTGCAAAGTGCAAATTTTTCTCATACAATCTGACTTATGTCTTATGGCCTATTCAATTAAATTAAATTTATTTATTTATCAAGTAACCAAGATTCATTTATTAGTAAAAACTTATCCTACATTAGTAATTAAGATATTTAATGCACCCGGGACGCACCAGGGACGCACAGCGCTTACGCATTGTGGCAAATAAACAATCCACATGTGCGTCCGCGAATACACAGAATGAATGGCTACAGTGCAGCTACAAAGAATGGTGAGTTATCATTATCACTCCGCTTCATGTAATTACTAACTCGAAAGCTAGCTGGCACTGCAACCATTAATTCTCGCGGTAAGTTATACTGCGGGGGATATAATATATATTTTTTTTATAAAGAACCAGATGGGCAGATATGGTGATCATGCTCACAAATCGATGATACGCTATCTACCTTTTCGAAGCAGGAATCAAAGCAAGGCAGGCTATATAATCTGAATGTTAGGGAGAGAGGAAATCACAGTGTGATGACATTAAAGCTTTGGGTGGAAATTGATGAACATCCTTTCAGTAAGAAATGGGTTATGTAGCCATTAATTACTTAATATAATCTTACAAAAATAATGCTCACCTAAAATCATGAAATAAGTTGCATGGATTACCAAATACCACGTCACGTCGCTTGAAACCCAATATGTTATTGATAAACCGACTGCCGCCAGAATCAATAGTATCGTCACTATCAACTCTCCGATGCAGAAGATATAGAATCCTCTTACCAGTTTCACTTTTTTCTGTTAGAGAAAGATTCATCAGATGTTTCAAGATTTTTAATATTGTCATTAACAGGTATGCTTTTGCCCTTGGCTTTGCAAGAGGAACTTTATCTAAACCCGTTCAGCCGTTTATGCGTGAGTGGGTAACAAATATTTTTTCAAACTGTAACTCAAATACGAGTATGTAAATAGTAAGTTCATCGTGGATCCCACCGCTGGACATGGAACTGCGAAAAACGGCATATAAACGACTATCACAAACGTCATCGCGTAGACTAAGCAAAAAGAGATGTGAACATTTGTTTTGACATCTCACCTTATGACCTCCGACGATAAACACAATAGTCGTCACGAAATCCGCTACGAACAGCATAATAGTGATGACTGCTACAGCAGCGTATATCATGATCCAGGTGTCATATGCCTTGTTTCCACTCAACGAACACATCACTATCGTCATCAGCATATAAAACGCCAGTGTTGGTGTGATCAATGTGTCTGCTATCTGTAAGAAAATCATGTGATATATAAACAGGGTTATTTTTAAAACGTCAATAACCTCTTAAGGGGTCATTTTACTCATCATTATAAACAACTTTTACTATGGGACCAAACCTGAAATCGTGAAAAAAAAATTCGATTCGTTAAAATGTAGGGAACAGCTGATTTTTTTTCACGATTTCAGGTTTGGTCCCATAGTAAAAGTTGTTTATAATGATGAGTACAATGACCTCTTAAGAGGTTATTGACGTTTTAAAAATAACCCTGCAAAAGTTAAAAGTTTAGTATAAAAGGCGACGACAATAAATTAATTACCTACGTATAATTATTGACTACGTATGTCTGTATTCAAAAATTTCAATCAAATATTATAACCAATAGTTTAGCAGTATAGCTAGTCAAAGATTGGTGAAATCCATAGTCGGATCATCACTACTATTTGGTTTCTTTCAAAAAATCAGTTGATTAAATTCGATGTTAGGATTTATTTGATAGTTTTAAAATACTCATTATGCATATTATTATATCCAGTGTTTTCATTTATTGTCGTATCGTCCTCTCAACATGGTATAGTTACTCGTATAATCACCAAATTCGTGTTAGGATAGTACCGACCGCGGCCTTTTGAATATCATTGATTTGAGAAGTTTGATGCCGTAATTTTGGATACAGGTTTACTTGACAAAACTTATATTATGATTCTGGGTAAGGTTGTAATTGCTGTAACACACTTTACAGTAGCAATGGATTTCATTTTGACAATTCATCAACATTCATTGCGTTATTTACGTTGTTGAGCAGATTTTTTTTTCGAACATTGGTATTATGAAGCAATGGCTTAGCAATATCTTTCAAAATCAGTCAGATGTGATTGAAAGTGAGTTACGCAAGTGAGGTAGCAGATCTGGGGGCCTAAAATGGACGCTTTGGCAGAATCATAATATGATCTGCGTACAATTCATAACCCGCAATTCATCTGTTTGACAGTTTTGTATGGAGTTTCGTAAAATGGTCCACAAATTATGAATTGCTTTATTGAAGTCTAATGTCAAATAGCAGCTGTCAAACTGATGAATTGCGGGATGTATGAATTGTACGCAGATAATTTGTTATGATTCTGCCAAAGCGTCCATTTTAGGCCCCCAGAATATACCTAACGTATAATTTTTAAATATCGCGGCCTTTTGTTGAAATCGTAAGTTCTTTTTGATTTGCTTTTGATTTTCAATAATCTCAAGCAACATACTTTTTTAAATTATTTAAATAGTAGGTACCTACCCATTATAAAATAAGGCATCGAAGATATAGTAGCAATGCTGAACAATTCAGCTGTAGTAAAATATTGCTATTGTAATAATATAAGGCCCTGAATGAGAGAGAGCCGAGCTGAGAGCCCCGGAATAGGCAGATATATCAGCGGAAGCATGAAAGCGGCGCCAGTGACTGAAAAGTTATGTGGAAATCGGTTGTCATGCTATGAGCATGTGTTGTGAAGAAATGAGATACATGTAGTGAGGAAGCTTTTAATTTTCAAAGTTTGACTATAAAGTAGAAGACCAAAATAAAGATGGAAGGATTGTGTGAGAGATAATAATTATGAGTATGAAAGGTACTGAATCCGAGATGACGGCTAATAGATATATAGAAGAAGAATACATGCTACGTGACCCCAAATAAATTAATTGGGATATGGGCAGGAAGATGAATATTGGCCCTGAAACTGATGGTATCCCATCAAATCTCATGTATCTGGCAAAAAATGTTAGAAGATAGTCACAATACCTACATAATAAAATATTCTTTCAAGCTGGAAGCAGCACTAATATAATATTGGAATCAATCTGCAAGTCAGATAGAGATACGCCCTCTGAGAGCATAAGCCTCTTTTTTATAGCCACCATAATAACAAATACTCACAATTTTGAAATAGCCCCACGCTAGCAAACCTCCACGTAGCGGCAAACAGAAACAACATCTCTTAAACTCTGGTATTTCCACTGTCATTTTAATATTCGACACACTATTCCTAAATAACACTGCAATCTCTTGTTAAAAACTCTTTAGAGCCTTCTATTCCACTATTGCTATTACACATACACTATGCTATTCTATTTCCAAAAAGGCAAATAAGTACGAATAAAGTCTAAAGTAACTCAACAACTAAATTAAGCAACCTCGGCCACCACAGTTAATGTTAATGATTGCATCTGTTCTGTTAAAAATAATGACAATCGACGATAATTACAACGCTATTTATATAATTATAGTACATCCCTTATCTACTGACAACAGACGACTACGGAATTCGGCCAGAGATTTATTGCAATTTGATGATAATAACAACAATGTTTTTATTAACCTTACCTAACCCAAACCTAATCTAACATGAGCTGAGATAGTACGAACTGACGGCACTATATTATGCACTATTGGCATGACTGCTAAAAATAAACGTGACGATATAGAAAATTTATTCATAACTATCAAAGAATTAATAAATACAATTAAGATATTTCGAAGAGTAGGACGATGGGCAATGGGGGAGTATGGAAAAGCGAATCACTGTTACTAACACTAGATACACGCGAATACCTAAGAACTATAATAGTCATACGATACAAAGTATCGAATGTAAACGACACAGGCGCGAGCGACGTGTGCTATGTGTCAAGGTTAGTTTCCTACTGGCGATCATAGATTACACACTTACTGGCGACGGCACCCCGGCAGCGGCGGCACTGACAAGGCGACAATCCGCCATGGCATGGCGGTAAGGATGGAACGCCAGTAAAGCAACCCATATTTACAAGATAATACGGTTTATTTTGTGGCGCTCCTCTATACATTTGTGAAGACCAGCTAAAGAACTGTTTTTCGATTGTCTACTGGTTTATTCACTTCGTGGTCCACCATTAGGTGTAAAAATTACACTCTGGCAAGAACTACTTCTGGAGTCTTGGACGTCAGGAAACGAAGTTACATTTTCTCCCCTTAATCTTAGTTGGTTTTTGAAAACGTCCTTGGCTCGACGCATTCCTCCTTCATCCTCAAATTTCAAACATGATCGAACTATTTGGTTCAAATGAGGTTGATCAAGGTCGGCCTATAACAGGACTACGAATATAAATAGGCTTGTGCGCATGTTTCCCCCAACCTTTTCTTATTTTTGTGTTTATGTTCTTTTTTGCGTCATGTTTACCGCAAATAAACGTATTTTCTTTCTTACTTTCTGTGTTTTTGTAATTTTAATGTTCAAGTCCCGCAGATGTAGCCCTATAGTTGTGTACTCCCTTTTCATTGTAATACTGTCTTTATTTTTATTTTATTTTTGTAATGTGTGTCTTGTTTGTGCAGAATAAACAATTTTTCTTTCTTTCTTTCTAATAAGAAGCAACACAATTTTATTGTTTGGTTGTTTTTTATTAAACGAAAAGGAACAACTATTTCATCTGCGATGCTTCGCCGATGAGTCAACTATCAAGGTCTAATGATATCACTGTTATAATTTTATGAAAGCGCTCTAAGTTTTATAGTTCGAACTTTCGGTAACTTGCCAATTCATTTATGAAAATATTATGTATGTAAGAAAAAACCTACCTCATTTCATTAAAATAAGTGATAGACATCATTTCAATACTAGAAATAAAGATAAAACAGATCAGCCATGTTTTAGATTATATAATGTACATACATCTTTTATGGGGTACTGTGTTAAATGTTACAACACCTTGTGATATATTGCAATTAAATGAAAGAAAATTTTAAACTCATAATAAAAGTACACTTTGTAAACAAGTTTATTACAAATTAGAGGATTATATCCAAGATAAGAACGCTTGGAAACATGCTGGTCCAGCTCCATAGGACAATCTATAGTCTAGACAAAATCTAACTTCTAATTTTGATGACATTTATTTTACATTCTGTGATTACCTTAAACTCATACACTGATATTCATTTTTTTTAGGAAAACGTTTTATTTTTTTATTTTACAATGTTTGTAAATATGTGAGCACCATGTATCTATCACATAATTAATTTATCTGTCATTGCTTCATTGTGGTATAGTAATTTTATTCTAGGTGCACCTAGAATAAAATGATACTAAATAATGTACCTATACAAAATATTGTAAAACATTTTATAAGAGTAACGGTGGAGTTTCTTGCCAACTCTTCTCCATACGAAGCTACCTTTTGGAAGGGGCGACTAGAATCAATTCTATTTTAACCAACTTCCAAAAAAGAGGAGGTTATAGGTTCGGCTGTATGTTTTTTTTTTATGTTTGTTCACCGATATCTCCGTCAATCAGACGACTCGGCCATCTACTACACCGGTTGCAGGCAAGATCAGACCTCCCGCAACCTCCAGACCGAAATCAACAGACTCGCGGCCTGGTTTAGGAAGTGGAGGATCGAAGTCAACCCTAATAAGAGCCAAGGGGTCCTATTTTCTAGGCCCCGGCGATCACCCGCCCTCCCCCAACCGAACACCATGTTCGGCAAGCCTATCCCTTGGGAGAAGCCAGCCAAATATCTCGGTGTGGTCCTCGACCATCACATATCGTTCGCAGAGCACATAAAGCAGGCGCGTTCGCGTGCTGTTTTCGCTCTCAGTAGGCTTCATTCCGTACTCAACCCACGCAGCAAGTTGTCCCGTATTTACACAGCGTGCATTCGACTGATCATGACTTACGGCTGTGTACTTTTCGCACACGCTAAGCCACATCACATCCATAAGATGCAGACGCAACCCTCTGGTTGTGCAGGCCGCTAGTTATAGGCCTTCCACTATTAGTCAGACTCGCTGACCGAGGCATACTCTCTCAGCTCCAGATGACCCCATTACTCTCCTCCAGGTAAGCAATAGGGCCACGAGTACAGTGCACAAATTACACTACCACGCAAACTTCCCGACTAAAATGCCCCCCCCCCCCCCCCCCGACCCCTGCACGTCGGTGGCCCGAGGCTGAGTGCACCGTAATATTAATAGTAACCCCTGTTAATAATCATGACCTAAACTTTGATCCAGCCCGTCCCCAAAAATTTGTGATCCCCCATCGACGCCCTAAGCCGAGGTCCGTACCCCACAGGGGGTGCCCTTAGTGGGCAGTCGTTTAGTTTTAATATATATATTTTACGCCCTGGCTGGAGGCTTTAAGCTCACACCTTAAGGCAGTCACAGGAAAATCCGGTTAAGTAATCATGGCCTTTCAAGGCCGACTACGAGATGCCATACATAAAAAAAAAAAAAAGTTGGGCATTTGCCCACCAGACACGTCGCTTCCTTTTCCATAGAGGATGAGTGAACTTTACACCCTGTTCCTCATACCTCTAAATTATTTTGTATTTTTGTTTTATTGGTCGACGCAAAAAGGGGCGGTAAACAGATGTGCATTATGTACCTTCCCTTATTAAATTAAATAAACTATGATGTTAAATTAAAAATTATATAAACAAACTTTGGTAGCCTCGTGATTCAGATAATAATATGGTTATATGTTGAGCATAAAAAATAAATCTACATCCCGAAGTTAAACTGTACCTAAGTATAACTCTAATTGACAAAATAATTTACAAAAAAAAAAACAACCTACTTCCAAAAAAAACACTACAAAGTGAAAAATAACTTTAATTTCTGAAGACGGTGTATTTGGTCTGTATTTTAGTTTTTCTTGACTTCCGAAATTGAAGTTATTTTTCAGTTTGTAGTATTTTTTTCTGTAAAAAGTTTTTTTATTTTTTACTTTTTAGTGGCTCAGGTTGTAATTTAACTAAGTTACTAGACAAATTTTTACTTCTCATCACCTTTTACAAAATATTGCTTTTTCTGATGCAGGGGCGTTAATTTTTGAGGTCTTCTCCTAGTAAGAACCAGGAGAACTGGAATTTACTGCATAGTGTCGAGCATAAAATGCTTAACAACCACATTAAAGTGCTTAATCGAACCGCTACCCATGAAATACTTAATAATAAGTAGGCCGGTGGCCATATTCTGTGGTCTTCATCATTAGCTCCACTTCACCAAATGGTGCTTTCCGATTGCAAATGCATGTGTTACTATAAAAATATCCAAACCGCTACCTATCCGTCAAACATAACGATCGTTTTACTGGTTTAGGCGTGAAAAGTAACTATGTCAACCAATCCTGAATGTAATCATGTGTTACTATAAAAATATCCAAACCGCTACCTATCCGTCAAACATAACGATCTTTTTACTGGTTTAGGCGTGAAAAGTAACTATGTCAACCAATCCTGAATGTAATCATGTGTTACTATAAAAATATCCAAACCGCTACCTATCCGTCAAACATAACGATCGTTTTACTGGTTTAGGCGTGAAAAGTAACTATGTCAACCAATCCTGAAGTACCCCGAGTGTAAGTATGCAAGAGAGTAAACGTAACTAATTCGTTTGCGTTAAAATATGACCGATAGATCATAATGCTAAGAGTATATAAGAGTGAGAATAAAAATCTTAACGCAAACGCGCTAGTTACGTTTACTCTCTTGCAAACTTACACTCGGGGTACTGTTTGCTGATGAATGGAGTAGAATTATGCGTGTATGTCTGATGTTTGTGAGAGATAGTATGCTAGGGTGTCCTCCATTATTTTCTAGTATTTGAAATACTTATTTTTGTTTAATATACCTGTTTCAATCCCTATGTTAGTTAATGTAATTGGTGTTACCGTTTTAATTAACAATAAATAAATAAATGTCTGTCTGGTACGTACATAGTTACTTTCAAATTTACAATATTAGGGTGACTATTTTTAAATGGAAAATCAGATTACCATTTAAAAATAGCCGCTAACGCCTCACTCACTGGTCTTTTGATAAAACCAGCCGGGTGGTAGTAAAAACTGGGCGTCTCTAAAAGGCGATAAAAACCAGCCGGGTGGTAGTAAAAACTGGCAGTCACTAAAAGACGATAAAAACCAGCCGGGTGGTAGTAAAAACTGGCAGTCTCTAAAAGACGATAAAAACCAGCCGGGTGGTAGTAAAAACTGGCAGTCTCTAAAAGACGATAAAAAAATCTCTCATACGCTAGCAGCTAGCTCCTATGCAGGCTATGAATATTGTGGGTTTGACAAAAATACAAAGGTATTTAATAACCAAAAAAATCACGTAAAAATCTCAAACTACAAGTACAAAGCATTTACTTTCATTACAGGGGGGGCCTAAAATGGACGCTTTACGAGTAGCAGAATCATATTAAGATCTGCGTACAATTCGTCGCCACCACCGCAAAGGGGCGAACCTCAAATAAGAAAATTTTACAGGAGAGCCAAAAAACGTTCTTTTTCTCCCGATGATGCGCGTATTTTGATGATTTAAAAAAAGGATATTATAATAATAAACAAAATCAAATGCGAATGTGTACTACGGAAACAGGACTACAAAATGAATACAAACATAACAATTTACAATGCCAGGTATTCCTAGGAAAAGCCGAGATAAAATATACGCCTTTTCGTCGCGCCTCTTTATCACCAAGACATACCGTTTATCTAATATTCTCTTAGAGTTATTTCTCGATGCATTATGATAATATGCGTTGTTTTATTAAATTTAAAAAAACCGGCCAAGTGCGAGTCGGACTCGCGCAGAAAGGGTTCCGTACCATTATCTATAAAAATGGCAAAAAATCACGTTTGTTGTATGGGAGCCCCCTTTAAATAGGTAGTTGGTTTTATTTTAATTTAATTATTTATTTTTAAAGTGAATATATATAACTAAATATTCTGTGAATATTTCAAGCTATATATACCTGTTGCCGTTATCAATATAGAGCAAAAACGAGGAAAAAAAAATCTCGTTTGTTGTATATGCCCCCTTAAATATTTATTTTATTCTGTTTTTTTTTGTATTTTTTGTTATAGCGGCAACAGAAATACAGCATCTGTGAAAATGTCAACTGTCTAACTATCACGGTTCATGAGATACAGCCTGGTGACAGACGGACAGACAGACAGACGGCGGAGCCTTATTAATAGGGTTCCCATTTTACCCTTTGGGTACGGACACTATACTCCATACAAACAAAAATATTTATTCTAAGTTATTATAATGAGATCACAAACTTGTTGACTTATTCATATTTTTAAAACACCAAATTAACATCAAATAAAAACAATTTGGTATTTCAAACACATTAATCGTTAATCTAGACAAAGGTAATAAATACATGATATGAGGATGCAATGACTCTCTCCCTCATTCTGTCCGTGGCTTGGAGCAAAGAATATTAAAGTTATAGTTGGCAGATGTGTAACCTTATTAATGCAGTAAATCAGAGCAGAAGCGACTCTCGAGTTTTTATTTTGCCCTGCACATCCAACCGCATACTTACTTATTGACTTAGAACCTGCAACATGTTCATGAAGGAACATAGATACAATGGTAGCAATTTCTGAAGACCCGCGTCCACTTTCTGTTTCAGGCCAAGTGAAGCAATAACAATCTCGATTTGCTATATTGTAAATTGTGAAGTTATACACTGAAAGCTGTCTTTTATAAAATATTGTTCCTTCTTTTGTAATGGGTAAGAACATGAATTGTTGCAAATCAAAAGATGCACAAACTACTTAGTTGGGGGTTTTCTGCAGAAGCTTCTTGCTTGTCTGTGTTTTTCAGTTGGCGAACAGTTTACTTTTCCGTAGTACGTTTAACATAATTTTAAATTTGATTTAGTCTCAGGTAATCCATCGTGATAAGCAGCACAAAGACTACATTGGTCTTTTTTTGGTCTAGGGCTTTCTGCATTACTCACGAGATGTCGCCGCTATAAGGCGAACTTCGAGCTTCGCCTTTTTGTGAAATTTCCCTAGAACTGATTTTGAGATACGCGGTCAATCTTTTTTCGTTTCTATTAGTCTTAGAGCTTTGCCCTTTTGTGACGACATAGAGCTAGATAAATGGAGCATTTTTGTATACTTAACTAATTTTTGACCGTTTGTATAAGGTTCGCCCCTTTGCGGTGTTGGCGACGAATTCATACATCCCGAAATTCATCTGTTTGATAGCTGCTATTTGACATTAGACTTTAATAAAGCAATTCATATTTTGTGGACCATTTTACAAAACTGTCAAACAGATGAATTGCGGGATATGAATTGTACGCAGATCATAATATTATGATTCTGCCAAAGCGTCCATTTTAGGCCCCCAGCACTCTAAACGCACTTTTCAACTATCAAGGATTCGGCTAGTCAGAGAGATGAAGTTAGTTGTCCATTCCAAAGCGTAGTACTCGTATGTTTATTATTACATGGATAAGAACTGGCAAGAAACTCCATGGACACTATTAAAAATACGTTAAAACTTAAACCGCCTTATTACAAAACAAGATTTATATTTTGACATGGCTTAAACCATGGAGCCAGTTTTTGTAATAAGAACGTAACAGTGATTGAAATACCGTTCATTATACAAAACTGTTTTGTGTTTAGGAACTTTATGTTAGTAAAAAGAAAAATATTTATTATTTTGGACATGAGTGAGCGACCAGTGCCACAGGATTTGGCTGTTCCCTCTGTCCGACACCACGCTCAGGAGCATGTTGGAGTTCTATTGCGAAGCACCGCCTGGAATCCGGCCGTATTGTAGTCGGCAAACATGACAGAGGCACTGCACCGCCATGGCAGCCCCAACAAGCCCCTGAACGCTTGTTATACTGGACGCGCAGGGTATTGTAGCTTTTTTAGTGTAATTGCTCCACAGGCGGCTCGTGTATAACGTTTGGCAATAGCCTTTGAATAAGGTGAATTAAACGTCACGTGAGCATCGCGCAAACCTGACCGAGAAAGCATATTACCTCTCACCGACAATGCCCTGCGCTCCCTATTCATGTCCATATCATCGTTTAATATTAGAATATTATACAGTTTGATATTCATCTTCAACCTAAAAGTCACGTTTACGCAAAACGTATAGTCACCCGCCGGTTGTCAGCCGGCTCACTGTGAGCCTCTGTGTGAAACTATCAACGTGAAGTCATTCATATTAGCTTATTAATAATAATAATAATTAAAACGTCAACAAAAGTCACAAATTTCGTTTTCATATTATTTTCAGTTCTTTTAATTTTAGACGCAGTTTATTTTATTTTATTTGGAACTCTACACTACCTTCACTCTACCTTCACCCCCAAAATAACCACAACATGAAAAAATAGCAAAATGAACCATTATCTAGACTTTCATCAAAAACTGCCGAGGTGACATCTGTCATGTCACCTCCGATAAAACAAGGATTAAGAAAACGGAAAAATGTTGACGAGAGCAGCTAAACGACGAGCACGCCCACCACCTCCGGACTCTTCGCTCAGCTCCGCCTCGCCGCCGCCGGTACCCAGCCCCACCGTGAACGCTGTGACGACACCGGCCGTGGTAGTTGCGTCGAGCTCGAGCGATGAGTATTTTTCCCCGCCGACGTCGCCAACACCTGTACGTCGGCAGGGGAGAGGCCGGCCACCAGCGAGCTTGGGACCTCGAGGCAATCAGGCCCCGAACAGGGTCCCCGCTGCCGGTGGAAATGTGTCGCGCATACGATGGACCCAGTCCATGAATGAAAATGTGATGCGCGCATATTATGGGGCTACAGAGGGAGGAATTAATCTTACAGCGTACCGGGGTCGGATGCTCTCTCTGTTTCAGGTACTTGAACCAGCCATCAACGTCACGGCCCAACGATTGTCGGATCAAGTGCGCGTCATTCAACACAATCATAGATTGGATGACGCTACACTTGATCGGCTACGCTCGGAAATGCAGAGTAGCTCTGCTAGTAACCCTCCCCCATCCCAGAATGTCGTGCATGCGCCTGCTGAAGTTCCACTGCGGGAAAATCAGCATGCTGTGGAGGAGGACACCAGGGCTATATCTGCAGATAACCTATGCAATGTGGAATTAAGGAGCGTACTGGAGGATGCAATCCGTGAGTACCGGTTCACATTACCTGACCTTAGACCACGGCTACCACGTTTGCCCATGAATAAAAAAAACAGGGCACTGGTGTGTGCCCTGGATGCGCTGTTACCAAATTTCATTGAAAGTAGCGCAGACCTTTGCGATACACACTCAATCTTGTATTGTACGGCTGTTGCGGCATGTCGTATAGCTCGTGTCAAATTTCCAAATACTGACCAAGCTGTACAACCGAAACCCGCCGCACCAGCCTGGCAGTGCAGGATTGAGCGTCGTATTAATGAGGCCAGGGTACTCATCGGGAAGCTTATCTGCTTCAGGGAGGGCAATACACGCCCAAGGGTGATGCGCTTTGTGAGGCGGGCGTTCTCGGGAACTAGTATTAGTCCTCTAGAATATGTATCCCGTGTCACAGAGCGCATCGACTTCCTGAAGCAGAAAGTTTATGCATGGGCAAACCGTATCCGTCGGTATAAGCGAAGAGTGGATCGGTACACACTGAACCGCATGTTCCAGAGCGATGAAAGGTGGGTATACAGAGCATGGGAGCGGCCCATTCCCACTCAAGGTGTGACTGACGTACGTCTGCCGGATAAAGAAGCCATGAGTGCTTTTTGGCGAAGCATTTGGTCGGTGCCCGTTAGTCACACTGAAGGTGATTGGATGCGAGTTGTTGAACAGACGTGTGATTCAATACCAGACATGGAGGCTATTACAATTAGTCCTCTGGATGTAGCCCGTGCAGTCCGTCCGTTGCCTAACTGGAAATCTCCAGGACCGGACGGACTGCACAATTTTTGGATTAAATGGCTACAAATGTCACACGCCTGTTTAGCCTCGCAATTCCAATCATCTTTAGAGACTGGGTCGCTTCCACTGTTCTTTACGACAGGAGTTACCCACCTGCTCCATAAATCAGGTAGTACTGCGGAACCTAAAAACTATAGACCAATCACGTGTTTGCCAACGGTCTATAAAGTCCTTACATCCATTCTTAGAGCTAAAATTGCACATCACATTGATTGTAACTCAATTATGTCTGTGTCTCAGAATGGATGTAAGAATAGGTCCCGTGGTACTAAGGAGCTACTCCTTATAGACATGGCCATAAGCCAACAGGTTCGTAGATCCCGTAAGGATTTGTCGACATGTTGGATAGATTATAAGAAGGCCTATGACTCGGTGCCACATACATGGCTCATTAGGGTGCTGGAGTTGTACAAGATAGACGCAACTCTACGCACCTTCTTGATGTCGTGTATGGGGCAATGGAGGACGGTCCTTCTCTATCCAGGATGTCGACGGATCCAGGGGACCGATGAACCGATCAGGATTGAGCGGGGAATATTTCAGGGCGATAGTTTGAGTCCACTTTGGTTTTGCTTAGCCTTGAATCCTCTTAGCACATTGCTGGAGGATTCAGGTCTAGGCTATCGGTTGAAAAGAGGTGGTCAGGTGATATCTCACCTCCTTTACATGGATGACTTGAAACTCTTTGCCCCCAACAATTTGCGACTGATGGAGCTACTGAGAGTAACAGAAACGTTCAGTAGCGCCATCAGGATGGAATTTGGTGTGGACAAATGTGCGGTCATGCATGTAAAGAGAGGGGGGATTACGGAATCCGTGGGAATCCAACTCTCGGATTCCATACACCTTAGATCCCTCTCTTCAACCGAAACCTACAAGTATTTGGGTATGTCGGAAGCATTAGGCATCAATACTGCCGATATGAAGCAATCGTTGAGGGAGCGCTTCTTTGGCCGCCTGAATAAAGTGTTAAATAGTCTTTTATCAGGCGGAAACAAGGTGCGTGCCTTCAACGGTTGGGTCATGCCGGTTTTAATGTATTCTTTCGGCATACTCAAATGGACTCAGACGGAACTTGACGCTCTGGATAGGAAGGTCCGTACATTGCTGACGGCATATCGGATGCATCACCCACGGTCGTCAGTAATGAGACTGTACCTCTCGCGGAAGTGTGGGGGTCGCGGCTTCTTAAATGCTAAAACCCTCCACAACCGCGAGATTTGCAGTCTCAGAGAATATTTTCTTCAAACTGACGTGGAGATGCATCGAGATGTGGTCGCAGTGGACAAGGGCCTTACCCCACTCTCCTTGGCGAAAGAGAACTGGCGCAAACCTGCAGTACTTGATACCAACGATCGTCAGGAAGTATGGCAAGGCAAAGAGCTTCACGGACGCTTTTTCCGGGCCCTCCATGGGCCTGATGTAGACTTTTTGGCGTCTGTATCCTGGCTACGTTTCGGCGACCTCTTCGGGGAAACCGAAGGTTTTGTCTGTGCAATTATGGATGAAGTTATTATGACGAATAATTATCGGAAATACATTGTTAAGGACGGTACGGTTGACATCTGTCGGGCATGCCACCGTCCCGGTGAATCAATCCGACATATTGTTTCCGGTTGTTCTCGTCTTGCTAACGGCGAGTACTTGCACAGACACAATCTAGTGGCTAGGATTATCCACCAGCAACTTGCCTTGCAGTACAACCTTGTGGAAATCGAAGTACCATACTACAGGTATGTGCCCGACCCAGTTCTCGAGAATGGGCATGCCACATTGTACTGGGATCGATCTATCATCACTGACAGGACTATTGTAGCCAATAAACCTGATATTGTGGTGATAGATCGACGAGAGCGCCGTGCAATGATTGTTGATATCGCTGTCCCTCATGACGAGAATCTCGTGAAAGCTGAGAATGATAAAAAGATAAAGTATCTTGACTTAGCACACGAGGTTGTCGACATGTGGGATGTGGACTCTGCAATCATTGTACCGATAATCATTACGGTCAATGGCCTAATAGCGAAGAGCCTCGACCAACACCTCAGGAGGCTCTCATTACGCGGCTGGGTCAAGGGCTTGATTCAGAAAGCAGTACTCCTCGACACGGCACGCATAGTGAGGAGGTTCCTCTCTCTAGAGCCCTAACCACCGGCAGCTTGGACCTTGTTCCTGATGCCGATGGACTACTGTTTTTTGTATTTTTAAATGTTTTTCTTTTTTAATGTTTTTTTTATAAAAAATATTTAAAAATATAATCAATATGTATGTTTAAGTAATTAATGAAAATAATAATTAGAAAGCCGAGAAAGATAAACAAATCAAGTATCTTGACTTGGCTCGCGAGGTTGTCGACATGTGGGATGTGGACTCAGCAATCATTGTGCCGATAGTTGTATCAGCCAATGGCTTAATTGCCAAGAACCTCGACCAACACCTAAGGAGGTTCTCGTTGGGCAGCTGGATTAAGGGCCTGATTCAGAGAGCGGTACTTCTGGACACGGCTCGCATTGTCAGGAGGTTCCTCTCTCTGGAGCCCTGACCGCCCGGTAGCTTGGACTTTGTTCCCGATACCGGTGGGCTACTATTTTTTATATTTGAAATGTTTTTTTTTTTATATTCTAATATTTAAAAATATAATTTATATGTATTTAAAGTGAAATAAAGGAGATAATAATTAGTTTATTTATTTTCTCTCACAATGGTTATGTAGCACTTAACAGTTTTGAACAACAAAAATTCACATTGTGAGAGCTGGTGCCTGAAGTAGGTTTTAGAAAAAAACCTGTATTACAGGTCACCCTCTTAGTGGCATCATACAAATAAACAGGCAGGTAACATGTATTTCTACTAAACAATTAAAACAAAAAATAAATAAATGAAAAGGAAAATTAAAATTAAATTAAAATAACACAACAACCGCAGTCAAAGGGTGAATGGTGATGAATGGGTAGGTGAATGGTGGAGAATGGAATTGAATGTGTAGGTGAATGGTGGTGAATGTGTAGGTGAATGGTGGTGGAAGTGTCGGCAATTGTTTGAATACAAGTATTATTTAATTGAGTGAAACAATTTCTCTGTGTCATCATAGGCAAGAGTTTTCAAGAATAATAATAAATATTGTCGGTTCGGTGTGAACGAAAATGTATGGAAAAGCAGTAAACTGCATTGCATCACGTTCGTTCGCTCACAGTCGTTGGCTGACAATACGTTTGATGTTAACGCGGCCTATATGTGCTAATTTGTTCAGCTAAGAATACCTACCTACTGTTGTTTTGCCAAAATAAAGTTGAAACCGCCACTAATTATCTTTGCAATTAATGCATAGAGCCAGATAAATTAGATAAAAAGGTTAAATTCATATAAATATTTGTGCTTATTATCTGCAATTGTCAGTAGTATTGTACCAGACCGCTGCAATTATCAACACAAATTGTGTCTCTCGGCTCATTATAAATATATATTTTAAGAATTATTGACTTCTAATACAATAACGAATCACAATGAAAGGAGAAATTCCGGTGCTTAAAAGATGTTGTTTCTGTGTACCACTACGATATGGTTTGCTTGTGTGGGGTTATTTCAAAATGGTGAGTATTACGTTTACTATCCAGTTTACCAAAGATGTCCTATAGAGGAAACGTTACCTTCTTGCGTGAGACCGGTAGCATTCGGTTCCCCTACACACGCGCTGCTGTTCTTACCAACAACTTACAAAACACAAAACACTGTTACTAAATAAGTTCAAAAACTAAACACATCTATATATATAAAAGAGAAGTCCACTCACTGACCACTCATCACGAAATCTCGGAAACTACTGGGCCGTGAGGTCTAAAATTTGGCACAAGCACTCTCTATGGGGTGCAGGCGCGCACTAAGAAAGGATTTTTATAAATTCGCACCTTAAGCGGTTGAAAAGTGGTGTCAAAGTTTGTATGAAAGTCCTATGTTTTTAAAGTTAGAGACATGAATGTTGGCCTGATTGTTCCTTTCGACTTCTAGGTGCTCACTAAGAAAGGATTTTACGAAATTCGGCGCTTAATGGTTAAAATAAGGGTTTTTAATGTTTGTATGAAAAATGTACCAAATCCAGTTAAGATCCAAATTGAATCTTACGGCAACGAGTTATTGCATACTTTACATTGAAATTAGAATTCGGAGGCCGATAAAGATCTAAATTGAATTTACGACAACGCGTTAATGCATATTTTACATTGAAATAAGAATTTATGGAAGTTTCTTGAGGTTTATATTTAGTTTTTTTTCTAGGTGGCCAGTATGTTTCAGTGCAGGCGTGATAACGTTCTAAAGTTTTTATGCCAGTTCTAGGTGGCCAGTATTTTTCAGTATGCAGGCATCTGCTAAAAGATAATGAAATGAGGTTCTAAATGGTATTCAGGTAATTTGAACGTTGCATTTATAGCATTAAAGTCGAGAATGCCAAGGGGAAAACTTCACAATGTTTAACCTTAATCGCGGCTTGCAAGCCGATCGTATCAAAAAACGAAGTCATGTATCAATCACAGAATACAAACCTAAGCGATACACGTTCAAGCTATAGTTACCGAAATTTCTGTTCTGCGATATTTTGTTATTACTTACTACTAATTTGCTTTGAAATATTTTTCATCGTCGTTGTTTGGTTTTCGTTTTGGTTTGTTTCGCTTCCTAATTTTAAATTGGAGGATAATCTCGTATATGTGGTTTTACCTATTGCCGGGTTGGAATTTTGTTATTTCTATTTCTTTGCGAATTACTTATTATGTAGGTATTTCACACTGTGGTATTACTCGTACTATAATAGTTTTTAGTATTAGTCGTTCTTACTAGAAAAAGTGTCCTTGAATACCTACGTTCGTATTTTAATTTTATTGCTTAGTATCTTTGGTTTAGGCTGGTGTTGTAAGGGTTGGAAAAAGGCGGGAGAACTATTCCCATTTTAAATGTATGTCAGCACCAACTGAAGGGGTCCGAAAGGGCCAATGCCTGCCAGGGTTATGAGCCTGTCCGAAAAGGATATCGTGGCCCTGGCACACACAGGCATTTGAAGGAACATGGGTGGGTTTTAGTCAGTAAAAGTCTGACACGCATCAAAATGACATTCATTGAAATTTCCTGAGAAACAGATTATTTTTACTCCCTGTTGTGCGTCCCCAAAACCAGCAATAAAAATACCATCTTGAAACACCTGGAACTCAAATGGGAATAGTTCTCCCGCTGCCATGAGTTCACAGGTGGTTCCGTAGGTGCCATTACAAGACATTTCAGCAACGTATTCACGCTTTCAACCATAAACAGCTCCTCCTGGCCGATCCTGGGTGAAAGGTTGGAATATTTCCCAGTTTTTAGACACGTGGCGCACAATGCTGTCTCGAATTTGAGAAGACAATGACATGGCCACGTTACTGTTCACCGAATAGGAGAGAGATGAAAAAAAGCATGCGCCATCGCCAGGGATATTTACTATTTGGCAAAGAATTTGCATGCCACAATTGTGGCGATAAGTCCTCCTTCTGCAAAGCAGTAATGCATGCGAAGGAGAAGGCGGAACGCGTGAGGGTGAGGCAGGGTTCGCGCCCTCACGCCCTTAGTCACCGCAGGAGACGCGCTGGGCGTCGGGAATCGCAGGCCGATTCCCGGCCACCGTGGGCGCGGGCTTGCGGACGTTGAACGATGGGTAGCTCGCCGTCCGATAAGGACCAGGCCCGGGTCGACGGCGCGTTGTGTTCCACGCGCGCCTCAAAGAGATGTCAGCACCAATTGACGGGGTCCGAAAGGGCTAATGCCTGCCAGGGTTACGAGCCTGTCCGAAAGGGATATCGTGGCCCTGGCACACAGGCATTTGAAGGAACACGGGTGGGTTTTAGTCAGTAACAGTCTGACACGCCCTTCCCGCTCCGGCCAGAGCGGGAGAAGTTATTTGATAATTTACCACACAAAAAAAAATGAAAACAAAACAAAATGAAAAAAATGGCAGCGGTAGAACTATTCTCATTTGAGTTCCAGGTGTTTCAGGATGGTATTTTTATTGCTGGTTTTGGGGAAGCACGGCAGGGAGTCAAAATAATCCGATTCTCAGGAAACTTTATTGAAGGTCATTTTGATGTTTTAATTCCGTTGGCTAATTTAAATAATAAAAAAACCGGCCAAGTGCGAGTCGAACTCGTCCACGAAGGGTTTCGTATCATTATCTATAAAAATGGCAAAAAAAAAACACGTATGTTGTATGGGAGCCCCCCTTAAATATTTGGTTTATTTTAATTTAATTATTTATTTTTAAAGTGAATATATAACTTAATATTCTGTGAATATTTCAAGCGTCTACCTGTTACCGTTATCAATATCTAGCAAAAACGAGCAAAAAAATCAGCGTTTGTTGTATGGGAGCCCCTTAAATATTTTTTTTATTCTGTTTTATAGTATTATTTGTTATACCGGCAACAGAAATACATCATCTGTGAAAATTTCAACTGTCTAACTATCACGGTTCATGAGATACAGCCTGGTGACAGACGGACAAACGGCGGAGCCTTAGTAATAGGGTTCCCGTTTTACCCTTTGGGTACGGAACTCTAAAAATATCTTTTGACCCCTCACGCCGGCAAAATTGAAGAATCACCGACCGTCACCGACTCAGCGGTAAATGTGCAGTTGAATTCACAATCCCAGTCCCAATTCACTGCTATTGATTTTGTCGAGAAGTCGCTTGCCTATAGTGAGCAAACGGAATGCGAGTCATTTTTTTTTAAGGATATTGCTAAACCGTTGCTTCATCTACTTATATTAATATTTTATAGTTTGTGAGGTTGTAGGGGTAATCTCTGGATCTACTGAACCGATTTTGAAAAATCTTTTACCTATTGAAAGCCACGTTATTATTTTGTGAGTGTCATAACATAAGGCCATAATTTAATCCGAAAAATGAAAAGACGGTAAAATGTTTACCGCCCAACGAAGTGGGCACGGGTCAGCTAGTACATACATAAATACCGGGCAAAATCATAACCCTCCTTTTTGCTTCGCCGTAGTCGTGTAAAAAAGCGTATTACTCTATCACTGAATATTTACAGGATAAACATAATATTATACATACGTATAGATAATGTGTGTAACTTTGCATGCCTTACGGTAGGATATGGCTAATGGACACTATTGTTTGTTTATGACCTTTTTTTGTACCCATATTCGCAAATTAATAAATGATTATGATTATAACTTTATTTTTAAAGCAAAAGAGGGTTTTATCAGACATGATCATGTCACATTCTTAGGCCTCACATTAATGTCTACTTCCTACATTAGCTAGATTTACCAGTATTGGCCTCAGATTGACCATGAGCGAAGACATTCCTTAACATTTGCCAGTTTTCTGAAAATCACTAATTTTTTTAAAAGAATTCGATCCGGGCACATTTGACGAAAATATATGGACGATCTTCGCAAGGTGGCTGGCAGCAGCTGAATGAGCCCTACCAAGCCAAGCCCTTGCATGCGATAGGAGAAACTTATGTCAAGCAGTGGACTATTATCTGCTGCAAATCATGGTAGACACCTTAAACAAATAACCATTGGTTGTGGTACAGTTTGGTGAAGTAGACTTGCCAATCATAAAAAACAAAGTTGTTTAAAGGCATGTGCCAGGATCAGGGCAGTCACAATACTTTTTTAAGGTATCTCAGACTCAGCGGATCATGGTGAACTAAAAAGGCATACGCTCACAAATAAAATGCTCTTATTTTAGTGACCACTTGTCAACAACTTTACCAATGTCCCAATGTGTACTACAGCTTAGATACAGCATGACTGTGTTTTATGTTCCAGACAGCAGATGCGTTTCTCATAACGTTGATGTCGTATTCGATTATGTGGACGATAATGACGTACAGGAATTATAGTACTGGTGATGACTATCGGAGCCGGATGTTTCAAGAAATAATTGGACCAGTCATTGCTCTTGTGGTGTTCGTTGCAGATTTCGTGGCGACCATAGTGTTCATCGTTGGAGGACATAAGGTGAGATTTAAAATCGAATGCTGCTATAGGTATAGTCAATCCAGGGGACCGTCACGGGAGACTAATCACTAAACAAACACTTCCACACAATAGGCATAACGGACAGTCGTCCGTGCAGGGCATGCATGGAGGCTGAAGAAACCGTTGCGCATCTGCTGTTTGAATGCACAGGCATCACACAAATCAGAACAGAAACCCTCGGGTCACCCAGATCCTTCACAGATATACTAAACAGACCAGGAGACTTAATTAGCTTCTGGAGGGCTGGTTGGAATAACCAACGACGGCCGCCATGGCCCATGCACAATGGTCCACATGAAGGACCAAGTGCGGAAACCAATCCCGCTAACATAGAACATAGGTATAGTCAACGGTGCAGCAATACGTGAATGATCATATTCCTATGAACGTAGCAACGCGTAGGTACGTCTGTTTATGTGAGTAATGTCTGTCGCATGACCGGTTCAGTATATTGCTAAAATTAGCACTAGCGAACTGTTACACCATTCATCAGGTATGGCTTCTTCCAGCAATAACTTGTATGTGATTGAAATGTCTTTACAGAAGAAGGTCATAAGTGCGACTGGTTTTGATACTCTACAGCTTTGTGAGATTGTTCAGTAACAAGTCCAGTGACTTCTGATTGAGATATTACATTTAAATTATGCCCAGCATAAATACTGAATGGACTTTTTCTAGCTTAACTCGGGAGAGACCTTTGCCCAGCAGTGGACTGTGATTTGATTGTTATGTTAATGGCATGGTGGGTTCATCATTGTTGCCGTTATTTGACGGCCGATGACCAGTGGTGTAGGAAGATGGCTGATGGCTACATGCTACTGCTTATTAACTATCACAACTTTTAATTGGTTATAGTAGGTCAACTATACTAATTAAAAGTTGTGACGGTTAATCATGTTTAATGCAGTTAATAAACAAACACTTGATGAAATTCTGACTAATCTTTTCCTTTTGCAGAAAAACGTGAAGCTGATAAGAGTATTCTATTTTAACAGTATGGTGATGTGGACTGGTGATTGCTACGTCAGTCATTTTAATAATACAGAATGTGATGTTGCGCTTTGAGGATTTTTGGGTGAACGCTATGCTGACTTTCTCCTTTTATATCCTGGTTTTAGGTAAGCACATTCTTTTTTTTTCTTCTATAAGTAACTATTTTTACCTTTGCACAACTTAAATAGTGAATTATATTTAATTTTAGTTTTATTGTAAAAGTTGCTCGTTGAATTCAGTATGTATTCAATTTCAATAGACGGCGTTACGTGTATTTCAATAGAATACGTTATATTTATGAGAAATAATATGAATGTTAAATTTATCTTATTCTTAGGAAGCTTCAGAAAGCTACAGACAAATTTAAAATAGTTTCCTCAATATGTAGAAGGGTTACATAGCTGGCGCCTGAAGAAAAGACCTTTTTCTTAACGAAACGCTGTTTTTTTCCAGTTGTACAGAGTTACTTCCTAATTCTGCTGAGGAGTGAGATCATCAAACTGAGGAAAAACGGCGAGTTCAGATAT
Source organism: Tiliacea aurago (assembly GCA_948098905.1). Taxonomy (NCBI): domain Eukaryota; kingdom Metazoa; phylum Arthropoda; class Insecta; order Lepidoptera; family Noctuidae; genus Tiliacea; species Tiliacea aurago. Next base: position 22,396,836 of record OX402591.1, read on the forward strand.
GTGAACAATGTGGCTGAAGGAGAATGTACCATGACATGTGAAGAAATAATAGCAGCAGAGGAGACTGGAAGGGAAGATGTTTGAAGAGAAATAACAGATGGTGTGCTAATCTTCTATATAAATCTAACAACGTGGAATAGGAGTGATGACTATTGGAAAACAATAAAGTTATAATCATTTATTATAATAATCAATTATAATAATAAAGTATTTTAAGATAATTTCGTTGTGCGAGTATTACGTTGATTATAAAAAATATATTTTATATTGAATAAGCAGGTGGGCGCCACCTAAAATAAACATGCTTTGAATATAACACAATAATATATAAGCTACAAAAGTCCAGCGGGGTAATTGCGTCACATATTTACAATGGCAATGCCTTTCATTTTGACAATTCAACAACATTCCTAACGTTGTTGAGCACGAGTTAAATTGTTAGCAAGTTCTGTCAAAATCCTTCGGATTGTGATAAAAGTATGTTACGCAATTGGGGTGCTGGACTAATAAAATAAGTAAACAATTAATAAAGTGCATTATAACCCTAATATGGAAAATAATTTAGTGTACACTTTTATTCCATTAATTAGTTTCGAAAACATTGTTTATCAAGACTAGGGACTCTTCATTTGTTATTCCTCCTTCATATTCTATCCTACATTTTGATTCAGTCATATTGGTAGAACAATAATCACATTTCTCTTTTTCGCAAGTAACTTCAACCCCTTCCCCTATTTCTACTGTCTGTTTATCAAACGTGTCTTCTGCTTCTTTTTCTTCATCTTCTATTTTAATTGGTTTAAATATTCCAATTTCCATTTCCACATCGCATTCCATTCTACATTTTGCTTCAGTCGCGTTGTTCACAAAGCTGAACAGGACCGTATTTGTTTCAAGTTTTCTTATCTCTTTTCTTAACAAGAACATGATGTAAAATTTCATTACTGAAACAAAAATCATTACTTAGTTCAGTCACATTTAAAATAACTGCAAATTGAATAGGAGTTCATGTAATACATTTCTTGTAATAGATAACTGCCGTAAGATAAATGCCAACTGCGTTAAAGACACTCACAATATCTGCTTAGATAAAGAGATTTGATTGAACAAATGGACAGTTACTCACATAATTAATTATAAAAGCGTTTAATAATGAAGGTTTAAATCTAGAAAGAACAATAACATGACGTAATGGATACTATCCCTTCATGTAACCTTCAAATTAAGGGTAGGGTATGTACCTCTCAAAGTTTATTTTATGTTGTATAGGGTACAATTCGCTTGAGGTCAGAAGGATGAAAGACCAAATAATAACCATGTACAATGTTTTTCATGGGAATACCGATGCTTCAGAGCTGCACGACGAGCTGTCTCAACTTTGTGTCCGGTAAAATAGACCGCTCACCGTGCTTAAGAGTCACACGGACCCAGCCCCCAGTCCCTCGTGCTCTCTCCGTGCTTAAGGCTCTCTTGGACGCTAAACCTCACTGTGATCGTTTGCAAATGGAAGACTATCATGGCAGTATGTCTGGATTTCAGTACGATGAGTATATGAATTTTGTCTAATTATCTATAACTAATTTAATTGGCGGATTGCTGTTTTATGTTAAAGAAAAATGTATGCATAAATTGAAAGCGAAGAAGATAACTTACAGATTTCAATAAATGTTGCTGCTGCTACTCCCACAAGCATCCAGATGATGCGCTTGATATCCGAAGGGACTGACGAAAATTGGTACAAGAAGCGTATCCATTGCGAATAGTACGAAACCATATAGACGGTGTACAGTGTGTACACTATCACTGAGGATAGGTTCCCGATCAAGGATATCTTCAACAAAGTCACGTTTTTCTGAAATATACAAAGATATTAACCTAACTATGAATGTAGACTATAATGAAATGTAAAACACTGTTTTTGCATATAAAAATAATCATTACTATAATTTTCATATAAATAATTTAAAACGCAACGATAAAAAACGAACTGAAACGTATTAGTAGGTACCTACTCATCACAGAGCATGAAATTGCCGTGCCATCAGTTAGACACCGACTGCACGGCAATTCCGTACTCTGTGATGACTGATGAGTAGGTGATTATCGAAGTCTGTAGTGCAGTATACTGATGTGCTGGTGAAATTTATAATCAATGTAGTCGTCTCCATCCTGCATCTAATAAATTTCACACGTAAGGTGTGTGCACTTTACGTGCGAAATAGTCTGTCATCTAATAAATTTCGCACGTAAGGTGTGTTATTTAAGGTTTATTTTTAAGAATAAAGGCTCGTACAGACTGTCGCGATATCGTGGGCGCGACCGGCAGCACGATACTTTCCGTGAGGTTTTCACGGAAATTGTACTACTAGATGTCGCGTCAAAAGTGAAATTTATAATCAATGTAGTCGTCTCTAGTCTGTCATCTAATTTTTTCTATTTCGCACGTAAGGTGCACACACCTTTTATTATACCTTTATAAAGAAATAGGTTACCGGTGCAGGCGCGCCTGTACGGGTCGGTACCGATCGGTGGGTATAATATTCCCGTGTTATCTTATGCGCTCAGTTATAAAGCAACAGGCTTAAACAATGATATCATATTAACAGATATGTTGTGAGCGCGCAATAATTGTGAAGACTGGAAAACGTCCTAATTGGGACGTATTTTACTAGTAGTGAAATGTAAAATGTATAAAAAGTGGGGGTGTGCTGCCGCTGCTGCGCGGCACACTTTTTTCGGTTGTTTTGTGAGTGTTTATCATTTCTGTTTAATATAATATCATTGGGTTTAAACTTGTCGGTGCCGACTGCCTGGACCCCGAGCCATACGGGTTTAAGATTGGTGGTTTGACCGGTACCTATCAGTATCGACTCGTACTGACATATCGGGACCAAAAATCCTGTATCCTATTATGTTTGCAATTCCATAAACCATTAGGTTCATCTCATTTCGCGGTGTCCTTTACGTAAATAACGACGCGGACTAAACGGCTGATTACAATCGTACCGCGACTTCCAGCACCCTAATTGCGTAACACAGTTTGAATCACAATCTGAATGATTTTGAAGTATATTGCTATTTCTTTGCTTCTTAGGGCCTATGCACACCACGTTTTTTAAACGCGCCGTCGACGCGCGTTTGTAGCGATACAGACGCGATACGCACGCAAGTCAGTATATGCTGTAGGATAAAAGCGCGCCGTCGACGCACGTTTTTTAAACGTGCCGTTCACGCGCGTTTGCAGCGATACAGACGCGATACGCACGCGAGTCAGATGCAGCCTGTAGACCTTTCGTGGGATAAAACCGCGCCGTCGACGCACGTTTCTAAAACGCGCGTCAACGACGCGTTTAAAATGAATGTTGTTGAACTGTCAAAATGCTACTGATAGTGTGTTGAGCTTTACAACGTAACAAAATTCCACCTATTGATGTACCTACCGTAAGTTTTCTTCATCATCATCATTCCAGCCGAAAGATGTCCACTGCTGGACATAGGCCTCCCCCAAAAGAGGGGGGGTTGCCATAATCACCACGCTTCGCAGGCGGGTTGGCGATCGCAGTATGGTGTTAAAATGCATAGAGAACGCTGCTGCCCATTCTCTAGTAAGTCCCTTAGTCGCCTTTTACGACACCCACGGGAAGAAATGGGATGATGCTATTCTTTACGTCCGGCACCACACGGAGCTACTAAGTTTACCTATTCCTTCCTAATTCACGACTAATCTTACGACGACGAGTCTTATTCATTTATTTATTTAAGCTTCTCGCACACAATAAGGTGCAATTAGGGCCGAGTCACACCGGAATGGCAGCGGCCGGCAGCGACGCGGCGAGCACTTTCAGTGTGAACTAATTTTAAGCTTTATCTACATACTTAAAATACGAGTATCGCTTGAAAAGCTTGAAAAGGTCGCGAGGCCGCTCGCGCCGACGTGGGCGGCCGCGCGCCACGAGCGTCTTGTCGGTGGTTCTGCCCGCGGGCGTCGCCGCCGCCGGCCGCTACCATTCCGGTGTGACTCGGCCCTTACGCATTCTATCAGACAACCCAGGGTGGTGAAGAGATAAGATCGCAGGTGCTCTGATTGAGAGAAAATAATGATATTAAAATATAAAATTTACTTATAAATAAAATAAGTGCACAGGTACTTAAATAGGTTATATAAGTATACATACATATTTACTATAATATATCCCTACATTATACAACATTATTTTTGGTATATTATTATGTGAAACCTGAACATAGTTTATTCAGAATAAGGAACTGAATCGATTTCAATAATTTTTACACCATGTTATATTTTGTCCCAAAAATATTTAAGTGTGATGGAAAATGTCATCACCATTTAATTACTTACAATACAATAGCAGTACGGTTAGGTACCTACTGCCAAATTATTATCAATGAGCGCAAGACGACCCTAGAGGCGCGGGGGCGCCGTTAACATGTTTTTGTACGGACAACCCGGTAACATAACAACCTTTATAACTTTGTGATTTTTCATGATACAGTTTGAAATTTTGTACATAGATTCTTTACATAAAAATACTAGAAACGTGTTTCGGGTTTCTCATAATATACTAAAACTAATGTTGTTTACAACATTAGTTTTTTTTTTCTATGGGACCAACCTTGAAATCGCGAAATAAAAATCAGCTGTTCCATAAATTTTGTCGATTGAAGTGGACACAAATGTAGGGAACAGCTGATTTTTTTTTCGCTATTTCAAGGTTGGTCCCATATAAAAAATTGTTCAAAATGATGAGTACAATGACCCCTTTTCGAGTTTAGTATAAACAAAAACTAATGTATACACACACATTCAAGGGAAATAGGTAATTGAACTGATATTTTTTATCGCAGTTATTTTTTATGTTTGTTGATGTATGATTTTCCTTTTAAGGGTTCCGTAACCAAAGGGTAAAACGCGAACCCTATTACTAAGGCTCCGCCATCTGTCTGTCTGTCCGTCTGTCACCAGGCTGTATCTCTTGAACCGTGTTATTTAGACAGTTGAAATTTTCACAGATGGTGTATTTCTGTTGCCGCTATACCAAAAAATAAAAAAAAAACAGAATAAAGTAAATAATTAAGTGGGCTCCCATACAACAAACGTGATTTTTTTGCTCGTTTTTACTCTATATTGATAACGGCAACAAGTAGACGCTTGAAATATTCACAGAATATTTAGTTATATATTCACTTAAAAAATAAATAAATTAATTAAATTAAATCAAATATTGAAGGAGGGCTCCGATACAACAAACGTGATTGTTTTGCATTTTTTATAGATAATGGTACGGAACCCTTCGTGCGCGAGTGCGACTCGCACTTGGCCGGTTTTTTTACCACTCAATAAATATAAATGTTTTTGTAGTGAAGCATCCCGTTTTATTTCTCTACATTACCTACCAATAGATGGCAGTAGGCACTTATAAAATTCGTGGCGCTGGGAGTGCGTTGAGCGCACAGCTTCTGTCACGGACCGTCTTCAAAGCCGTCAGTTTCTATGCATCATTTGTGTCATAGTACGAGTAAACGGTGACACGCTTGGTTTGTCTGGAAAGTGTTGACGATTCCGTCTCTAACAGAGGCTGCTAACGTCTCCGTGCTCTGTGTTACTCATCGAATAGAATACTCTTTATTATATAAACACTATATATATTATGTTGTTCACTAAGGATATACAGGGTCAAATTAAGTTATCTAGCGAAACTCCGCAGACGTGATGGGATGGATATCTAAACATGCCAAAATAAAATAATAAAAATTGCAGATTTTTTTTTTGGCGTCAACGGCCTATTTATTTTTTGGGGATCAACGACCAATTTTCTTTTTTATGTTCTCGTTTGTTTAACCTTGTTTAGATATTGATACCCATCACGTCTGTAAAGCTTGCACAAAACATATTTTTAAATAGATATTTCCACTTCACTGCAGTTGATGACCCCAAAAAAATCAGCAAATTAATTATATTTAATTTTTTCGTGTTTATACATCGATACCCATCACGGCTGCGGAGTTTCGCTAGCTAATTTAATTTGACCCTGTATATGTATTGTTGCTCGTAGTACTCGGTCTCTCTACCAGAAACCAAAGTTTTTTGGAGGCCAAAAGTGCACACAGCTTTTTAAATCAGGGAATAATAAGTTAGGTAGCTTTTTTACGCAAATAAATAAATCTAATATATAAAATCCTTGAGTCACAGTTTTAGTGTTTATGCTCCTCCGAAACGGCTTGACCGATTTTGATAAAATTTTAAATGTATATTCAATCGGTATGAGAATAGGTTTATAACTATTTTTATACCCCTAAGTGTTAAGGGTGGCTTTCCCACGGGATCAAGACTTCTGGACAGCTAGTAATTATATAAGTATGTTACAATACCACCAATCTTACCTTATGAGCTGCAATGATTAATACAATGACGAGTACCATATCTGCTATCATCACCATTAGCTCACCACTTTTGTAAAGTACATCACTGTGATCATGGTCGTCTTTATTTAATAGATTATGAATCGTCACTATTTTATCACACAAGAATATGAAGTTAATCGTCTGAAAATTAAAAATTGTAAGTACTTAAGTCATCAGTTGCAAGGTAGTGGCCACAATGGTTACAACCATGTCTTCAGTGCACCTTTTATTTTTGTTTCTGGGTTGGAAAAACCGGTTTTTGCCGTTCTAATACCAACAGCGAATATCTACCACTGGTATTTGTTTCAACTCATATTTATTTTCTATTCCGAACAGATAATAAATAAAAATGAAATAGCTTTATTATTCTTTACACACTTTTTCCTTATTTTCTAACACTATGACCTTATTTGACCTAGTAAACATATTTATATTAATTACTAAATAGTCTTTTAAAACTAGGGTGTATAAGGACCGCTATCTATAGCGGTAAAAGCCTCCTCCAGCCGTTTCCAAGCTGTCCTGTCTCTGGCGATTCTGCTCCATGTTCTGCCTGCTATCTTTGCAATATCGTCGCTCCATCTTTTGTGTGGTCTACCTGGTCTGCGTTTTACTTGAGATTTTCGATTTATTCCGTTGAATAAATCTCCTCATGGATGTCCTCCGCGCTGGGGCGGGCGGAGGGGTCTGCCAGACTCTTACTGACTAAAAACCACCCCAGTGTTCCCTTCCCACACTTGCACCGGGGATCATGGGCTCATGTGCGACTTCTGCGATCCCCGGCTGGTGGCGACCTGCCTCATCGGGCCACCTCAAGTCTGGGGGGGTGAGGTGTTTGACCCCCCTGCGTCTAAGAGAGGCGCGCGATGAACAATATGCCCCGCCACCTCAAGTCTTGAGTGATAATGGGTCCCTGGACCTATTTAGGGGAGCTGGAAGAGGGCATTGTCTGCCCTCTGCCAACGCCCGGTGCGCCTGCTGCGGCCCGGGTGATAAGAAGAGATCTCCCGCTCCCTTTCCGCAGCCTCCTTCTGGGAAATGACTGTTTCGCAGAAGGATAACACCGCGTCCCAGGACTCCTCGCTGCCGACTATCGAGTCGACAACGGCTGGCAGCGACAGGTCGCTGCCTACTCCTGAGATGAGGGGACGTCGTGTCTTAAGTGCATCTATGTCAACCAAAAGGGTGAAACGCCGTCTCTCCAGTTTCGTTATTTCCTACGTACGTGCTTTTTCGTATATTTAATCTAATCAAAACAAATATTGGTTCTAAAATGAATTTCTAAATTAGGATAGGATAGAGCACGAGACTCACCAAGGTGATATATCCCCATACAATCAAACCATATCGTAGAGGAATACAGAAGCAACATCTTTTAAACTCTGGCAGTTTACAACCCATGATGTTGTTCTACTTCAAGTAAAACTTTCCACTTTTAAAAAATTCTTCACTTTAACTTCCGAAATATTTTTGATAAATAATATATTTGGATTGTTTCAGACACAACTATTCCCGATAATAGCTGACTGATCACTGCTTCTTTGCCTAAGTATAACTCATGACAAATTATCAAATTGATAAGCAAGGGTAAACCAATACCTAAAAGGAACTTTGAACAGTTGCATTTTTAGCTTTGTTAGTATTTAGTGCCTATTTAAATCCCACTGCTGTGACTAATGCGGACGTAGAGATATGCTGATAGTTTGGTTTACACCCTATGGTCACACCATACCACTAGATGACTATGGACCATCTTTTGTTTGATAGGAGTCACAATTGAGAAGGAATAACCTAATTGACACAATAAATAACCGCACTACACCATCGCGTTTAACTTGACCTTTAATTTTGTTTAAAAAAAAAGTATAACATCTTTATTTCTTTCCCAGCCTTCATTTCTATTCCTGCATCTTTTGATTTTATTAAGGTAAGTAGCTATGGTGCTCTTCAACTTTTTATCAGGCATGCGTGTAACGCCATAGCGGATGCAAAAACGCATGTCTCAAAACTGGTTGTAGTACCAACGATTTGGTTAATAAAAGCTGCCGTTTTACAAGAGGTATCCGTTCCCCAAAATGAATTAAAGTTGAAGACGAAAGCTAAATAAAAGCTAGTAAAAATGAAAGTATGTAAATCACCACATTTTACTATTTTGCAAATACCTTCAGTTCCCTCTTCTGTATAGTTACGTTTATCTTTGACGTCAGTCGATCGTTTGTGTCGTGTGGTTTTGCACTGTTTCTTACTGACTGCGTATGTTTGGGTGTATTCACAGTTAGTTACAGTTTTTCTTGTTGAATCCGCTTATCTCTTTGATTTCATAACCTGTTTCGTTTGAGAAGAGCTTTTAGGTTTGAGGCAAGTGATTTGGATTTCTCGAGCTATCACACTGAACAACAAGTTATCTATTTGAGAACATTCTAAATTAAGCTGCCAAGATTTTTCATGTTGTGCTCCGCAGCAGAACCACTTTGACTATATTATATAAAAATTACAGGATAAAATGTAGATAATGTCTATATTTTTGTAGCTTAATATCAAAAATTGTATATTGTTAGTTTCTTGGAAAATATCAATTCAAAGTGGTCATGCTACAGAGCATACTCTCCAGCAGAACCACTTTAAAATAACGGTTATTTCACGTTGATTATGCACAAGTCATAATATAAACAAATGTATATTTATTGTATATCGAGGTAACATCTACAATTGTAGATAAATACTTACTGATTTTTAGTAATATGTAAATGTTTTATCGGCATGCGCCTGCCATGAATTTCTTAGCAAATATCAAGATTAATACATACATACATACATAATATATATATATATTTCTTTACGATAAATAAATTAATAAATTGTATATCAAGAAAATGGATTCATAAGCTATAAAGAATAAGTAAAAATAGACAATAATGTAAATATAATTTGTTTTATTTTTATGTACATAAAAACAATACATTTAATCATTTTTTAGCGTATATTATGATATGCGATTGTATATTTATTTTTAAATTAGTTTTGGTTACTTTGCTTATATTGTTATCATAACAATACCAGCCTGAACCACGTTTGCAGTGTGACTTGTAATGTCCTACATCACCAGGTAAACCTGAAATATACTCCACGACAGAAACGACAGAGTACGTTTTTTGTTTCAAAACAATTCTTTCTGGTACATCGGTTATATTTAAATAATCATCATATTCAAAAATTATAATATCAGATAACTCGTAAGAGTCTGTAATCGTGCCATTTTCTGTGTTACACTGACGGCATAACCGAGTCTTACTAGATAACATTGAGTTTGCCGATTTTTCTAAGCCAGTCGCTATACCCTCATCTGCCAATGTAACAATATCCAGTGGTAAAATTGGACAATTTCGTTCAGACACATAATCACAACTGGAGCATTGTTTAACGTTTTTTGCACTAGAATATTCAGTTATTAAAAGACTTTCAAAAATTTTAGTTACTTACAATTTTGTTAAACTCTTTCGAAAAAGTAATACGAGGTAATGTTCAAGTTGTCAACTGCACGTGTAACACGTGCAGTTGACAACTTGAACATTACCTCGTATTACTTTTTCGAAAGAGTTTAACAAAATTTCTGTCCTCAATCTTAATACATGTATAGCATCATCGTGATTCGATATGGCTTTTACTAGGGTAGCAAATGCAGAACTTTTTCCTTCCAATAATTCATGAACACTCCTGTGTTCCTTGTAGGCGACCGCAAATGCGTGGGCCACAGCATCGAAAGCACATGTATTCTGGACAACTACGCGATCCATATTAGCGTGACTTTTATTTCCATTTATTAATATTTGCACATTTTTCTTGTCGACTTTTGGTTTAATTAACTCTATTAAAGATTTTTTCTTTACCTCATAATTTTTGTTACGCCAGTTTTCCTCGTAAATTGGAGTATTTTGAAATACTGATTCTCTCGTAAAGCTATGTGTGTCTTCAGGACGAATGATGTTTATTTTTGTTTTAGTAGTACACTTTTCAATATCTTCAAACCTCTTCTCTTGTTTCTTCAAAGTAAGCACACTGAGCTGACTTTATTTCACCAGATAAGTATTCAGTGTGTTTCATAATAAATTCATCTACACGTAATAAACCACTCTTTGTACAGAATAACAACTGTTTTATATTCTTAAAGTAACTTTCTACGTTACTACTGCTGGCGGCATCATTTCTTTCCTTGTAGAAAGGTAACATTAAATTGGTCCAAAGGGGAAGTCTGCAAAATAGTTTTTGCAAGCTGCCAACAAAACTTGGGAAATAATAAATATTTTCGTATATTGTCTCTTCGCTAAGGTCAGCATATAACTTTTCATTTTGTATCAGAGTATTGAACCAGTACGGCGCATCATCGTTGTAACATGTCACGTCATCATCTTCAATAACTGATTCTGCATGGTTCGGTAAGGTGTTTATTTCATCGTCCATTATTTTTGAAATGTGTCTCATACCTAATAATTTTTCTTTAGCCTCTTCACATTTAGTTTTTTCGCCATTTTTCGTATATCGATCATATCTGTTTACAGCCACAATAACTAAATTTCTTAATATCTCTTTAACTTCTACATAATTTGTGCAACTTTTTAAATGTAACAAAATCCTAACATAAAACTTTTTTACGCGTAGATCTACAAATTTAAAACATTCCAGTCCATATAATGTTTTTATAAAATGAGACGAGTCTAAGCGCATAAAACAAGCAGGAATCACGTGGGTTTGTTGTTCAAGGACCTTAAAGCAATGGCTAACATATTCTCTAGTAGTAGCGAATGTTGTAAATGCTTTCACACATGCTCCTATTAAAGCACTAGAGTCATCTGTTATAATTTCCTTTGGTTTGATCATACTTTCGGCCCACATTTTTAACCACATATAAATATTATCCATTTTTTGGGTTGCAGATATCATCTGAGTCAATGGTATTGATGTGTTTTTTAGTTTCAAAACTGCGACATACAAAAATAGGTGTTTAGAATGATATTGTTGGTTAGATAAATTTGTAGGTGGATATATTTTCTTGAACAAGGATCCTGTGGCGTCAATACTTATAGCTGTGTAATGTGCTTTTGAAAACTTTTGATAAAAATTCCGTTGCAATTCAGTCCAGTAATAGACAAAGAAGGGGTGTAAGGACACATTGCGGATCACTGTGTTGAAGGGAGGGGTACAACTCATAATCCACAAAGCAAGAACCACAATTTTGTGAAAATATTTGGAAGTGTTAGTCCTGTTTCTTATATTTTGGAAAGTTTTTAGACTGGGAACAAATGGAGGTTCTATTTTATCCTCATCTGTAAGTTTACTATTTACCAGTTTATTTCTGACAACAACAGGATATTGATTTTCTAGTTCAGATGCAAATTTTTGTTTATTGAAATTTGTTATTCGAACTTTTATAGGGTCGTGTAGCAATCGAGGATTTACATTAATTATTGAGCAATGAGCGATAACAACAGAGTCTTTTCTTTCAGTACCAACTGTAAGTTTTCCTTCGCATTGTTTGCAATATCCTGTGAATTTGACGGTATAGTTATCATTTGCTGTATTATTTTTAATAATCCATGTGCATCGATTTGACGTATACTTCCAAATATATTCTCTCATAAAATCCGTCCATTTATTTATTGGCATTCGTTTCATATTACGATATTTAACGTTAGATTTATTTTTATTGTTTCTAGCATAACAATAAGATTGTGGTTTAATATGTTCCCATTCTTCTAAACTTATTTCAAAAGAAACAAAGTCTTTGTCGTTGTTATTACTACAAGTACTATTGTCACTGCTTCTATCATCAACATTAGAATAGTCACTACTACTGCTTTGACTGGAATTGTCTTGAACACTCATCTGTTTCTTCAGGTTTCTTTCTTCATTTACATTTCCAGGGCGGAAAAAAAAATTGAAATTCCTTTTAGCCGAGAAATACAGAGCATATGCAGACATTCGCAAACACAATGTTTTACTTAAGTTCTTGTAAACCACACTGCACGAGGACGGTAGCTCAGATTCACATTTAAAATGTTCCTGATACTGTATAAAAACACTTTTTTGTTCTTCCAAACTCACAGATAGTCTCTTTCCACGCTTCATGTTAAGGTTTTGCAGATCACATACAACAAATCAACCGGTCTACGCGTTTATTTTCTCATGATGAAAAAAATGTAGGTCAATGTATTCTTTACTAACACTTACCTACCCTCTTTAGATCATCAAAAAAAAAATTAATAATGTAAAGCGTGAATCTGATTATATACATAATTATTTATTATGACATACGAATTACTCATTACAGGAAAATAATAGTTGTTCAAACAGATATAGAGAAGTACGTATAAACGTAACATACCTACTTACTGCACCAGCGAAACGTCCAAGGAACAAATAAAAAAAGCTTTCTAAGTAAAATACGAGATGGCAGTGTATTCAATTCCGCGTCTTTTGATGGGTAGCAGTCTGTGTGCAAGTATAGAGATTAACGACATTAAAAAATAATTGATGAAATGAATTGTAGATGTTGTTATATTGATATACAATTTATTAATTTATTTATCGTAAAGAAATATATACAACATTAGTTTTAGTATACGCAAAACCCGAAAAGGGGTCATTGTACTCATCATTTTGAACAATTTTTTCTATGGGACCAACCTTGAAATCGCGAAAAAAAAATCAGCTGTTCAATACATTTGTGTTCATTTAAATCGACAAAATGTATGGAACAGCTGATTTTCGCGATTTAACACAACGGTTTAATAATTATCCAATATGAATGCACTTGAAGATGTCTGTAGGTACCTGTTGATTACGGGATCAGTGAAGATGATTGGATCTTTCGTGGTCGCATCCTGTCACGACATGTCATAGCTAGAAAGTAGGTACTATTCTTACTTATTAATTAACAATGATAACAAAAGTACATACATGCTTAATGGAAGACGCACTGAGTACACTAGTACAGATTACTCATAGAGGTACTCATCTAATATGAATTATTTGGTAGATACCCAGGATACTCCAGGCATACGGGATGTACAGGCCCTGCCTTATTTCTTAAAGATGTCATAGTAGACGATGAATGAAAAATGTTTTATTTTAATGGATGAATACATTACATCATAAATGGTTCGTGACTAATTAAAAACAGCAGGGTCGATCGAAGATTATTTAACGCTGGCTGAGGTCGGTCCGTGGATGGGTGACCAATGTGGCCATCCATTACTTACCAAGACCCCTCCGCGCCTCGGAAAAGCACTCATTTGCAGATATTATAGCTGTCATTTGTAGATATTTGACAGTCGTTACGGGTAATCAGAAGCTTGAAAGTCTGATATCCAGCCTTAGCAATGGGTATCGTATTACCCAGTTACTGAACTTATTGTATTTGTATTCTTGTCTAATGTTATAGCATTTTAAAGAAAATGCTGTAGGAAAAAATATATTCTATTGAAATTTTGACAAAAATGTGACCTTGTGAATGTGGTCCACTGATTTTTCTCTGATTCTAAAAAACTATTGACCTGCCTTTTCCCTTTATCGTAACACTATTAGCTTCTGTCCGCGACTTAATAATAATAATAATAATTAAGCCATTTATTTCCCAAAATTATAACATAAGTATTACACTTTAACTTGAACGTATTCCTTAAATATATATTAACAAAAACACATGCACCAAAATAAATTAAATAAATTGAACAAATAAAAAAATTACATAATAGGGTTATTCAATTTAAGTTGTGACGTTAAATGTATAAATACTTAATTATCTAACGTTTGAATTTCATTTAGTATTATTCATTACCATTCATTTACCGATAGGTACATTATTTTAAATTAGCCAATAACAATTGATAAATTCAAATCTTGTTAAAAATAAAAATTATGATAAACAAATAAAAATAAAAAATAATAACAATTATTGATCCAATTATATAGATTAACGTCATCAGTATAGTATAATTCAAATAATAATATAATACTTAACAATTAGATTAGATTAGATTTTTAGTTTTGGGGTACCCAGTTTTGGGCAAAGGCCTCCTCCATGCATTGCCATATTGTCCGCGACTTAGTCCAAGTAAATTTTCTTATTTTAACATAAAATACACACTCATGGCAATACAGTAGCTTCCACGTTAGTGAAAGAATTTTCGGAATCGGATGTGTAGTTCCGAAGATTAACCCCTGCTTAAAAACTCACAATAGTATAGATTAGTTATGGGCCCAGGCAGCGACCCTGCCACGAGGCACAGACCAAAGAACAAGACCCAGAAGGCGCATAGGATTAGAGAGAGAAGATCCATAAGAAACAGGAGAAATAAGTTGATGAATTAATATTTGAATACTTTCAAACGTGTTTGATTGTGAAATTGCTTTGCTTTAAGGGTGCTATGATGAACGGCATTCTGTCGTTGAGAATCGATACGCTGAATAAGGATAACTGTGACAGCTGCAAATTTCAGGTAGGTAAACTAAAAATTTAGTGGCCGCTTTGAAAAGACTGATGAAATCTTGGGTTAATGGTATCCGGTTCTAAGCGTCCACACATATGTTCTTACATTATTAATTGTACCAAATATTAAAAAAGCGAGATCGTTATCAAAACTAATGCAATATATATCCGCGAAGATATTGCGAAGATATTTATAATCATTAATATCTTCGCAATTCGTTCGCATTTACTAAAAACGGGATACCTACATAATTATTATATCTCCAAACATGCTCGATATAAAGGTTAGGTTACTATAAACATTGTAGTGATATTAGGCATTATAATTTTAACAGTAGATCAGCTACAGTACCGACGCAACGATTATTCTCATTAGTTGTGTCCAGCTTCGAAATAAATTTTAAGTATAACAATTTAAATAATTTTAGTTAAAATTTAAGTAGCTGGGTAATTTTGAAACAGTAAAAGTTTTTGAGATTAAAGTGAGAGAAAATGAACGAAGAAAATAAAATTGGGGGGGACATTCCAGAGGGTAAAAGATGTTGTTTATGTTTTCCTTTACGATATGGTTTGATATCGTGGGGTTATTTTAAAATGGTGAGTATTTTATTGCTAATTTACTGCCGGAAGTGGGCGTAATTTTTTCATAAACATTAATTGCCAGTCAAGTTTACAAAGAGTAGAAATAATAGAATTGTATTTTTATTACCTTACGGCGCGCGCATGAAAGGGAGGATGACCTTAGCCAAGGTAGGGTGTTGATCCTCGTTGGTATAGCTGGATGATGGTAGCCGGAGATCCGAGTGAAATGGCGTGCGATTAGAGACCTAAATTGATTTCTTTAGGGTGAAGAAGATGACGATGATAAATTGTATTATGTTACAGATCGTGTCAGCATTTTTTATACTAGTGGTATCATATGCGTTGTTACATACTTGTATGATGCATGGGTATCACGGAAGCGCAAACGCTTTGACCAGGATCTATGCAAATATCGCTTTAACAAGCATCACACTGACTTTCTTCGTAACAGATTTCCTACTGACCATGGTGTTCATCGTTGGAGCATATCAGGTAAGGAATACCTCCAAAAAACAAACCGGTTTGACAGACTGGTTTTGGTAAACCTGTTGTTACCCTTAAACGCAGTAATGTCAATTTAGTTTTGGAGAATACTAAAAATACTTGTTATAGACCAATATCCATTTCTTTCTACTATTTGGACCCAAGCGTGGAAGTCGCGGGAATACGCTCGTTGCATGTCCATTTTAACCCCGCGGCCAACTCATAAAATTGGATGGAATTTTGCCAGGAATTAGTGGTAATTTGTTACTATACACATCTCTTTTCCTGAATTTGTTGCCAAAAAAACCAAGACGCTATGACCAAAAATAGTTGGCCGCTAGAACCGCCACTTGCCGTAGTCATCGCCTGTGATTACACGGACACTTAATAATGTAGATAAGCGAATGATACATCAAAAGAAAGTTGTTCATTTGTTGTAATTGTTGCAAAAATAAAAAAAATCAAAACGTAAATAAGTATACAAAAAGTTATGCTATATTTAGTTTCCAGTTTATGGGTAGGTAGGTATCTCACCATAAATATCAAATTAATAGAGGCTTATGTGTACTGACAATTAGTTGCTGCTTTGTTGCAGCGAATAAACAAGAAAAATACAAAAAAATAGGTTCAATCATTTGTTACAGTCGATTTTAGTTGGCCGCTCGGACGCCAATAAGTCTAAAATATAATGGCATTTATTTCGTTATTAAAAATAGGTTCAAGCTTAGTTAAAGTACTAATCGACAGGTAACGTAACCTAGTTTGGATAAATGTGGCGAAAGTAACGGTGAAATTCATATTTTAAGAGACATCCACTAAAATATATAAGTATGAAACTGTAAGAAAGTAGGGTGACCATGAATTTTCACAATGACGTGAGACTGAATCGTGATTATTGTAATGTTCGATAGTCATATCTTAATATTTTAGGGAGAGTGCTTACACTTTAAGGCATCCTTTAGCACACTTTATAAAATCGATTAAAATTTCTTTGTTCAAAAACAACACAAAGGCAAAAAAATCAAGTAATAAAAGTCAACAAGATAAATATAAAATCTTTACTAACTTAACATTTATAAATTAACTAACACGAATATAACACACAGAATGTAGATTACAGGTACTTATTTAAATTTTAAAAGAATTGTCGTCCTAACAGAAATATGTATTTTTATTTAAAAAATGACATTTATAGTGGCCTATTTTTGTGCCTGGTATAAATTTTATAGCACCAACTAAGAAATAATATGTATCTTTAATGTTTATAGTAATCAGCAGTTCAGTGAGTAAAACTAAGTTCACCTTTTAACTGTGTGTCACATTTTTGACACATCTTGTTAATTGTTTCATCAAAACAAATTGCTTCCTCTAAGCTTGTTATTCCAAAAAACGTAAAACACTCTTTTCAGTTGTATGTAATTACAATTTGTACAAAGGTTTTCCAGTATTGAGCAATCGTAAAATATTTTTTTTGTTTTGATGAAAATATGACACACAGTTAAAAGGTGAACTTAAGTTAGGTTAGGTTAGGTTCGGCCAGAACTTAGGCCAGCAGGCAACGGGTGCGGGGGCACCCTTGCCTGTATTGCACAGGCCTTCACCAGTGTCGGACGGGAATGGCCAGGTGTTCCCGGCCATACCCGTAGCCCCCCAGTAACGGGGGGGCATGCGGGGCCCGCCAGCTAGGCGGGCATGCGCCGGGAGGGTCGTGGAAGAAAAGGTTCAACCGTTATCCCATGGCCCTCCCAACACGGCGATGCGGGAACACCGCTGAGTTTTAGTGGGTATACTGTCGGCATTACCGATAGGGAGTCCCACATACCCCGTCTCGTCCCCCACGAGCGGGCATGCGTAATTGCATTTCTCAGCGAAAAAAAAAAAAAAAAAGGTTCGGCCAGTACTTGCTTCGGGAAGTACCTGTGTCGCATAAACAGGGAGCCGGACGCCCGGTGTCACCACTGCGTCGCCTTGCCGGGAGGACACGGCGCGGCATACGCTGGCAGAGTGCGCCGCTTGGGAGGAGCCACGCCGTGCCCTCATCTTAGGAGTAGGCAGTGACCTATCACTGCCGGCCGTGGTCGAGTCGATGGCCGGCAGTGAGGAGTCCTGGGACGCGGTGGTGTCCTTCTGCGAAACAGTCGTGTCGCAGAAGGAGGCTGCGGAAAGGGAGCGGGAGATCTCGTCCGCTCACCCGGCCCGCAGCAGGCGCACAAGGCGTCGTCGGCGGAGGGCCGATAACGCCCTCTTCCAGCCCCCATAAATGGGTCCAGGGACGGCGGACTTGGGGACGTCCGCCGCCCCCCCTATCACATTGGACCCGAGGTGGCGGCGCGTAGTGTTTCACGCGCGCCCTTATCAGACGTCACGGGGGGGGTCAAGTCAACTGTTGGAGGGGAACACTGGGGTGGTTTTTAGTCAGTAAGAGTCTGACAGACCCCTCCGCCCGCCCCAGGGCGGAGGACATCCATGAGGATTTTCCACCCCGTGAAAAAAAAAAATGTTCGGCCAGTACTCGAACCCCGGCTCGGGAGGAGGCACGGCTCCGTCGTTTCGGGTGACGCAGGTGCTCTCGGGGCATGGTTGCTTCGGGAAGTACCTGTGTCGCATAAACAGGGAGCCGGACGCCCGGTGTCACCACTGCGTCGACTGCCAGGAGGAGACGGCGCGGCATACGCTAGCAGAGTGTGCCGCTTGGGAGGAGCCACGCCGTGCCCTCATCTCAGGAGTAGGCAGTGACCTATCACTGCCGGCCGTGGTCGAGTCGATGGCCGGCAGTGAGGAGTCCTGGGACGCGGTGGTGTCCTTCTGCGAAACAGTCGTGTCGCAGAAGGAGGCTGCGGAAAGGGAGCGGGAGATCTCGTGCGCTCACCCGGCCCGCAGCAGGCGCACAAGGCGTCGGCGGAGGGCTGATAACGCCCTCTTCCAGCCCCCATAAATGGGTCCAGGAACGGCGGACTTGGGGACGTCCGCCGCCCCCCCTATCACATTGGACCCGAGGTGGCGGCGCGTAGTGTTTCACGCGCGCCTTTATCAGACGTCGCGGGGGGGGGTCAAGTCAAGTGTTGGAGGGGAACACTGGGGTGGTTTTTAGTCAGTAAGAGTCTGACAGACCCCTCCGCCCGCCCCAGGGCGGAGGACATCCATGAGGATTTTCCACCCCGTGAAAAAAAAAAAAAGGTTTGGTTAGGTTTTACTCACTGAACTGCCGATTACTATTGTAAAGAAACACCTTTTCATTACGAAAATTTCTGTATTTAACCTCTTGAACACATACAAACTTGGTACACAGCAATATTAATATCTTAATAATAATTAATATCTTGGACACATAATTAGGGATGATTTAGCAGATGATGCTGATCTGGAACGACAGAGGCGTAGTATCGCATGTCGAAGCAACATGTTGGCTAGCCGCTTTTCTCACTGCTCCAACCAAGCTAAAATAACTCTGTTCAAGGCTTACTGTCAGTCGTTCTACACCAGTCAGCTCTGGTACACGTACACGAAGAGTGCTTAAAACACTCTTCGTGTACAATATAATAACGCCTTTAGAGCTATATTAAAGCTGCCTTGGCGGTGTAGTGCGACTGGCATGTTCGTTGAGAACCGAGTTACCGATTTTTACGGGCTCTTCAGGAAACTCAAGGCATCCTTCCTGACTCGACTATGTGCATGTACGAATCAAATAGTGTCTGTAACACTTCGCTGTGTGTACATGCTAAGACGCTCTAGACATATTTCTGTCTGTCTACATTCTGTGTCTTATATTCGTGCCAATTAATTTATAAATGTTATGTTTATAAAGATTTTGTATTTATCTTGTTGACTTTTATTACTTAGGTACTTGATTTTTTTGCCTTTGTGTTGTTTTTAAAATATGAATTTCACCGTTACTTTCGCCACATTTATCCAAACTAGGTTACGTTGCCTGTCGATTAGTACTTTAACTAGGTAAGCTTGAACCTATTTTTAATAACGAAATAAATGCCATTGTATTTTAGGCATATTGCCGTACGAGCGGCCAACTAAAATCGACTGTAACAAATGATTGAACCTATTTTTTTGTATTTTTCTTGTTTATTCGCTGCAACAAAGCAGCAACTAATTGTCAGTACACATAAGCCTCTATTAATTTGATATTTATGGTGAGATACCTACCTACCCATAAACTGGAAACTAAATATAGCATAACTTTTTGTATACTTATTTACGTTTTGATTTTTTTTATTTTTGCAACAATTACAACAAATGAAGACCTTTCTTTTGATGTATCATTCGCTTATCTACATTATTAAGTGTCCGTGTAATCACAGGCGATGACTACGGCAAGTGGCGGTTCTAGCGGCCAACTATTTTTGGTCATAGCGTCTTGGTTTTTTTGGCAACAAATTCAGGAAAAGAGGTGTGTATAGTAACAAATTACCACTAATTCCTGGCAAAATTTCATCCAATTTTATGAGTTGGCCGCGCGGTTGGAATGGACATCTCGTTGCGGGCAGTGCATGATCGGTCGTTGTGTTGTGGCAATCCTTAGGGGTGGTATAGGCCCACTATGCCCAGCCGTGGTCTTTTATCGACTGATATAGCCGATAAAAGTGGTTAATGACGATGATAATTTTGATCGCGAACGTATACTCTGTGCTATCTTGTCTCAATTAATAATCTATATTCTACAATAAAGCTTAATCTTTCCAGAAAAATGTGAAGCTACTAAAAGCATTTCATATCTTCAGCATATCAATTTGGGCAATGACGATACTGTTGTCTGCCATAGCCGTCGGTTTATTAATTGAGAGCTGGTTGTCTCGATACATGTCACTGCGCTCGTTGATCATCAATTTACTGAACTTCTCAGCCTATTACGGGATTATAAGTGAGTAGACTTATCTTTAAACTGCTGAATGTTTCATTAAAAGGGATATATCCAAAAGTTGGTCAAACTGAGAGATAGATACCTAAATGTTGATAACGTTTATTACTCCTCCTAATAACATCTATCCATTTGTCGTATTTTGATCAGACAGACAGCTGTGCTGCTGGGGAGTTTGTTGCGCTACTTCTTCTTCCCAGCTAAAGCACTAGGAAGTGGTGAAGTGTGGGCCTTTTAGGGGGACTGTCTCATGTAATTTTTGACGTTCGAAAAGTGCTGATTCTCAGCTTAGTTAGAATAAATGGCTTTTGATTTTGATTTTTTGATTTTGATTTCTTGTTTTTTCTCTTTCTGACAGTTAGTCCCACATGATGACGGTATAAACCTTGTTTATCATTCTCTCCCACTTCGATCTATCTGTAACATATTGTACTTCGGAAAAGTTACATGTCACATCTTTAACCAAAGATCAGTTAATTTTGTTCTAGATCCCCTCTGGATTTGTTACCAGTGATCGATATAATTATAGTGCCAGATGCCAGAATTGTAATTTGTTTTTACTGTTCCAGTTGTACAAACGTATTTCTTAATTCTATTGAGGATTGAGATCGTCACACCAAGGAACAATGCTGAGTTCAGATTTGTGAATAAACCGGCTGAAGCAGAATGTTCCATGAAATGTGAAGTAAAGGTAGCGGGAGATGAAACGGACACTGATGATGAGTGAACCAGAAAGAAATAAAACAACATAGGCGAATGAAATGAAATCTTGGAGAGATAGTGAACAATACGCCATGTGATCGACGTTATTAGGAAAAGAATAAAGTTTAATATTGAGTAATAAACTACTTTATAAGTACCTCGATTGTTTTATTATTTCGTTGATAGGTATTAGGAGTCTCACATTGACAATTTTATTCATCTGTTCGGTTTCCCTTTTAAATAGCTGTGCAATTTAGAATATTGCTATGCAGCAATAAAATCGAGTCAAGGAGTAAGGAAAGTGGAATTCAGGGGTCAGAAGAACTGCCAGGGTTGCGAGTTTGTCCGAAGGGATATCGTGCCCCTGGCAAACGGAAGGAAGACGGGTGGGTTTTAGTCAGTAAAAGTCTGACACGCCCTCCCGCTCCGCCCAGAGCGGGAGAAGTTATTTGATAATTTCCCATCCAGAAAAAAAAAGTGGTCAGAAGAAACAATTCAGTAACTTTACAAATTGGAAGTTAAAATTAAAAACAAAAGATTTATTTAACATAAACAAAAAAACCGGGGAAGTGCGAGTCGGACTCGCGCACGAAGGGTTCCGTACCATTATCTATAAAAATGGCAAAAAAATCACGTTTGTTGTATGGGAGCCCCCCTGAAACATTTGATTTATTTTAATTTAATTATTTATTTTTAAAGTGAATATATAACTTAATATTTTGTGAATATTTCAAGCATCTACCTGTTGCCGTTATCAATATAGAGCAAAAAAATCACGTTTGTTGTATGGGAGCCCCCTTAAATATTTATTTTATTCTGTTTTTTAGTATTTGTTGTTATAGAGGCAACATCATCTGTGAAAATTTCAACTGTCTAACTATCACGGTTCATGAGATACAGCCTGGTGACAGACGGACAGACGGACAGACAGACAGACAGACAGACAGACAGACGGACAGACAGACAGATAGATAGACGGCGGAGCCTTAGTAATAGGGTTCCCGTTTTACCCTTTGGGTACGGAACCCTAAAAAATCACTTCTTTCAGACTCAAATTTTTTCTACATTTGCCATATCTTTTGATTCAAGCTTTCTTTTTCCCACTTTAAATATTCTATCTCTTTCTCCCCTTCATCTTTGTATTGTATCATGTATTCTGCTTCCCCCTTGTTCGCTAATGGGAAATCTTTTTCATTCATACTCTCACTTAGTAAGAAGTAAGAACACGAAATATATTTGAAGCGCTGAAAAAATCCATATTATAAGCCGAATACTTTTTCATAAAGCTAATATTTACCAAACTACTTAGATAAGTAAGTAATATTATTTCGATGGTCGAGAGTCTGTGGAATTGAACTTTTAGGTTGGTAGGGTCAGCAACGAAAGTCGGTGCATGGAAATGTACAGACGCCAGCAGGTCTAGCTACCCGAAACTGTCAAATTTCCTCAATCAACCTTGAACCTTATACTGTAGGGATAAAGTTGAAAATCTATTAAAGAAATTTGACAGATTGTAGTAGCTTGATGTGCTGGCGTCTGTACACTAAATTGTTCAATAATCTTCTTTTCAGTATAAATTCATGTAGTCAAGATTTTTGTGTTGTTCTAATAATGAGTACTTAAATTTTTCAGTTTTTTTACAAATATCGGGCTGGTCAGATAGTTTAACCAACTTTCGCTGCCGACTGTACCCATATGGGGTCACCTCTATTTGTAATTTTTAAAGAAGCACAACCGCTTAATTAGGAATATGAGGTTTCCCACAGCTGTGTCCAAATTGCTCATGAAAATCTTCACACATTTGAAAAACTTCCAAATTGAAAGCTCACCAATATTCACAAAATAACCCGTGTAGTCCAAGACCCGAATGGTCAAGTTGTACATCGACATGTTGAGCGTAAACCATCCCCGGGCAGACAGCCCAATGAGCACACCGGTCAATGCGTACAGGCCTATGCTGTAGAAGTAATAAGCTCGACGGATGCTTCGGTTTTTCTGCAAAGTATAACGTAACATAACCATACAAATCTAGATTAAGGGCTGCTGCTGAGACTAATGGTAAAACCTAATAGCACTTCGCGCGACCTGGGAATCGCACCCAGGACCTCACGCACTATAGTCGCGCTTGTTACGACAAGACCAACGTGACAATCAAAAGTGATGAATAATTATGTAGCTCTATAGTTACCTCACTCTCGCAGATGTGAGGTGAAACTATTCTCATCTCACATCTGTGAGAGCAGAACGTAGTAACACTTCAGGTTTCTGGAAACGCTGCATAAAAGTCCCAAGGTCCCAAAAGCACCTTTGTCCCATCAGTCTGCTCAACGTCTTCGGCAAAGTCTATGAGAGGCTTATTTATAAGCGTCTCAGAGACTATGCCGAGACGAACGGCCTCATCCCAAACGAACAGTTCGGGTTCAGAACCCAACATTCGTGCGTACAACAGGTCCACCGTATCGTCGAGCATATAAGCGCTGGCTTCCAGCGCGGGCTCATGACGGGTGCTGTGTTCTTCGACATTGCGAAAGCGTTCGACAAAGTCTGGCACAACGGCTTATTATACAAGCTCTACAAACTCGGTGTTCCCGATCGTCTCGTGCTCATCTTACGAGACTTTTTGTCGGACCGCACCTTCCGCTATCGCATCGAGGGTGCGCTATCCTCCCCCCATCCGCTCCGCGCAGGCGTCCCTCAGGGCTCTGTGCTGGCACCGCTGATATTCACTATATTCACTAGTGATATCCCCAAATGTAGAAAGACGCAGTTAGCTCTGTTCGCAGACGACACGGCCATCTACTACACCGGCCTCAGGCAAGACAAGATCGCCCGCAACCTTCAGGCCGAAGTCAACAGACTCGCGGCCTGGTTCAGGAAGTGGAGGATCGAAGTCAATCCTAATAAGAGCCAGGGGGTCCTATTCTGTAGGCCGGGGCCTACAGAATAGGACCCCCTGGCTCTTATTAGGGTCCTCCACTCCGAGGGATCACCCGCCCTCCCCCAACCGATCACCATGTTCGGCAAGCCTATCCCTTGGGAGAAGCGAGCCAAATATCTCGGTGTGGTCTTAGACCATCACATCCTTCCAGGGTTGCGAGTTTGTCCGAAAGGGATATCATGGCCCTGGCACACAGGCAAATGAAGGAATACGGGTGGGTTTTAGTCAGTAAAAGTCTGACACGCCCTCCCGCTCAGCCCAGAGCGGGAGAAGTTATATGATAAATTCCCACCCAAAAAAAAAAAAAAAAAGACCATCACATATCGTTCGGTGAGCACATAATACAGGCGCGCGCGCGCGCCGGTTTTACTCTCGGCAGACTACACTCCGTACTCAACCCGCGCAGCAAGTTGTTCCTTAAGTGCAAATTGCGTATTTACACCGCGTGCATTCGACCGATCATGACTTACGCCTGCGTAGTCTTCGCTCACGTAAAGCCATATCACATCCATAAGATGCAGACGCTTCAAAACCGATTTCTCCGTAGAATTACGAAGGCTCCTTGGTTCGTTCGGAACGAACAACTTCACGTAGATCTTAATTAAGATGCCTACCATCAAGCAGTTTATGAAGCGCATTGCAAAGCGCTTCTTCGAATCCGCGGAACGTCATTGCAACCCCTTGGTTGTGCAGGCCGCTAGTTATAGGCCTTCTGCCATTAGTCAGACTCGCCGACCGAGGCATACTCTCTTAGATCCGGATGACCCCATCACTCTCCTTCAGGAAAGCAATAGGGCCACGAGTACAGTGCACAAAATACACAAACCGACCTTCCGTCCTCGCCGCCGGGGTACCACGCGAACTTCCCGAGTAAATATTAATAAAAGTCCTCCCCCCCGTCCCTCGAATGTCGATGCGCCAGCCGCCCGGTTAGAGGCTGAGAGCGCCGTAGCAATAAATATATTATCCCCTGATAATAATCATGATCTAAATGTTGATCCAGCCCGTCCCCAAACTATTACTAATTTTGTGATCCCCCAACGATGCCCTAAGCCGAGGTCCGTACCCCACAGGGGGTGCCCTTAGTGCGCTGTCGTTTAGTTTTAATAAATATATATAATTTACGCCCTGGCTGGAGGCTTTAAGCTTAAAAACCTTAGGGCAGCCACAGGAATATCCGGTTAAGTAGCAACGGCCTCTCTAGGTCTGCTACGAGATGCCATACACAAAAAAAAAAAAAGCACGTTTGTAGTCATTTTAATATTTAATTAATTGTAACTACTTATTATTTGCCAATTGACTAGGTAGTAAGTTTGCAAAATTGAGTCCTTCAGTCTGTGTGTTAAGCACGTTTTAACATCTGAACTACCGAACTATTCTAATGACTCTAGCCCAGAAATACCTTAATAGTATGTCCTCCTACAATATAAAATAGTGTGCCCAGTGTAGGTAAAGTCCGATACTGAGAGTACGATCACTAAAGTCTTTAAAACACTTTCTGGATCGTAGCAATTAGTCCAGTTCGGTCCATCCCAGCCATTATAACCTTAGAATAATAATTTCCTTGTTCTTAGATTGCATCACTGTGTTTGACAGTAGAACATAACAGTCAGTACTGACGCTGTGATCTGAAATATAAGCACGTAAAGTAGTCTAAAAAAATTTACTAAAATAATTCTGGCGATACTAGACAGAGATCCATTGAACAAAAAAAAAGGTTTTATTGGACAATAAACATGCTTTGAAACAGAAATAGGATGAATCCTGAAACGCACACTTTGACATACACAAGGGGATGTCGATGTCACATGCCCACAAATTGACAATGACACAGACAGCTAGTTTGTTTTGATCGCATTCCTTCCTCCTGTGAGTTTTAACCAAAAACAATAACGCTGCATATTTTTTCAAATATTTTAAAAATACATGAGCATGGCTACAATATCAGTATTATGAAATATGCCAAAGACTAAGCGCAACCGGAAGCTCCTAAGAGCTTATTATTACTACGCCCTCTTCATGTGGATAGTGACAATGATAATGTCCATCGTGGCCGTTACCTTGTACGAACATGGTTCAGAGTTGTCAATTTGAATGACCGCACGCCTCCTTCGTTGACCCACCTTAGGCCCTAGCTCAGAACAATATTGTTCTGAGGGCCCTAGTCACCGCGCATTAACTGTGGATGCACATATAAACTTACAATTTAACAAACAAAATATCAAAAAGTTGCGGTGATAAGTAGATAGAGATATAGTTTCACAAAAAAAAGGTTTAATCCACCATAGACAATAAACATGCTAAAACAGAATCACAAATCTTGGAACTCACATTTCGACTTTCGACGAAAAGGATGTCACATTTGACATTGACATTGACAATGACGTTAGTTTGTTTTGATCGCATTTCACTGCTTCTGTGAATAAAAACAAGAATCAATGAGATCCGATGAATGAACAATGAGATATTTATTCAAATATTCCCTCATCAAAATTTCTTTATTATTTAAAATCATGAAAGATACATTTAACCTGCGTATCGCTACAATATCAGTATTATTGAATATGCCTAAGAAGAAGCAGAACCATAATTTATTATGGAAAATCAATAAGTACACAAAAATCGATCTTATGACTTCATGATATTGTACATAATATAATAAATGATTCTATGGATATGTAAATGCAAGTGGGATGACTCATATTGGCGGCCATCACTTAACAGGTATTCCCAAAAAGTTGCTTCGAGTAAAACTGTAAGGATAAAGAGATATTAAAGGATTAACACAACACACACGGGCACCCGTCATCTCGCTGTTGATCCGTTTCTAATAATAGAAATTATACACATCTGTGTCAGTGTATAGTCACCATTTGCCGCAAATAGCTGCATATAAAATCCTTAAATTATAAAAACCTATTTTTAAATTACAGATCATCTCAGTGATGAAGATTTGGGACATTTTGAGTAAAGTGCGGTCGTTTTAGTGACTTCAAAAGTACTTCACTGTAAAGATTGACATTCAACAAAATGGATGATCTGCCAGTTTTTAAGAAATGTTGTTTCTGTGTGCCTCTACGTTATGGTTTACTGACATGGGGATATCTGAAATTGGTGAGTTATTTGGAACAATTTATGAAAATATGATAGCTCCCCATTAAAAGAATAAATGCGTTCCAACTACCTTGCCTTTTGCTGCTGTCACACAACATTACTATTCCACTTTAAAGGTTATGGTTGCCAATAAAATTACATAAAACTAAATTAAAGTCTATGATATTCAATTCATATTCTCCCCTCACCATTCATCTTGTTTACATGTAACACATTATCCCAGATTAGAGATGGCAAAACTATGATAGAAAGCTCTATAAACTGCATTGGTAGAAAATAATAGATACTTAATTCTAAATTATTTGAGTTCAAAATCTTACTCAATATTTTCAATCATTCCCTGCTTAGGTAAAATCAAAAGATAGTTAGTCAAGTTCTTACTTAAAACAAAGATTTAATGAGCCTTATCTTCAGGAAAATTCAAAGACAATATAAAACCACACTCGAGGCACTAATAACATTTTTCCTCAATATTTTTAGTACTTCTCAGTTTGAAATAATTGTATTATATTGCTTATATTGCTTTGGTGGCATGACCAATGACAGCTGTAATAAACAGTTGGTATTGTAACCATGTTGTGCTTTTAGTGCCATCCTTATGCCTACGCAATAGAAGTCAAAATTGGTTGAACGGACTGTAAACAAGTTTATTTATATTTCTTATCTTATTTCAAATGGAGTATAGTTATGTGCTAAAAATATTGAGGAAAAATGTTATTAGTGCCTTAGTAACAAAATACCTAACCCCCCCCCCCCCCCCCGCCCCAAGCCTAATTAGAAACAAAATAACTGCTATGAGCCTTAGAGCATTTCATACAAACTTTCAAGCCCTTGTTTTTTGAAATAACTGAACCGATTTTAATGAAACTTTATGCATAAGCAGGATACAAAGGTCTAAAAAGTTAGTATCGAACATTTTCGAAAAATAGTGTTACAGCCAAATTAGACTGGTTTAAAATTTTCCATAGAAACAAGAGATTTCCAGTTATCTGTTTTTATAAGACATTTCGAAAATGTGCTTTACTAACTTTTTAGACTTTTGTATCCTGCTTAAGCATATGAAATGCCGTAAGGTGTAAAAGCTCTTAAATGTAATGAAAACAAAGAACAAAGTTGGTTAAACTTTGTTTTTTGTTTTTATCATAAACTAGCTAACATACAAACATCCCATAAAAAATATATTTTCAGTTGTTGTGAAAATGTTCCTATTTTTGTTTCAGTAAGAACCTAATTCAGACTATTATGAACATTTTAAACCAAAATATAGGCAAATCGAACCAGCCGTTCTCAAATTATGCGCTTACTGATCTGACACCGATGTCAGATCAGTAATCATAGGATTTTTTACCCAGTTTCAGGCACCCAAGGTAGAGGATTGCTAGCTTGGGATTGGGAGTAGACCAATTAGAACCAGGGACCATTTTGGTTACCCATTGAAAGGGTTTTCGATAGGGTTTTTCTAAGCAGTTAAACAAAAACCCATATGATAAGGGTAACCCTTATGAATGGCTTAAATTAAATTTTGGTAACCCATTAAAAGGGTTTTCGATAAAAACCCATACGGTGTAGGTAACCCTTTTGAACGGCTTAATTTAAGCCATTCAAAATTACCCACACCGTATGGGTTTTTGATTAACTGCTTAGAAAAACCCTATAGAAAACCCTTTCGAAAAGGTTTTCGATAGGGTTTTTCTAAAATGGTAACCAAAATGGTCCCTGGGTAGAATAGAGATAGAATTGGTCCTGCTACGCGTGCTGGGCGGATATCGAAATAACAAAATATTATGATTTTTTCATGTTACTGGATTTCATGTAGGTATAGAACCCATTGAAATGGGTTATCATGTAACCCTTTCAAAGGGTTTCTAGTATAAAACCCTTTCAATGGGTTACATCATGATAAAGGTAACCCATTGAATGGGTTACCCCTTCGAAAGTCTTAACCGGGGTTGTACGGTACGGTCCCTGGTTTTAACAGCTTCGCCTTTTTTTTTCTAGGATAGTTAGGAGGTTAACCCATTGAATGGGTTACCCCTTCGAAAGGCTTAACCCTTAACCGGGGTTGTACGGTCCCCGATTAGAACACAATACCTACTTTTGCAATTAATTATTTCAATAAAAAAATCTTAGTATTGTAGTAGTTTCAGAAAAACATTTCAAGTGTTACTAACAACTAAATGGTTGAAAATCCGAAATAAATGAATATTATTATTAAAAAGATAAATATATTTTCAGGTCGCTAAGCTTTTGATTGTCTTTACAGGCTACAGCACTCATAGTACTGAGTTTCTTCATAATCATTGTGGTTGCATTATCAGGGTATATTCTAAGAGATCACCTTGTCACAATAATTAGCCTGGTTGCTGTGATACTGGCAACGGAAATTGTAATACACGTTGTATTCATCATTGGAACACATAAGGTAAGGCTATTGCAGATCTGTTAAGACCAGGCTGTCTAAATCAAATTTCCACGCAAGCTCCGCCCCCATACTCCCCGCCACTCCGTTTTAACGCTAACACATCAGTAATAAAGTTGAATATATCGTGCGCTCTTTGACCGTGTCCGAGCACGAAACTAAATAGCGTAAGTCTCAATTCTTATTTTATTTATAACTACAGTAATAATTGATCAAGGGAAAAAATGTCTGGTGGCTGGATAATAAACTATATTTTCTTGCTGTGAATATTTAATTTAGGCATAAAAGCCATGATTTTCGAATAAAAATGTACCTACCGAGCGAAAATATTACAATTACGTAACTGTCTTCAACATGGAAAGAAAAAGATCCAATAAATCATACATAGACTAAAGTTTCATTTTGATTGTATGTGTGAATGTTTCAGAATATTCATGCAAAGTAACATAAAAATAGGGAGCCTCCTCTTAACTCTTGATTCTTAAAACCAATTTTCATTATGCAAGTTTCTTGTCTGTGGGATACAATAAAGTTGAAACAAGTAAAAAAAAACCGGCCAAGTGCGAGTCGGACTCGCGCACGAAGGGTTCCGTACCATTATCTATAAAAACGGCAAAAAAATCACGTTTGTTGTATGGGAGCCCCCTTAAATATTATTTTATTCTGTTTTTTTTTTGTATTTGTTGTTATAGCGGAAACAGAAATACATCATCTGTGAAAATTACAACTGTCTATCACGGTTCATGAGATACAGCCTGGTGACAGACGGACGGACAGCGGAGCCTTAGTAATAGGGTTCCCGTTTTACCCTTTGCGTACGGAACCCTAAAATGACTTGCAAACAAACACTAAGTACAAATGGTGCAACTTTTATTGTTGCTTCAACTTATGGTATACCATAGGCAAAAACAAAATATCAATTCTACCGTTGTCTCGATAAAGTTGATTTTGTTTTGGCGCTAGCCATTTGAAGCGCAAATTGTGGAATAAATGTGTGAATAGATTTTCCTTAGACCAGAATTAACAATGATTTTTCTTTACAGAAAATTGTGAAGCTGTTAAGAGTGTATTATTACTACGCCCTCTTCATGTGGTTAATGACAATGATAATGTCAATCGTGGGCGCTGCCTATATCATACTCAGTGTATACGATGGTTCAGAGAGAAATTTAATTGTAACCTTGATTGTCATGGGCTTTTTGTTCTCTATTGGTAAGCATCCATTGTCATCATATACTTAAGTATTCTATAGACAACGATGCGTGTTGCAACACGATACACAATACCGAACAAAATGTTTTTTTTTTCTACTTATTTATTTATTAGGGATTATAAACTATAACAAGTCATGTCAGCCCCATCATTTCCTTAAGCAAGTTACTTAAAAGTTTTTCTTAAAACTATTCATTATAAAATTATAAATAAGCTTAGCTTTATTGCTTGCGGGGTAAGCCAGAATAAATTGAAATTTACCTAAATGTAATCAAATCAAATCAAATCAAATCAAATCAAATACTTATATGTATTTCGGATTCAAAAGATATCCATAGGTGTTATTAACAATAAACTTAGCCTAGTGTTAGTACAGTTTATTCATGCTTTTTAGGGTTCCGTAGTAAACAAGGAACCCTTATAGTTTCGCCATGTCTGTCTGTCTGTCTGTCCGTCCGTCCGTCTGTCGCCAGCTTAGCTCAGAGACGCTTAGTCCTAGAAAGCTGTAATTTGGCATGGGTATACATATTAATCATGCTAAAAAAATGGTAAAATAAAATTATGAAAAACATTTTTTTTTAGGGTACCTCCCTTACACGTGAAATGGGGATGATATTTTTTTTTCTCGTCTATTCCATGGTGTGGGGTATCGTTGGATAGGCCGTTCAAAAATATTGTGGGTTTGGGAAAACCATTTTTCAATTAAGGGATCCGTTTGCGTAATATTAAGCTTTAAAGTGCTAGTTTTTGTTAGAGTCAAGTGTCCCCCCCCCCCCCCCTGCCAGCTAAATGGTTGGTTTTGGATATGTGAAAAAATTCATGGCAATAGTATATATAACGAAATTAAAAGGAAAACTATCACAGCTAAGTAGGCTTCACAAGTTAACGAGTAATAGTCGACCAACTTAAATTTGCAGTTGGAGAATTGACCGTAACGTATATCGATGTATGGGAGAGCATGTTTTTCAACTACAATGTTAAGTTTGTTTTTGGGATAAATTCATCCCAACCACGGAACCCTTCATTGTGCGTGGTCCGACATGCACTTGGCCGGTTTTGCTCTTTACTGTTAACGGCAACAGGTAGACACTTGAAATATTCACAGAATATTTAGTTATATATTCACTTTAAAAATAAATAATTAAATTAACATGAAACAAATATAAAGGGGGGGGGGGGGGCTCCCATACAACAAAAGAGATTTTTTGGCATTTTTATAGATCGGAACCCTTCGTGAGCGAGTCCGACTCGCACTTGGCCGGTTTTTAATTTAAGCATGCGCCGGGCTGAGCGCCCATCGCATGAGCACTCATCCACTGCTTCAACAGTGGAGAATCCCACCTGTTTGCCAACGTGTCCAGGATGCCGTTTGCAGTGCCACGCACGCGTCTGAGCAGCGGAGCGCAAATGCGCGTAATGCATTCAATTTAATTTTTTTACATAAATGTTGTCTTTCAAAATCATTGCGAATACAATATATAAAAAGATGTTGGACATCTTCTGGTTTATC
Source organism: Tiliacea aurago (assembly GCA_948098905.1). Lineage (NCBI taxonomy): Eukaryota > Metazoa > Arthropoda > Insecta > Lepidoptera > Noctuidae > Tiliacea > Tiliacea aurago. The sequence goes on from OX402591.1 coordinate 22,429,574, forward strand.
ACAAGCAGTACAGTTAGGTGAAAGGGATTTCTTCATTTTTTTAAGTGGTAGGTACACACGGCTACACATCAAGCTATATAATTCCAGTTTACGCTGATCTCGCACTGTACGGAAATCTTATACAATGCGAGATCAGCTTATACTGGAATTGTATAGCTTGATGTGTAGCCGTCTGTACATGCCCAGATCGTATTCTAAAAGCTATTTTAAGTAATCGCCTACCCAGTTTAGATCAAAATGTTATTTTTTACAAAATTATTATCGTAAGGGCCTCGCGCCTGTGACTGGACACCAACTTAACTTAATTCAAAGTATGGAAATCTAAATGCACTCGGCCCCTAATTCGGCTACGTGTTTGGCGCCATCACTAGCGTCCATCAGTTGCTGTAACGTGCAGGCGATGGGACACGCAAGACATAATATTAAGTGTCCCATGGGTTGTGGAAAAGCAGCACATTTACACTCCAAGGCGGAGTCTATGAATCTCCACCTGAACAGGTTTTCCTTGCTTCGGCCAACCTGGGTCCGGAGTCTGTTTAAAAAGACTTTCAGGTTAGCCAAGGTAACTCGTATCCAGGTGGAACGAATGGTATATTTACCATTGAAATGTGAGTTTTATTAGATGCTACGTACGTACAGTGATCAGTTTATATACAGCATGTTAAAGTAACTGCTTGCCATAGCTTAAGGGCAGGTTCAGTATCGACGAAGGAACCCAGAAATAATAAAAAAATAACAAAAAGAAAATGAAAACAAAAAAAATATTGCAAGTTCAACCTAATTTAGTACCTATTAACTTAAAATAGCAATCGTTTAGAATTGAAATTATTTTATTTGACAGTCCTAAGCCCGTTTAAGTACAGACGCCAGCACATCAAGCTACTACAATCTGTCAAATTTCTTTAATAGATTTTCAACTTTATCCCTACGGCATAAAGTTCAAGGTTGATTGAGGAAATTTGACAGTTTCGGGTAGCTTGACCTGCTGGCGTCTGTACAAAGAGATTTTTTTTTTTTTATTATTTTTTTAGTTTTTTTTTTTTTCTGGTTTCCTTTATCGATACTGAACCTACCCCTAAGCAATGGCACGCCGTTACTTTAACACCAAGTGAAAACTTCATTTGGCGCGTCGAGCAATTTTTGGGTGAACTTAAATCATGGAACTCGCGTCATCGTCACCGAACGCTTTCCATGAGCTATATGTATATTGTTATCACTTCTATCCGCAGTCGCCAAAGACTGCCCTGGATTTTTTAAATTAACTTTAGCCTATGATGCATATTCTGAGCGTTCTCCATTAATCGTTCCCGTATCAAGGTACGACTTGCAGGCCCGACAACTAATTTTACGCAATGCCACCTTGTGTGAGGTGATGTGCAACTCCCCGCTCAAAGTAACAGCCATCTTTTCTCTCCTTTGTTTTATTAACCAGTGTTTTTCTACTTTCAGTAGTGCAGACATTCCTCGTACTATCACTCAGGAGCGAAATTATCAAACTTAGAAGCAACTGCCCATACAGATTCGTGAAAAATGACAATGACCCCGAAGGCACTATCAATCCGGTGAAAGATGAAGAAATATCGATAGATAATGGCATGGTACGCATTTTATAAGAAAGAAAGCGAGTATATTTTAAAAGAGGACGGCACAAACCCGGATAGACGGATCAAGAGTTGAGAAGACTAAAAATTTATATTCGACAAAAACTTTGTACAATGCGTTCCAACTAAGAATAGGAACGTCAATGACCTCGATGCCAACTGTAACTTGAAAAGGAGGGCTTGCAAAGAGAATTTATGTTGTCATCGGTTTTTATTAAATTTGTTGTTACATAATTATCTGTTTTTGTAATTAGTTTTTGTAATATCTCATTGAATTTGTTTCAAAATGAGTAAACGAGGCGCTGTTTTGCCAATATGGCGCAAGGTCATTCCTAATCTTAGTTGAATCGCATTGTAAGACTCGCGCTTTTTTTGATGTAGTGCGAATTACTCGTATTTCAGGATGATCGAAACTTACAAAAATTGACATAATCATTAAATGTACTTAATTGAGGAAAACAAGTCATCCAAATTCTAAGAACTTTTCGTCAAAAATATTACATCGTAATGTATTTGTGTTGTTTTTAGGGTTCCGAACCTCAAGAGGAAAAAACGGAACCCTTATAGGATCACTTCGTTGTCTGTATGTCTGTCTGTCAGTCTGTCAAGACCCTTTTTCTCAGGAACGCGTGTAGGTATCAAGTTGAAATTAATATCAAATATGTAAGTTCATGGTCCCTTGGAGCTCTAAAAAAATCAAGCTTCAAAGTCAACGCAATAAAAAAATACGGTGATTTAAGCGACATTATTGCGGCATATTTCGATACTCGCAAATAAATCAAAACCGACAGGGTACTTCCCGTTGACCTAGAATCATGAAATTTGGCAAGAAGCAAGGCCTTACAACACAAGTATAGGAAAAAGTCCTAAAATTGTAAATTTATAGATTTATCACATAAAAAAATTGTTTTTGCGATTACAAACTTATATTTGCAGTTGGAGAATTGACTGTGACGTATATCGATGTATGGGGGAACATGTTTTTCAACTACAATGTTAAGTTTCTTTTAGGATAAATTCATCCTAACTACGGAACCCTTCATTGTGCGTGGTCCGACACGCACTTGGCCGGTTTTTTGAAAACCGTTGACATTGTGTTGCTACTTGTGGACAAATTACGTTAAGGAATTGTTGAAGTGCCATAATATACAGGAATAAATACGTTTTAATAATAGATAATAATATCCTAATGCAAATAGGGCCTTTTTGAATTAATTAGCAAAACTTCATAGGCATAAAAATCATCAAGTCAACATGTCTAGTTACACTACCAATGAATGTTAAAAGGCCCTTTATGTACAGTCAGCATCAAAAGTCGATGACCACATTCAAATTTTGAAAATCTAAATGTAGTCATCAACTTTTGATGCTGACCGTACCTACTATAATTAGCTAAGTCTGGAATATGAATTTATCTGATTTACTGAAGGATTTAGATTTTGCGGTACGTGAGTGGCGATGTTTGGCAAATTTAATACATTTTCATATTTTTATAAGATTATTCATCACATTGTTATATTTAATGTTAAGATATTACTATATATGTAGGTACCTATTCAATAAAATCTTTATGGTACGTTTAAGTACTAAATTGCAGTTTTCTTTTTCTTTTAATTTCTAGTCTTCTTGTCAAAATTAAAAGGTATGTGAATATGAGTGGGTGACGCAATTTGGCTGCTCTGGGGGCCTAAAATGGACGCTTTGGCAGAATCATAAAATGATCTGCGTACAATTCAAACATCCCGCAATTCATCTGTTGGTGGGATGTTTGAAATGTACGCAGATTATAAGGCCTTAGTTAAAACATAAAGGCTCCCGTAGACAGGAGCGACGCGACGGAGCCTCCCACCAATCTGCGGTAGCCTTAATGGATACTTACCTATAAATTATACGCAATAAACACAAATGAGTTTTGACTCGTATGCCTTAGATTAAAATGTTTAATTTTAAATAGACCATTTGCGTTTTGTAATTGAAGAAACATTAATTAAAAACACTTTGCTTCATATATTTGTTTGAGAACGAAACGCAAAAATACGGTAATATTGGGTAGAAATACACACCACTAGCGTTGCTATGGACAAGTCACTGTCTACGAAGGAATCCGAGTCTAGGTGTAACCTCGTGCTCGCAAAGAAGAGATTACGAGAAGTGTAGTGAAGCGATGTCTATTCTACAGTAGAGTAGAGATCGAAAACGCCATGCTAAGCCTGCAGTAGGCATTGCTGCCAACTTAAAAACTCTAAAATTAGCAACGCGCATGCGCATGCCTCGGCCCCGTGTAACCGCAATATCGAGGGAATCCCCAAGTGGCAGTGTAGTGTTGCAAGTACTGCGCACACCGTTCATTCATTGCGTAAAGTTATAGGTGCGTTCCAAATTATGATTTGTATCAACGACCTCGTACAAAATCGTACGAGAATGGATGTAAGCTCGTACCTCGTACCAAGACCTCTGAATCTCGTACATGTATGAGAAACCTCGTACGAATGGCAATGCTGCCAGTATTTGTTTCACTATAATGCCATTATGGTGGCGTTGTGTAGTTTCTGCCTACCCCCATGGGAAGAAGGGGTGAGTTTATGTAGATAATTATGTATAATTCCAATTGAACGTCGACTCTTTATTTGTAAGATTTACCATCACCACTACGTACCATCTTCGCAAGTTATTATTTCAGAGTAAGTTCTAAAGGTTAACTTAGTACCTACATAAGTATATATCTACATAATAATATAATTATATTATATCATGTACTGACTCAACAATTATGTAAAACAACAAAATTAATTTAATTATCAGTATGAATCCGACAGTAGGCGGGAATAGTTGTGGACTTACTACCTAATTTATTAAATTATTAATATTATTGAAAGCACAAAACATTAATTTTATTAGAATTAAATAAGACAGTGCACTGTCTGACACTGTCAGTGTCTTTGGGCCGCATAGGCCCCTTGAAATCCCCTATAAAACTCAGTGAAATAATTTTATTTTAAAAAGGGTTTTGTTTAAAAAGGGTTATTCAAAATGCGTACGGAGCTGCCAGTGTTTAGGAGATGCTGTTTCTGTTTGCCGCTACGATATGGTTTGTTAACATGGGGATATATAAAACTGGTGAGTACTTAACTACCTACGTATCTATCTGCCTGTTAGAAAGCGTTTCTTTTGTTTGTGATGCAAAGAAGGAAATTCTATTTTAATGATTCTAATCTATTTTTTAATAAATGGCAAGCAAAGCCGATGTCGACTATTCTGCCAATGTCTAGGTAAAGTGAATTAAGAGAAATTTGTTATTTCTCAATTTTATACTTAAACTAGGTACTTACCGTCATTAAGCCCTAATAAAGCAAATTCATAGAACTGTCAAAGAATGACAGTTGTGACTTGCAGACAATTTAAGTTGATAAAGTCAATTTGATTAACAATTAATTTTCCTGATTGTACCTACCTAAAGTCAACCGCTCATCAACCGATTGCAAAGTTTATGTGAATAATGCAGCAACAGTCAGATTAAAATGAAACAGAAGCTTTTTAATTAAGTTCTCATAATCAAGACTCTCTTTATGCCCCTTATGAATAACTTCGTGGGCGAGCCTACCTATGCCTGTGTGTATCCCCACCGAGGAACACAGACGTGATGCTACGATATTATGTTTATTTAAATGTATTCGTCGTTTTCAGGTTGCAGCCACCATAGTGTTGATAGTGCTATTATTAACATTGTTCATTATGGTAAAGATGATGATACTCCACAGAAACCCGTACCATATCCATCAGGTTGTGAGCGTTGTGGCCGTCAGCATAGTGGTGGTCTTATTGTTAGTCGATGTCGTGCTAAACACACTGTTCATTGTTGGAGGACATACGGTAAGCTTTTTAGATTAGATACCTACTTAGATCTTATTTTTAACTTAAGACGCAGATATATGCCAGTGACCTTGAGTGGTTAGCTTGCGTGATCTGTACTGAACTCACGCAATGCGTCGTACGTTCAGCCAGTAATAGGACTCGCCCATCAAGGAGCGCTGTCCCCAATTTGACGCATTATTAATTTATTTGACACAAAACAAAGTTTTTTAATAAAACGCGTATACTAAAAGAGCACTAGTTAAATTATCTTTAAATTGGTGAAGGTTTCAGAAAAATACGCTTTGTAGATTTTGCGCCATTCTCTGTTTTTTATCCGCGTTAGACATAACTTTACAAATTAATTGCACCATGTAATATTAATATAATCTAAAATATTCACATATTAGGTAAGTTATTGAGAAAAGGCTCTAATTTAACATATATTTTTTTCAAATCACTAACACTACTCGTTTAGACAATCAATTTCGTCAATTTGTATTTTATTTTTGTAATGTGTGTCTTGTTTGTGCAGAATAAACAATTTTTCTTTCTTTCTTTCTATCTTCAGTATAAAATCAAAGTCGGTTATCGTCCCCTTAAGTTGAAGTGAGAAAAAGGATAGAGCTGGTTATTTTGCTTGACTGCACCAGAACTGGTGGCCTAAAATCAGGGACCATTTTGGTTACCCATTGAAAGGGTTTTCGATAGGGTTTTTCTAAGCGGTTAAACAAAAACCCATACGATAAGGGTAACCCTTATGAACGGCTTAAATGAAATTTTGGTAACCCATTGAAAGGGTTTTCGATAAAAACCCATACGGTGTGGGTAACCCTTTTGAACTGCTTAATTTAAGCCATTCAAAATTACCCACACCGTATGGGTTTTTGATTAACTGCTTAGAAAAACCCTATCGAAACTCTTTCCATTGAAAGGGTTTTCGATAGGTTTTTTTCTAAAATGGTAGCCAAAATGGTCCCTGGGTAGAATAGAGATAGAATTGCGAAAAATAGAAATGAAACTCCAAAGTAACAACAACAACAATATATGTACCTAACTGATTTTATAGCTACAAATTTCAGTGTGATGACACACTGAAATTTAGAATTGAATTGAATTTCGGTTAGCTGCTGATGAGTGATGAACTGATGACTGAGGTTGCATTTAGAAGGCTATTTCTTGTATGTTTTGTATTTGTAGTTGCAATTCGTAGAATGGCTCTCAAATGCTCATCTGTGAGACGAGAAGCATATTTATTTTTTCAAATTCATAGCTTCAAGTTTTTTATGCGAACAGACAGCTGGGAGCCTAAAATGGACGCTTTGGCAGAATCATGCGTGCAATTCATACAGCCCGCAGTTCATCTGTTTGACAGCTGCTATTTAACATTAGACTTCACTATATTAATTCTTAATTTGTGGACCATTTTACGAAACTCCATACACAACTGTCAAACAGATGAATTGCGGGATATGAATTGAACGCAGATCATAATATGATTCTGCGAAAGCGTCCATTTTAGGCCCCCTGTGCTGCTGGGGAGTTTGTTGCGCCACTTCTTCTTCCCAGCTAAAGCACTAGGAAGTGGTGAAGTGTGGGCGTTTTTGGGGGACTGTCTCATGTTTTTTTTGATTTTTTTTTTTGTACTTACCTAACAAAAAAATTGGACGCTAATTACTTAAGCCACACGGACTTTATTTGGAGAAAATGGCGTCTAAAGATGTCTTACTACTTTGAGTCTTTGAATGTCGACCGTGTTACGGAGCTTGACGGCGTATTGGCAAAATGTTGTTTCATACCGACGCGGCGACGTGATTTCCTATTTGCATCCTATGTGCATTAACGATGCACTCTCTAAAGTTGTCCATTGGTTTAATGTAAATAATCTTCTCCTGAACGAGAAAAAGACTAAACTCATTAAATTTTCAATGCCAAATGTCAGGCAGCTAACTACTAATGTTCAACTTAATGGAATAGAGTTGGACCCTGTTGAGTCGACAGTTTTTCTTGGAATAACTATTGACGGTAAATTACAATGGGGCCCACACGTAGAAAAATTGTCAGGAAGGCTTAGTTCGGCCGCCTATGCTGTTAAAAAAATTTGACAGATTACTGATGTAGATACTGCCAGAATTGTTTATTTTAGTTATTTTCATAGTCTTATGTCGTATGGGATCCTTCTCTGGGGAACATGTGCGGACATTAATAATATCTTTATTTTACAGAAAAGGGCTGTTCGAGCCATTTACAATCTAGGTCCAAGAGATTCACTTCGTGAAATATTCAAAGAAATAGATATTCTGACTGTAGCCTCTCAATATATACTTGAAAATCTATTATATGTACACAAAAATAAATCAAATTTTAAGAAAATGTCCGATATTCATAGTTTAAATACCAGGAATAAACACAATCTTGCTGTACAACGCACTCGCCTCCACAGAGTAGGCAACTCGTTCATGGGTCAATGTATACGCTTTTACAACCAACTTCCTACTGACATTCGGAACTTACCCATTAAACGATTTAAAATCTGTATTAAAACTAAACTTTGTAAAAAAGGGTACTATAAGATTTCTGATTATTTAGAGGACAAAAAAGCTTGGGATTGAGCTGCTCGCTCTGCCTTGTGATAAAACTTGACATTTTAATTATTATGCATGATTTTATATACATATTGACATTGCAGAATATTGTACACAATTTTACATGAATGTTTACTTTGAAAAGTATTATATTTACTGCTTTAATTTATTGTGAATGTGAGCACTATGTGGGTCATTTTTTTTTTTCTTTAAATGTTTTCCTTTCTTTTCTCAGTTAAGTTTTAATGATGGTCTGACATTTTGAGCGCTTTATGCGGCCTACCCAAATGTCCTTTTTTTGGTACTGTTCGTCGAGTCGTTGAGCTCCTTAAGTTTTGAGTTGAGCTGCACGATTACTGACAAATGCTTACACTGATTGGACAGTTCCGCTCAAATTTGCGTGGTTCTTTCCTCAAAAGACCATTTCAGACACGGATCTACATGGTCCTCACATGATCTGACCAAGATTATGTCTGGACTTTAAAAGAGACTTTGACCCCTGAGTTTGTTTCGCCATTTCTTCTCAGGGGTATTCAGATAGGAAATGTCGGCTACATCTATATTTTTTTTTTTTTTTTATGACGTGTAAAAGTGATTTTAATATCCTATTTACAGAATAAACGATTTCATTTCATTTACCTAATTTATGATTTAGATTATTTTTTCCATAGTTATTGGTATGAGGAACAGGGTGTAAAGTTCACTCATCCACCATAGAAAAGGGAGGATCCTTCGACCAGACGGGTGTCGTGTCTGGTGGGCAACTGCCCGACGGTTGATGTCGGGACGTTGTATACAACGTGTCCCAGAAATCAACGTCAAGCCGAAAACGGTCAATAGGCCAAGTCGTGACAGTTCTTAGAAAAATATAAAAAAAATCTTAGTCATGTACTTTTAAAATTTTATGGATTCAAAAATAAATCTCAAAAAGTGACACCCTGTGATGATCTTTCAAGTCCTGTGACTACAAATATTAACTTTTCGTCAGTTTTTTTTCATGGTTATGAATAACCCTTCTGTAAATGACAGTTAAAAGTTAAAACATATCTACCTCAGTTTTAAATAAAATGACAATTGAAATTCAACTACAATGAAAATCACCCAACTTTAACCGCGTGTAGTGTAAAAAAAATATACTACACTATTTTGGCAAGTAACTTTAAAAGATGGCGTGTTTAGTCTGGATTCCAAAATGGTAAGCCACTTACTAATTGCTACTTCTTAATTGAGGAAAACAAAATTATTTGTTAGTTTCAGGTGCGTTTGAAATAAAATTCAGTTGTTGGATTTCTTTAGTTATAATTTTTATTAAATCAGATTTTCCATGTTTATAAATGTTCGAACTGTTCGCCTTCAGTTGCAATGCAAGCTCTACATCTCTTTAAAAATGATCGCGTAATAAGACGGGCGTGTCTTCTCGAGTTGATGGATTCAGCGGCTTCTGCAATTCTTTGGCGCAGCTCGTCTAAATTTTGGATTGGTTTAGAGTACACGATATCCTTTATCGTACCCCAGTAAAAGAAATCTAAGGAGTTTAAATCGGGTGAACGGGCAGGCCACGAAATTGTACCACCGCGCCCAATCCACCTATCGGGGTATTCCCGATTGAGAAACTCACGTACTGTTAGAGCATAATGCGCTGGGCAGCCATCGTGTTGGTACCACATCCTGCCGTAAATGTTCAGTGGTACTTCTTCCAACAATTCTGGTAATTAGTTTTGTAGAAAGTCCAAATACCCCTGGGCATTTAAGTTCTCCGGCAGCTCGATTGGACCAATAACTTTACCATTCAAAATTCCCGTCCACATGTTCACTTTAAACTGGTACTGCGATCTGTCTTCCCGCATCAAATTTGGATTTTCCACGTGCCATTCGTGCAAATTGTGGAGGTTCATGTAACCGTCCTTTTTAAATGTTGATTCATCTGACCATAGAATTTTTTCAAAGAATCGCGGATCCTCTCGGTGCTTCTGCAACATCGTTTGACAAAATCGCACTCTCTCTGGGTAGTCTCGGGGTAGCAGACTTTGTACTCGTCGTACATGGTATGGGTGAAACCGGTTTTTTTTTAAAATATGCTGTGCAGTACTTTTGGGGACTCCTATGCTCTGTTGAATTCCACGTACTGAGATACTTGGGTCTTCTTCAACTGCTTGCAGGACTTCGGCCTCGTAGGGCAATACGGGTCTACCCTCGCTAACCATTTGACTAGGGAATCGACCCTCTGATAGTGACCGATGCATATTGATAAATACTCGATGATCGGGATAACGCACAGCATTTGGGTATCTCTCACGATACATTCTTGCTGCAGCATTGGCGTTGTATAAGCATTCTCCATAAATGAGATGCATGTTGGCGTATTCCTGTGCGGTGTATCGAGATGGCATGATAACACACTTAACAAAACACGGGATTACGATAACAGTGCAGATAAATCCAAATCACAATGCAAATCAAGTCCAATAAACAAAGCCACAGTTGTAAGTACGAAGTCAATACAAATTATACGGAAAGATGCGTAGTAAACGAAAGAGCGTAACGTACTGCAGTATTGCACAATTTACCCCCTAACGCATCCCTGTTTCGCCAGAGTGGCGTCTCTATCTGTTTCACTCACACAGACGAAATAATGTGTCAATCCGTCTCGCTCTTAGATAAAAGTAGCGTCACTATCTATCTCGCTCACACTCAACAAAGTAGCGTCACCATCTATCTCGCTCGCACTAGTCAAATAACGTCACTCTTTGTCTCAATCGAACTTGTATGAAATCCGACTTCATTAAAAAAAATGTTTTTCCTCAATTAAGAAGTAGCAATTAATAAAATAAAGTTGGGTGATGTAATAATTTTGAATTCAATGTTGGGCAAAAATCTAACATTTTATTTAAAACTGAGGTAGTAATGTTTTAACTTTTAACTGTCATTTACAGAAGGGTTATTCATGGTTACGTCACAGAAAAAAAACTGACGAAAAGTTAATATTTGTAGTCACAGGACTTGAAAGATCATCACAGGGTGTCACTTTTTGAGATTTATTTTTGAATCCATAAAATTTGAAAAGTACATGACTACTTAAAAATGTACTTGATCCCTACACATTGTTGATGTGTGTGTAGATATGTTTTTGTATGTTGTTGATAATTTTAAATTAATTTCCATCCTTTTTTTGACTCGTTTTATGTAACTACATTTTTTTTCTAGAAAAACGTGAAGCTCTTCCGAATCTACTACATCTACAACATAGTCCTGTGGGGTCTGACTATCGCACTGGTATTAGTCATGGCCTTCCTCATGGTGCCCAAGGATCCTGACCGCGTCACCTCTTACCACACCTGGCTACTACTACTCGACTTCTCTAGCTACTTTGTGAATATTAGTAAGTGTTATTATATTACGAGTAAACTCTTTTCCTTGAAAGGTTAGGCAGAGGGTCCTATAGGTGGACACCCACATCTCATCAGTTATGTTTAAGTCCCAAGTAACAGGGGGCGAACCTATTGCCATCAAACGGGCACAAATCCAGACACCGGGCTGGTACTGAGAAATTCGTGATAGAAACACCCTATCACTTTAATCGACCTGTAAATTGAACCCAGGACCTCCTTCTGCGAAGCAGTAATGCTTGCAAAGGAGGAGGCGGAACGCGTAAAGAAGAGGCAAGGTTCGCGCCCTCGCGCCCCTAGTGGTCGCAGGAGATGCCCCGGGCGTCGGGAGTCGCAAGCCGATTTCCAGCCACCGTAGGCGCGGGCGTGCGGACGGTGAGCGATGGGTAGCTCACCGTCCGATAAGGACCAGGCCCGGGTTGACGGCACGTTATATTCCACGCGCGCCTCAAAGAGAAGAGCTGTCAGCACCAACTTTCTAGGTCCGTTAGGGCCAATGCCTGCCAGGGTTGCGAGTTTCCGAAAGGGATATCGTGGCCCTGGCACACAGACAAATGAAGGTATACGGGTGGGTTTTAGTCAGTAAAAGTCTGTCACGCCCTCCCGCTCCGCCCAGAGCGGGAGAAGTTATTTGATGATTTCCCACACAAAAAAAAAAAAGGACGTCATGGTCACTAGTAGCGCTCGCGACCCCAAGACCGAAATAAGGAAGAATATAACGGCGTCAAGGGCTATAGTTGTTGGGTGGAAAATAAGCTAGGGCTGCCACCTGATGTCAAGTGGTTACCGCTGTCTTGGCACTTGCAATACTGAGGTGTCGCAGGTACATTGCTATCCAAGAGATTTGTGAAACCGTTAAAGGCCCGCCAACGCACCAGTGCGTCAGTTGTCCCCAACCGTCAAGTCCCACCGACGGCCCAAACAGCTTAAACAAAGGATGTTTATGCTCTTAGAAATCACTTGAGACTTTCTTTGTTTACATTGGCAGCAGGGGCAATAAATCTGGCGGCCATTAAGATAAGAACAGGTAGTTGACTTAAGTCACAGGGCTCAGTCACAGGGCTCAGTCACAGGGCTCAATCGGTTAACACAAGCCACCATACCGTTCAGACCATAACAAGACAACACTGCTTGATGGTAGAAATTGGTAGTGCTTTCCCTGACAAGCACACATAGATCTCCACTGTTGGTATATTATTTCATAACTTTGATTGAAAGGCTGACGATGACTTTTTATACAGGGTCAAATTTAATTAGCTAGCGAAACTCCGTGGACGTATTGGGTATCGGTATCTAAATACGATAAAACGAAAAAAAACTTGTTTACAAAAAAAACAACCGACTTCCAACAAAAACACTAATAAGTGAAAAATTACTTTAATTTCGGAAGTCGGTGTCTTTGGATGTGTTTTTTAGTTTATTGCCACCGATTTCCGAAATTAAAGTTATTTTTCACTTTTTAGTGTTTTTGTGTCGGTTGTTTTTTTTTTGTAAAAAAGTTTTTATTTTACACTTTTTAGTGGTACCTACCCCACACCAATTCGTATACCACTAATTGCTATGAAAACAACAGTGACAGGAAGTTTTATAATATCATCAACATACACCGAGTGGATTAAATACGTATTATTGAAGAGTTAGCTGTAGATCTGTAATGTACCTATAGGAGACCGCGCAAGCTTCCTCTACCGAATAAAATAATTATAAAAATCAGTTTATTAACAAATAAGTTATGCCTGAACATATATAACACTAGCTTTTGCCCGCGGCTTCACCCGCGTGCATGTCAGAAAAAATCTCATGAGAACCGGGATTAAAAGTACCTACCCTACATAAAAGGAACCTAAGTATTCGTCCAAGTTTCAAGTTTATTAACTCTAGGAATAAGATTTTTCATGCACACAAAACCCCCGGTTTCCCCCCCTTAAAGGTAAAATTTCTAAAAACCCCTTCTTAGCGGATGGCTTTTTTTTGCCTATGTGCCAAATTTCAGCCCAATCTGTTCAGTGGTTTGAGCTGTGTTGATAGACCAATCAGTCGCGGTTTCCATGTATATATAGCTAGATTTATGATATATGGATAGATATATATATATTGAGAACCTCCTCTTTTTTGAAATCGGTTAAAAATCATTTATAGCCTGAGTGCATTTCATGACAATTCCAATAAGACCAAACACGGGTAGGATACATTGTTTTATTACGGAGTTCCAGTGCCTACCTTCCGGCTTCATCATCAGATCAGACTGATGGTACCATTTTGATCAGAACTATTTATTTAAATTTGCTTCGCTTAACTATCTTAATCCAGATATCTCATCGCCACCCATGAAATACTTAATATTGAGAAGTTCCGGTGGCCATATGTGGCCTTCTTCATCAGTTCCACTTCATCAAATTATACTATCTGAATGCAAATGATTGACTTGTTGATGAAAATATAAAAATCGCTATATGTATGCCTATAATATTTGGTTTATTCCCGTTCGTCCCACTGACTTCGTCCCCGTAGTGGGACGATCGGGAATTTACAAAAATAATATTAAATTTGTTCCCGATCGTCCCATTCATGATTTTAGGGGGACGAACGGGAATAATTGAGGAGTTCCCTCAATTACTCATGGATCCCAACATCAGAACTGGATTTTAATAAAAATGGGACCAATCTGGAAGTATATCCATTCAAATAAAAAAAGAATTTTCCAAATCGGTTTATAAACGACGGAGTTCTGAAGTAACAAACATTAAAAAAAAAAATACAAACGACTAGAGAACCTCCTCCTTTTTGTAAAGTCGGTTAAAAATAAGATTTGATGTTTTTTTTTCTGCTGTCAATGACCACTGGCAGTGAAGTTACTTGAAGTAGTTAAGTTTTTGTTTTATCGTGTTTAGTTATCGATACCCATCACATCTGTGAAGTTTACACGAAAAAAAAAACGATTTTGACTCATATATAAGTAAATAGTCGTTGGCCAAAAAAAAATTTTTTTTTTTCTTTTTTTTCGTATTTAGATATCGATACCCCACACGTCTGCGGAGTTTCACTAGCTAATTTAATTTGACCCTGTATATCTGCATTCAAACCTTACATAATGAGACTGGCCCAGTGTCCAGAACTCATTGATACAAATCTGTGATCATAAAGAATATAATATAATTTAACAGAATTATTTATTTTCATGAGAGCAGTGTTGACCCAGTGAGTGGTAACGGCTTCGAGTAGTAGGCCGTATGTTCGAACCCAGGCAGGCGCTTTACTTGTCTAAATTATTTCATCACCACTGCTCTCGAAACGGTGAAGGAAAACATCGTGAGCAAACCGGCATGTCCTAGAACTAAAAATTCGATTAAATGTTACATCCACCAACCCGCCACACTGGGCCAACGTGGTGGATTACGGCCCACTCCCTCTCACAGAAACAGGAGGCCTGTGTCCCAGAAATGCACATTATAGGCTGATTATGTATTTATTTTCACAGTAATGCAATCCTACTTCCTCTTGCTACTGCGTAGTGAGATCATCAAGCTTAGAAACAACTGCGAATTCAGATTCGTGAACAACGCGGCTGAAGCAGAATGTAGCATGAAATACAAAGAAGGAATAGCCGATGAAGAAAAAGGGACGGAAAATGTTTGTGAGAAAGGAAGATGTGAGACAGAGGATGTGTGCGGTAAAACATGTCAAACTAATGGAACGTGTCACAAGAATGGGGATCAAAATTAATGGATGGCTACTGAGATTTTATTGGTATTTTATTAAGGCATGTATTTAATGCGGCAACTAAGTAAAATGAATATAGGTTTAAAAAAAAAATAGAGTGGGTACCATATATAATGGGTTGGCAGCTAATAAGGAGTATCGTAATAAGTAATAGGTAGCATATTAATATATCAGTAATAAGCTCCGTTTTAATTTAAACTAGCATCAAGTTTTTCTTTTGGGAACAGAATTAATATCTAAGCGGAAACTTAAAGCCGAAAATAAAATAGAAAATGGGCATTCATAAATAATATATTATTATTGTATTATTAGGGCAGGTTTAGATTTTCTATATAATCTAGTCGTTTCTGGCACTCGCCGGCCGCTACCGCGGCACCGCTCGCTTCGCTCGCTCGGCTCGTGCATAGGAAGTCACAGTTTTAACCTAACCTAACCTAACCTAACCATTAAAAAAAAATAATAACCTACTCTAACTAGACTGGTAATATATTATCTTTGCCACCCTACTAACATTATTAGTCGCCAAGTCATTATTTATAGCTCCTCGCCTAATATTTTATTTGACTGGTATAGTTTATTTGCTACCTAAACGCAACTGCTAGTTTTTAGTTTTTATAACACCTTTAATTTTGAACCTTACATAATATAATAGTCGCGAAAATATTTAATCGCTGGCAAGTTATTTTATTTGTTGCAAACATTTAGTCGACTTTTAAGTTATTAGTCACTCGGAAAATAATAAGCTTTTTATTAATTATGGAATATTACATAATTATCTCAAGTCTATTCAAATCTTTGTTTGCAATTAATGTTATTTCCACTTTAGCGAATATCAACTTTATTTTAGTGTACTTAAATTACTTAAGTAGATTTCAGAATGACTAGTAAAAATGTTGGAGTTGTAGCAAATTGAACTTTATGTGTACATAGGTATTAGTGTTTATCTAAAAACTCATATCTGTTTACATGTTTGGAAACTAAAACGCGAATGGAGTCTAGGTATTACGTTTGTATATTTGAATTTAAGATGAAATAAACTGTTTTTATAAATTTTGACGTAGGTACTTAATTTGTAAGTAGTTTTTATTTTAAGCCCTTGGTTCAAATAAAATTAATGCAACTTCTCTGATTTAATCTTTGTGTTTAAATGCCCGATACAAAATTATAAATTAATTGATTTAGTGAATAGATTATGATTACTTATAACAAGAACTCACAGACTTATTTAATTAACAAGCTTGACTCCAGGAAAAGATGATGTTAATAATATATGATGACCAGACCCGCCTTATCACAGAGGTCACGATTATCACCACATGACTATAAACAAATACAAATGATGTGTGTTGCTCTTTAACAGGGAACATTATGTACCTAGGTAAAATGATAAATATATAAAATAAAATACATTAAAATATAATATTAAATGGTTTATTTCTGTAAGTATAGTTTTGTACGACCGACCGACGTTTTAGACATCAAACATAATTTTAAAAACTAGATGTGGTCGGCGTTTCCTGACTACTCTGATAAGAAACGCCGAAAAAAGTCAAGAGGTCACAGTCTCTTTTAAAATCCAGACACAATCTTGGTCAGATCATGTGAAAACCATGTAGATTGGTGCCGAAATAATTTTTTGATGAATGAACCACACAGAAATTGAGGGGACCTGTCCAGTCAGTGCACGCATTTGTCAGTAGTCGGTAGGTAGGTACTAAAAGCCGCACCGGTCGATCTTCAAGGATAAGCATCACTTGCCGAGTTCAGTCCGCGGATGGGAGACCATCGATTACCTAAATGCCGAGACCTCCGTGCCTCGGAAAGCGGGTCAAGCCGGTGGTCCCGGCAGTCATTTGTAGGCTGAAGATGATGACTTACCTCGTCGTAAGTAGACCTTTATCTCCTAACCATTTTCGGATTTTCCGAAAAAATGAGGTAGGTACCTATTTCTTCGTTCTTCAGAACCGCGAGTGTTACGAATGATATACATAAAATTTTCAGCAGAAAAACCCTGAATAAGTGACAGGAAAACGGCAAAGACAACAATATTATCTATACCATAGATTATACACTAAACTTATGTATATGAACTATTACACCTGTCAGTTACTTGTAGTTGGATGACTATTAGTATTACCTACTCTTAAATGATCTCAACTTTACAGCGAATCGGAAGCTTTTCATTGTCAGCAACAAAATCTATCCGGGGATTTCACTAGTAATACCTATAAATTATTGCGTAAACAAAAGTTATTCGCCGAATGTATCAACATCAGCTTGGGTAGGTACAGTCCGATTCAAACTTTATGGCGGTTCGGAATATGAGGCGAGTGGCTGCGTAGTAACAAATTCATGTGTCAACGGCGGTGAGGGGTACGGTACTGCGCAGCTAGTAGCGCACTTCAGAGCCGCCATCAAGTTTGAATCGAGCTGTAGTAACGTGAATTACCGTTGAGAAGACGATGGATAATTTGTCCGCGAACAATTTGTCGCCGACGCGACGATAGAACATAAATTATGGAAATCCTAGCAGTCTATTTGTACTCCGTGTGTGTTATTGCATAGATTTCCATACACTCGTACCTACGCATAATACACCTCTGCCTGACTCTTTGGGGATTACAGGGGCTCTAAGTCCGTCAACAAAAAAACGGGCCCGCCCGAAAGTTGTTGATCCGTCAATTCAGGGGGTCTACTCCGTACATAAATCAGAAGTATCGGCCGAATGTACGGCCGTTACCTGACTACGGCTGACTGACTGTGGCAGACTACGGCGAAAGAAAAAATAAAAACGACAGACAAAGAGATAATTAGTTAAAAATGTGACTTGAAGTCGGGTAAAACTCAAAATCCAAAAAGAAAACTTTGTTATTCAAGAAACGGCCGATACTTCGGAGTAGACACCCAGGCCAAACTAATCAAATGTTCGTAAGTGATACGGAGAAGGAAATGCCCGTAAGTTCGGCCGAAACTAGGTACGGACTTCGAGCTTAGGGAGTGGATCCCCAGCCGTTTTATAGCCGTTTTATAACTTCCATAGTTTCCTTTTTTGACTTTGAATCCTTACCCGACATAAAGTCACATTTTTTTCCTTGGCTTATCTCGTCTTTGACTGCCGTTTTTTTTTTCGTTCGCCGTAGTCAGCCATAGTTAGCCGTAGTCAAGCAGATTTATGTTCGGAGTAGGCCCGCGTCGTCCAAAATCTTAATATTCCGATTCATCCGCTGATGTCAATGATAAAAAAATCAGCATCAGCATTAGCATCCGCTGATGTGAAAAATATATGCATCAGTAACAACCCTGGAACGTATGCTCACGTACGCGAACGTAGGTACACTAGTTAAGTTTGGACAGCCCGAATGGAGAGTGTAAGTTTGCAAGCGTGTAAACGTAACTAGCGTATTCTCACCCTTATATTCTTGGCATTATGATCTATCGGTCAAATTTTAACGCAAACGAAATAGTAACGTTTACTTTCTTGCCAAACTTACACTTTACCCCGAGTGTAAGTTTACAAGTGAGTAAACGTAACTAGCGCGTTTGCGTTAAGATTTTTATTCTTACTCTTATACTATAGACCGGCTGGTTCTCAGTTTAAAATCTACATCCATAACCTACAGACCTACCATTACTAAGTAGTTCTGAACGACGTAGGTAGGTAGTACTTACAAAAATAATTTTGGAGGAAAACTTTCAAAGAATGATGTAAGATTGTCTTGCATATACTTACTTACCTAATAATTATATTATCTGAACTATTTACTGAACTGGACCATGATGAAATTGCGACAATAGGACCTAGGTCAGAGTCAACCTTAAGTGCCTTTGTAATTCCCCAAAATGTTTTAAGGACCTAATCAGGTGAATAAATTATATAATAAAGCTAGGAAGCTCTTCAAATGGACTTTTTATATTATTAGAAAAACTCCATTTGAAGAGCTTCCTTAATTTTATAACAAAGTACATACCTTCCATGGTGGTAGGCAAAACCTACAGTACGCCACCTGCTCCGATTCATACATTGTATTCTCATTTTGCTTCGTTTACACACGCACGCCCGGCATCCGGCAACCGGCATGTCCTAGAATCAAACATTTTAAGACATGTGACATCTACCAACCCGCACTGGGCCCGCGTGGTAGATTACAGCCCACTCCCTCTCGAAGAGAGGAGGCATGAGTCCCAGCAGTGGGAACATAATCGGCTGATTATGCACACGCACGCCGGTTGTGATTACTACGCACCTCACCTTTCCGAAGAACATCACCAATAAGGTCACTAATTATGTTCTTCTAGGGCCTCCCGGCGCGGCAGCGGCAGTCACATCTGCCTAACATTTTTTTTAAGGTAATAAGTAGTACCTTATTCGCCTTTCATTCATTCTCTCAACATGACCAAAACATACCCTTTAAATTGTTGTCTCTACATATACTTTTAAACCGCAGCGTTGCCTTATCACATCATTCCTCAGTTATTATACATAGTTTAATGCATCACTTAGGTAATCATTGCATTACCTCAGGCAAATAAATGTTTGGCTATGAAACTACGTAGTAGTTATGTAACTATGGCCTTTGCCATCCATTTGTCAACGCTACGCGACACCAAATCTGCGCTACGCCACATCTACGCAACATACTTCATGATTACTTTCATTGCCTTTAATGAGGCGGACGTGATGAATCATACAATTTATCAGTTGTTTTATGTTATTAATAGGCCTCAGTACCTACCTAAGTACTTGTTTTTGCAAATAAACCAATGCGAATGAGACAATAATAATATATATGACCACCACGACCACGCTTAGGTACAGGACCATATCCTTTTCATGAATTTTCCATAACCAAATCGCAAAGTGGCTGCCCTATGTCCTCGATAGCCTCACGAATTCCATCTTTGAGGTCTTGAATCGACGCTGGGCTGTTTGCGTAGACCTTCTCTTTCAGGTGGCCCCAAAGGAAGAAGTCGCAAGGTGTTAAATCACAAGATCTCGGTGGCCAATTGTGATCACCTCTTCGAGAGATAACACGGTCCGGAAACTTTTTCCGTAAAAGATCAATGGTTTCGTTACTTGTGTGGTACTTAGCGCCGTCTTGTTGAAAGTAAACGTTGTCCTGATCAATACCATCCAATTCCGGCCAAAAAAAAATATTAATCATCTCTCGATAGCGCAATCCATTCACCGCCAAATTTTCAACATTCTTTCTCTGCCAAACTTTCACCATTTTTATAGTGAATTTTAATAATTTTAATGCGTTGTTGAAGCCAAATGTACTCTGTGGTTGAAGCGTGTCTCGTTCCATTTTTATGAATGGCGTAGTTTCTACTTGTCAAATGTCAAAAAATGACAGCTTCAAAAGTGACATCTATTGGAAAATCCTGTAATAAAGGAATAATACAGGGTTTTCCAATAGATGTCACTTTTGTTCAGCTGATAAATTTGTTAGGCCTCAAACTGCGTTAAGCGAGCATCCGCGCGGTTTCATACAAAAAAGCTCCGTCGCGGGGACCCGCGCGGGCGTCCGTCACGGGGAGGCGCGCCCCGCACCCACGCAACAGGGCCCGCCTCCGTGTGACGGAACCCGTCGCGGGGGCACGCGCGGTGCCCACCAGCGGACCGGTAACATGATTCATGTAAAAGAGGCATTCTGAGAATACATTTTTATCGTAGGTGATTATGTCTTAGATTGAGAGTTCAATATGGAAAAACCGGCTAAGTGCGTTTCGTACTCGCGCACGAAGGGTTCCGTACCATTATCTATAAAAATGGCAAAAAAAAATCACCTTTGTTGTATGGGTGCCCCCTTAATTATATGTTTTATTTTAATTTAATTATTTATTTTTAAAGTGAATACTATATAACTAAATATTCTGTGAATATTTCAAGCGTCTACCTGTTGCCGTTATCAATATTATATGTAGAGCAAAAACGAGCAAAAAATCACGTTTGTTGTATGGGAGCCCCCTTAAATATTTATTTTATTCTGTTTTTTAGTATTTGTTGCTATAGCGGCAACAGAAATACATCATGTGTGAAAATTTCAACAGTCCAACTATCACGGTTCATGAGATACAGCCTGGTGACAGGCGGACCGACAGACTGAAGGTAAATTGAACTAGCGACACAGCGTAAATAAAATAATCTGGTCTCCGCGACGGGTACCCGCGACCGGGACCGTTGCGTTCCCACGGAGCCCAACCGCGTGTCCACGCGCGTAGACACGCGACGGTTGCCCGTCGCGGGCACCCGCTTAACGCAGTTTCAGGCCTTAAACTTTCAATTGCGCGTCAAAGGTCAGCATATCGGTGACTTTTTTTGTAGGGTTCCGTACCTCAAAAGGTTAAAACGGAACCCTTCTATCACTTCGTTGTCCGTATGTCTGTCAGTCTGTCAAGACCCTTTTTCTCAAGAACGCGTGGAGAGGTATCAAGTTGAAATTAATATCAAATTCTTAAGTCGACGGTTCCTTGTCCTCACAGAGTCAATCGGCGGCGGCAATCTCGCGTCCAGCCTTGGTTCAGGCCATGGTTCGGAGCGAGAGTGCATGGGAGGCTGTCACCTCATTCTGCGAAGCAGAAATGCTCGCGAAAGAGGAGTCGGAACGCGTGAGGATAAGGCAGGGTTTGCGCCCTCCCCCCGGTGACGGCGTCGGAACTTTACGCAGGGACTCTTCGCCTTCGCGGGAAGAACACGGCCCCAGGGCTGGACGGCGTTCCCGCACGGGTGGCGGCCATAGCCGCCTCACAGATGGAGGAGAGGCTTCGGGACCTCTTCAGCGCGTGTTTAACGACTAGAAGGTTCCCGAAACCTTGGAAGGAGGGGCGGCTATGCCTCCTCCGGAAGGAGGGACGCCCGGCGGACTCCCCCTCGGCTTACCGGCCCATCGTTATGCTCGATGAGGTCGGTAAGATGTTCGAGGGGATAATCGCCAACCGGCTAGAAAGCCTGCTGGTGACGGTGGGGCCGGACCTGTCCGACGCCCAATTCGGGTTCCGACGGGGTCGTTCGACCGTGGACGCATTGGCCCTACTGAAGGGCCAGGTGAGGGAGGCCGTGGAGGCGGGGGACGGAGTGTTGGCGGTGTCATTCGACATTGCCAACGCCTTCAACTCTGTCCCCCACTCGACCATCTTGGAGGCGCTCCGGTACCACGGAGTGCCTCAGTACTTGCGCCAACTCTTGGCCAGCTACTTGGAGGACCGGGTGGTCCTCCTTGCAGACAAGACGGCCAGAGTGAGGCAATATGGCGCAGAGTCCGGTGTTCCACAGGGGTCGGTCCTAGGACCACCGCTGTGGAATGGATTGGAATGGAATTGGATTCGACTGGCTCCTGCGGGGAACCCTCCTCCGTGGCACGAGCATCATTTGCTACGCAGATGATACTCTCCTCATTGCCCGGGGGAGGGACTTCAGAGAGGCGGCCAGTCTGGCCTCTGCTTGCGGATCCTTAGTGGCAGGAAGGATCCGCCGCCTAGGGTTGATGGTGGCGCTACATAAAACCGAGGCCGTGTATTTCCACGGGCCTCGGCAGCGCATCCCCCCAGACGGCCACATTGACGTAGAGGGCGTCCGGATCGGAGTCAAGGCCCAAATGAAGTACCTGGGCCTTGTACTCGACAGCAGGTGGCGCTTCGGCCCACACTTTAGCGGGCTGTCGACGCGCCTGCTGAAGGCCGCGAATGCCCTGTCGTGGCTCTTCCCGAACCTGGGGGGTCCGAAGGCGCGATGCCGGCGCTTGTATGCCGGCATCCTAAGAAGCATGGCCCTTTACGGGACCCCAATCTGGGCGGACGCCCTCAGCAGGAGGGACAACGCCACTGCCATCCGCAGGCCCCAAAGGGCCATTGCACTGCGGGTGGCGAGGGCCTACCGTTCGGTGGGATTCTCGGCGGCGTGCGCTCTGGCCGGCACCCCTCCTTGGGAGCTCGAGGCATGGGTGCTGACCAGGGTGTACGAGTGGACAGCGCGGCGGAAGGCGCTCGGGGAGCTCCCCGCCGCAGAAGAGCGGGAGGCCGTGCGGCAGGAGGCGAAGGAGGCAATCGTCCATCACTGGACGGAGGACCTCGCCTCTGCCGCCTTCGGCCGCCGGACGCTGGACGCGCTCGGGCCAGTCTTGAAGGATTGGCTCGAGCGGTCCCACGGTTTCCTCTCTTTCCGTCTGGAGCAGGTGTTGTCTGGCCATGGGTGCTTCGTATCGCACCTGCACCGGATCCAAAGGGAGGAGACCCCGTCGTGCCACGACTGCGGCGCGGCGGAGGACACGGCACAGCACACCCTAGAGGTGTGCCCGGCCTGGTCCGAGCTGCGCTGTAGTCTGGTCGTAGCGGTCGGCCCGGACCTCTCGCTTCCCAGTGTCGTCAACTCGATGCTGGAAAGCGAGGAGGCCTGGGCAACAGTCGCCTCCTTCTGTGAGGAAGTCATGTCACAGAAGGAGGACGCGGAGCGAGCGCGGGAGGACGACCCTCTCGCAGCGCCGCTCCGCAGGCGGAGGAGGGGTCGAAGAAGACGTCAGTACGAAAGTCATCTTCGACTCCTCCCAGGTGGAGGCCAGCAGGCAACGGGTGCGGGGGCACCCTTGCCTGTATTGCACAGGCCTCCACCAGTGTCGGATGGGAATGACCAGGTGTTCCCGGTCATTCCCATAGCCCCCCAGTAAACTGGGGGGCATCCGGGGCCCGCCAACAAGGGGGGCATGCGCCGGGAGGGTTTTGGATGTAAAGGCTGCGCCGGTTTCCCATGCCCTCCCATCACGGCGTTGCGGGAACACCGCTGAGTTTTAGTGGGTATACTGTATGTCTAACAGGAGTCCCACATACCCCGTCTCGTCCCCCACGAGCGGGCATGCGTAACGCATTTCTCAGAGTAAAAAAAAAAAAAAAAAAGGGTTTACGCCCTAACGCCCCTAGTCGCCGCAGGAGACCAGGGGTCGACGGTGCGTTGTGTTCCACGCGTGCCTCAAAGAGATGTCAGCACGAATTGACGGGGTCATTAGGGCCAATGCCTGCCAGGGTTGCGAGTTTGTCCGAAAGGGATATCGTGGCCCTGGCACACAGGCAAATGAAGGAACATGGATGGGTTTTAGTCAGTAAAAGTCTGACACGCCTTCCCGCTCCGCTCATGGCGGGAGAAGTTATTTGATGATTTCCCACCCAGAAAAAAAAAGTCGACGGTTCCTTGGAGTCAACGCAATAACATAATACGGCGACTTTTGCGACATATTTTGATACTCACAAACAAATCAAAACCTATATGGTATGTACTTCTCGTTGACCTAGAATCATGAAATTTGGCAAGAAGCAAGATCTCACAGCACAAATAAAGGAAAATGTCCGAAAATCGTCAATTTATAGTTTTTTCACATACAAAAAAAAAATATTGCGATTACAAACTTAAATTTGCAGTTGGAAAATTGACCGTGGCGTATACCGATGTATGGGAGAACATGCTTTGCAACTACAATGTTAAGTTTGTTTTTGGGATAAATTCATTCCAACTACGGAACTCGTCATTGTGCGTGGTCCAACAGGCATTTCCGCGCCGATTTCTTTTATCAAATCCGCTTGGAGAAAGTTGGGTGGAAAACATGCGTCACATCCTCGCAAAACGGCCATCGCTCAGCATAATGTTGCTGCTATCTTAAATAATAAGATAGGTACAGTCGAGTTCATTAATATATTAGCCCTTTCAGGCTTCAAAAATATATGACCGTCAAAAAAAATCATAATATTGTGACAACTATAAGCATCATTAAATTGTGGTCAAGATTTCGATTCATTAATATGTGACTGGTTTTTCTCAGTAACATGTATACAGCCAAAAGCACATTATTATATGAACAACATTAAGATCATATTATCTGAACATTGTAGGATTCACAATTATGTATGCACACATGAATACAATAATATCTAAACACAAGTAAATGTAATTCAAATTCAACCTTATTACTTACGTCATAAAGATAATTTCGCACTATCTTCCAGTTCTATCTTCCAGGGCTATCTTCCAGTACTAGCTCCCAATACTATCTTCCAGTACTATCTTCCAGTACTAGCTTCCAGTACTATCTTCCAGTACTATATTTCAGCACTATCTTCCAGTGCTATCTTCCAGTACTAGCTCCCAGTACTAGCTCCCAGTACTAGCTTCCAGTACTTGCTCCCAGTACTAGCTTCCAGTACTTGCTCCCAGTACTAGCTTCCAGTACTAACTTCCAGTACTATATTCCAGTACTATATTCCAGCACTATCTTCCAGTTATAACTTCCAGTGCTATCTTCCAGTACTAGCTCCCAGTACTAGCTCCCAGTACTAGCTTCCAGTACTAGCTCCCAATACTATCTTCCAGCACTATCTTCCAGTTATAACTTCCAGTACTATATTCCAGTGCTATCTTCCAGTACTATCTTCCAGTGCTATCTTCCAGTACTAGCTCCCAGTACTTGCTCCCAGTACTAGCTTCCAGTACTGACTTCCAGTACTATATTCCAGCACTATCTTCCAGTTATAACTTCCAGTACTATATTCCAGTGCTATCTTCCAGTACTATCTTCCAGTACTAGCTCCCAGTACTAGCTTCCAGTACTTGCTCCCAGTACTAGCTTCCAGTACTAAGTTCCAGTACTATCTTCCAGTTCTATCTTCCAGCACAATCTTCCAGTTCTATCTTCCAGTGCTACCTTCCAGTGCTACCTTCCAGTACTAGCTCCCAATACTATCTTCCAGTACTATCTTCCAGTACTAACTTCCAGTACTATATTCCAGTGCTATCTTCCAGTACTATCTTCCAGTACTAGCTCCCAATACTATCTTCCAGCACTATCTTCCAGTTCTAACTTCCAGTACTATATTCCAGTGCTATCTTCCAGTGCTATCTTCCAGTACTAGCTCCCAGTACTAGCTTCCAGTACTATCTTCCAGTAATTAGAAAAACATAACGTCATTTGAAGTTAATCTAGCCAGTTGCAAACTCCTTGACCATGCAATTTTAAGATTGCTATTAAAATTATCTTTATAACGTAAGTAATAAGGTTGAATTTGAATTACATTTACTTGTGTTTAGATATTATTGTATTCATGTGTGCATACATAATTGTGAATCCTACAATGTTCAGATAATATGATCTTAATGTTGTTCATATAATAATGTGCTTTTGGCTGTATACATGTTACTGAGAAAAACCAGTCACATATTAATGAATCGAAATCTTGACCACAATTTAATGATGCTTATAGTTGTCACAATATTATGATTTTTTTTGACGGTCATATATTTTTGAAGCCTGAAAGGGCTAATATATTAATGAACTCGACTGTACCTACTTAGCGCAGACGTTTTTGATGTCGTACTATCCCAGCGGTTGCTCCCTCCAAAGCCTCTGCAAGGCTGTTAAACAAGAGATCAAATGATGGTATGCCCGGTAACGGTTCCAACAAGTTCCAATAATTCTGGAGTAACGATTGAATTATTTCTAAATGTAGTTTCACATTGCAAAAGATTCCTACTTAGATGTATTCACCATTTGTTGCACGTATTCTGGATGGAGACGAAGCTACAGACATTCAAACATCCCAACACATTCAAAGTGGTCCAATATACACTAATTGAATGCAGTGCGTCCAGAGTGGGTATACCTAGGTATACCTACTTGTCAACCAACAGGAATAAAAAGCGTGATCTCATGCGCAGGTAAATATTGTGAGTGACGTGTCACCCAGATGAGTGCGAGGATGGCAAACAAATGGCGCTTCCTATGGGACAGGATAATTTAGATGGTACTTCCTTTGTGACGTGTGGACGACATAATTCGTAGGGGTCATCACTCATCGTCCGGCCCTAATTCAGGACATGGTTCGGAGCGAGAGTGCATCGGAGGCCGTTACCTCCTTCTGCGAAGCAGTAATGCTCGCGAAGGAGGAGGCGGAATGCGTGAGGGAAAGGCAGGATTCGCGCATTCACGCCCCTAGTCGCCGCAGGAGACGCCCCGGGCGTCGGGAGTTGCAAGCCGATTTCCGGCCACCGTAGGCGCGGACCTGCGGACGGTGAGCGATGGGTAGCTCGCCGTCCGATAAGGACCAGGCCCGGGTCGACGGCGCGTTGTGTTCCACGCGCGCCTCAAAGAGTTGTCAGCACGATTTGACGGGGTCATTAGGGCTAATGCCTGCCAGGGTTGCGAGTTTGTCCGAAAGGGATATTGTGGCCCTGGCACACAGGCAAATGAAGGAACACGGGTGGGTTTTATTCTGTAAAAGTCTGACACGCCCTCCCGCTCCACCCAGAGCGGGAGAAGTTACTTGATAATTTCCCACCCAAAAAAAAGGGGTCTTCACACATCCCTGCGGAATGCCGGAATGACCCGACTGCGCGACAGCAAACACAGAGATACTCGTACATGTTTCTCACGCGTATCTTCTATGTATTTTTGTATGTGTGGGATTCTTTATATTTTTGAAGGAACCTAATGGCTGGACGGATTTTAATATCCAGCCACAATGTTTGCGGAGGCGCGCACAGACGATTTTTACGCCATAATAAGAAAAAGGACCGCCTCCATAGCCGGCCGGCTGCGCGCCGCCACCAACGCAAACGGGCATAAGTGGGACTCCCTTCTGCTTTGTCACTGGGTAAGAAAAATACCAATTGATATTTGAATGTGGTATCTCCTTATTACTAACACTAGTTATTAAGTTATTTTGTTGATACTAACACTATGTACTCATGTTTGAAATAAAGAATTTGAATTTTATATAATACATGAGGTGTCTATAATATCGACTCGTCTAGGTTGTGCCATGGTTATAGGCTAGCTTTATTTGAAAACTTAAAACCAAATTGAACATTTTGGGCGCATTGGCGCCCACTTACTGAAGTGGGTAATGTTTTATTATTAGGGTTCCGTACCTACCTCAAAAGGAAAAAACGGAACCCATAAATAATCACTTCGTTGTCCGTCTGTCAATCTGTCAAGACCCTTTTTCTCAGGAACGCGTGGAGGCTAATATCAAATACGTAAGCTAATGGTCCCTCAGAGCTCTAAAAAAATCAAGCTTCTCAGTCAGCGCAATACAAAAATACGGCGGTTTATGCGACATATTTTGATACTCTCAAATAAATCAAAACCTTTAGGGTACTTCCCGTTGACCTAGAATCATGAAATTTGGCAAGAAGCAAGGTCTCACAGCACAAGGAAAAAGTCCGATATCAACTAAAAAAAAACTTTTTTGCGTTTACAAACTTACAGTTTCAGTTGGAAAAATGACCGTGGCGTATATCGATGTATGGGAGAACATGTTTTTCAACTACAACATTAAGTTTGTTTTTGGGATAAATTCATGCCAACTACGGAACCAAGTTAAGAAATAAAAAAAATCAAAAAACCCAACTCTAGGTACCTAACTAAAATATTGCTTTTCCTGATGCTGGGACGTCAATTGTTGAGGAATTTTCCTGGTAAGAACCAGGAGAACTGCCACTCACCATATGCATTGTGACGAGCAAAAATTGCCTAGCAACCATAATAAAGTACCTAATTGCATCGCAACCCGTTAAATACTTATTATTATGTTGTTCCAGTGGCGACCTATAGTCTCCATCATCAGTTCCACTTCACCAAATGGAGCTTTCCGAGTGCAAATGCATGACATGAGTTACTATAAAAAATACCCAAATCGCTATAGATATGCCTATAAAATTCGAGGGTTCTCCTCGATTTCCATGGGATTCCCTCATCAGATTCTGATTAAGTGACAATGGGACCAACCTCAGGAGCAAACAAAAATTTTTTTTCAACATCGGTCCATAATTGAGGGGTGTAATTTCAAAACCCCCTAAACTGACTTCATACACATTTACATATTTTTGCACCAAAATAAAGTTTTAAATTTTATTTCACGGCGATCTGAAATATAATTAATTAAACAGAGTAGTGTTCCTTACACACACGTATTAGCATCGCATTTTTAGAGATAAAATATATATATTTTTTTTAAGTTGGATTATTATCTCAGCGTTGGCAAGCGGCAACACAGAAACATCACTTTTCTTTCGCGCGCTTAAATGACATCGCAAGTGAAAAATGCGCTCTCGTCGAATTGCTAGTTTTTAATAAGTTTACAGTGCTCTTTATTGAAATGATGATCTTTGACAAAGTGTCAATTATGCCAAGTGATAGAAAGTGTTATGAGTGCATTGTTAGTGGAGACCTGAGACGGCCACGAGTCCACGACATTCATGAACGACATCAACAGAAAGCAAATAAATACATCAGAGGCAGACTCCTAAACCTGACCCAAGATCCGGAGGCCTCCCACAACCCTAATGTGCGAGAGTGCCTGGCTTTAACTGACCACCTTGTACGTGATACTGGCAGCGCTTTATATAAGCACTATGGTGGACAATAGCACTGCCTATTGCCAGTTGCTGCAAATTTTCTAAAGCATTATCTCTCCAGAGACACGAGATGTCACCAGTATTCGTTATCTCAACGATACTAGCTGGATGAGGAGCTGCCAGAGAGGCTCGTGAAGCCCTTAGCGATGTTATTGTGCATAGCTAACTGGTATGCGTTTATCAACATTACAGGTATGTGACAACATTCAGTGCGTGCGAGACACGCCAGTAACGAGTGACCTTCCCGTTACTAGCTGGATGAAAAGCTCTAACAGTGTGTATAGCTAACTCGGGTATGTACTTGTAATAACAGGTAAGTTTCATTTCTATGATCAAGGTTAAGAAAATTTAAAAAAGTGGTTTGATAGGCTTTTAACTTAAGAGCATGAACGCTGCGAGTCAGCCTTACCCAACCCTGCACACTGTCTGTGTGTTATACACGTGCAAAAGCATTATACGCCCTTGTGAGTGCTGGACCGTACCTCCGTACCTGGATTGTTATCATTGAGTATAAAATACTCTTAACGACACTGACTCTTGTCATAAAGGGGGTTTGATATGCTTTTAACTTACGAGTATGAAAGCCGAGAGACAGCTTACTCAACCCTGCACACTGCCTGTGCGTTTACACACCCGCAAAGCATTTGTTACTATTGAATATAAAATACTCTCAATATGCTCATAGCATATTATCCCACCAAAATGTGACCTAGCTCT
Source organism: Tiliacea aurago (assembly GCA_948098905.1). Lineage (NCBI taxonomy): Eukaryota > Metazoa > Arthropoda > Insecta > Lepidoptera > Noctuidae > Tiliacea > Tiliacea aurago. The sequence continues at coordinate 22,459,824 of OX402591.1, forward strand.
CGCATCAAGGACAATACTATGGAAGCACACCTCGCCTCAACAGGTTACTTTTATCAGCCACCTAGGTGGCTTAATTATCCTGACCTACAAATGATACCTATTTTGTAAACTATATAAAGAAAAATTGTGTGATTTTGACACTCATACATTCAAATTCTGTAAGTACAGGATACGTTAAAATGATTCTGTGATGCAATGGCTGACAGTACAATAAACTTTGCAAAAATGATTATGTTATAAAACAGCAGACAACAAATGCTTCAGATATCTATGGAAATTTCCATAAATGTAACTGAAATGAACCAAAACCATACAAAGTATTATTCAATGCTCCCTTAATTATCTATAAGGTAAAAGCCGTACTTTCAGATTCCTCTAAACTGGACAAGGGAACAAGGGATTGGCATAAACAGGGTGGACTGGTTACCTCTATCATAGGGACGGCAATGACTGACCTTATGCCCATGAAGAACATAATACAAACACAAACTGTGGATTGACTTGGCTGATGCAACAAAAAACACCTGCCAACATATAAAACAATTAAAATATAAATAAATAATAATATAATACTACCAAATTAAAACCAGAATAAAACTAATATTGCTTCTAAAATTGACATGAATACTAACTTACTCTATTTGAAAAACAAACAGATAACATAACAAACTTATTTTATAGCCACAAACAATAATAATTAATTAATACATGAAGGCAGAGGGTCCAACATCTTAAATGAAAGTAAGAGATATAGCAGAAGTCAACTTTTATTTCCACAACCTATTAATTCATTGTAATAATAGTTTAATTCAGACTACAGTATCTAAGCGCTACAACATGTGCACCGGGCCGAGCCTGAGACAAGAATGATCCCCTCTTTTTTTTTTTTTTTTTTGTATGGCATCTCGTAGCAGACCTAGAGAGGTCGTTGCTACTTAACCGGATATTCCTGTGGCTGCCCTAAGGTTTTTAATCTTAAAGCCTCCAGCCAGGGCGCAAATTATATATATTAAAAACTAAACGACAGCGCACTAAGGGCACCCCCTGTGGGGTACGGACCTCGGCTCAGGGCGTCGTTGGGGGATCACAAAATTACTAACAATTTGGGGACGGGCTGGATCAACATTTTGATCATGATTATTATCAGGGGATATTATATTTATTGCTACGGCGCTCTCAGCCTCTAACCGGGCGGCTGGCGCTTCGACAATCAAGGGACGGGGGGGAGGACTTTTATTACCATTTACTCGGGAAGTTCGCGTGGTACCTCGGCGGCGAGGACGGAAGGTCGGTTTGTGTATTTTGTGCACTGTACTCGTGGCCCTATTGCTTTCCTGAAGGAGAGTGACGGGGTCATCCGGATCTAAGAGAGTGTGCCTCGGTCGGCGAGTCTGACTAATGGCAGAAGGCCTGTAACTAGCGGCCTGCACAACCAAGGGGTTGCGATGACGTTCCGCGGATTCGAAAAAGCGCTTTGCAAGGCGCTTCATAAACTGTTTGATGGTAGGCATCTTAAGGTCTACGTGAAGTTGTTCGTTCCGAACGAACCAAGGAGCCTTCGTAATTCTACGGAGAAATCGGTTTTGAAGCGTCTGCATCTTATGAATGTGATATGACTTTGCGTGAGCGAAGACTACGCAGGCGTAAGTCATGATCGGTCGAATGCACGCGGTGTAAATACGCAATTTGCACTTAAGGGACAACTTGCTGCGCGGGTTGAGTACGGAGTGTAGTCGGCCGAGAGCAAAACTGGCGCGCGAGCGCACCTGTTTTATGTGCTCGCCGAACGTCATGTGATGGTCTAAGACCACACCGAGATATTTGGCTCGCTTCTCCCAAGGGATAGGCTTGCCGAACATGGTGATCGGTTGATCCCCTCTTTGCTGCGCGCTCGCTTATATAGAGCGGCTTGAGTAGTGGGGAGAGTGGGGATGCCTACGTGACACATTGCAGTGCGTAACTCGGCCCGTTTCACGTGTTGTTTACAATGGTGACGCCGTCATACATATTAAACCCACAAGACATCCACTCTTGTTATCTAACGCTATCAATCTGTTTTTTTTATATTATCTATTTAGAATGATTTCTTTGGTATTATTATTATGATAATAGAGAAACTTACCAGTCCTTTTGAGAAAATGTACCTAAATAGCACAACAGGAGTTGACTTGTTATAGTAAATAAGAAATAAAACATCCTACAACTGGGTACAGAAATCAATCAATATGGAAAACAAAGATGAATGTTGTTGGTGGACCTTAATAACAATCCGACTTATATCTACACTCCTGAATGACAATTTATCAAGATTGATACTGGAATTCAACAACCATATGCTAAAAAACACCTGCAGACCACTGACCCTGTTATCGGCTGTGGGTACAAAGATACAATAAACTATTTGATACCTATCAAAATTCAATATCTCAACTTCTGAATACCTACCATTTCAGCTAGTAAAAACTGAGATGAATTAAAAATGCATTAAGTACAGAATTACAATGAATTTGTACATTTTAGACCCAAACAAAATAGAAAATTCAGTTTCATTCTGAACCTAAAACTGGTACTTAACCCCTGCTAGGGCAGTGAGAATTCCATTATAGGTACTTAATTGACAGAAAATTACAAAGCTCCCAGATATAACCCTATTACTTTATACTGCTAACTTGTACACTATTCAATTATTTTTTCAACCTATCAAAATAGATAGGTATCTACTTATATGATTTCATTCTATAGGTACCCGCAGGATTCTTCCTATGACCAGATAGGTTACAAATAAAGGGTTCATTATAAATACATTGTCTAATAACTTCTTTAATAGAATTCTCATACTTCAACTGTATCTTATAGCTCTGCTGTATTGACCTATAATAAATGTAATCAGTGGTCTTGACTAAATTACCAGTAGTGAGTGACACTTAGGTACCGAAACAAGATTTCCTACCAACCCACCCTGATTATTTATTTGTCAAAATATCAAGACCGACATGATAAGCACCTTTAGACAGACACCAATTTACGTGTACAAATCGAAAATCGCCCGAAAATTAACCATGGAGATCTAACACCTTGAAACAAGTGCCTTGAAATAACTATATTAAAACAAAAGTAAGAGTTTATTTACATAACATTACGCCCGCATTCCCAGAAGGGCTGGACAGAGATGGGTGATCTTATTCAAAGGCTATAAAATCAAAATGTCTAATTAAACATTTAACCATTCCAACTAAGTACTAGACTACACATTTAGCAGTACCTAGATAACAATGATAATCACAACACTAAAGTAAAATTGTCAAGGAAAAAGGAAACAAAGGGGGGGGCGGCATTGTGAGGATAAAGTATTGATGGATTGTGATAAGAACATGAACAAGGCCAGGCATACCATACAATCAATGCAGGCACCATGAACAAAAGTACCTAAAAATTTCTTCGTTCTTAAGCACATTGTACAGTGAACATAACTAATTATACAACTTCCTCACTTAAGCCATATAACTCAATTTTATGCCCCATAGATGAAACTAATCTTTTCGATTAGCTCTCAACTTGTCAAGTAATAATTGACTATTTGCTGGCAGAACGTATGAAAATCATGTGGAAGTTAGGATCCCTTTGATCATAAGTACTTGATTAAGAAATATATTTTATACATAATATGTTGCTTACAAAACTTAAAACTGATCAAGTCAAAAGCTTCATCTATTCAGCCGAGGGACGTCCACTGTTGGACATAGGCCTCCTCCAAAGGGGGGGTTCCCCATGGTCGCCACGCTAGGCAGGCGGGTTGGCGAAAGTCAAAAGCTTATCCAACGCCAATACAACGCAAAAAAAAAAAAAAAAAAAGCGCAGATCTTCTTACAACGATCTGGGCAACAAAAACTGCCACCTCAGTGACTAAAACACATATTATAATACGCAATTAAACGTAATAATAGAGTTCATGAGCTTATTGCAATCTCACGCAGTAAGTTCCACACTGAATCCCGAATAAGTGAACGCTAAAGCTTACGGAGACATATAACACTGCTATTCCCAGTCACGAAAATATTCAAAAGTATTCAATCTCACATACAGAACAAACTTTACTAAACAAGTTGGCTGCCGTTTTGGCTCTAATGTTGACTCTGTGGACTAATAAAACAAATACTTCATTATAACCGTAAGTTACGATAAGCGAAATAGTAAGTTAAAGTAATATTAATCCTTTACCTCTCACAGTACAACAAATACAACAGCTCAACTTAAAGTTGACATCAATTGATACAAACACAATGTGGGTTTTCTCGCTGTTGATTATTCCTCCTTGCTGACTAACAATAGCAATAACAGGAATAATAATTATATATAATAGGAATGCTAATTCCTAACAAAGTAACGGTAATGAACAAAAATAAAAAGTACCTACTTAACAAACCAGAATATTTATAACCAGATATTGCAGACAACTCTAAACATCTACTCTGTTTAATTAATTATATTTCAGAGCGCCGTGAAATAAAATTGGGAATCAAACGAGCTTACCTGATTCTAATTTTATGAACGGCGATCTGAAATATAATCACCTACCCGCCACTAGCTAACAACCCCAACGCTGCAATAATCAGTCTACCTAATTCACTTATTCTTTCAGGAAACCCTAGTGAATGTAAGTATGCGGAACTACTCTGTACAGAAAACAGAGCTTGTTCCTTACTTAAGGATCTCTAAAATAAGTGACGTTTCTGTTTTGCCGCTTGCCAACGCTGAGATAATAATCCAACTTAAAAAAAAAAAAAAAAAATTATCTCTAAAAATGCGATGCTAATACGTGTGTGTAAGGAACACTACTCTATTTAATTAATTATATTTCAGATCGCCGTGAAATAAAATTGGGAATCAAAAAAAAAATATATATATATATTTTATCTCTAAAAATGCGATGCTAATACGTGTGTGTAAGGAACACTACTCTGTTTAATTAATTATATTTCAGATCACCGTTCATAAAATTAGAATCAAGACTTCGCTTAAGAGGTAAGCTCGTTTGATTCCCAATTTTACCTTCAATACTTTCACTTTCATAACCCACTTAAATACACAGTAAAATCAGTCTTAAAAGTAGGTAATGTTAGTTGCAAATTCCGCAACAATGCACATAGATATTTAAGATTTTCCGTTTTTTAGGATTGCCATGACATGACAAACAAATTAATATCAAATATTTTCATTTGCATTAAGTTTAGCACAACATATTCAAAATAATCTTTTTGTGGTAAACTTCTTCAGGATGATTTAGAGGGTTTTGAAATTACACCCCTCAATTAATAGACGGAGAAATCGGTGAACAAACATGAAAAAAAAAAAACATGCAGCCAAACATTAACCTCCTCCTTTTGGAAGTCGGTTAAAAATAAGATCAAGCGACTGCTGCGGCTGCTGCATCAGACTTAATGCAGTCGGTGGCAGTTATTTTAGTTCAATCTCAGTTTTGATGCCACCATAGCTGCATGAAACTGCTTGAAAAGAGATTTTGTTTTAGACTTTTTTCTACTCGTAGTTATAATATTCGCGACATCGTTTCGACACCGGCTGTCGCTGAAAACCAGCGCTGTGACTCTGCATCGTGCATGAGGATATGTTCCATACCAATGAATGATAACCTAGTTGTGCGGATGTGATTAATGTAATGTATCATCATTAAAATGTATCATCATTAAATAACGATAGGTACCCATCACATGTCATATAAGAAGTTTTGCCTATTCATTTTATTTGACCTTGTATAACAAGCACAAGTTAAGCATGCTTCATGAAGAATGATACATGATTTTTATTTCTGTAAGTAGGTTTGTACAAACACTTTTACACGTCAATCATATTTTAAAAATAAAAACTAGACGAGGTCGGCGTTTCGTATCTGACTATTCTGAGAAGAAAGGCCGAAACAAACTGAGAGGTCACAGTCTCTTTTAAAGTCCAGACATAATCTTGGTCAGATCATGTAGATTGGTGTCTGAAATGGTCTTTTGAGGAAAGAACCACACAGATTGAGTGGACCTGACCAGTCAGTGCACGCATTTGTCAGTAATCGTGCAGCTCTACTCAGAACTTAAGGAGCTTAACGATGTGACGATCAATACCAAAGAAAGGACATTTGGGTAGGCCGCTTATATGACTGAATTCAGTGTTTGTAATGAAATAGACTTCAAATATACATATCATCATTTATTATAAGTATATCACAATGGTAATTTATCTTAAACTATATACAAAGTATTTACAAGTTACATTATTATCAACTATACTCAATTTGAAATAAGATTTGACATTTAAATAAATTTGTTTACAGTCCGTTCAACCGATTTTGACTTCTATTTCGTATGCGTAAGGATGTCATTAAAAGCAAAACCGTGGTTACAATACCAACTGTTTATTACAGTTGCCATTTGTCATGCTGTCAACGCAATAGAAGTTAAAATCGGTTGAACGAACTGTAAAAAAGGTTTATTTAAATGTCTAATCTTATTTCAAATGGAGTATAGAACTAAAATAAGAGAACGAATATCACAATACCGAGATTATCAACATTTAGTTTATGTAAGACTTTTTAGGGTTCCGAATTTAACAAGGAACCCGTACAGTTTCGCCATGCCGTCTGTCTGTCTGTTTGTCTGTCAGTCGGGTTTAGCTCAGAGACTCTTAGTACCTAGGTACTAAAAGGCTGTAATTTGGCATTTTAATCACTCCAACAAAGTGGTAAAATAAAAACTTGGTTTTTTATGGTACACACGGCTACACATCAAGCTATAGATTTCCAGTTCATGCTGACCTCTCATTGTACGGAAATCCTATTTAATGCGAGATCACCTTATACTGGAAATGTATAGTTTGATGTGTAGCCCTCTGTACCTCCGTTACGCGTAAAGAGGGGATGATTTTTTTCCACGTCTATCCCATGGTGTGCGTTGCTTAAACCGTTCAAAAATATTGCGGGACTGTGAAAACCATTATTCGATTCAAGGATCCGTTTGCACAATATTAAGCTTTAGAGTGCTCTTTTTGTTAGAGTCAAATGTCGTCGTCACCCCCCCCCCCCCTCACTGCCAGCTAAATGGTTGTTTTTAGATAATTATGTGAAAAAAATCATGGCAGTAGTATACAGGGTCAAATTAAGTTAGCTGGCGAAACTCCGCAGAAGTGATATATCGATATCTAAATATGATAAATCAACAAATTAATTAATTTGACGAGTTTTTTTTTTGTCATCAACCACCCGTAGTGTATACACTTGAAATTTCAGTTTTAAAAAAGCTGTGTGTAAACTTCACAGACGTGATAGGTATTGATAACTTAAAATCTTTATAATTTTCATTTTTTTGTGTTTAGTTATCAATACCCATCACGACTACGGAGTTTCGCTAGCTAATTTAATTTGACCCTGTATATAACGAAATTAAAATGAAAACTATCACAGCTTTAGAAATTAACGAGTAATAGTCGACCAACTTCAAACTTACATTATTTTGCAGTTGGGGAATTGACCATGAAGTATAACGATGTATGGGGGATCACGTTTTTCAACTACAACGTTAAGTTTGTTTTTGGGATAAATTCATCCCAACTACAGAACTCTTCATTGTGCGTGGTCCGACACGCACTTAGCCGGTTTTTATTATGGCACCTTTGACTCAGAGCATCATTAGGTAAAGCAGGTTACATCAGCATGCAACTTCAAGAACCTTCAACGTTGAAAATTAACTAAGTAAGCAATGATATTATATTAAACAGATATGTTATACACTCACAAAACGACCGAAAAAAGTGTTACGCGCAGCAGCGGCAGCACACATACCCACTTTTATTTCATTTTATATTTCACTACAAGTAAAAATGATAGAAAAGAGATGGTTTGATGAAAACAACAAGAAAAAAAGAGATAGCTAGTGTTGTCAATTGCGCGTGAATGTAAACATCACCGAATGTTGGCATCACAGACTAACAAATACGTCCCAATTAGGACGTTTTCGAGTCTTCACCTTTGCGCGCTCACAACATATCTGTTTAATTTAATATCATTGTAAGTAAGGCAGAAAGTTGTCTGGATATATACAGTGCCACAAGAAAGAAGGTTTCGCCCAGTAAAAGTATATATTGCAATATTTTTAGTGAGACATTACATAACCGAAATAAGGGAAAAAGTGAATGTCTCTATGTATACAGGGTTATTTTTATAACGTCAATAACCTCTTAAGGGGTTATTGTACTCATCATTATGAACAACTTTTACTATGGGACCAAAACAGAAATCGCGAAAAAAAAAAGACAGCTGTTCCCTACATTTATGTTCGAACAATTCGTTAAAATGTAGGGAACAGCTGATTTAGTTTTTCGCGATTTCAGGTTTGGTCCCATAGTAAAAGTTGTTCATAATGATGAGTAAAATGACCCCTTAAGAGGTTATTGACGTTTTAAAAATAACCCTGTATAGAAGCCATTTAGCCGCTCCCAATATAAAGAACTAGAACGTGCTGTATTGACAACAGCATAGCGTAAAATAAGGATAATGTAGAAAAAGTTAGTCTTTGGTGCATTATTCCACATATCCGATTCAATGCGCCTTTAATTTATCTTCATGGGTCTAGTCAGCTAACTAAATATCTACAGGAACTACAGTAGGGTCGTACACTCCATTAGATTCCACCTTGCCTTCGTACACTATCTGCTGGAGCTGGTTCTCGTATCCGTGAGGTTCTGACTCTTCCATCTTCTTCAGTAAACTCCTTAATAAGATTATGAGATAGACTTGGATCGCTGTAACAAAATTTATGTTAAACGATTATGAACAACGACATCGTTACCTACCTACTTAAAACGGGACAGAGACAGTATTTGGTATTTTATAGGCATGTAGTAAAGTTCACTCATCCTCTATAGAAAAGGGAGGATCCTCCAACCAGAAGCGTGTTGTGCCTGGTGGGCAACTGCCCGACGGTTGATGTCGGGACGTTGTATATAATTATGCTAGTTGCGCGGTAAACTCTGCTTGCGCGATGTAGGATTTTGCGTGACGTCAGTGTGACGCGTCGTTTGCATGTGGCGATGCCGCTACAGTATCTTAAAATCGTTCAACATCATGAAAATGGGCAATATTTTAGTAAAAATTTTGCCATTACGTGCATGCAATTGGAGAGGCCTAAGTAATATATTGCCAACAGCACAGATAATAATATAATACTACAACAGTCAACCGCAATAGACATCTACTGATGATTATGAGACAATAGGTACACAAGAAAATTTCTGTATAGCAAGACTATTCTCCATAAGTATACGAAGTAATCAGTGTTTCAGAAAAATTCTATGATACTAAATCAGTTTCGAAATACTTACAGATTACATTGTACCAAATACCAGCCCAAATCTATACAAAAGGACGTGTTAGACTTACATAGAGCGGCGAACATAAGAGGCAGCACTTCAAAGACCATGACGAATCTTATCCTACTGGACACAGTGGCTGCGAAGTCAATGATCTGGACTAGAAATGATGCTACCGTCGTCGTCACCGCGAAGTAGTAGTACGTCTTTATGTAATTAATTAGTTTCTGAAACAAAGGTGCAAATGCGTTAAAAACTATTAGGTAGGTAGGTAGTAGGTACTAGAATACCAATGTTCCGATTTGCTCCCACCGAAAAATTTGGCGACACTTTTGCTACTAATAGGTTTCTTATAAGGCTACGAAAATGCTTTAGCAGCTTTTGGGAATTTGATATTTGTTCGATTGGATAGTCGAACAAATACCAAATCCCATGGAAAGACCAGACCCGGAACTGCGTGGATACGCAGTTCCGGGTCTGGTCTTTCCATACTGTCCGGACTTACCTAATGTAGGCCCAGTTCACTAAAATTTATACCTACATGAAAGGTTATCGCAGCATTTATTTTAAGAATTTCTTTTACATATTTACCTACCTAACAGTCTCGAGAGAAGGCCTATCTTTTGTATTTATTAATAATGTCACTATCGTACCGCCAAAGAGTAAACTCAAGTATGTTCATTGCAATATTGTTGTCAATAAATTGCAAAAATGCGGCAAAGTGGCATCCATCATAATGTTAAAACGGTCGCACATGATAGCAATTGTGGGTATCCGCACATTATCACCATGTTCCGACGAAGTGACGTAAGCAGACCACTCACGTCGCGCGGAAGGTTCCCAATACACATGAACCAAAACACGCAAAAGGTGTCCGAGATAACCCGAGCTGAAAGGAAATACCTGCTTAGTACGAATTAATAAGACTTAATTTTTAGTGGAAAGTTAGTCTGGGCTGATGCACAAGATGCGTTGCGGCGCGGGCGGTGGCGGCGGTGCGGCGCGGCTCGGCGCCGGACCGGTGTCGCTGCAGCGTCCTACATAGGTATAAAATAACTATCTATATTCCAGTATAAGCTGGCCTCTCATTGTACGAAAATCCTATACTATGCGAGATCAGCCTATGATCAGGATAATATATAACTTGATGTGTAGCCGTGTGTGCCTATGCCACACGACGCGTTCCGGCGTCGCACCACGCGTACACCGGACTTGCAACCCGAGAAACGAGGCGGTGATGCGTTGCTTGCGACACGCCGAAGCGGCACCGTTCAGTTGTTTGTGCGGCAGAAGAAAGGAAAGAAAGAAAGAAAAAAAAAATTATTTGTCACAGAAAAACGTGCAAGTACAATATTACGAAACATAATTATGTAGTAAACTGGAAGGTAAACATTACACAAAACAGATCAAAGTACATATTATAAAGGGCTCATGCATGCTTGTTTGTTTCGGATTTTTTGTAAATATTTTGACGGATGATGGCATATGGACGGCCACAAAGTGTATACGGCTCGGCGTAACAGCATTACGGCAGGCGATGCAAAATGCGGCGACATCTTTGCGGTGCGGTGCCGCAACGCATCGTGCGAACAGGCCAATTGTCAGACGTAAGACGACTGACTAATAATTGGAGAGTTTGCTTAGGTCCCATGAACAGTGAAGTTTTGACAGAATGCAACAACAGCAACTCAGAAAAAAATAACTCGTGAATTCATTTCACCTATATATTTGTATGCGTAACCTCTGGTTTCGGATCTTGGAGTTCGTTGGAAGAAGATTGAATAAAATGATCTTCCGGGCTTTCCTCTACATCACTTTCACCGTCTTAACAAAATTTCCATATTCTTTGGAACCTGCAAACAATATATTTCGCCGAAACTATGATGGCACCAATTTATCATAATCGGTTCTTACGAAATATGTTGTTATCGAAAAAGTTTCTTTCTCAGTAATAAGAAGACAGATAACGGCTTCTAAGCTCATAGTTCAGCCGACAAACTGTTTTGCACTTTGGCAGACTTTATGTATGTTATTGTTAATACAGATTTTGAATAAATAAAAAATAAAAAATATCACGAAATAATCCGACTAAATTGGAAAGGTTGTCAGCTCATGGACTACTTATGGTACTCGTACAGTAGTTGTTGAACTTTTATTCCATGTCATGTCGTCGATATAATTTGTAATTTTGTTGACGTTGTGTGTTCCGCAGCATTTTGAGTTAAATTTAAATTGAAATAAGTTTACAAAAATTGAATAATACATCGAGGACCAGTGGGTCACAATTTGGTATAGTGTATAGAGAAATGAAAATTATTGTTTGTTTTTTCCACTCTTCGTGTTGACTTCAAAACCGTAACATTATTCATAAGCACAAATCTTCAAATGCTTCTCTAGAGAGTCTATAAAGTTGGCTACTAACATATTTCATGCTAAATAAGCTCTTACCGACATTATTTTGACTTTAATAAACTCAAAAACATGTCCCACCAAAAACATTTCATGTAAAATGATGAAGTAAGTAACGAAACAGCCAAGCCATACATTTTTACTGATATGTAGAATTTGTGAAGTTAGGGTCGGTAGAGTTAGGCCGTGAAATTGTCACCAGTATGACGAATCTTTACTTTTGCGAGGTTGCCAAACTTCGCAGTAGTGTAGTAAAATAAATAGTAAAATAAAATATGTAGGTATGTTGGTATCGGGGCTTCCCGGCGGCAGCTAGTGAAGGGACGAAAGAAAATGCGACGTTGTCATATTTCACGTAAGGGTGTTTTACATTAATAATCGTGACTTTGCCGAATTATTTTGTATGAAAAATGAAAAAAAAAATAACGAAGAATTGGAACATAACTCATATGCCAGTTGATTCTTTGATATGGCCTCAATCATACCCTAGAGTTATGGGATATCAAAAAAAACACGTTGTATAATGTAGCTACAATCATGGCTTACGCTGTTTTTGAGTGCACTAATGTTCGTGTATGACGCGTCTATTTATAATACGTCATTGCTCATGGTGCCGATTTGTATGGTGACAGCTGAAAAACGTTAGGGACTGTGACTATAGAATAGATTACGATAGGTTTCTTAACGATCGAAATCTATAGTGCTCATGGAATATTTCATACACATCATTTTCGGAGACGCTAGCGAGCTTTGGCTGTGTAACATTTAAAAATAACATGTTAAACATAAAATGAACGGCTCGCCGGCACACAGATAAACCCTGTGAGGTTTTCGTTGTGCGGCTATAAAAAAAATGTAAAATAGGCTAAGTGTTTTAGAAATAAATTAAAAAAAAAAAAAACCCATGGTTGCAGCACTTCAACACGAGTCTACTTATGTAAGATATGAGTCACACTAACTACTCATAGTGGAGCGAAAAGACGCTTAGTTGTGGGCCGCAGTTCGTCGAAAGCAATATGCAATGAGTGGGTAATTGACACGATTCCCATCTTGAACTAGGGTACTAGACCATCTTAATGGTAGCCTTTGTATCTTTTGTTTCCTTGACATTGATAGCCTTTTGTCTATTTGTGTATTACTTTTTCCTTATTCTGAGTTACTTGGAATAACTGACATTTGCCCCGGAGTCCGGATTTATGCCCGGTTTATGCTTCTTTTTTTTGGAGCCATCTTGTAGTTGACCTTGATAGATCGTGAACTACTTAACCGGACTATGCCAATAGGCTCGCTTATCAGGTCGCCGGCGCGTTGTATTCCACGCGTGCCTCAAAGAGTTAACAGCACCAACTGACGGGGTCCGTTAGGGCCAATGTCTGCCAGGGTTGCGAGTTTGTCCGAAAGGGATATCGTGGCCCAGGTACACAGGCAAATGAAGCAACACGGGTGGGCTTTAGTCAGTAAAAGTCTGACACGCCCCGCACCGCCCAGAGCGGGAGAAGTTATTTGATAACATCCCTCCCAAAAAAAAAAAGGCTCTCTTATATATTTTATGTAACGGCCGAAAATTGTATGTGCACTGCAATCCTCTGTATACAGATTTATATTTATACAAGCGCCATGGTAAGGTATGGCTGCCATCTGATGCCATATTTAGGATGATATCGATTTATCTTCAATTTACACCAAGACAGATTTTTGGGATTTTGGCTGACCTTCAGATAGCCTTAGGAATTCGTAAGAGAACTCAGAGGTTCTCTGAAACCTAAAAAGTAGGTAAATAATGATAAATTTGAACTTGGTATTAATGGATAATAATTCGTACATTAGTCAAGTATATGGTATATGTAGCTGGCTGGACCACTGCGTAGTGACGCAAGCAGCTAGGCAATGTGTAACTAGTGTGCAAATGAAATATGATTCTATGGTTTCTGATCATTTACCGCTCATAATTCAGTGTAATTTTAATTTATTGACATCTAAGGTATCTCAAACTACAGAATCAGACAAAGATGTGATTTGGGGTCAGCGAAGTGCCGAACAGATCGCGAAGTACATGTACGAGTGTAATCAATTGTTAGCACTAATAGATTTCCCAGCCGTATTTACTTGTTGTGCTGATTATTATTGTAATGATTCTGGTCACGGGCATATTCTGGATAAACTGTACTCTGACATCGTTACTGCCCTTCGCACTGCGGCAAAGGTATCAACGGAGGAGGGCCGAGGGGGGGCCAGTCAGCGTGCGATGGGCTCACGCGTAATTGGGTGGAACAGACATGTCGCCGGTGCTCATAGGGACGCCAGGTCTAGGTTTATGGAATGGGACTTGTGCGGTAGGCCCAGGTCTGGTTCTGTCTATAATGATATGTGTGATAGCAGACGGGTATTCAAATCAAGATTGAAGTGGTGTCATCACCAAGATCAGATTAGAATGGATGACTTCGCCGATAAACACCGTGAAGGCGATGTCCGTGGCTTCTGGCAGAGCACTGCCAAAATCAACGTACGACCTGAAGTTCCTGCGAGCGTCGGCGGGGTGAGTGATCCTAAGGGCATTGCCAATCTTTTTAAAGAGCATTTTGCTGTTAATTCGCCGCGTGGTCTAGACAGTGAGGTGCTCAATACTGACAGGAGTGGTCATGCTGTCGGAACAAGATTTAGTGCGAAAGAGGTAGCTAGTGTCATAAGGCACATGACTCGAGGAAAATCACCGGGTCATGATGGACTCAGTATTGAGCACTTCCTGCATGCTGGACCTCACATCTCGCGAGTATTGGCAATGTTTTACTCCCTGTGTATGAGCCACTGCTACTTGCCGGGTGATTTTATGAAAACCGTGGTAGTGCCGGTAGTTAAAAATAAGACGGGTGACTTAGCAGATACCAATAACTACAGGCATATCTCTCTCGCTACCACAACGGCTAAAGTCCTTGATGGTCTGCTTAATGTACAGTTGAACAAAACGTAACTCTCCACGACAACCAGTTTGGGTTTCGTCCACAGCTATCCACGGAGAGCGTGATACTGTGCCTTAAGCACACCGTCAACTATTATACGAAGAGGAACACGCCGGTGTACGCATGCTTCCTAGACCTCTCCAAGGCTTTTGATTTAGTCCAATATGATGACCTGTGGAATAAGTTAGATCAGATTGACTTACCGAATGAAGTTACCGGCCTATTTCGGTTCTGATATGGGCATCAAAAGAATTGTGTGAGGTGGGAGGGGGCGATGTCAGAGCAATATGAACTTGAATGTGGTGTCAGGCAGGGCGGGTTGACATCTCCTACACTTTTCAACGTGTACATGAATGACCTGATCGTCGCGCTCAGCAACTGCCATGTCGGCTGCCATATTGATGGAGTGTCTGTGAATAATCTCAGTTATGCGGACAACATGGTGTTGCTGAGTGCGTCGGTATGTGGTCTGAGGAGGTTGTTAAAGGTATGTGAAGACTATGCTCGTGATCATGGTTTGCGATATAATGTGGCAAAAAGCCAGTTCATGGTTTTTGAAGTCGGTGCAGTGAGTCCCCAGAATGTTCCGTCAGTTAAACTGAACGGGACACCTCTGGAGAGGGTGAATAAATTTAAATATTTGGGACATATTCTTACGCCTGACCTAAATGATAATGAGGATATAGAGAGAGAGCGGAGGTCGCTCTCAATACGAGCCAACATGATAGCCCGCAGGTTTGCTAGGTGTTCAGGGAGGGTGAAGGTGACACTATTTAGAGCTTATTGTACATCCCTGTACATCTGCAACCTGTGGGCTCGTTACACAAAGAAGTGCTAGCGACCTACGCGTTCTCTACAATAATGCGTTTAGGATTGTGATGGGGCTGCCTCGGTTCTGCAGCGCCTCGGGTATGTTCGCGGAGGAGCGTACCGCCTGTTTTTATGCGACTATGCGCAGGCGGACCATCTCTCTGGTGCGCAGAGTACGGGCCAGCTCCAACTCAGTCCTGGCGATGATTGCTGACAGGCTGGACTGCCCCTACATGCTGCATTGCTGCAGCAGGCATGTTCCGGTTAGGCCGTTTGTCAGGCATTATTAATTCTTGTGTGTTTCTTTGTATGTATTATTTTAATTGTATAATATTTTAATTGTACAATATTTTAATTGTAATGGTGTCTTATTTTATTTTATTTTGAATTTTTGAAATTATTATGAATTTTATTACTATTATTTTATTCCCTTGTATTATATAATTAAAATAAAAAAACTTTATTCAGTTTAAAAAAAAAAAAAAACACGGTAGGTACATCATAAAAAAAATATAGTAATAGGTTACATAAGAGCCATAAATGCTAGATTTCACAAATTCCCTGAACCCCACACTAGGATTCCCTGTGTTGTGGGGTCCAGTCTCTTCCCCAAGTAATTAAAATTATGTGAAGTAATAATTTAAAAGATAAAATAAAATAAAAACAAGGCAAAAATAATAGTTCAAACAATAAGTACAGTGTAAATGTATAAAAAAGTTGAATAACAATAATTATTATGTTGTAGAGAGATGGTTTTGATGACAAAATATTTAGGTGCTTTTGGGTGTGAGTGTGTGTGGTGTGTGTGAAGTGTGGGGGTGTGTGATGTGTGGGGCGTATGTAGTGACAATGTGTGGGTTGGTGCGCGCACGATAAGTTATTTTTTTTTTTTTCCGGCTTCATAATTATATAATTTTCATTGATATGTCAGATATTACGACTGTATGTGCAGAAGGTCTTCCGTTTGGTCATAATTTTTGAGATACAGCCATTTAAATATAGCATTTTTACAGCTGTTGTACGTTAAGGTGAGTATAGTTCTATTGTGCGAGTAGAATTTGGAGTAGAGATATGACCCAAGAAATGCAAAAGATCTGCGTGCAAAAGAAGAATGTACTCTTGGCCGATCCCACTTTAAAGTTCTGGATGAATGGCGGGCCAGTTCTTTAGCATGCCTATGGAATCGTAGCAGGGTCGACACAATGAACAACTGCCTCACACGGAGGAGGCTACATTGAGAGTACAGGGCGTCAGTAGAATATCGCCAGGGTTTTTTGTAGGCTATTTTTAGAATAGCTCGTTGAGCTCGTTCCAGCGCAAGCAGATTGGTTTTGTTTGCTGCTCCCCAGACTGATACACAGTAACTTAATATTGACTGGCACAAGGTATAGTAAACAATACGGATGAGTTTTGGTTTTGCGACGGACTTTAATTTTTTGAATATGTGTGAGAGTTTCCTTATACGTTTCACGAGTGTATCAATTTGAGCTTTCCATGTTAGATGTTTATCGATAAGTATCCCTAGGTACTTTATACACGCAACCTGTTCAATTTGCAAGCAGAGACAGTTCTCATTACTGACACTGCCACATTTAAGGATCTTTATTTTCAGATCTTCATCAGGTGCACACCGATCAGTAATGCTAAAACACACTGACTTGGTTTTGCCGACGTTTAAGGTCAACAAATTGTTTTGCAGCCAGATAGCAACCTTTCCAAGTCCCTCCTGACCTACACAAACGACATCACTCCAGGTTTTCGCATGAAAGATTATTGCGGTATCATCCGCGAAGGTAAAGACACTGGCATTACGGAGTTCAATAGAGCATAGGTCGTTTATGTAGATGAGGAATAACGTGGGGCCCAGAACACTGCCTTGCGGTACGCGGTTATGACTATAGTTGTCACAAAATAATAGGCCCGTTTTGACTTTTAACTTGAATCGATTTATCGTGAGTATCGAGTAACAAGTCGTATCGAGTATCGACTAGTTACGTCGCGATAGTCAATCGTACCGTAACTAGTGAACTAACCATACGACTAATACATAAGTTATTTATTCATTTAATTCCACACATTCCATCGATACTCGCGATAAATCGATTCAAGTTAAACGTCAAAAACGGGCCTATTATTTTGTGACAACTATAGTCATAACCATTAACCATAGATTCATTTATATAGAATGGGAGTCATAACCATCGTACCTGTGCATCTTGTCCGTGTGGTGCCGGACGTAAAGAATAGCACCGCCCCATTTCTTCCCGTGGGTGTAGTAAAAGGCGACTAAGGGACTTACTAGAGAATGGGCAGCAGCGTTGTCTATGCACTTTAACACCATACTGCGATCGCCAACCCGCCTGCCAAGCGTGGCGATTATGGCAAACCCCACTTTGGGGAGGCCTATGTCCAGCAGTGGACGTCTTTCGGCTGTAATGATGATGATGATGATGAACCATCTTACTTGGCAAATGGATTGCTGATCGTCATTGGTGATCGTCAACTTCATTCGAGCGCCTCCTTGTAGCACTCTACATAAATCTTTTGGCTCTCGAATGACGTTGACAGGGTGGCGCTGTTGGTAAAAATTTTGTGCAGTAGTTTTGTGAAATGTATTTAGAAAACAAGATGGCGGCGTTAGTTCCAACTTTGGCCACGCGCCAATAGATCGTTGCATAGCTGTATGTTGTTATGCTGGCCAACACTTGTGGATTATTATGGCGAAGAGAGCCTCAAAGCGATTTAGAACTGTTATGTCGGACGGACTAAACACTACGTTCTACAGTTCATAGTAATTGTGGATAAAATGAAAACATGTTTCCCTGCTTGCAGGCAAAATTAGCCCATATTTAAAAGTAGCTAGAGGGCTGGAAAGGTATGTATCTGGTAAGCATCAGCAATCACCGATGTCAGTAACGTCCAAGATAAACTCTAAAAGTACCTATATGAAACGGAAAAGTCACATCGGCTCTTGCCCGTATCGAACCCACAACCCCGTGCATGAGGCGGGGCGTTAATCACTCCATCATCAAAATAGCCAGTAATCTTCAAACATTACCTTATGCGTTCCATAGAGTAGTATGGCAGAAAACACAACTTCAAAACAGTAGATGGCGACACACACGCCCTCTGATATCGAGCCGCCGACAATGATTCCATGGTAGACCGCGAAGAGGCCGAAGTAAGTGTGCACCGAGTAACTGTAGATTCCGACCATAAACGCACTGAAGATCTGTAAAGGATTAAATAAAAGATGATTTAAATGCTTTAAGTGGGGTTAAAAACTGAAAGCTCGTCATAGGTGGCACAGTAGGCTGTCTACAAACCGCCATTGTTTTGTTTATTACTTTTGTGTCGATCACAAATTAAACGAAAAGTTGATAAATAATTATGTATGCGACCTGCTGTGTACCACTAAGCTAAGGACAGGGGAAACGTCTGCCACTGATAAAAAAGCAGCTGTAGGTAGTGGAAAACTCAATAAATTATGAATGTTTTATATTTTGTGTTTGTTGGCTTTACGTTATTTTTTTTTGTTAAAGACTGGAGGTAGAATAACCTGATCAGAGTTGAAAACCAACTCGAGGATGATCTTCTTGACCGAAAAACAGAGATGTTAATTCTAGCACGGATTTATTATAATGCAAAACACACATACACCTTTACTATAATTAGACTACTACGAGTATCACTTCACAAGTGCCTGAAGTTAAAGAAAAAAGACAGTTCTCTTGAGCATCACCTGTATACGAATTTCTCCCATAAAAGTCTTCAGGTTTCAAAAGGATAGCACATCGCATAGGATAGAATAAACTATTTTTCTTTCTTTCTTTTTTTCTTATAGATACCTAGTCTCGACGGAATATCGGGATCCCGTTTTTTTTTCGAGGTCTTTCTTCTCCATTGTTATTCTTTTAACATATTTGCCAAATGGGGGCTTCCCGTATTTGCAGTCAACTGCGCAACACGGTATATTAAATTAATTAAGCATCAAATAAGTACACACAGTGTTTACAAAAAAACGGCTAAGTGCGTGTCGGACTACGCACAAAGAAGGGTTCCATACTTGGGATGAATTTATCCCGAAAACATTGTAGTCGAAAACATGTTCTCCCTTATATCGATATACGCCATGGCACAGATAATATAATACGTAGCCGCGGTCAATTTTCCAACTGCAAATGCAGACATACAGACAACGAAGTGATCCTATAAGGGTTCCGTTTTTTCCTTTTGAGGTACGGAACCCTAAAAATAGTGACACCTAGCTGATTCATAGACATTAGATAGTAGCGACATCTAAACTGAGTAGCAGTTTTTTATATTCATTGGCAGAAGACAAATAGGGCTAATAACGTAACACACTTTCTATCACAACAATCCGAAAGATTTTGAAGAAATTCCTAATCCATTAATTCATTTATGTTTGGAAAATTTTGTTTGCTGGACAGCGTAAAATGTTGTTGAATTGAAAAAGAGAAAGCCATACCAATTGTGTGTTACACAATTATCACGTAGGGTTAAATTGTTGGTAATTTGGTTGTCAACGTTACATTGAGTCGGTAAGATAATGGACAGTTATTTAATTAATCAGCCGAAGAGTTATCTTAACTCTCACTCTCAAGCACTACTTATAATAATAATTATTGATATACAAATGGCACTGCCTAAATATATTATATCCATTTCCTAATTTATAATATTTTTGGCTATGAGTAGTTAATTTATTATTGCGCCGACAAATTAACAACGATACAGGGAAATTATTTTTTTGTCAGTATTATTTGAAGTATGTGTAAGTAATATAGAAGTTTTATTGTTATAACGTCTGGGGGCGTTTAGTGTCCATCAATACGTTAAGCATTACGTTAAACTTTCAATGATCCTATTGCGAATCGCAGAAGCGTTTATTTTTTAGAGGAACATGAGATAGATACAATCAATTACAAAATAAGTAGGGACCTACATAGTCAGTATACTATTATATAAACAATGTAGAAACCTACTAACACATTAACGTAAATCACAGAGGTCTTAACCGAATCAATTGAGGCACTCTGTGTGGCTACGTGGCTACTCGAGTCTAAATGCTTGGCATTTAGGACAAATGAGAGGTAGGGTCAGTAACAAAAGCGAATGATAAGTTAATGTTTGGTTGTATTTTACCAACAGAAACTGTCTCATACGGATTATGAACTCAAAAACTAGCTGTAAGAATCTAATTTCAGAAAAATACTATTGCCTCCATATGTTCTGCATCTGTCTTCTACTTAATAAAATCTTATCAGATCTGGATTTACTGACAGATAACGCACAGCCTTGGGTGGGAAATCTTCAAATAACTTCTCGAGGAGCGAGAGGGAGTGTCAGACTTCTACTGACTAAAACCCACCGTGTTCCTTCAAATGCCTGTGTGCCAGAGCCACGATATCCCTTTCGGACAGACTCGTAACCCTGGCAGGCATTGGCTCTTTTGGACCCCGTCAATTGGTGCTGACGTCTCTTTGAGGCGCGCGTGGAACACAACGTGCCGTCGACCCGGGCCGCTGGTCCTTATCGGACGGCGAGCTACCCATCGCTCACCGTCCGCAAGCCCGCGCCTACGGTGGCCGGGAATCGGCCTGCGTTTCCCGACGCCCAGGGCGCCTCCTGCGGCGACTAAGGGTGGAAGGGCGGGCACCCTGCCTCACCCTCATGCGTCCCGCTTTATCCTGAACAGGAACCTCCCGAAACAACCGTTTCCGGTGAGGACCTGCGTCAGGCGGAAGGTGAGGACGCCGCGGCGCCTCTCTAGCCACTCCTCAAAGAGGGGACTTACCGCCGCAATTGTGGCGTGCCCAGCACTGGGTTGCGACAATCGCACTTTCCATGTCGCCATGAGATCCTGCCGGAGCTCCGTCCGCTGTGCCGCGATTTCTTGCGGCAGCGGAGTTACACCCCGGCGTTTCGCCTCTTCGCGCCACACCCACATGTGCGCGAGGACTTTCGCCTCCAGATCCCAAGGCGGCAGTCCGGCAAGGAGGCTCGCCGCCTCACGGGAGACCGTGCGGTAACCCCGTACCAGCCTGATGGCCATGACCCTATGGGACGCGTTCAACCGCTGGGCTGGTCGCAGCCTCAGTGAACGCGCTCACACCAGTGCCTCGTAAAGGGCCATGGACCGCACGATCCCCGCGTAGAGCCTCCGGCAGGAGGCGTTTGGACCCCCCAGATTAGGCAGGAGCCGCTTCAAGGCAGCCCCGGCCCGCTCCAGTCTGGGAGCCAAACGTCGGAAGTGCTCGACGAAGTTCCACCGGCTGTCGAGGATGAGTCCCAGGTACCTCATCGTCGCCTCGACGCCGATGTGAACCCCCCCCGCCGTTATCTGGGAACCCGACAGTGGCGCGTTCCGAGGACCATAAAAACTCATGGCCTCCGACTTGTGCAATGCCACTTTGAGTCCCAATTGCCGGATCCTATCGACGATTGTCGCAACCCCACGTTCCGCCAGTTTGGCCGCCGCCTGATGTGAACTCCCCTGTGCCAGGACTAGCGTGTCGTCAGCGTAGCAGACCACGCTGACACCACTGGGGAGGTCAGCGCGCAGTACCCAGTCGTACCCGATGTCCCACAGATGCGGCCCCAGAACCGATCCCTGTGGGACACCGGCACGACATCTCTCGCCGGTTCCACTCTCCTTGGTGACCGGGGTAGATGACGGCCCTGTCCGTCAAATAGGCCTAAGCCGCTGAGTCTAGAAGCTTGAAATTTTGCACAAGTGTTCCTCTTACAACGTAGGTGAGCACTAACGAAGGATTTTAAAAATTCATCCCCTAATAAGAGTATAGAGGGAATGAAAGTTTTTCATAAATACAGAAATATGTTTTTGTATGCTGACCGTAGGTAGGTACCGACTGCACTGCACTTTATTACCTACTTAAATATTATTTTTCTACATGAGGGCTTCATCAAGTTTTCTTCTTATTTATTAATATACTCTATATCAGGCTTTCATACAAATGATACTTTTGTCATTGATTCTTAACAGTTTGTTGGTCTATCTGCAGGCCTTGACCTTACAGATGCGCATTCACTGGTTAGGTAGTGGCGCCATCTATAACCGTTCTTCTAAGAGATAGGTTTTTATGAACTCTGAGACTTTGTTGTACATATTTTTAATGAGACTGAATGTATAACAGACAAACCCTATTATTATTTTTATAACAATCAGTTACTTAATCCAAAAACAGTTTTTCCTACAAAAACACATCACCACAAGTCCGCAACATTACACAAAGTCGTGTCGCAAATAACAAAACCGACTTTGTCTAATACTCGTACAACACTTCCATTTGTCTGACACCGTAGGCGGACGTAAGTTAACGCGATTAGCCACGTGAGCCACGTCCGAAACTATTACATCGCAAATACGGAAACAAAAATACTTACTAGATTAATGTACCCAAATGTGAGAACACCCCTTCTTAAGGGCATGCAAAAGCAGCACCTTCCGAGGATGGGCCAGTCACAATACATGCTTGAAACGAAACTGAATGTTGTTGAAACGAAACGGGAGTTTTGTGTGCGTTTGATAAACACGCGCGCGTTGTCCCGGGTTATTGTCGGGACTGATTAATCAAGTTTTTTTTTTTTTTTTTTTTTTTTTTTTTTTTTAGGTATGGCATCTCGTAGCAGACCTAGAGAGGTCGTTGCTACTTAACCGGATATTCCTGTGGCTGCCCTAAGGTTTTTAATCTTAAAGCCTCCAGCCAGGGCGCAAATTATATATATTAAAAACTAAACGACAGCGCACTAAGGGCACCCCCTGTGGGGTACGGACCTCGGCTCAGGGCGTCGTTGGGGGATCACAAGATTACTAACAATTTGGGGACGGGCTGGATCAACATTTTGATCATGATTATTATCAGGGGATATTATATTTATTGCTACGGCGCTCTCAGCCTCTAACCGGGCGGCTGGCGCATCGACATTCAAGGGACGGGGGGGAGGACTTTTATTACCATTTACTCGGGAAGTTCGCGTGGTACCTCGGCGGCGAGGACGGAAGGTCGGTTTGTGTAATTTGTGCACTGTACTCGTGGCCCTATTGCTTTCCTGAAGGAGAGTGATGGGGTCATCCGGATCTAAGAGAGTGTGCCTCGGTCGGCGAGTCTGACTAATGGCAGAAGGCCTGTAACTAGCGGCCTGCACAACCAAGGGGTTGCGATGACGTTCCGCGGATTCGAAAAAGCGCTTTGCAAGGCGCTTCATAAACTGTTTGATGGTAGGCATCTTAAGGTCTACGTGAAGTTGTTCGTTCCGAACGAACCAAGGAGCTTTCGTAATTCTACGGAGAAATCGGTTTTGAAGCGTCTGCATCTTATGAATGTGATATGACTTTGCGTGAGCGAAGACTACGCAGGCGTAAGTCATGATCGGACGAATGCACGCGGTGTAAATACGCAATTTGCACTTAAGGGACAACTTGCTGCGCGGGTTGAGTACGGAGTGTAGTCGGCCGAGAGCAAAACTGGCGCGCGAGCGCACCTGTTTTATGTGCTCGCCGAACGTCATGTGATGGTCTAAGACCACACCGAGATATTTGGCTCGCTTCTCCCAAGGGATAGGCTTGCCGAACATGGTGATCGGTTGGGGCAGGGCGGGTGATCGCCGGGGCCTACAGAATAGGACCCCCTGGCTCTTATCAGGGTTGACTTCAATCCTCCACTTCCTGAACCAGGCCGCGAGTCTGTTGACTTCGGCCTGAAGGATGCGGGCGATGTTGTCTTGCCTGAGGCCGGAGTAGTAGATGGCCGTGTCGTCTGCGAACAGAGCTAACTGCGCCTTTCTACATTTGGGGATATCACTAGTGAATATAGTGAATATCAGCGGTGCCAGCACAGCGCCCTGAGGGACGCCTGCGCGGAGCGGATGGGGGGAGGATAGCGCACCCTCGATGCGATAGCGGAAGGTGCGGTCCGACAAAAAGTCTCGTAAGATGAGCACGAGACGATCGGGCACACCGAGTTTGTAGAGCTTATATATTAAGCCGTTGTGCCAGACTTTGTCGAACGCTTTCGCAATGTCGAAGAACACAGCACCCGTCATGAGCCC
The DNA here is from genome assembly GCA_948098905.1 of Tiliacea aurago. Taxonomy (NCBI): domain Eukaryota; kingdom Metazoa; phylum Arthropoda; class Insecta; order Lepidoptera; family Noctuidae; genus Tiliacea; species Tiliacea aurago. Next base: position 22,484,459 of record OX402591.1, read on the forward strand.
GCGCTGGAAGCCAGCGCTTACATGCTCGACGATACGGTGGACCTGTTGTACGCACGAATGTTGGGATCTGAACCCGAACTGTTCGTTTGGGATGAGGCCCTTCGTCTCGGCATAGTCTCTGAGACGCTTATAAATAAGCCTCTCATAGATTAATCAAGCTATTTGTCAACGTATTTATCCAATGGAGACGTCTGCCTACAGTGCCGGACATCTGAGCTGGGGGCCTAAAATGGACGCTTTGGCAGAATCATAATATGAAACTGCGTGCAATTCATATCCCGCAATTCATCTGTTTGACAGTTTGTATGGAGTTTCGTAAAATCGTCCACAAATAATTAATTGCTCTAATAGCGAGGCTTGAAAGTCAGCAGCTTTTTTTTTCCGCAAGGGTGACGGTAGAAATAACATTTATATACTGCGCTACCGAGTTATAACTACCCTCGTTTAGTTCCGCGGAAGTGGGGAGTGCGACGCAATTAGTGTGGTTTAAGTCTGTCTGAAGTGAGAGAAAGAGAACTGTGGAAATATTATGACTGGTTTTATGAATGGACCAGCTACATTCATGGGGACTGCATAAGTGAAAACTTATCGCTCAACGCGCCTTAAGACGTTTTCATTCACTTCAATATGACGGCACGGTTGGCGCAGTGGTTAAGCGATTGACTGCTGCGTTGCGTGTCGCGGGTTCGTTTCCCGCACGGAACAAATATTTGTATGACCTACAAGTAGTTGTTCCGGGTCTGGCTGTTTGTGTATGTGAGTTTAAATGTTTGTTTGTTTGTTTGAAGTCTAATGTCAAATAGCAGCTGTCAAACAGATGAATTGCGGGATGTATGAATTGTACGCAGATCATAATATGATTCTGCTAAAGCGTCCATTTTAGGCCCCAAGCTCTTACGTTTCATAACGATGTAAGTGACATGTATTATATAGGCCGATAAAAAAGTTTTTGGAGGTTGCCTTACCTACTGAAATTACCAATTTCCTAGTTTATAATAATTTTGGCTTTAATTAATTTATTGTTGCTCCGACAAATTAACAACGATACAGGGGAATTCCTTTTATTGCCAGTTATTATTAATAAATCAGTTGAACGACACTGAACGAGACACAAAAGAAGTTTTATTGTTATAATTTTTATTTTTTTTCCGAGGTACATGAGTTAGTTACATACTTTATATTGGTAGGCAAGGTTGGTGCAGTGATTAAGCGATTGACTGCTGCGCTGCGTGTCGCGGGTTCGAATCCCGCACGGAACAAATATTTGTATGACCTACAAGTTCCGGGTCTGGCTGTTTGTCTATGTGAGTTTAAATGTTTGTAAACGCACCCACAATACAGGGGAAATTCCTAGTGGGGCAACGGCAAAGTTTTTTTTTTTTAAAAAAAGGGTTACAATCAATAACAAAACAAGTAGGAACCTACTTTTACGATGTACCTACTATTATACCGGATGATTTTTTTTACCATCTTGAAGAAAATAGGTTAGGTGAATATATTAGGTGAACGGAGTAGAAGCCTATGGCACAGACCTCTTTTTCTTTTCTTTCTTTTTTTTAATAATCGTTAGCTGAATAATGAAGCCAGCCGATAGTAACTAGCCGCGCATTTAAATTTCAATATTGTTTTTATTTATTTTTTCAAATATTATTTTTTTTCGTTCTAATATGAAAAGTTTAAGTACTTCAAATGTGTAGTATTTATTGATAGACTAATTTCTTACTACGTTATAAAAAAAAAAAAGAATTATGCCACGGGTTTCTACTCCGGTCACCTAATAAACCCTATTTTTTTCAAGACGATATAAAAGTCATCCGGTATAGCATTTTTATGTGAAAATGACGACGAAAATTAAGTACTATAATATGCGACGTGTAAGAGGGACTCGTGGCTACTTGATAACAGCCGCACGGGTCGATCGAAGGTAAAGCTACGCTTGCCGCAGTCGGTACGTGGATGGGCGGCCATTCATTCCTTATTAATGAGACCCCTCCGTGCCTTGAAAAGCACTTTATTAAGCCTATGGTCCCGGCTGTCATTTGTAGATTTTTGATAGACAACTAGTCTTACCAAGGGGTATCGTGTTACCCAGTAACTGGGTTGTGGAGGTCAGATAGGCAGTCGCTCCATTTAAAATACTGGTATTCAGCTGAATTCCGTTACACTGAAAGCCGACCCCAACATACATAGTTGGGCAAGGCAGATTGATTGGAATATGCGACGTGTTAAATCTTATCAATTAAAAATTTTCAAGGAGAGGTTTAATAACAAATAACTACCTAGTGGTCGCCCACTGTGCGAAATTCAAATTCAAATTCAGATTAATTTATTTGCAAAAACATGTGTAAGTAGATAATATAAAATGGTATGATGCTTATTAAAGGTGTAACTAGGTATTTTTTGGCTCAACATGTTTGACCATGGCTGGTGTACAAATTAGGTATAAAGACAATAGAATTTCAAAATTAAGATACAATGAACGATATTAATATAAATAAACCAACAAATAACAATAATATATTAAATTAAATAGATCAATAGTCATGCGATTCAAAATAAATGGAATAGATGTTAGTATCTTCAGAGCGATTTATCATTTAAAAATTCATTAACATTTTATTAGGCTTTTTCTGTCAGTATTTTTTTTAATGTTTTCTTAAACTGGTATGTATTTAATTTCTTAACACAGCTAGGGATATTATTATAAATTATTGGTGCTCTGCATACAACGCTTTTATACAGTAGCGCTGTCTTAGCTGACTGAACACGAATTTTACTATTATCCCGGCGATTACGTATTATAATGTCCTATATTCAACCCCTTCTACTTACAATCTTTACAGAACTTACTAATTCCATGCTATTATTAAATACTTACTTATTCCATGCTGAAGCTGTCACTTCTGTCACCTCCATCTTCAAGTCATGAGGCTCTGGTACTATGTGTGTGTGTCCAACGCACGGTAGTGTATGTAATGTATTTTTTATTAATTTTATTGTTTCTAATGCATATTAGATAAAAATATTCGCTTTCTGCACTCCTCCTCCATATACTTAAACATAAAATGTGGCAAATTTCGTACTCCTCCGTCCACGTAATTTTCGTAATAAGGGATAATGTACAAAGTTTTCGCTTCACATAGATTATAAATGATACTTTTTATGGTGAAGGCCGTAACCAGTAGTATTCTGTGAAAATTTAAATTTGGTACCTGTGTAACTTGTATTTGGAACAGTCAAAAAGATACCACCCTTGTGAGAGACAGAGACGGCGCAAGTTTAGTAGGTACAGTTAGTACCTAGGTAAGATACCACCCTTGTGAGAGACAGACAGACGGCGCAAGTTTAGTAGGTACAGTTAGTACCTAGGTAAGGATCTCATTGGCAACCTTTTGGTACAGTACAGGACCCTAAAAAACTCTTCTCGTTATTAGGTGCGTAGCAGCTGAGCGTAGCTCTTTAGCGGGTTTAGCGAATATCTAAACCAAAATACCACCAACCAAACCAATTCCATCTAATTTACACATTTATATCTGTAACTTTTATGGTGTACATAATAAAAGAGTATTCTATTGTAACTATAATAAAGTCCTTGTGAATTTTCTAAATATTTGGTAGCATAAACTAAATTATTTTCATAAAGGTTAATTAATTATGGTTATCCTGATAGATGAAGCTTGTAGGCATCTCAGACGATTTTTCATGTTGTACGTCCCCGTGGACCCTCTACGAGGCTGATAAACAAGAGATCGAATGATGGTGTGCCCCGTAACGGTTCCAAAAAGTTCCAATTCTGGAGTATTGAAGAATTATTTCGAAACGTAGTTCACATAGCAGAAGATATACCTACTAAGAGTTAGGTATTTACCATTTGTTGCACGTATTCTGGACAGAGACGAAGCTACCGACATTCAAACGTCCCAACACATTCAAAGTAGTCTAAGATACACTAATTGAAGATTTTTAAGTTGTACTTCCTTCGTAACGTGTGGACGGCACAATTCGTAGGGGTCATTGATACATCCCTACTTTCTTCGTCAATTGTAGACTGATTTTAAAATTCTTTTTTGTTTTGGAAGTGTATGCTCTCGAGGTGGTCCCATTGTCACCAAGTCAGAATTTAATGAAGGGATCCCATGGAAATCGAGGAAAATCCTCTAATTTGATAGGCACAACAATAGCTATTTGGGTATTTTTTGTAGTAACTCATGCATTTGGTACCATTTGGTGAAGTGGAACTGATGATGAAGACAACAGATTGCCACCGGAACTACTTAATAATAAGTATTTCACGGGTTGCGGTTCGATTAGGCACTTTAATTGCTAAGCAATTTATGCTTGTCACAATGCATATGAAGAAGTCACCATCAGATCCTGTTTTCCTGGTTCTTACCAGGTGAACTCAACAATTAACGCCCCTGCTTTGGGAAAAGCAATATTTTGTAAAAAGTGATGAACAGTTGACATTACGTTATTTTAACTTAGATAAATTACAAACACCCACTAAAAAGTGAAAAATAAAAAACTTTTTAGAATAGAATACTCGGTATGTACCTACACCATAAAAGTTACAGATATGGTTATGTTGTTCTATTCTATTCTAATAAAAAACTTTTTACAGACAACAGAACAAAGTGAAAAATAAGTTTAAATTCGGAAGCCAATGGAAAAAACTAAAATACAGGGGGCTAACCACGACCTGTTATAGCAGTACCGGGGTTGAACTGCCCTGCTTTTCTGTAGTGGTTGCGCCGCGCGCCTGTTGGCGACCAGTTAGTTGCTAACTTTAGACGAGTCAAAATATGGGTTGAACTGCCCTGCTTTTCTGTAGTGGTTGCGCCGCGCGCCTGTTTGCGACCAGTTAGTTGCTAACTTTAGACGAGTCAAAATATACGCCTTACACACGCAAAATAGTTGGCGATCATTTATAATGGTTCAAAATATAGTCTAGTTGTGAAACAAAATATAATATATCACACTTCCAAACATAAATTATGAAAAATAATGGGAACAGTGCAAAAATTGCCTAAATTCTAGATAACTTGGACTTGTGCAAAGCCACCTCGAGTCCCAATTTCCGGATCCTATCGGCGATTGTCGAAACCCCACGTGCCGCCAGTTCGGCTGCCGCCTGATGCGACCTCCCCTGCGCCAGGACTAGCGTGTCTTCAGCGTAACCGACTACGCTGACGCTGCTAGGGTGGTCGGCGCGAAGCACCCAGTCGTAACCAATGTCCCACAGATGCGGCCCCAGGACCGATCCCTGTGGGACACCGTACGAAATCTCTCGCCCAATGTTAATCCACCATAACTGTATCAGACTGCTTGAAAAGTGATTTAGTTTTGGACTTTTTTCTACTCGTAACATTTGAGACATCGTTTCGAGGCCAACTGTCGCTGAAAATGTGACCGTGTATGAAAATAATTTATGCCATAAGTAGCCATAACAACATGAGTGATAACCTAGTAGTGCGGATGTGATCAATATTATCATCATTAAATAACGATACCCAACACGTCTGTGACGTTTTGCCTATTCTTTTTATTTGACCTTGTATAAAAAGAACAAGTGAAGAATGCTTCATGAAGAATGAATTCAAAGTTTGTAAAGAAAATGACTTCGTATTGAAAATATCATCATTTATTGTAAGTATATCACAATGGTAATTTATCATAGACTATATACAAAATATTTACAAGTTACATTATTATCAACTAGAACTAAAATGAGAGGGCGAACATCATTAAGACCGAAATTATCCACACTTGGTTTGTGCATGACTTGTTTTATTATGGCACCTTTGACTCAGAGTATCATTAGGTAAAGCGGGATGCATCAGCATGAAATATCAAGAACATTCGACGAAGACAGTGCCACAACAAAGACGTTTTCGTCCAGAAAAAGTCTGATATATCCATATTTTGTAGTAAAACATTATATAACTCTAATTAAGGAAAAAGTGAAGGTCTCTATGAATACAGGGTGTTAAAGTTACTGCGTGCCATAGCTTAAGGGTAGGTTCAGTATCAATAAAGGAACCGAGGAAAAAAAAATATGTATAAAACTACTTATACAAAAAATTTAAAATAAATACATAAAAATAAGTCTCTTCGTACTATAACGGGCTTAGGACTGTCAAATAAAATAATTTTATTTCTAAACGATTGCTATTTTAAGGTAGTAAGGTACTAAATTAGGTTGATCTTGGAATATTGTTATTGTGTTTTCATTTTTGTTTTTATTTTATTTTTTCCTGGGTACCCTTATCGAACCTACCCTTGAGCTATGGCACGTAGTTACTTTAATACCCGTATAGAAGCCATTTAGCCGCTCCCAGTATAAAGAACTAGAACGTGCTGTATTGACAACAGCATAGCGTAAAATAAGGATAATGTAGAAAAAGTTAGTCTTTGGTGCATTATTCCACATATCCGATTCAATCCGCCTTTAATTTATCTTCATGGGTCTAGTCAGCTAACTAAATATCTACAGGAACTACAGTAGGGTCGTACACTCCATTAGATTCCACCTTGCCTTCGTACACTATCTGCTGGAGCTGGTTCTCGTATCCGTGAGGTTCTGACTCTTCCATCTTCTTCAGTAAACTCCTTAATAAGATTATGAGATAGACTTGGATCGCTGTAACAAAGATAATGTTATATGATTATGAACAACGACATCGGTACCTACCTACTTAAAACGGGACAGAGACAGTATACAGGGTCAAATTTAATTAGCTAGCGAAACTCCGTGGACGTGTTGGGTATCGATATCTAAAATTCTAAATACGATAATACGAAAAAAAGAAAGATATGATGGTTTTTTTTCTGGTGTCATTGACCACTGGTGGCAGTGAAGTTACTTAAAGTAGTTTAGTTTTTATTTTATCGTGTTTAGTTATCGATACCCATCACATCCGTGAAGTTTACACAGAAAAAAACTGATTATGAAACTCATATTTCAAGTAAATAGTCCTGGACCCCAAAAAAATACAATGTTTTCTTTTTCTTTTTTACGTTTTATCGTATTTAGATATCGATACCCAACAAGTCTGCGGAGTTTTGCTAGCTAATTTAATTTGACCCTGTATAAACACGCCTCATAAGCGAAGCGTTGAGGTTGTGCTCTACTCTCGACATTTAAAAAAAAGCAGTTTTCTCGAAACTGAAATCGTTTTTTTTTTATTTATATCGCACTTACAGGTTAATATGAGTGTACTAATATCAAGTCAAATAATTTGTCCGACACATAAAATATAATTCAATACCAATTATTTTGTTTAACATAGTAAATAATAACATTAAAAATGATATTTCCCGGACATCCGTGTGTCTGTGTTTGTTTATAGATTGGTGTATGTGTCAGGGAAATTGGTCGAAAAATAGATCGTACCGGATTTTTTTTTATATCTAAAGTAATACACTACGGACTTTCTCAATTAATATGAGCTTTCAATTCACTGTCGTTTAATTATTATTCATAAAAAAACTAATATAGGACTGTGTATTTTTTTGTATATCTATCTATTTATTATAGTATTTTTTTTTCCTCACCTTATAATTATGGCGCCACTAAACCATAGCAGAGTTTTCTGTTTATTTTTTTATAATTGTTTTTTTGTATATTTTTTTTATTATTATTTATTATTGTTTGCAGTAAAAATAAAAAAACGACGTGAACGTTATGAGGGGTGCACTTTTGGATTTTCCAAATTTCTTACAAATCGTCTAACATCATGAAAATGCGCAATATTTTAGCAAAAATGAGACATTCATATGTGCAGTGCAAGTGGAGAGGTACTGATGATTATGAGACAGGATTACACAAAAAAAAAATCTGTATAGCAATGTTCTTGCTATACAGATATTTTTTTCCATATTATAGCAACTTACCAGTATTTCAGACAAATTAAATTTACAAAATTATTTTTGGAATTTCAGCTATTTAATTGTACCAAATACAAAATAGCCAAATCTATATAAAATAATAATAATAAATAAAAATGTTTATTTTTTCTTCCACAAATAACACTTATTAACTATAACTTAAAAATGGGGCATACAAATATTATGATGTAGGACAATGTTCATTTGTGGGAGACTGGTGCCTAAACTATTGTACTTTTATACTTTTACTGTTATACTTACATAGAGCGCCGAACATAAGAGGCAGCACTTCGAAGACCATGTAGAATCCCATCCGACTGGACACAGAGGCTGCGAAGTCGATGATCTGCACCAGAACTGATGCTACCGTCGTTGTGACCGCGAAGTAGTAATACGTCTTTATGTAATTAATTAGTTTCTGAAACAAAATTAAGACAATGCGTTAAAAACTATTAGGTAGGTAGTAGGTACAAGAAGACCAATGTTCCGACCAAAGTCCCACCCAAGAATTTGGCCACACCTTTGCTACTACTAGGTCTCTTAAAAGGTTACAAAAATACTTTAGCTGCTTTTGGGAATTTGGTTTTTGTTAGATTATCCACGCAGTTCCAGGTCTAGTCGTTCCAAACTGTCCGGACTTAGGTACCTAATGTAAGCCCAGCAAGAAAATTTAAACCAACATGGAAGGTTATCGCAGCAAACGCAGATATATATGCCAGTGACCTTGAGTGATTAGCTTGCGTGTTCTGTACTGAGCTTACGCAACGCGTCGTACGTTCAGCCAGTAATAGGACTCGCCCATCAAGGAGCGCTGTCCCCAGTTTGACGCATTATTAATTTATTATACACAAAAAAAAAGGTATTTTAATAAAACGCGTATACTAAAATATCAATAATTAAATTATATTTTAAGAAAGAAAGAAAATACATTTATTTAGCACACACTAAAAGGCACACAAATATACACCAGATAAATTGGAATAAATTGGTGAAGGTTTCAGAAAAATACACTTAGTAGATTTTGCGCCATTCTCAGTTTTTCTAACTTTACAAATTAATTTCACCATGTAAATCTATTAATTTCAATATGTAAATCTGAGTATGTAATATGAATATAATCTAAAATATTCACATATTAAGTTATTGAGAAATGTTCTCGCTCGCTCTTATTTATCTTCTTTTTTTTTTGAAATCATTAACACTACTCGTTTAGACGTGATCTTCAGTATAAAATCATTAAAAGTCGGTTAACGTCGCCTTCATTTTAAGAATTTCTTTTACAGTATAACTACCTAACAGTCTCAAGAAAAGGTATATATATATTTATTAATGTCACTATCGTACCGCCAAAGAGTTAAACTCAAGTTTATAAGGTGTTCATTGCAATAGGCTGTCAATAAATTGCAATAATGCGGCAAAGTATCATACATCATAATGATAAACGGTTGCACATGATAGCAATTGTGGGTATCCGCCAATTATCACTTTATGTTCCTATGAAGTGACGTAAGCAGACAACTAACATCGCGCGGATAGTTCAAGTTCTCAATACACTTTGACCAAAACTCGCAAGATGTCTCCGAGATAACCCGAGCGGTATAGAAAAGAACTACCTACTTAGGACAAATGCTACAGACTTCTTTTTTAGGGTTCCGTACCTCAAAAGGAAAAAAGGAACCCATATAGTGTGTCTGTCTGTCCTTCTGTCGCAGCTGATTTGCTCCGAAACTCCTGGACCGATTAAGTTGAAATTTGGTACACATATGAAACTCTGTGACCCAAATACGGACGTGTGACGTAAATAAATTTATTTATAACATGGAGGTCACTTTTGGGGGCAAATTATAAAATTAAAAAAGTTTTGCTGATTGTACCATGTGACTTATCAAATGAAAGGGCTTGTTTTAAGGATTTTATATATTTTTTTTTATAATTTTAAAATACATACTTTTGAAATTATTTAAGAAAATATATGAAAAATGACCATTATATACAAAAAAGACCACCCTTATCTCTGAAATTACTGAGAAAAATACGATATAATAGTTCTTTACTTATAGATTACAGGAAAACCTATAAGAAGTCTGTGATCTTAAAATAACATGGTAAATCACCCAATATTGTGCGTACAAACTTACATTTGCAGTTGGAATGTATGGGAATCATGTTTTTCAACTACAATGTTAAGTTTGTTTGGATAAATTCATCCCAAATACGGAACCCTTCATTGTGCGTAGTCCGACACGCACTTGGCCGGTTTTTTACTGAAAAGTTAGTCTGTATTACGTTGAACTAATACTTGTACGGTTCAGTTACGTCCCATAAACAGTGAACTTTTGACTGAATGCAACAACAGCTGTTCAGAAAAAAAAAACAAAAGTACCCTTGAACTCATTTCACCATAGATTTCGAGGCGTAACCTCTGGTTTTGGATCCTGGTGTTCGTTGGAAGAAACCTATGTCCTGCAGTAGCCTGTAATGGGCTCGCTTCATTAAATAAGCAACGATCTTCCGGGCTCTGCTTTGTACATCTCTTTCATTGCCTTATCAGAATTTCGTTATTCATTGGAACTATGATGGAAGTCCATTTGTTGTCCGTTTGGTGCTGGACGTAAAGAATAGCACCATCGCATTTCTTCCCGTGGGTGTCGTAAAAGGCGACTAAGGGACTTACTAGAAGATGGGCAGCAGTGTTCTCATGCATTGTAACACCATACTGCGATCGCCAACCCGCCTGCCAAGCGTGGCGATTATGGCAACCCCCCTTTAAGAGAGGTCTATGTCCAGCAGTGGACGTCTTTCGGCTGAAATGATGATGATGAATGATGATGGAAGCAATATGATAATCGGTTCTTACGAACTGTGTTATTCAGGAGTACAACACAAACGAGTCTACATAAATAAGATACGACTCACACTCACTAACTGATCAAAGAGGAGCGAAAAGACGCTCCGCTGTGGGCCGCAGTTCATCGACAGCATTAAGTAATGAGTGGGCAATTGGCACGATTCCCACCTTGAACTAGGGTACTAGATCATCGTAATATTTATATATATATTTTTTTAAACGTTGCCCCACGGTAGGTATTTCTCTTGTATCGTGGGTGCGTTTACAAACATTTAAACTCACATACACAAACAGCCAGACCCGGAACAACTACTTGTAGGTCATAGAAATATTTGTTCCGTGCGGGAATCGAACCCGCGACACGCAGCGCAGCAGTCAACCAACCGTGCCGTCTAATGGTACCCTTTTATCATATATTTGCTTGACACTGCCTAGCCTTTTGTCTCTTTGCATATTATTTACTTGGAGTGACTGCCATTTGCCAAGGAGTCTGGGTTTGCGCCCGGTTTATAAATGCCAATAGACTCGCCCAACATAAGTGGCGAAAATGGAGTGAGCACTGTAATCTGCTACGTTCAGCTTTGTATACTAGCGCCATGTTATTGTACGCTGCCATCTGATGCCACATTTAGGATGATGTCGAGAACTATCTTCAAATTTTTCTGACCTTAAGAATTCGTAAGAAACCCGACCGAGTGTCTTATCAAACTCTCCGAAACCTAAAAATAGTTATATAATGTTGAATTAGGTATTAACGTATCACCGGGCAATTGAATGAAACAGTTACATACTTAAACAACATTAGATATTATTTATTTTTTTACGTTGTCACGCGGTAACGGCGCTATGTCTACTACTATACTATTTATAGATAGATACTACTCTAATGATAAGGGAGATAGATAACCATAATGAGATATAACTTCGTAACTAAAACAGACTCTACAGAAAGACGTCATCGGATTGTAAACGTCCTGAGGACCACCTTCTACCTACATCATTATAAAGGACCGTGATGAACTATTGCAAGTTAGTCATAAAATCTGAGCAGTGGTGGCCCAGTGGTAACGGCCCTGACTTACGAGTCATAGGTCGTGGGTTCGAACCCAGGCAGGCGCTTCACTTTGTGTAAATAATTTCATCACCACTGCTCTCAAAACCGTGAAGGAAAACATCGTGAGGAAACCGGCATGTCCTAGAACCAACAATTCAAAGACATGTGACATCTACCAACCCGCACTGGGCCCGCGTGGTAGATTACAGTCCAGTCCCTTTCGAAGAGAGGAGGCCTGTGTCCCAGCAGTGGGAACATTATAGGCTGATTATGCATAAAATCTTGCATATCTTACGGATTGGTGATCGTCGACGCAATTCGAGTGCCAAAAGAAGTCCTTGTAGCACTTTATTAAACGGATCTTTTGGCTCTCAAATGACGTTGACATGGTGGCGCTGTTGGTAAACATTTTGTGCGGTCGTTTTGTGAAATGTGTTTAAAAAACAAGATGGCGGCGATAGTTCAAATTTTGGCCATGCGTCAATAGATCCTTGCATTGTGTTATGCCGCCATCACCGGTGGATTAGCTAGCCTTGAATGAATTAATTAATAAATGATATATTTATTAAAAGGCTATTTAGAATTTTATGTCGAAAGGACTAAAAACACGTTCTACAGTTCATTAGTAATAGTGGATATGATAATTCTTTACTGCTTTAGGTAGTATTAGTCCTTATTCACCCGTAGATAGAGGTTGGAAAGGTAGTTAGTTAAGCATAAGCGGCAATAGCCCAAGTAAGAAGCGGGCAACGGGCCTATTCTTGCACTATTGAAGTAAAACCACTCTCATTGTAACTGGATTTTAATATCAAAATAGTTAGTAGGTAAAAATAAAACCGGGTGATTTTACTGACACGATTTTTACCTTGATGATCATCTGTAGCTTATTACTGTTCCATAGCAGGGCAAAGGCGTCTTCTTATACAAAGAAGGCATGCTTAAGGGTGTTTTAAGGTATGGAATAACTGTATGGAGGAATTGAACAGATGCCCAGAGGGATTCATAACCCAAAAAATTGTGTAAAGTCAATCTTAAGTGGACATTCTTTTTTTTTATTCTTATTTCTTTAGGGACTTTTATAATCGCAATGCGTCTATCAGTCCCATCATACCCTGATTATATAATAAAAAATACACGCTGTTAAGGATTAAATTCGGGCCATGATCCTGAACAGACTCTTCGCATCATCACCACTGCGTGTCGCGGGTTCGATTCCCGCACGGAACAAATATTTGTATGACCTACAAGTAGTTGTTTCGGGTCTGGCTGTTTGTGTATGTGAATTTAAATGTTTATAAACGTACCCACAATACAGGAGAAATTCCTAGTGTGCCCCCCCACACTAGGAATTTCTCCTGTATTGTGGGTACCGGTAACGTTTTCTTAAAAAAAAAAAAAAAATCTATGGATTGTGCCTAAATCAAGTCGGTTCAAACTCACCACCCGAAACACTTCACTTCTATCAAACTCATATCCAACAATAAAGTCTTCCACAACTCCACATTTCACACAATTAGTCGAGTTCGTTTTTTTCATATTATAGGCAAACTTATACATGGAATGTGTCCAGATCTGAGTCTATGAGCTGTAACAACTAATTTTCTATTTAAATTACTATTCATGAACTAGGCCAGGGACAGACTCTTGTACACCTGTAAAGCTGCTTACCCTCCCGTCTTTATATGTATTTTAAAACCTGCAAATTTATAAGAAATAACTACTCGCTTTTTGAAAAAGATGAAAAGGTTATGTCAAACAGGAAAATAGCACAAAAGCCACTAGTAGTCCCTCGTAATAAAGTAAAAATATGCAACCAAAATCGTTATACCATGGCGGTGAAATTTCACAGGGTCAAATTAAATTAGCTAGCAAAACTCCGCAGACGTGATTGGTCACACAACAAAACAAAAAAAAAAAAAAAAAATGGTTTTTTTTTGGTGGCAACGACCGCTTCTATGTAGTTACTGGAAGTATGAGTTGAGAAAATCTATTTTATTTTTAATTTTATCGTGTTTATTTATCGATACCAATCACGTCTACGAAGTTTACACAAAAAAAAACAGAATTTTTTAAACTGATATTTCACTTGACTACACACCCAGCTGTTGATGACCCAAAAAAACTCATCATATTAATTATTCGTTCTATCATGTTTAGATATCGATATCTATCACGTCGGCTGAGTTTCGCTAGCTAATTTAATTTGACCTTGTTTAACTACCTAGCTGAATAATTTAGAAGTGCTACAGATTTGGAATTTAATAGAAAGCTGGTTGTGTGAGAGATGTTTTTAATCCATCAATGAATAGGTATTTTGAGAGTAAAATGTAAAACTTATTTTTTATAAATATTATGACATCAAAATATTAACATTACATAAATAATATTGAAAAAGTTTCATTATTCTTGCTATTTTTTACCGACATGACATAATTATTACTATTTTTAATATACATTATTATTTTAAATTAATCGAATTGTATTTAATTTTATTTTTATTAATTGCATTATAATCTAAATTTAAATTATGAAATTATCATTAGTATTTTAATGTTATTGCTAAATGTATACTTCCTGCATGCTTTATGTATTATATATCCAAGATGTAAAATCTAAATATTTGCACGGTTGAAATGCCGAATATAGTGAAACCCATACATATTAAGAACTTATGTTAGCTACCTCATCATTCATTTTAGCCGAAATTACGTCCACTGCTGGACATAGGCCTCCCCTAAAGGGGTTTGCCATAATCGCCACGCTTGGCAGGCGGGTTTGCGATCGCAGTATCTTATTTTATTTTTTAGATAAAACGTTGCCCCACACTAGGAATTGCTCCTGTATTGTGAGTGCGTTTACAAACATTTAAACTTACATAAACAAACAGCCAGACCCGGAACAACTACTTGTAGGTCATACAAATATTTGTTCCGTGCGGGAATCGAACCCGCATATGGTGTTAAAATGCATAGAGAACGCTGCTGCCTCTGCCTGCTGCCTGCCTGCTCTCTAGTAAGTCCCTTAGTCGCCTTTTACGACACCTACGGGAAGAAATGGATGGTGCTATTCTTTACGTTCGGCACCAAACGGACACCTATATTTTTGCAAATAAATATCATTCATTAAGACGGGTTGGTGATTACAATATATTGACTATAAGTTTCAGATTTCTCACGATGTTTTCCTTCATCGATGTCAGTAATGTCCAAAATAACACATAAATTGAAAACCGCACGTTGGTGGTTGCCCGGATTTGAACCCACAACCTCGTGCATGAGAGGCGAAGCCTTTACCGCCAAAATAAGTAGTAATCTTCAAAAATTACCATATGGGTTCCATAGAGCAGTATGGCAGTAAACACAACTTCAAGACAGTAGATGGCGATACACACGCCCTCTGGTGTCGAGAACCCGACACTGGTTCCGTGGTAGATCGCAAACAGGCCGTAGTCAGCGTGCACCGAGTAACTGTAGATCCCAACCATAAACGCACTGAAGATCTGTAAAGGATTATTTAAATTCTTTAGATTCGCAGAAGACAAATACGGCTAACTTTACACACTTTCTCTCTCTAACAACAATCCGATGGATTTGAAGGAAATTCATTAATGTATGTTTGAAAAATTTCGTAAAATATTGTTGAATTGACAAAGTGAAATGTAGTGAAGTGTGGTAATTGTGTAACACGCATTCCAATTGTGTGATACACAATTACCACGCAGGGTTTAACCATACTAAATTGAGTCGGTAAGGAAAATATTGTTGAATTGACAAAGTGAAAGGCATTACAATTGTGTGTTACACAATTACCACGCAGGGTTTAACCACATTAAAATTTGAGTCGGTAAGACAGTGTATAGTTATTTAACTAATCAGTCAAAGAGTCATCATAACTCTCACTGACAAAAAAAATGACATACCTAAAATTAACCATTTCCTAAATAGAAGTAGTATGTTTGGCTTTCATTAATTTCGCTGACAAATTAACAACGATACTTACAGGGGAATCCCTTGTTTGACATTGATTATTATTAAATCAGTTGAAGGACACTGAACCAGACACAATACAAGTGTTATTGTTATCACGTCGGGGGGCGTTTATGTTGATAAACGCCCCCTGACGTATTACACATGTAATAACAACACGTTATGTTATTACATTATAACTTCTATTGTGTCTGACAATTTAAAAGTTTGAATTGTCATAGTTCGAATCTCAGTAGAGTTTATTTTTTAAATAGGTCGGTATATTCTATAGTTACAATTACTAATAAAACAAGTAGGATCCTACTTATACGGTGTCAAATTCAATAGGATTCTGGCAGAGGACTGGCACGATTGGCTGACGATATTTACAGATGCTTCTAAGTTGTCCGATAATGGTAATGTCGGATCAGCTGTGTGGATCCCAAAATACAAAATTATTCTTAATTTTCGTAGTCCTGCTTTTGGCACTATTTACACAGGGGAAGCAATAGCTCTTTTGGAAGCAGTCTCATACATTGAATCACATGGTCTCAACAAAAGCCTTATTCTCTCGGATTCTCTTAGCTGCCTACAGGATTTAATAAAATCGCCTTTTCGCACTCGTCACAATTTTCCTCTTACCCTAAAGATAAAACATCTCCTGTATCGATGTCACTGCTTAGGCATAGAGATTGCACTGGCTTGGATCCCTAGTCACTCTGGAATTGTTGATAATGAAAATGCGGATTCGATTGCCAAGCTGGCAACTCGGAATGGGATTGAATCTCATCCGTCTTGTTAGCCCCAAGATTTGCGCTGTCTTGTTAAACCTGAGATGATGAAGAATTGGAATGATCATTGGCAAAAAACTCGATTATTGAAGGGAAGGTTTTATGGCTCTATCCAACCATATTCATTCCATCTAAATGTTGGTTCAGCAAACTAAAATTTTCTAATAAAACAGCCACCTCTGTCATAATTAGATTTCGACTTGGGTTCGTTTGCACTCCAGTATTTTTGGCCAAAATACGCGTGAGGGACTCTTCTTTGTGTGAATGCAGTCTGGACGAGGGCACCCTAGAGCACTTGTTTTTTTCCTGTCCTCGTTTAACCACTCCTCTTTACGACATACTCCCTTCTGATGTTCCCCGCCCAATTAACATTCCTTTCCTATTATCTTTAGCCCATACCCCTGCAGTTAAAATCCTTTAAAAATTCATTAGCATTAATAAAATCCAGTTATAGTTGATATTTTCTATTTATTTATTATAGACCTACTGAATGTTCTAACATTTATTTTGTGACGTTTTACATGTTCTAACCAAAAATGTTTTGTCCTTTTTTTAGCATGGGGGGGATCCATAGATGTCACCACTACAAACACTGATCAATAGTTATAGCAATTTATAGTTTTTATAGTTTACTTTCTCATACCTCGACATTAGCAAAATCATCGAACGTCATCGATGGAGCCAGAACCTTCAAAAAATTGAATTTAATTGAACACATTAACATAAAATCACAGAGTTCTTAACCGAATCAATTGAGAGTTTGAGACATTCTGTGTGGCTACTCATACACTACTTCCATTAGTTTAAATGCTTGGTACTTAGCACAGATAGGTAAGTTCAGAAAAAAAAGCGAATGATATGTTGTATGTTTGATTGTGTTTTAGCAATGGAAACTGCCTCATACGGATTAAGAACTCAAAAACTAGCTATAAGAATCTAATTTCAGGAAATTACGATTGCCTCGGATCCATAAGTTCTACATCTACCTTGTACTTAATAAAAATCTCATCCAATCTGGGTTCACTGACAGATAACGCACAACCTAAGCCGCTGAGTCTAGAAGCTTGAAACTTTGCACGTGCTCCTCTTACAACGAAGGTGAGCACTAATGAAGGATTATTGAAAATTCATCCCCTAATATTTTTCTTTTTTTCTTTTTAAAACGTTGCCCCACACTAGGAATTTCTCCTGTATCGTGGGTGCATTTACAAACATTCAAACTCACATACACAAACAGCCATACCCGGAACAACTACTTGTAGGTCATACAAATATTTGTTCCGTGCGGGAATCGAACCCGCGACACGCAGCGCAGCAGTCAATCGCTTAACCACTGCGCCAACCGTGCCGTCAAATAATAATAAGGGTATATAGGGGATGATTTTTTTTCACAAATACATAAATATATATTTTTATGCTGACCGTAGGTAGGGACCGACTGCCCTGCACTATATTACCTACTTAAATATTATTTTTCTAAATGAGGGCTTCATAAAGTTTTCTTCTTATTTATTTATTTATTAAACTCTTTAACAGGCTTTCATACAAATGACATGTTTGTCATTGATTCTTAACAGTTTGTTGTTCTATCTGCAGGCCTTGACCTTACAGATGAGCATTGACTGGTTAGGTAGTGGCGCCATCTTTATCCGTTCTTAGAGGTGATAGATTTTTAAGAACTTTCGAGGACTTTGTTGTACATATTTTTATTGAAACTGAATCCTTAACAGACAAACCCTATTATTATTTTTATCACAATTAGTTCAATCCAAAAGCAGTTTTTACTAAAAACTCTTCACCACAACAATACACAAAGTCTTTGTCTAATATAACACTTCAATTAGTCTGCCACCGTAGGCGTCCTAAGGATAACACGATTAGCGTCCGAAAAAATTACGTTGCAAATACGGAAACAAAAATACTTACTAGATTAATGTACCCAAATGTGAGAACACCCCTTCTTAAGGGCATGCAAAAGCAGCACCTTCCGAGGATGGGCCAGTCACAATACATGATTGAAACGAAACTGAATGTTGTTGAAACGAAACGGGAGTTTTGTGTGCGTTTGAGAAACACGCGCGCGTTGTCCCGGGTTATTGTCGGGACTGATGAATCAAGCTATTTGTCAACGTATTTATCTAATGGAGATGTCTGGCTACAGTGCCGGACATTCAAGCTGCTGTTACGATTGATAACGATGTATGTGACATGTTTATGCCGTAAAAAAGTTTTTGGAAGCTGCTTTACCTACTGAAATTGCTGGCATTTTTATGTGAAAATGACGTCGAAAATTAGGTCCCGAATAAAATATTACCTACAACTTAAATTAAACTTATAGGGCCAATATACAGCGTGCTGCTACAGTGGCGACATTAATTTGACACACTGGTAGGGCTATTGGCCATTAATCATATTTTTTTAATTAGTAAATTATGTGTTTTTTTTAATATATTTAATTATAAATAGAAAAATAAAAAAATCTAACTAAATAATAAAGCTCAATAAAGCGTATATATTTTTTTTTTACTTATAGAAGTTTTTGTTGTGTGGGGTTTTTTTTTAATTTTAAAATTAATTTTTGTTTCCTGTTTTTTAAACTTTATATATTACTAGTAAACAACCGAAAATGCGGCCGAATTTATCGATTGTTGAACTTATATATTTACTCAAAATCAAAACCTGTAGGTTATTATGACCTTAACCGCTTAGCTTGTATTAGCATGTGCTCGTCGTAATGCATCATATGAGCCCAAATGCAAGGTAGATGCCGTACACCGTTGAAGAGTTCTTCTGGCGGCTTGGGTATCCTGCAGGATCTTGGTGATGCCTGCGTATCAGGTTAAGGTTATCATACTTTTGTAATATCATTGACAACCTGTCCCATTGACAGGATTTCAAATTTCAAAATGGAACTTGTTTTTATTTCTTCATCAACTAGAAAAGAGGTTATGATCTTCAAACGGCTGAGCAGATTTTCTTGAAACATAGCTGAAAACACTCTTGATTGACTCCTTCCAAACAAAAAAAAAAAATCATAATCGGTTCATCCGTTCAGGAGCTGTGATGCTACCGACATGCATACAGATACACAATAAAAACTTATAACACCCCTCTTTTCCGCCGGGTAAAAATACTGACTGAATCTGGTTGGACTGAAAGCCGACCCCAACATACATAGTTTGGAAAAGACAGGCAGATTGATTGGAATATGCGACGTGTAAATCTTATCAATTAATAAAAATGTTCAAGTAGAGGTAAGTACAATAATAACTAATACTTTTTATCGTGAAGACCGGAAACCAGTAGGTATTCTGTGAAAATTTCAATTTGCTACCTGTAACGGTCAAAAGATACAACCCTTGTGACAGACCGACAGACGGCGCAAGCTTAGTACTTAAGTAATAGGATCTCATTGGCATCCTTCGGGTACAGTACAGCACCCTAAAAACTCTTCTTTATTAGGTGCGTAGCAGCCTAGCGTAGCTCTGTAAATTCCTTGTGAAGTTTCTAAATATTTTGTAGCATAAGCTAAAATCGTTTTTCATAGAAAGAAAAAACAAGTATTTATTGGGACTCGCACAAATTAAACTAAAACACACGAATAGAAACAAAAATACAAAAAGAAAAGAAAAAGTTTAATGAAAATAAAACAGAAAGTTTTGTACAAAATGAAAAAAAAAAACTTATCGTGACAATATCTACTGCTTGAGCACATCATGATTCTTTTCCAACCATAATAAACAAATGCCACATACCCTGTTCTGAATCAGATCATCCGCTAAACTGCATAATGACGGAAACTCCGACACTGAACCCAAAAATAAATTCAACTCTATTCCCACGATGTAAGGACGTAAATATATTGTACAAACTCTTCGCTGATAATAGTGATAACAATTTGACCTCCTGGAAAATCATTCTAACCCAGTCATTTGTTTTTTAATTGAACGTTAAGAGCTTATTGTAACACATTGCTTTTTAAGTACAGGAGCTAACACAAATTGCTATATAAAAGATTCAATGTACTTGAAACTTATTAATTCCATCATTAATAAAAATCGCTAAACATTCTCGGAACCGATTCAGACTTCCCTAGTTATTGTATTTTTATAATGAATTTTAATTACGCATTATTTTTGTTTTCGAACGGACATCATAATATTTATGTCGGTTTTTGGTATTTTTGTTGTTTTCCCCAGTGTTTTACATAACAAAGTCAGTATTAAACATGTTTTGAGTCAATTGATTGGTAAGTACGAATAATAAAACTAGTAGGTACAGTAGTACCCAATTGATATGGCTTACCGATGTACCTGCGCAGAAGGTGAATTTTAAAAGTGCGGGAAATGCTATTGACCAATCGGCACGCTCCACGCACCGCGGTTCTTTTTCCTGTACCGCTATTGGTCGGCAGCTGCCGCCATGTTAGCGCGCACCGCGTGGCATGTTTGTCAGCCGCCATACTTCTGATAGAGTGCACGCTAGCAGCTCCAGTGTATTATGAACCTTATAATAGTGAACTAAGGTTGATTGTATGTTTTAAGCATTCTTTCGTTAATCTTCGGGGCCATACTTTATTTTCTGTGCGAACGAAGATTCACGACGCGCCTTATCAATTGGGTACCACTGTATGCATAAATGTGTCCAAGCATAGATATTTCCAGACCGATTGCTGTGCTGCGGGGTAGGTAATTGCGTAGCACACAGTAGCAATGAGTTTAATTTTGACATCATCATCATTTCAGCCGAAAGACGTCCACTGCTGAACATAGGCCTCCCCCAAGCACCGCCACTTCGACCGGTTCTGTGCTTCCCGCATCTAGTGGATACCTGCGGCCTTCACAAGGTCATCGGTCCACCTTGTAGGAGGCCTTCCAACGCTACGTCTTCCCGTACGCGGTCGCCACTCCAGAACCTTTCGGCCCCATCGTCCATCAGTTCTGCGAGCAATGTGCCCTGCCCACTGCCACTTAAGCTTTTTCGGGCTATGTCGGTTACCTTTGCTCGCCTGCGGATCTCTTCATTTCTGATTCGATCACGTAGGGAAACTCCAAGCATAGCCCTCTCCATTGCCCTTAGGGTAACTTTTAGCCTTCTGATAAGGCCCAAGTGAGCGACTATCATTTTGTCAGTTCAACAACATTCATTGCGTTATTAAAGTCGTTGAGTAGACAAAATTTTCGAATATAAGAAGCAATGCAATACAAATATGCTTCATAATCATTCAGATTGTGATTCCAGCGAGGACCGAGTCGCTTTAATAGTCGAGCGACAGATTGACACGGTCTTCGAGAGCCCTATAATGGTACAGCCAGGTGCCACAGGGGACTTATTACAGGTGACCAGTGATACACTGAATTATGTACTTGACTGTCTGTACTATGGATATAATAATTTGCATGCCAATCCTCTATCTGTAAAATATGACGGCGTCATTAAGACGGCACGGCACAACAGCGTAAACAAAGGTAAAAAAAAATGCACCCAGCAATGAAATCGATTCTTAATTATTTTTCGCGAATGGAGAAGCTAAAACCATTATTAACTAAGGATAGGCATATGTATCAATCGCCTCCAAACTCAAATCAACAAATTCAGATATTATACAGGATATTTTTAGGGTTCCGTACCCAAAGGGTAAAACGGGAACCCTATTACTAAAAAAAAAAGGGCTTCCATACAAAAAACGTGATATTTTTGCCGTTTTTATAGATGAATGATACGGAAACCTTCGTGCGCGAGTCCGTCTCGCACTTGGCCGGTTTTTTTTTTTTCCCAGATATATTTGACTGGTGCAAACTTTGCAAATGTCAAACTTGAAATTGAAAAACAAACATCACTCATTTGAAATGTCAAATTAGTCTGGACTCAAAAACGAAATATAGATAAATTACAAACTGACCCACTAAAATGTGAAAAATAACTTTAATTTCGGAAGTGACAACATTGTTACAAAAAGAAAGTAGGTTCTTACTTTTATTTTTTTTACGTAAATCGTTACTTTTTTTTTACTCAGTTATAAAGCATAATTAAAATACACATTTAGCGAACATTAAAATATATGTGTATATTATATATCTAAATATTATTTACTATAGTAACTAAATACTTCTCGATAGCTACTTTTCGGTGCTGTTGACCGAGTAAGGCTTACACTAGAAATTTTGCGGACGCCAAGACCATCAAAACGAATGGGTAGTGTGGCTTGCAGCCACGCTTGGCGTCTAATGCCACATTTAAAATGGATGTTAGAGTACTTCGTATAATAATATGATCGATTTTGTTTAAAAGGTGTTGCTGCTTCCTTAAAAGAGGAATAGCGGAGAAAATACACATACAATTTGGACTGAAACAGCAATATCTGTTAGGGGTGAATGCCGAGTACCTATAAATTAATTTTAGAAAGTATAACCCAATTAACGTTATAATATTTATTTTTTTCCTCGATGAATGGTGAAAAACTTGTTTCTAGAATTCGGGAACCTTCCCAGGTTCCCCAATTTGAGGTGCAGTGAACTGTTTTCCAAAAAACTTTGATATCGGGGGCTATTGAATTGAATTTTTGTATAGTCGATTGTCTGTCGGTATTGTCACAAAGGTACCTAAATATCGCATTTGGACTTGTTGAGGTCAAGGCCTATGGATTGGAACTACTGCTTTAGGAATTGAAGATCTTTTAGAACGGTGTCTACGTCACCTCCTAGTGTTCCATCATGTACACACCACACATTCAATTTTGAATTTAGTTGTTGTTTTATGGGATTTCGGAAGTCTGTGGCAAAAAACTAAAGTACAGATCCTGTGACACCGACTTCCAAAACTAGTTATTCACTTTGTACCTAGTGTTTTTTTTAGAAATCGGTGGTTTTTTTTTGCACTAAGTATATTTTACATCTCTATTATTATGAAATGTGACAGAATCCTTACCTAGATTTTTTGCGGATCGAGGCAAATGGCCTAGAGATTTAGGTAAGATTAACATGCTGACCGGTCTATCATAGTCATCTGTGGTCTCTACAATCCTTTCGAGAAATGTTTATCCCGTGGCTGTTCATAGAACATTTTTTTGCCTGAAATTATGCCAAATGTTTATGGATAATGTCAAAACATGGTGTCATAATGCCATCAAAAAGCGTAAAATTTGACAGAATTTGACTTGAATCCACAGAACTTATCTTGAAACGCCAATGCCACTTATACCTCAATGAGCGCCAATGTAGAATTTTCAAAGGCGCGCATTGCGTGATTATTAATTCTAAGATTGTAGATGTGCAACATACCTGGGAGCTTGCCGACGGTCGCGTCGTTTTTGATGCTATATTCGTTAAGATGTGGATGCATTGTAATCTTTGCATGGACCGTGGTAATTATAAATACCTAAGATACATACTGTTGCTGAGTGATTGCCGTGAAAAAGACCGTCTTCCCTTTATCCCTGAGTGTCATTTAACTAAGGGGTTCTATCAAAACGACGAAGACGACGAAGAATGTCGCTGCTCCCTAACAGCGACATTCTTGCAACCTTGAATGGCGAAAATATGATGATCATGACCAAAATATTGTTTATAAGGGAACCTAATTGGAGAGCCCATATTCACAATAAATATTTTAATGAAATAAAAAGTTCTAAATTATCACGATAGAAGTAAGGATGAATCAAACAGTTGTTAAAATCCTCGAATCAATAGCCGAAGTCACTGAATAGATAATACCTAATAGCCCATGAATGAGCGATTCTACTTACCAATATTGAATTAGCAATATTGTTTGAGAGTTGTGTGACAATTTTGGTGAATCAAAAAGGTATAATATTTTATCTATCTTTATCCAGCACTACGAAATCGCTTGTCTACAGAAAATGTTCTACTGTCTACACGGAAACGTAATTTTTGTCTACTCTTCTGTAGACAAAACGCTTCTCTTAAGACGCAGATATATGCGAGTGACCTTGAGTGGTTAGCTTGCGTGTTCACGTTCAGCCAGTAATAGGACTCGCCCATCAAGGAGCGCTGTCCCCAATTTGACGCATTATTAATTTATTATACACAAAACAAAAGATATTTTAATAAAACGCGTATATTAAAAAATCAATAATTAAATTATCTTTAAATTGGTGAAGGTTTCAGAAAAATACGCTAGGTAGATTTTGCGCCATTCTCAGTTTTTTATCCGCGTTAGACATAACTTTACAAATTAATTTCACTATGTAATACAAAAATAATCTAAAATATTCACATATTAACTTATTGAGAAAATGCTCTAATTTAACATATATTTTTTTCAAATCATTAACACTACTCGTTTAGACGTGATCTTCAGTATAAAATCATTAAAAGTCTGTTATCGTCGCCTTAATGGTCGTATTGCTATTGACCGCAGATACTAACACTAAATTTTCTACCACCAGTTGCGGACCCTATTCTACATAGTGTTCCTCATGGTGACAATTATATTGATGTACATGCCGAATTCGGAGCACACTGAGTCAAAGCCAGCAGATAACAGCTTCTATTTCGTGTTTCCGAGCTACATCGTCCTGATTGTCACAGAATGCTTTGTTTGCATGTTCGCTATTTATTTAGGAGTGGGAATCTACAGCGTATGTATTTATTAATAAAATACTTTTATTACCATTTCTTATTTTTAGGGTTCCGTACCTCAAAAGGAAAAAACGGAACCCTTATAGGATCACTCGTGTGTCTGTCTGTTAGGCTGTTTGTCTGGCTGGCTGGCTGTCTGCCCGTCTGTCAGAGCCAATTTGCTCCGAATCTACTGGATGGATTACGTTGAAATTTGGTATAGATATGAATTTTCGTGACCCACAGACGAACATGTAACGTAAATAAATAAACTTTGAATATGTCGGTCATCAACATCATAATATATATATATATATTCGTACGGAACCCTCGGTGCGGGAGTCCGACTCGCTCTAGACCGGTTTTTTTCAACTACAATGCTAAGTTTGTTCTTTGGATAAATTCATCCCAATTACGGAACCCTTTATTGTGCGTGGTTGTTTTAGTATCAGCACGAAATAAATATTAAAAAAAAACTAGTTCCTTGGTGTATTCTTAGCCAGTCAACCAAGTGGTAGTCGGGCTATCAGCACAAGATGCGTCAGACTTAAGTACATTTCGCTATCGCTACTTTTGGAGGCTTTTATATTCACCCATATTTCAAGATTTGATGTTTTAGGTTTAGAAAGATGAGACGCCAAATGGTTGCAGCGGGGCGAGCACGGCCTACTGTGACATGACTTGAGTCACACATTTTATCACAGTTTGAGCGATAAATTTGTTTTGTCATAAAATGCTAGTACAAATTGATATGACATAATTTATCATGTCTTGTCACAAACGCCTTGAGCAGCCCCTGCTCGGCCCGCTGGTTGGTAATATGTAGGTACATCTGATACTTAATACTTTCCGTGCAAAACATCATCGTTGGATTCTTTCTAATTTAAGTAAGACACATATGCTGACCTCTCATTGTACGGAAATCCTATACAATGCGAGATCAACTTATACTGGAAATATATAGCTTGATTTGTACCAAGCCAATATTGAGCTTCAATAAATTTTTCAGGATTCCTCATTCCTGGTGCAGCAATACCTAATATGTCGTTTCTTTGCATTCCTATTCGAAGCCGTCGCTTTAACGTGCCTGTGCTTCAATCATTATTACTATATTGGGTGGTACATAATGTTCCTTATGATTATCAGTAAGTATGCTATTACTTACATTAAATTCTAATCAAGACGGGACGTTATGTCAATTCAGACTTACATGTTTAATTAAATGAAAGTGGGAACCAAGAACCCGTGTGTTCCCAAAAATGTTAATGTCTCATGCGGCTGAAGTTTCCCCGCACCCACATTAGCACGCGTAGCATGACCACCGTAGAAACGGGTTTTGTCGACGGAAGAATCGACAAAATGACGTAATATACAAAGATTTCTACCGTCCTTAGCATGGCGATGTTAAAGCTGAAGAGAAGAAATGTTTCTATTCTTCAGTCGACAAAAGTCTATAGTGTCGAGCATGACGAGCAATTTTTCTCTACTTTTGACACTTGGTGTAGAAACATTTCTTCTCGACAAGCGTTAAATAGTCTACATCACATTTGACCTAGAAAAATCTATATAGACTCTTGGTCTATATAGATTTTTAATTCTCAATTCAATACTATCACCGTCCAAATTTCTTCTCACTGAACAATCTGGTCAGTGGGTCGTATTTGGGGTGGAGTTGTAGGAGTTGGAGTTTATGCTTAGGGGCATTTTTTTCGAAAACGATACACGAATAATTATCGTCTACGATATTTATTCGTGTAGTAGTTTACTTCATCACTAGCTACCCCCCGTTGCTGTGGAAAGAATATCTATGTCTTTGTCTTCATAAAAACGCGAGTCTACAGGTCGCACCATGCTCGGGCAAAAGAGATAACGAGTTGGATAGAAATAGCTTTGTCGTTTCTTGGTAGAATAGAGATAGAATTGGTCATGCTACGCGTGCAGAA
Source organism: Tiliacea aurago (assembly GCA_948098905.1). Taxonomy (NCBI): domain Eukaryota; kingdom Metazoa; phylum Arthropoda; class Insecta; order Lepidoptera; family Noctuidae; genus Tiliacea; species Tiliacea aurago. The sequence goes on from OX402591.1 coordinate 22,511,526, forward strand.
TAGCGGGTGCTGTGGCGCATCTTGTGAGAGGTGTTTGAGCAGTGGTTTGCGATCGGTGGAGATTGATTGGAACCGGTACATATCAAAGCGTATGCTAGCTAAGGCCCGAGAGTGCTCGGAACCTCCTAAAAGTGTCCGAGTCGCGTCAATACTTAATTACCGCTTTCTTCATTAAGCCCTAGGCTATACCCAACTGCCTAACGAAAGCCTAGTCTTCTGATGTCAGTATTTTTTTTTGCTTTTAGTCCACTTTTTAGCCTTTGCCTTTGTTAAAATTCGATGTGCCATAGTTATGGGCCAGGTACTGAAACTGTATTTTATCATATTATTACAGTTCTGGAATTATATGCGTTCATCGTCGTGTATAGCTATTACGTGGATATTGCAGAAGAACAAGAGGCGAAAGAGCGCGAAGACACTGAACTGAATTATGGAGGCGAGAGTATGCCAGACACGCAAGGTACACAGGAGACACAAAGTATGCGAGGGTCGCCGTACACACGAGCGTCGTGCCGTATGCCAGAGCCGCGAGCGCCACGATGTACGCTAGAGCCGCGAGATATGCGAGCGCCACGATGTACGCTAGAGCCGCGAGATATGCGAGCGTCGCGATGTAAGCCAGAGCCGCAAGCTCCGCCGTATACGCCAGAGTGGCGAGAGATATGCGATAAGCAAAATGTGCGAGATAATAAGCCAGATTTTCGTGATCCGCGTTGTACGCCAAAAACGCATGATCATACGCTTTGTGTGTGTCTAGGCCACATAACTCCTACTTACCCCGATTGACTGAGGGGGCATCAAAGGGTGGACCCCTACCGTTAATTTATTGTTCAGAATATTGTGGGAAGCCAAGTTAACCAACCTACTTTTAATTTACGTATTACAATGATTACAATAAACAATGGTAAATATAAATAATGCGACCAACGTCATGTCTAAATGAATTGCATCGACAGCTCTTTACCAGTGCGGCCGCGGCCTTATAATAGGACTTTTTTACAAATTTATAAGAATCATAGCGTCCAGTAAATAAATAACAATCTCTATGAAAGTTTGCTTCATGAATACTTACAGAAATACGATAAGACATTAGATAATACATACAATACTTGCAGTAACGCAACTTGGCAAGTTTAGTACCTAAGTAGGTTCCTACCTACTTTTAATTAGATCACATTCACGAAGATTAGTAGATAAAATAAATATCCTACTTTCAATAACAACCTAAAAACACACCCAAAAAAATCGAGGTTGATGGGCAACCGAAATAGTTTATTTGCTAATGGTTCATTGGTCCTTCCGTTATCGACATCGCCCTTTCATATCCATATCAGATAACTGATACTAGTAAGTTATTATCAGAGACAAACGCAACACACGGCGACATTTTTTTAAACATTGTTCACAAAATTTAATAAATGTACATAATCAGTGTTATTTGAAAAATAGAATCAGTCTAACTGTGGTTGTGGTTTATACCTAGTTTTTTTTTTCTGTGTTAGTGAAATAAAAAGCTATGGGTATCGAACTGCCAAGGTATAGCAAATGCTGTTATTGCATTCCTTTAAAGATTGGAGTGTTAATCATCGGATATATTTCCATTGTAAGTACTCTTAGATCTAGGTTTTTTTTACATAGTAATTCCACTCAGGGTGACAGTGTCTTATTTGTACCTACCTACTCCTGTATCGTCTACTAACTTCACAGGCCACTGTCTTGTACCAGCTATCACTAGACTATGCATTTAACGCTAAATGTATTTAAAACATTATGTCTCTATCATCTTCTTAATGATTGACAGAAATCGAATGATGTTATAAATTCGTAGCGTTAATTAATGTATGTAGTGATTTATGGTGCAAGCAAGCCCCTTAGCGCCCGTTATTTTTAATTAGCAATGAGTGTCACGTAATTTTCATAAAGCTACCTCTTTATTAAGAGTATTTTTTCTAAATTTAAATTTCGAGGTCCTGTGCATTTTGCCTTCTTAAGTATAATTTCTAATCAAAGCTTTTAATTTTCAGTTTGCGTCCTGCATGACCATGGGTACGATTTCGTACTCAATCTTCAGAGTGTCAGAATTCGTTAAGAATAATAACAACAAACCGCATCCTGAACATCCACCTAAGGATGTATCAAACGCAGCCCTGGGCTTGTATCTCTCCTTCGCCTACTATCTACTAGTGTTCCTGTTCAGTTTTGCCATTAGTATCATTTTAGTTATTGGAACCCATGCTGTAAGTACCCTGAGAGATGGCCTTATGATGAATCCGCGGCTGTAGCCAGCGAAATTAAATTCCTGTACAAACTGAACTTCTTAAAGCGCTGAGAAGAGACAAATGATAAAAGTAGGCTTGTCTTAAACAAAAAAAAATGCGAAATCTACATAGTTTGTGGTAGCGGAAAAAATATATGTTATTCTTGAACATATTTCTCAGAACTTGGTTGTTACCAAAACACGTTTAGAAAAAAATCTCGATACAAATTAACGGTAAACTAACCCTTTACTTTGAGTTTCAATCCAAAATATCTGTATTAAATATCAACGTACGGTTGGTATTTATTTAATAACAACACCGTCTTATTTGTATGCAGAACTTGGTTGTTTTTTTATTTTCTCATTTTTGAGTAAATAAATAACTGCTTCATATTTTGAAAGAAATTACAAGCGATGTGTCATCGCGCTTCTCTTTCTTTTGTATGCAGTCTGACAGTGACAGCGGTTTACCTGCATAGCTATTCACAACCATTCGATACGCTTCCGTGCCGAATCGGACATCAATCAATGGTAACGAAAAAGTTCTCTAAACGCTGTTCACAAATCGTAAACCCGAAAACTTTGTGAGTTTTAATCCAATAGACGACCGCTATTCTTTCGGCAGCTGTTGGCTGTCTGGAGCTAGGCAAATCAGGTAATTGAAATGTGTCATTTTCGATACGATAGCCTGTCGAATAGTTGTGAATAGCTATTCTGTTGTCAGCGTCTTAAAGTGAATCCGCAGCTGTAGCCCGCGAAAGTCTAATTTTCTTACGTTTTTTGCTATTTGCAGGTCAGTTTCAGGTTGTATCTTGATAAAAATATGATTCGCGACTATAACAGATATGTCATCATCATTCTCCTGCCCTTATCCCAATTTATTTGGGGTCAGCGCAACATGTCCCTTTCTTCCATACTTTCGTCATCTCGGTAGTCACTCCCAGTCATATCATCTTCCACACAGTCCATCCATCGTTTCTTCGGTCTTCCCCTACTCTTATAGCCATCGACATTCATACTCATAACTTTCCTCAAGACATTCTCCTCATTCCTCCGCATCACACGCCCATACCATGACAACCGATTTCCGCACAACTTTTCAGTCACCGGTGCCACTTTCAGACTTCCCCTTATGTACTCATTTCTTATTCTATCCACTCGTGTTACACCACACATTCCTCTTAGCATTCTCATATTCTCAGGTACATGCAATTGCCTTTCATTCATCCCTTTTGTGGCCCAACATTCTGATAGAACAGATATATATGTATTTACAGAATTATAATCATTAATACATCTCTCTGAGTTAGATTCGTTCCCCAATGTCATGATTTCATGATAAAGTTATTAAATCCAATTTAAAGAGATGTATCAATGATTCTAATGATTGTAATTCTGTAAATGCATAACTGTTATAATCGCAAATCATATTTTTATCAAGATACAACCTGACACTGACCTGCAAATAGCAAAAAACGTAAGAAATTTTGAATTTCGCGAGCTACAGTTGCTTATCGCCTTCTAATAGCAGTCATGAATATGTGAGCTTTGAACTGCCAATAACACAGCCTGCCTACGGCACAGTTTTACATACATACATAGCAGTTCGCAGCGAAAAGTAACAGCTCTGAAGACTCAGATATATGCCAGTGAACTTGAGTGGTTAGCTTGCGTGTTTTGTACTGAGCTCACGCAACGCGTCGTACGTTCAGCCAGTAATAAGACTCGCCCATCAAAGAGACGGCACAGTTGGCGCAGTTAGTTAAGCGATTAACTGCTGCGCTGCGTGTCGCGGGTTCGATTCCCGCACGGAACAAATGTTTGTATGACCTACAAGTAGTTCTTCCGGGTCTGGCTGTTTGTGTATGTGAATTTAAATGTTTGTAAACGTACCCACAATACAGGAGAAACTCCTAGTGTGGGGCAACATAAAAAAAAGGAAAAAAAAAGAGGTGTGTCCCCATTTTGACGCATTATTAATTTATTATACACAAAACAAAAGATATTTTAATAAAACGCGTATACTATAAGATCAATAATTAAATTATCTTTAAATTGGTGAAGGTGTCAGAAAAATACGCTTGGTAGATTTTGCGCCATTCTCAGTTTTTATGCAAATTAATTTCACTATGTAATCAAAAAAAAATCTAAAATATTCACATAATAAATTATTGAGAAAATGCTCTAATTTAAAATATATATTTTTTTCAAATCATTAACACTACTCGTTTAAACGTGATCTTCAGTGTAAAATAATTCAAAAGTCGGTTATCGTCGCCTTAAGATTACTGAATGACTGTCAGAGCTATCATTCAAGTTCCAGTGAAGACAGGAAATCACATGGTGCTATTCATTTTTTATTTCAATGAAATTGTTACTCATGAAAATTCTTGTAACTAACACGGTTGAATGATTAGATTGTTAGCTTATCTTTCGATTACACATATTTTGTTATTTCGATTTCTATTATTTTTATATAAATTACATGGACTTTAGAATACAAGATTGGTTTCAAGTACCATAATCACGAAAATTTTACGATTTAGGTTTAGACAATTTTCAGTAATGGCTAAGGGCGAATTTGACCAATGAAAACTGAACGCGATCAGCACATAAACTACGTTTAAGGCGACGATAACCGACTTTTGATGATTTTATACTGAAGATCACGTCTAAACGAGTAGTGTTAATGATTTGAAAAAAATATATGTTAAATTAGAGCATTTTCTCAAAACTAAAAAAAAAACTCAAAGCATTTATTTCAATTAAACCAATTACAGGCACTTTTGAATTGTCAAAGAGTCGGTCAGTTAGTCAGAAAGTTGAAGCTAGTTCAATAACTTAATAATGTGAATATTTTAGATTATGTTTATGTTACATAGTGAAATTAATTTGTAAAGTTATGTCTAACGTGGATAAAAAACTGAGAATGGCGCAAAATCTACCAAGCGTATTTAAAACATTTTTAAGATAATTTAATTATTGATCTTTTAGTATACGCGTTTTACTATAATACCGTTTGGTTTGTGTATAATAAATTAATAATGCGTCAAATTGGGGACAGCGCTCCTTGATAGGCGAGTCCTATTACTGGCTGAACGTACGACGCGTTGCGTGAGCTCAGTACAGAACACGCAAGCTAACCACTCAAGGTCACTGGCACATACCTCCGTCTTAAGAGCTGTCACTGTCATTATTTTCTTTGTAATATTGACACTGACAGCTCTTGAACTCGGTTTAGATGTACTGATCGCGTTCAGTTTGATTGGTGAAATTGGATTTGACACTGACAGCTCTTGAACTCGGTTTTTAGGTGCTGATCGTGTTCAGTTTGATTGGTGAAATTCGCACTGAGTAGTTCATCTATTGGCGCCACGCATGGCAATTTTTTTTACAACTATATTTGGGACACCCCACCCCACATGAATAGTGGCCTACTCCAAGATGCTAGCGTGACATGTCTGTTCGTGGTACCTATTACAATGAAAGTCTGTTCTTATGTTTCAGGGCAAGCCCAGTTACTTGAGGTTCTACTTCAAAGCAACTATGTTCTTGTTCGCTTTGAGCATCGTTCTGGTCGTGGTGACGGCCGTATTCATGGGATTCTTAGCCACACTTCCCGTTCTCAAGTGGTCTTGTAAGTATCTGATTATTTTATTACTGGTCCTAAAAACCGGACGGACAGCTATGGCGTTTCATGCGGGCCTCAGGTGGCCTCTTAGGTCAGCTAGTGCTAGTTTTATCTGAGGACAGGTACCCATCCACTATTACTATCCTCAATTGTGCAGTCTCTGATTTATATATACTAATATATTACTGTAAAGACGCCCCCTGTCGTTAAAGTCCAAACTGCGAATATATCGGCAGGCGAAACTTTATTTAATCGAGAAAAATACAAAAAAAAAAAATTATAGGTACAGACGCCAGCAGGTCAAGCTGCCTTGAACCTTATGCTTGAACGATAAAGTTGAAAACCTTTTAAAGAAATTTGACAGATTGTAGTAGCTTGATGTGCTGGCGTCTGTACAACTTACTGTTGTAGTTCTTGCAACTTACTGTTGTGATTGTTGAAATATTTGTATTGATTTCAGATTCGTTTCATTTAAATGGGCTTTTGTCTTCTGTCCGGCTCTGCGGTGATTATTTTTATGGTCAGAGTCTGCCAGAGACCCAGAAACTTCCAGAAAATATTCAAATGTTTTCTTCTTCTTTTCAGTTACTCTTCTGGTTTGTATGATTATGGTTAGAAGTTACTATTTGATACTAGAAGAGGGAGAAAAGCCGCCCGTTTATGAGTTGCAGCCATATGTTCCTGTACAACAAGGTCAACAAGCACCGCTGATGGCTTAATTAACTATGGACTTTTTATTAAGGCGCGGACTGACTACGATTTTAAACGCTGCAACTGCACTCACACAACCGCTTCAAATAAGGTTGAAAATTGAATAAACATTTGTGTTGTCGATGTGACTAAGCTGCGAATGGGCATTTATTTTACGGGTTTTATTTAGATTATTCGGAATATACACATTATATTAAATAATTGTCCGGTTAAAGTTTTAAAACAAAGCTAATGCAATTAGAATCCTAAAAAAAAAGTTGTTTTCGCTGAAAATACAGAGATATTCGACGCCAAAGTAACTTCAAAAAAAATTATTGGGAATATCAAACTATATTTTACTATTCTATTCGGTTAAAACTTTTCTTTAAACCCTTTTCTGTCCACTGTATTTTTTGCGTCGGATATTTTCATTGCGTTACGTCATACTCGACTATCCAAGAAACCAGTTTTTGTGAATATTGAGGTAACACCGCGCCTTAAGTAGTTTGTGTTAAGTATTTTAGTCGTTTATTTATTTATAATGAAAATGAATGTTGTGAATAAAGTTTTTCATTTTTCCTCATGTAAGTCCACAAGATCGTCTTTAAAATTGCGCGCCGGTGATTATTATGGACACGATAGAAGAATAGCACACGCTTGACTCTTGTTTCAAATACATTACAAATCACTACAAATGCACAAACAAGTGCTTGCTCAAGGTGCCTTTGATTTTTTCGGAATAATCGAGTCTTTGCGAAAATCCTAGGATTATTACAAAAGACCGGATTATTGGTAACATGAAATCGTAATAATATCTACCTATGGGTTAATATCAGGATTATTGCAAATATAAATGTATTTTCGAAAGAATTGATAGGCGATTACAAATAGATGCAGATAGATTTATATACTGATTTCAAAAAGGCTTTTGACAAGGTCGATCATGAAATTCTCCTGTGTAACAGAAGGGCATAAACAAAAAAGGCAGAACTGTATAATCACACTGATTTAATATTATCAAAACACAATCACACAGAGTCGTCTAATCGCAACAAGAGAGTGAAAATGAGCTCTCAGGGCATTTTATAGCTTTTCGCCCACCGGAGGCGTCCGGCAGTTATGGCGGTGGCTTGGCTTGGCTGGAATTGGCTGGCTCCAGTGGCGCGCTGTGATTGGCTGAGGCAGTGTGACGTAACATTCGGCCGTCCTAAAACAATGATTACTCCCGTAATGGGAGAAAACTTTAACTTTCAAGTAGGTCAATAAGGTCTTCAGTTTCAAGTTATTCATCAGAACTACTGGCACTGTCAGATATAGGAACCGAACTGCGACAAGGCCTTAAGGAATCAGCTGCAACCAGGCCTGTAAAGGCCTTGTAACCTCGAAGTCCCTTGATACTTTGGATCCTATATCTGTCATTGCCCACCACCTTGGTTACGATTTATAGACCTGAGTAAATGTCATCTAGTTTAGTGTTACCTTTTGTGGCAATACTTGTCGGTGGTTGTTGCCATAGAACTAAATCACCCTTTTTATAGATATGGCTAGTTTTGAGTTTCTTGTCAAAGTTATGTTTCATCCTATCGCTTGCTACCCTTAGCTGAGCACTAGCTTTGTTACGCCTAACCTCGCAAACCGATTTCCGGCCACCGTAGGCGCGGGCCTGCGGACGGTGAGCGATGGGTAGCTCACCATCCGATAACGACCAGGCCCGGGTCGACGGCGCGTCGTATTCCACGCGCGCCTCAAAGAGTTGTCAGCACCAACTGACGTGGTCCGCTAGGGCCAATGCCTACCAGGGTTGCGAGTTTGTCCGAAAGGGATATCGTGGCCCTGGCACACAGGCAAATGAAGGAATACGGGTGGGTTTTAGTCAGTAAAAGTCTGACACGCCCTCCCGCTCCGCCCAGAGCGGGAGAAGTTATTTGATAATTTCCCACACGCCTAACCTCCACTGGCTCACTAATACTTTCATTAGAAATAAAATCGCAACGTGGCCTAGAACTTTTGGCAAACATCAAATCATAAGGCCTGTAGCTTGTACTTTCATTTGCAGTATCGTTGATACCCCAGAGAATGTCAGGCAAGCTGTTGGCCCAATTACTAGCAGCTTCGCTAGGGTCGTAGTTGCGCGAAACGCATTCAATATGGTCCGGTTGGTGCGTTCCACTTGACCATTGGCTCGCAGGCATGCAACTGAGGTCAAGATATGCCTAAACTGTTTATCAGTTGAAAACTTTTTTAAATATCTACTGGTGAAAGCATTCCCATGATAACTTACAAGTTTATCAGGGTATCTAAATAAGCTAAATGTATTTTTAAGTTTTTCAATCTTTTGTACCGAGTTGACTGTTCGAGTGGGCTCAGCAATCACAAATTTTGAAAAAGCATCTGTTAGTTAAGACCCGATTGGGCTCAATATTCTAGGTAGTTAGCCCGCTTGTAGATGTCCGTTGTTTTCACCGGACAACGGACCGTTTATTTTGCCGGACTCGCAGTGTTGTATGGCTTATAATGAATGTGTGTAGGTACTTGGCACCGGACCGGTGTCCAACTCATACAATTATATGAAAAACACGGTCCGTGGTCCGATGGAAAAAACGGGCGTCTACAAGCGGCCTTACTGTTAGTTTAACTATAAAGAGGCTCAATGATTTTTAATCGGGCCAAGTGCGTGTCGGACTACGCACAATGAAGGGTTCCGTATTTGGTGTTTTATATTGAAATAGAAACGCTTTCCAATCTTCATCTTTTATTAGTGCCCAATGTTGCCACACAACATAAACATAATACTACACATCCCCCTTTTCATCTTAATTACATGACAAGCACTTATTAAAAGATTACTCATAGTCATGTAATTATGTACTGCACAATTAAGTCAAATAATATAATCCTGGAGATAAACCGGAGTCCTAACCAATCGTCCTGAACGAGTAGTAGTGGTGGTCACCCTAGTATTATCATCATTGTTTGCTGTTTGATTGACATCCACTGTGCTACTACAATTAGGGCTATCTTGTGTTCCACCACTACTGCATTCAGATGGGTTTCTGGATTGATTTTCAGATGTATCTCCATAGTCCAGCTGAGCCTGCGGCTTCACAATAAAGTTATTTTTACTCTGAATCATATGCTTTTCATTCCTTATCACTATATTTACTTTTTTATTTTTAACAGAGAATGTTCATTCATTACTTAGAACTTTACCAGTATGCCAAGTTTTGTCAGGAAAATTTTGTATTAACACATTATCTCTTGGTTGAAAAGATTTTTTGACTCAAACCCCCTTATTACAAAACAAGGTTTATCTTCAGACCCAGGTTTAAAACATGGAGCCATTATTGAATTTCGAACTTTATTCCGACTATGGTAATGTTCCTAAACACAAAACTGACAACTTAGTACTGAACGAAGTTTTCAGTTTTGTATAAAGAACGGTATTTCAATCACTATTACGTTCTTATTACAAAAACTGGCTCCATGGTTTAAGCCATGTCAAAATATAAATTTTGTTTTGTAATAAGGCGGTAGCAGTTTTATTATAGTTTTTACTAGATTTCTCTCTGTTAATCAACATTTTTCCCTTCACATCTGTAGGTACATTAGGCTGAAGTACTTTTTGATCAGAAGGTCAGAAGGCAAGTTTGTTCTCAACAATCTGGACATCAATGATTCTGATGGTCTGTACTTCTAAGCCTGCGACAGGTATTGTTCTGTAATGTAACATAGCCATACTAAAATAATATTTACATAATAAATACGCTAACAGACTTAAAATAATAATATGTACATGTATATAAAATCCGCTGGGCTATGGACCACAAATCTCTCACTTTGCTTGTACTTCTGGACTTTAGTAGTGCCTTTAACTCTGTCGATTTCGACATCCTTCTAGGGATCCTTAAGGCTTTCAATTTCTCTTCTTCTACTGTTAGTTGGTTCGACTACTATCTTAAAGGCCGCTCGCAGCGGGTTCGTCTCGATGAGACTTTGTCTGACTGGTGTTCTCTTATCGCGGGTGTGCCCCAGGGTGGCGTTCTCTCTCCTCTTATCTTTTCTATTTTCATTAACTCCGTCACCAGAGTCATCTCTTCTCACTTCCATCTCTATGCCGACGATCTGCAGCTTTATAATCAATTCTTGAGGCAGGATGCAGAAGCAGCCGTGTCTGCCATGAACAGTGACCTGGATTTGATTAGCGAGTGGTCGCGGTCCTTTGGACTGCAGATCAACCCTAAGAAATCCCAGGCCATAATTATCGGCGGAAGGTATATGCGGAATAGGCTCGATGTTGCGTCGCTGTCTCCACTCTGTCTGAATGGAGTTCAGATTGAATACGCAAATACGGTTAAAAACCTGGGGGTGACCATGGACTCTTACCTATCGTGGACTGCCCATGTTGCTCAAGTCAGTCGCAAGGTACACTACACGTTCCATTCGTTAAAATGCCTCCAGAGCTTCTTACCCTTGAATACCAAAATCTCCCTTGCTCAAACTCTCATACAGCCCATCATAGACTACGCTGATGCCTGTTATTTGGATGCCACCGAGGAGCTTTTATATAAACTTGAGCGTTTGCAAAATATCTGTATTCGTTTTGTTTTTAACCTTAAAAAGTATGATCATGTTTCTAACTTCCGCAAGTTACTCAAGTGGCTCCCTATTCGACTTCGCAGGAACTCTCGGATATTGTGTTTGCTATTTAACATCCTTCACAACCCTAGAACGCCATCCTATCTGCGGGAACGCTTTTCCTACGCTCGTCCTTCTGATGCGCCTTGCAGGTCCCATCTTAGAAATCTCCTTAAATCACCTCCCCACTATACTGACTTTTACTCCTACTCCTTCTCTGTGCACGCGGTTCGGTTGTGGAATTCACTTCCGCCTGAAATTAGGGACTGCCAAACCGTTGCAGTTTTTAAAAGAAGAGTCAAAGAACACTATCTTTCCACTTCGTCATAGTTGCATATTATGTATTTATTATTTTAGACTTATATATATTTTAGTTATATTTATTTTAGAAGTATGTATGTAAGTATATTCTCTTATTGTGTGTTTATTTTTAAATTAGTGATTAGTATAGTAATAATATTAGTAAGTTTTTTATTTTGATTTTATGTATTATGTTTTCTCTTTTAATCTTACACACGTTGTCTACATCTCTCCGTCTACTTTCCTTGTCGCAGGTATGCTGGAAGAGATTTCTTTAGAAATAAGCATCACCTTTGTACGTATTTTTCTGTTCCTTTTTTTTTTCTTGTCTGTATATATGTGTGTACATAAACTGTTAAATAAATAAATAAATAAAGGAGGGGACTGAATCATAGGGCATCAAAATATTCCTCCGCATCGCTGTCAACAGGAATAGTGCCCAAAAGGCTGGCAGCATTGCCACGTTGTATGGCGATGCTAATTCTTTAGCCGAAAAATAGACCAGCCCTCTGGTCACGTAAAGCGTCGACCAACCGCTCGGCGATATCATGAAAAACCAAGTGGGCCCTCGGACCCCATGGCCTTAGTGTTTCAACCTCAAACGGCTCGAACATAATAACTAAGCTAGCCCTATAAGATTGGAATATTTTCGCCGTTTGAGGTTTTCTGCACCTGCAGCAGCCGCCCCAGGACAGCTTGCCGTGCTAGGAAGATGGGATGACGCAAGGGGACACAATGTTGCATCCCACACCAAAGGCCGACCTAATTTCCAAGGCATTATGGTCATTCTGTCTGGTCTCTTCCCATCGTCGCATGCCAAGCCATTGGGTTCTAAAACAGCTGGCACCGCTGACGCGGCTGACTGACTGTGACAAGAGCACGACGGATGATGTCATTAATGCTGGCGTGCCGTGCTATCCGGCCTGTGCTCTTACTGCAAGAAATGCCATGGTGACCAAGGCAGTCGACAGCTTCTCCGCACTGGCAGCGATGCGGAGCCCCGAAAGGAGCGCCCAGACGCAGACAAGTAGCGAGCCGGAAGGTGGTGTCACCTCCACCTCTGGCTTCAAGCACTACCGTCACCCAACACAGGTACTATGTTGGGTGACGGTAGTGCTTGAAGCCAGAGGCCCGACTCCCACTCACCCACGGCCAGCACGCGGGCACGCTCAGCAGTATTGGTGGACGTATTGATAAGATTATTCCGTACTAACCTGCAGAGTGGCTCATCCTACTGTCTCTGGGATGATGGGTTTGCGGGCCGATCTGTATTCGGGCACGCCACTTTCCAGACGTTCACCGCATCGGTCAAGCACGGCACTTCAGAGTCAACCAGGGAGTAGGCTAAAATTTTCCCGGTCAACTTTTCAGTGCTGTGGACAGAGGACAGGAACGCCGGTAAGCTAATACTGGTAACTTTGCGGACGCTGAGGCCACCAAAACGGACGGGTAGTGTAGCTTGAAGCCACGTTCGGTCGTCCAAGGCCACATTTCGCGTTGCTATGAAGTCTGGGTAAGTTTCTTTCTCTTTATCCAGTAGCTTCCTTATTGAATCTCGGAACTTGTGATCTAAAATGGATGTAAGTGTGCTGCGAATAATTGGGTCAATTTTGTCCAACAGATGTGGTTGCTTCCATATAGGGGAAGAACGTAGAAAATATATAAAATTTGGGCCAAAACAACAGTATTTAAATAATTAGGATGAATGCCGAATGTAAATTAATTTTGGAGAGTCTGTCCGAAATTTCGTTGAAGTTTTTGATTTTTTCGCTGAAGAAAGGAGAAAAGCTGTCTTCTAAAATTGGGGAACCTAGGAGGTAGAGTGAGCTTATTTCTAAAATTTTGATTTGTGCGAGCTATTGCATTTTTATCTAGGGTCAATTGTCTGTCGGTAGCGTCAGAAAGGTAAATTTCACATTTTGAGGGGTTAATTTCCAAGCCAATATATTTAAATGGTTGTTTGAGGAGTTGTAGGTCTTTCAAAACGGTGTCTACATCATCTCCTAGAGTCCCATCATCTAAATACCACACGTTAAATTTTGAATTTAGATGTAGTTGAAAAACATTTATTCTTACATAAATCGACGTATTATCTAGTCACGGTCAATTCTCCAACTGCAAATGCAAGTTGGTCGACTATTACTCGTTAACTTGTAAAGCTTACTTAGTTCTGATAGTTTTCCTTTTATTTTCATATGTACTACTGCCATGTTTTTTTCCAAAAACAACCATTTAACTGGCAGTGCTAATTTTTGTTATATAGATCCAGTGTCCCCCGACACTGGATCTATATAACAAAAATTAGCACTTTAAAACTTAATATTAAGCAAACCGATCCCTGACTCGAAAAATGGTCATCAAAACCCTGCAATATTTTAGAACGGCGATACCCCACACTATGGGATAGAAGAGAAAAAAAAATATCATCCTCACTTTACGTACAAGGCAGGTACCCTACAATTGTTTTTTTCAACTTTTTACTTTACCACTTTGTCGGCGTGATTATTATGTAGGTATATGCCAAATTACATATTTCTGGTACTAAGGGTCTCTAAGCTAAGCCTGGGACAGACAGATAGACTGACATGGTGAAACTCGTAAGGGTCCCTTGCTGACTACGGAACGGAACCATATAGAGTGATATCCAATCAATACACGATTATTTATCGTAGCTATGGGTACCAAAAAAGTTTCTCTAATCTAAACTTTACCTAGCAATGGAAACTGGCCATTTTTGTGAAAACAAAACGGAAGATGCCAATAAGTTTAGTTTTTTTTTGCAATATATGGCCTTTTTAGGATAATTTTAACAATTTCAGCCTGTACACACGGCTACACGTCAAGCTATACAATTCCAGTTTACGCTGATCTCGCACTGTACGGAAATCTTATACAATGCGAGATCATCATAAACTGAAAATGTATAGCTTGATGTGTAGCCGTCTGTACCTACACACGGCTAAATATTACGGTACACTTTCCCGTATAAGCTGATCTCGCATTGTATAGAATTTACGTTCAATGAGAGGTCAGCTTATACTGAAAATTATAGCTTGATGTGTAGCCGTGTGTACCTGTTATGGCAAATATATTGAAAAATAGCAATAATACATTTAGTAAGTAGATATGTGTGAAACACATTTATTTTTTTAAATAAAGTCACCATCGCGGCATGGTTGATCGTAAACCGATGTTATTGTAACATGTAACTGATGCGTTCATTTAATGTTTCGAAGCCATAGCAACACTACAACGAAATGTCAAGCTATTAATGTCCAAAATTGAAAACGTTCCAAAACTCTGTGCAAAAACTGCAAAATAACTCGGATTTCTCTTTCTGTCGCACTGCAAGACACGTAGTCGTCTTGTTCCCACAAAACATTTTAATTTTATTGCTTATTACATAGAACGTTGCGATGTGATCGTATCTATTCATTGAATAATCTTGTTTTCTTCGTAATTTAGTGATCTAAAGCAATGAGATCGGTTTAATTTAACATTTAACATTATAAATAACCTAATAGGAGTACGAAATGGCTAGTTTATCTAGCAAACAAAGTTTTACAGCGGCCCACAACCAGGTTCGTAGAAGCAGAAGCGTGAACGCGCGAAGCTTACAAAATATCTTTGTATTTTTATTAAAAACAGTCGTTTAATGCCGCTTTTCTGTTGAATTCACAAACAGAGATTCTATAGTTAGTGTTTATGCGTAAATCGTTTGGTTTTTAGCTTGTAAAATGGATAAACGAGGCGGGATTGCTAGAAGGCAACCGCAGAGCAGACTGCCTGAGGAAAGCCGTGGAAATCTTAGTTCACCAGTGTTCTTCAGTGCTTCCACAGTTCATAGAAAATATCCTGACCTATTACAACGACAAATCTACAGACGTGAAGAAGCTTGTCATCACTTTTATCGAAGAATTGAGGTATGTTTCCACTGTGATAATGATATTGGTTAGTTGTGATGAGTGATGACAGTAAACTGATCCTGTTTTTTGGACAATCCATCATTATAATTCTTTCCCTCTACATTTATTAGTGTATATTCCTCTCAGTAAACAGCTAAATAGATTTTATTATTTCACAATATTATTTTGTCAATTTATTTCTACTCCAAACTGAAAATCTCCTCCATTTCGTAGGTATTTTGCATTTGGGTAGTAATCCCTATTACAAAACGTGTATTGACTAGAACCATGGATATATCACCAATGCACCCATATTATAAGAAACTAACTTAGTCTACCCGTGTGCCAAATTTCATCCAAATCCATTCAGCTGTTTTAGTGTGAAAGCATAACAAACAAACTCACTTTCGGATTTATAATATTAGTGAGGATTTCCCATACTTTTTTTGCATAAGCTGATTTCTGACTTCTATAAAAACGAACGCTAGGAAAGTTAGACTGAGGTACTTGATAGATTAGTTATTAGTTGTTCTATTTAGCCTATTTTGGCATGGACCACTAAAATACTAATTCTTCTCTAAATTGAATTCTAAAGTGCATTAATTTCAATAATGTTACACAATATAAAAAAATACACAATATAAATATTGTTATTTTGCCATAATTTTTCTAATGCTATAATAAATGGAGTATAGGCAGATTATGTAGACTATAATTTTAATAGCCAGAAGGCCAATTAAATTATTAACAAATAAATTATCTTTGCTTATATAAACAATCCCATATTTTAGAAATGTTTTTTTTTTATTTTATTTTATTTATTAAAACAAATGAATAATAGTAACAATGCTGTGCTATACATGTATAAATTACATGTATAGCACAGCATTGTGAACACATGAACAAAGTGTTTGTATCAATAATTTATCCTACAGAAAATGCTACAGAATCGTGTAAAAGTGCAAATTGACACTATTCTTAGATATGTATGAGTAACTTATTGCACCTGCACCTGTGCAAAATTAAATTAAATTGCTTATTATTCTATTTTGTTGTTTTTTACATTTTTTGCAGTAAGCTCCACCCGCAGTACTTACCGAAGATCATTGCACAACTGCGTCAGCTGGTCAGTGACTCAGTGATCGCTGTCCAGAAAAGAGCCATCCAGGCCTCCAGCATTGTATACCGCAACACACTAGTGTGGATATGTCAGGGTGCATCAGAAACTACCGAGATGCAGTTTGTTTGGAAGAATATCACAGAGTTGAAGGTATGCGGTTTGATAATCTAAAATTATTTAAATGATTGGTTATGCTTTTTGTCCAACCATGTTGAAACAGTAAGGAATGAGAGATTTAGTAGGTACTAGCTTTTACCTGTGGCTTTGCCTGCATGGATATTGGAAAATATCCCATAGGAACGTACTACCGGGATGTTCTATGTTAGAGGGTTTGTTTCCGCACTTAGTCCTTCATGTGGGCCATGGCGGCCGTCTTCCAACCAGCCCACCGGGTCCAGAAGCTGATTAGGTCTCCTGGTACTACCGGGATTAAAAGGAAATGATACGTTTGACTCCTAGCGCTGCCCCCGCCGCACGCCTCCGTCAACCATAATTTTTTGTTACGCTTAATTTTGAATCTATGATATCTTTTAAAGTATTCATTAAATGATTATGATGTAATGGCATATTTTAATTAAATGCCCATTTGAAATAACATGTTTTATTGGATAAGGAATATAATACCTGTTAAAATAATTTAGGAAATAACAATTAAATTTTTATCAAATTCTGAAAGTTAAAAATCGTTACTGTGGGTCATCCTTAGAAGTTACACATCAACATCGCGGCGCACATTTGTACCTAAAGCTGATGGCATAATTAAACGTTAATCAGCTGATTAGGTCTCCTGGTACTACCGGGATTAAAAGGAAATGATACGTTTGACTCCTAGCGCTGCCCCCGCCGCACGCCTCCGTCAACCATAATTTTTTGTTACGCTTAATTTTGAATCTATGATATCTTTTAAAGTATTCATTAAATGATTATGATGTAATGGCATATTTTAATTAAATGCCCATTTGAAATAACATGTTTTATTGGATAAGGAATATAATACCTGTTAAAATAATTTAGGAAATAACAATTAAATTTTTATCAAATTCTGAAAGTTAAAAATCGTTACTGTGGGTCATCCTTAGAAGTTACACATCAACATCGCGGCGCACATTTGTACCTAAAGCTGATGGCATAATTAAACGTTAATTAATTAAACACCTCAATCTTCCTCATGAAGTCATGGATCAATCCGTCCATTGGTGAAAACCGTTTGAAAATCCGTTCAGTCGTTTCTGAGTTTATCGCAAATTGTCTGTCTGAATAAAAAAAAAAAAATTGTCTCAGAAACACATGCATAAGAAAACATAATAAACTCGAGTAAACATTACACAAAACAGATATATCATACACCAGCTGTCTAATAGTTTTTACAGTAATGCAAGGTGAATAAATTATATAAGTTAATGAGCTTACTGTCATACCAATACCATAATTATACCATTTTAGTAAAACTACAAGCTAAAATGCCGAACTTCCTTTAGGGCCACTCCAACTTTCATCTTTAGGGCAGGGCAGAAAAATAAAAGCAGTTACTTACTTACAAAATATTAGCTTTCTATTTTACTATAAGTACTTAAATTTGAAATGAAACCCGCATTTCCCCAGTTATTTTAACTCCCCGGTTAAGAGATAAGCCGTTTATGAGGTTACCTTTATCATGATGTAACTCCTGGAATGGGTTCTACGCTTGAAACCCAGTAAAAGGGTTACCCACATCGTATGGGTTTTTGATTAACTGATCATTTAGCTCCCTTCAAAATGGTTGAGCTAAATGGTGCTGATCTATGCGTCATGTTCTTCAACGGGCGCTGTCAGTTGGGACTGGTCATCTCTTAGCTGCCACGGCTTATTTTTAATTATTTTAGTTTTTTTTGTTTATAATCTTTTTATCACGGACGCTTCTGACGTTTTGCATCGTTCTCACATGTATAATTTCAATATGAATGATGTAACCAATACTTTGTGTCCGTGGAGTTTCTTGGCCGTTCTTCTCCATAGGAACCTACTATTTGGAATGGGCAACTAGCTTCATATTTGTAACTAACCAACTTCTTGACAATTCAAAAGTGCCTGTGAATGGTTTAATGGAAATAAATGCTTTGAGTTTGAGTTCTGCTTAGAAAAAACCTATCGAAAACCCTTTCAATCGGTTACCAAAATGGTTAGCAAAAAAAAAAAAAGAAGCAAAGCATTAATTGTCAAAGATTCTGAATACAAGTAAAAAAATTCTTTTTTGTTTTTTTTAAATATTATTTTTTTATTTTATGTATTATGTTTTATCTTCTATTCTCACACACGTTGTCTACATCTCTTTGTCTACTTTCCTTGTCGCAGGTATGCTGGAAGAGATTTCTTTAGAAATAAGCATCACCTTTGTACGTATTTTCGTGTTCCTTTCTTCTTGTCTGTTTATATATGGGTGTACATAAACTGTTAAAGAAATAAACAGAGCTCTGTAAACAGTTGTTATTTTTTTTTTTTGTCACCAGCTCGTAGTCTTAAACATGATTGACAGCGACAATGAGGGCATCAGGACTCACTCTATTAAGTTCTTGGAGGAGGTGGTTCTACTGCAGACGCCCAGCGATGGAGCTGGAGACGAGTTCAACCTGGACACTCTACCTGCCAACATGACGTTTATCAACAGACGTGCTTTGGAAGAGGAGTCTGAGTGAGTAGTTAGTTCATCTGTTTCTTTCGTTTATTTATTTAGATAATATGTACTAGCTTTTGATAACACCAACCTATTTCTTCCCGTGGGTGTCGTAAAAGGCGACTAAGGGAGTTACTAGAGAATGGGCAGCAGCATCCTCTATGCAATACTGCGATCGCCAACCCGCCTGCCAAGCGTGGCGATTATGCCAACCCCCCCTAGCTTGGGGGAGGCCTATGTCCAGACTAGCCGGGGATTGCGGAAGGAATAACAGATCCCAAGATCCCCGGTGCAAGTGTGGGAGGGGAACACTGGGGTGGTTTTTAGTCAGTAAAAGTCTGACAGACCCCTCCGCCCGCCCCAGGGCGGAGGACATCCATGAGGATTTTCCACCCCGTGAACATAAAAAAAAAAAGGCCTATGTCCAGCAGTGGACGTCTTTCGGCTGAAATGATGATGATGACTAACTTTTTCCCGCGGCTTCGCCCTCGTGGAAGTTGGAAATAATCCCACGGGAATATACTACCGGTGTAAAAAGAACCTTAGTCCCAAACCCAGGTTATGGGTGTATCCGTGTGCCAAATTTAATTCAAATCCATTCAGCCGTGAAATGGTAATAGACGGACTGAGTTATTTTCACATTCTTCAGGATATCTTTAAAGTGGTATAAATGATTTTTACTATAGAATCTGAACTGCGTAAGTGCCTCTAATCACATTAAAAACCTGTAATTTTATTTAATTTTAACCTTATTTTAAGCTTCTGGAGAAGTGTCTACTAGTAACTATTTGGCTAGAACTATACCTACCAAATTTGACGCAATGTAAATGTTAAGTATAAATATAATAGACAACCTTGCGTGTTAATTAATACCTACTATGCTTTGGAATGGGCAACTAGCTTCATATTTCTTACTGAATGACTCCTTGACAATTCAAATGTGCCTGTAAATGGTTTAATTTAAATAAATGCTTTCGGCCTTAATACAAGACAAGGTTTATCTTTAGACCCAGGTTTAAACCATGTTGTAACTTTGAACGTTATTTCGTCTGTGATAAAGTACTTAATACAAAGTTGACAACTTAGACTCGGGTTTAAAAGCAGTTTTTGTATTAAGAACTTTAGCTCAGACGGAATCAGGTTCGAAATTCAAAAATGACACGATGGTTTGAACCTGGGTCTAAATATAAACCTTATTTTGTAATAAGGCCGTTGGAGTTTGAGTTAGTAACTAGAACTGACCTTTACTCTATTTATCACAACTGAATAATAAATATTAAATTTTCCACCTTCCAGGACCATATTCCAGCTACTGGTAAAGTTCCACAACTCCCAACACATATCTAGTGTAAACTTGATGGCTTGTATGACAACACTCTGCCTCCTAGCCAAGTTCAGGCCAAAGTTCATGCCGCGAGTCATACAAGCGTTAGGCGACTTGCACACGACGCTGCCACCAACGCTATCGCAGTCCCAAGTCAACTCTGTACGGAAACAACTCAAAATGCTGCTTATAAACATAATAAAGCATCCGTCTTCAAACGATTTGATGCCGCAGTTGACCCAACTGTTAATAGACATAGGAATGACGACACAGGAAATAAATAAAGTGTTGCCTAAAGAGAAAAGGAATAAGAGGGTCGGGGAAATTAAAAATGGTGATGTACCGGCTAAGAGGATTAGGATAGATTCTCCTCAAAGTAATAGTCAGGGTAGTGACAGTAATAGCAACAGCAGGAGTGAGTTCAACATGTTTGACGATGATAGTCTACCTCCTGCGGTCAGCGCTCCTAGTGTCCCAAAACAACCGGTCATTCCTACCGAGGACTCGCTATTCGAAGGTCTAAACAACGTTGAATATGTCGTCAACCTCGTCACTCACACTCTCGTTAACTATCTACCTAACGAAATGCCCGGCACATTTGTGAACTCTTACAAACCTATCCCTAACTCCGGTAGTAAGGCCCAAAAGAAAAATCTAGCCAAAATGATACTCGCGCTGATCAATAACAAAGAAGAGCCTGTGCAAGTACCTGTTATTGTGCCCGTGCCTGTACCTGTACCTCCAACTCCTGCACTTTCTGAAGTAGCATCAAAAATTCCACTACTTAGAGACGACGAAGAAAAGGTGACGCTCAAAAATGCAGTCGCGAAGTTACAAGAGTCGACAAAAGCAGAAAGACAGATGGAAAGTGCCGTGTCCAAGCTTATGGAGGAAACGAGACAGGGTCATTTGAAAGAGGAGGAGAGGAAACAAAAGGAGAAAGAAAAGCCTATCCCTCCCCAAACACCTTCAGTTCCTAAGTTAAAACAGAAGGTTAAGTTACTAAAACTGCAGGAAATTACGCGTCCTATCCCAAAAGAGATAAAAGAGAGGTTGATTGCGCAAGCTGTCGGTAGAATTCTGAAAGCGGAGACAGAAAGCGTGATTGGTGGAGCGGCAAGCATTCGTGCGAAGTTTATAACTATATTTGCATCCAGTTATACACCAGAATTGAGGGATTTAGTGTTGAACTATATACTAGAAGACCCGACAAACAGGATTGACTTAGCTTTATCGTGGTTGTATGAAGAGTATGCATTCATGCAAGGGTTTAACCGTCACCCTGTCACTTTGCAGCCAAAGGTTCATGAAAAACATGATCAAAATTACAACCAGTTGCTATGTGCGTTGATCACACAGATTTGCGAGAGAGGAGATCCTTTGATGGAGAGTTCTAAGGACATGTTGTTGAGGAAGGTTTACTCCGAGTGTCCGGTGGTGACAGACGAGGCTGTTGATTACTTGAAGCATTTGGTTACGGAGGATAAGGTGGCGTTGTTAGCGCTTGAGTTGTTGGAGGAACTGTGTGTAATGAGACCGCCGCGCGCGCACAAGTATGTTACGTCGCTGCTGAGTCATATTCGTGAGTATATGATTTACTCTAGCTTTTATAACAATAATAGAATTTATGTCCGTACAACGGTGGTGGTTTTTAGGGTTCCATACCGAAAAGGGTAAAACGGGAACCCTATTACTAAGGCTCCGCCGTCTGTCTGTCTGTCTGTCCGTCTGTCACCAGGCTGTATCTCATGAACCATGATAGTTAGACAATTGAAATTTTTGCAGATGATGTATTTCTGTTGCCGCTATAACAACAAATACTAAAAAACAGAATAAAATAAATATTTAAGGAGGGCTCCCATACAACAAACGTGATTGTTTTTTTTGCCGTTTTTATACGTAGATAATGGTACGGAACCCTTCGTGCGCGAGTCCGACTCGCACTTGGCCGGTTTTTCTGCATTCCCGCAATTCATGATTTTAATATAAAACCATGTTGTGTTTTCTTTCTTAAGCGCGTTTACACCTTACGGCATTTCATACAAACTTTCAAGCTATTGTTTTTCGAGAACCGATTTTAATAAAACTTCATACGCATAAGCAGGATACAAAGGTCTACAAAGTTAGTAAAGAACATTTTCGAAATTAAAAACAGGTAACTGGAAATCTCTGTTTCTATGGAAAATTTATAATCTGTCTAATTTGGCTGTAACACATTTTTCGAAAATGTTTTTTACTAACTTTTTAGACCTTTGTAACTTGCTTATGTGTATGAAGTTTCATTAAAATCGGTTCAGTCATTTCGAAAAACAAGGGCTTGAAAGTTTGTATGATATGCTGTAAGGTGTAAACGCTCTTAACATTGTAATACTCAGTTATAAGATTATAGGCAAAATTTATGTATTAAAAGCGGTAGATACGGAACTTAACTAAGTGATGTGGTCCTATCAAACTAGGTGATGCCTGTAGTGGCACGAGCGAGATAGATATTACAAACATGCGTGAGAGACACGATACGCGCGAGTTGCGAGTCAGACTGCGCCGAGCACAGGTTTACTGATTGCGATGTTAGCGCGTAACGTATCTTCCTCCTTTTTAGGGTTCCGTAGTAAACAAGGTCCGTCTGTCTGTCTATCTGTCCGTCCGTCCGTCCGTCTGTCCCCAGCTTAGCTCAGAGACGTTTAGTCCTAGAAAGCTGTAATTTGGCATGGGTATACATATTAATCATGCCGAAAAAATGGTAAAATAAAATTATGAAAAACATTTTTTTTTAGGGTCCCTTACACGTGAAATGGGGATGATATTTTTTTTTCTCGTCTATTCCATGGTGTGGGGTATCGTTGGATAGGCCGTTCAAAAATATTGTGGGTTTGGCAAAACCATTTTTCAATTAAGGGATCCGTTTGCGTAATATTAAGCTTTTAAGTGCTATTTTTTGTTAGAGTCAAGAGTCCCCCCCCTGCCAGCTAAATGGTTGATTTTGGATATGTGAAAAAATTCATGGCAATAGTATATATTACGAAATTAAAAGGAAAACTATCACAGCTAAGTAGGCTTCACGAGTTAACGAGTAATAGTCGACCAACTTAAATTTGCAGTTGGAGAATTGACCGTAACGTATATCGATGTATGGGAGAGCATGTTTTTCAACTACAATGTTGTTTGTTTTTGGGATAAATTCATCCCAACTACGGAACCCTTCATTGTGCGTGGTCCGACATGCACTTGACCGGTTTTTAATATATCAATGATAGGCAACGTATTTTTTTCCTAGTGACTGTTAGTATCCGTCTCCCTATCGTAATTTCGCCTATGATTTACAGCGGTCATGTTCTGCAGCAATACTAAACCCAACTCCCAATTTCCAGTGAACGAAAGCGAAGAAATACGCGAAGTTGCTCTAAAATCAATTCTAAAGATCTTCAAGCGTAGTACGGACTCGGTTCGCAAGGTCATCGAGAAGCATGCCTTGCTGTACCTTGGGTTTATATCGCTGAACCACCCGCCGCCGGAGTTGAACGATGCCAGATCAGGCGTCAGGGCCATGTGGAGCGACGACATGTATCATATGTGTCTCAACCTTGTGATGGCGCTGCTGCCCGAGAATGAAGGTAATATGATTTTGGTATTTTTGTGGCTCCAGTAATTATGATTTTCTTCCAATGTAATAAACAGAGCGAATTTATCTGAATTTGGATTTGAGCTGTATACTTGATGGGGATGTGGTGACGTATTTGGATCAATCAGCAAAGATGTTTTTAAAATTTGGCTTCTTTCAAAACAGTGATATTTTTGACCAATGTCCCATTTAAAAACTTTTTTGTAAGTACACCAAAGAATGTGGTGAAAAATGTAGGAAATTTTCTTTGATAATTAAAAAAGAATCAGCTCTGTCTAATAATAAAAGTATATTTTACGTCATTTTGAACTCGTATTATTTTTGTAAAATTGAAAATACAATAATTGCGGGATAAATTAATTTCATGTTTAAAAAAATGGAATAAAAATACATAAACAAAATTTAGGTCCAGATGCTGTTGTTGAAAAAGGAGAAGTATTAAAGGAGTAGATTACGTCGCGTTTTAGGTTTTGAGCTAATACGACCTACTGGATAGGCTGCAGCCAGACCAGTATTAGTAGGTCGTATTAGCTCAATACTTAAAACGTGTGATTTTTTTTTAATTTTACTGATGAAATTTTCATCTCTAGTGGGTTTAGATTCATCTACTGATTCCATAGTAACAGTCTGCGCGGGAATGTAAGAGATCCCTGTATATGAGCAGTAATTATGTTATAGATTGTCTAATTTAAAACTGCACGCCCTCCACTAAAACTTCTATACAAACATTTAAAATGTTTATGCAAGAAGCAGTGGAGGGGCGTGCAGTTTTAACGTAGAATTAAATAAAACATCAAATTGTTTTTTTGCAGAACTAATAATCGAAGTAGCCCGCGTGTACGGCTGCGCGGGTTCCGAAGCGAAGCGCTGCGTGCTGCGCGCGATAGAGGGCCCGGTGCGTGCGGCCGCGCCCGCGCAGGCCGTGGAGCTCAGTCCCGCCTACACCGCGCTGCTGGACGAGTGTCCCAGGGGCGCCGAGACCTTGCTCACACGACTCGTGCATATATTCACTGAGAAAGGTTAGTTTAAAACAGAACTAGTTTTTGCCTGCGGCTTCGCTGGTCGGAAATCGGCCCACGGGAACGCACTACCCAAATAAAAAGTATCCAGGTCATGGTCTACCTGTATGGGAAATTTAATGAAAATCCGTTCAGCCGTTAAGGCGTGAAAGTATTTATAATTTCCTCCAGCTTGACCTTTTTTAACACGCTTTTATTAGCTTCGCCTGTATCTACGTATCTATCTATGTATGTATGTAGCGGAATCTTTGAACTCGATTTTCGACCACTTCAAAACGTCGGATTAATTTAAAATTTTGCACACTTATCAAGGACCGATGACAATACAATAATTTAATACGTTTGTCCCATTATCCTTGACAGGATCTTTAGGATTATCGATTGTGCCAAGTTACTAAGGCATACATGACTTAAACTTTGAGTCAAGCATTATAACTTATTGGCAGGATCAACTGGAGAGTTAACCAATTTAGATACACGATTTTTTACGATAACATAAATGTCTTGTTAATCACTATTATTATTTCAAACTTAACTTACTTTTTCATTTTGATTGTTTTCTACTTTTTAGTTTAGTTTTCTATGAAAGCGCGTCTTTTAGTTTTTTAAGCTATTATTTTTGTGTTTGCGTTATGTTTACTGCAAATAAGCGTATTTTCTTTCTTTTATTTTCAAACGGTTGTGACTCCCGACGCCCGGGGCGTCTCCTCAGGTACTGGGGGCGCGAGGGCGCGAACCTTACCTCTCCCTCGCGCGTTCCGCCTCCTCCTTCGCGAGCTTTACTGCTTCGCAGAAGGAGGTGACGGTAACAGTAACAGACAGATAGACACGATTTACTTTTGCATTTATAATATTACTAGCTTTTGCCAGCGGCTTCGCCCGTGTGGAGGTTGGATATTATCCCACGGGAGCGTACTTCCGAGATAAAAAGAGGCTGAGAGGAGAGGCAGTCCAATTAATTAAAGTCAATTTAATTCTCTTTGTTCGCAGCGCCACCATCTCACGAGTTGGTATCAAAAGTGCGCGAACTGTATGCGACCCGCGTTTCCGACGTTCGGTTCCTCATACCTGTGCTCACTGGACTATCGAAGAAGGAGGTAAGTAGATATCGTAGTTAGAAACGGCTAATAACTAATTTAATCAGTACTTTCAACTACCTTTAGAACGTTTTTGCCATTATTCTATGTAGAATAGAAATATCATGGAATAAAACAATGATGGACAAACGTGTAAACCAAACTATGTATTTATTCAAAGGACGGATAATATGTGGGCGTCCAAGCAAAAAGGATCCAGTTCTCGGCATTTCGTTTCCGAGATATACGCAGTTTTGTAAAAAATGGGTGAAAAAATTGCTTTTGCGATTATAATTGATTATTAATTAATGCTCAATTATCTACAAGTTCATATATATAACGGCACAGGATAGCCTTTACCAGAAGTGATCATCGTGTTAGTGGTTCAGCAGCTTCGATATCATCAGGATTTGGCCGGAATATAGCAGTTCGTCGTGGACGTGGTACAAACGGCGGCTCCCTTCCCATCTTCACATCTTCTTCTGTCATCCGAAGACAGCCGCCGTGACTGTCACCAGCCAGTGTCACTCTTATCCGACCTTTTCGGTGATTCCAGGAACATCATAACAAAAATAGACGGCGTCACTTGCTGCGCCGTCATATACATGAATAATGACTTTATATGATGTTTCTAGGTACCAGAAATTTTAAGAGAAAAGTTTAGTAAAAAGATACCAGTGGTGCCGATGACAAATTTGAAAATGTTTTTTCTCAATCATGCTTTTTCAGAGTTTCAACTTCAAATATTTGGTTTAATTTTTTTTTTGTCCTTATTATCAATTGTCCATTCTAAATACCGAATATAGTCGTTAACTCAATACCCCACTACTGGACCCTTTTCGCTTGGACGCCCACATATTGTCGGGTGTAGGATCCAAGTAGAAAAGAAACGCAGTTTGTTTTAAAACATTTGTTCTCATTTTCTTAGATACTGGCAGCTCTACCAAAGTTAATAAAACTGAACCCGATGGTTGTAAAAGAAGTTTTCAACAAGTTGCTGGGACTACAGAATCCTCACGACGAGAACTCACCAGGTAAATTATTTAAAGAATCATGTCTCATTTATCTGATAGAATTAACGCAGAGGTGGTGAGATTCACGCCAAGTATCAGCATGTCGATTCTGTAACCATCTCACCTTTAAAACTTATATGAAGTGAGCGTGGAGTGAGCTGTCAGTGTCATCCCACATGATGCTTAGGGATGGACCAAATATTACATTTACAATCACAATCGCAAACGATAGCTGAAGATGTACGTGCACCTGTGTTGCGACATTTCGTTCGTCTGGTATCTTTTAGGGCATGCAGCTCAATACCAGTGTTTGACATGGAACGACTGCCTATCTGACCTCCACAACACAGTTACTGGGTAATACGATACCCCTTGGTAATACTGGTTGCTAGCCATGATCAACAATAAGGTAAACAAATGAGTGTGATAAATCGTAAGGTGATTCTCTCCTACGAGTCTCGTTATCCATTCTTGGCTCGGAAGTCTGGAAGGTTAAGAGACCTTCTTGTAAACGAGACTTGAAAATATACAAAATTGTTGTAAAAATAAAATGGGTTTAAAAGACATACCGCCACTTGCACGTAAGTCCATTAAATTTAATTCCCTATTAAAAGTAATGCTGTCACTTTCTGATACGCTCCGTTAGATAAGGACAGCATTACTTTTAATGAGAATTAAATGTAATGGCTTATGTACAACTGGCGGATAAAGAAATAGTTGTTGATCCAATCGTTTTTTTTTTTTCTTTAAATTTTAAAGAAAGAATGGGGATCAAAAATCAGATTTTACTCAATATTGATTGTAAATAAGATTTTCTTTTTAATTTCAGTGTATAGTATAATGATTTGTAAGTAGTAATTGGTTTATAATATTTGAAACACAAAGCACTATAATTAGTTCTTGAAGTTATTTTTTATTTTTTTAAGTTTGTTTTTTACGTAGAACTAGCTTCTGCCCGCGACTTCGTTCGCGTAAAAGTCTAAGACGCCACAATCACTGTCACTTAAGATACAGGTCACCCTAGTTTAAGAGGCAGGGTTCACCCAATTCATGTACAGACCTATTGGTTACAGCATAAACTATGTATATAGTACCGGTCCTTACTCTGTTCTTATTCCTGTCCTTATTATTTTATTATGATTATTATACAGGGTGTCCGATAACTCAGCGTCAAGCCGGAAACGGGTGATACGCCAAGTCGTGACAGGTATCAGACCGATCGTGTATTTTTTGCTGTAACGCCAATAAACGCATTTTTCTTTCTTTCAGAAAAATATATAAAAAAAATCTTGTTCATGTACTTTTCAAATTATAAGTGTATCGTACAATGTATCGGAAAAACTGACACCCTGTAATGATCTTTCAAGTCCTGTGACTACAAATATTAACTTTTCTTTAAAAAAAAATCTGTAATGTTACCATGAATAACCCGTAAATCCAAAACAAAAAAAAAGGAAAAGTTAATATTTGTAGTCACAGGACTTGAAAGATCATTACAGGGTGTCAGTTTTTCCGATATATATTTTGATAGTTATAATGTAAAAAGTGCATGACCAAGATTTTTTATATTTTTCTAATAAAGGTCAGAACTTGGCCCTATCATCCGTTTCCGGCTTGACATTGATTTCTGGGACAACCTGTATACTAAAATAATAGCCATATTTACTTCCCGCGCTATTACTTCGTACTCGCTTAGCGTTCTTTCTGACTCTTTTTCTTTTTGCTCGGCTCTTAAGGGCCGTAGCGTGATGTTAAAAGCCTATTATAACCTTCTTCAATAATTGGGCTAAAAGAATTTTTCAAATCTGTCTCGTAGTTCCAGAGATTAGCGCGTTAAAAAAAAAAACAAAAAAAACAGAGTCATCAGCTTTATTATATTACTAGCTGCGCCCCGCGGTTTCACCCGCTTATGTCTCGAACCCGTGGGAATATCGGGATAAAAAGTATCCTACGTCATAAAACCCAGGGTCCCTGGGTCTAACCCAGGTCATGGTCTACCCATGTGCCAAATTTCATCCAAATACGTCTAGCCGTTTTAGCGTGGTAACGTAACAAACAAACTCACTTGTGCATTAATAATATTAGTTAGGATATCTTATATATAAAATTCTCGTGTCACAATGTTAGTTACCATACTCCTCCGAAACGGCTTGACCGATTTTTATGAAATTTTATATGCATATTCAGTAGGTCTGAGAATCGGCTACTATCTATTTTTCATCAGTGCAAGGGATCGACACTTACGCGGGTGAAACCGCGGGGCGCAGCTAGTTAGTGTATAGATTTATCGATTAATTTGTCTATATTAATTATATAGTTTTTTTGTTTTATTTTATACTAACCATTAGAAAAAGTTTTACATCCATCTCCAGGGGCTTTAATTCTTTTAAGGTACACACGGCTACATATCAAGCTATAATTTTCCAGTGTAAGCTGATCTCGCATTGTGTAGGATTTCCGTACAACGAGAGGTCAGCGTACACTGGAAATGTATTGCTTGATGTGTAACCGTGTGTACTAACTTCTTGATAATTTTACAGTGAAATAATAATAGCTATTTTAATATTAATTTATCTTTATTAATTTGAGTGTAATATTTCAAAGTGTAATTTCCGTACAATGAGAGCGTATACTGGAAATGTATAGCTTGATGTGTAACCGTGTGTGTGTAGGTACTAATTTCTTGATAATTTTACACTGAAATAATAATAGCTATTTTAATATTAATTTATCTTTATTAGTTTGAGTGTAATATTTCAAAGTGTATTTTATACAGAGTTATTTTTAAAACGTCAATAACCTCTTATGGGGTCATTGTACTCATCATTATGAACAACTTTTACTATGGGACCAAAACTGAAATCGCGAAAAAAAAAACCAGCTGTTCCCTGCCCTGAGTACAATGCCCCTTAAGAGGTTATTGACGTTTCGCTTTCACTTTAAAATATTACACTCAAATTAATAAAGATAAATTAATATCTGTAACTTTTATGGTGTACATAATAAAGAGTATTCTATTCCTGTATTTCAAGGGGAACTATTATTAATTACGTAGTCATTTGTGAATTTCCAACATACAACAAGTTTTTTTTAGTGACTGCTACGTAAATTGACACACTAGCGCCGTACCCGACCTACGAAAATTGTTATCTGTCACTATCATAAGTTCATTACATGTTCAACCACAATATTTCTGCTTTTGAACCAAATCTTTCACCGAAGCTGCACAAAACGGCCATATTGTTAAAATCACGCTTACTATATGACTGCGGTTGCCAATCACTAATCAATGATCACTAGAGATCGGATATGCGGATGCATATTCACCTAAAGTTTGAGAGTTGACTAGTATGGAGTGCGCTTCGGTACGGGAAAAAGTGTCGGTTTCCAGGACTGATTTTTTTTTAAGAAATACCCTGTGTATCCCCGAATAAATATATTTCATTTTAGAATAAAAGCTTTTGAAGAAATATTAATAGTGTTCTTAAACGTTATATATTCCACAAAATTCTTGCCTAGTTCTAAATAGATAAGAAATATTTGTTATACTTAGGAATACAAAATTGTATACCTACACACTGTTATTAATGAAACCCCGCGATCCTGGAAAAAAAATATATTTTAAGACGCCGTTTCCATACTTTGTATCCTTTGCCGGGAAAAAAACGTACTTTAGGTAAATATGCATCCGAATATCCGATCTATAATGATCACAGAAAGATTACAATATATCACTGTTTTCACATTTCAGACTTCCTACGTAAGATAGTGGAGTGATAGAATTTTCACTTATTTTTAAACTTTTATGTGACACAATTTAAAACTCAGATTTCAATGCTTTACATTTTATTCACTTAATACACATCTATGCTTTCTACGGATATTCCAATAAATATCTTTTTGTTTCAGTCACAGCTGCTGAGCTGTTAGTGACGCTACATCTCATAGACCCAAGCAAGGCGGACCTCAAATACATCATCAAGGCAACCGCGTTATGCTTTGCAGAGAAACAAACTTATACGCAAGACGTAAGTAAGAGAAAAGATAATATGTTCTTCTCGTATCGGCTCGAGCATCTCATATAAAATGTACCCACTGACAGGCCTTTAGTTTGTTTTCGGATAAAATCATCCCAACTATGAAACCATTGAGCGTGGTCCGACCCGCACTTAGCCTTAGTTTTTTTACGAATGGGGCCCTACCATAATCATTTGCAGTGAAGGTGATGTGATGTGCAGGGTAGTGCAGCCGGTATATTCTGTAAAAATCTCACCGTGAGAACTCAGGTGAAGTGAGCCGTCATTCTACTGATGTTAGGGATTGACACTATGTATTGGTGCTCACTTCAAGCTCACTTAACTTATGTTTTCACGGTGAGATTTTTACAGAATAGCACAACAGGTCAACTTGACAGTAATAGTTACACCGCACAAAATCGAAGCGTCATGCGATTTCTTGATTTTCGTTTTCGCCTAGAATTGACCACCCCCCGTAGAACAAAACCGTAAAAAAATATACAATAAATTTTTCAACCCATCATTTCAAAAGAGCCGAAGGGTTCCTCGATAAGTTCGAGCAAAATGGGTCATTCCGGTGCACTTAATAACAGTGACAAAATGACTTTTGAATTTGGGACACTATTTAATTAAAAAATTTAAACGCAATTCATTTCGACAAATTCCAATAGGTAATAAAAAAATGCCGCCCAACGCAGCATTGGTTAACTAAATTTAAAAAAAATAGGCGGGTCTTCTTATTTGTTTTTTTATTAAGTACATTTTTCTTATATAGGGGGGTGAAAAGTAGAGTGTGCCACACGGTACCAAAAGTACTTAACCTCGAGCGACGTACTTTGAATGCCTCGATACGCTTAGGATTCTACTCTAGAATCCCGAGCGCTCTGGATTCAAACAATCGCTCTCGCCCTCAATACATTATTTTGGTCCCATATGACACAATCTACTGTCTATAACCCTTCTCATTGATGATGTTCTTTCTACAGGTATTATCAGCAGTACTGCAGAGGTTGACGGAAGAGCCTGAGATCCCCGTACTGATGATGCGAACAGTGCTGCAAGCGTTAACGCTGTACCCTAACTTGGGGCCACTTGTACTGAATATATTGCAGCTGCTTATCGAGAAGGAGGTAAAATATGTTTAGTTATGTATGATAGACGTGATAAATCCTCTTATTATCTTTTGTCATAACTACACAGCAGGGTTGAATGATTTATATCAAGTGAATTTTTAAAATAAAAGTTCATGGATTGCTACTTAGGATTCTTCAGAATCAGTTACATATAGGAAAACACTTATTCAAATGCACAGTATTTAGTTATTTATAATGTATTTCAGTATAATGCTGTCAAATAGGATCTTATTTCATACAGTCATTTTCACAAACAGAATCACAAATTCACAATTATAACCCAATTTTTTACAACGCGCGACGCAATATTCACCCGGCGAACGATCGCATGCCAATAATTATTGACAATTTAGGGTAATCCCGGAATTACACTAGTTTTTTAGGGTTCCGTACCCAAAGGGTAAAACGGGAACCCTATTACTAAGGCTCCGCCGTCTGTCTGTCCGTCTGTATGTCACTAGACTGTATCTCATGAGCCGTGATAGACAGTTGAAATTTTCACAGATGATGTATTTCTGTTGCCGCTATAACAACAAATCTAAAAAACAGAATAAAATAAATATTTAAGGGGGCTCCCATACTACAAACGTGATTTTTTTGCTCAATATTGATAACGGCAACAGGGAGACGCTTGAAATATTCACAGAATATTTTGTTATATTATATTCACTTAAAAAAAAAACAAATATTTAAGGGGGGCTCCCATACAACAAACGTGTTTTTTTGCAATTTTTATAGATAATGGTACGGAACCCTTCGTGCGCGAGTCCGACTCGCACTTGGCCGGCTTTTCTTAATTCTTAGAGAGTTGTTAGACCATTTTGGGGAAATTCCAGTGTTTTCTTACGAGAGTTGTCTGTTAATAAATTCAAAATTTACCATTGATTTGGTTCGGAGGTAGGTCACCTAGCGAAAAAATGCGTACCCATCATACCTGGTGTAAAAATGTATTGATTGGTTATAACGGACTGTTTGAAATTACACACACCTGAAACTAAAAAGAAAAAACTGAAATGAAGTTAAAATTTTGTGCATTGTGATTTCAATTTAATTAAATTAAATTATGACATTGGATTTTTTTTTTTTTGTATTTTTCTAGTGCAGCTAATTTTGTAGGCCTTAGATGGCAAAACACGTAGCCACCTCATTAATTATAAAACCTTCATACTGTACTCATGTTTTACATAATAAATATAATTATTATCATAACTTACCTGATGAAATTCATAATCGTAGCATGCATAGTTCATACAAACGTAATACCAAAATAATTTGTAAATCAAACATATTTTTAAGGTAGTGTGTATTTATTTCGAAGGTATTACAGAATATCTATGTTCCCAAATATATATTTTGATAGGAAAATGATATTATAAAGACGAGATGAGGAATTTTAAATTTCTATAGAAAACTTATTTTTCTCATAACTCCATTCAAAATATATAATTGGGAACCTAAATATTCTGTATTCCAATCGGAATAAAGACACACTACCTAAAGAATATGTTTAATATACAAATTATTTTGGTATTACGTTTGTATGAATTACGCATCCATCTTAAGTTCGCCTTTTTTACTCATAATTTGTTTATCGCCAGGTATGGTTAAACAAAGTTGCCTGGGAAGGCTGGGTGAAGTGCTGCGAGCGGCTGGTACCACAGTCTGCCATATTACTGGCCGGCTTGAACCCGCGCGCTCTACAGGCCGTAGGTGCATCTCCGCGGCTGCAGAGGGCGTTGCAAGCGCACGTGGCTCAAATGCCGCCACATCAGAGGGCCAACTTGCCACATCATATTATTGCTTTCTGTCAGGTTGGTACCTATTTCTCAAACTTATGGCATTTATTTCTATTAAACCATTTACAGGCACTTCTAAATTGTTAGAAAGATAAGCTAGATGCTCATTCCAAAGCGTAGTAGATTCCTATGAAGAAGAACGGGCAAGAAACTACATGGACAGTACTTTAAATTATATTATGTTTCTACGTCATTAC
Organism: Tiliacea aurago; assembly: GCA_948098905.1. Lineage (NCBI taxonomy): Eukaryota > Metazoa > Arthropoda > Insecta > Lepidoptera > Noctuidae > Tiliacea > Tiliacea aurago. The sequence continues at coordinate 22,545,907 of OX402591.1, forward strand.
GTCATACGATGCTGGTTAACTACCGTAAAACGGGGTGAATAGACATGCATGGGTGAATAGAGACGCAACTTTAAAATGGATTTTAACCTTGAAATAATATAGTTTGTTGCCTACAAGGACACTTAATCGTTAATTATAGTACATTATAGTCCTTTTTGGCAACAAAAGATATTATTTCAACTTTAAATTCCATTTTAAAGTTGCATCTCTATTCACCCCTGCATCTCTATTCACCCCTGCATCTCTCTCACCCCTGCATCTCTTATTCACCCCGTTTTACCCGGTATACTGTAAAATAATTAATGATCTTACATAATTAATTACTATTCCATCCACGCTTATCAATTATCTACTTAAGTGTTTTCATTCTAAGTTGATTTTTGAGTGACGATTTGTAATAAAATTGGTCAATTTATTGGATATTTTAACTTTTACATGAATGACATTGAGTTTGTTTCAAAATTTTATAATTATCTCAGATTCTGAATTGACATAATTAAATATAGTGTGTGCTACTTTGTACTGCTTGAGCAGGATCATTCGGATCCTGCTGATCAAGTTGAGTTCTCAGTTGGCGCATCTCCAACTAGCTAGGATCTGATTTACATGGTGGGACTAAATTGCTAGTGGCATACCATATGTTGATGCAACAATAAAAGTTATTTTAGAGTTAGACGATGCTAGTCATTTGTTGCTTCAATTTTATTGTATGCCACTAGCAATTTAGTCCCACCATGTAAATCAGATCCGCGGTATGGCTTCATCGCCTTACGCTATAATCATTTAAAACTCTTTCCTATGATGAATTGATGACACAGAGAAATTGCTCCACATAATTAAATAACACTTGTGTTCAAAAAATTACCTGCACTTTCACCCCCATTCACATACACATTCACCACCACTCACCTAAACATTCACTACCATTCACCTACACATTCACCACCTTCACCTAAACATTCACCCCCATTCACATACACATTCACCACCACTCACCTAAACATTCACCCCCATTCACCTACACATTCACTACCTTCACCTAAACAATCACCACCATTCACCTACACATTCACTACCTTCACCTAAACATTCACCACCATCCACCTACACCTTCACCTACACATTCACTACCTTCACCTAAACATTCACCACCATTCACCTACACATTTACCACCGTCACCTAAACATTCATCACCATTCACCACGCACCCTTTGACTGCTTTTGTTTGTGTTATTTTAATTTTCCTTTTCATTTATTTATTTTTTGTCTCAATTATTTAGTAGAAATACATGTCACCTGCCTGTTTATTTGTGTAATGCCACTAAGTAGGGCCTGGTGACCTGTAATACAGGTTTTTTCGAAAACCTACTTCAGGCACCAGCTCTCACATTGTGAAATTTATAGTTCAAAACTGTTACTTGCTACTAAACAATTGTGAGAGAAAATAAACAAACTTATTTATTTATTCTTTAGCACGACCACCCGTTCTGTGTGGTCAAGCACAACAATAATGTGCAAACATTGTATCCCTAAGCTTATCTATTACAGTATTGTAATCGTTTTCATTAGTCTGATTACTAATATCGCCATTTTTGTTCATAACAGCAGGAGATTCCACCACCATTCGTGACTCCTATGCCAGTAGGAGTGCCCATGCAAGTAGGAGCGCCTATGCAAGTAGGAGTGCCCATGCCCGTAGGAGTGCCCGCGCCAGTCCCGCCACCCAACCTCGTGGAACCACTGCCGCCCGGCATGGAATGACAACAACACAAGACCGCTGCTTAGGAAAACATGAACTTTACCCTAACGAGAGCCGTGGGTGTTGAGTGTACAATATAATTAATAATGTTTAAATATATTATTAAAAGTGGGTTGCAAAATTGGGGAAGGAATTAATAAAAGACGCAAGACATACATTTAAATCACACTCGTTTTTTTTCATAATATTTAAAATAGTAATGTTGTGTATAACAATAGTTTCAATATGAATAATGACTTGTTAAGTGAATGTTATTAAACAGTTTAAAATTGAATATTTACAGCGAAATACTGCGAAAGATGTCAGAATAAACTGCTGAATACGCCGTACGCGTTGTTTTATTTCTTAATTCAGACGCCCTAGCACGAACGCGCGAAGTAAACGTATCTAAATTCGAACGAAATAGTTCGCGTTAAAGGACATTGACCAGGTTTGGACCAAATGCTGCCCAGACATGGGAGAACTTCCAAATGGTTCCTGTATTGTAATATGTAATGGCATAAATGTATAATTAAACAAAATATTAAAAAAAAAATCGGGCCCAGGGTTAAAAAGTCTAAAAGGTTTTTCTGTTGGATACTATTTGTGTAAGATAGCATCGTTTAGTTCGAACTCGTTGGTTTAACTCATTGGATATGATTGTATTGACAAGTGCTATAACGCCAGGTAGTGTCCAGGGTCTGATGATGGAGCCGGATGGTAATCACAGGCACTCCTCAAGTAAACCAGATAGCCCCGTCGTATGTGGTTTCATTAGATTTGTTTTGACAACTGCTTTAAACTAGTGGTGTCCAGGGTCTGATGATGGAGCCGAAAGGTGGCCATAGGAACTCCTCAACCAAACAAGATAGCACTATCGTGTTTGGACTCGTTGGCTTTGTCTTGCCAAGGAGTATAGCCCAAGGTTGTATCCAAGCTCTGATGATGGAGCCGGAAAGTGGACGTAGGAACTCCTCAACCAAAGGTAGTACTATCGTGTTTGGACTCGTTGGCTTTGTCTTGCCAAGGAGTATAGCCCAAGGTTGTATCCAAGCTCTGATGATGGAGCCGGAAAGTGGACATAGGAACTCCTCAACCAAAGGTAGTACTATCCTGTTTGGACTCGTTGGCTTTGTCTTGCCAAGGAGTATAGCCCAAGGTTGTATCCAAGCTCTGATGATGGAGCCGGAAAGTGGACATAGGAACTCCTCAACCAAAGGTAGTACTATCGTGTTTGGACTCGTTGGCTTTGTCTTGCCAAGGAGTATAGCCCAAGGTTGTATCCAAGCTCTGATGATGGAGCCGGAAAGTGGACATAGGAACTCCTCAACCAAAGGTAGTACTATCGTGTTTGGACTCGTTGGCTTTGTCTTGCCAAGGAGTATAGCCCAAGGTTGTATCCAAGCTCTGATGATGGAGCCGGAAAGTGGACATAGGAACTCCTCAACCAAAGGTAGTACTATCGTGTTTGGACTCGTTGGCTTTGTCCTGACCAGTGCTTTACAAGTGAAGGTGATAGAACAGATATTTAAATAATTTCTAATATTCTGAAAAGTACAAAATAAAATATATGTAGGTAAAATTTTTGTTTTTTCAAACTACCTTTAAAATGAACTAAAAAGTACTAATTAAAACTGATGTAAACATAGAACTTTAATATTTTCCTTCTTTACTTCGTTTTAAAAAGATTTTTACCTATAGATATTTTATTCAATCAGCTTCATTGTTTGACTTAATTGGTTTGCACCTGGATCAAGGGCTTCATCCAGGTGTGAGAGGTTCCTTTCGTAGGAGACCTGACCACCGGTAGCTTGGAGCCTGTTCTTGATACCGGTGGGCTACAATTTTTTAAGGGTGTTATAAAAAATATTTAAAAATGCTAATGATACCTATGTTTATAAAGGAAATAATAATGTGACATTATTTAAAATAATTACTGTCATTAAAATGCACCATTGGTTATCATTATTCATCAATAAAAATAAAATATAGGTAAAAAATCTTTTTAAAAACAAGCTTTTAATTAACTAAAAAGTACTAAATATAACTAACGTAAACATATAATTTCCGTCAGAGCTTGAGGTTCACGCCTCAAGGAAGGAAGGAATTAATGCCTAACTTCCTTGTCTTCAACGTCGCATCGAAATAACGATATCTTATTGGTCGTTTACAAACATCTCTCCTCCGCTTTGGTGGAAACCGGGCCTAACATAACATGCTGGTTTAAAGAACAATGGCCGGTTTTTACAGTATTATCCCTGATATAACAGACGATAATGAAGAGAGAGACAGAGTGGAGAGTAAAGTTGTATTATTCGATTATAATTTTGGAAACAGGGTTGGATTTCTGTTAATGAAAGAATGTAGGTAAGTATTTTTAGAGTTTTTTTATTACCACAAAAGTGGAAAAGCTTTTTGTGATTTCTGACTTTTATAGTAGGTACTCAAACCTCAGTTAGTTTTAAGAGTCTTTTGATCCTTATAAGAAAGAAGCATAATCGATTGGCATCAAAACAAGTTTTTGTGAAAACTGCAATTTTTTTTCAAGATTGTAATGCAGTTATAAATGTCTCTAAAAGTTAAGGCTGTAGTAGTGGCTGTTGTAGTCTCCTAAGACTATTTTCCCGTAACTACAACGGTTAAGGTCCTGGTTAATGTGCCATTCCTGCCCCGTCTCAAAAATCCACACTGTGTACATGCCCCGGAATTAACGCGCACCACCGAGCACCCCAATTACAATATTATGATAAAATCACAATACATATAGCTAAACTGAATTTTTATTATCTAATATATAAAATTCTTGTGTCACAGTTTTAGTGTTTATATTCCTCCGAAACGGCTTGACCGATTTTGATGAAATTTTATATGTATATTCAGTAGGTATGAGAATAGGTATATAACAAATTTTTATACCCCTAAGTGTTAAGGGTGGCTTTCCCACGGGATCGAGACTTACGCGGGTGAAACTGCGGGGAGCAGCTAGTTATATAAAGCATTGTTTATTTATTAGGTTTAAAGATATTTATTTCTTATAAGAACTTCTGAATACCAGTTCACTTATAATGAGATACAAAGTTACTTCATAATCTTATACAATATTTGCCTCTGGGGCGATGGTGACGTTATGGGTACCTACTACATACGTGTTTTTTGAGTTTACTCTTAGATAGGTTAATGTTATTACACTTCTTTATGTCTTCCGGTAAATCATTGAACAGTTTTGCTTCCCTCCATTAATACTGTTTTTTTTCCCTAATTAGTCTGTAGCGGAATCAACATCGCCACATACGAACTACGCGTCACACTGACGTCACGTGAATCCTGCATCGCGCAATCAGAGTATAGCCCTTTTCTATGGTGGATGAGTGAACTTTACACCCTGTTCCTCATACTACCAAACTGGTGACCCCGAGTATGAACGTCAGCGCAGCCTTCGTGCAACTACTTCAGCGTGACGTCATCATTGTCATCATCATCATCACTTCCTCAAGCTTTCGAGCGGCGAGTCACACAGCCAGCCAGCACCCACGGCTTCAACGGGTATCCTGACCACCAGCATGCAGCGGACGCGCATTCCTGGTCATCACCCACAGCCTCATCAGCAACCTTGGCACAGCACACTGCACTTTCGGCCGGTCCACAAGCAGAGAACATGGTACCTCTCCTGGTCGACGCCAGCAGTCAGCCACAACCCGGCGCTGTACTACATCCAACGCACTGGAGCATAACGCAGCGCCACCCCGACTCACTGGGGAATCACCGCAGACAGTTCCGACTCACCGAGAACTATGCGGCACCCGGTTCCAACACACTGGAACCCCTCTACTGGCACTGGCAAGCATCGCAAGATACACGACTCAGCCCACTATCGACCTCCGGTCTCCGGAGGGGAGTGATGTAGCGGAATCAACATCGCCACATACGAACTACGCGTCACACTGACGTCACGTGAATCCTGCATCGCGCAATCTGAGTATACCACGCAACCAGCATATATACAACGTCCCGACATCAACCGTCGGGCAGTTGCCCACCAGACACGACACCCGTCTGGTCGGAGGATCCTCCCTTTTCTATGATGGATGAGTGAACTTTACACCCTGTTCCTCATACCACCAAAAGTCCGTGCACGTGCTTGTCATTTTAGTTTCGTAAAATGTAACGAGCCACTTTTTGTTCATTGGCTCAATATACCAGGCAGAAGTAAACTTAAAGCTTCCAGTGAGGTAAGTATTTTAATATGCGTTTTATTTCAGGTAAAACGCTTCTATTAAATTACTTGACCGTCACTGGAAGCTTTATATTGAGACCTGTTTGTTATCGCCTGGTGTCGCCACTAATATGATTACGCCAATGTGATAGGAAACTCTAGTTTATTTAAAATAAACAATTATTTTGTCATCAGAAAGTATATTTATTACACAGTCATGTGAAAAAGTACTTACATATTTATTGAATTAATCACAAAAAATACAATAACAAAATATAGTAAATATTCAGAGCTAATTAATCGGGTTAAACAATTGGGTAACAGTTAGATTTGAATCAACACTTCTTATGACTTCTCTTCTGTAGAAATTTTGGAATGTATTAGCCGATTGCCAATTTCCTCGAGATAGGATTTCGTCAAGGGGATGATTTTCTAGCCAACTTTTAGAGGCTACTGCAGATCGTGTACTTCCTGGAGTTGCTGCGATGCCAGCTTCATTGAATAGAGTTTTTACCCAGCCTGCGATGACGGTACGTGAAGCGGGCTTCGGCACACCTCTAACTGTAATAAACAAATTATATGATTTTGAAGCATTACGTCTTTCATTTAATAATTGTATATTTCTGTCTATCCAGAATATAGGATTTAGGTTACAATTGTTGGGATTTACAAGAAGTTTCCAACCGGACTGTCTGTGATTACTGCAATCTGTTTTCGATCCAAATTGAGGCCAGAATATAGCACTATCATCTGATTTAATATAATGGTCAGGATCAACTGTAAGCAGCGTTAAGTCATGTATGCGTCTACCTGAGCAAAGCAGTAATATAGTTGCAGTATGGCGTGATATTTGAAAGGGATTGTTTATGTCTATAGTGTAATTGCTTAGAAAGGTAATTAATTTACTAACATCCCAAATTGGTGGCTTAGAAGATTTAGGATTTTCCAGAGCAATTGATTTTAAAAATATGTTTTACAAGAACATGTGAACTTAATTGACTTGAGCTGTCAACATTACACAAAGTGGAAACAACAGATTTATGTAAAAGAATTGTATTATACGATAATTTATGAATTAGATGCAAATCAGATAAAAATTGGGCTAATTGCGTACCTGTAGGATTATTCGTATTAAATTACTTGACCGTCACTTGTCAACGTTTTTAGATATGGACCAGGAAGTCCATCGTTTCCAAGCCACCTCATAAGTTTTCAAGGTAGACTTACGCCAGGATTTTTTGAGCAATAACTGTTGTTCAGCGGTCCATGTTTCTATAGCCTCGGACCACCCCCACATTTCCAGACTTCGAGGATTATTTTGTCCACTTGTGGTGGCGGAAGTCCCGTCGATGTGTCGACCAGGTGCGTCTGTAAGTTTTTCAGAGTTAGAGGTGGTGCTAGCGCTCGGACTTTGAGGTCTGCACGCCAAAATACCTTCTCCCATCGAGGTACTACTATTAAAAAGATTCCCGTTGAGTGATTGAGGTGTGTTAGGACTCTTGGGATTAGGAACGGAGGTGGGAACACCCATGCGAGTGGATAATTCCATGGGACACTGAATGCATCGTGAAAGAGTGCTTGTCGGTCTCTCAGGTCTCGGGATACATAATTGTGAACTACGTGAGCTGTCGCTGAGGCAAACAAATCTATTATTGGGATTCCCCACTTTGCAAACACTATTTCCGTACTGGCTGGCATTAGGTGCCATTCCGGAGGTTGGCGAAAGCGTGACAAGTGATCGGCATGACTGTTGTACTTGCCCGGGAGGTGGTGTATTTTGAAGTGAATTTGAAATTGGTCCAGTAAATTTAGAATTTGATAAGTTAGTTCTATTAGTGGTAATGATTTCGTACCTCGTTCCTTAAATAGCTGACCACAGTCCTGTTGTCGCATTGTATCAGGATCGAGATGTTGCAGAGTAGGTGAGCGTAGTCTTGAAGGGCGCGAAATATGGCTAACATTTCTTTTTGGTTGCTGTGCAATGCCTGTTCCTCTTGTGACCAACTGCCCGATAGAGCGAGATTGTTCAGTTGTGCTCCCCAACCCTGGTTTGATGCATCTGTTGTCAGGAAGTTTACTGGCGGAGGGTAATGTAGAGGTGTTGATGACTGACAATTCAGAGTCCACCATTCCAGTTCCTTTCGAACATTTTGTGGTAGTGGGTAGGATTTCGATAAAAGGTCTGGTAGCGAGTTCATGAACATTAATAATTGCCGGTGATTGAGTCGGCCTCGAGGAACAACATAACTGGCAAAGTTCAGGAGTCCTGTTATTCTCTGCAATTCCTTTAGAGTTATTATTCCTTGCTCGAGAACTTGACTCACTTTTTTGATTAATGAGAAAGTCTTTTCTTTTGGCAGGGATTTTAAATTGTCCCAGGGACTCCATAATATTCCTAAATATGTAATAGTCTTTTGAGGACAAAGAACAGATTTCTCGAAAGGAGAATGCCCAAAAATGTATGGGCAAAATACCCAGAGTCGATTAAAAAAAAACGTATGTGGGTTAAAAGGGCATTAATTGTTGCTATTAAATATAAAGTTACTGTCTAAAAAAAATATCCCCATTATTGGATTTTTAGTGTTTAATATTTAATAATAATGATATTTTGCTTTTTTCATGTACATACATAAAGTTGGTTAGCAGTATATAGTATACAGAAAAGCACACACGTAAAAACGCTTAAATAGATATTTATTACAAAAAATACATCGCTGTTACAAATTATCTGTCAGTCTCGGAAAGTCTCTGAGATCTCAGGGGTGATTTGCCTCTAATGTTGTAAACTCTATACTTTGCCGGTTCATATTATGTTAATCTACATCTAACACCGGGTAAGGTTTTTTTTTTAAATTCTTTATTTGCATTAACGAGAGCTTCTGTGATTCTAAATTCATTACATTCGTCGCTGTTTTGTTCGGACCATTTTCAATAGTCGCGACTTATTAGCACTCTCAGTGCTTAACTGACTTCCGTTAAATTGTTTAGATGGTAGAATATGTGCAACATAACCGCATGGTACACTACCTATCTCTTTTTAACCACAGGAAACTCGTTATTCGACGCTTGCAATGTTGCCGCTTTGTGCACGCTGTGACGCTTAATATTATGGTGATTATTTTGTGAGAAACTAATTTCACATTTGATACCTACCATGTATACCTGACAATCCTACATATATGGTTTTTGAATCGACGTTGGGTTTTTTTTGGGCATTCTCCTTTACTTGCCAACCAAGATTTTGTATTATGTCTAATGTGAGTTTGACATGATCTCGAAGAACGTGTACATTTTGATGTACTATCAAATAGTCGTCGAGATAGACGATGATTCGGATGTTCCAGCGTTCTCGTAATATTTGGGCAACCCAATTCGTTAGTATTGAAAAGGTTTTGGGTGCAGTGCTCAAACCGAACGGAAGGCAGGTCATCTCTAACAGTTCTTGGTTGTATACTAGACGAAGGAAGCGCCTGTGTGACTTTGAAATTTTTAAGTGGAAATATGCCCGTGATAGGTCCACTTTGCACATCCAGTCTTGTGGTTGCAAAAAGTCCGGAATGCGGTACATGTTTATTAAGTGAAATGGTTGCGTCTTTACAAATTCGTTTAACGCTTTTAGGTTGAATATTGGACGGGCTGATCCGTCGGGTTTTGGAATCAAAAATAGAGGTGAAATGAAACTCGGTGGACAACTTTTAGAATGCCCTGATCTTTCATTTTGTTTATTATTGCAGACATTTCTTTTGTGACAGGTGTTTGGAAGTGACCATTGGTTACATTTGGGTATATCAGAGGAGGTTTGTGGGTAAATGGTATGAGATACCCTTGAATCAATTTTTGAACAATTTTTGGTGCTCCCATTTCCTTCCATATCGAGTGGTAGTGCGCTAACTGACCTGCTCGAAAACGATTCAAGTCATTGCTTGTACCGTTTATGGTTCGCTCGAGAGCTTTTTGGAGGGTTTGAATGTCCTCGACCTCGATTACTTCCACGATCGGGCCGCGAGCCTCGGTTGTGAAATGAGCCTCTACTGTTGGTATATTGGTCAGATTGAAAGGATGGTAGACCCTGACCTTTGTTTGTGTAATTGGCGCGAAAATTTCCACCCCGCGAGGGTGAATTGCCATAGGCATGCGTGTGCATCGGTATGCCTGGTTCGTGGCAAAAATATTGAGCTTCACGCGATGGAACTACTGGTTTATGTAGGCCTTGCCCCCGCGAGGGGCGATGGCTAGATTGATTAGATCTAGTATGAGAATCAGTTTTAGAAGGCCAAAAGGCTTTGCGTACACCGCCGGCCTTTTCTAATGCTGTTGTGAAAGATTCGGGACTAAATAAATTGGTCGATGATGGGGGAATTCTGTTCAAAGATGCTTTAACTAATGGATCTCGAATTTGACTAGTAATTGTTTCTCGACGCATTTCTATACTTTCGGCTCGATGTCCACAAACTAATTGTAGCAGGTCAGACGAGATTTTATGCAAATCACCTTTTTGAAATAATTCTTCAACCTTCCCGCTTAAATTATCAAAATTGACTTCTGTATTTTTAGCCCACAAAAGGAGATTACGAATAGCTTCTTGTAATGATTCTTTTTGTTTTAGGATGCAAAAAGTAATTGCTGCGTATGATTTATCAGCATGTGTCAAGTGACGTAAGGTATCATACATTTTTATCTCTTCGTTTGTGTCTAAGTCTATGAACCCTGGGTGTGATTGTAGAGCTTTTGAGTATCAGAATACCTTACCTCTGACCAAGATGTGCTACCTAAGCGCTGGACATCTAGTAGCATTTTTAAAACTTGGAGGAGTTTTCGGAACAGATGGTTCCTTAAGCTTTGTCTCGATATCGAAAGTGAAGTCTAAATTTGAGTTTTGACCTTCAACATCAGGGCACTGTTCGTCAATATTATGCTGGTCATACAGTTCCCCACTGACTCCAGAACAAACTGATACCCCATCATGGCAAGCAGTATGCATATTATTTGCAAAAACTTGTTGGCGTAGCTCACTGACTTCCTTTATAAGCTTGTCCAATGTCGGGTTAGACTGTTGGGCGCGCTTATTCTTTATGTGGCGGGCACGGCGCGACCGCTTGCCACGTTTTGAAGAAGACGAGCTTGAAGAGCTGCTGCTCGTGCTGCTGCTAGAACAGCTAAATTTCCTTTTCCGGGTCATTCCACTCGGTCCGGCCACAGCTTGTGGCTCGGCAGCCGAACCAATTACGTGCTCATCCATTATCGCAATAAAAGTTACGTTAGATATAGACCTTATCAAATATAATTAAGTCTTCTTGACTCCTGTAGGTAAATAATAAATCTAAGTAGTGATCCGAACGGAAAAACCGTTTAAAGTAATGACCACTTACTTTTACGAAAAAGGGTGTACTTACAGTTTTTCTTCAAAAATAACTCACCATAAAACAGCACTATACTTTTAAAAGTAGTATTGTATTTACTTAGCTGGTAATTTACAAGATAGTGATCCGAACGGAAAAAACCGTTAAAAGTATGATCACGATTTCTATGCAATATAATATTCGAATTTAGAACATAAAAATATAGTGTAATTTTTGGCATGGGTCGTGAACCGATGCCCACAAGTTGCTTCGACGGAGAACGAAACGCCAATGAACAAAAAGTGGCTCGTTACATTTTACGAAACTAAAATGACAAGCAAACACCAGGTGGCGCCACTGAGTAGGTTAAAAAAGTACTAAAACTGCTATGAAATCGACGGAAACGGATATGCTCTCTCAATATAAAGCTTCCAGTGACGGTCAAGTAATTTAATAAGTTAGTTATACTGATTTTGGGAGAAAATATATTGTGGTCACATTACAAATCTACAGTAAAACCTACATTAAAAAGGTTTTACACTTTTGATGCCAAGCACCCAGCATATAGGTCGAAAGATAATTCATTCGTGCGCCCCCAACCCGCTCCACGAGTCGTCGCTATACGAAGCTATAGCTAGATGACTTGTGTGTTGTACCTACTGTAGGTACTGACTTGTTGTTATAGATTTACATAACACATTATATGATATGCTAATTAGTATGCATTCAATTTACTTAGCACCGAAAGTGAGGATAAATTTACTCCAATAAATATAACAAAATATTGTTTTTTTTTTAGGATAGGTAATATTTTTTTACATGTTTAGCTAATTTCCATGGAACACCAATTAACTATTAATTTGTAGTTATTACGGTCGTGAATCATATTTTGATCAACTTACAACCAGGGAGCCTAAAATGGACGCTTTGGCAGAATCATGCGTGCAATTCATACAGCCCGCAATTCATCTGTTTGGCAGCTGCTATTTGACATTAGACTTCACTATATTAATTCTTAATTTGTGGACCATTTTACGAAACTCCATAAACAACTGTCAAACAGATGAATTGCATGTGCGTGTGGATTGAGAGATCTTTCCGAAAAACTCTTCCAATCCCTACCAAATTATAAGAGGATTTAGGAAATAATTGTGAAAACTTCATGGTAAGGTTTAAAATTTGTAAAACTTTTAAAATTCTTATAATTTGGTTGGGATTGGAAGAGTTTTTCGAAAAGATGAGAGATCTTTTCGAAAAACTCGTTAGTTTGTCGGAAAGATCTCTCAATCCACACGCACATTGAATTGCGGAATATGAATTGTACGCAGATCATATTATGATTCTGCGAAAGCGTCCATTTTAGGCCCCCTGACATTAGGTACGTCCACACTGTGCCTTTTTTAGATCATCACTGGCATGCGTCAAAGCGCATTCAACAGCACACGTGAGGAATGCCCGAGAGGCATGCTTCGTTTTAGTTGAAAGCATAGCGCGTGCTGTGATGCATGCGTTCCCGATGCATGCACATGCGCTATACGAAAATTATATTGAAAGATGAAGATGAAAAGGGTATAGTATGGACAGAATAGCTAATGACCTGCAAATTGCAATAAAAATAAGAACATTTGAGTTTCGCGGTCTAAATTAGGGTATCATACGTAGGTAAGTACCGCAAAAAGTGATTCGTTTCATCAAATATAAGCATAATATAACTTACGGTAGATAAAACATGGGTTGTGTATGAAATAAAACAAGTTTGATTATTAGGTATGTACTTAGCCATCATTTATTAAATAATGTTGGTACTCTTACAATAAATAGGAGAGTACATTCACAGAGCAAACGGACAGTTTGGTAAGCTTCATACAACCGCGCTATGATGGGTTCACTACTCAGAGGAAAGGGTTATGCATATATGGTGTATATATTCGTACACGAAATCTCATAAGGGGTTGTCCCTAATAATAATACACAGATACTGCATACCCCCAATGGTTCAGTAGTCAGTAGCGCCCTAAGCCTAGGTTCGAGTCCCACTATGGGACGCCCTTAGCTGTGCTACTTAAAATTATTTCTAACACGGCGAGAGGCCCTTCTGGCCCCGCCAAAGATCGGTTACGCAGAAAAGGCACTCCGGAGCCATCTGCAATAGGTCAACATCAAAAAAAAAAAAAAATCATAAGGGGTTATTGTACTCATCATGCGCACGCATACTCGTAAAACGTCAAAATGTAAGGATGGGAACAGCTGATTTTTATTTCTATTCCAAGTTTGGTCCCCTAGTGAAAGTTTTCCATAATGATGAGTACAATGAACCCTTAAGGGATTTCGTGTATGAATAGATACACCTTGTATAGGTCATAGAAAAATGCATGCGGGCCGATATTGAAGACCAGTGTATACGGACAGAAGGTAAGTGAGTGTAATGTGTTATTTTAATGTTAATTAAGTGTAAGCTTCGTACAACCGCGCTATAATAGGTACACTACAGCAAGAGGCGCGTGTGGCGGGCATCTGGCGGCTTCTTCGCGTACGAAGAGAAACCGGTTCATAGTTAGTTTTTAGGGTTCCGTACCCAAAGTGTAAAACGGGAACCCTATTACTAAGGCTCCGCCGTCTGTCTGTCTGTCTGTCCGTCTGTCACCAGGCTTTATCTCATGAACTGTGATAGCTAGACAGTTGAAATTTTCACAGATGATGTATTTCTGTTGCCGCTATAACAATAAATACAAAAAATAGATTAAAATAATTATTTAAGGGAGCTCCCATACAACAAACGTGATTTTTTTGCTCGTTTTTGCTGTATATTGATAACGGCAACAGGTAGACGCTTGAAATATTCACAGAATATGTAGATATATATTGACTTTAAAAATAAATAATTAAATTAAAATAAAACAAATATTAAAGGGGGGCTCCCATACAACAAACGTGTTTTTTTGCCATTTTTATAGATAATGGTACGGAACCCTTCGTGCGCGAGTCCGACTCGCACTTAACCGTTTTTTTTTTTTCATTGTTCAAACCGTTCTCAGCCAGTTGCCTCGCTCAGGCGAAGCCGCCAGTTGCCCGCACACGCGCCACATACTAGTATTAGTGTACCCAATGACTGGTTTAACTCTCTTTGAGTGTACCTTATCATAGCGCGGTTGTATGACGCTTACCCTCTGTCCGGTACACTGGTCATCAAAATCGGCCCGCATGCATTTTTCTATGACGTACATGGATAACCCTTTCCTCTAAGCAATAAATCCGTGGTTCTGACACTCATCTTCTGTAGGTAGGTACAGGTATACTACCATTGTCTTGGAGTTTACACTATTTCAAGGTCCTAGCTTCAACCTCAAGGGTAAATTCTTAACTTGGCTAATAGAGACCACGAAATGGCATAGGTTACGTTAGTTTGAAGCTTTCTATTTTGGGTGATATCGCTTTGAGTATATTTTCTATGTTGTAAGGAGATTCTGAAAACAAAACAAAAAAACAAAATATTAAGAAAAAACACAACGATCTTCTCCGCCTAAAAGTCGGTTAAAAAAAACAGGCAGTCAGGACCGCCGACTGAAGCGAAAACTTTTGAATAACATATTATATTTATACGAGTAGGTTGTAAAAAGACTCATCACAAAGCCGTCAACTACTCATACAAGTAGTTTTGCGCAAAAATTATTGCTGGGAACCGATTTTTATTTTTAGGGATAAAAAAATTGCAATTTTTATTGCGCGCAATGTAACGCGAACCCAGGCAAACGGACTCAAGTGCTGTTGTGTGAGTTAACCCCTTCGTTATACGCGGTACGCGTAGGTACTTGTCGAATACTCGCGGCTATGAACGAATTTAATGTAAGAAAAATCGAAAATTCAGGTAATGTTTGCTTGGAAAAAAGTTTTATAATAACAATTGGAATTCGGTATCGTAAAAAAAAAAAAAAATATGCGAGTTTGGCCTTCAATATTTACAGAACCCGTGGATTCCCAGGTATGGTCTAGTGGAAATAAACGATCCTAATAATGGGTAGAATATGTAGCTTTAAGCTTCGGAAAGGGTCTTTTTACACCCGATATATACCTATATTTAAAGGTATATGCGTTTATATTTGAAGTACACTGGCCGCTGCGCGTCGCCAGCTTGGCGCAACACGTTTCATTAAGCATGTTGGTGAAGCAAACCCATGAGTTTTTCCCCTACCAAAAATTTCTTAACGCGCCTAAAGAAGTTTTCTTCAAAAATCTCGTCGATCCATTCTTTGTAAAAATGATATTAAATAAAATAGGACCCATTTCCCACTAAGACTAAGTTGCAGTGCCTGATTGCTGTAACTTACCTACAAACACCCATTCCTTGTCAGAGTATCCGAACTCGGTCCTGGCATCAAGGATGGTGTCGTGCAGCACATGCGTCACCACCACGGCGAGGACTAGCGCTGGCTCGCCAGTCGCTGGAATAATTATAGCATCACCTTTGTACGTATTTTTCTGTTCCTTTTTTTTTTCTTGTCTGTATATATGTGTGTACATAAACTGTTAAATAAATAATAAATAATCTTCTTCAATCTGTATGTAGGTAACAGCAGATTATGTACCCTTATTACATAGCGCAGGATCGACCATGAATCACTTCGCTAGCTTTTTGGTGAAGACGATTTGTTCAGAGGTTTCCTCGCGATGTTTTTAAAATAAATCGTAAATCTACTTTAATGTGTTCGAAAAAAGTAGAGTTCTAACTATGGTCCAAGCTTAAACCTTTCACCCAGGTTTTGTATTTCGAACTTTATTCCGACCTTGGTAAAGTTCTAAATACAAAGTTGACAAATTAAACTTTAAATTTAGTTTTTGGTACATATTTAGAACTTTAACATCGTCCGAAAAATTTAGAAATTAAAAAATTGGCCCGATGGGTTAAACTTGGGTCTACCGATAAATCTTTTTTGTAAGAAGGCCACAGTTTTTGAACCCGAAACTTCGTGCTAAGAAGAGGACTTCCCTGAAACCCATTGATAATCCCTATTATAGTCACCAAAACAGTGCAGTGGAACTCATTTTCCTTACCTTTAGACCGCAGCACTCCAGCAGGATTGCTAGCATTTCTCTTGAACATGACCCTGAAGTCCACAGGTATGTCCTTAGCACCCGGTGGCTTGTAGGTCCAAGTCCGATCCGTTAGCAGCCGGCCAGTGGACTCCTCGTAGACGATCCTTTCAGAGGTCCAGAGACCTAGGCCCATGACGAAGGCGCCTTCGATCTGTGGGTGTTAGGTACGAAATATGGTGAGTAAAGCGAAGTGTTGTATCTACTGAAATAAGTATGAGACTTTTTGCACAAAACACATATTTCATTTCAATATTATTGTTATTAAGTTGGCAAACAAACCTAACATGCAGAAACGCACAGATCAGTAAAGCATGCGACTGCAAAACTTGTGCTTAGCCATACGGAAAAGCTTCAAAAACGGTCTTAGTGCCAAACTGGCGTAATGGGGTCGTTAAAGTTTGCGATAGAATATCCCAGAATCATTTAATTTAAAAAAAACTACCAACCTGCCCCACATCGATCTCAGGGCTCATGCTGACTCCAGTATCTTCCAACAAGTCCAGCCTCCTCACCAGGTGGTTGCCAGTCAACACGTCTAGCTCCACTTCCGCTGCGCACACGCCGTATACACTGTAGCCAACGAGGCCGTCATTTGGTGACGTCATGTAGGTTGCCTGGAGATTTATACCTTTCCAACGGGAAAAATTATGGTTAGGTTTTTCAAAATTATGGAGTTTGTTGCTTTAAGTGTAGCTTTATATTGCTAGAAACCTGCTGGTCGGAAGTCCGTTCACAAATATTACCTATTTGTGAATGGACTTATCGTATAACTTTTAGGTCTGTTTTTGGTTATCATCTGACAAAAGGAATAGCCAATAATAGCCATACCTACTCATTGAACAGTGTCCGCTTCACGTGACTCACGGAAAGAGGAGAAGCTATTGTGCGGGAGACCTTCACATTCCGTAGCTGCTAGGCTTCCATTAAATTACTATAATAGAAAAAAACATCTAACTTGGTAGGTAATTAGGTATGCAGCTTACCTTTATCATAAGCCTTTTTCACGACCTCCTCCCACGTAGGTTCAACAAGGTCCTTCTTCGCTACGTCCAATCTCTTCATGAGATCCTCACAGGCTTTCACGGTGGCGTACGCAACCGAATCACTGGTTATACTGCCATTGGAAGCCATAGAATTCGGAGAAACAAAGCTATCACTCCCTCGAACTGTGACTTTCTCCAGCGGAACTTTCAAGCTATAAGCACAAACTTGAGCTATTTTGGTGTTGATTCCCTGTCCCATTTCGATCCCCCCATGGGATATGGCGATGGTGCCATCAGCGTGGTATACCGAAATGGTTACAGGGAAGTTCCCTGAGTATGCAATAGGGTAGGACATGATAGAGATCCTTAACCCCCGTTTCCTCCACGCATTTTCTTGGTTGAATTGGGCAATTTCAGCCTTTCTGTCATCAAAAGTGGTGTCCATTTTGAACGATGAGATCATTTCTCTGAGAGCGTCGTGTTTTGGTGATAAGTTTGTGAGTCTGACCTCGACGTGGTCTTTGTTTGTGGCGTGGGATATGCGCTCCATTATGTGTTCGGAGAATGCTATGCCTTCTGTCGTTCCTTTCGTGAAAAAAGTTGACATTTTATAGAACTGTAGGTAGATAATTAAAAGCTTCATACTGTTTTGCTTTGGCTGTCTAAAAAGTCAATAGCTATTATGACAAGAAAATTCAATGAAAATGGTTGAGTTAGATTCACACCTAGTACCTATAAAAAGTTTTCCAAAGAACGAGGCCAAGGGCCAGGGGAAATATTCAATACTTAAGTCCAATTCTTACAAAACTGCTTACCAGGCGCTCTACACCATGTCTCGCTTGGCTTATCAGTGAGCACGCTGTAACCGGTGATCTTCCACGTCTCGCTGGAGTACAGGTTGGTGATAGACCCTGCTATATCACCAGACGGAGAGTCGTTGAATGAACAGCCACAGTCAGTAAAGAAGGTTACGTTGAGGTATTGGATTAAGCCGTCGTTGTTCACGCCTACCTGGAAAAACAAATAGCAATAGGTGTATTGAAGTCCATAGAAGGATATTTCCATAAAAGTTTCTCCTTTCATAATAACATTGTTGTGTTCCTGTTTATGTAGCACGGCTTTAGGCATCAGACCAGCGTGTTTTCTAGTAATAGAAGGGAGGACTTTTTCCCTTACCTCATATTGAAACTCGCAGGCATGTCGCTTGCCTATAGCGTGCATGTTGTGTGTGATAGGCATCACAAGCGTCGCACTTCTGTTGAGCTTGTGAGCGACTAAGGCGCTTGCGCACGCTATGAGCGCCGAGCGGGACGCCTTGCCACCGTACGCGCCGCCTACTCGCGGGACTTCGACAAGGACCCTGAAATTAAAGAGGTTTTTTTTGGCAAATGGAAAATATATATTCATAAATACTTCGCGCTCATAAAGGTCAGAATGTAATATAATATGTAATCCTGTATACCTACTGGACTCCCAATGACCTGCTTCAATCCCAGTTCAAGGATAACAGTTGTTGATATTTACCGCCCACTCTCTGATACTCTTAGCCCTAGGACACACGGGCTATTTTTTTGTTCCGTACTGGATTTTAAAAGCAATGCTTATCGCCTATATCGAACAGTGTATTTGCCTTGTGTGTTTGTATTTGTGTATTTGTATTTTTTTTTGATGCTCTGGAACGCACTCTGTTGGATTCTCAATGCTCGGCTCAACACCCGTAGAAAACCCAGCGCGCGATAAAAAAATGTCGCGTTAAAAACTCACCCGTGCGTAATCGTAACGTGGTCTTATAATTCCTTGACTCATTACTGCCAAACATAAAATAATGTGTTAGCATACCGGTTCTCATCAATATTGAGCGCCTTAGCCACCGCCACATGGACCAGGTCCATCCATTGAGTAGAGGACCGCACCACCAGTCCATTCTCCGTGACGTGCGTGGAACAGCTCTGAGTCTCCATCGTGTAGTGATACTGGGAAGGTACTGTGAAGGTGCCGGTGAATGTGTGCTGGATGTCCGTGCCTTTGGTGGTCGGTTCCACTGTCACGTCCTTGCGGAGCTGTGGAAGTAAGTTGGCCGAGTTATAGAAATCTTACCATGTTATAAAGCACAGCATGGCTTCAATGTAGCACTAAACTGGCTTTATTTCCATATGCTTACACTCAATACCTCCAAAACCAAGTTCATTACCTACTCGATCAGTTCTGCTACCCAACCAAACCTACCAATATCGCTTAAAGCTCACACATTCAATATTCAAACTCAAATTTCATGCCACTGTGCACCTATATCCTCTACGGATGAAATCAAATACCTAGGTGTTGTCATAGATAAGAATCTTAAATTTAAATCACATATTAATGTCCTTACTGGCAGAGTTCGCAAACTTATATATATCTTTAAAACCTTAAGAAATATTGCTAATCCTATAATTATACGTAATGTCTATTTTGCCTTATGCCTATCTATTATTACCTACTGTATTCCCTGTTGGGGTGGTGCTGCAAAAACTATCCTTAAACCGTTGGAAGTTGCACATCGTGCCATACTAAAAGTGGCTACCTTCCGTCCACTAATTTATCCAACTAATCAGTTATACAAAAACTGCAACGTTCTCAATGTGCGGCAACACTTTATTTTACAATTAATTCTGTTGCAACACCGCATAACCCCATATATTGAAATTACTAAACGCCGAAAAGATAAAATATGTACTCCTCCAAAAACCCGCTTGTCGTTCACTAAAAGATTCTTTTATTATTTAGGTCCGTCTCTTTACAATACCATAAACAAAAAATGTCCAATATATACATAGATTGTCTTATCATAATTGTAAAAATACTGTCCGCACGTACTTTCAAAATAAAACCTACGACGAAACAGAAAAATATTTCATTTAATTCAGATATGACAAGTTTGTATATTGTACCACGCACCCAAAACATAGTCCCACACTAATCCAATCCCCTTACTTACGCACGCTCACACAGCCGCACGCTCACGCACAAACAGACCCTTTTACTTAGACATAGCACACACACACGCACACACACATACACACGCACGCACACACACATACACACGCACGCACACATACACACGCACGCACACACACACACACACACACAAATGCGCTCGCGCACTAATATCTGTATTTCAAAATTAAAAATTTAACTTGCAAATTAAAATTGTAGTAATACAATTAGAGGGATCGGCACTGTTACTCCTTAATACAGGCTATTTCATAGCCTAGCAAGGAGAACAGCACGTCACCCACTTGATTGTCAGAGATTTAACACTAGGTACCCACCTTTGTGAAAACTGTTACATGTACTACAATCTGTTTTTTTATATAAATAAAGATTATGATTATGAATAGACAACATTATTTTTAGTATATGCGAAACCTGAATATAGTTTGTTGAGACTATGGAACAGAATCGATTTTAATAATTGACGATGTTATATTTTGTCCCAAAAATATTTAAGTGTGATGGAAAATGTTATCACCATTTAATTACAATCAGTCAGATGGACCGAAAACCTGAAGAATCTTTCGTGTTTCAGTCGTTCTTGAAGAAGGAAGCGGGGAGGGTTCGGCAAAAAACTTACTCGTCTATCCTTATCAGAGGCAAACAACGCATCTTTAACAGTTAACACGGGTTTGCCATCCAACTTCTTGTACTTCACTTTGACCAGTTCCGCAGCAGCTTCAGCCGCTCGCCTGGTGATTGCCGCAATTACCCCCACTGGCTGACCGTAGTAGGAGATGTTCTTTGACGCGAAAATTTCTTCGTCGGTTCCCATCCAAGGAACTTCTGAGGGAGTGAAGGAATTCCTCCCTGGAATGTCTTTGGATGAGAAGAAGGCGAAGACCCCTGGAATTTTCTGGAAAAAAAGAAAAAACGTTTTGTAATAAAATTGTGTGTAGAAAATAATCCGTTAATAATTATAATAAGATTACTTTGCAATGTAAGGGCCTGTACACAACGTATTTTAAACACGCCGTTGACGCGCGTTTGTTGCGATACAGACGCGATACGCACGCGAGTCAGACGCAGCTTGTAGACCTTCTGTAGGACAAAAACGCGCCATCGACGCACGTTTCTAAAACGCGTCAACGGCGCGTTTAAAAAACGTGGTGTGCCCTTAGATACTTATTGCGTTTTATGAATTTATGTGAAAGAAGTGTAGTTTTTTGTAAATGATGTTTATTTATTTTTTATTATCTCTAGTTCTTTATTGCAAAAAAGCTAATATGTGGGTTGGTTTGGTTCTTTGTTAAAAAAATATACTTACTTAGAATAAATCAGTTATTAACCTTAATACTTTTAAAATCAAAATCAAAATCATAAGTCATTTATTCAAACTAGGCTGAGAATCAGCACTTTTCGAACGTCAACAATTACATGAGACAGTCCCCCAAAAACGCCCACCCTTCACCACTTCCTAGTGCTTTAGCTGGGAAGAAGAAGTGGCGCAACAAACTCCCCAGCAGCACAGCTGTCTGTTCGCATAAAAAATCTTGAAGCTATAAGTAAGTAAGTAAGTCTTTTATTCTGCATATATGGGTACAGTACATGGTGATAAATTGGTTAATAAATAGTTCAGCCATATTTTACCAATAGGTATGCAAAATTTTAGTTTGACGCTAAAACAATATAGGCAATTATAAAATAGGTACATTGAACAAAATTCTTAATAAAAATACTACACAATACATAAAAATACAAAAATACTACAAAATATCTATACAAAATTCTTTCTCAGTAAGGAATTCACTGACATTATAGTATGCTTTATGCGTTAAAAGCCTGTTTTTAAATAATGATAGCGGCAATTCTTTCCATTGCTTAGGTAACTTATTATAAATGACCGGAGCCATGCAGTAGACACTCTTGCGCATTAGTGCCGTTTTGGCGGGATGGGAACACACTCTTGTTTATTGTCGCGTCTATTACGTGGGACTACGTCGTCCAGATGTTTAAAACGATTTGGGTTCGACTTCACAAACACAGCTACCTCCATTATATACAGACTAGGTAGTGTTAATATTTTGTGCTGTTTAAAGTATGGCATGCAACTATCAGTGGATTTAAACTTAAACATCGCCCGTAAACATCTTTTCAGGGCTTTAAAAACTGTTTCTCTTTCGGTTGAGTTTCCCCAGAATATTATACCATAACGTAAGTGGGATTCTACTATGCCATAATAAGCAGTAAGAAGTGCATCCATGTATATTATTGGGGAAAGTGAATGCAGAGCGTATGCGGACTTACTAATCCTCTTACATAAAGTATCAGTATGTGCTTTCCAATTTAGGTTTTTATCTATTACGAGTCCTAGAAATTTTGTATTATTTACTTCTTCTACATCTTCATTGTTGTAGTGTATATTAGGACTAATGCTGGGAATCCGCTGACTAAAATGTACAACTTTCGTTTTTGTCAAGTTTATTTTTAAATTATTTGCCTCTAACCAATTTACAACATTTCCCAAACAATTATTAATGTCCCTTTCATATGTCTCCACACTTTTACAAGGTATTGTCAGAGTACTATCGTCCGCAAACAGCGTTATTGGTTGTTCAATGCATTCAGGTAAATCGTTTATGTACAGTATGAATATAAAAGGACCCAATACGCTCCCCTGCGGTACGCCAAATATAACTTCACGCTCTGAGGATCGATATATCTCTTCGCGCTTGCTAACTGGATTAATTTGACAAATTTCAGTTATTTGGTTTCGGTCAGACAGGTAAGACTCAAGAAAACTAAGTAGATTGTCTCTAATACCGTAAGCTTCGAGTTTTCTTAAGAGAATAGCATAATCGACGTAGTCAAAGGCCTGGGTCATGTCACAAAATATGCCACATACAGGCATTCGTTTGTCGACATTCTGTATCACATTATGTATAAAGTCATATATAGCCAAATTTATAGTTCTATGTTGTTTAAACCCTTTCTGTTCGTCACATAGTACGTTATTTTTCTCAATGAAGTTGTACAGTTCGTTATAAATGTATTTCTCAAATATTTTGAAAATCACAGGTATGAGTGCGATTGGCCGGTAATATTCCATTAATTCTCTATTGTCTTTCTTAAACATTGGCTTTATTATTGAAGTTTTTAAGGCATCTGGTAAGATGCCTGCGCTGATACTAAGGTTAATTATATGACTTAGGTGACCACATATTTCCATTGATACGTGTTTCAGTATTTTTGTACTAATACCATCGTATCTTGCGCTACTTGTATTATTCAATGCCATTATTATTTTATATATTTCTAAAGGTACACTAGGCGACATGAACATTGATTTAGTGCTCGTGTTTATTTTACAGCTTTGGGTTCCCCTGTATCTTTCTGTTTCGGCTGTATTTTATCGACAAAGTAGTCATTAAACGCTTCAGAAATGCTCATGGGATTAGATAGAATACGGTTTCTAGCCTTATTTTTTAAATATTTTGTTTGGGTAAATTATGCTTTGCACGATTAATAATTTGCCACGTAGTTTTAGATTACTTTTTAGATAATTTAATTTGTTGATTGTTTTGCGCCTTTTGTGTCAAGTGTATAATTTTTTTGTGCAATTTCGTATATTTTGAGAATTTAGTTTTACTATCACTATTTCGGTTTAATCTCATTTGCCACAGAAGCTTTCTTTTTCTTTGGCTACACAATTTAACTCCTTTTGAAAGCCACTTAGGTTTTTTAATAACATCAATTTTGATGAATTTCGTTGGAAAACACAAATCGTACAAAAGCTTGAAAGAGTCGATAAAATTACTATAAGCTATGTTTGGGTCATCCGTGTCGTAAATCTCAGTAAAGGAAA
Organism: Tiliacea aurago; assembly: GCA_948098905.1. Taxonomy (NCBI): domain Eukaryota; kingdom Metazoa; phylum Arthropoda; class Insecta; order Lepidoptera; family Noctuidae; genus Tiliacea; species Tiliacea aurago. The sequence continues at coordinate 22,570,110 of OX402591.1, forward strand.
TATTTTTGATGTAGCCTTTGAACTTTGCTATGTTTTCCACACTATAATCCCTTTTAGTCGCATACTCGTACCAACAGTTTATCACACATTTTGTTTGAACAGGACAGTGAAGAAGCTGTGCCGTATGATCGCACAATGCAAATTCCAGCACATCAGTTTTGCAAGATTTACTAAAATTATGCGCAAAATTGTCTATACATGTATTGCTTGCCATGCGAGTAGGCTGTCTTAATGCTAATTTCAAATTATACCTCATTAACAAATACTCAAATGCATTTGTGTGATTATTTTGTTTAAGCATATCTATGTTAAAATCTCCAGCAATAACAATGTTTTTATAACGTGCTCGTGATATTTGTCGCAATACAATTTCAAGTTTGTCTAAGCAGTAGTTTAGATTATTAACATTTGGTACTCTATAGATACAGATTACAATTATCCCATAATACGTAAGCTCAATAGCACAGCATTTAAATATTCCCGAACAAGAGAAATTCGAAATGTTAGGTAATTCCTTCCATTGTATACCATTTTTGACTAGGATACAAGCCCCTCCCCTTTTTTTCCCCTCTCTACAGAAATAGGCAGCTAAACAATAATTTGGAACATATAACTGAATTATTGTTTAGCTGCCTATTTCTGTAGAGAGGGGAAAAAAGGGGAGGGGTATACAATACAATATAAAATAATTTGCATTACGCAACACAAAACGTTAAATTAAATTATTTGCCTTATGTTAGCTAGCACACACCATTGTACAAATATATATATATAATATTTAATTTATGTATAGTCTATGTAGGTATAGTGGCTCGACTCGCTCGTGAAAGCTATAAATTTTCAAACAAACACTACTTTCCGACTATGAGAAATGATGATGATGATGACAAACTAAACTATAACACAGAGTGTGTTTTAGTTTCACAGATTACCTAAACTAAAACATAGTCTGTGTTTGTCGGAAAGTACTATGTGTTTATTTGAAAATTTGTAGATTTCACGACCGAGAACATTCGGCCCATACTTCGGATCATCGCTTCGGAGTAGACCCCCCCCTCTCCCTCTTAGGTACTTACCTATTGAATAGAAAGTGCAAACGTTCAAACTCATAATACAACCGTTTATATAATATATGAGCCTAAACATAATTGACGAAATCTACCTTACCCTGTGTAAGTACTATAGGTGGGTACACCTCTGCCTATCCCTTCGAGGAGTACAGGCGTGATGTTCGGGTTAAATAAACTCGTTCGCAAAAAGTATAGTGATGAGATTCTTGTTTTATTGATAAATTCATGTTGCGACGTGTATAACATTTAATACCTGAATTAAACGATTTTTTTTTTATAACAGCACAAAACCTCATCACACAACAATTACGTACCTACTAGCATTTAGCGCTGGCGTGACCTATAACTTTTATGTACCTAGGTATTTAGGTAGGAACTCACTTTCTTATTTAGCGATTTTTGATTTAAAATGTCATCATTCCAGCCGAAAGACGTCCACTGCTGGACATAGCCCAAAGGGGACGTTTGCTTTAATCGCCACGCTTGGCAGGCGGGTTGGCGATCGCAGTATGGTGTTAAAATGCATAGAGAACGCTGCTGCCCATTCCCTTAGTCGCCTTTTACGACACCCGCGGGAAGAAATAGGGAGGTGCTATTCTTTACGTCCGGCAGCACACGGACGATTTAAAATATAAGTCTATTGAAATTAATCAAACCAAATCTAGATATTGTAAAGACCTTGAAATACGTACCAGTGCTTCATTAGAGTCAATTTCCTGTATTTCAGCCCGGCACACATCAGACAGAACAAATGCAACGTGCACTGCGCGCGGGCCGTTGAACACGTCACAGGAGTATTTTGCTTCGCCTGAACACTGCAAGACAAATAATAAAGCTGATTATGCTGACTTGTTAATGTGGAACCTGCTGGTCGGTAAATAGATGTGAGAATTCTCCATGATCATGCACCACACTGGTGGGAAACGGTTCAAAATGTCATCGGATCAATAATTTATCAAGAGGTAAAGTACAGACGCCAGCACATCAAGCTACTACAATCTGTACAATTTCTTTAATCGATTTTCAACTTTATCGCTACAGCTTAAGATTCAAAGTTGATTGGGTAAATTTGACAGTTTCAGGTAGTTTGACCTGCTGGCTTCTGTACAATTGACTAACATTTATTCAAATTATGTTGAAAATCGGCTAATTTTCAACCACAAAAGTTCCAAATATAGCCCTTCAAAACGCCTATTCTTCACCACTTCCTGTTTGAGCAGGAAAGAAGAATTGGAGCAGCAAACTCCCCTTCGTTGGATATTATTAGATTCCGATGATTTTTCCAGTATTAAATTGAGCACTAAGAAAGTGTGACCACGACAAGGGTGTCCGACAACCCTAAGGGAGACATGTTTAAAAGTACCTACAAATATCGAGAGCCTAAAAATATTCTGAAGTAAAATCGTCGTACATTCTTCGAATAATAGATCTAAAGAAGATAGAAAATACTCTATATTATGTACACCATAAAAATTACAGATATAAATGTAGAAATTTAACATAGGGTGACACAATGGGCGGTCTTATCGCTAAAAGTGATATTTTAAAGAAAACCCTTGGATGGATTAAATGAGGAAGGAAGTCTGTAGGTAGTCTGTGGTGTACCATTTACAATTATACGAAACACACTACAGACTTTAACGTTATTTAAACAGGAAGGTTATATTACCTGTTTGGGACTGCAATATTTACCTGTGAGAGTGCCTCAAGTTTGGGAACCGGTTTGTTCAGCGGCCACAGACTCTTATCTGTATCATAGGTCTGTGTCCCTCGGGATATCGGTCGCTCGAGTATACTACCGCCAGATTTGTAACGGGGGTTCGCGTCCGGGTAGAGTGATAATACTGCCTGAAAATATTATAAATTGGTGATTATTTGAAGAAAGTGAAAATAAAAGCAAATATAAAATATATATATAAACAACCAAAAAGTCGTGGGTAAGACTAGTTTGAGACTCGCAGAGACCGCAGTGCCCTCCCAACTAGCAAAAAAGTCCTATAATAAAAATTATAGGACTGCCAAGACTAATAAAACTCTTATACTAGCACTGGTAAAGACTTCCATTCATATAAAAGCATTCCACAAGCTTTGATATACTCAAGATCAATTGTTCTTTTAACTAAGGTTTATAGTACAGTACAGAATTAAGTTTTAAGTCTTGTAATACTTAAGATCACTTGATCTTGTAACTAAGGTTTATAATTCACTACAAGATTAAGTTATTAGACAGTTGTAGGACATAAGTGCATGTAGCAAGACTAATAGTGTTTGGAAAATGTTTGCTCCTGTAGTAGCATTTAGTGAGTGTATAAGATTTATTGAGATACTTAGGCAAGACCTTAATAAGATCGTAATAATATAGTCTTGATCAGAATTATTATAAAAGTTGAAAGCATAAAATTAGAGCGCTATCAGAGCAATAAGCTTAAAAACTAGTTAACCAAGCTATTATTAGTATAAAATTATCGTTCGTACGTATTATCAATTTAGATAAACATTAAGAATTACAACCATCATGAAAATATAACTACTAAAACAAATTCAATATTAGTAAGCATGCAGTATTTTTAATGATTCAATAGGGAACCCCACTTTATAATAACGCGGAGGCGAATAGTTCTTATTAAAACTGAAATAAGTGCTATTATGCTTATAATAGTCTTAACACGCTCTCAGTCAAAATCATTTTTAAATATGACGGTTATTAGATAAATTAGATTGTTATATATTTATTAACACAATTGTGTAACGTTAAATTTTTGGAGGCGCTTTAAAAAAAAAATGTAAATATAGTTTATTTTAACATTGAATATTACTTCCCAATGATTTCGCACCCTATATTCACATTCCCACATACTATACTACCAATTACCATAAATAGTAATACTATAGTATTAGTATTTAATAACGTTTTTAATTTCAATGATCACTCACGGAGCAAACAAAAAATAAAAATGAAGTTTTGGAAAATACACTTATAACCAACAACCAAGTACATTACTAGCACATTATAAACAAGATTGGTTTGGTAAGGAGCTTGTATCAGACGCTTATAAAAGTTATCATACTTATAAATCTCTAATGCTATTAAAAGTACATTATAGGAGTTAATAACATTCTGTAAGTTGATTATACGATTGCTATAAAAACAAAATTCTCCTACAACTGCGCCCAAATCCAGGGTTGTAGCAAGTTACAAGTATTGTAAAAGCGTTAAAAAAATTGTCTTCTAGATAGTTATAACCACATATTTTGCTAGTTGGGCTGTTTATCAAAACTTACAAGCCTTGTATTACAAGCATTTTTCCTTGTAGATACTCGTATTACAAATAATTATGTGTCTATCAAAATTCGACTGTAAATTACGGGTTACAAGTGTTATTTATTTCACAAGTATATTTTTACACTTGTCCGACCGGTGACTGTCCATTCAGTCAGGGTCAGTGACAATAGCATCCTGAAATCAGTGGAGAGAGAGCCCTTACAACCCATTTCTGAGGCACTATCTTGGACAGACATTTACATGGAAAACGATGCAAATATAGCATTTAGTTGTTTCCATGAATTGATATGTCTGCTTTACAATCTCTGTTTTCCAAAAGTGAGGGTAAAGATCAATGTAAACAATAAAATAAAACGAAGGTGGATAAGTAAGGGTCTTAAACAGAGTTCTAAAACAAAGCGCTTCCTACGATACCAATACTACAAGAATAAAAACTTAACAAACAGGACTAGATACACTGCATATTCTAATCTATTACAAAAATGTATCTACAATGCTAAACGAAATGCTAACATAAACTATATTAATAACAATGACAACAAATGTAAAGCTACATGGACAGTTATAAAAGACGAAATACACAATGCGAACCCCAAAGACCCCATTGAACACATTAAAATTGACAGCAGAATACTCACAAAACCAGTAGAAATAGCGTCCGCCTTTAACAATCACTATACAAATTCTATCCGTACACAAAATTGTACAAATAGTTGCCGCAGTGAAACCCTAACTGCTAATTCGATGTTCCTCACACCCATGTCTGAAAATGAGGTGAGACGACAGATACTATCATTGAATAATACCAACTACGAAGGCTACGATGAACTCAACACCAAGATAATTAAGTCATGTGTCGATGAAATAAGTGAAGTGTTGACTTATCTAAATAACCTGTCTTTTTCACAAGGAGTGTTCCTAACGCATTAAAAATATCTATTGTTAAACCAATATTGAAAAAAGGTGATAAATCTGATATAAATAATTATCGCCCCATAACACTAATACCCATCTTGTCAAAAATATTTGAGAAATGCATGTATCAAAGAATAATTAATTATTGTGAGAAATTTAATATCATCAGAAATGAACAATTCGGCTTTCAAAAACACAAGTCCACTTCTTTAGCTATCTTTTCACTTTTGAAAACAATACTGACCAATATCAACAGCAATCAGCTGACGACCGGTTTATTTTTTGATCTATCAAAAGGATTTGATCTAGTTTCACATGACATATTATTACAAAAATTAGAGGCTATCGGAATCAGAGGATTGCCACTTCAGTGGATATCGTCTTATCTAACTGACAGACAACAGAGTGTCACTGTCACTAAACTTGATGAAAGTAAGGACATGACACAATTTTCGTCTGAATATAAAATTATAAAACGCGGCGTCCCCCAGGGTAGCATATTGGGCCCTATCTTATTTCTACTCTACATAAACGACATAGTAAGCGTAACTAATCATAAGTGCTTCCTTTTTGCTGATGATATTTCCATAGTTGTTACTACCGATAAAAAATATAAATCAATTGCTGATCATGAAGCGGACATAAATAATACAATAGACAATCTAATTAATTGGTTAAATAACAATAATTTATCAATAAATCTTAAAAAATCAGTGTATATACAATTTAATCAATCTTATCAAAATAAATTTAATTTTAAAATGGACATACCACAAATTATTGAAGTGACACAAACTAAGTTTTTAGGAGTAGTAATTGATGAACATTTAGACTGGAAAGCTCAGGTCGATTATGTTTGCCATAAAATAAATAAATTTGTATACGCCCTCAGACAGATTAAAAAGGTAACAAATATAAAAACAGCTGTGATGTCATACCGTGCATATGTTGAGTCCTCGTTGCGGTACGGATTAATTATGTGGGGAAATAGTACTGACAACAAAAGAGCATTTGTCGCCCAAAAAAAATGTTTACGAGCCATTTATGGGATTCCATGTGATGAATCATGTCAACCTATATTTAAAAGGCTCGGTTTGCTATCGTTACCTTCATTATATTTGTATGAAGCATGTATGTTTGTTAGGAAATATAAAGAACTATTCAAAACAGCAGAGGAAATAAGTTCTCGAAGTCGGCGTGACCAATACAGACTTGTACTAGATGAGCTCCCTAGATTATCAAAATATAACAAAAGCTGCCTGGCTATGTGTGTACGTGTTTATAATAAATTACCCAATGTATTAAACATATTAAATTGTAGGTTATTCAAAATTAAATTATATGAATGGTTGAATGAAAATAATTTTTATAATATTAAGGATTTTTTTTAACATAAATTATAATGTTTTTAAATTCAAATTTGTATCTATCTTAATAATCTTCTAAGTTTGCATGCTTTAATTTTAAGCAAAACATGTATGATCTCATTTCCTTTAATAATACCTATGTATACCATGTTTTAAGCAAATAAATTATCTTATCTTACCTTATGTGGGGAGAATGGTCAGGTAGCATATTCCTTGCTTTATCGTTCTCTGCACATTCTGCCGCAATCATCAGCTATTGTTATTTTTGTTTTGTGTACTACTAACACTAGTGATAAGGTATTTTACTATCCCTATACCAATTGGACCATATTGTTGTCCAAAATAAATATAAATAAAATCAATAATGTTTGTTTGTTTGTCCTCTATGGACTCCGAAACGGCAGGACCGATTTTGATTAAACTTTGGTGAGTTTTTTCTGCAAACGCCCGCGAAGGTTTAGGAGTAGGGTAGGGATAGGGTAAGAGTAGGATTGCGGAAGTAATAACAGATCCCAAGATCCCCGGTGCAAGTGTGGGAGGGGAACACTGGGGTGGTTTTTAGTCAGTAAGAGTCTGACAGACCCCTCCGCCCGCCCCAGAACGGAGGACATCCATGAGAATTTTCCACCCCGTGAACAAAAAAAAAAAAAAAAGGATACCACGCGAACGAAGTTCTGTTTTATATAAAACCTTATTCGATCGTTTACGCACAAAATCGAACAGGTACGCATGATATCTTCATAGACATGCGTCTTCTTTGGAGAGCTTTTTAGCAGTGAACACTTAGCTTACCTTATAGAACAGCCCCAAAGCCAAAGCCTTCCTACAGTTTGCAGAGGGTTCGGGCAGGACTTCTACCGGAACTAACTCCTCTTCCAACTTCTTCAAAGCTTTTAATAAAACCTCATTGCTGAACAGATTCTGTCTCACGAGCAAAGCCTCTGTTTGTGCCGCTCTCGTGAATGTAGGACTGATGTTGCCGTAGACTATGTTTGCAGATTTGATTGCCTTTGCCGTGTCCAGTTTAAAAAGAAAACCAGCATTGACTATGGCGTGTGCGTTTTGCGCCCGAGGCATAATCTGGAAGATAAATTAATAATGTACTTTATTATGGTACCCTTACAAGGACAACCGATTATCAGACATGAATCTAACTTTATAATCGCAATTTATTTATTTATGTATTAAAACTTTATGCACAAGTAAAAAAAAAAACATTGTGCAAAGGCGGACTTAATGCCTGAGGGATATTCTACCAGTCAACCTTAGGGTGATGCAGAGACAAAACATGGCAGGTGCAACGTACGGGATAGTTAGCTCGGAAATAACTATAAAATACAAGCATAAATACATAGATAGCTAATATACCAAATAACATACATAATATACCAAAATAAATATACTTTGTCAGGAGAAATAACGACCGGTAGCGAAGAAAACGACTCCAGCAAATCACCGTTGAGATGTTTCGGCCAACTTCTGACGAATATGTTCACGTGCCTTCACTTTAAAAGATAACCGGCTGGTTGCCGTCCAATTTAAAAGTGTGTCGCCTGTATATAATGCTGTATTAAAATAATACTTGTTATAGGCGTCAAGATTTTTAAATTGCGGTATTGTGGGGTTGGGTTCATGTCGGATATTCGGTTTTCCTTGTATGGCGACGTTAATAAATGGTAAGTATGTCCATGTAACAGTTGTTATTTCCAGTGTTTCATTAGGTTTCAAAGCCATGAGCAGGGCTGGATTTAGGAGAGGGCAGAGGCCTCCACAAACGCGGGCCCCCCACAATAGAGACTTCGGAAAAAAAATCTTTCAAATTCAACTAGTAACCATCTTTTCCTTTGATATTTTTTTTTTGCTCTTTTAACTTTACCTACAGTACTTTGTACAAACATGATTATTTTAACAGAAATCATTGATCTATATTTGTTCACTCCAATCAGGCAATCAGTGAAATATCAAAATCTCAAATGGCCCTGTTAAGCACTTGCAATTTACTACCCATCTTGAGGGAGTACCTGAGGGGTGGTACTTTAATTTCAGATAATTCTTGTTTCCGATTACTTTTATATGTGTTTGTTAAATACTAAGAGAATCTACTTGGTTTCACAATAAATTATTTATTGAAAAACTCGACAGATTTTTTTTTTCATTTTATTTGGAAAATAATTTGGGGCGAGAGGGGGGCCTCCGTCCGTTGTTGCCCCGAGGCCTCTGGACCTCTAAATCCGGCCCTGGCCACGAGGTTTTTGATTTCCAGGAAATGTGTATTTGAAAGTAGTAGTGTGAATTAGGTAGAGGAAAAGAATTATCTTTTAGAATGAAAATTAGGTTTCTCGTAACGTTTCGAAACGTTATGAATCATAACGTTTCATTGTAAAAGATCATTCTTTCACAATTACCTACTTCTAAAGTAACCACTACTCTATGTATATCTACTAATCTTGGACTGTGATTCAAACTGTGTGACTTACGCAGTTTAGGATGTAGGTCCTAAGACTGTCTTCAGACAGACAATCGGTCTATGAAACCAGTACAGCGCGTACAGTCGCAGCAAAACAGTCTCATCAAAATGTTGGTGAAAACTTGTTTTGAATAGAATACTGTTCAGCCTACAGTAAATAAAACTGTTCTGACTTCGGTGTGCGGAATTCTTTAAAATCTATTATCTGAGGTACCTACCTAGTCCTGCGGGCCGAGCACGAGCGTGCCAAGACGTTAGTGACAAGACATGATAAATTATGTCATGTCAATTTGTACTAGCATTTTATGACAAAACAGTTTTATCGCTCAAACTGTGATAAAAAGTGTGACTCAAGTCATGTCACAGTAGGCCGTGCTCACCACGCTGGTGTTAACGCACATAATAATACCCATCGAGATATAAGTACTAACGTACTAGAGAAGCTACGTCAAATAACTTAATTGTCCTATTCTTCGTAATTTGAATCGTTAGTTCGCGCAGCGCTAAAATAATAACAATTCGTCTAAACCGTAACTAATTTACCACAGCGCTAGATTTTCTGCGGAATTAACTACTACTTTATAATTTATTATTGTCGGAAGTACTAGGCGCGAAAGAGCTAGAGAGCGACTGAGTGAGGTGCGGCGCGATCGCCGCAGTTGAACGAGACAAAGTAGGAATTTACGGTGTCTTCTCTAGTACGTTAGTACTTATATCTCGATGATAATACCTTATTGAATTATTTGACACAAACAAGCTACTTTTAGAATTAAGTTTAATAAATTCGGCAAAAACAAAATATCAAATAATATAAATCCGTGATAATTAGTTATTCATTTTTATTTGATGTATCGCAGGTTTTTCTAAGGCTGAGGTAGTAGCCCTAAGCAATTTATGTTTCATAGTATGTAAGGAATAACGTTATTAATATAATTTATAAAAACATATACACCTTATAAAGAGTTTCATTCCTCATTAAACTCTAAATTACCTTAAATGTTCTAATTAGGTTGTTACTAGACAATGGAGGAAGCTTCACTTCGGTTATCAGTTTATCCTTGAGCTCCGTTGTTAAAAAGTCGTGGATGTTCACCTCGATTTTACTTAGATCTCTATTTACTGAAAAAGACGGTACATTTAAAAGGTTTTTAGATTCCTAAGGGGCGGGACAAACAGAAAAGACGTAAGACGAAGACGCGTCGAAAACGCAGCGCCCCTTTAGTAAATTTTCATACACAATGTATAGAAGCGTCGCGACACAAAATATACAGAAAATACAGAGCGCGGACGAGACCCGGTCACAGGCACATACGTCTGCGACGCGACCTCGTCTTACGTCTTTTCTGTGTGTCCCACCCCAAAGGGCTTTATAAAGTTCAGTAACTTGTTAGATTCAGCAGCCCCTTATTAAAAGGATTTGCAAAATAAGGCTTTTTTTATAGATACCTATGGTAACGGTGGCTCCTACAGTTTCCAACACCAAGAACAAGTCAGATGGAAAGTCATGGTGTTGGTTTTTTAATACCAAGTTTCCTCCAATTGTTCCAATCTGAAATAAAGAACAGGAACTTTTACTTTGTGATTAAAATAACCCAAAAAGGAGTCGAAGAAGAGAAGAGAATTGTTCTCGTTTGGGAAATAGGAATAGGGGGGCTAAAATGGACGCTTTGGCAGAATCATAATATGATCTGCGTACAATTCATACATCCCGCAATTCATCTGTTTGACAGCTGCTATTTGACTTCACTATAGCAATTCATGATTTGTGGACCATTTTACGAAACTCCATACAAAACTGTCAAACAGATGAATTGCGGGATGTGAATTGTACGCATATCATATTATGATTCTGCTAAAGCGTCCATTTTAGGCCCCCAGGCGTGATGCCCGACCATATCAATTCAATTCAAATCTTTATTGCATATCTCATGTGTGTACAAGATCTTAATATTAGTTACAAAGAAAACACAACTCACAAACACAAAACACAACACAAACAATCAAATTAGGGGTGAGGCGTATTTATCGTAACAGATAGAAATAACAGCTATTTAAAAATAACAAATAACAATTGTTCCTACCAATATAAATTATCTGTTACTTAAATAAAAGATCATGAGTGTCTGTTATTTTAAGTAACAGATAATTTCAAAGACTGTTACTACGACTGTTAATTCATTATAACAGTCCACCACACGCACTGTTACCGTTTACCTTACATACACACTCACAAACGAAGGAATATAGCAAGGTTATTAAATATAGCAAGGACGGCTTTCAGTCTAACCATATGACTAAAAAAGTTAATAGATAAACGTAATTCTATAATTTCACATTACCCCGTCATTCCTAGTCTATAAATACTTCGGATACGATTTTCGACTTTAAACGAAATTAAATAAAGAAGATATTCAATTGGCATTTAAATAGGTGCGTATTTATCGTCCGTACAAAAACAACAAGCTGTTATTTAATAACGGATCATTGGATCGTGTTATTTTTGTGTAACAGTAACAGTGATGTCAGATATCGTATTTAATTTAAAACCTGTTACAATCCAACTCTAAAACAAATGTCAAAAGTACGAAGACGTTTTTTGCGCTATCTACAACATAATTTATTGATCGTTCATCAATCAAAATCAGGGACCGTACTACCCCGCTTAAGAGTTAAGCCTTTCGAAGGGGTAACTCATTCAATGGGTTACCTTTATCATGATGTAACCCATTGAATGGGTTTTATACTTGAAACCAGTGTAAGGGTTACATGATAACCCATTCAATGGGTTCTATACTTATCTACATGAAACCCAGTGACATGAAAAAAACTTAATATTATGTTACTTCGATATCCGCTCAGCACGCGTAGCATGACCAATTCTATCTCTATTCTACCCAGGGACCATTTTGGTTACCACTTTAGAAAAACCTTATCGAAAACCCTTTCAAAGGAAAGGGTTTTCGATAGAGTTTTTCTAAGCAGTTAATCAAAAACCCATACGGTGTGGATAAATTTAGATCTTAATATTAGTTACAAAGAAAACACAACTCACAAAAACAAAACACAACACAAACAATCAAATTTGGGGTGAGGCGTATTTATCGTAACAGATAGAAATAACAGCTATTTAAAAATAACAAATAACAATTGTTCCTACCAATATAAATTATCTGTTACTTAAATAAAAGATCATGAGTGTCTGTTATTTTAAATAACAGATAATTTCAAAGACTGTTACTACGACTGTTAATTCATTATAACAGTCCACCACACGCACTGTTACCGTTTACCTTACATACACACTCACAAACGAAGGAATATAGCAAGGTTATTAAATATAGCAAGGACGGCTTTCAGTCTAACCATATGACTAAAAAAGTTAATAGATAAACGTAATTCTATAATTTCACATTACCCCGTCATTCCTAGTCTATAAATACTTCGGATACGATTTTCGACTTTAAACGAAATTAAATAAAGAAGATATTCAATTGGCATTTAAATAGGTGCGTATTTATCGTCCGTACAAAAACAACAAGCTGTTATTTAATAACGGATCATTGGATCGTGTTATTTTTGTGTAACAGTAACAGTGATGTCAGATATCGTATTTAATTTAAAACCTGTTACAATCCAACTCTAAAACAAATGTCAAAATGAAATGAAATCGTTTATTCTGTAAATAGGATATTAAAATCACTTTTACACGTCATATAAAAAATAAAAATAAAATCTAGATGTAGCCGACATTTCCTATCTGACTACCCCTGAGAAGAAATGGCGAAACAAACTCAGGGGTCAAAGTCTCTTTTAAAGTCCAGACATAATCTTGGTCAGATCATGTGAGGACCATGTAGATCCGTGTCTGAAATGGTCTTTTGAGGAAAGAACCACGCAAATTTGAGCGGACCTGACCAATCAGTGTAAGCATTTGTCAGTAATCGTGCAGCTCAACTCAAAACTTAAGGAGCTCAACGACTCGACGAACAGTACCAAAAAAAGGACATTTGGGTAGGCCGCATAAAGCGCTCAAAATGTCAGACCATCATTAAAACTTAACTGCGAAAAGAAAGGAAAACATTTAAAGAAAAAAAAAAATGACCCACATAGTGCTCACATTCACAATAAATTAAAGCAGTAAATATAATACTTTTCAAAGTAAACATTCATGTAAAATTGTATACAATATTCTGCAATGTCAATATGTATATAAAATCATGCATAATAATTAAAATGTCAAGTTTTATCACAAGGCTAGCAGAGCGAGCAGCTCAATCCCAAGCTCAAAAGTACGAAGACGTTTTTTGCGCTATCTACAACATAATTTATTGATCGTTCATCAATCAAAATCAGGGACCGTACTACCCCGCTTAAGAGTTAAGCCTTTCGAAGGGGTAACTCATTCAATGGGTTACCTTTATCATGATGTAACCCATTGAATGGGTTTTATACTTGAAACCAGTGAAAGGGTTACATGATAACCCATTCAATGGGTTCTATACTTATCTACATGAAACCCAGTGACATGAAAAAAACTTAATATTATGTTACTTCGATATCCGCTCAGCACGCGTAGCATGACCAATTCTATCTCTATTCTACCCAGGGACCATTTTGGTTACCACTTTAGAAAAACCTTATCGAAAACCCTTTCAAAGGAAAGGGTTTTCGATAGAGTTTTTCTAAGCAGTTAATCAAAAACCCATACGGTGTGGGTAAATTTGAATGGCTTAAACTAAGCCGTTCAAAAGGGTTAACTACACCGTATGGGTTTTTATCGAAAACCCTTTCAACGGGTTACCAATATTTAATTTAAACCGTTCAAAAGTGTTACCCATATCGTATGAGTTTTTGATTAACCGCTTAGAAAAACCCTATCGAAAACCCTTTCAATGGGTAACCAAAATGGTCCCTGATCAAAATAATATGTGCGGATATTAACCATCACATTCTTTCGTAGCAGCTAGCAAGGACCTCTACGAACTCTCGTAGCAGTGGTCTAAGAAGACAAATCCTCCTCGTAGCGAAGACCTCTGCTACGCTTATCAGGAATGAAGTATGCTGATTGATATGAACCACTTACATTTCTCACAGGTACATGCGCAACTAAGTCCAAGTGTTTATACAAAGTCTCCAAGTAACCGAAGTCACCATTCTTCTTACTCCATTGCAGGAAAGTCTTCATGACTTCTGTAAGGGACATTCCAGCGCCCAGGATGAGGTTCTCATCCGCTTGGCACAGTTTTAAATTCTCTATCGACGATATGTCTATGAGGATCTTCGGTTCAAGTTTTATTGGGTATACTCCTGGAATGGGAAAATGTAATAGAAAGAAAGAAGAAAAAGAAAGAAAGAAAAATAATTTTACAATTTTTTTTTAATTGTACGTTTTTAAACAACGTTTGAGTCAGTAAACTAAAGTAATAATAACAAAAACCAACATACCTTTGCCGGTATTGCCTGCAATTAGCCGGTAACTATTTGTACCTTCTCGGGCCAGTACCTGAAAAAATTAATAAATGATTATTTTGCCATAAAAACAATATAACCAAACGAGCGCAGCCATACTTGTAATAGTCTCTGTGGGACAAAATTATTTTCATACAAAACAAATTCATAAAAAAAAACGAACGCCAATGGCCACGCATGCTCATTGCATTCCTTGTTACCAGGGCCGGCCTTAATCATCTAGGCGCCTCGGGCGAGTCATGCATTTGGCGCCCTTTTATATTTCATTATAATTTAAAAAACTTGATTTCAATTCTCCATATATTATTGAATTACTCGTAATAGAAACTACAAACATGTAGGAAGTTATTACACGGAACAAATATTTGTATGACCTACAAGTAGGTAGTTGTTCCGGTTGTTCTGTTTGTGTATGTGAGTTTAAATGTTTGTAAACGCACCCACAATACTGGAGAAAATCCTAGTGTAAAAATATATAAAAATATTTAAGAAATCCAACTTTTTTTAAAATAACTATAACTATTATTCTTAATAATAACATATTTTACCTATTCGTTATCCAAACAATGTAGGAAAGTACCTACCTATATTGTGTGTTTATTTACCTATACGGTCCAAAATTATTGTTTATTACTTTATAAATAAATATATATTTTTTCCATCGAGATACAAGTACTAACGTACTAGAGAAGACACCGTAAATTCCTACTTTGTCTCGTTCAACTGCGGCGATCGCGCCGCACCTCACTCAGTCGCTCTCTAGCTCTTTCGCGCCTAGTACTTCCGACAATAATAAATTATATAGTAGTAGTTAATTCCGCAGCAAATCTAGCGCTGTGGTAAATAAGTTACGGTTTAGACGAATTGTTATTATTTTAGCGCTGCGCGAACTAAAGATTCAAATTACGAAGAATAGGACAATTCAGTTATTTGACGTAGCTTCTCTAGTACGTTAGTACTTATATCTCGATGATGTTTTCCTTTTGGTTCTACACGAACACATGCACACACGCATGTTTAGAAGTACATATAAAGAGAAGTCCCTTTTGTTTCCTATTTTTTAATATGTTTTTTGTCTTGTCTTAGAACAACAAAAATATGTATCTTTTATTACGGGAGGACGCTGGCTCCTGCAACACAGTTTTAACTAGCGCAGGAGTCAGAGAATTCTATTTTTGTTGTAAAATATGTTTTATGTCAATAAATAATTTTTGTATTTTTTGTTGTAATAAAACCGCCGCTGCTTGTTACTAAGGTTTTCTAATGACCTAGTCTTTTTAGTTGCCGTCAAATATAAAAATATAGTAAGCATGTCCCATAGTAACAAATAATAATTACGGTTTAAGGCATTTATTTTCTCAAAAGATTACATTCATCACTTACAGAGAAAATACAATAAAAGTAAACAAAATAACCGATTAGTGTTTTGTTAAAAAAAAAGTGGGGGTAATAATCAATACCTTAAATACATCTTCCACGCTGTATGCCTTGTACCACCGTCCTGCAACCGTGTTGAGTTCCTTCAGCGATCCTTGCGTGTCATCTATGAGGCACCACTCATCATCTGACGTACTGCACTTACGAATGCATTTCTTCTGGCATTTTCTTATGTGCAGGTCTTCTAAATCCTGGGGACGAGATTTCATTCTGTAGTTGTTTAAGCTTTGAAACCAGATTTGTATTGTATAATATGTAGCGTTCCTTTACTGCAGTGGATAATTATAGCAGTTATAAAGTTTTTTTTGTTTTGTGATTTTAGGCAAAAAAGGTGTCCTTTCCATTTGCCTGTTCGTTAAGACGCAGATATATGCCAGTGACCTTGAGTGGTTAGCTTGCGTGTTCTGTACTGACGTTCAGTCAGTAATAGGACTCGCCCATCAAGGATTGCTGTCCCCAATTTGACGCATTATTAATTTAATATACACAAAACAAAAGGTATTTTAATAAAACGATCAATAATTAAATTATCTTTAAATTGGCGAAAGTTTCAGAAAAATACGCTTGGTAGATTTTGCGCCATTCTCAGTTTTTTATCCGCGTTAGACATAACTTTACAAATTAATTTCACTATGTAATATAAATATAATCTAAAATATTCTAATTAAGTTATTGAGAAAATGCTCTAATTTATCATATATTTTTTTCAAATCATTAACACTACTCGTTTAGACGTGATCTTCAGTATAAAATCATTTAAAGTCGGGTATCGTCCCCTTAACAGGGAAATTATCTAAGGTGACTTAATTGCGGGCAGAAGAAACAAAGACCTTTCAATATTTTCGAATGAGTTATGATGATGCCATCATGGCATCGTCATAAGTCATTCGAAAAAATAGGATGATATTAAAATTTAAGAAAAAAAGATAAAAAAAAAAAACCACCACCACCACCACCATCCACCATCTTATATTTAAATCTTTAAATATAAGATGGTATTGCCGTCTTATATTTAAATTCCCGTGGCTAGCATTTGTCGAATCAAGACAGTTAATTCATGTTTCTGTAACGAACCTGTAACTTATTCTGCAGTCCAGGGTCGGTGTCGGTGGCGAAGCTTTTCAAGGCATCCAGGATAGGCCTGTAGCCGGTACAGCGACACATGTTGCCACCGAACGAGTTCTCCACCTGCTGTGTCGTCAGGTTCTTGGACGACTTGTCTAGGCTGTGAAAGATATATTATTTTGATCGATCATAAAGATGGATCTCGTTATGTTGTCGGCAGGGCTGGGCAAAATACATGCTTTGCTTTAATTGAAATAAAAATTACAAAATACAGTATCGCAAGTAATTAAAATACAAAATATCTTTAAGTAAGGTATTTGAAATATAAAATACAAAATACAGTATTTTAGCTATTTTTAATTGAAATACAAAACACAAATTAGAAATGACTTATTACAAAATTATTTTATATATTAATTTTTTATATAAAATTGATCATCCATCGCGACAAACTTTAGTAATACAATTTGTATTCTACACAGAACAAAAGCTTTATTTATTCCGTGAAAAAACTAAAAACAAACCGTTAAACCGTTATGACTTAACATCTTAGCTTGACATTGACAATTCGACGTACATTTTTTTGCGTTTTGATGGCCAATTTTGACGTACAGTGTAAGTACATAACAGGTGCAGTGTTGCCAACTCTAATAGCTGCTTTACCATCATTGCACTCTCGCCTCGCACTCACACTCAAGATCACTAAATGAAGGTTAAATTTAGGTAAGGTAAAAATGTATTTTGAAGCCTCAAGTATTTGAATACTAATTACAAAATACTTCGTCGTCAGGTATTTGAAATACGAATTACAAATTACATTTTAAGGTAGTATTTGAAATACAAATTCCAAATACGTATTTGTATTTCAATTACGTATTTTAATTAAAAGTAATTCAAATATTGCCCAACCCTGGTTGTCGGCACAGAATAAGTAATAGTTGTTGTCGGTAAGTATCAATATCAGTAAGAGCAATGGTGGCCCAGTGGTAACGGCCGCGACTTACGAGTTGCAGGCCGTAGGTTCGAACCCAGACAGCGCTATACTTTGTGTAAATTATTTCATCACTACTGTTCTTAAAACGGTGAAGGAAAATATCGTGAGGAAGCCAGCATGTCCGAAGATGTGTGACATCTACCAACCTGCACTGGGCCCGCATGGTAGATTACGGCTCACTCCTCACCGAGAGGAGGCCTGTGTCCCAGCAGTTGGAACATTATGCTAATTATGTATGTGTTATGTCGACACCCAATATGAATAACATTGTAACTCAATATGACGTGGTTTTCAATACAGCTATTTTAATTTTTTTGCAAAGTTTTTTATTTATTTGCAGCTGCAGTCTTTGGTTGTTCTGTACAATTGTAGGTTTCATGATACTAATTTTAATTGCTCTTTCAAATGGTTTAGATGCTGTTTCGATAAAACTACGGCAAGTATGATTTTTGCAATGTTACAATGTACAGGTTTTAAGCATTTTTTATATGAAAAACATTGTAACTACTTTTACAATGGGGTCGTGAAAATATTTGAAAGTTTTTTTCTGTGAATATTATTGTATCATGATATACAATTACGAATTATACTGACAAAAGGAAAATCTTTGATGAATATTATTGTAAGCAACAATTACAATGTGTATTAATGTTACACTCGGATAAAAAGATATGGTAAGTAATATGGAAGACAATAAAACTCGCTTTATAATAATTATTTTTAATTTACTTTATAGGCCGCCAGCATAGATTACAACAACTTATCTAGTCTTCAACGTCGGAATTATTAGAAATGGTGTTAGAATGTGGCAAGTTTGTAAAAAAAATCTGTATTGTTCCGGAATTGCACCGCTGGAGCATAAGCTGTTCAAGTCCTTGTATTTGCTTTGCGTGATTGGGTGTAAACTTTGATAGGCTATAGGTAAATTATGACCCCACAACGCAGCCAAAGATTTATTTCTATTCAGACTTCTGGTCTTGACTTTGTGGTAGTCCAAATCTATCCAATTTAGTCGATCGCTGTAAAAATCATTTTGAAAGTTTATAATGTTTGGCTTATCGACATTAATTTGAATATGGTTAACTTTTGACCACATCATTTTTTTTTTATTATTGTCCAATTCCCAATTGGGAACTAAATTTAGCAACGACTTGAAATCAAGTATGTCGTTTTGAGTGACCTCGTTCACGGCGTATGGTTTGCCTGTAATTTTAGCACAACGTATGAGTGTATACCATTGTTGTGGAACATAAACAACTTGGTTTTTCTTACGTCTCTCTATAAGAGCATGCATTGAGTCCCCTTCTGATTGAGAGTGACCAACTTCAAAGAAGTTGTGTGCAATATCTACACCAAATGTTTTTGAGGCGTAAGCATACATTAAGAACATAATTCTGTTTCTATTCTGGCCCCCACAGCAGTCTGAATAGAATCGAAATTCTTTTATACCTTCTGCAGCCTTCGTTTTTATAAAATCGAATAGGAAGCTGGCAATTTCGTTAGGGCCTTTTTTTCCAATGCATTCATCCCACACATAACAGTGACCTTCAGCAGATCCGATGTCGAAAATTGTAAAATTGAAAACATGGAATTTTCTTTTATAATAGAAGGTTGACACGTCAGATTGAGGAGTAGTTAAAATTTTTTGTAAGTCAAAACATGCGGTTATCAATGTTCTTTTTGATTTTTTGGCTTCTTCCTTATCCCTGTCTTTTATTTGACGTATAATGCATTTATTTGCTATATGTAATGCGTAATCAGGTGCAGTGATTTCTTTTTCTAACTCTGAAGCTTTTTCATGAACCTCACATTTCAAACATTGGTCTTTCTTTGGCTTAAAGAAATCTATATTAAATTCTTTATAAAATATCTGCCTGTACTGTTCTTGGGTAGCTTTGGCATCACTTGGTTTATTTTCAGTCATCCATTCGACATAAAGAGAGTACAATTTAGGAAAGGTAAGTGATTCTTCAAAATAAAGTTTAGATGTTCGCTGTCTTACGTAGTGTGATTCTTTAACTGGAATTGAATTAATATGTTGGCGTACTGAAATCTTAATATTTTCATTTATTGCGTTCCCCCTATTGCAATGCTTACCACGCCTATCGTTCGCAATTACTTCTTCACTATTTTCATCAATTTTTTTGAACATCGTCGTTACCCACATATCTGTAATATTGAATGAATCTAAAAACATTTTTTTACATACTCTTAGTTTTTCTCCAAGACCAGGTAAGTAATACTCATAAGTACAATGGCGTCTGGAATTAATGTTGTTTAGTTGTACTGTTTTACGTTGGACTCTAGTTATAAATTTAGATAAATAATCCACTTGTTTATCATGATTACCCATTTGCCAAAATTGTGTGAATATTTGTTTTCGGTGATCATTCGAAATATTTGCGTGACATTTTCGGTTGCAATGTTTATCTGTGTTACATCCGGGCCCCAATGCTCTTTCTTTAACCAATTTACCTTGTTTGTTAGTATATTCTAATCCTGAATTACGAAGTATTTTCAATTTATTCATTTTCCAATTTTGTGGATCTCTTTGCCTTTTCCTACCCAAACAATTTTTTTTTGGGTATACTCTCTTTATTGGCGTATCGTTTTCATGATTGCTAGATGTACCAGGAAGAGACTCATTTTTATACAAAGAGCCGATTGGACAAAGAGCTGTTGATGTCTCTAGTTCGTGCCTTTCTGAGCTGCACGACGGATTGAAAGTTTCGATCATAGCTGGAGCTTCTAAATTGCTGAAATTACTAGGCGGAGACGAGGGATCATCATTGGAGAGTATACCAGGCAAAACTGGCTCCTGGTGCAATGTTTCAGTCATAACTGGAGCTTCTAAGTTACTGGAACTACAAGGCGGAGACATCGGATCATCATTGGAGGGTATACCAGGTAAAGCTGGCTCCTGGTGCAATGTTTCAGTCATAACTTTAGCTTCTAAGTTACTTGAACTACTAGGCGGAGACACATTTTGATGCGAGGAGCCGATCGAACATGGATCTGTTGGTATCTCTGGTGCCCGCCTTTCCCGGCTACCTGACGGGTCTTCATAGGTGAGTATGTCAGCTAAGGCTGGCTCTTGGTGCAAAGTTTCAATCATGGCTGGAGTTATATTAACTGAACTTACAACTTGAATTGCAGCACGATCAGAATCTAAAATTTTTACATTTATTTAATTAAGTATAATGTTCAAGGAACAAGTAGCTAAGAAGTAAACACTGGTAAAAATTTTGGCAGGCAGCTGTCTATACTAAATTAACTTTTAATATGCAGTTAATTCAATGAGTGAACTTAATTTGACAATATCAAAATTCGTGCCAACCCTTTCCCAATGTTAAAGCTAAAAAGCTCTTTTTAGCTTGGCACGAATTTTAATGTTGTCAAATTAGGTTCACTCACTGAATTAACTGCATTTTAAGATGAGATGTTTCAACTTGCCAACTAAACTATATAGTAATAGTTCATAAAGCTCAGAATTTTCTGTGTGTGACAAGCATCAGCCTAATTTCACATCCCATTTCACATCACATACTTATTTTTTTTATTAAAATGTGAATTCTAAACTTTAATTTAGATTTAGATTTAGCTGCTTACTAGAATTGACACTACTAGTCACTTAAAAAGGCGATAAAATTACCTAAACCCAAGCTATACGGATGTTTAGCTGGCGATGTTGGTCCCACATTCAAATCACTATAAGTCGTTTCCATATTATTGTCTCTAACCACTCGAACCGCGGCAGTAATATCAGAATCTGAAAATTAATATTTTTAACTGAAGTAGAATACAGAAGCAGGTAAAAAGTGCAAACTATAACTTGATACGAAGGTGATGAAACTACCTAAACAAAAGTAGCTATGTTGGTGTATAGGTCTTGAAGCTAGTCCTATACCCAAATCACTAGGAGTAATTAGTGAATTAATTTCCACATTATCTTTCTCTGCTGGTACTTGACAATTACTAAGTATTTCAGTTTCCATTTCCACATTATTTTCCTCTGCTAGTACTTGACAATTACTAAGTATTTCAGAGCAATCAGAATCTGAAAAAAAAACAACATTTGAATAGATCAAACTAAATTTAAGTAGGTACTTAATATTAATATTAGTAGATATCTAAAAATCTGTCAATAGATTAAACGTAAAAGGTAAGTAGAATTCAATGTACCTAACTAATAAAATTATTATTTGTAGATAGTTAAACTTTCAAATTTTTACGAACCACTATACTGACCTGTTCGACTTTGTGGCTTAGGGGGTAGATATTCGTTTGATAATTCATCAGCTGAAAAATCACCATCGTTTTCGTCTTCTGAACAGGCGTAAAGAATAGGACGATAGCGACGTCTTAGTTTTCTTTTAAAGTTTATTAATTCGGCACCTACAAAAAAGGATAGTTAAAGTAAATTATTACTATCATGAGTTATTACTAGATACATAATAACTGCAGGTATTAACTATTTTAACAACAATAAAACCAACCGTTGAG
Organism: Tiliacea aurago; assembly: GCA_948098905.1. Classification (NCBI taxonomy): domain Eukaryota; kingdom Metazoa; phylum Arthropoda; class Insecta; order Lepidoptera; family Noctuidae; genus Tiliacea; species Tiliacea aurago. Next base: position 22,592,680 of record OX402591.1, read on the forward strand.
TAATTCAAATTGATCTCTGTTGCGTTTCTTAAAGATGTCTATTTGATTTGAGGTCTCGTCATTTGAAGTAGCCGTCCTTTCTGTGAATCGAATAAGTAATCTTAAACTAATTAAATGTTCATTATTCATTAGGTTTAGGTGCCTAATTCGAGTCTAACTAGCGAAGTGACAAAAGTAAACATAAAATAATCAAAATAATTGAAACTTTAAGGTTATAATTATGACAAAGGCGCGAAATATCCATGTTTATTACTTACCTATTGATTCCACAACTGAGACATCTTTTTTGCAAACGAGATTCACCATATGCCTCCCACGAGACACCATTATCACAATAATTTCACCCACAAACAGTCACTGTCACTGGAGTACAACGTCAACTGAGCAGAAACCAGACAGTAATGGCGGTTATGTTTTCGAATAAAAATATTGCTCGCTAACAATAACATTGGATATGCTGATACTATTATATTCAAATGACGAACTATAAACTTAGTCTCGTTATCAACACCGCATCTTTCTTTACAATGATAACATTGAAAATAAATGTTTAGATTTTAGAAGAAAACCATTGTAATTTAAAATAAAAATGTGGTTAAAAAATGTATAGTCAAAAATTTTAAATGAATAACATTGTATGTCAATTTGCAATGAATATATCACAAAAAAACCCTTGCTACCAAAACTTTTGTGTATTGTAACTTGATCTACAAGTATACATCAATAGAAACATGGTACATTTTCAATTACAATGAAATTATTCCATTTCACCAAAGTAGTTCTTATCGTCATAGAAATACGGTTCAAAGACAGAAATAAAAGTCTGTACTTGCTGAATTCATATGACACATAGTTGTACCTACGTGTAACTAAAGTTACAATGTTATTCATATTGGGTGTCGATGTAAGACTTGAATGTGCCTTGGCGGCTAAGAATGTGTCGTGCTCACTCAAATGTCTCGCTGATGGTGCCGTGTGTGTGGGATCATTAGAATATAATAGAATTATCTTTAATCAAGTATCTCAGACTCAAAAATGATTAGTAAGACTTACAACCATATTAGCAAGAACTGACACTTCACAAAAACAATCAAATGGTAGTGGATCACCGTTGTGGCAACCCAAGTGAGATGGCACAACAGCGACCCACGAAAACACAGTCTAGACGACTTGAAATCATGCTTAGGATACTGTTGGAGCTGCCCCACACCCTGCTCACCATGGAAGCGCACCTCTTGCGCATGGTTATTTAGAAACAATCTACATGCGCATCCGCGCATTAAGTTCCCTTGAAATGGTTGAGCTAAATGGTGCTGATCCATGCGTCGTGTTCGTGAACGGGCGTCGTCAGTAGGGACTGGTCATTTCTTAGCTGCCACCGCTTATTTTAACTTATTTTAATTGTTTTTTTTTGTTTTATCTTTTTATTACGGACGCTTTTAAAGTGCACGTCCTTTCACATTGTTCTCACATGTATAATTTCAACATGAATGATGTAACCAATACTTTGTAATAATATTTTGATTTAAAAAAGTGTCCGTGGAGTTTCTTGCCCGTTCTTCTCCATAGGAACCTACTACGCTTTGGAATGGGCAACTAGCTTCATCTCTCTGACTGATCGACCCCTTGACAATTCAAAAGTGCCTGTAATTGGTTTATTTGAAATAAATGCTTTGAGTTGAGTTGAGTAAGTATCAATCAATGTTTTGAGGATATTTTATCAGTCAAACGGACGGGTAAACCACGTAGCTTTTTGCAAGAGGTAAAGATTTAATGTCGTGAGTTTCTGAAATGTAAGTATAAATAAATCTATATATATAAAAGAGAAGTCCACTCACTGACCACTCATCACGAAATCTCGGAAACTACTAGGCCGTGGGGTCTAAAATTTGGCACAAGCACTCTCAAAATTTGGCACAGCAGGCGCGCACTAAGAAAGGAATTTTATAAATTCGCACCTTAAGCGGTTGAAAAGGGGTGTCAAAGTTTGTATGAAACTCCTATGTTTTTAAAGTTAGAGACATGAATGTTGGCCTGATTGTTCCTTTCGACTTCTAGGTGCTCCCTAAAAAAGGATTTTACGAAATTCAGCGCTTAAGGGTGAAAATAAGGGTTTTTAATGTTTGTATGAAAAATGTACCAAATGCAGGTAAGATCCAAATTGAATCTTACGGAAACGAGTTATTGCATACTTTACATTGAAATTAGAATTCGGAGGCCGATAAAGATCTAAATTGAATTTTACGACAACGCGTTAATGCATATTTTACATTGAAACAAGAATTTTTGGAAGTTTCTTGAGGTTTATATTTAGTTTTTTTTCTAGGTGGCCAGTATGTTTCATTGCAGGCGTGATAACGTTCTAAAGTTTTTATGCCAGTTCTAGGTGGCCAGTATTTTTCAGTATGCAGGCATCTGATAAAAGATAATGAAATGAGGTTCTAATTGGTATTCAGGTAATTTGAACGTTGCATTTATAGCATTAAAGTCGAGAATGCCAAGGGGAAAACTTCACAATGTTTAACCTTAATCGCGGCTTGCAAGCCGATCGTATCAAAAAACGAAGTCATGTATCAATCACAGAATACAAACCTAAGCGATACACGTTCAAGCTATAGTTACCGAAATTTCTGTTCTGCGATATTTTGTTATTACTTACTACTAATTTGCATTGAAATATTTTTCATCGTCGTTGTTTGGGTTTCGTTTTGGTTTGTTTCGCTTCCTAATTTTAAATTGGAGGATAATAAATGTATTTTTACCTATTGCCGGGTTGGAATTTTGTTATTTCTATTTCTTTGCGAATTACTTATTGTGTAGGTATTTCACACTGTGGTATTACTATAATAGATTTTAGTATTAGTCGTTCTTACTAGAAAAAGTGTCCTTGAATACCTACGTTCGTATTTTTATTGCTTAGTATCTTTAGTTTAGGACGGTTGTTGTAAGGGTTGAAAAAAGGCGGGAGAACTATTCCCATTTTAAATGGATGTCAGCATCAACTGACGGGGTCCGAAAGGGCCAATGCCTGCCAGGGTTATGAGCCTGTCCGAAAGGGATATCGTACCCCTCGCACACACAGGCATTTGAAGGAACACGGGTGGGTTTTAGTCAGTAAAAGTCTGACACGCATCAAAAATCAGATTATTTTTACTCCCTGTTGTGCGTCCCCAAAACCAGCAATAAAAATACCATCTTGAAATACCTGGAACTCAAATGGGAATAGTTCTCCCGCTGCCATGAGTTCACAGGTGGTTCCGTAGGTGCCATTACAAAACATTTCAGCGACGTATTCACGCTTTGAATCATAAACAGCTTCTCCTGACCGATCCTGGGTGAAAGGTTGGAATATTTCCCAGTTTTTAGACACGTGGCGCATAATGCTGTCTCGAATTTGAGAAGACAACATTTGACATGGCCACGTTACTGTTCACCAAATAGGAGAGAGATGAAAATAAGCATGTGCCATCGCCAGGGATATTTACTATTTGGCAAAGAATTTGCATGCCACAATTGTGGCGATAAGTCCCCTCTATGAGGAGTGGCTAGAGAGGCGCCACGGCTTCCTCACCTTCCACCTGACGCACGTCCTCACCGGACACGGTTGTTTCGGGAGGTTCCTATTCAGAATAAAGCGGGAGGAAACGCCCGGGTGTCACCACTGTGTGGATCGCCCGGAGGACACGGTGGAGCATACGGTTGAGGTCTGCCCTGCTTGGGCGGAGCACCGCCATGTCCTCACGGCGGCGATCTGTCGCATCTGGCCCTGGTTCAGGCCATGGTTCGGAGCGAGAGTGCACGGGAGGCCGTCACCTCCTTCTGCAAAGCAGTAATGCATGCGAAGGAGGAGGCGGAACGCGTGAGGGTGAGGCAGGGTTCGCGCCCTCACGCCCTTAGTCACCGCAGGAGACGCCCCAGGCGTCGGGAATCGCAGGCCGATTCCCGGCCACCGTGGGCGCGGGCTTGCGGACGGTGAGCGATGGGTAGCTAGCCGTCCAATAAGGACCAGGCCCGGGTTGACGGCGCGTCGTGTTCCACGCGCGCCTCAAAGAGATGTCAGCACCAATTGACGGAGTCCGAAAGGGCTAATGCCTCCCAGGGTTACGAGCCTGTCCGAAAGGGATATCGTGGCCCTGGCACACAGGCATTTGAAGGAACACGGGTGGGTTTTAGTCAGTAACAGTCTGACATGCCCTCCCCGCTCCGGCCAGAGCGGGAGAAGTTATTTGATAATTTACCACCCAAAAAAAAAAAATGGCAGCGGCAGAACTATTCTCATTTGAGTTCCAGGTGTTTCAGGATGGTATTTTTATTGCTGGTTTTGGGGAAGCACGGCAGGGAGTCAAAATAATCCGATTCTCAGGAAACTTTATTGAAGGTCATTTTGATGTTTTAATTCCGTTGGCTAATTTAAATAATAAAAAAACCGGCCAAGTGCAAGTCAGACTCGCCCACGAAGGGTTCCGAATGAATGTCTTGCCGAGAAACTGTGATAAACTGAGTTGATCGAATATTCTCTATTTGAATTGTTGGGAGGCTGGTTCCTGGATAATGTCAATCGAATATTTGCCTATGCGTGGTCTGCCTTTAGTTTTACCGACATTAAACCCCCATGACGGTGGTACACGACGGTTTACCCCCATTTCTTCCCGTGGGTGTCGTAAAAGGCGACTAAAGGACTTACTAGAGAATGGGCAGCAGCGTTGTCTATGCATTTTAACACCATACTGCGATCGCCAACCCGCCTGCCAAGCATAGCGATTATGGCAACCCTCCCCCTTTTGAGGGAAGCCTATGTCTAGCAGTGGACGTCTTTTGGCTGAAATGATGATGATGATGACAACGGTGGTATATTCCCAGGCAAACTTTTACATAATTACCTCCATAACTAACAGTGAATTGAGCAGTGAGAGTCAGGTTGGTGTTGATATAGATATAAAAACAAGACTTTCAGTACCTGTACATATTCATGACCCATCCCGGCGTGCAGTACCCACACTGGGTGCCATTGAACATGGCCAGACGCTCCTGGATGGGATGGTAGCCATCCTTGCGGTTGCCGATACCTTCCACCGTTATTATGTCCCAGTCGTGGCATGACAGAATGTGTACCAGGCACTGGAAAAACAAATGCAATCTATGAGATATTGGGGGTTCCATATTCAAAGAAAAATAATTTATTCAGAGCATAAATTAAGGCAGTTTCAAACGCAAAGAAAGAAAATATATTATTTTACGTGTGAAACCCGTATTGAGTTCGTATGGTGGATTACGGCCTGAGTCCCAGTTGTGGGACATTATAATAGGCTGAATAAGTATTTTTACGGGTCGTCAGAAGCCCGAAAGTCTGACAACCAGTCTTACAAAGGGGTATAGTTTACATACTTCCTTGACATAATCATTTCTTTTTTTTTTTGCTTATAATTATGTGAATATTTTAGATTATGTTTATATTACATAGTGAAAGTAATTTGTAAAGTTATGTCTAACGTGGATAAAAAACTGAGAATGGCGCAAAATCTACCCAGAGGATTTTTCTGAAACCTTCACCAATTTAAAGATAAATGAATTATTGATCTTTTAGTATACGCGTTTTATTAAAATACCTTTTTTTTCTGTATAATAAATTAATAATGCGTCAAATTGTGGATAGCAATCCTTGATGGGCGAGTCCTATTACTGGCTGAACGTACGACGCATTGCGTGAGCTCAGTACAGAACACGCAAGCTAACCACTCAAGGTCACTGGCATATATCTGAGTCTTAAACAGACACATACATAAAAGGATACAGACAGGATGATAAGCACATAAAAAAACGAACACTCACAAGGTAACGATATATATAAATAACAAAGGCCTTCACATAATTACACGCAACGAGCATTAGGAAATATTGTTTCTCATTTATTATAAATTATAACTGACGTCATTCTACGGCTTGTCTGTTTTTGGAACTCATTTGAATTGTAAATAACTTTTAAACTCTACCTTTTTGTGTATGTATAAAAATACAGCGTTTATTAAATATTAACATCTGCTATTTGACATTAGACTTCTCTAAAACAATTCATAATTTGTAGTCTATTTTACGAAACTCCATACAAAACTGTCAAACAAATGAATTGCGGGTTATGAATTGTTCGCAGATCATACTATGATTCTGCCAAAGCGGCCATTTTAGGCCCCCAGGACTTGCGCCGCAGGGAAACATACAGGAATTACTGCAAATATACGAAAGTATCCTACGGTAAACCACATTTTTACACGACTGCCCAAACAGGAGTGTAATAGAATAGAATAGAATAGAATATTTATTTGCCAGAAACATGGTATGTTTACAAAAGGTGTTCGTATCATTACATAGTGCTACATGTCTCACCGTTTTAACGGCAAAATCAATTGCAAATCAATTTACAATTATTATTAAGGCTTCTACATACCGGGGTGACTTGTCGCGCGACGCGACGCGACACAAAGGCACCGCTCGTCCCGCGACACGCGGGGCCTTTGTGCCGTGTTGCGTCGCGCGACAAGTCGCGCTGGTATGTAGAAGCCTTAACATACAAACATTCAAGTGCATTAATTATTAGTTAACATTATTTACATTATATTAATATTACAATTTTAATCATTATTTTAATTATGATATTATATAAACTACACACTTCTATTTTTGCCATGTCGTTAAATAAAACAATAAGTTTGTCATAATGTCACATAATTAACTTAAATAATTACTTATGCCTGTATTTTGATGCCAGATCAAGAGAAAAAAAATTACAGGGACATTGCAAAAAAATTGAAAAAAATTATAGACACATGTAATGTGTTTAAGGTTCATGTTTGTTTGTATGTAGGTACCTATCTACGTGAATTTCTTTGTGCTACTATAACTTTTAAATGCCTGAGCAGATTTAGATGTTATCGTTAGAATCCTTACATCATCTCGAGTGACATAGGCTATAATATGAAAAAAATCAATATGGCAGCAGTATGGCTCCATTTTCAAATGTGAAAAATGAAAACTTAAATTATTACAATATTGGTATCAAATTCAAGGTCTTGATGCAAATACTCTAAAAATTGGCATTGGGTGTACATGCAAAACAAACTTTATTATTCATATCCACGATCCACGCCTTGCCTCGCCGTGAAAGTATAAAACCACCTTTATATTATTTTATTATTATTAACGGTTTCTTGATAATTTTCCGCTTTCAAGGCTATTTATGCGTAATAATAGGTGCGTAATTGTTTATATTAAATCAATTAATTATGTCATAAAGACGAGTGTCCTGATTATGACTGCTAGTAGCATGTGCCTAGGTGTTGAAGGTGTGTTGTTGTTAAGAAAGTAGTTGCTGTTTTTAATATTTCTATGAGCGTGTGAGGTTCATCCCATACTGTTGATTGATGAACGATCAATTCGCCAATATATGTACCTACTTACCTATTACATAACTGGCGAATTGTAGCCTTGTGGGGGAAATACCTATAGCTCTTCCTGCCCTGGGAAATAAACGCTGATATTTAGTAAGCTAAATATCAGTGTCTATTTCCCTTTTTTTCCATTATTTATAACATCCAAATTATCCGTGAATGACAGTATTTTAATGCTGCACAATATTATAATAAGAGGAAAACGAACACTTTATATTAAGGGGACGATGACCGACTTTTAATGATTTTATACTGAAGATCACGTTTAAACGAGTAGCGTTAATGATTTGAAAAAAATATATGATAAATTAGAGCATTTTTTCAATAACTTAATATGTGAATATTTTATATTATGTTTATATTACATAGTGAAATTAATTTGTAAAGTTATGTCTAACACAGAAAAAAAAACTGAGAATGGTGCTACTTCTACCAAGCGTATTTTTCTAAAACCTTCACAAATTTAAAGATAATTTAAGTATTGATATTTTAGTATACGTGGTTTATTAAAATACCTTTTGTTTTGTGGAGGTGATGCGAATATTTAGTTTATGAAGTAAGTAACGAAACAGCCAAGCCATACATTTTTACTGATATGTAGAATTTGTGAAGTTAGGGTCGGTAGAGTTAGGCCGTGTAGATTCAGAAGCTTGGCTCTACATGAGATCTGAGGGGCAATTCTACTAATTTTAAGAACGTTCAAAGTCTGATCTCAGTCACAATCTGTCAAAAATACCTATTATTTCCCTACATTTTGACAATTTTTTGACGTTTGTTTGTCGCCAAGATGAGATTGCGACTAGATTTTGAACGTTTTAAATTACGAGAATTGGCCTTCTGATATCTTTTTCACAGGGCAAACCTTATGTGATCGTCATGGCAACATTTTACATGAAAAATTTTTGGTGGGATTTCAGTTCTTTTTGTAAGTTGCTAGGCAGTCTTTTTAGTGTTTATTTTGTTCTTCTATTTTTGGGGTGTATTTCTTGCACATCAGCAGTGCCGGTTTTCATAGCCCATTCTGTCTTTGCCTTTTTGCTTTGATGGTTTACTTATTACCATAAGCGATAAATCAGGGCGATATTTAGCTCTTAAGCGATTATATTCAACTATAGCTGACTGTTGTGCTTTAATACTAGCAAAGTCTATATATTTCGGCTTTCTAGCACTTCAGGAAGTACCCTAACATTTTGAAGTCTCATACAAACTTCCACCCCCCCATTTTAGGGGATCGAGGGCGAAAGTTATAAGTTTATTAATTTTTTTTTGGTTATATACTAAACTTAGATTACATACCAAACTTCAGCTTTCTAACACTTCAGGAAGTAGCCAAATATTTTGATGATCATCAGTGTGTCAGTGTATCAGTGAGTGTGTCAGTGACGAAATCGGTGTATTTTAGATATCAATAAAATCTAAAGTTTTGGAGCTATTCAATTGAGACTTTATTTATTTATTTAAACTTCTCGCACACAATAAAGTACAAAGGCGGACTTTGTATGTTTAATTAGTCTATTATTGACATCATAACCTGAGAATATGAACTATCTGGTACATTGGAAACCAAATCTATGAAGGTTCAAAAAAACGACGAAACACTTCGAGAAAAGGTAGGTAGTGCCCTTGCGCTTCGCTTGGCTCGTCTTGGCGGGGGCACTACCGTGCCCCCAGATTCAAAACTGACAACTTAGTACCGAACTTAGTTTTCAGTTTTGTATAAAGAACTGTATTTCAATCACAGTTACGTTCCTATTACAAAAACTGGCTCCATGGTTCAAGCCATATCAAAATATAAATCTTGTCTTGTAATAAGGCGGACGGAGTTTAGTATAAAATACTTCAAAGACATTTCGGACAGACTCTACAAAATTAATTTATATTCGGCATTTACCCTGATTAGATACTGTTGTTTTGGCCCAAAGTTTATATATTTTCTACGCTCTTCCCCTTTATGGAAGCAGTCACATCTGTTGGACAAAATTGACCCAATTATTCGCAGCACACTTACATCAATTTTAAATATGGCCTTGGACGACCGAACGTGGCTTCAAGCTACACTACCCATCCGTTTTGGTGGCCTCAGCGTCCGCAAAGTTACCAGTATTAGCTTACCGGCGTTCCTGTCCTCTGTCCACAGCACTGAAAAGTTGACCGGGAAAATTTTAGCCTACTCCCTGGTTGACTCTGAAGTGCCGTGCTTGACCGATGCGGTGAACGTCTGGAAAGTGGCTTGCCCGAATACAGATCGACCCGCAAACCCATCTTCCCAGAGACAGTAGGATGAGCCGCTCTGCAGGTTGGTACGGAATAATCTTATTTAAACGTCCACCAATACTCCTCTCTGAGCGTGCCCGCCTGCTGGCTGTGGGTGAGTGGGAGTCGGGCCTCTGGCTTCAGGCGCTACCGTCACCCAACATAGGCATTATGCTGGGTGACACTATACCTTCCGGCTCGCTACATGTCTGCGTCTGGGCGCTCCATGCGTGATTCCGCATCGCTGCCATTGCGGTTAAGGTGTCGACTGACTCTGACAACATAGCCTATCCTGCAGTAAAAGCGCAGGCCGGATAGCACGGCATGCCAACATCAATGACATCATCTGTCGTGTTCTTGTCACCCAGCATAGTGCCCGCTGTTTTAGAACACAATGGCATGGCACGCGACGATGGGAAGAGAACATACGAAATGACCATACTGCCTTGGAAAGTAGATAGGCCTTTGGTGTGGGATGCAACGTGTGTCGACACCCTTGCGCCATCCCATCTTCCTAGCACGGCGGGCTGTGCTGGGGCGGCTGCTGCAGGTGCGGAAAACCCCAAACGGCGTATCATATATCTTTATTCCGGGATCGCGGGTTTTCAGTAATAACAGTGTTTAGGTAAACAATTTTGTATTCCTAAGTATAAAAAATATTTCTTATCTACATATTTAGAACTAGGCAAGAATTTTGTGGAAAATATATCACGTTTAAAAAACACTTAATATTTCTTCAAAACCTTTTATTCTAAAACGAAATATATTTATTCGGGGATACACAGTACAAAAGAGTAGTTCTTAAAAATTCGTCAGTCCTGGAAACCGACACTTTTTCCCGTACCGAAGCGCACTCGATACTAGTCAACTCTCAAACTAGGTAAATATTCATCCGAATATCCGATCTCTGATCATGACATAATATGCAATAAAGATTTGAATTGAAAGTCGGTGTTGGTGGTATTGGCACCGATACCCGAAATAAATAAACTCCTCCTATTGCTTGAAGTTGATTTTAAAAGGCTGATTTTCAATTGGTCAAGGTGCTACGAGTATATTTAAATAAAGAAATTTTATTTATTTTATTTATTTATATAGTCTAAACACAAATCTTAGAATGTTACTATAGTTTTCTATAGTCTCATTGAAACTTAAACCCCCTTATTACAAAACAAGGTTTATCTTCAGACCCAGGTTTAAAACATGGAGCGAGCCATTATTGAATTTCGAACTTTATTCCGACTATGGTAAAGTTCCTAAACACAAAACTGACAACTTAGTACCGAACTAAGTTTTCAGTTTTGTATAAAGAACGGTATTTCAATCACTATTACGTTCTTATTACAAAAACTGGCTCCATGCTTTAAGCCATGTCAAAACATAAATCTTGTTTTGTAATAAGGCGGTATATGTTTAGAAAACAATACAATCTCCACCATTGTTTGTTCATGATGCAACATGAACAAACAATGGTGGAGATTGTATTGTTTCGATTCAAACTTAAAGGCGACTCTGAAGTGAGTCGTCTCGCCTCATGTTCCGAGCTACCATAAACTTTGAATCGCAATATACAACATCAGTTTTTGTTTACACTAAACCCGAAAAGGGGTCATTGTACTCATCACTTTGAATATTTTTTTATATGGGACAAACCATGAAATCGCGAAAAAAAAATCTGCTTTTCCCTACATTTGTGTTCACTGAAATCGACAAAATGTATGGAACAGCTGATTTTTATTTAGCGATTTCAAGGTTGGTCCCATAGAAAAAGTTGTTCTAAATGATGACTACAAATCTCTCTTCTCAATTTTGTTTAACCTAAACCCCTTTTCGGGTTTAGGTTAAACGAAAACGAATGTTGTATACTTAATTCGTTGGGTCCATTGCTTAGATACTGAGGCATTGTTTCAACTGGAGACAAAAGTAACCGTCATGAGACGCTATAAATACATAAAATTTCAAATTATACAACTATCAACTTTAAACTCAAGATATCTAAGTTGATTTATGAATGAAGAAATTATCGCTAAACGTCATAAAATAATTTTAGTTGCAATGGAAACTGAACCATACGCAATTTCAGTTAAAGTTTTAAATCCCAAAGTATGAAATTTATCTCGTCTCATGGCGTTGACTTTAGGTGAAAACCTAGCTAGGGGATAATTGAGAAGACTTCGGTCTGCCGTGGAAGTCTTGAAGTGGATATGCTGATGGGATCCTAAAGGAATTACCTACAATAATTTTATTATAATTAGAAGGTTTTTGGTTTTGGCAAAGGACTCTTTTCCTCCTATTTCGTTTGGTTAGTGATTAACCTGGTGTTAGAGTTTCTATGCCGCCCATGGGCCTCTGACTTAGCTTCACATGCCGCATGCCGTCGAGAAATATCTCTCAGGCATTTCCTCACGATGTTTTTCTTCAGCGTTTTTAAGCAAGTGATTATTATACAATACGCACATGAATCCGAAAAGTCAGAGGTGCCTTTGGGTTCGAACTCGAGATCCATGACTCGGCAGCCCGACGGTGTGTGACCGTTAGTATTAGGTAACCCTATTTTTTTTTGTTCACGGGGTGGAAAATCCTCAAATCAAATCCATTTTTTTGCCGGAATGTAGGGGGTTCTCATGGATGTTCTCCGCCCTGGGGTGGGCGGAGGGGTCTGTCAGACTCTTACTGACTAAAAACCACCCCAGTGTTCCCTTCCCACACTTGCAACGGTGATCTTGGGATTTGTTTTTACTTCCGTGATCCCCGGCTGGTGCCGGCCCGCCTCTGCGGGCCTCCTCAAGTCTGGGGGGGGGTGAGGTGTTTGACCCTCCCGCGACGTCTGAAAGGGGCGCGCGTGGAACACTACGCGCCGCCACCTCAGGTCCAGTGTGATAGGGGGCGGTGGACGTCCCCAAGTCCGCCGTCCCTGGACCCATTTAGGGTCCCGGCCGGTCGTTATGGTGTATACTTGAGGGAAACCAAACTCCGGCAGTGGAATTCATATGGCAGAGATGATGATGACGAGGTATTTGGTCATTCCTCTTCTCCTGAGTGAAACCAAAGATTTTTTCGAGAAAGAAATCTTTACATTAAATCACGTATATAATACCAATATATAGAAACACTTTGAAGTAGTCAATTCAACATGAATCAACAAACGATGTGTGTCCATGAACTTACTTCGTTGAATCACCTCCCAGTTAGCGACATTGACCGATGAAACCAATACCTACATAAATAAAATAACCTAACATGTTTTTAGGGTTCCCTATGTCCGAATGAAAAACGAAAAACTTATAAGATCATTGGTTGGCTGTCTGTCCGTCTATCTGTCTATCTGTCTGTCTGTCTGTCCGTCTGTTACAGCAAATTTGCCCCGAGTCTAATGAACCGAATGAGTTGAAATTTAGTATACATATGATTATGAATTTCTGTGACCTAAACAAGGACGTATAATGATAATAAATGAATTTTGAATATGGGGGTCACTCTATGGCTACAAATTAATGAGTAAAGTTAAAAAAAAAATGCAAACTACATTACAACGGATACAAACCGTGTGACACATTAAATGAAAGGGCTTACTGTGGGTCCCAAATATTGTTTTTAATCATTTTATAGTTATTTAAGAAAATTAACGAAAATTGACTATTCCTCTCCTTATCTCGGAAACTGCAGAGCCAACATTTTTGAAAAAAAATACAAAAAATAGTATTATACTTATAAATGACAAGGAAACCTATAAGAAGTCTATGGTGTTAAAATAACATGGTAAATCTCTCAATATTGTGCGTACAAACTTATATTTGCAGTTGAAATGTATAAGAGAACATGTTTTCAACTACATTTTTCTTGGGATAAATTCATCCCCACTATAGAACCATAGATATAAGAAAGAAGTTTTTATAATTCTATGTACAGAACCCTTCATTGTGCATGGTGCGACACGCACCTGCCCGGTTTTTTTATTCAAGTTACTGACATCTGTTTAATCCGGTTCTCTCTATTTATCGAGAACTGAGACTGAGTGTTAAGATGGCATTGCTAAACTAAGAGCTCCTACATCTTTGAAGCATAAAATCAAACCAAACAATTGGAAAGCACAAAATGACCACTATAATTATTTCCAAAAGCAAACTGCTGCTTGCTTTTTTTTAAAGCAGAGGTGAGTGGAAACGCCGGGAGGGGATGCCCTAGAAGGACATATACCGCCTTATTATAAAACAAGGTTTATATTTTGACATGGCTTAAACCATGGAGCCAGTTTTTGTAATAAGAACGTAACAGTGATTGAAATACCGTTCTTTATACAAAACTGAAAACTTAGTTCGGTACTAAGTTGTCAGTTTTGTATTTAGGAACTTTACCATAGTCGGAATAAAGTTCGAAATTCAATAATGGCTCCATGTTTTAAACCTGTGTCTGAAAATAAACCTTGTTTTGTAATAAGGGGGTAAGTGACCAAATTGGTGATGTTCTTCAGAAAGGTCAGGTGCGTAGTACTCGCAACCGGCGTACGTGTATGACTAGATGTATGAACGTAGGCGAAGCAAAAGGAGTATGTAAGGAGCGTAGCAAGTGGCGTTCTATAGTTTCTGCCTACCCCCATGGGAAGAAGGCGTGAGTTTATGTATGTATGTATTATTTACAAATAATAAGTCAGTTGGTCTGCAGCGCCCTAGGGTCAAGATTCCTGCCAGATGTACGTACATGGTGTACGTAGATCCGCAGTGGTATCCCGCGAAAATAAAATTTCCTTACGTTTTTTGCAATTTCCAGGTCAGTGTCCGGTATCAAAATATGATTCGTGACCATAACAAATTCGTATTTAACTATTTACAGAATTATAATCATTTATATCTCTCTTAGTTAGATTTGTTCCCTTGGACAGTCAACCTTACCACCAGGTGGCCACCTTGACACCTTGATATTTTATATGAGCTCGTGCAGACGCGATATCGCGGGCGCGACGTGACACTAGTAGCACAATTTATATGCCACTGCCTGTCGCGCCCGCGATATCGCACCAGTTTGTAAGATATGCTTTCTGTATTATAGGAACTTCTGGAGTGTTTTTTTTTAAGTAATTAAGTCTTTTCTATGGGTTATTATTATTATTAAATAGGTAGGTACTTTATATCAGACCATGGTGTCCATTTTGTTAGTAACAGTGTTCTTAACTTAAAACTACTCACAACAAAACATTTAAAAGAAAGTAAACACAACAATCACTACTGCGCCATTCCATGACAAATGGCGCAGCAATGACTGATGTAACCACAGTCCAGCCAACTAGCGATCCTGCCAGGCTTACGAGCCTGTCCGAAAGGGATATCGTGGCCCTGGCACACAGGCATTTGAAGGAAAACGGTGGGTTTTAGTCAGATAAAGTCTGACACGCCCTCCCGCTCGTGGCACATCGCCTACGTACCATGCAGTTGGAGGTAGTTCCACAGGAACGCATTCAATCGGTGGCCGAAATATTAGGCCCGGCGCCCATTGGCGGGCACGGCACGGCAAGGTATTTTTAGGCGATGAATAGAAATATAACTTAAATGTATGGAAATAAAGTTGAAATTTCAATGTGCGACATGCCTAAGCATACCGCGGTACCTATTGTTTTTGTACTTACGACCGTTAACATTGAAATTTCCACTTTATTTCCATACTCATCGCCTTAAAATACGTGCCCACGTTCGCACGGACGTAAAAATATTGCGGCGGGATTTATCGCGCACTGGATTTTCAATGAGAATCCAACAGGGTGCATCCCAGCGCGTTGAAAAGACACACTGTTGGATTTTGAACTCTCAGGGCTAAGCAGAGCGTTGAAAATCCAGTGTGCTAAAAACATTAACGTGTTATCATATTACCTGAGAGTAAGTTAATGTTGTTAAGCCATTGTACATAATTATATAATAATTATGATATTCATTGTTATCTTACGTCAGTAGGTATTAATAACTTAGCTACGACGTACGTAAATGTCGCAGTAAAGATCTAAAACAGTTAGTAATCCAAGGTCTAGGTTAGACTAACTAAACAATGGTAATTGGTAACTTTAGTATTCTCGCAGTCTTGGCCGCCAAATGGTGCCATGTTTTAAATGACCAAGCCAAGCCATTAACTCTTTGACCGGTCTGGGAATTAAACTCCAAGACCCGTAGTGCACGCTCTCCAAGGTGTAACCACTGGCAAAGTGCCAGGATGACACAAAACCCACGACACAGAAACCTGCGGGGCGGGCACGGCCTACTGTGACATGACTTGAGTCACACATTTTATCACAGTTTGAGCGATAAAACTGTTTTGTCATAAAATGCTAGTACAAATTGTCATGACATAATTTATCATGTCTTGTCACAAACGTCTTGGCTCCTGACTCCGAAGCGATAATCCTACTTATCGGCCGAGTACTCGGCCGTACCTTGACTTACAAAGTCTCCTTTTTTTACTTTTAGCCCTTACCCGACGTCAAGTCACATCTTAGACTTTGACTTATCTCTTTGACTGTCGTTTTTAGGGTTCCGTACCCAAAGGGTAAAACGGGAACCCTATTACTAAGGCTCCGCCCCGTCTGTCTGTCTGTCCGTCTGTGAATGTCAAACATTTATTTCACAAACTTGTAAGTTTGTGAAATGTTTGTCATTTAGAATCTTTGTACATGTGCGGGGTTTCTATGAAGATGTTTTCTTTACTTTTTACAATTTATGAACCGCCAAAGTTCAGGTATTTGTGCAAAAAAGCAGACTTTTGCAGGCTACACCTACTGAATTTTGTTTCTCCAAATTTTTTTTTTTACTTTCATAGAATCCTGGATATTAGTGCTTATGATACCGATTAGTTCAAAAATGTTAACCTGTTAAGGCCCGCCGACGCACCAGTGCGTCAGTGTCCCCAACCGTCAAGTCCCACCGACGCGGCCCAAACAGCTTAAACAAAGGATGTTTATGCTCTTAGAAAACACTTGAGACTTTCTTTGTTTACATTGGCAGCAGGGGCAATAAATCTGGCGGCCATTAAGATAAGGACAGGTACTTGACTATGTCACAGGGCTCAGTCACAGGGCTTAATCGGTAAGAAAGATGATGACGCCGGGAGGGGATACCCTAGAAGGACATAATAATATACAGGATGTTAAAGTAACTGCGTGCCATAGCTTAAGGGTAGGTTCAGTATCGATAACGGAACCCAGGAAAAAAAAATATTCCCTGATCAACCTAATTTAGTACCTACTAACTTAAAATAGCAATCGTTTAGAATTAAAAGTATTTTATTTGACGGTCCTAAAGGTGGGGAAGGTCCCGTTAAAGTACGAAGAGACTTATTTTGTTTTTGTTTTTAATGTTTAATTTTTTGCCAGAATTTATTTTTAAACGTGTCTGTTTAGAAGTAAGTTAAAGAAATGAGAGAAACATCTAACGATTCTTGCCAAGTTACGTGCGGGCGACTATATCTAAAGAAAGATACAGAACGCCATAATCACGTACGAACGTTTGTATGAAAAGGATGACGGGTTGGCCGCTCTTTTACTTTTTTAAATAATTGATTTAACTTACAGAATTAACAGCGAATACATGTTTCTCCTTAGTCACGGGGTGGACCTGCGACACAGACACGACGCAGGCGCCACAGCCTCCCTCGTGGCACATCGCCTTCGTGCCATGCAGCTGGAGGTAGTTCCGCAGGTAGTCGTTGAGGGAAGTCTGCGGACTGACTTCTGTTCCCGCTGGAAGTATGAATAATTTATAATAAAACATTCCTGCCAAGTTTTGTCTCTGCGTCAGCCTAAGGATAGCTGTCCGCTTTTTAACCGACTTCCAAAAAGGAGGAGGTTATATGTGCGGCTGTATGCTTTTTTTTTTTATGTTTGTTCTCCGATTGCTCCGTCAATCGTGAACCGATTTTGAAAATTCTTTTTTTGTTGAAAGGGTATGCTGCCGAGGTGGTCCCATTGCCACAAAATCAGAATCTGATGAAGGGATCCCATAGAAATCGAGGGAAATCCTCAAATTTTATAGGCACACATATAGCGATTTGGGTATTTTTACTCGTGCATTTGCTCTCGGAAAGCACCATTTGGTGAAGTGGAACTGATGATGAAGAACACAGATGGCAACCGGAACAATATAATAATAAGTATTTAACGGGTTGCGATTCGATTAGGTACTTTAATGTGGGTGCTAGGCAATTTATGCTCGTCACTATGCATATAGTTAGTGGCAGTTCTTCTGGTTCTTACCAGGATAACTCCTCAACAACCAACGTCTCAGCATCGGGAAAAGCAATATTTTGTACAAGGTGATGAGCAGTTAACATTAGGCTATTGTAACTTAGATACTTAGATAAATTAAAAACTGACCCACTAAAAAGTGAAAAATAAAAAACTTTTTACGAAAAAAAATAACCGACTTCCAAAAAAACACTACAAAGTGAAAAATATCTTTAATTTCGGAAGTCGGTGGCAAAAAACTAAAATACAGATCCAAAGACACCGACTTCCGAAATTAAAGTTATTTTTCACTTTGTAGTGTTTTTTTGGAAGTTGGTTATTTTTTTTTGTAAAAAGTTTTTTTGTACACACGGCTACACATGAAGCTATAAATTTCCAGTATACGCTGACCTCTCATTGTACGGAAATCCTACACAATGCGAGATCAGCTTATACTGGAAATGTATAGCTTGACGTGTAGCCCGTGTGTACCTACAGTGTTTTTTTTACTTGTGCATAAAGTTTTAATAAACAATAACTAGGTATTAGTTTTTGGTTTGCTCACCCTTAATCTGAAAGGGAACTCATGAACAACTTTAACTATGGAACCAAATCCGAAATAACGAAATAAAATCTGCTGTTCATACATTACACAATGTATGGAAAAACAGATATTTTTTCGCATTCGTTCGTTCACATCAATGATATTATATTAAACAGATATGTTATACACTCACAAAACAACCAAAAAAAGTGTTCCGCGCAGCATCGGCAGCACACATACCCACTTTTCTTTCATTTTACATTTCACTACAAGTAAAAATGATGACTTATAAAAATAACAAGAAAAAAAGAGACAGCTAGTGTTGTCAATTGCTCATGAATGTAAACAAACATTATTCTGGCCACCAATCACTGAATGTTGGCATCACAGACTAACAAAATACGTCCCAATTAGGACGTTTTCGAGTCTTCACGATTGCGCGCTCACAACCTATCATTGGTTCACATACAGTAATACAACAACAAAATGTATGGAACAGTTGATTTTTCAAACCAATAAACATAAACTAAAGCCGAATTTCACCGAAGAAACTGAACGCGATCAGTACAGCTAAGCCGCGTTCAAGAGCTGTCAATGTCAATATTCCACTACAAAATATGACAATGACAGCTCTTGAACGCGGTTTAGATGTGCTGATCGTGTTCAGATTCTTTGGTGAAATTCGGCCTGAGCTTGTGGATGGTAGATCTACCAATTGTGTGTAAATTGTGATCAACATCAACCCAGGGATAGATCACAAAATCCCCAAATAACAAAACACTACACACTTCTATTCCCCGAAGGGTTAGATAGATCCTTTTTACCTACAACGTAACAAGGCGCGAGCCTAATTGCCATCAACCGGTCAATGACCTATCTGAGAAATTCCTAAAGAACTCAATAACTGCGGTTTTGCCAACCTGGGGATCGAATCTAGAACCGGCTCAGCCTGTCGCGCTAGCGATCACTACACTAGCGAGGCAGTCATTAAAACTTCATTAAGGTACACCCACGTATATTTTAATTATTGTGTCCAATGTCCATTTAAGTTAAATACTTAGACTTACCTATAAAATCTTACTCAAGAATTTGACTAATGATAATTATTTATTGTACCTAACAATTTGAAATTCGGATTTCTTTCTCATAAACATAGTATTAGGGCGAATAGGGCTCTACATCGGCCAATAAATTACACTTATTTATACAACATGTCCCAAAATTAACGCACAACCTCTTAAGGGGTCATTGTACTCATCATTATGAACAACTTTTACTATGGGACCAAACCTGAAATCGCGAAAAAAAAATCTGCTGTTCCTTACATTTTGACGAGTTTTGAGAACAGTTGATTTTTTTTTTCGCGATTTCAGGTTTGCTCCCATGGTAAAGTTGTTCATAATGATGAGTACAATAAATAAATAAATAATATTTTATTGACATAAAAGTATGTTACATTTATAAGGAAGCCCTGACTCCTGCGCTAGGTTGTAACCTGTGTTACATGAATCAGTGTCTTCTCCCAGTAGTTTTACACAGATAATGCAATAAAATTTAAACAATCCTATGACATATTCAGCCTAATACTATGTTTTTTAATTCTGGGACATAATAAAAAAAATTATTAAATATTCTAGAACACATACCTACCTGATACACTTCTTTTTTAAAGCAACGCAAGGGATATCAGCTTTTGCAGATATGATTTGCTCGGAAAGCTGATGTCCCTTCAAAAATTAAAGCAAGATATTACAATTACTTCCAACTGTGTAAATTCTCTGGTCTGCATAAAATTATGTAACTAGCCTAAAAAATGCCCTCAATAACAAATGAAAGTTGGTCTTGTTGTGCAAGGTGCTGGACCAGTGACACTTCACACACAAATACAAAAATTTAAATCTAAACCATCCTATTACAACACAAGATTTATATTTTGACACGGCTTAATTGAACCATACTACTATGTTACCGACATAGCCTGCAGAGTAAGCAAGCTGAAGTGGCCATGTTAGGACCGATGGCCGGTGGAGCAGACGAGTCCTGGAGTGGAGACCGCGTATCGGCAAGCGTAGTGTGGGACGCCCCCCATCTAGATGGACCGACCTTAAAAAGGTGGCTGGGACAGACTGGATGCGGAAGGCGGAGGACAGGGTGTTGTGGCGAAACCTGGGAGTGGCCTATGTCCAGCAGTGGACTGCTATAGGCTGAGTTGATAATTGAACCATGGAGCCAGTTTTTGTAATAAGATCGTAACTGTGATTGAAATACCGTTCTTTAATTACTTATACAAAACTGAAAACTTAGTTCGGTACTAATGTGTCAGATTTGTATTAGGAACTTTACTAAAGACGGAATATAGTTTAAAAATTAATATAATTCCATGGTTTAAACCTGGGTCTGAGGATAAACCTTGTTTTGTAACAAGACGGAGTGTGATTAAATACTTTAGCACCATTTTATTGGCTGTGTCATATATCATTTACTAGCTGACCCGTGCCCACTTCGTTGGGCGGTAAACATTTTAAAGTCTTTTCATTTTTCGGATTAAATTATGGCCTTATGTTATGACACTCACAAAATAATAACGTGGCTTTCAATGGCTAAAATATTTTTCAAAATCGGTTCAGTAGATCCAGAGATTACCCCTACAACCTCACAAACTATAAAATATTAATATAAGTAGATGAAGCAACGGTTTAGCAATATCCTTAAAAAAAAATTACTCGCATTCCGTTTGCTCACTATAGGCAAGCGACTTCTCGACAAAATCAATAGCAGTGAATTGGGACTGGGATTGTGAATTCAACTGCAAATTTACCGCTGAGTCGGTGACGGTCGGTGATTCTTCAATTTTGCCGGCGTGAGGGGTCAAAAGATATTTTTTGAGTTCCGTACCCAAAGGGTAAAACGAGAACCCTATTACTAATGCTCCGCCGTTTGTCCGTCTGTCACCAGGCTGTATCTCATGAACCGTGATAGTTAGACAGTTGACATTTTCACAGATGATGTATTTCTGTTGCCGGTATAACAACTAATACTAAAAAACAGAATAAAAAAAATATTTAAGGGGGCTCCCATACAACAAACGTGATTTTTTTGCCATTTTTATAGATAATGGTACGGAACCCTTCGTGGGCGAGTACGACTCGCACTTGGCCGGTTTTTTTATTATTTAAATTAGCCAACGGAATTAAAACATCAAAATGACTTTCAATAAAGTTTCCTGAGAATCGGATTATTTTGACTCCCTGCCGTGCTTCCCCAAAACCAGCAATAAAAATACCATCCTGAAACACCTGGAACTCAAATGAGAATAGTTCTGCCGCTGCCATTTTTTTTTTTGGGTGGTAAATTATCAAATAACTTCTCCCGCTCTGGCCGGAGCGGGGAGGGCATGTCAGACTGTTACTGACTAAAACCCACCCGTGTTCCTTCAAATGCCTGTGTGCCAGGGCCACGATATCCCTTTCGGACAGGCTCGTAACCCTGGGAGGCATTAGCCCTTTCGGACTCCGTCAATTGGTGCTGACATCTCTTTGAGGCGCGCGTGGAACACGACGCGCCGTCGACCCGGGCCTGGTCCTTATTGGACGGCGAGCTACCCATCGCTCACCGTCCGCAAGCCCGCGCCCACGGTGGCCGGGAATCGGCCTGCGATTCCCGACGCCCGGGGCGTCTCCTGCGGTGACTAAGGGCGTGAGGGCGCGAACCCTGCCTCACCCTCACGCGTTCCGCCTCCTCCTTCGCATGCATTACTGCTTTGCAGAAGGAGGTGACGGCCTCCCGTGCACTCTCGCTCCGAACCATGGCCTGAACCAGGGCCAGATGCGACAGATCGCCGCCGTGAGGACATGGCGGTGCTCCGCCCAAGCAGGGCAGACCTCAACCGTATGCTCCACCGTGTCCTCCGGGCGATCCACACAGTGGTGACACCCGGGCGTTTCCTCCCGCTTTATTCTGAATAGGAACCTCCCGAAACAATCGTGTCCGGTGAGGACGTGCGTCAGGCGGAAGGTGAGGAAGCCGTGGCGCCTCTCTAGCCACCCCTCATAGAGGGGACTTATCGCCACAATTGTGGCATGCAAATTCTTTGCCAAATAGTAAATATCCCTGGCGATGGCGCATGCTTATTTTCATCTCTCTCCTATTTGGTGAACAGTAACGTGGCCATGTCATTGTCTTCTCAAATTCGAGACAGCATTGTGCGCCACGTGTCTAAAAACTGGGAAATATTCCAACCTTTCACCCAGGATCGGTCAGGAGGAGCTGTTTATGGTTCAAAGCGTGAATACGTCGCTGAAATGTCTTGTAATGGCACCTACGCAACCACCTGTGAACTCATGGCAGCGGGAGAACTATTCCCATTTGAGTTCCAGGTGTTTCAAGATGGTATTTTTATTGCTGGTTTTGGGGACGCACAACAGGGAGTAAAAATAATCTGATTTTTGATGCGTGTCAGACTTTTACTGACTAAAACCCACCCGTGTTCCTTCAAATGCCTGTGTGTGCGAGGGGTACGATATCCCTTTCGGACAGGCTCATAACCCTGGCAGGCATTGGCCCTTTCGGACCCCGTCAGTTGGTGCTGACATCCATTTAAAATGGGAATAGTTCTCCCGCCTTTTTCCAACCCTTGCAACACCAGCCTAAACCAAATATACTAAGCAATAAAATTAAAATACGAACGTAGGTATTCAAGGACACTTTTTCTAGTAAGAACGACTAATACTAAAAACTATTATAGTAATACCACAGTGTGAAATACCTACACAATAAGTAATTCGCAAAGAAATAGAAATAACAAAATTCCAACCCGGCAATAGGTAAAAACACATATATTTTCTTCCGATTTAAAATTAGGAAGCGAAACAAACCAAAACGAAAACCAAACAACGACGATGAAAAATATTTCAAAGCAAATATAACTGTAACTATAGCTTGAACGTGTATCGCTTAGGTTTGTATTCTGTGATTGATACATGACTTCGTTTTTTGATACGATCGGCTTGCAAGCCGCGATTAAGGTTAAACATTGTGAAGTTTTCCCCTTGGCATTCTCGACTTTAATGCTATAAATGCAACGTTCAAATTACCTGAATACCAATTAGAACCTCATTTCATTATCTTTTAGCAGATGCCTGCATACTGAAAAATACTGGCCACCTAGAACTGGCATAAAAACTTTGTTATCACGCCTGCACTGAAACATACTGGTCACCTAGAAAAAAACTCAATATAAACCTCAAGAAACTTCCAAAAATTCTTATTTCAATGTAAAATATGCATTAACGCGTTGTCGTAAAATTCAATTTAGATCTTTATCGGCCTCCAAATTCTAATTTTAATGTACAGTATGCAATAACTCGTTGCCGTAAGATTCAATTTGGATATTAACTGCATTTGGTACATTTTTCATACAAACATTAAAAACGCTTATTTTCACCCTTAAGCGCCGAATTTCGTAAAATCCTTTCTTAGTGAGCACCTAGAAGTCGAAAGGAACAATCAGGCCAACATTCATGTCTCTAACTTTAAAAACATAGGAGTTTCATACAAACTTTGACACCCCTTTTCAACCGCTTAAGGTGCGAATTTATAAAAATCCTTTCTTAGTGCGCGCCTGCACCCCATAGAGAGTGCTTGTGCCAAATTTTGGACCTCACGGCCCAGTAGTTTCCGAGATTTCGTGATGAGTGGTCAGTGAGTGGACTTCTCTTTTATATACAGGGTGTTTGGCAGAACGTTGAACATACGAAAATGGTGGGTAGGTGGGGTCATCTGCTACTTACTCAGCCCTAATTTATTTGGCCCTAGCCGACTGGGTATTTAAAAAAAAAAAAAAAAGTTTTTTTCTTGTTTCACCACTTTCCTAACTTTAAAGTGTATTTTTTTTATTAAAAATGGGCAATAAAACAGGCAATTTTTTTTTTTTTTAATCTTTGATGTTGGCAGATTCTTATAAAATTATTGCTTTGTTCAGATGTTAGCTAGAAAAAAAGTTATGAGTCCTCAAACTTACAGAAAGATGTAAAAAATACTTGAATGTTAATTTCAACTTGCATTTAAAAAAAACAAAAAATGATTGAGGAGTTCCAATTCTAGCAAAACATCCCTAGTGTGTGAGCTTTCTAATGGTATGTAATTTGCTTTTATAAAAAAAAAACTTTAAGAGTTATTTCATAATTTTATCAAGTAGGAAATTTTTGACTAAACTCTACCTTTACGGAAAGTTAAATGTTTTGCGAAATTTAATACTGCAAAGTTGGTAAAAATTATGGATCGACGGCTTGCCAGTAGCAGTGGTGCAAATTGACATTCACTATTCCCTTGAGATGGTTACACAAAGCAGGTAGAAATTTTGTTTCACTCTTGCGCAGTCATAGCGTATTTTTGCTCTCTTTCGCTCTCGTGGCACCGTGACGCGTCAGAATGAATTCTTGACGAAACTCTACCTTTACGGAAAGTTAAATGTTTTGCGAAATTTAATACTGCAAAGTTGGTAAAAATTAAATGATCGATTGAAATTATGCTGTACCAGTTAGGTGCGTTAATGAAACAATTAAATAATTTTAAATAATTTATTTAAATAATAAATCATATTAGATGTTCAAATTGACGCCCTTCATTCGCAATACAGGTGCGGCATCTACGTCTGATTTCTACAGTTGTTGTGCGCAGCAGCATCTCCTGTCGCATAACTTCGAAAGCAGCATTAATTCGATTTATCAAATCTTCCCGACTTTCTACTTCTGTAGTGTAAACTAGTTCCTTTGCCCTTCCCCACACGTGAAAATCGAGCGGAGTGAGGTCGGGCGATCGCGGAGGCCAGGGAATTGGTCCTCCCCTGCCAATCCACGAATTTGGGAAACAATTATCCAAATGCTCACGTACAACTAGACTAAAGTGAGCTGGGCAACCATCGTGTTGAAAGACAATAGGCCTGTTTATGTCTACTTGGAACACTTCTTCCACTAATGGTGGTAAATCATTTATCAAAAAATCCAAGTAGTTGTTCGCGTTGATGTTGTCGGGCAAATAATGAGGCCCTATTAGCTTATCGCCAATCACTCCTGCCCAGACATTCACACTGAATCTCCTCTGGAAGCCTCTTTGTCTCTTCACGTGTGGGTTTTGATTTTTAAGTGCCCAATGGTGAAGATTGTGATAATTGACAATCCCTTCTTTGTCAAATTTGGACTCGTCTGTCCACAAAATACTTTTTAAAAAGTTAACGTCGTCCACATCGGTATGCAGCAAATGGCGACAAAATTGCACACGTCTCCCAAAATCACTGTCATCGAGACCTAGAACAAACAAAACATGTCTAAGAATTGATTTCAATACTGAATCTTTTCTTCCTCCGAGTTCAAACTCTACAATTATCCAAATTTTTCATCTTCAATTTTTAAGTACACTAATTGGCTTTATGGCTTAGCCATAAAGACGTAAGACCAAATTCACAAAAGGGCGTGCGACTTTCCAATTTTGTTCTAAAAAGGACCCATAAGTGCTGGCAAGTTTACCTACGCTGACCACCTGCGCAAACCGAATCCGAAATCCGAATCCTGTAAGCGCTGGCCGCCTGATTGTTACGTGAATGCGGCCGAATAGGAATAGTTTATTGAATTTAATTTGAAATTAGAATTGAATGCGCTAAAAACAACATGAGGCAAAACAACTAATAAAGAAAGTGACGAAATCAAGGTTAAATGGAACGATCAATTGAACTGTCTCATAATTTACTACATTCCACAAAATCGTATCAGATGCAGTGCATAAACGGCTTAATCTTACCTTGCACTGGAGTGTAGTGAAAAGCATGTCTACCATCTTGCCGGAGAACAGACCACACTTTCCATATGCTTAAGCCAAGTATTGAAGCTATCTGTCTAATGCTTTTGGTAGGATCCGCGTCAAACTCGGCAAGAAGTTGTTCGTCAATGGTAGCATCGGGTCGTGCTGCGTTCACTCGTGGTTCTTGTAAGTTCAGGTTACCGGTTTGTCGTAAACGTCGGTAAGTACTCGCAAACGTCTGATGACTGGGTACTCGGCGGTTGGGATAACGCTCTTGATAAATTCTTCGCGCTTCACGCGAATTTGTATTAGCGCTTCCATACGCTAACAACATGTCCGCGTATTCCTCACTGGTAAAAGCAGCCATTTCTTTACCAATAACAACAGGTAACAGTAATAACAAAAAACTTAACAAACTTAAACTTAAACTTAACTAGTGATAACAATAAAAGAAAACGAAGTGAACAAAAACAAACGTAAGCGTAACGGGCACGTGAGATCGCAGAGGCAGTTAAGTCTCGACTGAATAAAAGAAAAGAATTCATTCTGAGGCGTCACGGTGCCACGAGAGCGAAAGAGAGCAAAAATACGCTATGACTGCGCAAGAGTGAAACAAAATTTCTACCTGCTTTGTGTAACCATCTCAAGGGAATAGTGAATGTCAATTTGCACCACTGCTACTGGCAAGCCGTCGATCCATAATTTTTACCAACTTTGCAGTATTAAATTTCGCAAAACATTTAACTTTCCGTAAAGGTAGAGTTTCGTCAAAAATTTCCTGCTTGATAAAATTATGAAATAACTCTTAAAGTTTTTTTTTTATAAAAGCAAATTACATACCATTAGAAAGCTCACACACTAGGGATGTTTTGCTAGAATTGGAACTCCTCAATCATTTTTTGTTTTTTTTTAAATGCAAGTTGAAATTAACATTCAAGTATTTTTTACATCTTTCTGTAAGTTTGAGGACTCATAACTTTTTTTCTAGCTAACATCTGAACAAAGCAATAATTTTATAAGAATCTGCCAACATCAAAGATTAAAAAAAAAAAATTGCCTGTTTTATTGCCCATTTTTAATAAAGAAAATACACTTTAAAGTTAGGAAAGTGGTGAAACAAGAAAAAAACTTTTTTTTTTTTTTTTTAAATACCCAGTCGGCCAGGGCCAAATAAATTAGGGCTGAGTAAGTAGCAGATGACCCCACCTACCCACCATTTTCGTATGTTCAACGTTCTGCCAAACACCCTGTATATAGACTGGTTGTGTCATAATAACATTATTTTATTGGCTCTATTATTATAACATTTATGGGCTAAACAATATACCTATTGACTATAGCAGGTAGTCTTCGACTCGCGTAGGAATTTTACCATTTTGTTACCATAATATCGAAGCTGTCAATCTTAGACCTTTGACAGTCGTTGCGGGTAGTCAGGAGCCCAAAGTAAGTCTGATAACCAGTCTTCCAAACCAAGGCGAACCAAAATAACTGACATAGCCCGAAGAATTGCCAAGCTTAAGTGGCAGTGTGCAGGGCACATTGCTCCCAGAACTGATGGCCGATGGCACCGAAAGGTTCTGGAGTGGCGACCGCGTACCGGAAGAAGTAGCGTTGGAAGGCTTCCTACAAGGTGGACCGATGACCTTGTGAAAGCCGCAGGTATCCGCTGGATGCGGGAAGCACAGAACCGGTCGAAGTGGCGGTGCTTGGGGGAGGCCTATGTCCAGCAGTGGACGTCTTTCGGCTGAAATGATGATGATGATGATGAACCAGTCCCCTCCTGATCAGAAGGTCTAAGTAGCTAAATGTCCAACAGCGCAAAAAGTCTAATGAGCAGTAAGTCTAATAAACAAAATGTCCATGTAGCAAAACGTCCAACTATCTGATGGTCTCTTACCAAGCAGTATCGTGTTACCCAGTTCATGGGTTGTGGAGGTCAGATATGCAGTTGCTCCATGTAAAATACTGGTATTAATCAGCTTCACCCGCTTAGACTGGAAGACGACCCCAACATATGTAGTTAGGAAAATACTAAACTCCGTCCCCCTTATTACAAAACAAGGTTTATCTTCAGACCCAGGTTTAAAACATGGAGCCATTATTGAACTTCGAACTAGGTTTTTTTGGGCTCTTTACAATAGACAGATTACAAAATGTTATAGGTAGTATTATTATATTAAATCTAACAAAAAAAATGTGCTCAAGCAATTACATCTACGAATAGTAGTTAAGAATGAATGATAAAGTTTAACATACAGTAATAAAAAAGGAAACTATTGTAAAAGTCAAAAATAAATTAAATTTGGTTAAAAGTTACAACGTATTTTCAAGAAAGTGTCAACTACATATATAAACCCTTTTTATGATTTGTTTACCTTTATATAACTACCTAAACCAATGGAGTATAGGCAGATTGATTGAGTATATCGATAATCGAAGCTTTTCTAACACTTTTGATCCTTCTTTTAAAACCGAATTAAATCTAAGGCATGCATGTATCTAAAACAAAGTCTCGTTACTAAAAATATGCTAGAAAAATGTTTTTTTTTTATTACGTTTTTTAATCAAAATACAGTTTTAACAGGATGTGTTTGTGTTTTTTTTGTAGAAGGCGATGTAGATATTATAATACTTCCTAGTCCATTTCTAATTAAGAATTTTCAATTATAGCACCATCGCTAAATCAATTTATCAAATAATAATCTTTGCAGTGTGCGATT
Source organism: Tiliacea aurago (assembly GCA_948098905.1). Taxonomy (NCBI): domain Eukaryota; kingdom Metazoa; phylum Arthropoda; class Insecta; order Lepidoptera; family Noctuidae; genus Tiliacea; species Tiliacea aurago. The sequence goes on from OX402591.1 coordinate 22,621,636, forward strand.
ACAATATAATATTATAATTAATTAAGTTTAGGCGATAAATTGATTATTTTTTATGTAAAAAAGGTTTTTACTTTTTAATATATTCGTATAATTATGCAATTACGTAGATGGCAAGTTTACGACGTAGCTAATAAGTGTAGTAGCGTAATTAAAAAAGTAGTAGGTAAGTACTTATTATCAAAGACATAATTAAAAATATAGCAACAATTAATAAAAAGTTATAATTAAATGGCGTGGCGATACACGAAACGTGTTTTTTTGGAGTTATTATTATTAAATCTTTATTTACAGACCACAGAGATCCATACAGGGTTAGTAAAGAAAACCTTAAATCTAATGTTAGTATCATAATCCTAATATACATTATAATCATAATGCTAAAGTCCGGAGTCGGACCTCACACTATCCACGTAGTATACAACATTAGTTTTTGTTTATACTAAACCTCTTAAGGGTTAAGTTCGCTGAACTCGTCAAAATGTAGGGAACAGCTGATATTTTTTTCGCGATTTCAACTTTGGTCCATAGTAAAAGTTGTTCATAATGATGAATACAATGACCCCTTAGATGCAGACAAACCTTAGACAGACCCCCCGTAGACGTATGAAGTCCGATCCAGTCACGCAGCATCGGACAATCCCACCTACAGCACAACATGCTCAGGGTGCTGTGGGAGCCGGCACGCATTCTGCGAGGGATCGAGGCACACCGGTTTCGGATGGTTATAAACATTGACATACTTTTGAAATCATTGGTTATAAATAGATAATTCGGCGTCTAAATATTGTACGGTGCAGCGGTGGTACGGAACTCTTCGTGGGCGGGTCTGACTAGTACTTCATCAAGTTTATGTTCATCAAAATAATAATATTATGATTTGCAAATCAACTGAAACATAGTTATGTATGTGACGGAAGCCATATTATTTAACAGCTGCGAGAGGCGGCGACTAGATGGCGCTAGTGGAACGTGCACCATAGACAAATCATTCATTCTATCGGATGTTTGACTTAAAAGAATTGAAGTCAATTGAGTGAAATATTGTAACGTTACCCCCCTCTAGCGGATCGCCTTTATAAGGAGGTGCGCTATTGAGTCGGTACGCATTTTGAACGGATGCGTCTTGGTGCACGGACCACTGTCTCTCGACAGTCAGTACTGCCCGGTTATTGGATATGGAACGCTGTCTCCGACAAATTAGTACTATCCTTATTGCGGTGGGTGCATGGACCACTGTCCCTGACAGTCAGTACTGCCCTATGTGACCGCCACTACCATTATTAGTTATTTAATTAATTCTATTTAATTTCTATATTCTCTCGATTTAAAATAACTGATTGTTCGATTGAAATATATTTCTGTATTGCCATATCTGAGTATTACTTCTGATGTCTGAACCTATCCCGACATATGTATTAGGTACAGAATTATACCTAATCATTAGAATCCTAGCTTTTTGTAATATTATAAATGCGATAGTGAGTTTGTTTGTTTGTAAGGCTCGGTGCAAACGGGCCACCGACCACAGCCACCGGTGGATGTCGCGCGCTACCGCCACATTTGTAACAGTGGCAGAAGCGAGCGACAGCCACCGGTGTTCGGAAGCCACCACATTTTATAACCCGCTCTCTGCTGCACAGTTTTTTTTTATTTATTTTTTTTTGGTTGGGAAATTATCGTATAACTTCTTCCGCTCTGGGCGGAGCGGGAGGGAGTGTCAGACTTTAACTTTAACTGCGCGGGGGGTGGAGTACTGCGACGGTGGCGGGTGTCGGCGTCTTCTGTGGCCCGTAGCGACCACAAGTGGCGAGTCGCCGACACTGCTGTAGCGTGTGGCCGCCACCGGCTACACGTGTGCGGCGCGTCTATACAAAATATATGAAAAAGTTTGTTAAATCGCTGTTGCTGGCCACCAGTGGCTGTGGTCGGTGGCCCGTTTGCACCGAGCCTTACGCTGTCACGCTAAAACGGCTTAACAGATTTAGATGAAATGTGGCACATGGGTAGACCATGACCTGCGTTAGGACATACCCTACTTTTTATCTAGGATCACAGACGAAGTCGCGGGCAACAGCAAGTCACATATCAATACAACACTCTGTGTGTCTGTCTACTATAGTTGTCAAAAAATATAAGGCCCGTTTTGACATTTAACTTGAATCGATTTATCGCGATGGTCAATCGCGACCTAACTAGTGACGTAACCATACGACTCGGTACTCGATACTCACGATAAATCGATTCAAGTTAAATGTCAAAACGGGCCTTTTATTTTTTGACAAGTTTACTGCTGTTTGTTTTCGGATAATATTTTTGTGTTCACCAAAAATCTTAAGGTACATCTATGTATGCATTTCTAAAATATTGATCTTAAACCCGTTTAATTGTTTTACTATAATTAAACTACTCGGCCAACAAAATATGTTACATCAAACAAATTCCAAATTAACACCAAGATATAACACTTTTTTATTGTAGTGCGCTGCAAATATTCTATTGTAACAATAAATATTTTATTCTTCCCCGAAAAATACTGATCGTGCACCAAATATTCCTGAATATTACACAAAATTTTGGGTTGTTACCGGCCAAACCCGATTTCAGGACAAACTAGTTTAGCCTAGGCTAAACTAGTTCTTCCTATACGCGATAGGATTAACTAGTATAGCCTAGGCTAAACTAGTTTGTCCTAAGCCCGATAGGATAAACCAGTTTAGCCTTGGTCGAATCGGTTTATCCTAGTTAGAATTTACATGCTTTAGGATAAAATGGTACGTCCTAATCTGAAATATGATTGAGCGTGCTGCGGGAGCGGCGTGACAGAAACGCATCGCAGCAAAACCGACTCCACGTAGTCTTGTCTGCCCTACCCCTAGAGTGTTATTTAAATTCGCGTAGGCGCGTAGGGGCGAGGCGGCCCGCGAGCTGAGGAGCAGGTGGTTTCAACGCTAGCCGCCGCGGCTGAGGCTGGCCTGCTGAGCCGGCCAGCAAGCCGAAGCCTCGGTGGTGAGCGTGAAACACATCTGTGACGATAAGCTCGCATGGGACCGCTGGAGCCCTGCAGCACCGGAGCCGTGACAGAAAACATGCCTGCTGCATGCTTGCTTCACGTTTATCATATTAGACTAGATAGGCTAAACTGGTTTATCCTATCGGGCTTAGGACAAACTAGTTTAGCCTAGGCTATACTAGTTAATCCTAAGCCCGATAGGAAGAACTAGTTTAGCCTAGGCTAAACTAGTTTGTCCTGAAATCGGGTTTGGCCGGTAACATTGGACATTAATTGGTGTTTGATTCAAATACATTTTGCAGTGCATTATCTGAAGTAAAACTAAAAAAATAAATGCTTGTTTTTAAAATTAGGTGTATTACTATTTTTACAAATTTGCAACAGTTGTTGTGTTTGCAATAGATGCTCGTTATGACATATTTTAATTAACATATTTTGGTGCACATTCAGTATATTTGGTGGAACACAGGCAAAATTGGTAAATGAAATGGGAATAAATTGAAGTACTTTTAAATACCATCCTTTGTTATCATAGTCAGTTTCATAAGATGACTATTGCTGTTCCTATTCTGAAATTGATGACTTTGTTTACATATAGGAGCCGCTATGATTTTTTATTTAGCATGGGTTTGCTCTTGACCTTAGTCTAGGGCAGAGGTGACAGAGACAAATTCGACGATGGAGTGAGCTACCCAGAAGATGCCTGTTCACTCTAACTTTGAAGAGATTAGGGTTGTATGCGTTCGGAAACACAGACGCAGGCAGAGAGTTCCACTCTTTTACTAGATATATATACAGGCTGACTTTGAAAACATGCGACAAAATTTGAGGGAGTGTTCTAGCCATCAATATGAACAACTTTTATTATGGGACCAAACAAAATGGTCCATTCTGTTATGTACCTTTATAGGAAAGTCGACTTTTTTTTTGCGAATTCTAATTTGGTCCCATAGTAAAATTTGTTCATATTGATGGGTAGAACACTCCCTTAAATTTTGTCGCATGTTTTCAAAGTCAGCCTGTAGATATATAGAGATTCTATTATTAGAGCAAATGAAAAGATACCTAATCAACATGTTATGTAAACAAATCGACCGATAAAACTGCATTCCATTTATCAGTTAAGTAGCGAGATTATTATTATCACAAGTGTTTAATAAATATTAAAATACATTACAGTGTACACAGCGTGCATTTTAACACCATACTGCGATCGCCAACCCGCCTGACAAGCGTAGCAATTATGGCAACCCTTCTTCCTTGGGGGAGGCCTATGTCCAGCAGTGGACGTCTTTCGGCCGAAATGATGATGATGATGACAAATCCAAAAAGCTTTTGGATTCAAGAAACTAACCAATAATAGTAGTACCTTTTACGTAGAGAATCATTCACTAATATACAACATTCGTTTTTGTTTACACTAAACCCGAAAAGGGGTCATTGTACTCATCATTATGAACAACTCTTTCTATGGGACCAAACTTGAAATCACGAAAAAGAAACCAGCTGTTCCATACATTTGCGTTCACAAATGTATGGAACAGCTGAAAAAATTGTTCAAAATTATGAGTACAATGATCCTTTTTCGGGTTTAGGGTAAAGAAAAACGAATGTACAACATTACTTTAAGTTTACCCTAAACCCGTTTTTCCATAAGGGTGATTTTCAAAATTTTTGTACATTTTGTTGTGTGAAAACGTCTACATGAATATTATCCAAGAAAAATGCATTGAGGTGATCAAAGTAGTATTATTATCCTTGAGCCACATTTTGTCCAGATGGGTTTCAACATTTCAGATCATAATAATATGTAATAAAAAAAATAAAGGTGTTTACTTCTTCAGTCTCAGAATATTTTCATAGAGCAACCTCGTGTCTCTAAGCAGAAGTGCGTAACAAAAACAAACATAAAGAAGAAACTACTCTCATATTTAGATGTTGTAGTTGCACAATATCTTAATGACTCTAATTATGATGTAAATGATATAAAATATAAATATATAACCTAATGCATAATAATAATAACTTTGTTTCAATACATGTCTCCCATTTCGTTCATTTTTGTTATTCTTTATTGTAACACCAATAATAGTAGATATCTGGGGTTTTCAACTGGCAACATTCTCCATTTGAAACCGTCCAATAAGATGACAACAGAACGTCTGTCCACCATTTTGACAACGGGTGCCACCAACAAGAAAAGTGTGTTTGTTCCTGTGCAGTGTTTATTCAACATTAAATCTTTCATTTTGGTTGTTCAGCTATAAAAACAACAGTAAGGCTATCTCTTATTATTTTTGCGTAAAATTAAAGAATAATTTTCACCAACTACTAAAAAGAAGCTGGATAAATCCAATAAGATTCTTTTTAACCTCCAAATGTGTGAGGTTGTAATTCAACTCATGGTTGATTTCATTTTTCTAACGATTTGTTACGTTTTTTTGTTGCGTAACAAAAATGATGTAACAAAAATGAAGTAAAGCCGATTTCATACAGAAATATTATGTTTCTAAAATAATGCTTCGCTTATTAATTTTATTTACAATTTTTTATTAAATATTTCTTAAATAAAATAAGTAATAAAATATTTTAAAATGTAAAACAAAATAGTAGCTCACCAGCATACGTACAGCATTAAAAAATCGACCTTAAAGATGTAAAATATCAATTTATAGTGTTTAGTGTGGTATTATAATTTAGTACGAAAATTCATAGTAATTATAGTTTATAAGACAGAATTTTTATTTTCAGAATTACAATTTTTAATTGTAAATTAATAGGTACTGAATGATAAATTAAGTAGCGAAAAGGTAAAAGTATTATGGATAAGTACGTAATTTTGTCATAAACATGAATATTTATTTAATGAGACCGTGTGTTATTATATACAGGAATGCCGATGACTCCCGCAGAAAGACAACGTAAGTACAGAGAAAGACTTAAGTTAAACAATCTTGAAAAGTATAATGAAATAAATCAAAAGAACTTGGAAAGGATCAAAAGTAAATATGTCAAAGTTTCCAAACTAACAGAGAGTCAAAAAGCTTTAAGAAGAAGGAATTGGAGAAGACTGAAGAAAAATCAGAAACAAAAATGTCAAGATATACATAAAGATGAAAAGCAAACAAAATCATGGAAGTTATATTTAAGAAATTACTATATTTTGAAGAAAATAGTAAAAAAGCAGGCCAGCAAAATAGAAAAACAAAAAAAAGAAATAGCGGCTCTAAAAAAGAAAGTATACAGACAAAAAATTATTTTACAATGTCAAAAATTTGTCGATGCAAAAGCTTACGATGGAGAAGAAATTCCTGAACCAATTTTAACACCTGAATCAAAAGTAAATTCAATAATGCAAGAATTGAGTATTAACAATGAAAAAGATAGAGATAAAGTAAGGAGAGTTATTCTAGATAACATGGTATTGAAAGAAGCTTTAGCAAAACAATACAAGGCTGCTAAAAGTAATAAGGAAAAAAACATTTTGAAAAATATTTTTAACACAGATATAGCCGGAAAATATAAATTACGCACTCGATTAGGGTATTGCATTGGCTTAAAAGGAAGAATCCGGTTCACAAAAAAAACGAAAATTACCAAGCGCAGTATATTAGCCAAGAAAATTCGTCAGTTTTATTTCCAAGACGATGTAAGTCGCTCTTCTGCAGGGAAGAAAGAAACAAAGACGCAGAAAAAAATAAAGATGCAGAAGCGTTATCTTCTTGATACTATAATTAATTTACACAAAAAATTCAAGGAAGATACGGGTATCCAAATATCTTACGTCACATTTGTCAGACACAAGCCATTCCATATTGTCAGCCCACTCCTTAGAGACCGAGATACTTGTGTTTGTAAAATTCATGCCAACATGGAATTCAAATTTATTGCATTGAAAAAAAATAAAATTTTAACATCGTTTCATAAATTAAGTGACCTTGTAGAAGCTACCGTATGTGATAAAAGATCAAAGGAGTGCATGTATTCTGAATGTGATGTGTGCAATAAAATATATTTGCAGTATGACAAATTAAAGAAAAAGGAAAATATTTCGTGGCTGGAGTGGTCATTTAAAAATATCGAATACGAAAAGGATAACGAAACTAAGAAGTCAAAACGAGTTGTGACAGAGACGAAATCGGATAGTTTAGAAAACTTTGTATGTCTGTTTGAAGCAGAATTGAAAAGGTACTTGGTACATATTTTCAATATTGCCCACCAATATAAAACCTACAGAAATCTAAAGGATCAGCTTGAAGATAACGAAGTAGTTCTTCATTGTGATTTCTCGGAGAATTACGCGTGCAAACTCCACGAAGAAATACAAGCTGTCCACTTTGGCGCTTCCCAGTACCAAATTACTTTACACACTAGTGTTGTGTACAAAAAAAATACGAGGCCTCAGTCTTATTGCACATTCTCGGATTCAACAAATAATGCACCAGAAGCCATTTGGGCACATTTGAATCCAGTTTTGATGGATATCAAAAGGAAGTACCCTGAAGTGACAATTCTGCACGCATTTTCCGACGGACCTACTACCCAGTACAAACAAAAAAAGAACTTCTACCTATTTAAGAAAACTTTGCACGATTTGGATTTTGTTAAAGGGACTTGGAATTTTTCCGAGTCTTACCATGGCAAGGGCCCTGCTGATGGTATAGGAGGAGTTATCAAACGACTCTTAGACCAAAAAGTCTCACATGGAAAAGATGTTACGGATGCTGGAACTGCACTTGCTTTTCTGAAAGATGAATGTAGAATAACACTTTTCATTGTCAATGACATACATATAAATCTTATCAAAGAATGCAATGAAACTGCCCTGAATTCTTTAATACCTGTACCCAAATCGCAAAAACTACACCAAATACAGGCGGTAAATGATCATACCAATGACATATATTATAGAACTTTGAGTTGTTTCTGTAATAGCTCAGGAAAAAGAGGGTTTTGTGATTGCTTGTTCCTAAAAAAACATTGCTTGTTAATGGCACCTAAAAAAAAACAAACTCGACTAATTTCTTATTCTGATGAAGAAGAAACTTTCATTTTACAATCTGTTAAAAAGTCTACATCAAAAGCTACATCTGGAACATCGGAAGTACTACAACCCGAATCTCACGCTGCATATTTTACCAAAGCTAAAGGAGTGTTAGTACAAAGACAAACTTTCAGTGATACCGATGACGATGATTTCAGTTTACAAATACAGAATCAGAAATCCGCTCCATTAGCAAAGATAGTCAAACGAGTTCACACTGGCCCTCAAACAATATTACATCCTACTAAAGTACTCTCGGAATCTAACACCAACATTAAACGAACTAAACCAGCATATACGAAGAAAACGATAACAAAATCAGATGCGCCCACTATTTTGTCAAATATTAGAGTCAATTATTCTCTTGATGACTTAACAAACCTATTAAATCCGAAACGTTACAACGTTTCGTCAAATGACTTGACTAAACATTTTCCAGAAATGGTTGGTTTTACTTCTTTGCCAAACACAGAGGGACAAGCAGAGCCATGTTCCTCTAAATCGAAAGAAACAAATATTATAAACCGGGATAGTTTAAATTTTTTTGATCTCAGCGACAGTGACGAAAATTAAGTAAGTAGGTAGTTGTAGAGTGAAGGACAAGAAAGGTGGATTAGGATTGTGTATCATGTTGTTGTTGTGTATAATAAACATTATTATTTAAGTTTTCTGACTTCTAGTAATAACGTTTATTATTATTTTGTAGAATTAAAAGAGATCTTAGAATTTTGTTATGTTTCGCGAGTTTAAAACTTAGATGCCAAAGTTGATTTTTCTTTGCCTAAGATATATTAATTAATGTGACTGGTAATTAGTGACAAATACTTAAACACATGATAACAAACAACTTGCCCAAAAAAACGATTAATTTCTATTTATTTATTTAAAATTTATATAATCACTACGATATAAACGCAATTCGGCCAGTTTTCGCGACCTTTTAAAATAAAAAAATAATTAGTATCCTTTGGAAAGTTGTTTATTTTAATGAGTACAATCATTTGTGTTTAAAACTATTTGCCACAAATTACCAATCAACAAATATAAAGTGTAAACAAAATACCTGGACAAACTTTTACAGAACAGAATTGTACTATACTACTAGCTCTGAAATATAAAAAAAACTGCTGCTCCATACAAAAATGTAATACTTACCTACACGATCAAATTGTATGGAATAGTTGATATTATTTTTCATATTAATTACAGAGTTGGTCCTATAGTAAAAGTCTGTTGTTCACATTCATGAGTAAATTCTGTGTTCTGTAAAAGTTTGTCCAGATATTTTGTTTACACCATAAATAATTATACGATTATTTAAATTAAAATTTAATAATGAATAAACATTATAATCACTAATAAATAAACCATACATAAATGAGAAGTAATAGAACATTTACAATTTAGTTATGTTACACGATAGTTTCTAAAGTTGAAAACTTATTACAGTAGTAAGCCACTGTTGATTATTGTTCGTGGCGTATGTGATATAGATACTGTTTTTTTTATTATTTGTTTAATTACTTGCCTATTCAAAATAAAAGCTTGGCTGTAAAGTAATTCCCTTAACCATAATTTTTGTAATTACGTATTTAATTTTGACAAAATGTTTATTTTGATTGAGCTAGACATTTCATTAAGTAGTTAAAAAAGTGTTAATGACCATAAAAAATACACAATTTTGAGACTGATTTTATGACTGTAATTCAACAGACTGATTATATTATTAATAAATTATTAAAATGCAATTTCGTTGTTTTCATTATCTTCTGTGAAATAGCCCTAATATTTCCTTTTTGTTATTTTTTTGTGACATTGTTCATTTTTGTAACGGTATTCGTTTTTGTTTCATTTTTGTAACTGTACAAAAATTTTGAAAATCACCCATAAGCAAATTCTACCAGGCGAATCTTATGATTTTGTAACACCATCATGGTCAATCATGGAGTCGTACTTTATTACACGACTGCCCTAAAAAGGAGTGTAATGTTTTTACTCTAGATGGCTAGTAAGGTAAACTGTAGTACTCTTTATTACGTACACCATAAAAATTACAGATTTAAATGTAGAAATTTTACATACGGTGACACAATGGGCGGTCTTATCGCTAAAAGCGATATTTTACAAACAACCTTTGAATGGATTAAAGGGAGAAGGAGAGACAATACTGCAGGTAGTCAGTGGTGTACCATACAATATACAATGTAACATGCATAAAGCATACACACACACGCATACACGCATATAAAGGTAGCTGATTCACCAAGAAGATATTTTCTTGGGAATAGGATGTTAATTGAATCATAGATATTAGGGGACAGATTTTAATAGTCACACACGCACACACCACAATAGTGAAGTGTGACTACCACCACCACTACCACGGCTAAACGGTTATACCGACTTAGACCTTCGTCAGTTAAAATTATTTACGGATTTGGACTTATGACCCCCGGAAACGTTAATCAATTCCTTGTCCCTTAGGCTACAGTGTTCTATTTGGTTAAACATCTATATATCTGCAGCATTAAGAAGTTTTACAATAATTCGTAATAAGTAAGTTAATATACATTAACATAACTACAACAAAAATATACGACAACAACAACATAGCATTCAAATTAATTTAAAATATAAAACAAAGAATAACTCACTCAACGAATACTGATCGCCGTTAATCGTGAAATTAATTCTATCCATGGTTTTGTCACATCAACACAATTTTATCATCACATACACAACACGAATACTTTGAAATAAAACGAATAGATAGTAAAAATTATAATCGTGTGGTCACACTGGACTTGATCGTGACGCGCGCTGGCGCATACTGCGACACTGCGACTGCGTCTATACGAACGAAAGGGTACCGGCTTGAGACGTAAGATGTTATCACAGAGAACATACCGTTCAGATACTGCACTGCTTACAATCACATCATAGTTTTAACAACGTACACATGGACAATGTTTGTTTACTTAAGTTTAAGGGGAAATAAACGGCAATTTCGTAGTTACAGTGCAGCTTGTAGTAGAGAAGTCACACTGCTCATCTTTTTAGGGTTCCGTACCCAAAGGGTAAAACGGGAACCATGTTACTAAGGCTCTGCCGTCTGTCTGTCTGTCCATCTGTCCGTCTGTCACCAGGCTGTCTCATGAACCGTGATAGCTAGACAGTTGAAATGTTCACAGATGGCGTCACTATCCATGGTTGTGCCCACATAGTCCGTTAACTAATCGCCCGCGTCAGAGGTGGATTTGCCTGAGCGAAACCCAAATTGCGCTGCTGCGATAAGATTATTGTTTTCCAAGTAGCTCGCAAGTCTGCTGTTCATTACCCATTCCAGTATTTTGGAAAAAGCAGTTAGCACAGATACAGGTCTGTAGTTATCAACACGGCTCCTGTCCCCACTCTTGTAGATCGGATGAATTATGGCTTTTTTGAACACGTTAGGAAATTTACCTGTGGAAAGCGCAAGGTTACATTATGTACGTTAAAGGAGGCACAATCACGGCCGAATGCTTTTTCAAGAGGTCACCGGATATCCCATCCCATCCCGCGGCACAGTTATTGCGGAGTGACATTAATATTCCGGCGACCTCTTCTTCATCGGTTGAGAGCATTACCATGGATTGCGATCCGTTAGTTAGGTTTCCCTTTGTAGCTTTTATTTGTGTACTCTTTCCCCCTTATTACAAAACAAGGTTTATCTTCAGACCCAGGTTTAAAACATGGATCCATTATTGAATTTCGAACTTTATTCCGACTGTGGTAAAGTTCCTAAACACAAAACTGACAACTTAGTACCGAACTAAGTTTTCAGTTTTGTAAAAAGAACGGTATTTCAATCACTGTTACGTTCTTATTACAAAAACTGGCTTCATGGTTTAAGCCACGTCAAAATATAAATCTTGTTTTGTAATAAGGCGGTTTATGTTTTTAGCTAGGTTTTCACCTATTTTGGCAAAAAAGCTTGATATTATTTATAGCCGACCATAACTGCTTTTTCCAGCTTGTCAGATCAATTTTATTTCAAATTCTGTTTTAATTTCCTTAATAACTCATTACAATAGTTTCTGTACCTAGTAAAAGTAATTTTTAAAATCTCATTATTAGGCGCCTATTTAAATTTTCCAAGCAATGTGTCAAGATGTCGCATACAGCGAAGTAAACCAGGAGTAATCTAATGCTTTGAGTTTGAGTTTTTGAGTTTGATATACTTAACTACAAGTGACGTGTTTTCCGTATGTTGGTATAGTAGTAATATACTTAATAAATTCCATACCTAAGTTTAATATTATCCTTATAGAATTTAATTGACACCATTTAATAATAAGAGTATTAATTTCCAAAAGGAATTGAAGTGGTTTATTTCAGAGACATTAAAATAATTGTATACAATATAAGACGCAAGTAACCATTTATACTAGATACTAAATTAAATAACTAACTGACTACATACAGCGTGTTACGGAAAGGGTATATCCATACAAACAGGGTGAACAGAGGATCTGGTTCAGAATCTCTGTACAAAATTTCAGCTCAAAAAGAAGAACTTTGAAAATTATTGATATTTTTTTATTTGTATAGTTTTTTAAAATTTTATCAATAACAAACGTGTCACCGGACTACGAGGGTCATTATCCATTATCTGTGTCTGTGCGCCTAGTACACACACACACCTGCCACAGCTCTACGTCACGACACCGCACCAAACGTGGCGGCGCGGGCGGTAAGATTGGCGGCGGGATCAAACGAATGGATTAAAACGTGTACCGATCAGCTGACTTGGTCAAGTGAGGTGTAGAATTCAATGGGAAACATTTTATTTTTATTGGTTAAATGTTTCTTAACTTTTTTAATTATGTAGGTATTATTAAAAAAAAATTGCCATGTAGTTTGTTATCACCAGTAGAATCCGTGCCTTTGATATGTATATACCCTTTCCGTAACACGCTGTATACAAAAATAAATGGAAAAAACAAAAGGACACTTAAGCGTCGAAGTAGGTATTCGTCCGCATCGCTGTCATCCGGGAACGTCCAGCAGTTGCTACGTTGAATGGCAATGCTAATTCTTTGGTCAAAGAACGCGAGTCAGCCCTCTGCTCTCGTGAAGTGTCGACCAGTCGGCGAGAAATTACCTTAACAAGGTGACAGAATCCTTGTAGAATTTAATTGTTTATTGTATACCTCATCTGTTTATTGTGGAAGCTACCCTACAACGGTCAAGAGAAGTGGTACATTATTTTATTTATTTCCAGTGTGAAAGAGAGATGTAGCTATGCAGGACTAATAGCACTATCTCTTTTTCGCAATGGGACACTTCAAAGTCCGAAACCTGTGGCATCAATAATCGCTTGGAAATTAAGTTAAGGGGCCGGGGTAGCATGCGTAGTTCAAATTTGCAAATCAAACATATTCTTAAAGTAGTGTCTATTTATTTCGATTGGATTACAGAATATCTATGTTCCCAAATATATATATTGAAAGTACAATGATATAAAGGCGAGATTTTTCTCATAAATCTTGTTTAAATCAGTGTCCATTCATAATAACTATATATTTGGAAACCTAGATATTCTGTATTCCAATCGGAATAAAGACACACTACCTTAAGAATATGTTTGATTTACAAATTATTTTGGTATTACGTTTGTATGAACTACGCATCCATCGCCGGCCTCTTAAGTGGATATCATTGCTATCTATTACCGATTTGTAACAACGATAAAAACGATCGCAAGCGCTACTGATGAGCATGATGTCCTGGGTTCGATTGCCGGGTCGGCCATTGTTGTTGGGATTTTCTATCTGGAATTTCTCAGTCCCTGAGTCTAGAGTTGTGCCCAGTTGATGGCAATAGGCTCGCCCCTATTACATGGGACTTAACCATAACTGGTGAAATGTGGGTGTATTATATGTACACCACTGCCTAACCCTTGGCAGAACACAGTCGTGATGTTATGATAAGACTTGATTCCTTTTTTTTTGGGTGGGAAATTATCAAATAACTTCTCGAGGGCGTGTCAGACTTTTACTGACTAAAACCCACCCGTGTTCCTTCAGTTGCCTGCGTGCCAAAGCCACGGTATCCCTTTCGCACACACCCGCAACCTTGGCAGAAGACATGATACCTGTATTATAAAATAAATAAAAATAAAATCAATTTATTGACACACGCAAGTTAGGAAACATTTGTAAATAGGAACAATGTTAAATGAAGGTGTGCATATGTAGATGTAGCCGTGGGCCCCAAACTAGGGACAGCCTGTATCTTGGTGGCCCACTATAGATAGAAAAGACAGATTGATTTAATGACTGCTCAGCGTGACATAGCACACCAATACACAAGTAATAATTAAAATTATGAAAATATGCATTAAAATCATTCAGAAATCAAAAATAAAATAATAGTAACAAACCAATAAAATAAAAATATATATTATATTTAAAAAAAAAACAATAGAAAATCAAAGAAGATATCAACATGCGTAATTAGAGATATAAGTAAGAGACCAGCGGCGAGGTGTCAATTTTTGTATGAGAGAAGCCGAAGCAAAGCCGATTCAAACTTACTTTCTTATCAGTAAAGTAAAAATTAATTAATTTACTTAAAAGTAAGTCTTTCCTTTACTGAATTTAACACCATCTATCGTCAAGTAGCAGAACCAAAAAGACGCATCACTACACAGACAAAACTTTCTTGTTTGCTAATTCAATTCAAAGCTAATAAAATAGGCGTTTTTGATGTTTGAATGTTATGGTGAATTAAATACCCCTATTGACTGTGCCATTTTTCAATAGCGGTAGAATTGTTGATGCGAATTTCCGAAGGGAAGCCGGTAGGAATGGTGCTTTCGCCACTGTAAGAGACGTAAGGAAACATGTTGGCATTATTAATTGGAAGGGTGGAAGAGTAGCGTGTGTGTGTGTGTGTTTGTGTGTGTGTAAATAGAAATCTTGCAGACTTTAAAATTATAAAAGAAAGTTCTACAGTACTCTACAAAACGTTCCACAAACCATTTTACGCTATCGATAACGAACAGAGAAACGAGTAAAAAGTATCGAATAGAAAACGTCAATCTATCGCAAAGTAAGAGTGAATCGAACACAACAATAAACAGGCGATGACAGAGAAAATTGAGATCAAGTTGGAATGTGTGACGAGAATTATTTTTACCAACGCTACTACTATCTGAAACTTTCGAATGGCATTTGAGTTTACATATTTTTGCCTAATATTGGTACCTATATAAGTACAAGAAAGAAACGTGAAATGTTTTTAAATTTTCATCGGTGAGGCCTATATTTTTGTAGGAGAATTAGAATTTTGCAATTTTAGGTCATACTGTCTTGATCCATAGTAGAACTAATGTAATTTTTGTTGAAGATTTCTAATAAAGTGTGCTATTATATTAATATTTCCTGTAATCTTTACATAAACTCCTATCCCATAGAATAATTTCAGATTTTTTACTATACAAACTTCGGAGATAAGGTGCAAAAGTCGAAAACTAAGATGCCTAAAAAAAATGTTTGAGAATGTGCAAACTGCGTTCTTTCATATGATACCCCACATGCTCTAGTTGTCAAAAATTCAAATGGAGCCTATTTGAATTTTTAAGACCCCTTTCAGGCACTGTTGCAAAAACGATTTTTTTTTTTTATTTCTTGTTTGCCAAATACCCCAACTATTTTGCAAACAAGAAAGAAATTTAACATAAACGTCATCTAAAACTATTCCAAATTTCAAGTTGATAGCATTAGTAGTTCTTCAGATATCCAGCTGTGACAGACAGACAGACTTAGTCTCACCATAAAGGTTCCTTTTTACCATTTTGGTACGGAACCCTAAAAAGGAGCATTTAAAACGAACACAATTTGGTATGTAAAGTAAAAATTAACCGCCGATTCCAAAACCATTTCGAGATTTTAAGCTTCTAAGACATATTTTTCTATTAATAGGTCTTAAAATTATTAGATCGTATTTATTTTCACAAAAATACTTAAAATCACTTGACTTTTATTTGACCACTAAATGACGTCACAAAGCCGCCTGAATTGGTAATTAAATTGATCTTTATGTGTCAAGTGTCATGCCAACGTCAAATTTACATGAAGCACTTATTATTGTTCTATTCAGATAGGTAAATATGTAAATAGTGTAGTTTTTCACCAGCGGCGGACAGTACAAGTCATATCACATCGATGTATCGCCTCAGGAAAACTTAACTTACGTTAAAATGATCTTCACAATAAAACAGTCGCCGCCCAGACTTGTACTAAACATTTACTTTCTCGCACCATTTCCTTTTTAAGGTTTCTTTTACTAACAATCAATTTGTGGCGGCTATTTGTTGTGGTGGTTATACTTGACGGTATGAAGAACTTAGCAGAAGTAGTCTTTGAATCCATTCATTTTATTAATATGCCATAACTTTAAACTAAAGTACGGGAATCGCTAATGTATGAAATGTAAACAAATTAATTGTCAAATTAGATAGTTTGACTTTACTGAATTTTGGTTTTAAAGAAGTGTTAAACGTGGCAAAGATCCTAAGCTATCAGCTACTAGTGACGTCAGTAGGTACGAACAATACTTTAAAAACATATATAAAAATAACTACAGCTTGTAAAAACGAAAAGATGAAATGATGTTTCAAATACTCATATCATTAAAATAAAAATATAAAAAACATACCTGAAAAATACTTTACATACGAGTACCTAATTTCCAAAAAGACAAATAACTAGATTTGTGGGACGCCAAAAAGTCTCCTATCTCAGCATAATGCTGCGATATTTAAAAAATAAGTACCGCAGCGCTGGTATTCTGATAGGGCCCATAGAGTCAAGCCGGAGCAAGACATGACCACACTTTAAAAAAAAATGCGATTTTAAGTCTAGTTTAGCGAATTTCGTGACAAAGGAATCGGCACCATTGTCCACATGTCATCATCATCATTTAAGCCGAAAGACGTCCACTGCTGGCCATTGGCCTCGCCCAAGCGTCCTGTGGTTCTCGCATCCAGCGGATTCCCGATAAAAAAACCGGCCAAGTGCATGTCGGACCACGCACAATGAAGGGTTCCGTAGTTGGGATTAATTTATTCCCAAAACAAACTTAACGCTGTAGTTGAAAAACATGTTCTCCCATAAATAGGCAGACCTCCACCGTATCCGCTCCATCGTGTCCTCCGAGCGATCCACACAGTGGTGACACCCGGGCGTTTCCTCCCGCTTTATCCTGAACAGAAACCTCCCGAATAACCGTGTCCGGTGAGGACCTGCGTCACTCCTCAAAGAGGGGACTTATCGCCACAATTGTGGCGTGCCCAATGTGCCTGTAACGCCTGTGATGTCGCGCGGGTCTGTAAGAGCATTTATGTTTTGTTAGAATTGACTGCAGCTGTTGAGAGCATGCCAGTGAGACTTCATGATGATTGTAGCACTGATGAACGTTTCAGTATTTTTTAAGTTCATAATAATTGAAAGTTTCTAATTTCATTGATTTAAAAATATTTACAAAAGTAGAAAAATACGACGGTGCCAAGTTTTTTTTCAAGATTGTGAAAAAGCGGGTACGTATTGTAACAAGTCTACTGCAACTATTAAAAATAAAAGGCAACTATATATTTAAGGAGAATTTTAAAAAATACAGAAAAAATAATTAAAAAAGTTAAGGGAGGTTATAAAAAGATGGTACGAAACGGTGTCCAGGTTCGATACGTCAGGCCTCGTCAGCTCTGAAGCATCCAGATCCGCTTCCAGTTATTTTGGTAGGTTCAACAGGCAGTGTAGAAGTCGCCAGGCCTCGTTAGCTTAGAGGCCTGAAGATCTGCTTCCCAGTATCACTGCCAGTCCAGTCCAGGTCTCGTATATAGTGGATGGTCCTCTTGGCAAGTATGTAGTTCCGAAAAGTCTGAGTATGTTGCAAGACTTTTGTAGAGATGATTCCTTGAGCGCTACCAGATCAGATCTGCCGGGAATGTGTCAGAAATCCCTTTTATATCAGAGTCTCGGGTGATTTTTTCACATCATCTGTTTTTCTGTTCTTTACAGAATTTAATTTCAAATTCAGTGTTCGAAAAGGCCAGACATATTCGTACCAAAAACCTCTTTGATGAATTCTGAGAGCGTTTCAATTATTATTATAAATATAAGTTAGGATACAAATATTATACAGTAAACAATTATAATTGTCTATAAAATACAATGAGCTAAACATATTGATAAAAAATAATTTAAATTATATAAATCAAAAGTAACCTTCATGGACTAAGCCAGTAAGAAAACTATGAGAGAAAATTTGAAGAAAAAGTAATGACAGCTTGACAGCCTGACGTAAGTGTGAAAAATATGAAAATTAAAGAAAACTAATCGTTTTAGAACGATTCGCAAAATAATAATGCAAAACCAATAGAAGAGTATGATACATAATATTAATGAATGCAAAGTGTAAGTATATGATGTAGTGTATGTAGTATGTAGATACTATAGTATTTGAATATCGAAGATTAAAATACCTACGCTTAAAATACCAATGTTCAAAACATCGAAAATTTAAATATCGATTATATCAAAATGTCGAAAATTGTTATACCTACGCTTAAAACGTCGAAGATTGAAATGCCGAGTGATTAAAATTTCGAATGATTCAAAATATCGAATGACATTATGCCTTTTTTTTTTTTTTTTTTGGTGGGAAATTATCAAATAACTTCTCCCGCTCTGGGCGGAGCGGGAGGGCGTGTCAGACTTTTACTGACTAAAACCCACCCGTATTCCTTCATTTGCCTGTGTGCCAAGGCCACGATATCCCTTTCGGACAAACTCGCAACCCTGGCAGGCATTGGCCCTAGCGGACCCCGTCAGTTGGTGCTGACAACTCTTTGAGGCGCGCGTGGAATACGACGCGCCGTCGACCCGGGCCTGGTCGTTATCGGACGGTGAGCTACCCATCGCTCACCGTCCGCAGGCCCACGCCTACGGTGGCCGGAAATCGGCTTGCGACTCCCAACGCCCGGGGCGTCTCCTGCGGCGACTAGGGGCGCGAGGGTGCGAACCTTGCCTCTCCCTCACGCGTTCCGCCTCCTCCTTCGCAAGCATTACTAATTCGCAGAAGGAGGTGACGGCCTCCCATGCACTCTCGCTCCGAACCATGGCCTGAACCAGGGCCGGACGCGAGAGATCGCCGCCGCCGATCGCCTCCGTGAGGACACGGCGGTGCTCCGCCCAAGCTGGGCAGACCTCCACCGTATGCTCCACCGTGTCCTCCGGGCGATCCACACAGTGGTGACACCCGGGCGTTTCCTCCCGCTTTATCCTGAACAGGAACCTCCCAAAACAACCATGTCCGGTGAGGACCTGTGTCAGGCGGAAGGTGAGGACGCCGTGGCGCCTGTCTAGCCACTCCACAAAGAGGGGACTTATCGCCACAATTGTGGCGTGCCCAGCGCTGGGTTGCGACAATCGCACTCTCCATGCCGCCAGAAGATCCCGCCGGAGCTCTGTCCGCTGTGCCGTGATTTCTTGCGGTAGCGGAGTTTCACCCCGGCGTTTCGCCTCCTCGCGCCACTCCCAGACGTGCGCGAGGACTTTTGCCTCCAGATCCTATGGCGGTAGTCCGGCAAGGAGGCTCGCCGCCTCACGGGAGACCGTGCGGTATCCTCGTACCAGCCTGATGGCCATGACCCTTTGGGACGCGTTCAATCGCTGGGCTGGTCGCAGCCTTATAGAACGCGCCCACACCGGTGCCCCGTAAAGGGCCATGGACCGCACGACCCCCGCGTAGAGCCTCCGGCAGGAGGCGTTTGGACCCCCCAGATTGGGCAGGAGCCGCTTTAAGGCAGCCCCGGCCCGCTCCAGTCTGGGAGCCAAACGTCGAAAATGCTCCACGAAGTTCCACCGGCTGTCGAGGACGAGTCCCAGGTACTTCATCGTCGACTCGACGCCGATGTAAACCCCTCCTGCCATTATCTGGGAACCCGACAGTGGCGCGTTCCGAGGACCATAAAAACACATGGCCTCGGACTTGTGCAAGGCCACCTCGAGTCCCAATTGCCGGATCCTATCGACGATTGTCGCAACCCCACGTGCCGCCAGTTCGGCCGCCGCCTGATGCGACCTCCCCTGCGCCAGAACCAGCGTGTCATCAGCGTAGCAGACTACGCTGACGCCGCTAGGGAGGTCGGCGCGCAGCACCCAGTCGTAACCGATGTCCCACAGATGCGGCCCCAGGACCGATCCCTGTGGGACACCACACGACATCTCTCGCCGGTTCCACTCTCCGTGGTGACCGGGGTAGATGACGGCCCTGTCCGTCAAATAGGCCTCGACCACTCGACAGAGGTAGGTCGGCATCCGGTGATATCGGAGTGCCTCCCTAATGCAACTCCAGGGCAGGGTATTGAAGGCATTGGCGATGTCAAGAGACACCGCCAAGACGACCCCACCCCGGGCAACAGCATCCCCCGTCGTGAGGGCTCGAACGCGCATGATGGCGTCCACCGTAGAGCGCCCCTTGCGGAAACCAAACTGGCTCTCCGCCAAATCCAGCCCCACCCGCACCAGCCACCCGACAAGGCGGTCTGCAATTACTCTTTCCCACCCCGCCCACCTCGTCGAGCAGCACAATGGGCCGGTAAGCGGACGGAGAGTCCGTCGGGCGCCCTGGCTTCTTGATGAGAACCAGTTTCCCCGTCTTCCAGCGAAGTGGGAACTGGCCCCTCTCCAAGCATGCGCTTAGGAGCCCCCTTAGTCGAGGCCCGAGAGCCTCCAAGGCCAGAACCCAGGCTTTTCCAGGTAAGCCGTCGGGTCCCGGGGCGGTATTTTTGGCATTCAGCCTACGTACCACCACTCTCAAATCTACCTCGGTCACCTCCGGAGTATCGTCGTCGTCGTCAATGGTGTGGTCCGCATCGGGCACCGCAGGAGGCGGAGCCATGGGCGGGGGAGTATGTTCCCCTCGCGAAGGGAACAGAGCGCTCACCACGTCCTCCACGAGCTGGGGCCGGAGACTCTGCGTCAGTGGGGGAGCCCATGGGCGGAGCTTATCTCGCACCCATTTGTAGGGGCGTCCCCACGGGTCTCTGTTCAGAGTCTCCAGCGACTTCTCGCAGGCCAGTCCTCTGGCCCGTTCGATCTCCGCTCGGAGGGCGGTCTTCGCCGCTCTGTACCCGTCATACAGCTCCGCCTGAATGGCTTCTATATCCGGAGGGTGGATACGGAGCCTGCGGTGCGCGCAGCAACGCACGCCTCGCGTAAAGCGGTCAGCTCACGCGACCACCAGCACACCTGGCGCCGAGCACGTCCGTTCTGGACCCGGGGCATTGCCACGTCACATATTTCGGACATGGCCTCCCGGAACCACTCCACCTCGTCATTGATATCGGCAGGCCTGTCCGGTGATGACACCCAGGCCTGCACGATCGAGGCTTCCAGGAGGAGCTTCTGGTCCAGCTGCTTCAGCGCCCACCGCGGACCACTCGGGGCTTGTCGGACCGGCGTGCCCGAGGTCTGGGCGGAGACGTCAAACCGGATGTACCGGTGATCGGAATAGGTCTCCACCCCTCCATGACGCGCCAGTCAATGACACGCGGCGACAGAGCGGGGCTGGCGAACGAGATGTCCACCACTGATTCACCCCGCATTCCCACACACGTGGGAACAGAACCCCGGTTTAGGACGACCAGGCCTGTCTCGAGAGCCCAGTCCTCCACCATCCTGCCCCGTGTGTCTGTATACCGGGAACCCCAAGCCACGTTCTTGGCATTGAAGTCCCCGAGGACGATCACGGAAAGGGGATGGTACCTGACGACGACTACTCTCAACTCCCCAAGGGAGTTGTGGAACTCGGCGAGAGTTCGGTTCGGGGAGAAGTATACTCCTACCACGACAATCTCCCCGAACCGTGCTGCTACGCAACCCTGTCCCCTCTTGACGGCCTCGAGGGACGTGGTGCCGGCGGCGGCCGACGACATAATGGCCACTGAGCCGCTCAGGTCCTCCACCCAGTCATCCCTTGGCGGGACAAAGTACGGCTCAGCGACCACGGCGATGTTAATCGACCACTGCGCCATGCTCTGGAGCATCAGATCCTGAGCGCCGGCGCAGTGGTTGATGTTCGCCTGGAGGAGGCGTAATGGGGCCATTTATTGGCATTCCATAGCAGCCTCCTCCCGGGCCCTCTGGGATGGCCCTGCCGCGGTGTTAGCGGCGGCAACGACGACGGTAGAGGTGGCAGCGGCAGTGGCAATCGCGGCGGCTGCGGCGGTGACGGCAGTGGTGAAGGGCTTGCCCCTGCCCCTAGGTTTGGGGGGGGGAGCGCAGGCCTTGCCTCCAGCCCGGTGATCGGCCGGCTTCCCAGCCGCTGCACATGCAAAGCAGTGTGGCGTGGCCTCGCAAGAGCCGGCCTTGTGACCGGGCCGACCACAGCGAAAGCAATCCTCGCTGCGGTCCACCTCCGAGGTGCAGCATGCTCCCACGTGGTGTCCCACCCGGCAGCGGTAGCAACTCAGAGGTCTGGATTCCAGCAGTTTGACCTGTGCGGATACCCAGCCCACTCGGAGCCTTTGGCCCTCCCCGACTATTTTTTGGGCCGCCGACACGGGGCAGCTCACCGTAATGGTTTGCATACCCGTAGTGTCAGGACGGATGGTGCCTGCCTTCACCTGCTCGGCAGAGCACCCTCCAGTCCTAGCCACGGCGGCCACGACGTCTTCCGCCGTCACGCAATCGTCCAGGCCCAGGATGCGCATGTCAGCGCACTTGGTGGGCCTGGACACTCGGGCCTCCTCCGCATTGAGGGACGCCCTGAGCCTTTCGGCCAAGGCGTCAGCGGTCGGGCCTCTGGCCGCACCGGGGATCTCCAACATACGAGCCCCTGTCGCAGTGACCTTCATGCGGAAGCCATCGGCGACGCCGATCTCCTCCAGGTTCACTGCCGCCCACGCTTTGGCGAGCACCTCGCGGTAGGTGACACCCTTCTTCTCCGCTTCCGGCTGTAGTGTGATCACTACAGCTGCGGATTTCGGGGCGCGGAGCCCAGCCACGGCCTTCGCTTCTTGCACCGTTGCCGCCTCTCCTTTCTATTGGCCGTCCTTTTGGCCTTACCCGCCTTTTTTTTCTCCCCGGCTACTTGCCATTCTTTTTTCTTTGCAGCCACCTGCGCAGCCACCTGCGCAGCCGTCCCGCCCTTGTTGGGTTTGGGCGGCGCCAATTTCGCCGGAGGCGCGGGTTTGGCCGCAGGCTTAGCCGCAGGCCTCGCCGAAGCAGCCACGGTTGCGGCAAAAGTGGCCGGCCTGCTCGCCGCTAACGGGGGACGCAGGACAATGCCCTCCAAGACGGAAAACCGACTGTGGAAGGCAGCCAGCTCCTGCCGCACCAGGCTCAGAACCCGGTCCTCTGCAGGCACTGGCAGGCCCTGCCCATGCTGCGCCACCCCCTTGGGCACCTCCTGATGGCCAGCTCCTCGGAGCCGGGCCAAGTCCGCTCGGAGCTCCTCATTTTCTTTACGGAGAAGCTCCATAGCGGCCGTCAGGCGGCCAACCTCCACCCGCATCTCGGACACTCCGTCCGACAGAGATCCGACCTGAAGGGCCTTCGCTGCCGCCATAATGGAAGCCGTGGCAGTGGGTATGACCTTGTCTTTAGAGGACTGAGTCCTCTTCAAGGTCACACCCCTGAGCGTGGCTACCACGACCTCCTCGAAGCTACTGGCAGCTCCCTTCGCCTTTGAGCTGCCAGCGGCGTCCGGCTCACCGCCTGAGGACTCAGAGAGGGCCGCGCTGCAGTTGGACTCTCCTGGGCTAGCTCTGTTCGGCTCGCTGTCCTCCTGGGTGGTGAGCCTTCTGCCCACCCCCCGTTCCCGAACCCCGCCCCGCTTGCTGATCTTTCTGCGGGCCGTGCTCAGTCCTCCGTCAGAGGACGACTGGCCGTCCCCTGGTTTGGAGCGCTTCTTCATGAA
The DNA here is from genome assembly GCA_948098905.1 of Tiliacea aurago. Taxonomy (NCBI): domain Eukaryota; kingdom Metazoa; phylum Arthropoda; class Insecta; order Lepidoptera; family Noctuidae; genus Tiliacea; species Tiliacea aurago. The sequence continues at coordinate 22,645,659 of OX402591.1, forward strand.
CTTCTTCAAGTTCTTCGAAGCCCCCACCTCAACGGGCTCCGGGCTCTTAAAAGAGCCCATTGCACTAGATGCAGCGTCGGACTCCGACCCCGCATCTCTCCAATAACATTATGCCTAAGTTCAAAATATCAACATTTAATACATCTAAGTTCATAATATCTACGTTAAAAATACCTACTAGTTGAAATACCGAAAAAACAAGTAAGAAATTACATGAGGTTTTCCTTGTTTTTTTTGTAACCCACCTAGTAACTGATTACCATCTAGCAAACAAGCATGCAGCAATCATGCAACATGCAAGCAAGCATGGTTTTTGTCACGGCTCCGGCGCTGCAGGGCTCCGGCAGTCCCAGGCGCCTACGCGATTCTAAATTACACTCTAGGGGTAGGGCAGACAAGACTACGTGGAGTCGGTTTTGTAGCGATACGTTTCTGTCACTAACTTTAGTAGCACAACATATTGACAAGAAAATATTTGTTAATGCAGCGCCATCTTTGACCACCGGACGACACTACCTCAGCTAACCATGAAGATAGTTCGATCGATGAATAGAACCATACATCTCGTTGTAGTTAGGCGTGATTCCAATTAGCTAGTGTCAGTGCGGTTAGATGGCACCACTCTGTAAGAAATCCATAATTATATGTCATGTAGACTTTGTTTGTTTATGACTTTTTCTCTCTATGTCTGTCTGTCTATGTAAAAACTTCAATTTTGCACTATCATTAAAAAACGTTAAACCGACAGCGTCGCACTTTTTATTGCTCCGCCTCTGAAACCTAGAAGCATCTCCCTGCTAACGCATTACAAGACCATAACAATATTTTAATTTTAATACCTAAATAATACCTTCACGATTGACCTATGCTTGTACACTAGACACTGATTTCATGGATAAAATAGGCCCAAATTGTTCCAAAACCGAATTGGGGCACCCCGAATTTACGTACTCTTTTGACTGTTACCCCTAGAGTGTATATAAAAATCCGGAGGCGCGAAGGGAGGGCAACCCCCGCCCGCTGTAACAAAGTATAGGCACCTGTGGGAGCCGTAACGGCTGAGGCTGGTCGCTGGAGGCGACCAGCAAGCCGAAGCTGCGGAAGTGAACATGGGTGCCTATCCTTTGTTACGCAAGGGCGAAGGGGTTGCACTTCCCGTAGCGCCGGAGACGTTGCGGAAGCAACCTTTTTCCACTCATACTACTTATATCAAAATTTGTTCGATATTTTAACTTGTACGTATTTTTAGGGTGAATTAATGAATGTATTAAATGTTGAAAATTAACCCATTTTTACACGTAGGTATATTAATTTTCGATGTTCAAATAATATAATGTACCCATCGATATTTAGGACGTTCGATAGTTTGTACTTCGATATTTAGGACATTCGATAATCTGTATTTCGATATTTGGATCTTTCGATGTAACTTTTGTAGATATCTGAGCCAACCTGGCGGCGAAGCTACTAAAAGATGCCCCTCCCATAGATAAATATCACCCGTCTCTCCACTATTAAAATGCTTGCTCAAGGCTGTACAGTCGGTAGGCTCTAATAATCCCTCCTATCCCAAGGGCACGTCTTCCCTACCATTATCGCGCCCCCCGGTCTACTCTCTGATATACAATGGTCTCTGTAGTCTCATGAAACATGAGGTTTCAGGGGCTAGTGTGAATCTTTGGGTTCATTCGAGCAATCGAGTCTGGTACAACCACGCTGGGGTCGGTGCATTTCATTCATTCATTCGATACTATAAACTTTCGTTATTTTAATTTACGGTTTTATGGTCGGTCGATATTTCCATTTTAGATGTTTTGAACATCGATATTTTAACAGTATGTATTTTAATCTTCGATATTCAAATACGTACCCGAAAAAGCATTTGTTTTTTTTTTTCAAGTTACATATATCTCTGCCAGGGTAAAATATTTTGATTTAATTTTTGTTCAAGTTTAGCGTCCCCTCCGAGCGACGCTAGGTAGACTCTAACAAAAATTAATCAAAATATTTTATTTCACATAAACCTACATTACATATGAAACGTCAGAAGCTTGGTGCACGGTTCCAGTTGGTCGAAGAAACTCCACGGTTACTCTTTTAATAAAAATAATTGGCCTTTACAATGTTTTCAAATTACAGTGTTAATAGTTATGGGAGAACAGTGTAGGCTTGTCAACAAGTACGAGGTACTTAACACAATAGAACGGTCTACAAAAACACATTCCGCCTTATTACAAAACAAGATTTATATTTTGACATGGCTTAAACCATGGAGCCAGTTTTTGTATTATGAACGTAACTGTGATTGAAATACCGTTCTATATACAAAACTGAAAACTTAGTTCGGTACTCAGTTGTCAGTTTTGTGTTTAGGAATTGTACCATAGTCGGAATAAAGTTCGAAATTCAATAATGGCTCCATGTTTTAAACCTGGGTCTGAAGATAAACCTTGTTTTGTAATAAGGGGGATACAGTCTATTAAGCCTACAACGTTCTCACATCCACAAAATATAAAATAATAAATTATTATTAAAATAATAAAAACCTATTTAAACCACAAATTGCATGATTGCCATTGTACACAACTGTAACAAATCTGAATTAATATCTGGTCCACAAAAGACACAAATGAATAGTTGAATTAATAATTAACTAATAGTTGAAATTAAACTTTTAGGTAAATAATGTCACACAGGGAAAATAATCAAGGAAGTATGTAAAAAAAAAAAAAACGTAATTTGGGAGCAGTTAATAGACGTTTGTATAGTTATGCCATTAATGAGGTACCAAGGAAGCCACATGTGCAGAAGGAATTATTGCCAAACTTCCTTGTCTTCAACGTAGTCTTTAATCTTTTTTTGATAAGGGCTCAGTTGACGTGGGTATATATCCGACTTCCAAAAAGGAACAGGTTATATGCACCGATTTTTCCTTCAGTCGTGGACCGATTTTGAAAATTATTTTTTTGTTTGATAGGGTATGCTTCCTAGGTGGTCTCATTGTCACCAAGTCAGAATCTCATAAGTAGATCCCATGGAAATCGAGAAAAACCTCAAATTTTATAGGCACACCTATAGCGATTATGGTAGTTTTTATAGTAAATCGTGCATTTGCTCTCGGAAAGCACCATTTGGTGAAGTGAAACGGATTATGAAGACCACATGAACATCGGAACTACTAAATAATTGCTAACTGCTAATTGCTTGCTTTGGTTGCTTAGCAATTTATGCTCATCACAATGCATATGGTGAGTGGCAGTTCTCCAGGTTCTTACCAGGAGAACTCCTCAACAACTAAAGACCCTGCATCGGGAAAAGCAATATTTTGTAAAAGGTGATGAGCAGGTCACATTAGGCTGTTGTAACTTATTTAACAAGGATTAGTCAAAAATGTTAAAATACACGTTTTTTTTTTTAATTAGCGTAGGTATACCAAGTCATGATCAGCCCATAGCAGTCCACTGCTGGACATAGGCCTCTCCAATTGCACGCCATTCAGCTCGATTCTCGGCAACTCTCATCTAGCTGCCACCAGCCACCCAGCGAAGATCGTCGCTCCACCTAGCCTGAGTGCGTCCTACCTTACGTTTGCCGATTCGCGGTCTCCACTCAAGAACACGTGTACCCCAACGGTCATCGGTTCTACGGCTAATATGGCCAGCCCATTGCCACTTCAGCTTACTTATTCTGTGGGCTATGTCGACAACTTTGGTTCTCTGCCGGATCATCTCGTTCCAGATTCGATCCCTCAGAGAGACTCCAAGCGTAGCCCGTTCCATAGCTCTCTGAGCCACCTTGAATTTATGGACCAGCCATACCGTGAGTGTCCACGTTTCGGCTCCGTAAGTTATAACAGGTAGGACGCACTGATTGAAGACCTTCGTCTTTAGGCTCTGTGGAATAGGCGACGAGAAGACTCGACTAAGCTTCCCAAATGCTGCCCAGCCTAGCTGATTTCTTCTGTTAACCTGGAATCTCAAAGTAGTTTTTACCAAATTGCAAAGTGTGCCCGAGGCAAACGTATTCTCGAACAACCTCGAGAGCACCACCATTAACAGTAGTCGGTCGCGGAGTGACCTGTTCGTTTAACATAACCCTGGTTTTGTCCAAGTTCATCCGGAGACTAATCCGTACAGAAGAATCAACTAGGCCGTCCAGCATCTGCTGCAAGTCATACAGCAATTCAGCCATTATGACGATGTCATCTGCAAATCTCAAGTGTGAGATGTACTCGCCGGTCATGTTGATGCCCCATCCTTCCCAGTTTAGCGTCTTAAACACATCCTCCAATGCGTTAGAGAACAATTTCGGGGACGTTACGTCCCCTTGTCTCACCCCTCGACGCAGTTATATGCTCGGGGGTTATGCTCAGTTCACCGATCCTGAGTTTGGACGGTCATAGTCGCGTTATCATAAAGATATCTCAGCACTTGGATGTATCGCCAGTCGACTTGGCATCGCTGCAGATACTCCAAAATAGAACAGGTCTCGACAGAGTCAAAAGCCTTCTCATAGTCCACAAATGCAAGACATAGGGGCCGATTATACTCTTCGGACTTTTGTATAATTTGTCGCACTGTGTGGATGTGGTCTATGGTACTGTAAAAAGGTCGCGGGACTGACTGGGCTATCAACACACAGCTCAAACCTCTAAACGGATTGGGCTGAAATTTGGCACATAGATAGTTATTATGACGAAAGCATTCGCTAAGAAGGGGTTTTTGGAAATTCGAACTTTAAGGGGGTAAAAGGAGGGATTTTGTTTGTATGAAAAATCTTGTTCCATGAGTTAATAAACCTGAAACTTGGCATGAATACTTACGTAAGTAAAGGGAGATTGGGGGATGTGAAAGTTTGTATAGAAGAATTTTAAGGCATGGTCCGATTAACTCGAAACTCAGTATTTATACTTAGAAACAAAAATTAAGAATAATATGAGATGTATCAGAGTTTTTTGAAAATTGACCCCTGGCGGGGTGAAAAGGGGTAGTCAATTTGACGAAGGGAGGATTTTACTGCGTGGCTTAATTTTAGAGGTAGTTAATTTTAGAGGGGATGATTGTATGTTTCGGATGGGCGCAAATATGGCTGAACGGATTTTGATGAAATTTGGTAACATACATTATTATAGTTTATAATCTGCATTAACACATAGCGTACTTTTAATTCCGGTTGTACGTTCTCGTGACATTTTTTACGATAATCACGCGGGCAAAGCCACGGGCAAAAGCTAGTTAAATATAAAGCTGGGGTAAACGTGGGTAACTGTCAAAAGTCTCGATGAAGTTGTTTTGTTTTCTCCCTATTTTATTTTAACGTAAACGTTAACGTAATATTATATACTGAATAATTGTTCTAAAATCTTCAGAAGATAAGCTTTTCAGAAATATATAATACTAGCTTTTCCCGGCCCGGCTACGCACGGGTAGCGCTAAGTATCTACCCTACCTACCCAACCTCCCTACCTACCCTACCTACCTACCCTACCACCTACCCTATTTACCTACCTACCCTACCTACCTACCCTATCTACCTACCCTCCCTACCTACCTACCCACCCTACCTACCTATCCTACCTACCTACCTACCCTACCTACATACCCTACCTACCTACCTACCCTACCTACCTACCCTACCTACCTACCCTACCTACCTACCCTACCTACCTACCCTACCTACCTACCCTACCTACCTACCCTACCTACCTACCCTACCTACCCTACCTACCTACCCTACCTACCTACCCTACCTACCTACCCTACCTACCTACCTACCTACAAAAAAAAAAACTTCACATAAACCATCTACTAACTAAATAGTCCGAACAAAGCCTAAACATTTGGTTTGGATAGGTGAGCCCGTTCTTGAGTTATAAAATTACAACGAATAGTGGCATTGATTTTTATATAATATAGATAGATAGATAGATTTTATATCTATTCGTATTCCTACAAACTTTAACATTAAAATCACTTTGAAAGCGATGAAGTGAACAGGCTTGACATAGACGTCCGTCAAAACTATAAAGATTGTGGCATTGTAAAAAAAACCTACAAATTTTTTACATTATAATTTAATTTGATCCTAAAACTATTAAATAAAATTAAAAAGTAAAAAACCATTTTTGATATGCCGTTGTTCTACCATTTTCCATAGTGCGCCGCCGCCGCCGCGCCGCGCCGGCCGTGGCGGTGACGCATGTTCTACACGACGCCATCTTAGAGGCCCGCTCATAGTTCGGAATTTCGGACACTCCGACAAGGAATGGGTTGTTGTAGGTGAGATAACACATTTAATTCAAAGAATAATTCTGATCACTGTCTGTTGTTAAAAAGACAGAGGTTGACATTTATTTTAGAACAGTTTCACTTGTAGTTTTTGGGTACCTACCTATCTTCGAGTAACATATATAATAGGTCTTAGATTAAATCTACCAGCAAACAACGAAATACTAATCACAAAACACCCAACTAAAGATCGTTTTTTAATCCCAGATAGTAATTAGACATTTCTTGTTGTTTGTTTTTTCAATTTGGAGTTTGACGTTTGCACCTGTCAAATTACTATCTGGGGTTAAAAAACGAACTATATCTTGTATTATTCAAGAAGCTATTTTGACGAAGTTAAGTCGAGTCAGATGTTTCCGGGCTATCTCAAACATAAGAAAAGGGTGAGATTGCTACATGATTATCACATCACATCAGATCGTCAGAACATAATTATCACGCACTCACGTAATTTTTTTTAATATTTTATTGCACTCTACGGATTACAAATTGTGCCAATTTTGTTGTGTAGGTACCTCAGATTATAGAAAGAAGACTACTATTAAAATGTGGTCAATTGCGGCGCTTGAGTATTTTAAATTAAGTGAATAATTTTATTTTTAAGTTTGTTATATAGAATAATAAAACCCGGTTGTATTAAAAAAAAGGTATTTGAAACCACTGCCGTGTAGGCAGAACGAAAGGTTTGAGTTTAACATCGTACCCTGTTTTTGAGTTGGGTTATTCCCTGAGTACCCCGATCCCCGGGGCCCCCGTCCCGGAGGACCCCGAATACGATAAATATGATAACATTTCTTTTTTCTATTGTTTTCAACTTGTACGGTCGACATAAAAAGTGCTTAAATGACAGGAGCACGATTAATAGAGGCATGGAATAACAGATTGCAACGCCATTTAGGTTCAAACCCCAATTTGTTTTTATTTTTACAAATGATAATGATTGATAAGCCTAAAACTGACAAAGGACAACGAAGAAAGATATATATTGCATTATCTAAGTTTTTAGAAGACCTTAGTAAAATCGTAATCATAACGCCTAAAAAAACTGTTAAAATTGTTAATATTTTGTGTTTCAATACTTTTTTTACTTAAGTTGATTATTTATAACTAAAAAGACTGATCTTTTCATATTTTGAGACTATTTTTAAAGTTCATTATTATGTAATTTTTAAAATATTAATGTTGTTTTTGTACCTTTTTTGAAAGACTGATTGAAAATATAAATATTTCGTTTTTTAAATTTGTATTCCTAATGTTGATTATTTTGATAGTTGATCTAAAGACTTTAAAATTGCCTAATAATCAATTTTTAAAAGCATTTTTGATGTTTGTATTGTAAAAAAAATAACTTATGCTAACTAATGGTCTATGTGATGCCGGACGTAAAGAATAGCACCACCCCATTTCTTCCCGTGGGTGTCGTAAAAGGCGACTAAGGGACTTACTAGAGAATGGGCAGCAGCGTTCTCTATGCATTTTAAGACCATACTGCGATCGCCAACCCGCCTGCAAGCGTGGCGATTATGGCAACCCCCCTCCCTTTGGGGGAGGCCTATGTCCAGCAGTGGACGACTTTCGGCTGGATTGAAAAAAAATTATGAAAGTGAAACTGATTTTGCATGATAAAAGATTATTTTATAGTTAACTATTTACAGTTTTTATAATAAATAATTCCTGAAAGTGAGACAGTTTTTGCGTATTTTTTAAATTATGTGAATATTCCCCGTAGAGTAGGTATTTCGATTATCTGTATTGAAAAAGGAACTGTTGTGATAATAATTAGAACCTGTGATTGCTCTAGGAGACTCTGTGTTGTATTTTCTAACCAAGCAAGACTTTATAATTTTTTCGTGATCCTTAAAGTTAAGTATTAATATTTTAGTATCATCTTCTGTACCGTCAGATGATGATGAGTTAAATAAAATTAAAAATTGTAAGTGTAAAAATGTAAAAATTAAGCTAAACTGACTTTTAATTGAATTTATCAAGATAACAATGAATCGCGGTCCTCCGAGACGGGGGCCTCGGGGATCGGGGTACTCAGGGAATAATCCGCTGAGTTTATCAACTATTTAGAGCGATTACTGACTGACTACTATTCTATAATTTGAGGTAGGTACGGTCAGGGCAATTCATTGTTAAGCAAATTGACACCCTACGCCAGTTTGCCGTGTTGTAGCCGTTTCATACAATTGTCCAAGAATTACAGTTGAAATTTGAATACAAAATACCTACGGACAATATAAGTTGTAGTTGGCAACAATAATTAACTTTCCTGACTTTACCTAAGCTTACCTACTTCGTCACTGGCGTATCTAATGTTTGTAATCACAGTTTTGATAAACCTATTGTTTTGCATATTTTTTTCATTTGGCGGCGCATATACGTGCGATACCTACTTGAATCAATTGTATAAAGACGCGCAACTCTATTTAGACGAGGCAAATCTTGCATGCAATAATCGCCATTCAATAATTGCCTTAGTGTATACAGAAGTCGCATGAATGGCAAAACTTACATTCAATTATTGTACTGCCATTTTACGAAAACCGCACGCGTGTTAACAAAAAAACACCTTCAATTATTGCATAACAAGCGATGCAATTATTAAATGGCAATCATTGAACGTGGTTTATGGCATGGTATTATTGCTCTTGAACGTACCAGAAACTTGCACCGTGTCTTACAAGTTTCTGGTACATTAACAAAATTGACCATAGAGTTCGAGGTTGCTAAAGACGAAACACAATGTATTGACCATAGAGTTCGAGGATGCTAAAGACGAAACACAATGTAGAATTTTGCAGGATAATGGGACCCTGCAACAGTTGCAATAGTGAAAAAAAAACCAATAGAAGCAAGGGTACAGAAGAAACAGTCGCACATCAGGTTATACCAAACTTTCAAATTTCTCCAAATGCTTTTAGACCTTAAGATGTTGCTGGTTAAGTCCAAAATCGAATGAGAACATTTGAAAGTTGGTGGTAACTTAGCTGGCGACTGTACTTAAATGAACATTCTAAATAAACCACTTCACGTGATCGAAGACTTCACGCTATCAATATCGAGTGAAAAGTAAAAAGTATCGAGTAAAAAAAATTGAGTAGAAAACGCCAATGTATCGAAAAAAAATAGGAGCACATCGAACTGAATGGACAGTCGATGACGGAGTAATGAAATCGAGAGCAAGTTGGAATGTGTGACAAGAATGAAACGGTTGCATATTTTGTATCAACGACGATACCTTGCTAAAATGTTGGAATGGCGTTTGAGTCTGCACATTTTTGCCTAATACATTTGAAAATAATAATGATAGATAAACAATTGATCATTGTTTATGCTATCATTCTTACTTTACATCCAGTAATGCTCAGTGCTGCAGTAATGTAACATTGTTCGAAAAATCTAATAAATTTATTAAAGAAAAATTATATTAATAAAAAATAAAAAAATGGAACCGACCATTTGTGAAATATTCAGTGGAATTTATATCTCTAATTTATAACTATCTAACACAGGCAAAAAAAGTCGTTCGTCAACTAGTTTATATTTTACGTTTTTCAAGACGCATAATCAGCTTATATGCTTGACTTAAATAAAAAAAAAAATAAAAACCTTTATTGTTCAAGAGAGCAGTACAAATTCAAAACAGCGCTAGCCTCCACACTAAGATTCCCTGTATCGTGGAGACTAGTCTCCTTCGTCTTACAACTTTATACATAGTAGGTAGGCACATACGTAACATCAGTTGGTAAGATTTGTGAGGCGACATTATCCGAATATTATTCTCTAACAATAAATAAAATTCATGTAAACTTATAAGTACTAAACATGTCAACCGACAGCTCTTCGGTCAGGGTATACGTACATTAAAAAAAATCGGGCAAGTGCGTGGGATGAATTTATCCCAAAAACCAACTCAACATTGTAGTTAAAAAACATGTTCTCCTTTATATCGATATACATCACGGTCAATTCTCCAACTGCAAATGTACGTTGGTCGACTAGAGGGTTCCTCGACTGTGCGTCGTCTATCGGCAAAGCGAGCATGGCCGAAAAGCTTGTTGTTTCATCCAGCACAAGTGAGAACTACTAACAAACAAGTGAGAACGCGATAACACTACTGAACGAAAAATAGTGTGCGGAAATTTCATGAAATTTGTTCCAGGAAATAAGTGTTTTTTTTACCTCTTTGTCGGCGTGATTAATATGAAAGTATGGCCCACCCACCCACCAAAAAACCCATGATAACTTACAGCTTTCTAGTACTAAAGTAACCGTCATGAGAAGCTATAAATACATAAAATTGCAAATTATACAACTATCAACTTTAAACTCAAGATATCTAAGTTGATTTATGAATGAAGAAATTATCGCTAAACGTCATAAAATAATTCTCGACCTCAGAAGCATCATGTCGGATTTGCAGATAGAACCAAAATTACTTTTTAGTATAACGATATTATAATTTTGTTGCTCTTTCTAACTATCTGACCCTGGTATTTCTATCTCTTATCATTATAAAGATACACTTATGCATAATGTCGGATTTAAAGACATTTTCAAATACCTTTGAGCCATAACCTTTTTTATTTACTTGCATCTTTATGCATCAAATTATTAATAGTTTTTTGAGCCATATCTCAACTTAAGCTATTATGAATTAAAAATGTTTTGTCTAACATGCTGGTAGCAACAGCAGAATACGCATTTATGCCTCTAAAGTTTACAATCAAATCATAGTGCGTATCTTCAAATATAGCGTTATGCTTAAAAAAATGTTGCAAAACGCTACAAAGGCATAAAGTCTTTTATTCATAAAGAACTTTATTGTTATAATAATAACGTTTTGTGTGTAATATTGTGTACGTTCAAAGAGTTTCAGCCTTATGGCTCCAAAAATTAATACAAAAATGTAATATACTTGGTCGGTACTCAAGATAGTTCGGATAAAGTCGTATTACATCGAGTGGTACGGACCTCACGTGGCTTTTCTTTGAATGGCGTGCGACAGCATTATAGCTTATTATAATAAGAGTGAGCGAGAGAAACGCGTGTACCACGCATGAAGACTATGACTCCAGTTGTAGTGACATAAGTAATTCTCCTAATTTGAGGGTCATAAAAATTTCCCAAGTGCACGTAAAAAGACGACTATTCTCACCAGACAAGTGCACTAATGATTCTATCAAACAAAAATGCAATATTCCTATGAAAAGACTTAACACATCATCACTAAATAAGAAAACAACTGAAGGTCAAATACATGCAAAAAACACTCAGACTTCTGACTTAATAACAGTAGAAGATCTTTTGGGACCGCAAAAGTTATATGATGGAAACCATGACATTCAGACAAATTTAACGGATTTAGACAAGTGCTTTTATTCACCTCTCAAGAAAAAATCGCGTTTAGATGGACCAATGGTTTATGTTGATGAAATAGGTGAATTAAGTGATGACTCCGATACACAATGCATAGACGAAACTTTATGTTTGCCTACGAAACCAAACATTTCAAAAGCTGTGGTTTGCAATAAAAAAGTAATATCCGATTTGATCAATACGCCAATTTCCTACCCCACGATGCTTGTTGACGTTAATGGAGTTGTGTACTTAAATCATGAACAAGTACCATCAACACAAAAAGTAAAGAAATTAATAAGAAATCCAGCAAAATGGAAACGCAATGTTTCCAAAGCTGCGAGATTGAAAGGATCTCCATATCACTCAACAGTGGCCAGGAAGACCCCTGACGTAGAGGGTCGCATGTTAAAACCTCCATGTTCTTGCAAATTCAAATGTTACACGAAGATATCACCTGAAAAAAGACTGCTGATCTTTAACCAGTTTTGGAAAAAATGTCTTAATTGGGATCATCGTCGACAATTTATTGTTAACAATGTAACAAAAGAAATTAAGCGTGTTATGAGGACAGGTGGGGACATAGAGGTTGATAGGAGAAAGTTCTCTTACACCTATACTCTAACTATAGACTGTTGCAGAGTAAGGGTATGCAAGGTTATGTTCTTGAATACTCTCTCGATTGGAGAAAGATTTGTAAAACTAAGCGTGGAAAAAAAACTGGAGGTTGGGCTAACAATTGGAGACCAGAGGGGAAAACATGTCCCAGGAAACAAGTCTCCTGAATCAATGATAAAAAGAATAATGGATCATATCAACTCCTATCCCTGCTATGAGAGCCATTATTCACGCCAAAAAAGTGGGAAAAAATATTTAGGATCGGACTTAAACATTGCTACCATGTACCATCATTACAAAGAACTCATGATACAAGAAGAAACACCTGAAAACCTCATCGCAAAAGAATGGATTTACCGTAATGTTTTTAATACAAAATTTAACCTAAGTTTTAAACTACCATCAGTTGACACATGTGACGATTGTGATGCTTTTGAAAGAAAATTAAAAGACGCTATAGATGAAACAGAAAAAATAGAAATTGAAAAAGAACGAGAAGTTCACCAGACAGCATCTAACGAAAGGTATAATTTAAAAAAAGCTGATAAAGAAGAGGCACAAAATAGTTCTGGAAAGAAAAAAGTTTTAATGTTTGATTTACAGAAATGTTTGGCTACACCAAATTTAACCAATACCAAATCGTTCTATTTGCGTAAGCTATGTACTTTAAACTTAACTATATATGACGCAACGAGTAACGTTGCTACAAATATAATATGGTCTGAGAACGTAGGAGGGAGAGGAGGCAATGAAATAGCCTCCTGTGTCATTCGTTGGGCAGAGGAAAACAAAACAAAAATTGAAACTGTTGAAGAATTGACATTTTGGTCAGATAATTGCGCAGGCCAGAACCGAAATTTGATGATAGTAATGGCTTATATTTGGTTACTGCACAAATTTTCGAACTTAAAAGTGATAAATCACAAATACTTGCTGAAAGGCCACACTCATATGGAGGTAGACCAAATACATTCAATAATAGAAAAGAAAAAAAAACAGCTGAAGACTATGCAAATAGCCATTCCTAGGGATTGGTCCCAATTCATAAGGACATGTGGAGGAAGAAAACCTTTTGAAGTGTTTGATATGGAACTGAGGCATTTCAAAGACGTCACTGCCTTGTATAAAAAGAATGGGCCCTTAGTAACGCGTAAAAAGAACAAAGATGGCCAGGAATTCAAAATCTCAGAATGTGTTTGGCTTCAGTTAAAGAAAGATCAGCCTGGCACACTGTTTTACAAAACAGTTTTTCATCAGATTTTTTTGAGATTTCATTCGTACGGAATTTGGCTAAAGGTATACGGTTTCCCGGTGACTTACCAAATATACAAAAAGAAGAGAAACCAATATCTTCTGCAAAATATAAAGATTTGATTACACTTTTAGAATGGGTGCCGGTAGAATTTCACGGTTTTTATAGAAATTTGAAACATAACGAAAATGAGCCTGATTTTCCAGAGACTGATTAGATTCATTTTATTTTTTAATTATTTTTAAACTAAGTTACCAAGCTTGCCACTAAGCTCATTTTTTTGTTATGTTTAATACTTTTATTATGATAAAAAATAAATGTTTATTAGAAGTAAAGATTTTGATTTAATTTGAAAATTTGTTTTTTTTTTCCTGTGTATACGTTGTCTGGTGTATGTAGTTTTATGAGGACTTCCGTCCTTTTGCTTGAAATTAAAAGTAACAAGTATCTATGAAGTATACAGCAATATCAACAGATCAGACTCTAGGTAATCGTTCTATATCTAAGATCATAATCCTACATTTCAATATAAAAGAAAAAGTTATTGCCTAAAATTGCAAGCATATCGTCGGATGTGAACATAGGCTTGCAGTTTTAAGCACTCATCTATTATATTTCAGGCATAAAGTTTGATGTAGAGGATCAAGTAGATTAAAAAATATATTAATTTCATTTTAACAGTTAGGGTAATGCTTGTAATTAAAATCAAAAGGTACTATTGCCTACCAAATATTAAAAAAAAAATACTGACTTAAATACCTAACGTTCAATAATTATGAAGAAAAAACTTTTGTCAGTTTTGTTTTTGCTCTCCTGAAAAGGTAGCATTTTACACATCCGACATGATGCTTCTCATGTCCAGAATTTTAGTTGCAATGGAAACTGAACCATACGCAATTTCAGTTAAAGTTTTAAATCCCAAAGTATGAAATTTATCTCGTCTCATGGCGTTGACTTTAAGAGTCTCTGAGCTAAACCGGGAACAGACAGACAGACGGACACGGCGAAACTACATATAAGGGTTCCTTGTTGACTCATCATTCATCATTAAAGCCGAAAGACGTCCACTGCTGGACATAGGCCTCCCCCAAAGCGGGGGGGTTTGCCACAATCGCCACGCTTGCCAGGCGGGTTGGCGATCGCAGTATGGTGTTAAAATGCATAGAGAACGCTGCTGCCCATTCTGTAGTAAGTCCCTTAGTCACCCTTTACGACACCCACGGGATGAAATAGGGAGGTGCTAGTCTACCACACAAAGCTACACACAGCCACACAGCCTTGTTGACTACGGAACCCTAAAAACCAACACCATTTTGTTTATCATAAATAACTCTTGTTTATTGCGAGCTGCTGATAAGTTTCTAAGAGTGAATAAAAACACCACTTGACATGACAGGGACGAATTCGGCTGGTTCGGCGTAAGATAACAAGGGTACCAAAAAAAAAACGGGGCAGTCTTTGGGGACTGCCGATAGAAGTGAAAACTAAGTAACTTGTAGAGCGTTCGGTGACGATGACGCGAGTTCCATGATTTTGGTTCACCCAAAAAGTGCTCAACGCGCCTAAGGGTGCTTGCTAAGGGTATTCACACAAAAATCGCTGAGAAAATCGCCGAAAAAGTCACTCGTGGGCGAGCATCTTAAAGAAGTTTTCATTTCAAAAATGTTTGAAAAAAACTGCAAAGATTGTCAATAAATTGTCGTATGAAAAAAATCAAGCATATTAATCTTTTCTTGTGAACCCAACCCACTATTGTCCTATTTTGTTTTAATTTCTCCTTTCGCAGGTCTGCTGGAAGAAATTTCTCTAGTAATAAGCAATACTGTTGTAATCAAAACTTTGGTTTCGTTTCTCTATGTTTTTTATATAATTGAATTTAACTGCAACAATTTCATATTCAATCATTCAGTTTAAGGGGACGATAACCGACTTTTAATGATTTTATACTGAAGATCACGTCTAAACGGGTAGTGTTAATGATTTGAAAAAAAAATATGATAAATTAGAGCATTTTCTCAATAACTTAATATGTGAATATGTTAGATTATGTTTATAGTGAAATTAAATTGTAAATTTTTATTGTTATGTCTAACGCGGATAAAAAACTGAGAATGGCGCAAAATGTACCAAGCGTATTTTTTTTAAACCTTCACCAATTTAAATATAATTTAATTATTGATATTTTAATATACGCGTTTTATTAAAATTCCTTTTGTTTTGTGTATAATAAATTAATAATGCGTTAAAATGGGGACAGCGCTCCTTGATGGGCGAGTCCTATTACTGGCTGAACGTACGACGCGTTGCGTGAGCTCAGTACAGAACACGCAAGCTAACCACTCAAGGTCACTGGCATATATCTGCATCTTAATAAACCAACCACCTGGGTGACCTCTACGCAGGCGCTGCCACTGACAACGGCGTATAAGTGGTAAAGTGTTGGGCCCATAAAATCTAACAATATCGAACCATCGACACGAAGAAGAGAAGATAAAACGGTTGGAGTACGCGCCTCTAGTTGTGTGGCTAATTTAAATAGCTAAGCTAACCGTTTATGATAAGTTATAATTGATTATTTAAATAAAGTTAAAAGTTAAACAAGTACTTATAAAGTTATCTATACGTTTGTGTATTAAGTTTATCATTATTTTTGTCGAAATAAGAATTATTTAGAAGCAAGGAGTGATTTAATTTTTTTTTGCGTTATTAAACAATAATATTGATTGATGACGCACTGATAGTGGATTATCTACATTAAATAAAACTTCTCAGACATTACAGGTGATTGTTTGCGTTAGCGGCCACCGTTATTTATTTAATCCCATAACCAAGAACCATCGATTTACCTTATGTAAAGAGGAAAATATAAGTAAAATACAGGTTGTTATCAAGCTTAGTTATACTTTAGAGATTGAATTATTTCCCAACACGTACAAGGAATATTGGCCAGTCAAAAACAGGTCACTTAAACATAACTAACACATAAGATATTTTCAACAATTTGCGGTTTAAGAGTTTGAATTGTTTTTTGATATGTAAACTATTTTTTTTACGATATACCTAATACAGAGTATGTAAATTGTAGTTCCATTAAAACAATCCTACTGACACGAAACACACGCACACTTTTTTTACGAAAACCCTAATTGAGGTCAGACCACAAGCCCCAAATACGTCTCTGTAGCTACACTTTTTGACACACTAATCAGTTTCACGAACTCCAGTGTTTATAATATTTATTTAGTTTAGCGACGGGGGTCAGAGGGGAGGAAGGAATTAGTTACCTAATATTATCCCGTTGGCCATTATGTATGGACTGTATGGTATGGTACTCTTACTTTATACTAAACGTTACGAGGATAACGTCGTGCTGTGTTCACTGTTCAGTGTATGTTAAGTAAAACGGTGTGTCATTAAAATGTGCTGGTCTGAAAAATGTTGCTATGTTGTACCGGCGAATTTGGGATGCGTGGTGGTGGGGATTCTCAACATTGTAAGTTTTTTTTTAAAATGTTTTCTACCATAACGGAATATGTGTGTTGTTATCTCCGCATGTGAGTTTCTTTAAGGAACGCTTAGACTTAAGTTTGTAATATTATACAAATTATTAAGTAATAATGTACTAATTTTTGAAGAGCTAAGTAAGTAAAAATATTAATGTTACCCGTCTGTCATCAACCTTTGGGTGGAAAATCCTCATGGATGTCCTCCGCCCTGGGGCGGGCGGAGGGGTCTGTCAGACTCTTACTGACTAAAAACCACCCCAGTGTTCCCCTCCCACGCTTGCACCGGGGATCTTGGGATCTGTTATTCCTTCCGCAATCCCCGGCTAGTCGCCTCTGCGGGCCACCTCAAGTCTGGGGGGGGGGGTGAGGTGTCTGACCCCCCTGTGTGAGTGTTCATCATCATCGTTTCAGCCGAAAAACGGCCACCCCTAAAGGGGGGATTTGCCATAATCGCCACGCTTGGCAGGCGGGTTGGCGATCGCAGTATGGTGTTAAAATGCATAGAGAACGCTGCTGCTCATTCCCTAGTAAGTCCTTTAGTCGCCTTTTACGACACCCAAGGGAAGTAATGGGATGGTGCAATTATTTACGTCCGACACCAAACGGATAATAAATAAATAAATAAATCATCATTTATTTCAGATTAATCATTATGATTACATCCATATTTGTTAGTACAACTGTGAGCTTACAAACTAGTGTTAGTAATAAATGTTTTTAATAAATTATTTAAATGATGATTTAAATGATGAAAAGTCTGACACGCCGCGCCGTCCCGCTCCGCCCAGAGCGGGAGAAGTTATTTGACAACTAATAATGCTTAGCAGTATTAGTTTCTAATAAAATGGATGGACTTTAACTTCTTTGTTGCAACAAATAAGTTAAAAACTTTGCGTAGAGGTAGAATACAGTCTGGTGACTGATAATTACCATAATATTATAGGAGTATTAAAGTATATGTCGGGATAGGTTCAGATATCAGAAGTAATACTCAGATATGGCAATACAGAAATATATTTCAATCGAACAATCAGTTATTTTAAATCGAGAGAATATAGAAATTAAATAGAATTAATTAAATAACTAATAATGGTAGTGGCGGTCACATAGGGCAATACTGACTGTCAGGGACAGTGGTCCATGCACCTACCGCAATAAGGATAGTACTAATTTGTCGGAGACAGCGTTCCATATCCAATAACCGGGCAGTACTGACTGTCGAGAGACAGTGGTCCGTGCACCAAGACGCATCCGTTCAAAATGGGTACCGACCCAACAGCGTAGCTCCTTATAAAGGCGATCCGCTAGTGGGGGGTAACGTTACAATATTTCACTCAATTGTGAAGTCAGTGTTTTAAGTCAAATGAACGATAGAATGAATGATTGTCTATGGTGCACGTTCCACTAGCGCCATCTAGTCGCCGCCTCTCGCAATTGTTAAACAATATGGCTTCCGTCACGGCCATTCTGATAAATCACTTGTCTTCGAGTGCATGAATTCATCCAAAAAAATTAAAAAAGGACTTTCATTAATTCACATCATCATCATCGTTACATATCAAAATAGCAAATATCACTGGTCTAGGTATTTCTTTACAACAGAAAACCCCTTCAGTTCAAACATGCTGGTCTAAATCGTCACCCACTAAAGCAGGTGAGATTCCTGCAGCTCACAAAGCGCTGGGCTAGGTTATCAACCCATAAAAGCAGGTGAAACCTCTTCAGCTACAACTGGGCTAGGTCACAACTCTTGCAACCCCTACGATATAAACTAGTACTAGTACATTTAGTCATCCAGCAAGGGACCTTGTTCCGGTGCTGGGTTATACAGAACAGAATTACAGGATACAGTCGCCTCAGAATCCATAGATAAAGTATCTTCAGAATTAATAGTTACTGTTTGTGAACCAATCGATAGTGTTTTTTTTTATTCTAAGACACGACTGGCATTAAGTTTTGAGAACTATCTCTTTAAAATCCGTTTTAATTTCCAAGCAATTTGAAACCAAATTTTAGAAACTATAAACTAGACCAACCTTCTGGTTGGAACTATCTAGTTTTGAGATTACCGAGCAAAGAAAACAAAACCTCAGGTATCTCATTCATGGTCACTTTGAGGGACTTGTAGCCACTTCCAGCCACTTCCAGCCTTAGCAGATCGTTTGAATTGTAAGCTTAAGCTGATCTGCACACACACTATTCCCCACGGGAATACCGAGTCAACCCTTGACTCTATGGTGTTTGCTTCTAGGCAAAACCCGACTATACCACCCAGAGCTACCGCCTACCGCGTACCCATAGACTACTCATTGAGCACTACGATACTCTGGTATAGTCTCCAATCCACTGAACCGAGAACCTGTTAAGTGATGCCAACTCATCTATTTCGTCTACAATCTCAATTGATACTTGGCATCGGGCATCTTCCGAACACGGTCATGAGCGTTTTTAAGTACGCTTGTTAACTAGAGATTTTTAAAACATACCGATTGCCATCTAGCACTTCAACAATTTGAAAGGGCCTCTATACTTCACTTCAAACTTAGTTTGATTACGCTCCTCGTTCGTTCTAGCTACAGGAGTTCACCCACACACAAGCGGAGAACTGGTCGACCTCGACACCGGGCTGCAGGCAATCCAGGAAAGCCATGCCATCCCTAGATGGCAGGCTAACCAGGCGCTTGCTACGCCTGGACAGGAACGGCCTGCGTCCGGTGACGGGGATCATCACATGACACTGATCATTAAACAAACACTTCCACACAATAAGTATAACGCACAGCCCTGTGTGCAGGGCTTGCATGGAGGCTGAAGAAACCGTTTCGCATGTGCTCTTTGACTGCACAGGCATCACCCAGATCTGAACAGAAACCCTCGGGTCACTAAGATCCTTCACAGATATCCTATGCAGTCCAGAGGGCTATTTGCGTAACACACTATCAGTAGGAATCGGTTTCAATTTGACAGTTCAACAACATTCATTGCGTTATTTACGTTGTTGAGCAGACATATTTTTTCTACAATAAGAAGCAATGGATTAGCAATATATTTCAAAATCATTCCGATTCCGATTCAAACAGTGTTACGCAATTAGGGCTGGTCGGAATAACACGCACAATGGTCCACATGAAGGACTAAGTGCGGAAACCAAACCTTCCAACATAGAACGCTTCTCGTTCTCAATAAGCACGAATTCACCGACAGAGAACCTACTCACGCTTGCCTTTGTACTATCAAAACGACTTTCATCATAACGCGCGGACTTCTCAACGACTTCAGATGCCAATCTCCTTATGTCATTAAGGTCTTGTCATCATTGTCGTTAGCCATTAAATGAAGTGAACGTCTGATTTATCGGAATTCAATAAAGTCGAAATGAGGCTTTTATCCACAGTGGCATGCCAGCCTCATCATAACTTAAACTATTCTAAATTAACTCTACAAATACAATATAAATTATTAATGTCTAAACAAATCAGTAAGTAGGTTTTCTATCTCGGGTGAAGGCTGCGCCAAAATTTTAACATATCTACCAATATCATATTCATTACTTTTTGCCGCACTCAACAATGATTCTCTTTCCTTCTTAGTCTTAGTACACTCTATAAGTAGATGGTGAACATCTTCAACCAATCCGCATGTTTCACAATTGGGAGAATGTACTTTGTTCATCAAATAACCAAACTTGCGGGATGGGTAGTGACCAAAGCGTAATCAATGAAATAGAACATTATGATGCCTACTCATTTCCTTGATAGCAAAATACGGTATACGAGGAGGCTGATAATGTATAGTTTTATACCAGATACCCTTTTCCCTATTTCGTTCGTCCAAGTACTCTTTAAACCTAACTCTTTATTTCATTTTGAATTAAACTAGAGTACCATATTACTATAAATCAATGAAAAATTAGAAGAAAATTAACATGTTATCAATAATCAGGAAATTCAAAGTCGTAGTCAAAGATTTGACTACACATTTATCGCGCATCTCGCAAAAGACAAAATCAAACTAAACATATGAGAGCAATTCATAAATCAGCCTTAGCCCATAACAAAACACAAAGTAGGAATCTTATCCGTGGCTTGTGGCTTTTCACTAAGCCCATTCAACAAACCCCATGTTTGTTTCACTGAATTCACCTGAATTCCGAGTCCCATGGACTCTATGGTCACTACAAGACCCGACCTCTACAAGAGCCACCCGCAAACCGCGCATCCACGGACTACTATAAGCAGATACCGACTTCTAACGGACTACAGCTACGAAATGGCTACTGGTACGGTCCGACCAGCTGAACGAAGTTCACCACTATCACTCAACTCAACGTCTTCTACTTCAAATGGCTATCATGCACGTACTTGTAAATACGCTTGAAATTGAATGCTCTCAATGTGTAGCGATCACCGTCAAGAACCTCTTATGACCTCAAACGGTCCCTTAAATTTTGAATCTAACTTTGTAAAGAAATTTGGTCAGAAATCAACGGCAATGGATAACGATCTGTCACTGTATTATTATTAACGTCTCTATAATCTATGCACATACGGTCTGATCCATCATACTTTATAACCAAAAGGGCTCGCCTAGCAAACGGCGTACTACTGGGTACTGATGGGTTAATTCGCATTAATTTACATAACTACTACTGGGTCTAATTATTTAGGCTTGCAACAGTAAATTAACCCTATCGCGCATGATTCGACTTTCGTCCGGAGACAGTCTGTAAGAACGTCTGCACTGTACGATTAGGGTCTATCAATCTTACTTTCAAATAGGCATTGCAATCAAATATTCGAATACCGAGTTGTACGAGTAAATAACTCGCACATCACTCGAACAATTCAAACATTCGAACAAGGCTGAAGAAGTATTCGAATACTAAAAATTATCGAACATTTACAATCCCTACCTCCAACTCACCAGTGTTAACACGACGTGTTGTCGGAAAACCGTTACTAAAAACGTCCAGAGTATAATTCTAAGATGTTTACAAGGTCACGTCTTCTATCAACTGGTAAAATCTTGGTCACCTCCAAAAAAAAAACGAAAATAAGTTAAGAACGTTATTTTAAAAAACAAAGTCTTTTATTGCTTGTCATTTACAAAAGTAGTCAAATCCACTTAAATGAAGGCAAAAACCGGTTACCACCGGTATCTTACTCAGACAAATCCTTCGAAGTTTATTAAAAAATTTATAGTTCTATTTATAACACGTTTATAGTTCTAGGCAAAATTAATTCAGTGGCTCGAACAAAAACCGTTATTTAAAATGTCTCAACTCAATACGATGTTACTACGCAAGTACTTATCTAGCAAAACTTGGAATAGAATCTCCGTCACGAAATCGTTAATTTCTGCCTGACACAGCAATTGCAAAGTATTATTGATATTTTTATTGCCTATACCTACTAAAGGTACCACATCATTTACTCTTCTACCTCTAACTTTACAAGTAATTCTCTCCTTCATTAAAGACGATGTCTGTGGACGCGTCACGGTCGAATGAGACTAATGGACTTAGTGTACAGGAGGTAGATGACAAACTTCCGATGATTTTAGAAATTAAGGCTTCCATACCGTTACTAAACAAAAGCATCTGGTCTTGCATGATATTGGAAGCTGAGTCTCCAGAAGTGGGGTGGTCTTCGTATCCCACTTCTGATGTCGGGATAGGTTCAGACATCAGAAGTAATACTCAGATATGGCAATACAGAAATATATTTCAATCGAACAATCAGTTATTTTAAATCGAGAGAATATAGAAATTAAATAGAATTAATTAAATAACTAATAATGGTAGTGGCGGTCACATAGGGCAATACTGACTGTCAGGGACAGTGGTCCATGCACCTACCGCAATAAGGATAGTACTAATTTGTCGGAGACAGCGTTCCATATCCAATAACCGGGCAGTACTGACTGTCGAGAGACAGTGGTCCGTGCACCAAGACGCATCCGTTCAAAATGGGTACCGACCCAACAGCGTAGCTCCTTATAAAGGCAATCCGCTAGTGGGGGGTAACGTTACAATATTTCACTCAATTGTGAAGTCAGTGTTTTAAGTCAAATGAACGATAGAATGAATGATTGTCTATGGTGCACGTTCCACTAGCGCCATCTAGTCGCCGCCTCTCGCAGCTGTTAAACAATATGGCTTCCGTCATATATGTTAAACTTATAAGAGCATAGTAAAAGCAGTGCGTATACCAAACTTTGAATTCGCATAAAACATTAATTTTGTAAAAACAACATGCATGCATTTGGCCGGTTTCCTCTCTTGATAATGCGCTAGTAGTTTTCTGTCTCTTGATAATGCGCTAGTAGTTTTCTCTCTCTTGATAATGCGCTAGTAGTTTTTTAAACTTCTGGTGACAAGAAAATAGAAAAAGATTAATGCCAGTTTTCACTAACACTAGGAAACACGTAAATGAACACCTAAATATTACTGTTAGATTTTCAATTCTCGGCGCTGAGCCGGGCGTTGATAATCCGTGCAGCCTGTACCTCTACCATGAGTTTCAATCAACACAACCTATAACTGTCCACTGCTGGACATTATGCCGTTCCCAGGCTGCGCCACTAAACCCTGTCCTCCGCCTTCCGCATCCAGTCTGTCTCAGCCATCTTTCGTCGGTCCATCTAGCTGGGGGGCGTCCCACGCTATGCCGATACGCGGTCTCCACTCCAAGACTCGTCTGCTCCACCGGCCATCGTTGCTTGGCTAGTCCACTGCCACTTCAGTTTGCTTACTCTGCAGGCTATGTAATGCAATATGGTAACTCCGACATGAATTTACACAGCCAAAACTCGCTAGCGTCTCCGTAAACGTTATGTATACAATTATACTGTCACAGCAAGAATTAAAATTTGTACCATGAGCACTATAGATTTCGATAGGTAAGAAACCTAACGTAATCTATTCGATAGTCACTAACGTTTTTCAGCTTTCACCATACAAAACGGCACCATGAGTCACTAATTCAACAGACGCTATTGAAAAATACGCTTGTGGTAGTAGTTACGTAGCTCACTAGCATTTTGAGATGTGAAACATTTGTTTACATTAAAATTGTAGTCTTGATTTTGAGTCTACTTAAGTCAAAAAAATATCGTGAAGAGCTTATTTAGCATGAAATATGTTAGTGGCCAACTCTATAGACTCTCTAGAAAAGCATTTGAAGATTTGTGCTTATTATTGAATAATGTTACGGATTTGTCAACACAAACAGTGACATTAGAACTAAAACATTAATTTTCATTTCTAGAAAGAAAGAAAAATATTTAATTTGGGACACGCACAAGAAATACAAATATAGCTATTTATATTATATAATTAAAACTAACTTAAACATCAAATTTCTTTATACATTTCTCTCTAAATTGTGATCCACTGGTCCTCATTTTATTATATATATTCTATTTTTATAAATTTATTTCAATTTAAATTTAAGTAAAAAACGCTGCGGACCACAAAAAGTCAACAAAATTACAAAAATCGACGTTATGATATTATTATTATAAAATAATAAAAATTCAGCAACTATAAATTAGATGCCATATTTATTCCATGAACCGACAACCAACAACCTTGATAATTAGTCGGATTATTTCGTGATATTTACTGTAATATGAGCTTATGAGCCGTTCTCTGTTCTTATTACCGAGAAGGAAAGAAACAAAACATACGGAGTGAAGTTAGCTAGACGACACGATCTATCGAGTAATCGAGCTTACCTTAGCGTCTGCGTTATCTGCGTGCGTATGACTTCGTATTCCGTAAAAGTCATGGTGCAAACATTATTGAAATCTATTGGACTTACGGTAATTTTTCGATAACAACTCATGGTAGTTGGTAGACGTACTGCAGGCATTCATGTAGGTGTCACGTAAAGTTAGTGAAAACGGGCATTCTGTCCAAATTCACCGATTCTGTTAGTTATTAACAGACAGTCTTCTTGTTCGCGGCCGACCACCTTGCACCCTGCTGGCACTCTGCCTCTGGCCCAGTATCATGAGCCTTTCTAAGAGTTTGCGACAAACTAAGAGAGGAGGTGCCCATCTTCTTCAATCAACTTAGCCTATCGCAGTCCTCTGCTAGACATAGGCCTCGTCCAAGCTGTGCCACAGCACCCGGTCCTTCGCCTTCCATATTCACTTTAGCTTGCTTACCTACTCTGCAAATTATGTCGGTAACTCCGGTTATTTTCTGGAAAAAATCTCTTCAGACTCTTTATTTAGGCAAAGAGTTGCCAAAATCAAACTCAAAGCATTTATTTCAATGGCTCTTTAGAATTGTCAAAGAGTCCGTCAGAAAGTTGGAACTAGTGCCTTGCCTTAACGATAAAATTGTGTTTCTGGATGTTATCAGCAAAATCCGTATGTACCCTAGATGAATGAATGAATCAGTTATAAATTGCTAGAATACCTATAGGTAGAGTGCTCCAAGGATTTGTGCCTGAATGAAATTGACTGCGGAGTGTTGTAAGTTGGTAACCATTGGTAAAATTGTTACAGAAATGGTATAAAAAAGCCGGCCACGTTCATGGTAGACCACACACAATGAAGGGTTAAGTTGGCATATATTTCTCCTAAAAACAAACTTTACATTGTAGTTGAACAACATGTTCTCCCTTACATCGATATACATAAGTCATGAAAACAATGTGATAAAACTAAAAATTAACGGTTTTCGGACTTTTTTCTTTACTTGTGCTGTAAGACCTTGCTTCTTGGCAAATTTGATGATTCTAGGTCAACGGGAAGTACCCTACAGGTTTTGATTTATTTGCGAGTATCAAAAACTATCGTGTAAATGGCCGTATTTTTTTATTGCTTTGACTTAGAAGCTTGATTTTTCCAAAGAACCTTGTACCGTTTTATTAATAACATTAAGAGTGATAAACTGGAGGCCTAAAACGGCCACATTAAACAATTCCTCTCTCCCACTTTTTCTGTTCCCGACGGGTCCACATTGATCATATTTTGTAAAACTTATCATCTAAGTTCACATGTGGAAGCAATTAAATTAAATTTATTAAGTATTGAGTACTTAAGTAGTTATTATACTAATCTTAGTTATTCCAAGTACCTAATTGTCTGTTTAACAAGCTGTTCCTGCAATATTTACCTCATGGTCATATTGAAATTGATATCCGATTCGGCTGCACTCTTTAAACTTAGCTGCTGTCTCTTTCTTGCATATCTATTATTAGCTCGCCAGTAACTATACCAACTTTTCCTTACATCCAACTGTTAATATAACGTTCGGGACTTCCCATCTTTAGTGGTGGCGGTGTTGCCAATAAATTAATTACGGATAGTTTTGGGTGATACCAAAATAAATAATTGGGGACTTTTTTGTAACCATTTATTTCACTATTACAGCATGTATGGATTAAATTGTTGTATATAATATGTTTATTGAATATTTTATTAATACTCTGACTGAAGAAAAACGCAATTGGATTAAATTTCTGTTTGGTTTGGTTTCGGGGACTGGTCATCTATTAGATACGGCTTATTATCATTATTTTAGTTTTGAATTGTTTTATTTTTTATCTTTTTATCAAGGACGCTTCTGACGTTTTGCATCGTTCTCACATGTATATCCTACCTAATTTCAATATGAATGATGTAACCAATGTATAAATTAATATTTTGATTTAAAAGAGTGTCCGCCCGAGTTTCTTGCCCGTTCTTCTCCATAGGAACCTACTACTCTTTGGAATGGGCAACTAGCTTCATATTTTCTAACTGACCAACTTCTTGACAATTCAAAATGTAAATGGTTTAATTGAAATAAATGCTTTGAGTTTGAGTTTCCTCGATGGAATTTAATTCCGAAAAAACCTCTACTTTAAAAAAAACTGTAATTCTAAAAACCTAAGTAATTTTTCAGCAAGCATGTAGCATGCAGGTAAAAATGACACTGTTTAGAGCTTACTGCCAGTCATTCTACACTTGCAGTCTGTGGGTTAGGTATACGCAAAGGTCAGACAACGCCCTGCGTGTACAGTAGGTATAATAATGCATTCAGGATGTTGGAGATACGTTTTGTCTACGTTATTTCTGCTTGAGTATAGTTTTCGACGATTATTCTAAACTTATATATATATTTTTGTACAATGGTGTGTGCTAGCTAACATAAGGCAAATAATTTAATTTAACGTTTTGTGTTGTGTAATGCAAATTATTTTACATGGTATTGTATAAATTCAAGCTGTGCTGTTGGGGAGTTTGTGGCGCCACTTCTTCTTCCCAGCTAAAGCACTGGGAAGTGGTGAAGGGTGGGCGTTTCTGGGGGACTGTCTCATGTAATTTTTGACGTTCGAAAAGTGCTGATTCTCGGCCTAGTTTGAATAAATTACTTTTGATTTTGATTTTCGCGGGGCAGCCGCGTTTTTGTAGCGCTTTGCGGATGTTTGCTGTGGCGAGGATTGACGGCTTTCATGCCATCATCTGAAACCGGTGTGCCTCGATCCCTCGCAGAATGCGTGCCGGCTTCCACAGCACCCTGAGCATGTTGAGCTGTAGGTGGGATTGTCCGATGTCATTGTCACTGGATCGGACTTCATACGTCTACAAGTGCGTATATACTACGTGGATAGTGCGAGGTCCGACTCCGGACTTTAGCATTATGATTATATGTATATTAGGATTATGATACGAACATTCGGTTTTAGGTTTTCTTTACTAACCCTCTATGGATCTCTGTGGTCTGTAAATAAACATTTAATAATAATTCAAAATGTGCGTATTAGGTAACTGAAAACTCAGTCTGAAAATACTTTTGATACATGACATAGTTACGTTGTTTTATTTTGGTTCCAACGCATTTTTGCGCTCTCTTTTTTTGCATGTGGAAGTAATTAGCTCTGTCACTTTCTTATTCGCTACGATTTATGTTTAACGCTCCGCCTTAAGGCGACGATAACCGACTTTTAATGATTTTATACTAAAGATCACGTCTAAACGAGTAGGTAGTGTTATAGATTTGAAAAAAAAAATATGTTAAATTAGAGCATATTCCTAATAACTTAATATGTGAATATTTTAGAATATGTTTATATTACATAGTGAAATTAATTTGTAAAATTATGTCTAACGCGGATAAAAAACTGAGAATGGCACAAAATCTACCAAGCGTATTTTTCTGAAACCTTGACCAATTTAAAGATAATTTAATTAGTATACGCGTTTTATTAAAATACCTTTTAGTTTGTGTATAATAAATTAATAATGCGTCAAATTAGGGACAGCGCTCCTTGATGGGCGAGTCCTATTCCTGGTTGAACGTCCGACGCGTTGCGTGAGCTAAGTACAGAACACGCAAGCTAACCACTCAAGGCCACTGGCATATATCTCCGTCTTAAGAGCGACCAACCCGTCATACTTTTCATGCAAACGCTCGTACGGGGTTATGGCGTTGTAACACATCTTTCTTTGAATTTTTTGAACGAATAGGTATCTTGTGCACTATATCTAAGTTTCCATACAAGCAAAAAATTTAAATTTGGAGAAACAAATTCAGTAAAGTCTCCAAAAATCTGCTTTTTGCACATATTTTACCTGAACTTTGTCCCGTTCATAATGTACTCATAAATTGTAAAAGAATACAAATCTTCTTAGTAATCTCGCACATGTAATGGTTGGTGACTCTAAATAAATAACGACTTCTTCTTCACACTTGCTTGATAATAGTTCTCATTTGCGCTGGATGAAACAACAAGCTTTTTGATTATTAGATGAACCGGGAAGGGCCCTCTTAATTGGCCATTCATATCTCTCGTGTTTAGTCAATTAAAGAGATAAGTAGCAAATAAATTAACATATTTTAATTAAATAAGATAAATTGATTTTTTTATTGTGTGCGTAATACCGTAAAGGCTCGATCAGATTGTGAAAAAAAAAAAAATCTCTATCGTTGATTGGCGCGATATCGCGGACACGACACACAGCGCGACGCGCTTGTGATATCGCGACAGTCTGCACTAGCCTTAATAAATTAGTGTGAGGCAACGGTAAAAAAAAAAAAACCAAAGACCAATAATTGATGACTAGTTCAATACTCTATATAGTAGGTATCAATCGACACCTACTTGCTACTTACTTTGGTAATTATAATGTATTTATTATTAGTGATTGATGGGCAAATATTCATGAACATCCTTTTCCTTCTAGAATAGTTACCTATTTACTTGTTTTTTTTTTACTACAGTTGGGAAATTACACTATGAAAAGATATTTATTTAACCATTTATGGCACACGGCTACACTTCAAGCTATACATTTCCAGTATAAGCTGATCTCGCATTGTATAGGATTTCCGTATGATGAGAGGTCATCGTATACTGGAAATGTATAGCTTGATGTGTAGCCGTGTGTACCTACACACATAAACAGACAAGAAGAAAGGAACAGAAAAGTACGTACAAAGGTGATGCTTATTTCTAAAGAAATATCTTCCAGCATACCTGCGACAGGAAAGTAGACAAAGAGATGTAGACAACGTGTGTAAGAGTAGAAGAGTAAATAGAATACATAAAATCAAAAACAATTCATCCATTTCTTCCCGTTGGTGTCGTAAAAGGCGACTAAGGGACTTACTAGAGAATGGGCAGCAGCGTTCTCTATGCATTTTTAAAACCATACTGCGATCGCCAACCCGCCTGCCAAGCGTGGCGATTATGGCAAATTTGGGGGCTTTTTGGCGGAGGCCTATGTCCAGCAGTGGACGTCTTTCGGCTGAATGATGATGATGATGATGACACGGAGGACAGAATGAATTTTGGTTATTTTTTTTGCGTCAAGCTTAATATTAAGTAGGATCACCCATAGATATAAATAAAGTCTTATATTAAAAGTCAGCAAAGTCCTAAAAGGGACTCTAGCTAGACAGTCAAAATTGCTTGACAAACACGAAAAAATCAGACCCCTTAGGACTTTGCGACCGAATTCGGAAGTAAACCGAACGCTATGTATGTCGAGACTGCAGGCCCAGGCCTGGTGCTTGCGAAGGAGGAGGCGGAACGCGTGAGGGAGAGGCAAGGTTCGCGCCCTCACGCCCCTAGTCGCCGCAGGAGACGCCCCGGGCGTCGGGAGTCGCAAGCCGATATCCGGCCACCGTAGGCGCGGGCCTGCGGACGGTGAGCGATGGGTAGCTCACCATCCGATAAGGACCAGGCCCGGGTCGACGGCGCGTCGTATCCCACGCGCGCCTCAAAGAGTTGTCAGCACCAACTGACGGGGTCTATTAGGGCCAATGCCTGCCAGGGTTGCCAGTTTGTCCGAAAGGGTTATCGTGGCCCTGGCACACAGGCAAACGAAGGAATACGGGTTGGTTTTAGTCAGTAAAAGTCTGACACGCCCTCCCGCTCCGCCCAGAGCGGGAGAAGTTATTTGATAAATTCCCACCCAAAAAAAAAAGGCCTGGTCTAGTAGCGCTAATAACAATGTTTCTTGTGCCTTCCAGATACTGTCCCTATTCGTGCTGGCGACATCGATCGCGTTCTTCATCATCGACGGTAAGCAGAACCCGCAGGGATCACTCCAGAGTCCCCACTTCGGCAGGACCTTCGGACTGGACCTGAACGAGTCTTCCATACACATCATCCTGTCCATCGCGATCGTCGTTGCGCTACTGTGGATGCTGTTTTCCATCATGCTGGTGATTGGCATTACACAGGTACGAATATAATACTGGCCTAATAAAATAATATACTCCTACTAAAATATAATCTTTATTGACATAAGTTATGCATACATTTTTATGAATTCCCTAGCTCCTGCGCTAGTATACAGGGTGTTAAAGTAACTGCGTGCCATAGCTTAGGGGTAGGTTCGGTATCGATAAAGGAAACCCAGGAAAAAAAAAACTTATTTAGTACCTACTAACTTAAAATAGCAATCGTTATGAATTAAAATGATTTTATTTGACGGTCCTAAGCCCGTTAAAGTACGAAGAGACTTAGTTTTATTATTTTTTAAATTTTAAAACATAAATAAATTTTTTGTTTATGTTTTTTTTTTTTTTCAGGGTTCCTTTATCGATACTGAACCTACCCCTAAGCTATGGCACGCAGTTACTTTAACACCCTGTATATTGTATTACAGGAGCTAGTGACAACCCCTACTTACTATGTTATTAATTTATTATGTATATATAATGTTATTTGTTATATATGGCATCCAAAGACTACAAAGCAAATCAAAAGTAATAGAAATAATAAAATTAACAGAATATTTAATTTAAAAAAAATACAAAATTGTTTATGTTTATAGATGTGTTGTGTGCGCGGGCAGTATGTGCTCGCTCATGTTAGTTCAGGTGTGTATGGATGTGAGTGTTTAAGGGGTAAGGGAAGTGGTGTGTGTAGTATATATGAGTGTATATGTAGGTATGTATATTGTCCCATTACAGGGCAAAATGCCTCTTCTAATACATTCACCACGCTTGCTCAAGCCTCAAGATGGGTTGGCGACTTCAGAGAATATTAACGATAAGTCCAGGTTTCTTCACAATGTTTTTCCTACACCGATGTCAGTTGTCTGTGTGTTGCCGGACATAAAGAATAGCACCACCCTATTTCTTACCGTGGGTGTCGTAAAAGGCGACTTAGGGACTTACTACAGGGTTATTCCCAAAGTACTCCATTCTTTTGTTCTAAAAAGATAAGAATCTCATACATTATTTATTCCCGAGTTACTCCAAGGAATTATTATTATTTGAAAATACTTTTATTTTATTCCCATTCTGCTCCATAGGTATCTGGAATTATTTTCAAAGTACTGCACCGATTATTCGTTATCAATTCTCAAACTGCTCCATCTACATAATCTTCTTCTATATAAATGCGCTAGTACAATAAGTAAAATTTTTTTGGATAGCGTATTCAAATAAAAAAATAATAATATCTAATAATAAAAAAATTAAAAAATTAGTCATTGAATGTAAAAATACCGCTGTTAATAATATATTTTTGCTATAAGTACAATTTAAAAATTTCATATTATTATATTTATCGAAATTTCCGTGGATGACGTTTAATTCTGAAAAAATATATTGGTTTTTACCATTTTTTTACATATTGTAACCAGCATTTTCCTGTTAGCTTTTTTTTTTTCCTTGATGTGGTCCTGGAAAATGTTTATTTTATTATTATTATTTGAAGAGCTAAGAAAAAAATCGCTGTTCAGATTTAGTGCAGGGCTGAAACCTCATTTCCCTGGCCTATTTTGTAAAACTTAATTTAACCTAGCCTTAAACATAATACGTTATGTTATTTACGTAATTTTTAAATACATAAATAAATAACTGGTGAAATGTGGGTGTTACTATAAGTACACCTCTGCGTATCCTTTCGGGGGTTACAGGCGTGATGTTATGTTTTTTCTGTTTATTTAGTAAAAGTTGTGAGTGTGTGACTGAACAGATTCATTCTATTCTTTATAATTTTGGCCATTAAAATTGTCAGAGTGTTATTTTTTAACTGCATAACTGCGTTAAAAAATAAGGAATGACTATTTTCTCCATTAGTTTCATCATAAGTATTAGTGCCAGTTATGCATGTGCTTCTCTATTCCTAGTGCGCAGCTTTTTCATTTTTATTTAAGTTTATTTCATTATTAAGTTTATTGTATATATATTTTTTTACTTTATTGTTTTATGAATACTGCTGTAATACATAATCTCGCTCTTAACACATAAGTACTATATGAATTTCACAGTATTTTTGTATGCAAATGTTGTACAACACACCTGCTATCAATTCGCAACCGTTATGTTGCTTGTTGTTGGTACCAGTTTTTTAACCGACTTCCAAAAAGGAGGAGGTTATAATTATTATGTTCTGTACTTATATTTGTTTCTTTTTATCTACGTTTACCGATTTCTTCGTCAATTGTAGACCGATTTTTTTAATTATTATAATACTAGCTGCGTCCCGCGGTTTCACCTGCGTAAGTCTCGATCCCGTTGGAATATAGGGATAAAAAGTAGCCTATATGTTAATCCAAGGTGTCAGCTACCTCGATACAAAATTTTATTAAAATTGGTCCAGCCGTTTTTACGTGAAAGAGTAACAAACATCCATCCATCCATCCATCCATACTTACAAACTTTCGCGTTTATAATATTAGTAGGATATTTGTTTGAAATGGTATGCTCTCGAGGTAGTCTCATTGTCACCAAGTCAGAATCTGATGAGGGGATCCCACGAAAAACGAGGGAAACCCTCAACATTATCATTTTGCCAGTCGCCACTGGAACTACTTAATAATAAGTATTTCACGGTTTGCGATTGGATTAGGCACTTTAATATGGTTGCTAAGCAATTTATGCTCGTCACAATGCATTTATGGTGGTCACCATCAGCTCCAGTTCTCCTGGTTTTTACCAGGAGAATTAGGTATGTAAAGTATTTTTCAGGTATGTTTTTTATTTTAATGATAAGAGTATTTGAAACACATAATTTCATATTTTTGATTTTACAAGCTGTAGTTTTTTTTTTTTTCTTTTTTAAAGTATTGTTCGTACTGACGTCACTAGTAGAACTGAATAGCTTAGGATCTTTGCCACGTTTAACACTTATTTGAAACCAAAATTCAGTAAAGTCTAACTGTAAATTTGACAATTAATTTGTTTACATTTCATACTTTAGCGATTTCCGTACTTTAGTTTAAAGATATGGCTTAATAAAATGAATGAATTCAAAGACTACTTCTGCTAAGTACTTAATACCGTCAAGTATAAGAAACACCACAACAAATAGCCGACACAAATTGATTGTTAGTAAAAGAAACCTTAAAAAGGAAGTGGTGCGAGGAAGTAAATTTTGAGTACAAGTCTGGGCGGCATCTGTTTTATTGTGAAGATCATTTGAACGTAAGTTAAGTTTGCCTGAGGGGGGATACATCGATGTGATTCGACTTGTACTGCCCGCCGCTGGTGAAAAACTACACTATTTACGTATATATATATATCTGAATAGAATAGTATTATGTGCTTCATGTAAATTTGACGTTGACATGACACTTGACACATAAAGAACAACTTAATTACAAGAGGCACTGAAAGTTTCCAATTCAGGCTGCTTTGTGACGGCATTTAGAGGTCAAATAAAAGTCAGTGATTTTAAGTATTTTTGTGAAAATACTCGTAAATACGATCTTATAATTTTATGACCTATTAATAGAAAAATAAGTCTTAGTAGCTTAAAATCTCGAAATGGTTTTGGAATCGGCATAGGTAAATTTTTACTTTACATACCCAATTGCCCAACAATGAACTCTCCTGCATCGAAAAAGCAATATCTTGTAACAGGTGATGAGAAGTTGACATAAGGCTATTGTAACTTAGATAAATTACAAAATAACCCACTAAACATTTAAAAAAATCAAACTTAATACAAAAAAAAAACAATTGACTTCCAAAGAAAACACTACAAAGTCAGTGGCTAAAAAACTAAAATACAGATCCAAAGACACCGACTTCCGAAATTAAAGTTATTTTTCACTTTGTAGTGTTTTTATTGGAAGTCGATTGCTTTTTTTTTCAATTGCAAGCTACAAGCTACCAATGGCTAATATAAATAACATAAATATAGACATTAATTGATAACATCACTTCATTGAAATGACACAAATAATGATTGAAAGAGGTGTAGTATAAACGTTGTCATGTTTAAAATAAAATGTAATTTAATTGTGTGTAATTTTCCTTACTGGTCATTTATTTTGTATAAATCTGTGTAAGTAGACAATGCGACTTATAATATAACATCGCCTTGGATGAGTCTGTAAAGGTGTTATAATTGTCATTTAAATAAATAAATAAATAAATCACTATAGCTAATTCTCACATAATTGCCCACCGGAACGCTCTTCGGGTTTCGTTAGATACCCACACCCGTAAATATCAGAAGCATTAATAAAAATCAATTTATTACGATGCAAACTTGGACTAAAATAGATCATGATGTCATTGTTTTCACGAAGTGTTGGTTCAAAAGAAGTCGGTTAATTATCGGGTCCCTTACGACTCCTCAAGGTTATTCGTGTCATGTCAGTCAAAATAATCCTACCTAATCCTATGACGGTATTGTGATTTACACAAAGAGCACCATACAATGCTCCATCGTCGAACGGCCTTTCAAGATGCCAATTGTTTGGCAAGTTATAAGTACAATACGGCTATAATTTATGTTTGAACTCAATAAAAACCTAATTACTATAGGCTTAAGACTTCGTTCCGGACATATTCCATCAAACAAGTTTTATTACTTTAATGATGCAGTTTTTGTCCCCAAATTGTGATGACTGTTGTATGGTTGATAATGTCTTTCATATTCTGATGGAGTGTGTCCGGAATGAAAATACTACAATTAATGTTTTTGGACAATATAAAAGGTATGATATTGGCTTTTGTAACACCATCCCTGCTTTTCCAGTGTCCGATAAGGCTAAACAATTGTACAAGTTAGTGATAAGGTAGATAATAATCAACAATTTTGTGTTTTTCTGCACTGAGCGATGTAGTCGCTAAGTGACAAAGCCCTTTCAATAAATAAAAAATAAAAAATGTTTATCGCTCCCCTTCTTTCTCAGATCTCGAAAATTGCTACAATAGTCTAGATCAGTGTTTCTTAACCTGCGATCTAGTGGGACCAAGACCAGGATCAGGTTAATAACTACTGAGTATACAACATTAGTTTTTGTTTATACTAAACCTCTTAAGGGGTCATTGTATTCATCATTATGAACAACTTTTACTATGGGACCAAAGTTGAAATCGCGAAAAAAATATCAGCTGTTCCCTACATTTTGACGAGTTCAGCGAACATAAATGTAGGGAACAGCTGATTTTTTTTTTCGCGATTTCAAGGTTGGTCCCATAGTAAAAGTTGTTAATAATGATGAGTAAAATGACCCCTTAAGAGGTTTAGTATAAACAAAAACTAATGTTGTATATGGGGGTCCGCAGTCTCATCTCTGGACTATTTATCAATATATAAGTAATATCACCAAAAGTTTCGTAATCGCTTCGGTTACTTTAGCAAGTTAGCGCGGTGGACGTGCGACATGCGGGCGGAATTCAATTTGAGAATACAACTTTGTATTAACATCAACTCGAATATCACTAATTCAGTTGCAAAAAAGCAACACCAACCTTCATATTAAGAATCGGTTGTTAACGTATTTATAATAAAGAAAAGAAGTAAGTACGTTTTTTTTTGTACTTGTAGTAGGTACTAAAATAAATATTCCGAAATTTATTACTGCTTTTTATGGTTCCGTACCTCAAAAGGAAAAAAGGAACCTTCATAAAGGATCACTCGTGTGTCTGTCTGTCTGTCCGTCGGTCACAGCTGATGTGCTCCGAATCTACTGGACCGATTAAGTTGAAATTTGGTACACATATGAACTTCTGTTACCCAAACACGGACGTGTTTTGTAAATAAATTTACTTTGAGTATGGAGGTCACTTTTGGGGGCAAATTAGAAAATTTAAAAAAAAAGTTTTACTGACTGTACAGTGTGACATATCAAATAAAAGGGCTTGTTTTAAGAATTTCATATACATATTTTTTTTATAATTTTAAAATACATACCTTTGAAATTATTTAAGAAAATAGATGAAAAATTACCCCTAATGTCTGAAACTAGTGAGAAAATATTTATAAAAATACAGAAAGTTCTTTACTTATACTGTAGTCTGTTATTTTAAAATAACATGGTAAATCAGTCAATATTGTGCGTACAAACTTACATTTGCATTTGAAATGTATGGGGGATCATGTTTTCCAACTACAATGTTAAGTTTGTTCTTGGGATAAATTCATCCCAACTACGGAACCCTTCATTGTGCGTGGTTCGACACGCACTTGGCCGGTTTTTTTATTAAGGGGTTCCATGATAATTGCGCTTGATTTTCAAGGGGTCGTGGCTGAAAAAGGTTAGGAAACGCTGGTCTAGATATCTTAGTTCAATCATTGAAAGGGTTCAAAAATATAACACTAGTCGGGGACATGAACATCGATATCAAACCGAATAATAATGACCGTTACTCACATGCCTACCTCATCTTCAGTACCTTGCTTGGCCTATTTCCGGAGATCAGGAAATTGCCTAGAACATGATTTACTCTGACATTTTACTAAAAACTAAAATTACCGATAGCGTAATTAAATTCGATAATCGGCCGGCATATAACTGATCACTGATCATCTTGTGTCTCAAAAATACTGTAAAAACTCCAAATACCTTCACTTATCGTTTGAACTATTAAACCATCAAAAGCGACAGACAGAACTGACTGCATCCCTGTATTAAATCAAACTGATCCCACCCGGGCAGCGGATTTGTTCGTTGATAAAGTTAAACAAATTTCCTCTAAAAATTCAAAAACTGTAAAAGTATCTAACAAAACCCGAGTTCTCAAACCATGGATGATAACGAGTTTTGTCCGCTTCATCCAAAACCGCGATAACCTTTACCAAAAATCGACCTCGTCACACGATAACGAAATATAAAAAAAAACTACTTATACGCGATACCACAACTTCTAATATTCTATTGAAAGAACTAAAGGCAGACCAGCACGACTTGTCGCGCGACGCGACACGGCACAAAGGCGGTGCCTTTGTGTCGCATCGCGTCGGGAGACAAGTCGCCCCGGTATGTAGAAGCCTTAAAACGCACACACGGTAGGAATGAGTTGATAACATCAAGGCTACTTGGAAAGCAGTCAAAGTCATCACTAACTCTAGTTTTCCGCCGCTCATGCAATAACCGTAATAAGGTACCTAAGATGATCCAGACATCAACAAAATAAATGTTGGCTCCCGCAGGTTTTCTAGATGACGTTGTGATTAGGGACGATGAAAAATAAATATTAAATTTTTATTTTATTTATTTTTCTATACTTACCTACCTATGAACTACCCCTACCATATATACGCAGCCTATAATGTTCTCACTGCTGGGACACAGGCCTCATCTCGGTGAGAGGGAGTGGGCCGTAATCAACCACG
Source organism: Tiliacea aurago (assembly GCA_948098905.1). Taxonomy (NCBI): domain Eukaryota; kingdom Metazoa; phylum Arthropoda; class Insecta; order Lepidoptera; family Noctuidae; genus Tiliacea; species Tiliacea aurago. The sequence continues at coordinate 22,683,718 of OX402591.1, forward strand.
CGGGGCGAGTGCGGGTTGGTAGATGTTACATGTCTTCGAATTTTCGGTTCTAGGACATGCCGGTTTCTTCACGATGTTTTCCTTCAGTGTTTTGAGAGCAATGGTGATGAAATAATCTACACAAAGTGAAGCGCCTGTTTGGGTTCGAACCTACGAAGTACAACTCGTAAGCCGCGGCCATTACCACTGGGCTACCACTGCTTCTCCTACCATATAATTAATCATATTTATCTGTCATAAAGATACTCGTAGCTAGGTAAGATTATTAAATAAATATTCTTCTGAACATTTATTTGCTTAAATCGCCGCGGTGCATCTGAGCTATGTGGCAGACCTACGCAATCTATGCATGTCGCAGTCAGTTAAACTTGAATACGTACTCCGTAGTTTATTTTGCTGTATAAATGCATTTCTATCAATTATATTTTAAGTCTAATTTATATTTGACTAAATTCTAAAACTTTAAGCTGGAATATCTTTAATTCCTGACTTCCTATAAAAGTATAACTGAAGACAAAACTGAACAGGAATTCAAACTCTGTACTTTTACACACTTTTCATCGGCAGACGCAAAAAAAATGTCAATAAAAATTTGTTCGGGCAGTTGCCATTGTTCTTTAAAATAATTGCCAATAATCAGTACGGGTTTAGACAGGGAATCTCTACTGTAGACGCTATCCAAAATCTTGTAAACAGCGTTGTTTCTAGACTTATGTAAAGCCTTTGACTCGGTTTCTGTCCCGACACTGCTTCTGAAGTTGGAAAACATTGGAATACGTGGCTTTGCGTTAAAAATCTTTACAGACTATATTTGTTTGGAAGAACTCAGCGTGGAAAAACCAATTCCTTTGTCAGCGAAGATGAATGTATTTGTTTTGGGGTGCTACAAGAAAGTATATTAGGACCAACTTTCTTTCTAATATACATAAATAATTTGTGCAAAATGTATATCCCCAACTGTGATATATTCACCTATGCTGACGACTCAGAACTTATTGTATACGATGTTAACTGGTACAAGGCCAAACAAAGGACGGAACACTCCCTCCGCCTTGTGATGGAGTAGCTTTGAGCAAATCTCTTAATGCTCAATAATGAGAAGACCAAACTCTTACGTTTTTCCTTGCTGAATTCTAATCCTTTTACTACCGAGTCTAGTAAATAGTAAAAGCCCATTCCTGCTAAAGCATGATATTAACTGCTGTCTTACACTCTCCTTAGTTTCAAGTGTCAAATACCTAGGGGTGTACACTGTACATTGATAAAAACTAACCTGGCGCACCCTCACTGAGGCATTTGTAAGTACAAGAAAGCTCATCTTCATATTTAAAGAGTTAAGAATTCATAATCGAATCAAAACTTCCAGAGCTTACCTCCAGCAAACAAATAATTTTACCTCTTAAATATCGGTTTAGACAAGGGATGTTTAGCATCATTGCCATCTTAGCCAAAAGCCATTCACTGCTACTGACCGACATAATAGGCCGGACCACACATCACCACGAGCATCGTAAGCAGCGAATTCCAGCGACCCTAGCTTCATCGTAATTGTGGTAAATGTATTATTAAGCTAATTATGGCAATAAACTATTTTGTAGTTTTTTTTTTGTATTTTTATGCTATAGAATACATAGTTGTATTTGCGACTAGCTGATGCCCGCGGGTTCGCCAGCTTTGGCTTTTTCTAAAATAAAAGTAGCCTAAACTATTCGTTATAACATCACCTATCTGCCAGTGAAACTCTCGTCAAAATCGGTCCAGCCGGATATTAGCCGGAAAAAACAGACAGACACACAAACAATTTAAAAATTTGTTTATTTGTTACAAGTACCGTATATACTTTCATACATTTAGTAAAAAGGTGTTATTAAGACATTACAAACAGACACTTCAATTTTATTTATTTTTATGTATAGATTCGTTCGTCGAAATTGTTTGAATTTACGTTACGTTACGTGTATGTAACGCGTTCGTGCTAGGTAGGCCCTCTGGTGAATGAACAGATGAACACCACACTAAAACACTGTTGTCGAAAAACTTTGATTCCTCCTACCTTCTTATCCACTCAAACACACATGGAATATACAATGACGCGTTTGGCCCTACATACCTATCGAGTGCGTGATAAAACCACAAATTATGATTCAGAAGACCACAGGTACAACAATATCCTTTATTCTTTTGTTTCAGATAATTATAATCCATACAATACATTATATTAAATTAAAACCAATTGGTAGGTACACATACACTAACATTACATAAAATTTAATTAAAATCAATTTACACAATACTAAAAATTACACTAAAACTTAACATATATAAACAATGTCACACTTTAGTTGTTATTTAAATGCTGTTCTGCTCTCGCACATATCGCAATACACTTGACCCCTATTCGACTTACCAGCTTGAACCCATAACAAAAAGTTCAGTCTGGCTTCCCTGTGGTAACCAGCCACGTGTTTATTCCACCCCGCTATATATCCACCTCTCCTCCGCGCTCCCCTGGGCTCATATCGTTACTGGTGTTAAAAATGTGAAGCAACTGGTCAATTTCCGAAACCCATTTACTACAAAAACCGAGAACAGGTTTTTAACTATCAAATTCAAATTCAAATTCAAATTGTTTATTTGCAAGAAAATACAAGGTTTACAAGGGAAGATCTTACAGCCTTAAGGTCATTGTATTCTGCCTGCGAGCAAGCGCGCAAATTATTCATGATTTTAATTCACAATTTATTATCATGCAGATTCTATTAATACGTAGTACATTATTATTACATTATCATTATTATTACATTATTATCACATTGTTAACATGCATTATTATTACATACAAATGTCCTATAAACTAAAATAAATTCAACTAATTATTCTAACAGATATTTTTATGTTCTAAAAATTCTTTTAAGCTGTAGAAACACTTTCTATGTAGCCGCTTTTGTTTTAAAAACACTACCCTGCAGCGATTTAAATTCGTCTGGTAGGGTATTGTAAATTAATATACACATATTGAACACATTTTTCTTATAAATATCTTTATGAACAGCTGGATGATATAAGAGGTTACGAAACTTAGCCCTTTGTTGTCTTGGTATAACCTCGGTATGTAGTTTAAAATAATGCATGTGTGACTTCGTAAAAATACAGATATCTCTAATATACATACAGGGCAGTGGAAGAATTTTAAATTTTTGAAAGAGGGGTCTACAGCTATCCAAGAACCATGGCCTGTTAATACCCGGATGCAACGTTTTTGGAGCTTAAAAACTCTGTCGGCATCGGTCGAGTTACCCCACATGATTAGTCCATAGCTTAAAACAGATGACACGTAACCATGGTAAGCTGCAAGAGCAGCTTCTACAGACACATTTTGTCTCAGCTTTTTTAAAGCAAACATGAACCCATCTAGTTTCTGACCTATATGCTCCACATGGCTTTTCCAATTCAGGTTTTTATCAACATGAATTCCTAAAAATTTTAATTGATCCACTTGTTGTACCTTTTCACCATTATACAGAACATCTGAAGCTAGAGGTTTGATATTACAAGAGTTAAATTCAATTAATTTTGTCTTGTTAACATTTATATTTAAGTTATTATTTTGCATCCAACTTATTATATCTTTTAGGGTCTTTTCCGTGGCTGATTTGTAGTCGCTTTTATCCGTACATTTTATGACAACTGTAGTATCATCTGCAAATAGAATACATTTCTGCACGGTGGCCTCTGGAAGATCATTTATATAAAGTAAGAAAAGTAAAGGACCGAGAATGCTTCCCTGAGGCACGCCACACTTATTTATTACCGCTATTGAATTGAATTTCTCTTTAGAATATACTCTGTCACTTTTCTTTACAACTTTGGAAATCTCGGTACACTGCTGCCTGTTTCCTAGATAACTAGATATCCATTCATAAGCTTTCCCTCTAATACCGTAGAAGTCCAATTTGTTTAGTAGCTTATCATGGTTAACAAAATCAAAGGCCTTACACATATCTAAAAAAAGGGACACAGCAGGATTGCCATTGTTAATACTTTCTGTTACAAATTTAATAAAGTTAAAGATTGCAAGAGCAGTTGAACTACCTTTACGGAAACCAAACTGCTCTTTGCTTAACAACTTCCCTGTCCCCATACAACGCATTTTATGAATACCCCACGCCCACTGTATTTTTCTTCTGATGAGTTCGCTTAAGAGCCAAAAATCGCGAAATTTTGTTTTATTTCCTCAAAGGTTAGGGTTTTTTCCTCAAAGGTTAGGGCTAAGCCTGCACCGTTTATAAGAGCGACTACCTATCTGATTTGATCTTATTATCAGTTTGATAACCCCATGAATAAAAGAAAAGAGTTTAATATGATATTATATGATATTTTTGCTTCCAGAACAAGTCAAACTTCGTGCTCGGCTACTTCTCATACGGCATCGTCGTCACGATCATCTTGCAGCTGAGCGCACTCCTGGTATTACTACATAAAAGCTGGTTTTTGGCACTGGTCCTCTTCATCTTCTCTTGTAAGTACAAATAATTTGTCTCTTGTATGTTATCGCATAGTAATCAAGCAGGCGGACCATTCTATAGTAAGGGCTCACAGCCGTCAATGGACACCTGCAGTTGGTACCAAAGGCTTCGTAAGGGTGAAGTTAAAATATCTTATACTAGTAAGCTTATCTAGCGTAGCGGCTTCACACGGGTAGCAGAGCATATTATATACCTACGTCTTTTTTCCTTTCATAGTGTCCTATCAGCCTTTTGCGTCGAGCATGTGGGTTAGATTAAAATTTAACTGATGTACTTGGAATAGAATAGAATACTCTCTATTATAAAAATACAGATATAAATGTTTAAATTTTACATAGGGTGATACAATGGGCGGTCTTTGAAGCGATCTTTTACAGGCAACTTTTGGATGGATTAAAGGGCAGATATTAATATGATTTTAGTGACTTTTAAATCTGTTGTTACGCCTTCATATAATGCAAGTAAGTTATGCAAAAGATATATGTTAAACTAGAACGTACGAGTATACACATCAATTCTTTATGTGAATATTTAAGTATTGTAGTAAAATATTTTAGGAAATAAATTCAGGAAGTAATGTCTACCGGAGTCTACCCAAAGCATCAAAAACGATATTACTTTCAAACAACTTAAGATATTTTAATGCTTTATTTTTGTATGAATATACTGTTTTATTATCTATAATTCTATCTGTGACTATTTTCCAATATTCATATTTTCGTTACTAAAAATAAATTTCCCTATGAAAGTGGGTACGTATTTGAATATCGAAGATTAAAATACCTACGCTTAAAATACCAATGTTCAAAACATCGAAAATTTAAATATCGATTATATCAAAATGTCGAAAATTGTTATACCTACGCTTAAAACGTCGAAGATTGAAATGCCGAGTGATTAAAAATTCGAATGATTCAAAATATCGAATGACATTATGCCTAAGTTCAAAATATCAACATTTATTACATCTAAGTTCATAAATCTACGTTAAAAATACCTACTAGTTGAAATACCGAAAAAATATTATATAGGCTGTATGAGTGTATTCATAAATGTAGGTTTTTTTGTAACCCACCTTATAACTGATTACCATCTAGCAAACAAGCATGCAGCAATCATGCGACATGCAAGCAAGCATGGTTTCTAACATAAGTTTGTATTGTCGAATGGTTAGGTATCCGACGCGAGGTCCAATTTATCTAAAATGTAATTGTCTACAGAGTGGCATCGAGATCCCCTCTATTTTTGGTGAATCATTTGGATTAGATGAGGTTATAGAAGTATGATGTTTCCTGATATTTACTTATTCATTTCAGAATTTTGGCTGAAAAATAGGTAAATATAAAAATTAGGTCAACGTGTCGTTTTATCTAAGTAGCATTATACAAATTGAAAATTCTGTAATCTCTTTCAATTAATGGATATGAAATGTATGCCAAATGATGATTCCGGAGTTAAGATAGTTCTGCCTTTTAAATGACTATTGTTATGAAACGTATGCCAAAAGACGATTCTGACTTACAAAATTATGAGGTTTGAATGTAGGTATGATAAATTAATGTTTGCCAAACGATTTTCTGCGAAATTAAGTTTAAGCTATCCGCTGTTATTCAAAATAATAATAAGACATAAAAAGTTTTGCTATAAAGGATAGGTCCTTTTATAATATGTATATACAACATTATTTTTAGTATATGTGAAACGTGAATATAGTTTGTTCAGAATAAGGAACTGAATCGATTTCAATATTTTTTACACCATGTTATATTTTGTCTCAAAATTATTTAAGTGTGATGTTACAAGACAATGGCCGTACGTTAGGTATCTACTGCCAAATTATTATCAATAAGCGCAAGACGACCCTGGAGGTGCGCGCCGCCGTTAGCATGTTTTTGTACGGAAAATCCGGTAACATAACAACCATAAAACTTTTTGATTTTTCATGATACAGTTTTGAAATTTTGAACATAGATTAAAGAATCCCCGACACACGTGTCTATTTTTTTTATGTACATACATATTTTTATGTAAATACATAAAAATACTAGACACGTGTGTCGGGTTTTGCATATACAAAAAATAATGTTGTTTATGCCTGTAATCACACCAGCACCCCTACTCTTGAAACCGGAAAACAGCAACGAAAGAAATAGGATTGGTAGTTTTACTTCCCTGGTCGTGAATATTCACAATGAGCTCTACTATTACTTCGTCATAAAATGGGGTGGGTATGTGAGGCTTCTGGTGGGCTTTCAACCCAATCTTCACGCGTGATAATTTGCCTGCCTTGGTATCAGGGACCGTACAACCCCGGTTAAGAGTTAAGCCTTTCGAAGGGGTAACCCATTCAATGGGTTACCTTTATCATGATGTAACCCATTGAATGGGTTCTATACTTGAAACCCAGTGAAAGGGTTACATGATAACCCATTGAATAGGTTCTATACCTACTTGAAGCCCAGTAACATGAAAAAATCATAATATTATGTTATTTCGATATCCGCCCACCACGCGTAGCTTGACCAATTATATCTCTATTCTACCCAGGGACAATGTTGGTTACCATTTTAGAAAAACCCTATCGAAAACCCTTTCAATGGAAAGGGTTTTCAATACGGTTTTTCTAAGCAGTTAATCAAAAACCCATACTGTATGGGTAATTTTGAATGGCTTAAATTAAGCCGTTCAAAAGGGTTACCCACATCCATACGGTGTGGGTAACCCTTTTGAACGGCTTTTATCGAAAACCCTTTCAACGGGTTACCAAAATTTAATTTAAGCCGTTCATAGGGGTTGTCCATATCGTATGGGTTTTTGTTTAACCGCTTAGAAAAACCCTATTGAAAACCCTTTCAATGGGTAAGCAAAATGGTCCCTGCTTGGTATACATTGAAACTTTCGTAAAGTAATACAATAACCACCACAGGTTGTACCAATTTTTTTCAATTTAATATCGTATCTTCAACTAAGATTTTTTTTCAATTCCAGTGCTCTACATACACGTTTTGGTGGTCGTACACACGGTTTACGAACTTATGTTGACGGGCATAGACTACAGATTCCAGCAGCACCAAGATGACGAGGATCTGCTAGCTGACTGCTTCGATGGGGATTCGAGCAGGGTTTAGAATACGACGTGACTTGTTTTTACATGTGTGTCCAGACAGTGTAAGGCAAGCGTCGCAAATCCGTTTGAAAATTTTTATGTGTTAGATACCAGCCCGATTCAAACTTAATGGCGGCTCGGAACATGAGGCGGATCACTGCGCGGTAGTGATGGATTAATTAGCATTCGCATTCATTGTTAGCGTGTGAATGATCATTAATTATCATTTAGCAAATTAAATGTAGTCGGTGTCTTTGGTTTTGTATTTTCGTTTATGGCCACCGACTTCCGAAATTTAATTAAATATAATATTAAATGTGGGTGTACTACAGGTACACCTCTGCCCTACCCTTCGAGGAAACAAGGCGTGATGTTATGTTATGTGCTTCCGAAATTAAAGTTATTTTTCACTTTTTAGTGTTTTTGTTGGAAGTCGGTTGTTTTTTTTGTAAAAAAGTTTTTTATTTTTCACTTTTTAGTGGTACCTACCCCACACCAATTCGTATACTACTACTTGCTATGAAAACAACAGAGACAGGAAGTTTTATTTTACACCCCTTAAGGGGTTAAATCTTCAAAAATCTGTTTTTAGCGGTTACCTACGTCATAATAACTATCTGTGTGCCAAATAGCCCAATCAATTCAGTGATTTCAGCTTTGTGTTGATAGATCAGTCAGTAAGTCAGTCACTGTTTCCTTTTGTATGTACTAAATCTATAGTGTAATTCGACATGTTACGACGACCCCAAATTAATTGGGATTAGGGCAGGAGACTGATGATGAAGTATTCAGGCTAAGTTTCAAGTTAATAGATCAACGAAAGAAGATTTTTTTCATACAAACTGAATCCATCCCCCATTACACCCCCAAAGAGGTTAATTTTTAAAGTGGTTTGCGACTTTTCCTTTATTTGACATAGAGGTTATACCAATTTTCGAGTTAATCAAGCCACGTAGTAAAATCCTCTCTTGTAAAATTGACTACCCCTTTTCACCCCGTTATGGGTAGATTTTAGAAAAACCCTGATACAAGTTGTTCTTCATTTTTGGTCTTAAGTATAAATACTGAGTTTCGAGTTGATCGGACCGCGCGTTAAAATTCTTCTATACAAGCTTTGATATCCCATCCGTTGAAGTTAACAAAAAAATATAAACTTTATAATTTACTTACGTAAGTATTCGTCCAAGTTTCAAGTTTATTAACCCTAGGAATAAGATTTTTCATGCAAACAAAACCCCCCGTTTTCCACCCTTAAAGGTCAAATTTCCAAAAACCCCTTGTTAGCGGATGTCTACGTGCCAAATTTCAGGCCAATCTGTTCAGTGGTTTGAGTTGTGTTGATAGACCAATCAGTCACGGTTTCCTTTTATATGTACATATGGCTAGATATATATATATTGAGAACCTCCTCCTTTTTTGTAGTCGGTTAAAAATCATTTATAGCCAGAGTGCATCTCATGACAATTTCAATAAGACCAAACACGGGTAGGATACATTGTTTTTTAACGGAGTTCCAGTGCCTACCATCCGGCTTTATCATCAGATCAGTTTGATGGTACCATTTTGATCAGAACTATTTATTTAAATTTGCTTCGCTTAACTATCTTAATCCAGATATCTCATCGCCACCCGTGAATTACGTATCACTGAGAAGTTCCGGTGGCCATCTGTGGCCTTCTTCATCTGTTCCACTTCACCAAATTATACTTTCTGAATGCAAATGATTGACTTGTTGATGAAAATATAAAAATTGCTATAGGTATGCCTATAATATTTGAGGAGTTCCCTCAATTACTCATGGATCCCAACATCAGAACTGGATTTAAAAAAAAATGGGACCAATCTGGAAGTATATCCTTTCAATTAAAAAAATAATTTTCCTAATCGGTTCATAAACGACGGAGTTCTGAGGTAACAGACACTAAAAAAAAAAAAAAAAATACAGCCGACTTGAGAACCTCCTCCTTTTTGTGAAGTCGGTTAAAAAGTCATAAATCGAGGTTCGGCTCTCGCCTATTTCCTCCTCCAATATTGGACCAATTTAAAAGATATTTCTTATACTGAATAAGAAGGATATATACTGTGTCTGTATGATTGGTGTGTGTATGATATTTGCTAATGACGATAATTGATAATTATGAAGTATGTCAACTTTGTTATTAAACGAATTAAAAATCGCGTTCGCGTTTAGTTTACTCGCCGACTCGCCGATAATTAAATATATTTATAGCACATCACGCTACCGCGCTGCACGCGCATGCGCGATTGCTCGACGCTTTGACTATTTAGAAAAGTACATCGTTTCGCATTTCACAGAATTTCGCGACTACATTTAATTTGCTAACTGCTAAATGATCATTTACACGCTAACAATGAATGCGAATGCTAATTAATCCATCACTAGTGGCTACATTATGCGTATAGTAAACGGATTTTCGCTTATAATGTAGCCATACCATGTTTATCTCGTTTCGCTCTTCGTCGCATCGTTAATCGCTGCCTACTGTAGTCTCGGCCGAGGCATGCTTGGCTTACCATTTACAACCCACAATTACAAGAACATGCTTCACACTGTCTGGACGCTCGTTATGACCACGAAATCTTGTATTCGATTATGTAAAATTATAAATATTCCTAGTTTGATACCTTCAGAGCGAGGCTTTGATGAACTATACCGAAGTCCCTCTCTATTCGTGCATGCCCCAAAGAGTGGGGCCCCACTATAGATTTGGTGGAATCCGTGATATCACTGAATAATCTTAAGTATATCTGTAGGATTCCTTTTGAGAATTTACTGAAACTATACATACAGGGTTATTTTTAAAACGTCAATAACCTCTTAAGAGGTCATTTTGCTCATCATTATGAACAACTTTTAGTATGGGACCAAATCTGAAATCGCGAAAACAAAATTAGCTGTTCCCTACATTTATGTCCGAATAATTCGTTAAAATGTAGGGAACAGCTGATTTTTTTTTGCGATTTCATGTTTGGTCCCATAGTAAAAGTTGTTCATAATGATGAGTACAATGACCCCTTAAGAGGTTATTGACGTTTTAAAAATAACCCTGTATGTATAGTTTCAGTAAATTCTCAAAAGGAATCCTACAGATAGAGATGGAGAGACGACGAGAACTTTGATTCCACCGTCCCCATAATATAAGATATAAATAATTATATTCTGTAATTTAAGATAATATGTTTTGTAATTTCACGGATTCCACCAAATATTCAGGAATTATGTATTCAATTCAGATATTGTTGTTTCAATTGACACCAGCGAGGCGAGCACGGCCTACTGTGACATGACTTAAGTCGCAAATTTTATCACAGTTCGAGCGATAAAACTGTTTTATCATAAAATGCTAGTACAAATTGACATGACATAATTTATCATGTCTTGTGACAAACGTCTTCGGCAGCCCGTGCTCGGCCCGCTGATGAGCAACATATTTTGTCACATGTGAAACAATACAATTAAGTACAGCTGCGCCAAATGCCAAAGTTATTGTACCTAGGTCTGTTATAATTTTGGCCACCAATTCTTTGTACGTGTCAGAGTATGTAGGACCAGGTGTGTGGGGAGTAAATATTACCTACACTTTGAACTTTACAGCGTGTTACGGAAAGGGTATATACATATCAAAGGCACGGATTCTTTTGGTGATAACAAACTACATGGCAATAATTAAATAATACCTAGGTACATGATTATAAAGTTAAGAAACATTTAACTAATCAAAACCAAATGTTTCCAATTGAATTCTACATATCACTAGACGTCAGCTGATCGGTACATGTTTTAATCCATCCGTTTGATCCCGCCGCGCCGCCAATCGTGCCGCCCGCGCCGCCGTGTGCCAGTGCGGCGCCGTGTCGCAGAGCTGTGGCAGGTGTGTGTGTGTACTAGGCGCACAGACACAGATAATTAATAAAAAAAAATAAAGAATTTAATAAGCTATAGAAATAAAAAAAATATCAAACATTTTCTAAGTTATTATTTATGAGATGAAATTTTGTACAGAGATTCTAAACCAGATGCACTCTTCAACGTGTTTGTATGGATATACCTTTTTCGTAACGCGCTGTAGAAATGAAAGTGTCTACGAGTGCGTAAGTCTCTCAAAGGCGAACTTTTCCAAAATGTCCTGGAGCCGTCTTTATGGCTGGATTCTGAATAGGAATGTTACCCACCTTCCAATAGACATAACGTCAGTGAAGTTCTAACAGTACGAAAGTCAAAAATGGCTACTTTACAGGAGAATGAAAAAAACTGTATGAAATGAATGTAACTTAATGTTGTTAATGTTGAATGTAACTTAGTTTAATTATTAATACAAATAAACACTGTAATGATTTGAACCCATGAAAAATAAATCGATATCACAAAATCGGAGCACTTGATGCGCGATGAATTTGTACGTGAATGGCTGACATACGCTGTTGACGCCAAAAACTGAGATACGCAGTGTAACTATTTTTCAAATAACGCGTTCGTATTGGTCAGGTTATCGTGTTTTGATTGGTCGATACGATGCGCGCCAATAAGCTTTGTCCAATGACATTCAAATCTCAAAACACTCATAAAATTACTTACGCACTGTTAGAACTTCACTGACGAATTAAGCTAATAGCGCTACCAAAAAAATATTTAGATCTCATTACGCTGGTAGCACACCTCCGCCACGAAACCATAGCAGCGAAACCGCAGCAGCTCAATTCCACTGGCTCGCGTCATGTTCCGCCACTCGAATCGGATAATCGGATGCGAGTTTCGGACGCATGGTTTCGTGGCGGAGGTGTGCTACCAGCGTTAAGGTGGATGCGCAGTGGCAGCCCGTGAAATTAAAATTTTCTTACGTTCTTTGCAATTTGAAGGTCAGTTTCAGGTTGTATTTTGATCAAAATATAATTCGCGACTATAACAAATATGTATATAAATAATTATAAATCATTTGAATCATTAATACATCTCTCTTAGTTAGATGAAAAGTTATTAAGCTACCACTGCGGATCCACCTCAGGAAGGAAATTCTACCAAATTGATTATGACTTCGTCTAGAATTTTATGTTCTACTTTTTTATAAGTTTTTTTTTAAGGCCTTAACCACTTACAAGTTTTAGTTTAGACCGGCGCGACACGCGACGCGACACAAAGGCCCCGCGTGTCGCGCGACAAGCGCTGCTTTGTGTCGCGTCGCGAGTCGCGCCGGTCTGTAGAAGCCTTTATTTTAGATTATCTGGCAGATAATTGTATACAGTTTCTGTATTATTATTATTATCTTTTATATTGTTTCTGTACGACACAAAGGCTCCGTGTTTTGCGCGACGAGCGGTGCATTTGTGTCGCGTCGCGAGTCGCGCCGGTCTGTAGAAGCCTTTATTTTAGATTATCTGGCAGATAATTGTATACAGTTTCTGTATTTTTTTTATCTTATTGTTTATTTTTGTACTCAGTGAAACGGGTCCTTTGGACAGGATACCAAAAATTGCATGCATTTGTTAATTTTAGGTAAACGTAGCACTAAGTTTAAATTGTACTTATATTTTTACTAACCAAAGTGTCTAATCTAAGTTTAGATATAATTAAAGATGAGGACTTAATAATACTTCTAAGATTATTTATAAGCCTCAATTCTGAAACCGTGCTCAGCGTGAAAATGAACACGTTAAGAATACGATTTGTAACTTGTAATCGGTAAAAATAACGTTTCGAGATTTAAATCAATTTCATTAAAGCCCCATTTACACAAGGCAAGTTTCTCGAACGTTTAAGAGCAATAATTGCACGCACGTTCAATTATTGCCATTCAAGAATTGCATACAGGTGTTTACAGGCGTGCGATTTCCATAAAATAGCATACAATAATTTGAATGCAAGTTTTGCCATTCAATAATTGCATGTGACTTCTGTTTACACCAAGGCAATTATTGCATGCAAGTTTTGCCTCCTCTAACGTCCACAGAGTTGCATGTCTTTGTAAAATTGATTCAAGTATTGCGCGTATTTGCGCTGCCAAATATTTAATTAAATTTTACTGAAGATATATTTCAAGACTTTTGTTATACTTGTTTCGTTCGCTCATGTTTGAATGATGGAACATATTCATGCCAGAATTATATAAACTGGAGAACTCTATAAACATTTATAAAGGAGAATAATATAAACTGATGGTAGAAACCGTAGACCTGCGCCAACCAAATATCAAACATCACATTTACTTATAGCCTTTCGGCTATGAGTAAATGATAATCGAAGAAACAAGAAATTATTGTAATTGTAATTTAATTGTACATGCTGTTGACACCGCAACTAACTTGCCCGTATCGTGCATCAATATTGTACGTGTTGTTTAGACGGTCTCAGTAAATTATTGCTTCAATTTTATGGTATGCCACAGGCATTAAATTACCACCGTGTAAATGGGGCTATAAAGTGCATAACACAATCCGTCAATATTACGATCCGTCAGTCTTTCGATCCGTAACTATTATCTATCGATATACGAACCGTTATCTTTACTATCCGTTATTAGAACCAATCGTATAAACAGGACAAAAATTATAACCAGTGCGCATTTTGTTTTGGTAGGTCAGACCAGACCAGTAGAACACATTTCCTTTTTACTAAAACATATTAAAAAAAAAGAAGTTTAATATAACTCGCTTAAGTTTAATTTGTCAAAATTTGCGCACTGGTTAATATTTTCTCCTATAGATTGATCTTTATAAATTAGACATAACTTGATCATTTTATTCCTGGTAACTAGGTAGATGGTAAAATCTGTCGATTATACCATGTACACCTATGGAAAGAAAACACGTAGGTACTACGTAAACTTTATAACAGTATTATATAATTTTTTAAATAGACATACAGTAACAACAATTAACAAATGTTTTGACTAGCATTTTATACATAAATCTTTTTGTAATAATAATAATAAAATAAGCTGGCAACACCAACAAGTCACAGAATACATTGAGGCTTGGCGGGAAAGTGAAGCGTCATGTTTAGCAGTTTTGTTTTATTTTCTAATATTTGTGTTTAGCCGAATATTAATGTGTAATAATGGTGGATTATTAACCATTAAGTGTTTGTGAAAGTGCATAACAAGCCGTCAATATTACGATCCGTCAGTATTTCGATCCGTAACCATTATCTACCGATATACGAACCGTTATCTTTACTATCCGTTACTAGGACCAATCGTTTATACTGGAAAAAAATGTAGTAAGTGTGAGATTTTTTTTTGGTGTTTGTGTGCAGCGCATGAAATGGACTCAGTCTATGAACGAGAACGTCATGCGCGCATATTACGGGTCTACAGAGGAAGAAACTAACCTCACTGCGTACATTCTCATTAGGTAATTCTATTGCGCATAATTGTATACAGTAATAAAACAGACATATTACTAATATAAGAAATTTCTTTGTACTCGAAATGGTTTTGTAACAAGATACAGACGCCGCGCCTCCTCGAGTACGGCGACAGTAAGATCATGCTGCAATTTTGTAGCCGCTAAACTGTAAGTTACTTAATTTTGCTAGTGATAGCCAAGTTATAGCGTTATATATTATTTTTTCATGGATGAAGGCTTCAAGTAGATGTTGTTTGTTATAGATATGCGATGCTTTGTATGTTTTGATATAAAATTTTAAAATGTTCTGTGATTTCTAAAAGCATTATTTTTAGTAAATTCGTTATTTATTAGGTTTGTACTGTTATTTACTGAGGGTTTTTTTGTCGTTTAAACAACGTATTTCCGTTATTTGGCGCTTTTGCGGTATGTTTTCTCTCTGATCGCCTCTTCTCTAGTTATTATCGGTTTCCCATCTATAAATAATTTGTTATTTTGTATTACTGCATACTGTAATTTTTTTCGTCCTCTTAGTATTTCCTCACGCATTCATTTTCTTTGTTTTCGTTCTTTTTCATTTAGAAATTAGGATACGTATACGCTAGTTCCTTGAAAATAGTGACTGTTCTCAACAATGTACCATTTTCTTGCTTAGAAGCTCAAAAACTAGGGGTCAGTTGTTTGTGGTAAATCTTCCTATACCATTTGCTTCTTCTATGTATCTGTTTAAGTCTACATGCAGAACTTCATAAAACATTTCAATAAAATAATCTGCTGTGTAGTTCGTAGTCATTGTAGTATTTGGAGAAGCCATAGATTACCTACTATTTTCTTGGAGTAGTTTTCAATATTTTTGATTTCTGGAATTGGTGATGCTTCATATTTTTTATTTCGTTTTTCAGAGATATATTTTCTTTGCTCAGCTTTTATTTTTTCTATTTCATGAGTTGTTTTATCATTTTGTTTTTAAAGGAAGTCGGGTTTTCCTTCAATATCCTCTTTGAGCTTGGTAATTGCTTTTTTTATTTCAACTTCAATTGTATTTTGTTGTTCTGATCAGGGATGTTGCGAATGTTCGCATCGGCATCCGCAAATGCGAAGCTTCTGCATTGATTTGGACATTTGCAACCGCATCCGTAATAATCATTGCGGATGTTCCTGCGTATGCAGTTGTTGTTAGATGGCGACTGTAGCCAGAAGCACAATTTCGAAAATGCCACGATAATTAGGTATGATGCCACTAATAGTGGGCATGGTCGGCGTTATCCTTAGATGGCGCATGTCATGACGTTGACGACTGAGTTTGTTTCGCCATTTCTTCTCAGGGGTCAGGAGTCGGATAGGAAATGTCGACTACATCTAGATTATTTTTTATATGATGTGTAAAAGTGATTCTAATATCCTATTTACAGAATAAACGATTTCATTTCATTTCGTCATCTGTGACAATTTGCGTGACATCATTATCGCGCTCACGCTAATTCGGTACGGATGTAAGCGTGCTCAAATCGTTACAGCGCAACTCAGAACGCACCGTTAGTTTCATAACTATCGTGTATTCGTGTCAGTTTCATAAACAACGTGTCATTGACGTTGACGTTATTCGCCGGTAAATTGCGGACGTTATGTGGCGAACACCGCTCGTCTTTGAAACCATAGCTTAAATTAAATACATACTCCTAGCGTGATCCAACGTATGGTATTGCAATGACTAAGATGAATTATCAGAAGGACTAAAAAGTGACGACATTATCGTTTTGGGTATTGGAAGTAACGATACAAATCCCTACTTATTTTTAACAGAATTATGTTCTTCACTTCATAAAGTAAAATATAACAAAGTGTTCGTCCTAAACGTTCTAAACAATCGCTACTTAAATACTAACCTTTTAAATAAACACATAAAATTGATTGTGAAAAACTATCCAAACTGCCAATTTATTGATACATCTGATGTTATGGTAAGCGCTAATCAGTATAATTTTGTATCGAAGAGCTTTATGTGTTCTAAAATAAATATAGAAATCGATAACATAAACTACCAGAAATTAGTAACTTCACTATTGAAATCAAGATGTGCCAACAAGGGTTTGCAACAGAAGCTTATTAACAATTTTACAAAAGCAAATATGTATAAAAAAGGAACTATCCCATATTATTTAAAAAAAACAGCATAGTACCACTAATCATAATTCTAAACCTATAAGCAACAGTGAAAACACTACACTACACACTAAACCGATGTTTTTTTGAGGTTAGACGCAAATGTTCTGTTCTACATCAAAATATAGCTGGTGTATTGAGTAAAAAAGACCTTCTAGAATTATCAATAACGGAACTAGAAAAAACCAATATGAGTATTGATATTATTTGTCTCAGTGAAACTTTTATACGACAAGGGGCAGAGTCCAATCTCACTATGAAAAACTATAAACTAGTGTCAGCCTTTTCAAGGCCGCACCAACGAAGAGGTGGGACTTATAATGACCAAAAAGGACCTTGACTGCAAACCTTTGGGTAATTTAATTGAGCCCAAGTTATATTATTTCGAATACTGTGCAATTGAAATTACAACTTTGAAACTTTATGTTATCTGCATTTACCGCACACCAAATTCAAACATTACATTATTTTTAGAAAATTTAAACTGCCTCTTAATAAAACTGATGACAAGAAATAATAAAAGCATCATATTATGTGGTGACTGGAACATAGACGCTATAAAAGCAGATAAACATTTCAAAGAGCTAGACTCTATTTTAAAAAACTATAACATAAATAATCATATAACCAATCCAACAAGAAAACTCTCTTGTATCGACTTAATCACGAGTAATATACCAAATGTTAAGCCCCAAATACACTACCTAGCTCTATCTGATCACGAAACAGGACAATCTATATGTTTTGAGGTAACGGTAGACACCCACCACAAATTTTAAAAGACCATTTTATTTTGAACAAAGACGCGATTTTAATCAAGATAATATAGATAAGTTTGTAAACTGTCTATCTTCATTGTCTTTCTCAGATATTTATCAGACTGAAGACTGGCATTGCATTTAATTATTTCCATGACATTCTACTTTAGAGCCCTTAAAACATAATTGGATGACAAAGGGCATAAAAAAGTGTTGTATAAACAAACGGCGGCTATATCTAAAATATCGCCTCTCAACAGCAAATAAAAACCGTCATAAAAATACCTACTGTAAATATACTGCTATTCTAAAAAGATGCATGTTGCAGGCACAAAAAGGCGAAAACACGCGTTATTTGTCTCAATCCAGCAACAAATGTAAGGCTGCCTGGAAAGTAATAAAAAGTAATACCAGCAAAAAACAAAATTCTCATGACATAAATAAAATTCAATTAGACAATAAAACTTACACTCAACCTGAAAATATAGCTGACATTTTTAACAATTTTTTTATTGATTTAACGATGACACCATTGACACATCTATTGACTACACACCACGAATAACTTATCAGCCAAAAACTATGTTTTTGAGCCCAACTGATGGCAGCAATGTATATAAAATAATAAACTCTTTAAAATCAACCAACTCTATAGGCTACGATGACATTAACACAAAAATTCTTAAATTATGCTCTACATTTTTATCAATTCATATTGGCCATATTATTAATCTGTCATTTATGCAAGGTTTGTTCCCTTCACGGTTAAAATTCTCAATTGTTAAACCAATCCACAAGAAAGGTGACAGAAATGATATGAATAATTACCGCCCCATAACACTAATACCAATAATATTAAAGATCTTTGAAAAGGTCATGCATGAAAAACTCTCCGGTTTTTTAACCAAATACAAAATTATAAGTGAAGATCAATTTGGTTTCAGAAAAAATGCAGCTTGTTTTGCTCTATTAAAATTAATAATGAAAAGCCTTAATAGTAAACTACCAATTGTCTCCATTTTTCTAGATATGTCCAAGGCTTTTGACTTTGTGAACCATACACGGTTACTTTATAAATTAGGCCGATATGGCATAAGGGGAAAGGCGTTAAAATGGCTCGAAAGCTACCTTACACATCGACAGCAATGTGTTGAGATTTCAGGACAAACAGGAAATCAAAAGCTTGTATATAGGTCTCAGTATTGTGAAAATAACTGCGGTGTTCCCCAAGGGACCATACTAGGGCCGCCTTTATTCTTGCTATATGTTAACGACTTGCCTAGTGTAACTTCCCACAATTGCATACTATACGCTGACGATACGACCCTCAGTATTATAAACGAAAATGACGACATTGTTGAGTACCAAAACGAAATAAACATGACATTAAATAAAATTATTACATGGCTTGAACACAATAATCTTCATATTAATATTAACAAAACAAAAATGATACAATTTCAGACATATAACAGTACCCGTCCACGACTTAAAATACAATATGGAAATGAGACGATAGAAGAGGTCGATTACGCAAAATTCTTGGGGATAATAATTGATAAAAACTGTAACTGGAAATCTCATATTGATGATCTATGTAAGAAGATAGATAGATTTGTATTCGTTATATATAGACTAACACGTGTGGCTAGTGTAAATGCGGCACTATGTGCATACCATGGTTATGTGTCATCAATTTTGCGCTATGGTATTATAATATGGGGTAATTCGGTTGACCTTAAACGAGTGTTTCGAGCTCAGAAAAAATGCGTACGCTCAATATGTGGAGCGCACCCACTGGACAGTTGTGTGCCACAATTTAAAAATCCTAAAATATTGCCACTTCCCGCACACTACATTTTTGAAATTTGTATCTTTGTACACCTAAACAGACATGAATTTGACTTGTTTAATGATGTCGTTTCCAGACCCAGCCGCAAAGTACATAGCCTCTCTTTCGCCGAGCGGCCTTAATGAGGCCGATGAGGCCGATGTCAATTATGCGGGATTCGCCAATCGGTCTGATTCAGTCCGACTGATTCAGTTCGTTCGCGGCGCACACCCAGTTTCGCGCCAAATAGGCTGGTTCAGAAGAGGTTACGCTCAATGTTCCTAGGCGTAGAATTAAATTATTTTCTAATAATGTATATTGCATGTCCATTACTGTTTATAACAAATTACCTGATGGCTTCAAAACTCTCAGCCTCAGAACATTTAAATGTAAATTATTTAACTTTCTATTAATCAAATGTTACTACTTGACTGAAGATTTTATGAATGAAAAATGTACCTAAATATTTGACATGATTGCCTCTACATCATAATTTTTTCTACTTGACCTTATTGCACTTTGACTTATATAATTAATCTGTTTTACAACTATTGTTCAATTTATTTAAATTATTTGTAATTCTAATGTTTCATAATTTAATTTTAATGTAATAATGACCCATAATTTTACAAACAATATTTGTACGCCGGAAACGGCAGAAAATATGATCGTAATACATAATGCACAACAACTCTGTACAATATTCTCACAAATAAATGCATGCTATTCTATTCTATTCTATTCTAATGGCCACACTAAAGCTTTCCTACTGTTGACATGACTCAAGGACCGTCGACCGTTGTTAAAAATACCAGAGCTATGCTGTAACATTCTGGCTACTCATTGGCGATTTGGATTTGTAACACGCTACTTTTGTGTAGGGTCGTGGACAATGGCCTTTGACACTTTTTCAAGCTCCTCTATCCACCCAGCGTGGCTTCAAACGTAGCTCCTAGCAGTGAATCTTCGACGGATACGATCGATATTATATACTGATAAAAGAGGCTGACTAAACAAATGGTGGCCAAATAGTGGCCAAGTGGTGGCCCAGTGGTAACGACTGCGAATTACGAGTGGATTTGAACCCAGGGCGCTTTACTTTGTGTAAATTATTTAATCACCACTGCTCTCAAAACGGTGAAGGAAAACATCGTGAGGAAACCGGCATGTCCTAGATCTATAAAATCGAAGACGCGTGGCGGATTACGGCTCGCTCCCTCACAGAAAGAGAGAACATATGTCCCAGCAGTGGGAAAATTATAGGCTGATTATGCATAAACGTCATAATGGCGGGACCAACTCTTGTAATTGAAAGGATTCTACCACGTTTTTTTAGTACCCATTTAGTACTATATAATATTAAAAATCTAAATAAAAATCGTTCTTTCATATGACAGTATAACCCACGCCAATAAATAAATTTGAAGATCATAATAGCTTGGCTTTCCGTCTCGCTCATACAAGTTAACAGACAAGTTCAAAGTGGCGCTGTTCGACTACTTCAATTGTTTTATAAATTGACTCAGGTTTATAATATTTAAATTTTGATTAAAAACTATTAGTATTTATGTTGCAGACTGACTCTCGCGTTAGCTATACATAGGTATTTGAAAAGTAGGATGTACAGATTAGTTATAGTAATAGATACCTTTATAAATATGTTAAAGAACGTATAATAATAATTTTCCTGCTTGGTCTAACCGATATTATTTAATAACATAATGTTTTTTTATCAATATAAATAATAATTAAATAGAATAGAATAGAATTATCTTTAAGCAAGTATCTTTAGAGACTCTAAAATGATTAGTACACGCAACAAAGCACGAAATAAAGCTAAAACTTTTTACTTGAAGTATTTTTGCTCGTTAAATTATTCAGGCGTAGAAAATAACAAAAATTAAACATTAGTTTTGTGAAGAAACTACTAGGATCTCCGTAACGCACTGTTGATTTTTGGAGGTACTAAATCAGGTACTAAATACTGGTTTGATCAGAATTATGTAATTTGTTGTAGTTTTGGAGTACAGGAATGGTCTCGTCATTATGCATTATGACGCATCGTATTGGCGGGACTAGTGTTATCGTTGTGTGAGGTACAAAAATTTCAAGACACGTACAAAATAGTACTAAATCGGTACTAAATATACGTGGTAGAATCTTTCAATTACAAGAGTTGGTTCCGCCATTATGACGTTTATGATTACGTATGCTAAACAAAAGATGGATGCCAAGATGATGTAAATGATGACGATGATTTTACTAATGCATTAAATGCCATATTTCCTTATGATTTCAGATAGTCTAGTTTAATCTACTGGTTACTATAGTAACTAATAGATTAAATTTCTTCTCTTGTGTTGAGTTGCTTGTAGAAACTGTTGCACAGCAAAATTGTATACACGTTGTGCCCTAATAAAAAATAAAAGATTATTAAACGTTAGCAACTACACTTGCGAGCAATAAACTGGAATCACTTCGTCGCGCGTTGCTCAAGACAACTTTTTACAATTTCTATGCAATGAGCTGTAGATTGTGGTATATCACCTAAAAGGTAATTTTGTTCGTTTTCAAATTATATCAAAAAGATTTAAGATTAATTAAATTTTCTACTTACAATACGACGTTTATATGAATAGGAAGTAATATGAAAAGATAAAAATTTTGTTTCCAATTCATGTTATTTACCCCTTAATATTTTTTGTTACTCCCCCCCCCCCCCTGGCCCTAATGACTGCCTGTAATCGGTTTTTCATTGACCGTTTCCTGATGGAATCCTGTGGGATTTCCTGCCACTCTTCGACTACAGCACTTTTCAGGTCTTTTATTGATGCCGGAGCTGGACATCTTCCTCGTACCCACCTTTTCAGCTCGTCTTATATATGTTCAATCAGATTTAAGGCAGGGCTGAGGGCTGGCTAATCTAGTGAGGCAATCCCGACTTCTAAAAGGTACTGTCTAGCCACTGCAGCGGTGTGGCAGCGGGCATAATCGTGCATTAGCAGGAAGTCTTCGCCATCACGCCATGCCTAGCAGAATGTCGTTGATGTATCTTTCTGCGGTTAGCCCCGGGTCCCCGACCTCCACCAGGTACGAATATCAACTCCGTTTTTGCTTCAAATATCCCCGCCCACATCATACAGGGCCCACCCCCGTATGCCACTGTTTCCGCAAAACAGCATTGTGCGAATCGCTCCCCCGGTCTCCTATAAACTCTCTGTCGACGGTCGCTACCATGCAGGCACATCCTGGATTCATCCGAGAACAAGACTCGCCTCCATTGCGCGATATCCCAGTCTAAGTAATTGCGAGCATACTGAAGCCTGGCTTGTCGGTGGGCTGGAGACAATTTAGGTCCCATGGCTGGCCTTTTCGGGGTCATTTTCGATTCTTTGAGTCTTCGACTCACTGTCCACTCGCTGATAACCCTCCCTCGAACTTCTCTGAGCTGCTGCTAGACGTCCACGCCGGTCAGTTGTCGATTTCGGAGAGAAGAGATGACAATAAATCGGTCATCTCTCACCGAAGTACATCGCTGTCGTCCAGATCCTGGTCTCCTGACTAAGTTTTCAGTCTCCCTAAACCTCTTGTGTACCTTCAAGACACAAGACTGGCTCAAATGAAGCTGTCGAGTGATAGTACGCTGAGACAATCCTTGCTGAATTATGATAACGACTTGACCGGCTTCTATAGGTGGGGTTTTCATTTTCTTTTAGCTTCAGTATTCCCAGTGACGTGAAATATTGGACTGATGATCAATTTTCATAAACGCCCTCTTTATAAAGGGTTTCAGGACTACCAAACAATATGGTGTTTTGTTTTAAAAATTGATGTTTTTTGTTTTACGTTCCATGACATAAGGTGAATAAATCTTTGGTTATGATATTGAAAGAGGTTGAAACCTAACAAAATTGCCTTTCAAATGATATATATTCACTCTCCACAATACATAGTTCATTGCATAGAAGTTGTAAAAAATTGTTTCGAGCAGCGGACGATGAAGTGATTCCAGTTTATTGCTCGCAAGTGTAGTAGAGTATATTAAACGTATTTATCTACTCTCACATCGTAAAATTCGAATTTTATTATAAACTTAAAAACGAGTTTATATTGGCAAATCCAAAAAGTTAATATCACCAAGGAGTTTCTATCAATTATTTTTTTCTAATGGAACGCATAAGCGGTTGCGGGGCGCGGCATAAAAGCGTTAAAAAAATATATTAATTCCAATTTTTACTTGTCTGTGGCAGCGCCCGCTTTAGCATATGCACGGTGATGTGCTGGAAATCCCAAATATGAGAGTAGATAAAGTGGTGTATGAAACTGCACATAACTAGGTATTCAAAAACTCGTGTGGTACTATTACAAAATCTCCCTCATGAGCAAGTCACCAGATTTGCAACTCACCAGATTCTCAACTAACCAAATTCGCATTTCTGCAGACAATGTACAGTCGACAGCACATCATGTTTTATGGAACTGTCATATTTCTCTAATGATTTTAAATAAACCTTAAAATGTTGACAGGTATGTTAAAAATTTAATAATTTTGCACCCAAGTGAATTTGGCGCATAAAGTTTACTTTTAATATACTTATTGCATGGTGAATAATAAGTATACTAAAAGTAAACTTTAGAAATAATATTTACGAATAGTATTGTTGTATGAATTTAGTAAGTAAACTACATCAAGAATTCCGTATTATTTTGGTTTGGTTTCGATTTACATTTGTTTTTTTTTGGTGAATAAAGTACCTGTTCTGTTATTATTATGATTTTGTGTTTCATTGTACATTTGGTGAGTTGCGAATCTGGTTAGTTGAGAATTTGGTGAGTTGAGAATCTGGTGACTTGCTCATAAGCCCTATTAAAAATCTCGCCTATACGGCTCGTTCCACCCCTCCCCACCACTCCCTCATTATGCAACAGTTTTATAAACTACTATTATAATACCGCTGAGCAGCAATAACTTAAGTAACAGGTGCTTGACACATTTTTAACAATTAACTTCGTCTGAGTTTCTGGCAAACCATTCGCTGACCCTTCACGCCAATTTAAATCAGGTTACAAGTCATTGGCATCGGATTGTTGGCCAACCAAGGACAGACAGTTTATTTATTACATCCCTTAAAATAAGCGCCTGAACGTTTCCTATAAGAACAATTTGCAGAAAAGCATTTTTAATAATGGATACGGCAAATTTTATAACAATCGTTACATTCTCAACTCAACCCTCATCCCTTGTGCATAGAGTTTTTTTGTTAATGAAATAACAAGCCACTTCAAGCTAATAATTTACATATTTGAAAAGCGGTTAGACCACCGAATTAACAGCTAGAGAAACATTATTACCCTTTATAATCAAAATATTACTCACCAATATAAACAAATTCAGTGCTTATAGTGCCATATTCGAATTTTCGTATATTGACGAAGAAAATGAACATGGAGAGGAGGAAGAACACAATCCACATGATCATGTACACCTTAATGATAAAGGGCCGCTCCTGGAAATAATGGAAATATACAGGGTGTAAAAAGACACATCACAAAGCCGTCAACTACGCATACTGTACATCTTAAGTAGCTTTGCGCAAAAATTATTGCTGCTGGGAACCGATTTTTAGGGTTCCGTAGTAAACAAGGAACCCTTATAGTTTCACCATGTCCGTCTGTCTGTCTGTCTGTCTGTCTGTCTGTCCGTCCGTCCGTCTGTCCCCAGCTTAGCTCAGAGACGCTTAGTCCTAGAAAGCTGTAATTTGGCATGGGTATACATATTAATCATGCCAAAAAAATGGTAAAATAAAATTATGAAAAACATTTTTTTTTAGGGTACCTCCCTTACACGTGAAATGGGGATAATATTTTTTTTTCTCGTCTATTCCATGGTGTGGGGTATAGTTGGATAGGCCGTTCAAAAATATTGTGGGTTTGGCAAAACCATTTTTCAATTAAGAGATCCGTTTGCGTAATATTAAGCTTTAAAGTGCTATTTTTTGTTAGAGTCAAGTGTCCCCCCCCCCTGCCAGCTAAACGGTTGGTTTTGGATATGTGAAAAAATTCATGGCAATAGCAATATAATATAAATATAATAATAGGCAATATAACGAAATTAAAAGGAAAACTATCACAGCTAAGTAGGCCTCACAAGTTATCGAGTAATAGTCGACCAACTTAAATTTGCAGTTGGAGAATTGACCGTAACGTATATCGATGTATGGGAGAGCATGTTTTTCAACTACAATGTTAAGTTTGTTTTTGGGATAAATTCATCCCAACTACGGAACCCTTCATTGTGCGTGGTCCGACATGCACTTGGCCGGTTTTTTTATTTTTAGGGATTAAAAAATTGCAATTTTTATTGCGCGCAATGTAACGTGAACCGAGGCAAACGGACTCAGTGCTGTCGTGTGAGTTAAGCCCCGCCCCTTCGTTCTACGCGGCACGCGTAGGTGCTTGTCGAATACTCGCGACTATAAACCAAAATTAATGTAAGAAAAATCGAAAATTCAGGTAATGTTTGCTTGGAAAAAAGTTTTGTAATAATACTTGGAATTCGTTTTAGTAAAAAAATATATATGTATGCGAGTTTGGCCTTCAATATCTCCAGAACCAGTGGATTCCCAGGTATGGCCTAGTGGAAAAAAACGATCCAAATAATGGGTAGAATGTGTAGCTTTCGGCTTCGGAAGGGGTCTTTTTACACCCGATATAAGTTAATATGTGACTGCTAACACAAAGGGTATGTACCCTTAAAAAACAAAATTTGGGGACATAGGTGGAGGGTATTCTACCTGTCTCCTCTTACGCGTATTGGAGGTAAAGTTGTGATCGAAGAGCGGTAGTGAAACTCCAACTAGTAGTTAATATATTTGTATTGTCACACACAATATAGTATACAACATTAGTTTTTGTTTATACTAAACCTCTTAAGGGGTCATTGTACTCATCATTATGAACAACTTTTACTATGGGACCAACCTAGAAATCGCGAAAATAAAAATCAGCTGTTCCCTACATTTAAGTTCGCTGAACTCGTCAAAATGTAGGGAACAGCTGATATTTTTTTCGCGATTTCAACTTTGGTGCCATAGTAAAAGTTGTTCATAATGATGAATACAATGACCCCTTAAGAGGTTTAGTATAAACAAAAACTAATGTTGTATAGTAAGATACACCTGTTTAGGACTTATGGCGAATTAAATAAGTAGGGACAAAATAAAGACTTGAATCTAGTCCAAATCCCACAACGGTTGACAAACACGATGCCACGCACCATGAAACGCTACTTAGGGGACGCTATGGGTTGTCTCCCGGATCATAGCTTAGTGTTGCCAGTTAATAAGCTTGCGTTCCTAACTAACTTATAAATACATAGTTAAACATAAAATAGGCGAGTCCACGTATTTTAAGGTGCATTTACAATTAATGCACAATACCTGACGCCACAAATATCTGTCTATTTGTAACGAATAGTAGGAAAAGGGTTCTCGTTTAACCAAATTCTAGGGGTAGATAAGGATACAGTGGTAAAAGTCCTATCAACAGCCACGGCAAGTTTGAATGAAACGTTGATCGATATGCTTCGGAACCGTGTTGATTAATTAATTACGGAATCAAATTAATTGACATTGACGTCTGGAGACAGGAGCGGAACTATTAAAAACAAAATATAAAATAGTTCTGCTCAATCTGCAAGCCAAGCGTGGTTGGCCCACTTTCGTTCAACATAGCGTTGACTTGGAAATCTATGTTAAGAAGCATCGCTAATCATTTACGGACAACACAATCGGACAGCAAAATCTTACCCTACAAACTCCGTACACGAAGACGACGTCAGACAGAAACTTGATTAGGTACATGAGCACCAGTACTATGCACATAATATACAGCCCTGTGATCGCAGCCTGTTGCTCTACGGTCACCTCATCGTTCTGCTCCACTGCTTTGTCAATGGCTCCTACTACCATTGCTAGCAGCAACATTAGTGATAGTAGTATGAAGGACAGCACCTGCGGAGGTGAAAAAAAAATTAGGAGAGGTACACATAAAATAATAAGTGTCTAGTCACAAGTAGATACTTAACTACTTACGCAGAAATATACCCGCATAGTACCTACTTGGCATCGAATAATACTTCTTTGATTTTATGAACGATAGCTAATCGGGAAGTGCTCGACATTTGAGTTGCAAGATTCTACCCGGAATGACAGACAAACAAGAAAGTGATGACTTAATAAAAACGTGGGAAGTTTTTCTTATTTTACTTCATTCGCTCAATTATGTAAACGATTTCGATGGCCGACCCAAGCTTTGCTGCACTCTCGGTATTTCAAAAGTTTTTCTCAGCCATTTTTCATTGTTTTGTAGGAATCTTGTTTCAGACAGTTTGACAGGTTATTAATGTAATTCAATACTATGGGTAAAATTTTCAATATTCTGGCAACCGTACATACTACACATAGATCTCCTATTCTAAACGTGGTAGACACAGTTCACATAGTAGCGTTTCGGAGAACATTTTGCGGGATAGTGCGAGTGTCACTTAAGATTAAACGTTTTCAAGCGGCGCGCGGCGTTCAAGTGTTTGTAAACGTAAACTTTGTAGTAAAGTCACTCACTTCGTGGGTGGCAGATGAATTGTGTGGCATATATTATTTGCATGTAATTTTGTGGTAAATTGTGAGCACTTATTTTTTTTGCATGGAAAATTATTATGACTGCTCATTATGAAGATGAACGGAATCATCTGCGAAAACAAAGAGCCGATTTTAGTTCCTTATCTAATCCATTGGATGACCTCAACGATACTGAATTTAGGAATAAATATCGTTTGTCAAAGGAAGCATTTTTATGTCTTTGTCAAGAACTCGAATTCTCCGAGGTTACTTATTAATTGGTTAGTAGACAAAATCAAACTGGTTGCTATTTTAATAATATCAATTATTATTTGTATGACATTTATTTTACATTCTTCACCATAACTCACACACTGAACAACTTTTTTTTTTTAGGAAATCATATAGTTTTTCAACACATTTGCTCAAAAAATGCATTAACGAAGCCTACAGCATACATTGTTCGAAAGTTACAAATTACGTACTATAAAACGGAATGTGCGTTAGAATAGGTAAGTACTCTCACCTAAGTACATGTTTTACCGCATGCTTCGTTATACAGCGCCGTGCGTATCCTTCACTTACGGTTTTTTTTTATTTCCATAAAAATACATAAGAATTACACGAGAATAAATAAGCTGAATTATCGAACCTCCTTAGAAGCGCTATTGCTCAACACGTTTATCTCACTTTATTATTAAAGAGAAAATGAGACGAAAGATGTAGTAACAATTTTCACCACACGCACGTGGCCCCATTTGCAAATTCGCGCCATTTTCATATTAGCAACGTCAAAGATTGTTGCGACTTTAAGACTGATATTTTATAAACAAAATAATAATACTCGTATGAGTTCAAGCGAGGAATTCGATATTAATAATATTGAATCTACTCCACCTAATATCTTGAATGAGGTGCAACATGCAGAATATGGTCTCTTGCCGCCAAAATTGCGAGAGCGCTATTTAATGATTTACAATCATTTTATATCATGGAACACTCGAAGTAATACTCATTCTCTGAAAATGTTTTAATGGCTTGTTTCATTATCTATTGTAATATTTTCTCGCAAATGTGTTGAAAAACGTTGTATGACACACGTGCGGAAATTGGTATTTACAAACTCGTGACAACGGTATGCCATCGACTTCGTCTCGGGCTTACATTAATTTGTCTGCTCGTTTAAAAAGCCAACTTACCGCACTAGTATCATAAATAATTATTACAATGTTTGTATCAGCCCAATTGACTATTCTAAATACCCAATCTAGTCTTAACTCAATACCCCACTACTGGACCCTTTTTGCTTGGATGCCCACAGATATTGTTTAGCTTATTCAGTTTATTAAAAAGTACCAACATAGTATTATACTTTTATACAAAAATTTAACTCCTAATAAAAACTACATAGCAAACTCACCGCATTGATGCATCCCATTATAATACAGCCAGTCTTCAGGTCGAACACATAGCAACATGTTGTCAGCTCAGGGAGACCCATTTTGTAGTCCTGAAACCAGAAGTCATGAACATTTTAACTCGATAGAAGAAGAAGGTACCTACTAACATCATACACGCCGCTAAGCAGCATTGCTGTATTAAGGGCTTGTGAAATTACTGGCACACGAGAAAAACTTGCATGATAAGCAGCTTTAATTCCTTGACTTGCAATTTCATCTTTCTTTTAATCTCTTAGGCCTTGATGTCTCTCAAAAAGAGTCACCATTCAAATACCGTCAGTCCCCGGTGACTCTCTTTGAGAGACGGTGACTCATGCTACTAGAGGCTCAAAATATACTGGAAATAAGGTTAAGTATTCTTAGTGGCGGTTTTAGTCGATGGTCTGGTAGATATTCTCTTAAACTGAACACACCCGAACGTAAAATACGGCTTGGCAACATTTAAATAAAATATTGAATGTCAGTTTAGTTTTCTGTGGTCTTGTTTATGAAGTGCAAATAACAAAAAAAAAAAAAAAATTGTAGAGAATGCTCTAATAATACTAATAAAAAAGTCCTACAACTGACAATCGAACTCACGGCCTCTTGCTCGTCTGTGGGTCGCCGTACCTAGGTACCTACCTATAATAATAGCTTAAACCTCTGTATGTAAAAAAATACCACCAAATAGCCACTTACACAATCTCAATAGATACCTAAACCTACATAGACTCACACAGTATCTCATCTAAACTTATATATGTATATTGAAACACAAAATCAAAATTTTACAGGAAAAATAAAAAACTGTTTTATGCGTATCACTCACAAAATTAGCTTTACAAAAAAAAAAACATGAAAAAAATTAACACATTGCTACCGAATAAAATAACCAATAAATCAAAATCGTTGAATAATTGATAAATCAAAATTTTACAGGAAAAATAAAAAACTGTTTAATAAGCGTATATTATTATAACGCACGGGTAGATCGTAAGATAGACTTATAGACGTCAAAACAAAGCTATTTTTACAATCTATTTTATGATACGATTCTTTTTTTGTAATAGTATAACAAAATTAAGTAATTGACAAAAATATTGTTCTGAAATTAAAGGGCAAAAGTATAAGTATTCAACGCATCATTACCATAATTATTATTCGCGTGTAAACATAACGTTATCGTAGTCAATATTAATACATTATAATATTATTCGTTGAAATACAGTACCTATGAAAAAATATTGACCGTGCGCTCTTACTCGACAATCACTAAAGATAATAACTGAGGTATTTATTATTACGTACCGACATCATCGCAATATTTTACTGTGAAACCTGCTTCGAAAATATTTACTATAAAAAACTTTTTACAAAAAATAACCGACTACCAAAAGTAACGAGGTATTCCTCGAAGCGCCACCGTTTTGAGGCGCACCTAATGAGGCGCACCTTTATTATTCCTCAGAGCGCACCTTTTAGTAGCGCTCCCAATAACAATTCAAAATATTAACTTTTTTTCCTCGAAGCGCTCCTATGATTAACTTTCGAATAGAGATAGGATACTAACTGAAACTATCGATAATAAGTAAAACACGTTATTTCATACAATTTGCAAAAACTCTATACTCCTTGACCATGGATTGGTTTTAATAAAAATAAAGTGATCCAGTGTGTGTAAAGTGGACAAAGACAACTGTATCAGTCAGTACCTACGTACTTTAATCTCTGGCGATGCGGCGCGCGCGGCGCGGGATCACTGCAAACATAAGCCGCAGCCTCCCCATTGTATCCTAGATAGTCGCATCACAGGTCGCGTTCACCGAGTTCACACGAAAATACCCAAATCGCTTTAGGTTTGCCTATAAAGTTTGAGGGTTTCCCTAGATTTCCATGGGATTCCCTTATCAGATTCTGATTTGGTGGCAAATGGGACCACCTCGGGAGTATACCCTTTCAAACAAAAAATAATTTTTAAAATCGGTCTATAAATGACGGAGTAATCGCGTAACAAACATACAAAAAGAAAAAAACAGTCCGCTGAATTGAGAACCTCCTCCTTTTTGGAAGTCGGTTAAAAATACAGTGAACCGCCGGTCACTTAAGACGCAGGTATATGCCAGTAACCTTGAGTGGTTAGCTTGCGTGTTCTGTACTGAGCTCACGCAACGCGTCGTACGTTCAGCCAGTAATAGGACTCGCCCATCAAGGAGCGCTGTCCCCAATTTGAACTTTGAATTTTCACTTAATAATAATTTATAATAATAATGAATTGCTTAAATTTAATTGTTACTTAGCCCTCTTCCTCTCTCCTAATTTTTGCTGTGCCCGACAGGGTCCATATTGATCTTTTACTTTTTTATACCATCTATTAATACGTATGGAATGCAATAAAGAATTGAGAATTGAATTGAGAATTTGAAGCATTATTAATTTTTTATACACAAAAATAAGGTATTTTCGCCACGGTTGGCGCAGTTAGTTAAGCGATTGACTGCTGCGCTGCGTGTCGCGGGTTCGATTCCCGCACGGAACAAATATTTGTATGACCTACAAGTAGTTGTCTCGGGTCTGGCTGTTTGTGTATGTGAATTTAAATGTTTGTAAACGCACCCACAATACAGGAGAAATTCCTAGTGTGGGGCAACGTTTTATTAAAAAAAAAAAAAAAAATATATATATATATATATATATATATAAGCCGCGTATACTAAAAGATCAATAATTAAATTATCTTTAAATTGGTGAAGGTTGTTAGGTGAAGGAAAGGCGCCATTCTCAGTTTTTTATCCGCATTAGACATAGCTTTACAAATTAATTTCACTATGTAATATAAACATAATCTAAAATCTCTATCTATTAAGTTATTGAGAAAATGCTCTAATTTATCATATATTTTTTTTCAAATCATTAACACTACTCGTTTAGACGTGATCTTCAGTATAAAATCATTAAAAGTCGGTTATCATCCCCTTAATGCGTTACGATTATGTATTAACTAGCTTTTGCCCGCGGCTTCGCCCGCGTGAATGTCGGAACAAATATCACGGGAACGTACTACCGTGATGAAAACCTAGTACCCTATGTGTTAATCCAGATTATAAACTATATCTGTGCCAAAAATCATCTTAATCCATTCAGTCGTTTTTGCGCCAATCTGAAACATAAAAACACCTCTAAAATTGACTCCCCGTTTCCGACCAGTTAGAGGTAGATTTTTTGAAAACCTTGATATAATTTTTCTTTATTTCCGATCTTAAATATAAGTACAGAGTGTCAAGTTAAATTAACGGCGCGTTAAAATCTTTCCCCCACAAAATGCAACCCCCCGGCTCCTTTAAAAGTTGTTTTCAAAAATGTATGTTTACGGTCGTTTCATTTATTAAGAATATCCGGGTAAATTATCAAGTTTATTGATCAAAGTAAACACTATTTTAAAAAGAAAGTTAGAGAAGGTTAGTTTTTTTTTTTGAAAGGGGTTTTTTGAAAAATCTTTAATCATGTGTTTATCAAAACGCGCAGTAAAATCCTTCCCTAAAAACGTGTGGCGTCCCCCACTATGTGGCGTCCACCGCTATGTGGCGGTCACCACTATGTGGCAGCCACCTCTATTTGGCGGCCACCGCTATGTGGTAGCCTCCACTATTTGGCGGCCACCGCTATGTGGTGGCTTACACTATTTGGCAGCCACCGCTATGTGGCACCCATCGCTGTTTGGCGGTCATCGCTATGTGGCACCCATCGCTATTTGGCAGCCGCCGCTATGTGGCGGCCACCGCTATTTGGTGGCCACGGCTTTGTGGCGCCCACCGCTATTTGGCACCCACTGCTATGTGGCGGCCACTGCCATTTGGTGGCCACCGCTATGTAGCAGCCACTGCGATGTGTCGGTTACCGCTAAATTGCGGACGCCAAAACGACAACAATTAAAACAATGAATTGTTGGGAATGTATACAATTCCACTGGCATAGAATTGTAACAACAAAACACACGTTTTGGTAAAATTTGTCCGTCAAAGGTGAGCACGACTGTTTGCGATGGTTTCCACACAGGGGTCGGTTCGTGCACTTTATAATTGAGACGCCTTGCTTTGATAACTTTCCCGCATCCAGCGGGGACAGATATATTTTCCAGTATTTCCTCCGGAGACCATTCGGTAGGTACGCCTTTAACAATTCCAATGCGACACACATTAATTGATGGAACAAATGCCTTCAATTTTTCTTTGGCCAAACTTGGGTCATTTAAGAAAGAGTTAGCATCTACGTAACGAGAGAAACTTAGCGATATTCTATTACGACCAATGCGTTTTAATGAACCGTTAATGATGTTGTTGAACTTGCGTTTTTTTAAGAAAATGCCCTAAAGTTATTGGGTGTAATGTTTGAGCAGAGTTTTGTGTATCAAAAATTTTTTGAATGTGTACGTGCGTATGACGACAGGTCTGTGGCCTCATACAAAGCCCTAGTAACCTGTGGCGCCTTCTGGGGAAGATCTGACTTTATGAGGTTTTCAGTCTGGGGAACATCCACAGAACGTGGAGAGGTTTCTTGGTGAACTAAAATTGAATGTACCGGTACGTCTGATGCTATTTTTGAACTAGTGACTGAGTCATTGTCGCAATGACACTGTGCTCCTTTATTTATTTCTGTTGTAGTGTGAGAGTGACTATTTCGCCTTTTTTTTATTGCAATTTTTGCACACTTTACGTGGAGCTCTAGTCCTTTTTCGCTCCGATCTAGTTGTGGTTATGGATGAATCGGTATCCATACTGGATTCATAAAGGGTTATATTATGCCCAATCGAGGGGACTGTGCCCCCCGGATCAGGCGGTTCATTGTCCATTGTGGACAGAAAAAAATAAAATACAAAAAACTTACCCTAAATATGAAGTACAATATACACAAACAATAAAATTAACTAATCTAATGAATATCTACATATAGTTACACAACTTATCTCCAATCTTAAGTGTTTTTTAATTTAAAAAAGAAAACTAAAGAAAAATCACGCCAAATTCGATGATTCCCGCGCTTTTCCTTCAATATTTTATTTAAATGTTGCCAAGCCGTATTTTACGTTCGGGTGCGTTCAGTTTAAGAGAATATCTACCAGACCATCGACTAAAACCGCCACAAACAATACTTAACCTTATTTCAAGTATATTTTGAGCCTCTAGTAGCATGAGTCAAAACGCAGATATCGATACCTTTAGGCTCAAAGGGCGAAACCGCCATTTTGGCCAAAATGAGGTTGCAAACTGAGGTTTGTAGCATACATCGTATGTTAGACTAGCTTTCGCCCGCGCCTTCGCCCGCGTGGATGTCGAAAAAAAAACGGCTTCTATATCAACAGTATTCCCCCAAAACATTATACCATATCTTAGTTGGAACCAACGTAAGCGTGGTAAGCAGATAGGAGTGCAGTTTGATTTACAACTTTACGGAGGATATAATATAGATAGCATATAAATACCAACTTCGTTTTGTACATACTTGTTCAATATACGTGTCCTCCATTTCATTCCTTTATTTTTTCTACTGTTTGTGTTCTTAAATAATAATTGATGTATACCAACTTTTGAGTTATTCAAGGTACGCAGTAAAATTCTCCCGAAAACTTATTTACCCGATTATTTCTTATTTATTATTTTATAAGTTATAACCAAATTATTTACCATAAACCAATCTTGGACCTGAAGAATAGAATTATTCACGTCGTCAAGTTTTTGTGACCGTCGGTCTATTTTAAAGATCAATGACGTGTCATCTGCAAATAACACCATCTCCGGTTGATTTTGAAGTAATCGGGGTAAATCGTTAATGTAAACTAAAAAGAGGAATGGACCCAATATCGAACCTTGAGGAATGCCCATTGCTTTTTCAGACCCCAAAGAGTTCGCTGTTTACTTGAACTCTAACCTTTCTATCTTTCAGGTATGATCTAAGTAAATCAAGAGCTGTATTCCTAATCCCATAGTGTTCTAGTTTCAGCAGAAGTGTCTCATGGTTAACGCAATCGAAAGCCTTAGAAAGGTCACAAAAAACTCCAATGGCATCTTGTGCTTCCTCCCAGGCGTTAGAAATGTTATTTATTAGGGTGACACCGGCGTCAGTGGTACAACGACATTTAGTGAAACCGTACTGTTGTTCATGAAAGATGGATTTTTTATTGAAGTGACGTAACATTTGATTGAGCGTCAACTTTTCAAACACCTTACTGAGAACAGGCAGAATTGACACGGGCCTATAATATTGTAGGGTGCTTTACCATCTCCGGATTTGAACAAAGGAACTACTTTACTGTGTTTCATGAGATCCGGAAAGACTCCTTGGTCCACACTGGTGTTAAATATGAAAGCTAAATAGGGCGCAATGGTTTCGAAGACAGATCTACAGACTTTTACAGACATGCCCCATAGATCTTCTGTTGATTTAATTTTAAGATCTTCAAAAGTTTTTATAACAGCCTGGGGGTTTGTATGCTGAAACCTTAACTCCAAAGGGCATACCTTTACATTCTTTCTAAGTAAGGCAACAGAAAGCGCGGGTGAGGAACTTAAAGTTTCGGTAGTTTTAAGGGGAATATTAGCAAAAAAGTTTTCAAATTCCTGAGCTATTTCTACCTCTGAAGTAATGGGCCCATGTGCAAGTCTCTAAATTAAATACAGTGCTACGCTGTTTTTTCCTACCTAATTCATTATTTATTATTTAACAGGTAGTTTTTATTATTTCATCAGCTGATTTTATTTTATTGCTAATATAAACAGGTTTAGCTATTTTGCACACACTTTTAAAAGTTTTAGAATATTTTGCAACATATTGATGAAAGCTTATATTATTCATATTATTATGTTGCATTAGGCCATAAAGTTCAAAAAGATTTTCCCTGCTTTTACGAATACCTGGAGTCGCCCAATCACTAAATACGAACTTTGAGTAAATACTTTTAGTCTTCAGTGGTAGTGTCATTAAATTGCGTGTTTAATAGTGAAAAGAACTCGGCCTAGAACTCATGGGTCACAAATATTATTAAATGAACTTAGAATTTATTAGATTACCTAATTAATTAATATTTATCCATCACCGAATGCAGTTGGGCATTTGCAATTTTATGGTATACTTATAATGATAACTGTTAACGAAGGTATAAATAAACTGGAATAAAAAGGCTTTCAAAATAATTAAGAGTTGTCTTTGAAGATTTTTTTGAAGTATTAAATTATGTTTTGAGTTCCATCACCTTATGCACAAAAGACTTGAAAATATCATACTGTTTTTGTTTTGGAAAAAGTATTTACGGTATATGAGATACACTGAAAACCACATTTTTGACCAATTTTAGAAATCTCCGCCTTAAAGAGTAGTTTAAAAGAAAACCGATCAAGAGCGAGTCGGATTCGCACACCGAGGGTTCCGTTCGTATATATATGATGTTGATGATTTCTGAAAAACTGTGCTATTTAGAGACATCGTTTTATTTTCCTGTAATCTTTACATAAACTTCTATCACTTTATCACAATAATTTTAGATTTTTATTTATGCAAACTTCGGAAGTAAAGGGGGGGGAACGGTATTTTTTTTTTAATTTTTCATCAAAAGTCGGAAACTATGCTGCCTAAAAAAGTGCAAATAATAGTGTTCCCACATGCCCTAGTAGCCCCACTTCAAATATTTAAGACCCCCTTTCAGTCCCTTTTGCAAAAAAGGGATATTTTTTTTAATTTCTTTCTTGTTTGCAAAATAGTTGGGCAAACGTCATCTAAAACTATTCTAAATTTCAAGTTGATAGCATTAGTAGTTCTTGAGATATCCAGGTGTGACAGACATACAGACTTAGTCTCACCATAAGGGTTCCTTGTTACCATTTTGGTACGCTAAAAACAAAAAATGACACACTTTATAATTTAGGTACTTAGGTTAGTATTCGCGCCAAGTTTCAGGTTTATTAACTCAAGGAATAAGATTTATTCCCCTTTTTCACCCCTTAAATGTCGAATTTCAAAGAATCCTTTCTTAGCGGATCCTGCCTATAGTTTCCAACCATAAGCCGAAATATTAGTGATTTTAACTTTAAAAAAAAGAACTTTCATTAAAAATAAAATTTTACCCCTTAAGGGTTGAAATTCTAACAACACCGTTGCATTAGCTTCCAACCATAACCCTAGATAATATATTTAGTGTTTTTTACTTCGAAAATTAAGGACTTTGATACACAACTTAATCCCCCTTTTTAACCCTTCAGGGTGGAATTATCAAAAACGCTGAGACACATATAAATTAGTTTTCAATCGTCAGCCTATACACCAAATTTGAAGATCCTAACTTCAAAACTGACGGACTTTCATATAAACTTCCATTCCCTATTTCACCCTCTTAGGGATGGAATTTCAAAAAACCCTTTCTTAGTGGATACCTACTCTTTACAAAGAACACATTCTCCAAATTTCATGTCTCTAGGACCAGCGGTTTAGGCTGTGCGTTGATATATCAGTCAGTCAGTCTGTCAGTCAGTCAGGACTTTGAATTTTATATATATAGATAGATAGTAGAATACAAAGAGATTGTAACTTACATCATAAATTGTTAGTTGATTTCGTATGAATTGTATTACACCCTTAGCTGTTTGTACAGGAGCTTTTTTTTTTGGCGTAACCGACTGCTTTATTTATTTTTTAGGGTGTATACGAAGTCTATTTATTTACTTGTTGGATTAACTTTAAATATTATACTACGATGTTCTTTATCTCAAAATTCTAACAACTTTTGTCTTTCGCTTTTTTTATAGCTATAAGCACAAAAAAGTTACGTCGTAAAACTGTTTTGTTTTTTTGTTTTTTGGCTCTCCTGAAAAATCGTGTTTTGGTGGATACGCCCTTAGAGCCTAAAGGTATCGATATATGCCAGTGAACTTGAGTGGTTAGCTTGCGTGATCTGTACTGAGCTCACGCAACGCGTCGTACGTTCAGCCAGTAATAGGACTCGCCCATCATGGAGCGCTGTCCCCAATTTGACGCAATATTAATTTATTATACACAAAACAAAAAGTATTTTAATAAAACGCGTATACTAAAATATCAATAATTAAATTATCTTTAAATTGGTGAAGGTTTCAAAAAAATACGCTTGGTAGATTTGGCGCCATTCTCAGTTTTTTATCCACGTTAGACATAACTTTACAAATTAATTTCACCATGTAATTTAGACATAATCTAAAATATTCACATATTTAGTTATTGAGAAAATGCTTTTTTTTAACATTTTTTTTTTCAAATCATTAACACGTGGTCTTCAGTATGAAATCATCAAAAGTCGGTTATCGTCGCCTTAATCAGACCGCGCGTTAAAATTCTTCCACACAAACTTTGACATCCCCATATCCCCCTTTAGAGGGTAGTTTAAAAAAAACGAACTTTATCATTTACTTAGGTTAGTATTCGTATTAAGTTTCAAATTTATTAACTCAAGGAATACATTTTTTCATACAATCAAAATTTCCCTTTTTCACCCCCTTAAAGGTTGAATTTCGAAAAATACCTTCTTAGCGGATGCGTATAGTTTCCAACCATAAGCCGAAATATTGGTGATTTTAACTTAAAAAATAAAGAACTTTTATCTGGAAGTACAATTATTCAAACATTTCGTAATTTCTAAACTTAACTTGGGTTGGGTTAACTTTTCGCGGTATACATTTTAACATATTCCCTTGTCCATACCCTACCATAAACGAAAAAAAACCGCTGTTTTAAATTAATGCAAAGTTAGCCTAAAATTCGGCGTAATTTCCCCGGACTACATTGAAATTATTGTACTTTTATAAATATATATAGCAAAAAAAACAAAAAAACAAGATGGTAATGAATGCTCTAAACACCGATTAAGCAATAAAACGAAAACTGTCGTAGTACCACATTACCATAGTATTCGATGGGGGGAGCGATTATATTAAAATGATTAAATGTAGAACTTCACTAAATATAACTCAATATTTATAGCACGTACCTTTCCTACACGTTTGCCTACGAAGAGGTCCCGTAGTTACTGTGCCGCTGCTACTGCTACCCTTACTAGACAGGGTGTCTATGGCGGTTTGCCAAAGACTATTAATAAATTCAGATGCGATAGTGTGTCAAGTATTGGTGAAACCTCTGAGAGGGCCACGTCTTAAGGGGTTATTGTACATTCGCCACAAAGTAAGTTCGCCACGGAAAAAGTATGTGTAAATTTGCCACAGTTCTATTTTTATGAAGTAAATTCGTCACAGTTTAATCATTTTGATTATTGTAAATTCGTCAGATTGTGTATTTCCGCACAGACAGCAGAAAATCAAACACTAAGTAGAATAAAAACGTTATTTATTTAATTAAAAACCAATAACTTTGCTTGCAAGTATTATAAGCAAAAATTACGTACGTACCTAAGATGAAGACTTGTGGTTGAGACGAATTTACACATATTTTTAATGCAAGTGGCGAATACACTTTCAATGTATGGAATGTACAAAAATGTGACGAATTTACTTTGTGACGATCTTAAGTTGTCAAGTATTCTGCGTATTTTTTACAATTCTTAATTAGGTATGTTGGATGGTCGAATCTTTAAAAATCATCATCATCTGCCCGCCTTTTCCCAACTATGTCGCGGTCAGCTTCCAGTCTT
This sequence comes from Tiliacea aurago, assembly GCA_948098905.1. Lineage (NCBI taxonomy): Eukaryota > Metazoa > Arthropoda > Insecta > Lepidoptera > Noctuidae > Tiliacea > Tiliacea aurago. Next base: position 22,724,181 of record OX402591.1, read on the forward strand.
ACCGGATGCAGCTGAATAACAGTATTTTACATGGAGCGACTGCCTATCTGACCTCCACAACCCAGTTCCTGCGTAATTATTATTATTATATCATTTATTTTAAGGAAACTATGGAAGTTATAAAACGGCCGAACATTCGGCCGATACTTCAGATTTATGTTCGGAGTAGACCCCCAGGACTCGTCTGCTCCACCGGACATCGGTCCTTTGACAAACATGGCCCGCCCACTGCCACTTCAGCTTGCTTACTCTGTAGGCTATGTTAAATAACAATAGTAAGTACAAATAGCTCTAGGTTACTATTTGTACTTACTAACGTAGCTTGATTTTACAGTATGATGATCAGAGATCCGAATAGATAGAGTATAATTTACGTAAACTTCAAGGGTGTTAGGAACAAAGAGTGGATCATACCTCCTCAAAGATCCCGGAATGATTATAATTACGTTTTGGCAATTGGGATTTCTAAATCATGAATTATTTATTGGACTTTATACTATAGGTATAGTTAGAAATTGTTGATTTGAAGAGTTATCACATTTTTTAGGGTGCCGCACTAACATTGTGGCATTGTGTTGGTGGCTGGGACAGACTAGATGCGGAAGGCGGAGGACAGGGTGTTGTGGCGCAGCCTGGGAGAGGCCTATGTCCAGCAGTGGACTGCTATAGGCTGAGTTGATTGACTAACATTGTGTCAAATTCAAATGTTTTTTTATACATATAACACTACTCCTTACTTAAGTAAAATAAAGTTGGCTGGTTTATGTGCTTAGTTGTTTAAGTGGATATTAGGTAAATTATAACCTATCGTTCAAATACGTACCTAAATATATTACATTTTGTTGTACAGATATTTGGTTATTCTTACCCAGGTAGCGGTGGCAGATCCTATTGTTTCAAAATATCTTTTGTTACACAACAAAACACAATAATCAGCCAATTTTTCAAGAATTCTTTTTCATACTTACATGTTAAACAATAATTTAATTGTTTTACGGAACCCTAAAAACGTAATAATATTCTTCGAAATAATATTTAGCTATACGAATGTATTCAAAGTGCAATAAATAATTTGAAATTTCTTAAATCCCGGGACTTAATCGTCATGTTTATGATTCCGGGATTTTAGAGGAGGTATTATCCACTCGTATGTCCCTTACTTCCTCGAAGTTTATAAGAAGAATAAGAATCATTTATTTGCGTAAAATACAGGTATTACCAGTTGTAAGAGTTGCTGGTATATGTACAGTCCATATTTTGCCTGTTTAGGGCATGCAAATTAATTTTACATTAATACCTAATAGGTTCTTATTATAATAAGATATTATACGGGAAAATATCTATTATGATTTTTAAATAATGATAAATTTTAAGTTACTTACAATAAAATATACACACATAACAAAACTTAAATTCTTAAAATAATATGTTTTCTTTAGGTAACAAAATTTTTTTCTTTAGGTAAATATACTCTGCCAATTCCGATCTCTGATGATGAACAATAAGAGATCGAATGGTCACAAATAAAACTTGTTTGTCGTATCTAAGAATACAAAATGACCTTCACCTTCTTCCTTGTAGTTATAATTAATCATCTCAATATAGGTAGGTACCGTAACAGGAAAAATATGTATCAAATTTATAAACAAATTGTTAATAGAATACGAATAACTCGTAAACAAGTATATTTAAAAAAAAACTTTTACAAAAAAAATAATAACCGACTTCTAAAAATAACACTACAAAGTGAAAAATTACTTTATTCTTTTAAAACTTATTTTTTTGGAAGTCGGTGTCTTTGAGTTTTTTTTGCCACCGACTTTGAGTTTTTTTGCCACCGACTTTTTAACAAAAAAATAATTTTCTGAATCGGTCCCTAATTGACGGAGTAATCGCGTAACAAACATACAAAAACCGCCGAATTGAGAACCTCTTCCTTTTTGGAAGTCGGTTAAAAAAATTGCCTGTCTTTTTCCAACTATGTTGTGGTTGGCTTCCAGTCTAACGGGATGCACCCGAATAACAATATCAGCGAAAATATAATTAGGTACCTAATTATCAATCGGAACCAAGAATTTTTCACGATGTGTCTCATCTACTTGATACGCACTGTTAGTCTGTGGTCCATCAGGCGCCGTTATGTCTGAAATTTTAATCAATAGTAGGAAGCAGACTGGGATGCTGGATCATTAGGTTTAACGCGCGCATCCGTCAGAGCTACCACATCCGCTATGCTGGTTGTTCTGGGGTTCCAACTTATAACCAATTTGAAGACCTAGAGTGCATCGGAAAGCACTAGCGCCGGCTTTACACCGATGGCAACAAAATAGAGGGAAAGGTTGGTGTCGCGGGGTCATACTGGGACCAGGTAGGGGAAGTTACTAAGTTGGAGCTCAAGTTGGCAAATTACTGCTCAGTGTTCCAGGCTGAAATGGTCGCAACTTTGAGGGCACTCACTTACGCCGCTGAGAGAAACCCACCAATATCGGCTAATATTATATCGGACTCCAGATCAGCGCTGGAGTCAATTGCTGACCCTAAAACTTATAATCCCATAGCAATAAAAATAGAGCAGGCAATCTCCGACGCTAAATTTTAAGGCAGAGAAATTCACCTCTTCTGGGTCAAGGCACATGCTGGTATACCCGGGAATGAGAGAGCAGATGAACTCGCCAAGCACGCTGCTCTACATAGGAAAACTGCCCCGGTCTATGACAGATTCCCACTGTCCTACGCAAAGCGATCCATCAGGGAGTCAACGCTAGATAGCTGGCAATTCCAGTACATAGCCGAAACAAACAAGGACAGAGGTATACGACAGTTCTTCAGTGATACCAGGAAGGCATACAAGATTCTGGAAAAGATAGGGACACCCAATAATCTAAGAGCCCAACTGTTTACAGGTCACGGGGGAATCCGCGAATACCTCCATAGATTTAAGTTGTTAGGGACTCCAGCCTGTGTTTGCGATGATGCCACCATTGAAACAATAAAACACATGCTCATTGACTGTCCTAGGTACAGATGGGAAAGGTACCACTGCGAGCAGAGGCTGGGGCGTCCGTTAAATGTGGTCGAGGACTTGATTGGTAACGACAATTGCCGAACCCATTTCATGGGTTTCGCAGAAAGAGTCTTCTTGACCAATGCTGCAAAAGCCAATGGATCAACACTGCCATAGTTGTAAGATGGCTTCTATAGTTATTTTGTTTGCTGTGGTTAGTAATTACTTATTGTATTGAAGTAAGTTTTTATTTGCAAGAGTTAAAAAAATTAAATAAAAACCCTATCTTATAATGCAGCCTCTAATCTTCAGTCACATAAGGCACTAAGAGGAAAAAAAAAACTTTTGAAGTTAATTGATTTTTGTGTTTTTTTTACCTTCAACAAGGTATTCCAGTTCTGGACAATATACACGACTTTTCCTATTTTTTTAATTAATAGGCCTCTATTATTATAGTCTTATAAAAACGTTGGGACACAAGATGCAATATCGACTCTAATTAAGGACGTACTTAGCAGATTGGATGACAAACAGAAAGTAGCTGGGCTTTTCTAAGACTTGTGATAAGTTGGCATTTGACACGGTGGCTAAGCACTGGCTGGGTCCAGTATTTTTAAATAAAAAGTGGTTAATTATCACTAGTGACAAACGATTCTATCCTGGATAAAAGGATACCAAAGTCCTTTTAAATGTTCACCATATGGTACTAATTCTCCTAATGTTTTTCCTAAGAAGAAGCTATCTCAAATATCAAAAACCTACTATACATAATAATGTAATATCTCTTTGTCATTCTGTTAAAGGAGAATTTATATCAGGTGTGTTTATAGTGCCAAAAGCAAACGGCGACAATAGATTCACATTGAACATGTTTAAACAAATTCGTAAGGACCAAACATTTCAAGATAAAGGATGGTACCGTACAGCCAACATATAAACTTATAAGAAATAAAACAAATTATTTACATACTGGTTTTCTTTTCATCTTGTTTCTATCTTTTCATTTCATTTTTTGGAGTCGGGTTATTTTTTTTTTAATACCTTATTTGTTTTATTTAAAGATTTTTAGTGTTATTAATGAACATATTGTTTAGTTAAGTGTTGGTAAGTTAAAAAGCTATACGACTTAGCAAGATAAGATAGGATAGGTTTTAGAAAAGCTAGCTTCTGCTCGTGACTTGGCGTGGAAGTAGCGTAGAAGTAGTAGAACGGCCACATTTTTATAGAAAATGGCCTCGTTGGAGTAGTGGTCGCAAGTGTTAATGTTGAGCATGAGGTCCTGGGTTCGATTCCCGGGTCAAGCAAAGTGTTATTGGGTATTTCATCTGAAATTTCTCAGAAACAGCCCGAAGTCTGAGTTTGTGCCCGGTGAGTGGCAATAGGCTCGCGTCCTATTACATGGGACCTAAACATAACTGGCAAAATGTGGATGTACTGTACGGTACACTTCTGACTAACCCTTATACAGGCGTGATGTTATGTTATTTTTTTATAAAACAATCCCTGTATACTACGTTTGTAGTTTGGATCTCAGCAGCCAAAATACACAGAGACTCAAGACTGGTGACGCGGGAGCAAGTGACGTACAGTTGTCCGTGTGAGAACCAATTTTAGTCCTGAGGTCGACTCCGCTGTTTTCAGTGGCAATTCCCCATTGCTTGCCAATGCGAAAAGGGTCTTGACAGACAGACGGACAGACGGACGGACAACGAAGTGTTCCTTGAAGGTTTCCGTTTTATCTTCGGCAACATCTTGCGTTTTGATTTTGACCCCATTATTGTTATCAGAGACCTCGAAAACGATAAAAATGACACCCATGACGAAAAATCATCACAAAATCACGACATCTTTTTGCGCAAGTGGGGTCGCGAAAGTGTCTAGCAGAAATGTCATTCGCGCAAGTGTACCAAATCCGATGCATCAAATCTCAGTTGGTCTACTCTCTCATATATACTGGCTCTATTGGCATAAAAAAGTGAAAATTGCTCGTTTTCTTACTGACTGTAATTTATTTTGTTAATCTGTGAATGCAGATCAAAATGTCTCAAAATTTTAAGTCAGTAAGTGACTGTCTCCTAAGACCGATTTTGTGTAGCTATAACGGTTAAGATATCCTTACTTTCCATGTTAAAAATCCACCCTGCATATGCCATGATGATTGACTGCTTAGCCTCATAAATATGGCATGATGATAATCAGTTAAATCTGTAACAATCTGCAATGTTCTAACCGCTTGGCTCGTCTTTTTACAATTTGCTGTAAACCACAGAGGAATACAAACATAATGCAATATTGCTCATCCCCCATAGTAAATAGCGTGATAATATATTATAACCTACCGGTGACCAGACTTATATTATACAACCTGTTTTTTTTTATATCCCATAAATCTAGGGTTATATTCTGTAGGTAAAAATAATACTAAAACTCCTAGAATAGGTGGTCCAAAAATGCATCGTTTCGGAGATATCATCAATCATAATTAAATTAGGTTAAAAATTGTCACCAGTATGACGAATCTTTACTTTTGCGAGGTTGCCAAACTTCGCAGTAGTGTAGTAAAATAAATAGTAAAATAAAATATGTAGGTATGTTGGTATCGGGGCTTCCCGGCGGCAGCTAGTGAAGGGAAAGCTACCTTGTCGACGTTGTCATATTTCACGTAAGGGTGTTTTACATTAATAATCGTGACTTTGCCGAATTAATTTGTATGAAAAATGAAAAAAAAAAATAACGCAGGATTGGAACATAACTCATATGCTAGTTGATTCTTTGATATGGCCTCAATCATACCCTAGAGTTATGGGATATAAAAAAAAACACGTTGTATATATTTTAATCTTCTAAGTTTGCATGCTTTAATTTTAAGCAAAACATGTATGATCTCATTTCCTTTAATAACACCTATGTATACCATGTTTTAAGCAAATAAATTGTCTTATCTTATCTTATCTTAATAATAAAGAAAATGTAGGTACTTTTTTGTAGTTCGTGTTAAAATAGTAGCTTAAAAGTGTTTTAAGTAAGTGTGTGTAAGAATAGAATAGAATAGATATTAGGTACACCATAAAAGTTACAGATATAAATGTTTAAATTTTACAGCATCATCATCATTTCAGCAGAAAGACGTCCACTGCTGGACATAGGCCTCCCCCAAGCACCGCCACTTCGACCGGTTCTGTGCTTCTCGCATCCAGCGGATACCTGCGGCCTTCACAAGGTCATCGGTCCACCTAAATTTTACATAGGGTGACACAATGGGCGGTCTTATCGCTAAAAGCGATCTTTTACAGACAACCTTTGAATGGATTAAAGGGAGCAGGAGAGACAATACTGCAAGTAGTCAGTGGTGTACCATTAACATATACAATAAATACATACATACACAAAGCATACACTTATCGAATAAATATATACATATATACAATAATACCTACACATGAAACAAGAGCAGGGAACTGTATTATGTACCTAATGATGATGTTTAATGATGATGATGCAGGCACATCAAGCTATACAATCTGTCACAAGCTACTACAACATTAATCCTCAACTTTACCATATATTTATTTCAAAATGAATGCTGCAGTATTTTCGACCTAACGGAGGCTCATGCTAAGCAATTTGAGGTAGTATAGGCTCTTAAATAACGGTGTGGAACAATGCTTAACAAAAGATGGATACCAAGATGATGAAAATGATGACGATGATTTTAGTTTTGCATTCAATGCTATGTTTCTGTGTAACTATAGTAACTAATAGATTAAACTTCTTCTTTGCTGTTGAGTTGCTTGTAGAAACTGTTGCACAGCAAGATTGTGTACACGTTGTGCCCTGGTAAAAAATAAAACATTAATAAACGTTAGTAGTAAACGTATTTATCTACTCTCACACCAAAAATTGGAATAATAAACTTCAAAACGAGTTTATATTAACATACTTTGTAAACATCATACCGAAAGGACATGATTAAGTCTTGCCTGGCACAGACAAAGAGATAATTATATTTAAAAAATTACTGATTTTATGTAAAATCTCACCAAAGCTTTTGTTACTTGGCAAAACTTTGCAGGAAATATTTCAAGTTAAAAGATTATTATATTTATTATTTTTGACGTGGACACTAGACGATTCCTACTGTAAGTGACTGTTACACTTTTGCATCACACTTTTGCATATTACCTTTATCATAAAACCCAGTGTATACAATTATTGGTGAACCAATAAAAATAAATGAATGATCCTGGTGACCCTGGGGTCATAAGTCATATTTTGGGAATCGACTCCACGAGCCCTTTATTTTAAGGTACCAAAAGCTTATACTTACTACATAATTATTATAATATAGCTGAGCAGCATTGGTCTTTTAAGTTTCAGTGTACCTTAATACAGGTGCTGCTTAAGACACGTTTTTAACAATTAACTTCATCTGAAAGTCTGGCAACCCATTGGCTGACCCTTTAAGCCAATTTAAATCAGGTTACAAGTCATTGGCATCGGATTGTTGGCCAACCAACGACAGACAACTTATGTATTACATACCTTAAAATAAGCGCCTGAACGTTTCCTTTATGCAGCGATTTGCAGAAAAGTATTTTTAGTAATGGATACGGCAAATTTTACAACAATCGTTACATTTTCATCTCAACCCTCACCCCTTTTACGTTAAGTTTTTTTTTTAGGTAACAATAAGCCACTTCAAGATAACAATTGACATATTTAAAAACCGTTCAGACTCCCGAATTAACAGCTAGAGACAAATAATTAACATTTATAATAAAAAGATTACTCACCAATATAAACAAGTTCGGTGCATAAAGTGCCAAAGTGGATTCTTGGAGAATTGAGGATGAAGAAGAATATGGAGAGGAGGAAGAACAAAGTCCACACGATCATGTACGCCTTAATGATAAGAGGCCGCTCCTGGAAATAATGGAAATATATAAGTTAATATGTGACTGCTAACGCAAAGGGTATGTACCCTTAATTACACCTATTTTGAAACCATCAATATCTGTCTATTTTGTAACGAATACTAGGATAAGGTTTCTTGTTTAGCCAAATTCAAGGTTTAGTCAAGGATGTGGTTAAAGTCCTATCAATAGCCACGGCAAGTTTGAATGAAACGTTGATCGATATGCCTCGGAACTGTGTTGATTAATTAATTACAGAATCAAATTAATTAGCATTGACGTCTGGTATATATACCCGTTGTTATAAAATACGTCTTTAGTTTTCTAATTACAAACAAAATAGTTCTGCTCAACCTGCAAGCCAAGCGTGGTTGACAACTTTCGTTCAATGTAGCGTTCAATGGCAAACCTATGATATGAAGCATAGCTAGTTATTTACGGACAACACAATCGGACAACAAAGTTTTACCTTAGCAACTCCATATACGAAGACGACGTCAAACAGAAACTTGACTAGGTACATGAACACCAGTATGAGGGAAATTACATCCAGCTCTGTGATGGCAGCCTGTTTATCTCCGTCATTGGTCTGCTCCGCTGCGTCTTCAATGGCTACTACTACCATTGCTAGCAGCATCATTAGTGTTAGTAGTATAAAGGATAGCACCTGCGGAGAGGAAAAAAAAATTAAGATAGGTACATTTCAAGTGATGGGATTTTTGGTTCCTGCGTATTCTTTTCCCTGCGCTTGTCCCATGTTACTTGGGGTCGGCACAACCATTTTTTTTTCGGTTCTCCCCAGCCTGTCAGCTATCACTCTATCATCCACTACTTTTTCTTTCATATCCCCACACAAACCATTCATCTTTACTTTGGTCTTCTCTCTATCGACATTTACACTCATGACTCTTTCTAAGTGCTTCTTAATTTTCTCGTATTGACATGCACTTTATGAGAATAATTCATACTATGGTAAAATAATTGCTACTATATATAATAGCTAGAGAGGAAAGTGCGCTGACCGACTTTTGATGAAGACGACAACATTTTGAAGAAGGGATTATGGCGCTTGTCTTTGTTCGACAAAAGCATAGCTCGTGCGTCAAAACTCGAAGAAACAAGTGAAAATTCGTGAAGATTGCATAATAATTATATATCATCGCTCCAGGCCTCCATCGCATCAAGAATCTTCAAAATCTATACCTAATTTGATATCGCTTAGTTGGAGGTTTGTGTGGTTTGTATAATTGTTGCTTTAAATCAGGGACCATTTTGTTTACCCATTGAAAAGGTTTTCGATAGGGTTTTTCTAAGCGGTTAAACAAAAACTCATACGATATGGGTAACCCTTATGAACGGCTTAAATTAAATTAACCCATTGAAAGGGTTTTCGATAAAAACCCATACAGCTTAATTTAAGCCATTCAAAATTACCCACACCGTATGGGTTTTTCTAAAATGGTGACCAAAATGGTCCCTGGGTAGAATAGAGATAGAATTGGTCATGCTACGCGTGCAGGGCGGATATCGAAATAATGTTATGATTTTTTCATGTTACTGGGTTTCAAGTAGGTTAGAACCCATTGAATGGTTTATCATATAACCCTTTCAATGGGTTTCTAGTATAAAACCCTTTCAATGGGTTACATCATGATAAAGGTAACCCATTGAATGGGTTACCCCTTCGAAAGGCTTAACTCTTAACCGGGGTTGTACGGTCCCGCTTTAAATCGGTCCAATTGACTATTCTAGATACCCAATCTTATAAATATCTATATAATCTTATAATAAATATTGTTTAGCTTATTCAGTTTAATAAAAAGTAACATAAATACTTTTACAAAAATTAAACTCCTAATAAAAACGAAATAGCAAACTCACCGCATTGATGATTCCCATTATCATACAGCCAGTCTTCACGTCGAACACAAAGCACCATGTTTTCACCTCAGGGAGATCCATTTTGTTTTCCTGAAACCAGAAGTCATGAACATTTTACCTCGATAGAAGAAGGTACCTACTACCATCATACATGTTTTAATTTCAACAAGGTTTTAACTTTTATAATTTAATCATATTTTATATGGTTTTTTTAGGTCACTATCAGAATATCCACGTTGCAAAATGACCACATCGCCTTAACGTCTTAATATTAAAACGCCACGGTTACTAAATAGACATTAACGCTAAACGCCTTAGTAGCAAAACGTCTGGATATTAAAATGTCGTAATTCAAAATACTCTAGTAGCAAATCGTCTTTATATTAAAACGCTATGTAACAACACGCTACGCAACGCTATGTAGTAACTATGGTTACTAAATAGACATTAACGCTAAACGCCTTAGTAGCAAAACGTCTGGATATTAAAATACCATAGTTGTACTAAATAGACATGAACGCTAAATGCCCTTAAGGGTCGGTTACGGCAAATATGTTGTGGGATTATGGTAAGTTTATATAGAAAACTTTAAGTAGTAGCCAGGAAAAAAACCTCTGGGTAGCTTATGAGTTTCACCAGTTACTGAAAAAATCGGATTGAGGATACACCTTGTAGATGATTGTTAAAAAAAATATTTAAAATCACTAAAAACGTGCAAAACGCACTATCGTACTTTGATAACTTTGGCGTTGATAAAAAGTAACCTGATTCATAGTATACTTAAATAAAGACAACACAGAACAGTGAGTTCACTTTTTTTTTCGTGGCTACTACTTTAAGGTTTCTATTTATAAACTTAGCAAAGTCCCACAACATGTTTTTATGGTACTGACCCTTAAGATGCAGAGTTTGTTGATATAGATTTATTGTATGTTTGTGCTTAGTTAACTCATAATCAAATAAAATTTATAAAGATCATGAAAATAAATTTTACATACATACATAAACTCACGCCTTATTCCCATGGGGGTAGGCAGAAACTATAGAACGCTACTTGCTACGCTCCATACATACTCCCCACCTCCACACACCCCCTCCCCTCCCCCCCACCCCCCCCCCCCACCCCTCTTCTCCTTCACTCTCCTCTCTCCTTCTCTCCTCACTCTTAAAATAAACTTTCACAAGGGTAAATTAATTTAGTCCTAATCAAGAAGGTATTAATACATACACGTACACGTCACATAATATTTGCCTTGCCTTGCATGAAAAAAAAATTTAAAAAAATTTACGAAAAAAAATTCACGGCATACAATTTTTTAAAAAAACATCAGTCATTAAACGTATCATATTTTAAGGATCCAACCTAAAACGGTGTGCCCCAAAATTTGTTTAAGCATTTAAATCATTTTGTTTCATTATATCGATTAGTTTTATTTGTTGGTAGTTTAAAAAATAAAATATTTTACGGAAATAATAATATTACACTTTCATTTAACTCTGATAATTCGTCTACACTTGGATGACTATGAATAGAGTGGCAGGCAACCCATCGGGTCTCTATCAGAATTCCTATGGTAAAGTTGCCAGAGTTAACGGTACAATGGGCGAAAATGCTTTCGGCTATCTGGGTCCCTTGCTTTCATGTCATCCAGCGTGAATTGTCTTTCAGCGAAAATGTAATTCTGATAAAGAGGGGTAGTTGACATACGATTCATACTTTTTTCTTTTCCGGACGTTTTCACTACTAGCTAATTACGTGACAGCCACTAGTAGTAACTTGTATTGTGTCAGGCAGTCTGATTAAATGATCTGTAGTGTAAAGAGGTCCCGAGTTATTTTCTTTAGACCCCTTCTGAGTTTTTGTCATCCAACTAATTTTACTTCGAGCTAAGTGTGATAAGCGATAAGGACCAGGCCCGGGTCGACGGCGCGTCGTATCCCACGCGCGCCTCAAAGAGTTGTCAGCAGCAACTGACGGGGTCCATTAGGGCCAATGCCTGCCAGGGTTGCGAGTTTTTCCGAAAGGAATATCGTGGCCCTGGCACACAGGCAAATGAAGTAACACGGGTGGGTTTTAGTCAGTAAAAGTCTGACACGCCCTCCCGCTCCGCCCAGAGCGGGAGAAGTTATTTGATAATTTCCCACCCAGAAAAAAAAAGCTAATAAGGTATTCTAATCATACGGACTATTCGCAATTCCAGACGTTTTGCTACTAGCTCATTCTGCATTTATGTCGTCCAGCTGAGTTAACTCTAAAATGACAAAAAAAAGGGACTACTACTACTTATATATTTTCGTTAATATATATCTACTTGTACTCTCTCTCTCTTTATGATACAGTGAATGGCGTTACGATTATGCATAATTAATAACTAACACGTTTTGTAAATGGATTGTAATATCCATTTACAAAACGTGTTAATTAAATTACATTAATTAAATCTTGTAATTAAAAATAACATACTTAATCTGTAATTGTTATGGAATTATTCGTGCAAAAAGTTGTGTTTAGATTTTAAGAGAATAATATTGTTATGTTCATTACGGTACCATTAGGCCGGGGAAATTAGGTTTCAACCCTGCCCTGAATCTTAACAGCAATGTTTTTTCTTGAATCGTGTTTTTGAGCTTAGCCCTTCAAATAATAATAAATTAAACATTTTCCATGACCGCATCAAGGTGAAAAAAAAACAAGTGAATAAAAATTGAGGCAAAATAAACAAAAGATAGAGGAAAATTTGGGTTACAATAATTATGTAAAAATTGGTAAAACCAATATATTTTTTCAGTATTAAACATTTTCGCCCACGGAAATTTCGATAAAAATAATATTAATACTTTTTTAAATATTATTTATTAATTTTAAAATTGTACGCCAAGCAAAAATATTAACAGCGGGTTTTTTGCATTCAATTACCGAATTAAATATTATACAAACATTTCGTAATTTCTCTTTCTTTCTTTTTTCTGGGGGCGGATTTTAACATACTCCCTTGTCCATACCCTACACGTTAAACGAAAAAAAATCGCTATTTTAAATTAATGCAAAGTTAGCCTAAAATTCGGCGTAACTGCCCCGGACTACATTGAAATTATTGTACTTTTATAAATATATATAGCAAAAATACAAAAAAAAAAAACAAGATGGTAATGAATGCTCTAAACACCGAATATGCAATAAAACGAAAACTGTCGTAGTACCACATTACCATAGTAGGTATTCGGTGGAGGGAGCGAATATATTTACAATGATTAAATGTAGAACTTCACTAAATATAACTCTATATTTATAGCACGTACCTTTCCTATACGTTTGTCTACGAAGAGGTCCCGTAGTTACTGTGCCGCTGCTACTGATACCCTTACTAGACGGGGTGTCTATGGTGGTTCGCCAAAGACTATTATTAATTAATTCAGATGGGATAGTGTGTCAAGTATTGGTGAAACCTCTGAGAGGGCCACTTCATAAGTTGAGTCTTTTGAGGAAAGAACCACACAAATTTGAGTGGATCTGTGCAAGCATTTTGTCAGTAATCGTACAGCTTAACTCAAGACGTATAGAGCTCAACGACTCGATGAACAATAGGTAGATACCAAAGAAAGGACATTTGGGTAGGCCGCATAAAGTGCTCAAAATGCCAGACCATCATTAAAACTAACGAGAAAAAGAAAAAAAGGAAAATATTTAAAGAAAAAGAAAATTACCCCCATTGTGCTCACATTCACAATAAATAAAAATAATAAATTTATTACTTTTCAAAGTAAATATTCATGCAATAGTGCATAAATAATATTCAGCAATATCAATTAGAATATAAAATCATAATTATACCTATACCTAATGATGATTTTGCATAATAATTTAAATGTCAAGTTTCCAGTTTTATCACAAAGCTAGCAGAGCGAGCAGTTCAATCCCAAGCTTTTTTGTCTTCTAAATAATCTGACATTTTATAGTATCCCTTTCTTTGGTTTGGTTTTAATACAGCTTTTAAGTTTTGAATGTCAGTAGGTAGTTTGTTGTAAAAGCGTATGTCCTACTCTGTGGAGGCGAATGCGATGTACAGCAAGATTGTGTTTATTCCTGGTATTTAAACTACGAATATCGGACATTTTCTTAAAATTTGATTTTTTGTGTATATACAATAGATTTTCAAACATACAACATTAGTTTTGTTTACACTAAACCCGAAAAGGGGTCATTGTACTCATAATTTTGAACAACTTTTTCAACTTTTTATGGGACCAACCTTGAAATCACGAAAAAAAAATCAGCTGTTCCATGCATTTGTGTTCACTTAAATCGACAAAATGTATGAAACAGCTGATTTTTTTTCGTGATTTCAAGGGTGGTCCCAAAAAGTTGTTCAAAATGATGAGTACAATGACCCTTTTTCGGGTTTAGTGTAAACAAAAACTGATGTTGTATATTGAGAGGCTACAGTCAAAATATAAATTTCTTTGAATTTTGCACGAAGTGAATCTCTGGGACCTATTGTAAATGGCTCGAACAGCCGCACTTTTTCTGTAAAACAAAGACAATATTAATGTCCGCACAGGTTCCCCAAAGAAGAATCCCATATGACATGACTATGAAAATAACTAAATTAAGAAATTAATTCTGGCAATATCTACATCAGTTATAAGTCGATTTTTTTAACAGCATAGGCAGTAGAACAAAGTCACACAATTTGACAATTTTTCTACGTGTGGGCCCTATTGTAATTTACCGTCAATTGTTATTCCAAGAAAAACGGTTGACTCAACAGGGTCCAACTCTATTCCATAGTCGTTGGATAGGCTGTTCAAAAATATTGCGGGTCTGTGGAAACATTTTTTGATTAAGGCATCCGTTTGCGTAATAATTTATATTTCTAAATACCCAAAACAAGCTCACAAAAAGGCCGGAAAATATATATTTTGTTTAGTTATTTAAAGAAATGAACCTGTCGGCTCGTTCTATTATTCACGAATTTTAATAATTATGTAAATCGTATTGTTCTATGTTACCTTTATTAATAGCCCTAATTTATTATTATCCCTAATTTAATTATTAACAATTACAAAAAATATAACAATGTGGATACATAATAATAAACTAAAAGTAAGGATACCTATAATAATTTACATATTAAAATTTAATTTTGGTACAGGTTATTATAAAGTACATTATTATCCTTTTCCTTTTTACAAATTAATTATTTTTCGGAACAAGTTTATTGTACCTTTAGGTATCGCTCGGTGGAATTCCCTGGGACAGGATTCGTATAATTAGGATTTTTCTCGAAGTACTAAAAAACATTTAATTGTGTTATACGAGGAAATAACTTTCAGAGCGTTCTGCTACAATGATGATTATTTATTAGATGTACCTATACAAAATATTGTAAAACATTTTAAAAGATTAACGGTGGAGTTTCTTTCCCATTCTTCTCCATACGAAGCTACCTTTTGGAAGGAAGTTCTATTTTCTTTGTAAATTTTGACGTTCAAAAGTGCCATTTATGTGCCTATTTGAAATAAATAATTTGACTTTGACTTTGAAAGATTTAAATGTATAAAAATAACCTGTTTCCGAATCGATGGTACTTTTTAACCTGCTTTTTGGATATGTACTTGGGCCCAGTAGATGGCCACGTCAATCGATCCTTGAAACTGCAGGTCTATCTAATATACACTTGCTCAGATTAATTACTTTACATGATTCTAGTGAGAAAAAACATTGTGTAGATTAGGAACGTAGCTTGATCTTGCAGTATGATGATTAGAGATCCGAATAGATAGAGTATCTAAGTATAATTTACCTAAACTTCAAGGGAGTAAGTAACAAAGAGTGGATAATACCTCCTCTAAAATCCCGGAATGATGATAATTACGTTTTAATCCCCGGGTTTAAAAATCATGAATTATTTATTGGACTTTATATTATAGCTATAGTTAGAAATTATTGATTTGAAGAGTCTTATCACATTTTTTAGGGTGCCGTACTAAAACTGTGTCAAATTCAAATGTTTTGTTATAAGTAAGTAAAATTAAGTTGGTTGGCAATTTATATGAATGTTTACTTTGAAAAGTATTATATTTACTGATTTAATTTATTGTAAATAGCTTTCGCCCGCGGCTTCGCTCGCGTGGATGTCGAAAAAAAAAACAGCTTCTTTATATATTCCCTCAAAACATTATACCATATCTTAGTTGGAACCAACCTAAGCGTGGTAAGCAGATAGGAGTGCAGTTTGATTTACAACTTTACGGAGGATAATAATATAGATAGCATACAAATACCAACTTCGTTTTGTACATACTTGTTCAATATACGTGTCCTCCATTTCATTTGTTTATTTTTTCTACTGTTTTTGTTCTTAAATAAGAAGTGTATACACCAACTTTTGAGTTATTC
Source organism: Tiliacea aurago (assembly GCA_948098905.1). Classification (NCBI taxonomy): domain Eukaryota; kingdom Metazoa; phylum Arthropoda; class Insecta; order Lepidoptera; family Noctuidae; genus Tiliacea; species Tiliacea aurago. The sequence continues at coordinate 22,740,379 of OX402591.1, forward strand.
AAGGTACGCAGTAAAATTCTCCCGAAAACTTATTTACCCGATTATTTCTTATTTATTATTTTATAAGTTTTAACCAAATTATTTACCGTAAACCAATCTTGGACCTGAAGAATAGAATTATTCACGTCGTCAAGGTTTTGTTGCTGTCGGTCTAGATCAATGACGTGTCGTGATTTTGAAGTAATTGGGGTAAATCGTTAATGTAAACTAAAAAGAGGAATGGACCCAATATCGAACCTTGAGGAACGCCCATTACTTTTTCAGAGCCCAAAGAGTTCACGCCGTTCACTTGAACTCTAACCTTTATATCTTTCAGATATCATCTTAGTAAATTAAGAGCTGTATTCCTAATCCCATAGTGTTCTAGTTTCAGCAGAAGTGTCTCATGGTTAACGCAATCGAAAGCCTTAGAGAGTTCACAAAAAATTCCAATGGCATATTGTGCTTTCTCCCAGGCGTTAGAATTGTTTTTTATTAGGGTGACACCGGCGTCAGTGGCCTTTAGTGAAACCGTACTGTTGTTCATGAAAGATGGAATTTTTATTGAAGTGACGTAACATTTGATTGAGCATCAACTTTTCAAACACCTTACTGAGAACTGGCAGAATTGACACGGGCCTATAATGTTGTTGGGTTCTTTATTATCTCCGGATTTGAACAAAGGAACTACTTTAGTGTGTTTCATGAGATCCGGAAAAACTCCTTGGCCCACACTGGTGTTAAATATGAAAGCTAAATAGGGCGCAATGGTTTCGATGACAGATCTACAGACGTTTACAGACATGCCCCATAGATCTTCTGTTGATTTAATTTTAAGAGCTTTGAAAGTTTTTATAACAGCCTGGGGGTTTGTATGCTGAAACCTTAACTCCAAGGGGCATACCTTTCGCCCGGGTGTCACCACTGTGTGGAGCATACGGTGGAGGTCTGCCCTGCTTGGGTGGAGCACCGCCGTGTCCTCACGGAGGCGATCGGCGGCGGCGATCTCTCGCGTCCGGCCCTGGTTCGGGCCATGGTTCGGAGCGAGAGTGCATGGGAGGCCGTCACCTCCTTCTGCGAAGCAGTAATGCTTGCGAAGGAGGAGGCGGAACGCGTGAGGGAGAGGCAAGGTTCGCGCCCTCGCGCCCTTAGTCGCCGCAGGAGACGCCCCGGGCGTCGGGAGTCGCAAGCCGATTTCCGGCCACTGTAGGCGCGGGCTTGCGGACGGTGAGCGATGGGTAGTTCACCGTTCGATAAGGACCAGGCCCGGGTCGACGGCGCGTTGTATTCCACGCGCGCCTCAAAGAGTTGTCAGCAGCAACTGACGGGGTCCGTTAGGGCCAATGCCTGCCAGGGTTGCGAGTTTGTCCGAAAGGGATATCGTGGCCCTGGCACACAGGCAAATGAAGGAATACGGGTGGGTTTTAGTCAGTAACAGTCTGACACGCCATCCCGCTCCGCCCAGAGCGGGAGAAGTTATTTGATAATTTCCCACAAAAAAAAAAAAGGGCCATACCTTTACATTCTTTCTAAGTAAGGCAGCAGAAAGCGCGGGTGAGGAACTTAAAGTTTCGGTAGTTTTAAGGGGAATATTAGCAAAAAAAGTTTTCAAATTCCTGAGCTATTTCTACCTCTGAAGTGATGGGCCCATGTGCAGTCTCTAAATTAAATTCAGTATTACGCTGTTTTTTCTTACCTAATTCATTATTTATTATTTGCCAGGTAGTTTTTATTTTATCATCAGCTGATTTTATTTTATTGCTAATATAAAGAGGTTTAGCTATTTTGCACACACTTTTAGAAGTTTTAGAATATTTTGCAACATATTGATGAAAGCTTGTATTATTCATATGTTGCTTTAGGCCATAAAGTTCAAAAAGATTTTCTCTGCTTTTACGAATACCTGGAGTAGGCCAATCACTAAATACGAACTTTGAGTAAATACTTTTAGTCTTCAGTGGTAAAGGGTCATTAAATTGCGTGTTTAATAGTGAAAAGAACTCAGCGTAGAACTCATGGGTCACAAATGTTATTAAATTAACTTAGAATTTATTAGATTAACTAATCAATAAAAATAAATCCATCACCGGATACAGTTGGGCATTTGCAATTTTATGGTATACATTAAATTATAACTGTTAACGAAGGTATAAACTGGAATAAAAAAGGCTTTCAAAATAATTAAGAGTTGTCTTTGAAGACTTTTTTGAAGTATTAAATTATGTTCCGGTTACGGCCCACCGACTCACCGGTGAGTCAGTTGTCCCCACCGTCAAGCCCCACTGACTCACGTTTGTGAGAATATCTACCAGACAATCGACTAAAATCGCCACAAACAATACTAAACGATATATTCAAGTGTAATTTGAGCCTACAGTAGCATGAGTCACTGTTGCCGAAGCGGCAACACCGGGGCTTTACGGATGGGCACACTGTTGCCGAATCGGCAACGCCGGGGCTTAAACGGTTAATTATGTTTTGAGTTCCATCACCTTATGCACAAAAGACTAAAAAATATTTACGGTTTAAGATTAAGAGATACACTGCTTTAAAAACCACATTTTTGACCATTTTTAGAAATCTCCACCTTAAAGAGTAGTTTAAAAAAAAACCGGTCAAGAGCGAGTCGGACGCACTGAGGGTTCCGTACGTATATACATGATGTTGATGATTTCTGAAAAACTGTGCTATTTAGAGACATCGTTTTATTTTTCCTGTAATCAATGCATAAACTTGTATCACATAGAATAATTTCAGATTTTTATCTATGCAAACTTCGGCGATAAGAGGGGGGGGGGACGGTATTTTTGTTTTAATTTTTCATCAAATGTCTGAGAATGTGCAAATAGTGTCCTTTCATACGATACCCCGCATACCCTAGTAGCCCCACTTCAAATATTTAAGACCCCCTTTCAGTCCCTTTTTCAAAAAAGATGTATTTGTTTTTATTTTTTTTTTGTTTGCAAAATAGTTGGGCAAACATCATCTAAAACTATTCTAAATTTCAAGTTGATAGCATTAGTAGTTCTTGAGATATCCAGGTGTGACAGACAGACAGACAGACAGACAGACTTAGTCTCACCATAAGGGTTCCTTTTTACCATTTTGGGACGGAACCCTAAAAACAAAAAATTTTACACTTTATAATTTACTTAGGTTAGTATTCGTGCCAAGTTTCAGGTTTGATAACTCAAGGAATAAGATTTATCCCCCTTTTTCACCCCTTAAAGGTCGAATTTCAAAAAATCCCTTAGCGGATTCTATATATTTTCCAACCATAAGCCTAAATATTAGTGATTTTAACTTAAAAAGAACTTATTTTAACTTAAAAAGAACTTTCATTAAAAATAACATTTTATCCCGTTTTTTACCCCTTAAGGGTTGAAATTCTATGAACACCAACCATTAGCTTCCAACCATAAGCCTAGATAATATATTTAGTGATTTTTACTGTGAAAATTAAGGACTTTGATACACAACTTCATCCCCCTTTTTGACCCTTCGGGGGTAGAATTATCAAAAACGCTGACACACGTATAAATTAATTTTTAATCGTCAGCCTATACACCAAATTTGAAGATCGTAACTTCAAAACTGACGGACTTTCATATAAACTTCCATCCCCTATTTCACCCTCTTAGGGGTGGAATTTCGAAAAACCCTTTCTTAGTGGATACCTACTCTTTACAAAGAACACATTCTCCAAATTTCATGTCTCTAGGACCAGCGGTTTAGGCTGTGCGTTGATATCTCAGTCAGTCAGTCAGGACTTTGAATTTTATATATATAGATAGATGTGAGCACTATGTGGGTAATTTTTTTGTTTTCTCTTTAAATATATTTTTTTGGTTTTTCTCAGTTAGTTTTTTTTTTTGTTTTTTTAAAACGTTGCCCCACCCTAGGAATATCTCCTGTATTGTGGGTGCGTTTACAAACATTTAAATTTACATACACAAACAGCCAGACCCGAAACAACTACTTGTAGGTCATACAAATATTTGTTCCGTGCGGGAATCGAACCCGCGACACGCTGCGCAGCAGTCAATCGCTTAACTAAATGCGCCAACCGTGCCGTGCCGTTTTAATGAAGGTCTGGCATTTTGAGCGCAATTATTTGTTTAAGTGGATATTAGGTAAATTAAAACTTGTGGTTCAAATACATACTTAGATACATTTTGTTGTACAGATATTTGGCTATTCTTACCCAGGTAGTGGTGGCGGATCCCTTGTTTCAAAATATCTTTTGTTACTCAACAAAACACCATAATAAGCCAACTTTTCAAGAATTATTTTTCATACAAATGTATAACAAAGCACTTTAATTTAACTGTTTTAGTACGGAACCCTAAAAACGTAATAAAATTCTTCGAAATAATAATTGGTTACGAATGTATTCAAAGTGCAATAAATAATTTGCAATTTCCGGGATTTAATCGTCATGTTTATGATTCCGGCATTTTAGAGGAGGTATTATCCACTCGTATGTCCCTTACTTCCTCGAAGTTTAGTTAAAAATACTCTGCCAATTCCGATCTCTGATGATGATATCAATAAGAGATCGAATGGTTACAAATAAAACTTGTTTGTCGTATCTAAGGCTACAAAATGACCTACACCTTCTTCCTTGTAGTTATAATCATCTCATAGGTAGGTGGGTAGGTGGTACCGTAACAGGGAAAAGATGTATCAAGTTTATAAACTAATTGTTAATTAGAATACGAATAACTCGTAAACAAGTATATTTCGTCTAACTTATTTATAATTTTAAATCCAAAAACGAAAAAGTCGCAATTAAGTGGAGGGGGGGTTAGGTAGGGTGGGGTTTTTGGTATACCAATATTCAGTGAAGGTATAATTAGGTAACTAATTATCTATTGGAATCCAGAATTTTTCATGATGTGTCTCATCGACTTGAAACGCACTGTTAGTCTGTGGTCCTTCAGGTGCCGTTATGTCTGAAATTGTATTCAATAGTATCAACCACGACCTCTGTCTGGCCCTCTAACTTAGGAAGGTTAGAGGACCAGACAGAGGTCGTGTCCTATAAGAGGTCGAAATTATAAAAAACCTAATGGTCCAGCATCCCAGACTGGTTCATACTATTGATTAAAATTTCAGACATAACGGCACCTGATGGACCACAGACTAACAGTGCTTATCAATTAGATGAAACACATTTTTTTTTTAAATATCGCAGCATTATGCTTAGATAGGAGCCTTCTTGGCATCGCACAAGTCTTGATTGTTTTTTAGGGTTCCGTACCCAAAGGGTAAAACGGGAACCCTATTACTAAGGCCTCGCCGTCTGTCTGTCTGTCTGCGCGTCTGTCTGGCTGTATATCATGAACCGTGATAGTTAGACAGTTGTCCATTTGGTGCCGGACGTAAAGAATAGCACCATCCCATTTCTTCTCGTGGGTGTCGTAAAAGGCGACTAAGGGACTTACTAGAGAATGGGCAGCAGCGTTCTCTATGCATTTTAACACGCCATCGCCAACTACTAACTACTATTGATAACGGCAACATGTAGACGCTTGAAATATTCACAGAATATTTAGTTATTTATTTACTTTAAAAATAAATAATTAAATTAAAACAAAACAAATATTTAAGGGGGCTCCCATACAAAAAACATGTTTTTTTTGCCATTTGTATAGGTATGCGCGCCCGCTGCATCCAGGTCGTTGAGATACCCGTTGAAGCCGTGGGTGCTAGCTGGCTGTGTGACTTACCGCTCGGAAGCGGAGGAAGTGATGATGTTGATGTCACGCTGAAGAAGTTGCACGAAGGCCGCGTTGACGTTCATGTTCGGGGTCACCAGTTCAGAGGTATGAGGAACAGGGTGTAAAGTTCACGTATCTTCCATAGAAAAGGCAGGATCCTCCGACAAGGGGGCCTAAAATGGACGCTTTCGCAGAATCATATTATGATCTGCGTACAAATCATATCCCGCAATTCATCTGTTTGACAGTTGTGTATGGAGTTTCGTAAAATGGTCCACAAATTAAGAATTATTATAGTGAAGTCTAATGTTAAATAGCAGCTGTCAAACAGATGAATTGCGGGCTGTATGAATTGCACGCATGATTCTGCCAAAGCGTCCATTTTAGGCTCCCTGATGGGTGTTGGACCTGGTGGGTCTGTAACTGCCCGGCGATTGATGTCGGGACGTTGTATATATGCCAGTCGAGCGGTAAACTCTGCTTGCGCAATGCAGGATTATGCGTGACGTCAGTGTGACGCGTAGTTCGCATCTGGTGATGTTGATGCCGCCACACGTTCATACATCTGGTCATACACGCACGCTTGTTCTCAGTACTACACACCTGACCTCTCTGAAGAACATCACTTATTAGGTCACTATAATATTTATGTCCTCCTAGGGCATCCCCTCCCGGCGTTTCCACTCACATTTACCTTTTGTTAGTCGCCTTTCATTCATCCTCTCTCAACATGACCAAACCATCTGATGATTCTGTGATAAAACTACAAATTTACGATTTTAGGACTTTTTCCTACTTGTGCTGTGAGATTTTGCTTCTTACCAAATTTTATGATTTTAGGTCAACGGGAAGTACCCTATATATTTTGATTAATTTGGAAATATCAAAATAGTGTCGCATAAATGCCCGTATTTATTTATTATCTCCAGACCTACGTATTTGTTCTGTCTACGTTTCTGAGAAAAAGGGTCTTGACTGACAGACAGATGGACGGAGACAACGAAGTGATCCTATAAGGGTTTTTTTTTTTTTCCCCTGTCCTAGGGTTCATCAATAGAATGAACCCTAATTTTATTACAATCTAGCCTTTTAAATAGACTAATAAGTAATTAAATTATAACCTAAACTACTAAATTGTCTTTACTAAGAATGTGTCCAATAGCACTTTTCTTATTGTCTCTATTAAGGCGAATACACTTCATTCTTGTGTTTGGTTGGCACTTTTGTACTTTACACTATTCACTAACACTAAACACTAACTCGAACGGTTTTGTTATTTTTAGTCTTCTTACTATATTTGTGTGATCGAGAAGCTGGATTGCTTCGACGTTCACATGCTGATGAAGCCTCTTTTCGTGAGCTTCTGCAAATTTCTGGATCACTTTATCGATGAACTCAACTTTTAGATCCCGATGGAGGTCATCATTTCGTATGTACTCCAAGGTGCATTTACAATTTCCCTTAGCACTTTGTTCTGGAATCGTTGTATAGTTAATATATTGGTCTGTTTGGTGCAGCCCCACAGCTGGATACCTAATAATCCTATAAGGGTGTCGTTTTTTTTCCTTTTGAGGTACGGAACCCTAAGTAGGAGTCTCAGTTCCCAGGAAATGTATGGGAAAAGGTTTTTTGCATTTTCTGACTCTTCTAGTACTAAAACCTCAGTTGGTCTAGTAATGTTTTTTGATCCTCATATGAAACAGGATCTATTGGCACCATTTTTGTTTTGGTGAAAATTGCCCATTTTCTTGCTTCCAATTTTTTTTTTCAAAATCTGTGTATGCATATCAAATGTCTCAAAAAGTTAAGGACAGTCTCTTAAGAACGACTTCATGTAGCAACAACGGTTAAGGTATTACTACCCCATCTCAAAAATACACCCTGTATGATAATTAACAGCTTTGCCCCATAAAGATATAGCGTGGTGATTAAATCTGTAACTATTGGCTCAAAAGTGGAGGTGGGGAGGCCACATGATGCGAGACACTAAAGGCAAGTGGAGTAAGATAGTGACAGAATGGTATCCAAGGGACGGCAAAAGAAATCGGGGAAGGCAGCCTACCCGCTGGGAGGAAGAAATAAAGCTGACAGCAGGTCCAAACTGGAGGAGAGTACCTCACGACAGACGTCAATGGAAATTGTTAGAGGCGGCCTATGCCACGAGGCACACCGAAATTCGAGACATCTTGTGATTTTTGTTTTACCATTATTGTTAGTGTAATTGTCTGGTTTCGAAATAAAAGGCTTTATTATTATTAACCATTTGGCTCGTCTTTTTACAAGTTATTATAAACTATAGAGGAATACAAACATAATGCAATATTGCTCATCCCCTATAGCAAATAGCGTGATAATATATAGCCTACCAATTGACCAGGCTTCTAAGGAATATCTATGCAAAATTTGAACAGAATCTATCCAGTAGAATTTGCGTGATGCTGGAACATACATTCAAACAAACAGACAAAAAATTTAAAATATTTTTTTTCGGCATTGGAATTGTTCCCAGACCTCGTAGGTAGCAATTACTTTTTTTCAAACATATTCAATGTACAATCTCGACTTTGCCATGATTTTACTGATGTTTAGATATGATACAGCTTATACAGGATGGAAAAAATCAATGGGCCCTAAAGGGAAACCACTTTAAATCCTTAAGATAAATTATTTTACTTAAAGGAAACATTCCTTTATTTTAAAAAAGAAACAAAACTATATTCACAGATTTCCCGACAAAATAAACACTCGCTATTTTATTCTACTAATCGATAGGATTATTGTTCAGGATAAAATCTCTAAAAACATTTGGTCTTAGAAATAAAAAAGATCATGAAATCTAACATACATTTGATTTTATCATCAATTCTATTATGAAGGACACGTAAACATGAAACAAAATTATTACCTAGCAAGACAATGATACTTGAGCTATTTAAAATTACAATTTTGTTACACTTAAATCATTTTACTGATAAGTTGTTCGTTACAAATCCTTAAATTTTGTCTTTTTTGAAATTCAATTCATGAAGCCTTTTGCAAAATGATCATAATCGAAAAAGTCTAGATTTTATTGCTGTAAGCGTTCTAACCCTTTTTAGAAACTTATTCTCTAAAATTTTCACCATCCATCAAAACAAAGTACTTTAAAGATAAATTAGCAAGCTTGAGAAAGTCTTTGGATTTTAGAGTTATAAGAAAATTATAACGTGTCTTTTACTTGTGGAAAGTGAGTAGTTCTAGTCTAGGTACCTAATGTTGATTCAAGTTCGTATGTACTAAATATTGGATTTCATGGATATCTTTTACGACCGACGAGTGTAAGACATAATGGTTCCATTGACTGCATCGATTAGTGAAATAAAATAGCGAGTGTTTATTTTTTAAATTTTCAGCTGGTTCGATTCCCGGTTTAGGTAAGTTTTTCGAGAAATCTGTGAATGCAGTTTTGTTTCTTTCTAAAAATAAAGGAATGTTTCCTTTAAATAAAATAATCTATCTTAAGTATTTGAAGTGGTTTTCCTTCAGGGCCCATTGATTTTTTTCACCCTGTATACTACTTTTTTTTAACACACTAATATACAATCTTTGTGTCCTATGCGTGTAAGATGCAACCAAATCAATATTTTTAACTGGGCTTCGAACTGGGTTTAAACTTGAGACTATGCCGCCGATGCATTCCACTAGCTTTTATGACAAGTCTTTTACAGTTCAAGCAGTGCGGTTATTGAATGCCTTGTCCGTGTCGGTAAGGCGGGCTCAATCTTTGTCCAATTTTAAGATTCAGGTAAAAAAACAATTCCTTTCTCCTTAAACATCATCATTACATAACACAGTTCCCTGCTCTTGTTTCATGTGTATTATTGTATATACAGTGTGAGTCTTCATAATGTGCACATATCGAAAAGAGTGAAACTAAGCTTAATTTTATCGACGGAAAAAAAATAAAAAAAAATATTAAACGATTTTTTTTTTACAAAAAAGGGTCTCTACCTGCTAAAGTAAAGTACGTAGTCGAGTGCAAGGCCTTTCTTTAACAGTTGATAGGAAACGTGATTGAGTTATAAACATGGTATTTTTACTTTTGGAAAGCTGATACGATGGAAAATAATTTAAAGTAATAAAAAAGGGTAGGTAATCAGGACTTTTACTGAGAAATTTTACAATTATTATAAAAATTTATGAAAAAATATCAGATGTTTGTTATAAAATCACCCTAATACTCAATTGAGGGCGAGTTTTTCGTTAGTTTTTATTTTATGAAGACGCCCTATTATTTCCAGTCATTACTGAGTTTGTTTCATCGTGACAGATCGTTTAGTTTAAAAGTTATACCGATTTGTTTACACAGGGGTCACAGCAGCGAACAAAATTAAAAAAATGCTATAAAAATTAAATTAAATTTTTAGATTTTTTTAAACTATTTTTTCCGTCGATAAAATTAAGCTAAGTTTCCCTCATTTCGATATGTGCACATTATGAAGACTCACACTGTATGTATATATTTATTAGATAAGTGTATGCTTTGTGTATGTATGTATTTATTGTATATGTTAATGGTACACCACTGACTACCTGCAGTATTGTCTCTCCTGCTCCCTTTAATCCATCCAAAGGTTGTCTGTAAAAGATCGCTTTTAGCGATAAGACCGCCCATTGTGTCACCCTATGTAAAATTTAAACATTTATATCTGTAACTTTTATGGTGAACATAATAAAGAGTATTCTATTCTATTCTATTCTTCGCGGTAGCCGGGCCGAGTGCTGAGTCAATGTCCAAATGTAACGTTGAACAAATACCTTATTAGATTAAGAATTTAAATCAATGATAACTAGTTTTATTAAAAGAAACTTGTGATTACTCACCTGTTTTATTTAATTTCACATTTTTTTTCTCTGAACATCTACAATACGTAAACAATAAATCGCTTCGAATGAAGCTGTGAAACATAATTAAATATCAAACAAACTTAGTAAGTGAAGTCCGATGATAACTTTGTGAACAGCTCCATTCGAAGCGATTTATTCCCTCCCTAGAAAAGTTACCTACCCTAGATAAATAAAAATGTGAAATATTTATTAGCTTTTAACAAAATGATGTTATTAAAATGGCTGCAGATCGTTAGAGAGAAATAGTGTAGTGGGGGCAAAGTAGGGGGGTAAACGGATACAGTGTTGCCAGTGAAAAGGAAGAATCCTACAAAAAAAACGTTTCCTTACCTTTTCTTCTTAAAATCCGTGCAAGGCTGGTACGTGGAGGCGCGGCTGCTACAATACGTAAACAATAAATCGCTTCGAATGAAGCTGTTCACATAATTATCATCGAACTTTACTTGATAAGTTCGTTTGATTTTTAAGTCATGCTGCAAAATCGACCTAAGCGGAACACCTAAAAAAAGCCTAACTTAGAAAAGGGTGCTATGGTGTTAATTAGGTCTGAAAATGTATCCCCATTAAACTGGCCTGTAGATAGAATTGTGGAGGATAATAATAAAGTGAATTTCAGGGAAGGATAATATTAGTTCGTGCAGTTGACGTGAATACTGTTAAGGGTTCAATTATTAGAACAAGTGTGATGAAAGTTTGTCTGCTACTTTAAGAGGCCGGCGATGAATGCGTAGTTCATACAAACGTAATACCAAAATAATTTGTAAATCAAACATATTCTTAAGGTAGTGTGTCGATAATCCGATTGGAATACAGAATATCCAGGTTCCCAAATATATATTTTGAATAGACACTGATTTAAACAAAAGTTATGAGAAAAATAAGTTTTCTATAGAAATTTTAAATTCCTCATAACTCGTATTTATTTCATTGTCCTTTCAAAATATACAGGGTGTTTGGCAGAACGTTGAACATACGAAAATGGTGGGTAGGTGGGGTCATCTGCTACTTACTCAGCCCTAATTTATTTGGCCCTGGCCGACTGGGTATTTAAAAAAAAAAAAAAAAAGTTTTTTTCTTGTTTCACCTCTTTCCTAACTTTAAAGTGTATTTTTTTTATTAAAAATGGGCAATAAAACAGGCAATTTTTTTTTTTTAATCTTTGATGTTGGCAGATTCTTATAAAATTATTGCTTTGTTCAGATGTTAGCTAGAAAAAAAGTTATGAGTCCTCAAACTTACAGAAAGATGTAAAAAATACTTGAATGTTAATTTCAACTTGCATTTAAAAAAAAACAAAAAATGATTGAGGAGTTCCAATTCTAGCAAAACATCCCTAGTGTGTGAGCTTTCTAATGGTATGTAATTTGCTTTTATAAAAAAAAAACTTTAAGAGTTATTTCATAATTTTATCAAGCAGGAAATTTTTGACGAAACTCTACCTTTACGGAAAGTTAAATGTTTTGCGAAATTTAATACTGCAAAGTTGGTAAAAATTATGGATCGACGGCTTGCCAGTAGCAGTGGTGCAAATTGACATTCACTATTCCCTTGAGATGGTTACACAAAGCAGGTAGAAATTTTGTTTCACTCTTGCGCAGTCATAGCGTATTTTTGCTCTCTTTCGCTCTCGTGGCACCGTGACGCCTCAGAATGAATTCTTTTCTTTTATTCAGTCGAGACTTAACTGCCTCTGCGATCTCACGTGCCCGTTACGCTTACGTTTGTTTTTGTTCACTTCGTTTTCTTTTATTGTTATCACTAGTTAAGTTTAAGTTTAAGTTTGTTAAGTTTTTTGTTATTACTGTTACCTGTTGTTATTGGTAAAGAAATGGCTGCTTTTACCAGTGAGGAATACGCGGACATGTTGTTAGCGTATGGAAGCGCTAATACAAATTCGCGTGAAGCGCGCAGAATTTATCAAGAGCGTTATCCCAACCGCCGAGTACCCAGTCATCAGACGTTTGCGAGTACTTACCGACGTTTACGACAAACCGGTAACCTGAACTTACAAGAACCACGAGTGAACGCAGCACGACCCGATGCTACCATTGACGAACAAGTTCTTGCCGAGTTTGACGCGGATCCTACCAAAAGCATTAGACAGATAGCTTCAATACTTGGCTTAAGCATATGGAAAGTGTGGTCTGTTCTCCGGCAAGATGGTAGACATGCTTTTCACTACACTCCAGTGCAAGGTAAGATTAAGCCGTTTATGCACTGCATCTGATACGATTTTGTGGAATGTAGTAAATTATGAGACAGTTCAATTGATCGTTCCATTTAACCTTGATTTCGTCACTTTCTTTATTAGTTGTTTTGCCTCATGTTGTTTTTAGCGCATTCAATTCTAATTTCAAATTAAATTCAATAAACTATTCCTATTCGGCCGCATTCACGTAACAATCAGGCGGCCAGCGCTTACAGGATTCGGATTTCGGATTCGGTTTGCGCAGGTGGTCAGCGTAGGTAAACTTGCCAGCACTTATGGGTCCTTTTTAGAACAAAATTGGAAAGTCGCACGCCCTTTTGTGAATTTGGTCTTACGTCTTTATGGCTAAGCCATAAAGCCAATTAGTGTACTTAAAAATTTAAGATGAAAAATTTGGATAATTGTAGAGTTTGAACTCGGAGGAAGAAAAGATTCAGTATTGAAATCAATTCTTAGACATGTTTTGTTTGTTCTAGGTCTCGATGACAGTGATTTTGGGAGACGTGTGCAATTTTGTCGCCATTTGCTGCATACCGATGTGGACGACGTTAACTTTTTAAAAAGTATTTTGTGGACAGACGAGTCCAAATTTGACAAAGAAGGGATTGTCAATTATCACAATCTTCACCATTGGGCACTTAAAAATCAAAACCCACACGTGAAGAGACAAAGAGGCTTCCAGAGGAGATTCAGTGTGAATGTCTGGGCAGGAGTGATTGGCGATAAGCTAATAGGGCCTCATTATTTGCCCGACAACATCAACGCGAACAACTACTTGGATTTTTTGATAAATGATTTACCACCATTAGTGGAAGAAGTGTTCCAAGTAGACATAAACAGGCCTATTGTCTTTCAACACGATGGTTGCCCAGCTCACTTTAGTCTAGTTGTACGTGAGCATTTGGATAATTGTTTCCCAAATTCGTGGATTGGCAGGGGAGGACCAATTCCCTGGCCTCCGCGATCGCCCGACCTCACTCCGCTCGATTTTCACGTGTGGGGAAGGGCAAAGGAACTAGTTTACACTACAGAAGTAGAAAGTCGGGAAGATTTGATAAATCGAATTAATGCTGCTTTCGAAGTTATGCGATAGGAGATGCTGCTGCGCACAACAACTGTAGAAATCAGACGTAGATGCCGCACCTGTATTGCGAATGAAGGGCGTCAATTTGAACATCTAATATGATTTATTATTTAAATAAATTATTTAAAATTATTTAATTGTTTCATTAACGCACCTAACTGGTACAGCATAATTTCAATCGATCATTTAATTTTTACCAACTTTGCAGTATTAAATTTCGCAAAACATTTAAATTTCCGTAAAGGTAGAGTTTCGTCAAGAATTCATTCTGACGCGTCACGGTGCCACGAGAGCGAAAGAGAGCAAAAATACGCTATGACTGCGCAAGAGTGAAACAAAATTTCTACCTGCTTTGTGTAACCATCTCAAGGGAATAGTGAATGTCAATTTGCACCACTGCTACTGGCAAGCCGTCGATCCATAATTTTTACCAACTTTGCAGTATTAAATTTCGCAAAACATTTAACTTTCCGTAAAGGTAGAGTTTAGTCAAAAATTTCCTACTTGATAAAATTATGAAATAACTCTTAAAGTTTTTTTTTTATAAAAGCAAATTACATACCATTAGAAAGCTCATACACTAGGGATGTTTTGCTAGAATTGGAACTCCTCAATCATTTTTTGTTTTTTTTTAAATGCAAGTTGAAATTAACATTCAAGTATTTTTTACATCTTTCTGTAAGTTTGAGGACTCATAACTTTTTTTCTAGCTAACATCTGAACAAAGCAATAATTTTATAAGAATCTGCCAACATCAAAGATTAAAAAAAAAAAAATTGCCTGTTTTATTGCCCATTTTTAATAAAAAAAATACACTTTAAAGTTAGGAAAGTGGTGAAACAAGAAAAAAACTTTTTTTTTTTTTTTTAAATACCCAGTCGGCCAGGGCCAAATAAATTAGGGCTGAGTAAGTAGCAGATGACCCCACCTACCCACCATTTTCGTATGTTCAACGTTCTGCCAAACACCCTGTATATCTGGGAACATAAATATTCTGTAATCCAATCGAAATAAATACACACTACGAGTACCTGAATATGTTTGATTTACAAATTATTTTGGTATTACGTTTGTATGAACTACGCATGCTACGGACTATGATTAGTGTCTGTTGTCTATTTTTATTAAGTAAGGATTTCTCTTTTGTCTTGAAGAATATGTTTGATTTACAAATTATTTTGGTATTACGTTTGTATGTAAGCTCATACTAGCTACGTACTAAGGTTTTTTATGTCTAAGATAAGTTAATTTAAATCTCATTTACTCGCTATGTTTGTTAGAGTTTAAGTTTAACTTCTAATTTTGTGTCAATTAAGTCACGCAGTTTTTTGTTTTTATTAATTCTGTTAAATTAGCTTTGGCCGAGGCCCCAGCATGTTTATGACCAATAACCGTTTCATGGAATAATATTTAAAAATAAAAAATCATTATCAAATCAAATCCATTTATTTGCAGGAATGTAGGTTAACAATGTACAGACGCCAGCACATCAAGCTACTACAATCTGTCAAATTTCTTTAATAGATTTTCAACTTTATCGCTACAGCATATGGTTCAAGGTTGATTGGGAAAAATTTTACAGTTTCGGGTAGCTTGACTTGATGGCGTCTGTACGATCTTGAAAACTATAATGGTCCCTTTACATTCTACCATTTTATATGGTGTGCAGATAATTTTATCCTGCACAATGTTACTATTTTAACTAAATTCAAATTTATTTATTTGCTAGAATATAGGTACAAATCAAGAACATAAGAATATCGTGGCCCAATTACATTCTACCATTACATATGGTGGGCAAATATGTCATATTAACATTTAATTTATTAATAAAAGGTAAGTAATTTAACAATGCGATTTAAATTATTAAAATTCAGGAACATACATTAATTAACGACAAAATAGAAAAAGAAGATAATTCAAATATAAAAATATCTATTAAAATGTCAAATTACAAATATAATGCAAAGTCCATATTATATGGTGTGTTAAGTACACAAGAAATAATTAAATATTTTTTTTGTGTCTATGGTAGATGACCGTAGTTGAGAGAGACGAAACGAATAGTGTGCCTCTAATTGCTCTCCTGTAATAACTGATTTAATAAAACGTTTGTTATTGGAAAAACGGCGTTCTTTTATGTTTCCTCGTCACCGGCACTAGCGCATCTTAAGGGTCTATACTACCTCAGTGCCACCTCACTCTTTATGTCGCTCGCACAAGTAGCTGGCAGTCACGCGAGCAAGCGAGACCTGCAGGGAGAAAACTCCAAGGCACCGATATTTTAGTTTATTTCTTTTTACAGTGAAAAAAAAGGTAATTAAAAAAAATAACATAAGACCTGCTTTAAGGCTCTTACAGACTCACGCGATATCGCGGGCGCGACAGGCACCGACAAAGTAATTGCGCGAGTGTCGCGTCGCGCCCGCGATATCGCACCAGTCTGTACGAGCCTTTATAGTTAGTTCAGTTAATATGCTAAGTTTAATTATCTAATTTGAAGTATTTTTCGAATATCAGCGGTTTATTGTTCGGTTTGAAGGTAACTTTGGATTTATTTTCTATGAAGAAAATTTTATGGAATCGTGTTTTCGTCAAACAGTGCCCTCAACTTTACAATATAATATATGTATTTCAAAATGAATGCTGTAGTATTTTCGACATAACGGAGGATCATGCTCAGCCATTTGAGTTAGTATAGTATAGGCTCTTAAATAAAGGCTTCTACATAAAAGCGCGTCTTGTCGCGCGACGCGACACGGCACAAAGGCCCCGCGTGTCGCGGGACGAGCGGTGCCTTTGTGTCGCGTCGCGTCGCGCGACAAGTCGCCCCGGTATGTAGAAGCCTTAACGGTGTGGAACAATTTATGCTAAACAAAAGATGGATGCCAAGATGGTGAAGATGATATGACGATGATTTTAGTTTTGCATTGTTTCCTTTATTTCAGAGATAGTTTAATCTATTGGTATTTATAGTAACCAATAGATATTAAACTTCTTCTTTGCTGTTGAGTTGCTTGTAGAAACTATTGCACAGCAAGATTGTGTACACGTTGTGCCCTGGAAAAAAATAAAACATTAATAAACGTTAGCAACCAGTATAGAATAAAATAAACGTATTTATCTACTCTCACATCGAAAATTGGAATTATTATAATCTGCAAAACGAGTTTATACATACTTTGTAAACATAATACTGAAAGGACATGAATAAGTCTTGTCTGGCACAGACAAAGAGATAATTATAAAAAAAACCAGTCAAGAGCGAGTCGGACTCGCGCACCGAGGGTTCCGTACGTATTTAAGATGTTGATGATTTCTGAAAAACTGTGCTATTTAGAGACATCGTTTTATTTTTCCTGTAATCTTTACATATGTTCTATCACAAAGAATAATTTCAGATTTTTATCTATGCAAAATTCGGAGATAAGGGGGTGACGGTATTTTTTTTTACAATTTTCATCATAAATCGCAAACTGTGCAGCCTAAAAAAAAAATTTGAAAATGTGCAAACAGCGCTCTTTCATATGATACCCCACATGCCCTAGTAGCCCCACTTCAAAATTTTAATACTCCCCTTTCAGTCTCTTTTGCAAAAAAGATATATTTTTTTAATTTATTTCTTGTTTGCAAAATAGTTGGGCAAACGTCATCTAAAACTATTCTAAATTTCAAGTTGATAGCATTAGCAGTTCTTGAGATATCCCGGTGTGACAGACAGACCGACAGACAGTCTCATCATAGGGGTTCCTTTTTACCCTAAAAAATAACTGATATTATGTGAAATGAAATGAAATCGTTTATTCTGTAAATAGGATATTAGAATCACTTTTACACGTCAGATAAAAAAATATCTAGATGTAGCCGACATTTCCTATCTGACTACCCCTGAGAAGAAATGGCGAAACAAACTCAGGCGTCAAAGTCTCTTTTATAGTCCAAACATAATCTTGGTCAGATCGTGTGAGGAGTGGTCCTCGAGCCCTTTATTTTAATGTACTAAAAACTTAAACTACATAATTATTATAATATCGCTGGGCAGTATTGCTCTATTAAGTTTCGGTGTAAACTCAAACTCAAAACATTTATTTCAATTAAACCTATTACAGGCACTTTTGAATTGTCAAAGACTCGGTCATTTAGTCAGAAGAGAGATTCCACAACGTAGATCTCTATGGAGAAGAACAGGCAAGAATCTCCAAGGACACTCTTTTAAATCAAGATATTACAAATACCTTAATACGGTGCTTAGGACACGTTTTTAACAATTAACTTCATCTGAAAGTCTGGCAACCCATTGGCTGACCCTTTACGCCAATTTAAATCAGGTTACAAGTCATTGCCATCGGATTGTTGGCCAACCAACGACAGACAAGTTATTTAATACATCCCTTAAAATTAGCGCCTGAACGTTTTCTTTTAGCAGCAATTTGCAGCAAAGCATTTTTAGTAATGGATACGGCAAATTTTACAACAATCGTTACATTTTCAACTCAACCCTCACCCCTTGTACGTTGAGTTTTTTATTAATGAAGTAACAAGCCACTTCAAGATAGTAATTTACATATTTAAAAACCGGTCAGACCCCCGAATTAACAGCTAGAGAAAAATAATTATCATTTAAGTATAATAAAAAGATTACTTACCAATATAAACAACTTCAGTGCATATAGTCCCAACGCTGATGTTTGGAGAATTGAGGAAGAAGATGAACATGGAGAGCATGAAGAACACAATCCACATGATCATGTACGACTTAATGATAAGGGGCCGCTCCTGGAAATAATGGAAATATATAAGTTAATATGTGACTGCTAACCCTTAATCCTAACTAATATTATAAATGCGAAAGTAAGTTTGTTTGTTTGTTTGTTACTTTTTTAACGCAAAGACCACTGAACCGATCATCCTAAAATTTTGCATTTATGTTGTCAGGTATACAGAAACGGACATAGGGTAACTTTCATCCCAAAAAAAGTACTGTTCTCGAGGAAAACAACAATAACGTTCTTATGATAATAGATGTCACCACGTGTCTTTCGAATCATGATTGATTTATATTATTATAAAAACTATAGTAGTGTGTTAAACGCCGCCGTTGTCGCCAAACGCCAAACAACAAGCAGAGTACAATCTGAATTGATTGTCAAATTCTAAATTAACGCGAGCGAAGACGTGGGCAAAATCTAGTTACACCTATTTTGAAACAATAAATATCTGTCTAACGAAAAGTAGAATAAGGTTTCTTGTTTACCCAAATTCAAGGAGTACACAAGGATGTGGTAAAAGTCATATCAATAGCCACGGCAAGTTTGAATGAAACGTAGATCGATATGCTTCGGAACTGTGTTTATTAATTAATTACGGAATCAAATTAATTGACATTGACGTGTGGTAAAAAAAAGATAGGTAGGTTACCTATCGTTGTTTTATAAGGCGACTTTAGTTTACTGCTCACTTGAAAGCCAAGCGTGGTTGGACAACTTTCTTTCAACGTAGCGTTCAATGGGAAACCTATGTTAAGGCGACGATAACCGACTTTTAATGATTTTATACTGAAGATCACGTCTAAACTAGTACCTAGTGTTATTGATATGAAAAAATATATGTTTTAGAGCATTTTCTCAATAACTTAATATGTGAATATTTTAGATTATGTTTATATTACAAAGTGAAATTAATTTGTAAAGTTATGTCTAACGCGGATAAAAAACTGAGAATGGCGCAAAATCTACCAAGCGTATTTTTCTGAAACCTTCACCAATTTAAAGATATTTAATTTAACTATTGATCTTTTAGTATACGCGTTTTATTAAAATACCTTTTGTTTTGTGTATCATAAATTAATAATGCGTCAAACGGACGGCGCTCCTTGATAGGCGAGTCCTATTACTGGGTGAACGTACGACGTGTTGCGTGAGCTCAGTACAGAACACGCAAGCTAACCACTAAAGGTCACTGGCATATATCTGAAGGCCAATTCTCGTAATTTAAAACGTTCAAAATCTAGTCGCAATCTCATCTTGGCGACAAACAAACGTCAAAAAATTGTCAAAGTGTAGGGAAATAAGAGGTATTTTTGACAGATTGAGACTGAGAGCAGACTGTGAACGTTCTTAAAATTAGTAGAATTGCCCCTCTGAGTCCCGCAGCTGCAGCTCGCAAAATTCAAATTTTGTAACGTTTTTGCAATTAGCAGGTCAGTGTCAGGTTGTATCTTGATCAAAATATGCTACGCGACTATAGAAAATAATGATGTATTTACAGAATTATCACCACTAGACACGATGTCATCACACACGATGTCATAATTTCATGAAAAAGTCATTGAATGGAACAAATCTAACTTAGAGAGATGTATTAATGACTAGCTTTTGCCCGCAACGTTATTTAGAATTTGACAATAAATTCGGGTTGTACTCTGCTTGTTGTTTGGCCGTTGCAATCACAGGCTTAACACGCTACTGAAGTTTCTATAATAATATAATTCAATCATAATTCGAAAGACACGTGGCACCATCTATTATCATAAGAACGTTATTGTTGTTTTCCTCGGGAACAGTACTTTTTTTCGGGATAAAAGGTACCCTATGTCAGTTTCTGTACACTTGACAACGTATATGCAAAATTTCAGGATGATCTGTTTAGGCGTGAAAAGGTAAAAAACAAACAAACTTACTTTCGTATTTGTCGGGATAGGTCCAGACATCAGAAGTAATACTCAGATATGGCAATACAGAAATCTATTTCAATCGAACTATCAGTTATTTTAAATCGAGAGAATATAGAAATGAAATTAATTAAATAACTAATAATGGTAGTGGCGGTCACATAGGGCAGTACTGACTGTCAGGGACAGTGGTCCATGCACCCACCGTAATAAGGATAGTACTAATTTGTCGGAGACAACGTTCCACATCCAATAACCGGGAAGTACTGACTGTCGAGAGACAGTGGTCCGTGCACCACGACGCATCCGTTCAAAGTGCGTACCGACTCTTTTTTTTTTTTTTTTTGTATGGCATCTCGTAGCAGACCTAGAGAGGTCGTTGCTACTTAACTGGATATTCCTGTGGCTGCCCTAAGGTTTTTAATCTTAAAGCCTCCAGCCAGGGCGCAAATTATATACAATTAAAAACTAAACGACAGCGCACTAAGGGCACCCCCTGTGGGGTACGGACCTCGGCTCAGGGCGTCGTTGGGGGATCACAAAATTACTAACAATTTGGGGACGGGCTGGATCAACATTTTGATCATGATTATTATCAGGGGATATTATATTTATTGCTACGGCGCTCTCAGCCTCTAACCGGGCGGCTGGCGCATCGACATTCAAGGGACGGGGGGGAGGACTTTTATTACCATTTACTCGGGAAGTTCGCGTGGTACCTCGGCGGCGAGGACGGAAGGTCGGTTTGTGTAATTTGTGCACTGTACTCGTGGCCCTATTGCTTTCCTGAAGGAGAGTGATGGGGTCATCCGGATCTAAGAGAGTGTGCCTCGGTCGGCGAGTCTGACTAATGGCAGAAGGCCTGTAACTAGCGGCCTGCACAACCAAGGGGTTGCGATGACGTTCCGCGGATTCGAAAAAGCGCTTTGCAAGGCGCTTCATAAACTGTTTGATGGTAGGCATCTTAAGGTCTACGTGAAGTTGTTCGTTCCGAACGAACCAAGGAGCTTTCGTAATTCTACGGAGAAATCGGTTTTGAAGCGTCTGCATCTTATGAATGTGATATGACTTTGCGTGAGCGAAGACTACGCAGGCGTAAGTCATGATCGGTCGAATGCACGCGGTGTAAATACGCAATTTGCACTTAAGGGACAACTTGCTGCGCGGGTTGAGTATGGAGTGTAGTCGGCCGAGAGCAAAACTGGCGCGCGAGCGCACCTGTTTTATGTGCTCGCCGAACGTCATGTGATGGTCTAAGACCACACCGAGATATTTGGCTCGCTTCTCCCAAGGGATAGGCTTGCCGAACATGGTGATCGGTTGGGGCAGGGCGGGTGATCGCCGGGGCCTACAGAATAGGACCCCCTGGCTCTTATCAGGGTTGACTTCAATCCTCCACTTCCTGAACCAGGCCGCGAGTCTGTTGACTTCGGCCTGAAGGATGCGGGCGATATTGTCTTGCCTGAGGCCGGAGTAGTAGATGGCCGTGTCGTCTGCGAACAGAGCTAACTGCGCCTTTCTACATTTGGGGATATCACTAGTAAATATAGTGAATATCAGCGGTGCCAGCACAGCGCCCTGAGGGACGCCTGCGCGGAGCGGATGGGGGGAGGATAGCGCGCCCTCGATGCGATAGCGGAAGGTGCGGTCCGACAAAAAGTCTCGTAAGATGAGCACGAGACGATCGGGCACACCGAGTTTGTAGAGCTTATATATTAAGCCGTTGTGCCAGACTTTGTCGAACGCTTCCGCAATGTCGAAGAACACAGCACCCGTCATGAGCCCGCGCTGGAAGCCAGCGCTTACATGCTCGACGATACGGTGGACCTGTTGTACGCACGAATGTTGGGATCTGAACCCGAACTGTTCGTTTGGGATGAGGCCCTTCGTCTCGGCATAGTCTCTGAGACGCTTATAAATAAGCCTCTCATAGACTTTGCCGAAGACGTTGAGCAGACTGATGGGTCGGTAACTGGAAGGTTCGGTCTTAGGTTTGCCGGGCTTCCGGATACCGATGACCGTGGCACTTTTCCAAGCTTGAGGAAAAATGTTGTTGCTAAGAGCGCCATTGAAGATGGTGGTCATTAGCATGATCAGGTGAGCGGGGAACAGCTGGAGCACCCTGTTGGTGATTCCGTCTGATCCGGGAGATTTACGGGTTTTCAGAACCTTGATAATGTCGTGCACTTCGTCTGGGGTGACGGGAGCCAGAGGACAATCAGGGTCTTCGACCGGAGGGAGATTCGCCCTACGTTCGACTTCAGCGTCCACCTCAGCGAGGTGAGCTTGGTCTACTGGTTGAGAGCTGGGCGAGCACTGAGTCTCGAGAGTGTCAGCCAGGCATTCAGCCTTGTCGGTGTCGTCGAATGCTATCGTCCTGTCGGGTCGTGTCAGAGGGGGCATCGAAGCTACTTGCGGGGATCTGAGTTTCCTCTGAAGCTCCCAGAAGGCAAGATGAGTGGGCTCTAGTTCGCCCAGCATCTTGTCCCAGTTAGCCTCACGCAGTTCTTTCATTCGCTTCCTTACAGATTTCTGTAATTGGCGCATGAAGACTTTGTTAGCGTCACAGGGAAAGACACTGTATGCACGAGTGGCCGCGTTCTTCTCAGTCAGCAGTTCACGCACATCGTCCGGCAGCTTTCGGCGATGGGGGTCCATCGCCGGAACCTGCTTCGAGCAATCGCTCAGGACTGATTGTACGTGTTCCGTGAGTGAGTCGATCGCGGCCGTCGTGTCGGCGATCGAGTCAAACTGATCAGGGATAGAATCCAGTATCGGGGATGTGGTGGATTTCAGTCGGTCGCTTACTTTCCGCCAGTCCGTGACTACTTTCGTGAGGGGGGGTTGGTCAGGGTCAAGGAGTCCGTCGCGAGGGGCCAGTCTTAAGACGACCGGCCGGTGGTCAGAAGTCAGTTCGTCCATCGCCTCTATCGAATCCAACCGTAGGTTGATATTCTTTAGGAGCGCTATGTCCAATATGTCCGGGGATTGACTGGGGATATGGGGGTAGTGAGTAGGATTCATCGGACCGATGATATCGAAATTTAAAACGCGTACCGACTCAACAGCGTAGCTCCTTATAAAGGCGATCCGCTAGTGGGGGGTAACGTTACAATATTTCACTCAATTGACTTCAAGTGTTTTAAGTCAAATTACTGATAGAATAAATGATTGTCTATGGTGCACGTTCCACTAGCGCCATCTAGTCGCCGCCTCTCGCAGCTGTTAAACAATATGGCTTCCGTCACGGCCATTCTGATAAATCACTCGTCCTCGAGTGCATGACTTCATCCAAAAAAAATTAAAACACGTCATCATCATCGTTACATATCAACATAGCAAATATCACTGGTCTAGGTATTTCTTTACAACAGAAAACCCCTACAGTTCAAACATGCTGGTCTAAATCGTCACCCACTAAAGCAGGTGAGATTCCTGCAGCTCACAAAGCGCTGGGCTAGGTTATCAACCCACAAAAGCAGGTGAAACCCCTTCAGCTACAACTGGGCTAGGTCACAACTCTTGCAACCCCTACGATATAAACTAGTACTAGTACATTTAAACATCCAGCAAGGGACCTTGTTCCGGTACTGGGTTATACAGAACAGAATTACAGGATACAGTCGCCTCAGAATCCATAGATAAAGTATCTTCAGAATTAATAGTTACTGTTTGTGAACCAATCGATAATGTTTTTTTTTTATTCTAAGACACGACTGGCATTTAAGTTTTGAGAACTATCTCTTTAGAATCCGTTTTAATTTCCAAGTAATTTGAAACCAAATTTTAGAAACTATAAACTAGACAAACCTTCTAGTTGGAACTATCTAGTTTTGAGATTACCGAGCAAAGAAAACAAAACCTCAGGTATCTCATTAATGGTCACTTTGAGGGATTTGTAGCCACTTCCAGCCTTAGCAGATCGTTTGAACTGTAAGCTTAAGCTGATCTGCACACACACTATTCCCCACGGGAATACCGAGTCAACCCTTGACTCTATGGTCTTTGCTTCTAGGCAAAACCCGACTATACCACCCAGAGCTACCGCCTACCGCGTACCCATGGACTACTCATTGAGCACTACGATACTCTGGTATAGTCTCCGACCCACTGAACCGAGCACCTGTTAAGTGATGCCAACTCGTCTATTTCGTCTACAATCTCTATACTTCACTTCAAACTTAGTTTGATTACGCTCCTCGTTCGTTCTGGCTACAGGAGTTCATCCACACACAAGCGGAGAACTGGTGGACCTTGACACCGGGCTGCAGGCAATCCAGGAAAGCCATGCCATCCTTAGATGGCAGGCTAACCAGGCGCTTGCTACGCCTGGACAGGAACGGCCTGCGTCCGGTGACGGGGACCATCACGGGACACTGATCATTAAACAAACACTTCCACACAATAGGTATAACGCACAGCCCTCTGTGCAGGGCTTGCATGGAGGCTGAAGAAACCGTTTCGCATGTGCTCTTTGACTGCACAGGCGTCACCCAGATCTGAACAGAAACCCTTGGGTCACTCAGATCCTTCACAGATATCCTATGCAGTCCAGAGGGCTAATTGCGTAACACACTATCACTAGGAATCTGTTTCAATTTGACAGTTCAACAACATTCATTGCGTTATTTACGTTGTTGAGCAGACATTTTTTTTCTACCATAAGAAGCAATGGATTAGCAATATATTTCAAAATCATTCCGATTCCGATTCAAACCATGTTACGCAATTAGGGTACAGAAGACCTAATCAGCTTCTGGAGGTAGGTGGGCTGGTTGGAATAACACGCACAATGGTCCACATGAAGGACTAAGTGTGGAAACCAAACCCTCTAACATAGAACGCTTCTCGTTCTCAATAAGCACGAATTCACCGACAGAGAACCTACTCACGCTTGCCTTTGTACTATCAAAACGATCTTTTGCATAACGCGCGATTTAATCATAACGCGTGGACTTCTCAACGCCTTCAGATGCCAATCTCGTTATGTCATCAAGGTCTTTTTATCATTGTCGTTAGCCATTAAATGAAATGAAAGTCTGATTTATCAGAATTCAATAAAGTCGAAATGAGGCTTTTATCCACAGTGGCATGCCAACCTCATCATAACTTAAACTATTCTTAATTAACTCTACAAATACAATTTAAATTATTAATGTCTAAACAAATCAGTAAGTAGGTTTTCTATCTCGGGTGAACGCTGCGCCAAAACTTTAACATATCTACCAATATCATATTCATTACCTTTTGCTGCACTCAACAATGATTCTCTTTCCTTCTTAGTCTTAGTACACTCTATAAGTAGATGGTGAACATCTTCAACCGATCCGCATGTTTCACAATTGGGAGAATTTACTTTGTTCATCAAATAACCAAACTTGCGGGATGGGTAGTGACGCGTAATCAATGAAATAGAACAATATGATGCCTACTCATTTCCTTGATAGCAAACTACGGTATACGAGGAGGCTGACAATGTATAGTTTTATACCAGATACCCTTTTCCCTATTTCGTTCGTCAAAGTACTCTTTAAACCTAACTCTTTATTTCATTTTGAATTAAACTAGAGTACCATATTACTATAAATCAACGAGAACTTAGAAGAAAATTAACATGTTATCAATAATCAGGAAATTCAAAGTCGAAGTCAAAGATTTATCGCGCATCTCGCAAAAGACAAAATCAAACTAAACATGTGAGAGCAGTTCATAAATCAGCCTTAGAGCATAACAAAACACAAAGTACGAATCTTATCAGTGGCCTGTGACTTTTCACTAAGCCCGTTCAACAAACCCCATGTTTTTTTCACTGAATTCTCCTGAATTCAGAGTCCCACGGACTATGGTCACTACAAGGCCCGACCTCTACTAGAGCCACCCGTGCACTGCGCATCCACGGACTATAAGCAGATACCGACTTCTAACGGACTACGGCTACGAAATGGTTACTGGTACGGTCCGACCAGCCGAACCAAGATTCACCACTATCACTCGACTCAACGTCTTCTACTTCAAATGGCTATCATGCACGTACCATCGAGGACACCGCCGCCCGACCACTTCTCAACCCCATGCTTCTAGTAATAAGGTCGAAAAGCGGCTAGGAGCCAGCGTCCGCGATGGTACTTGTAAATACGCTTGAAATTGAATGCTCTCAATGTGTAGTGATCACCGTCAAAGAACCTCTATGACCTCAAACGGTCCCTTAAATTTTGGATGTAACTTTGTAAAGAAATTTGGTCAGAAATCAAAGGTAATGGATAACGATCTGTCACTTTATTATTATTAATTTCTCTATAATCTATGCACATACGGTCTGATCCATCATACTTTATTACCAAAAGGGCTGGCCTAGCAAACGGCGTACTACTGGGTACTGATGGGATGACATTTAGCAAATAGCATAGCATTAGCAATTAGCGTGGTAAGAATCAAGAATTCGCATTAATTTACATTACTACTACTGGGTCTAATTATTTAGGTTTGCAACAGTAAATTAGCCCTATCGCGCATGGTTCGACTTTCGTCCGGAGGCAGTCTGTAAGAACGTCTTTGCACTGTACGATTAGGGTCTATCAATCTTACTTTCAAATAGGTATTGCAATCAAATATTCGTATACCGAGTTGTTCGAGTAAATAACTCTAACATCACTCGAACAGGTCCAACATCACTCGAAAAATTCGAAAAAGGCTGAAGAAGTATTCGAATACTAAAAATTATCGAATATTTACAATAAGAGGAGGTAGGGCCTCCAACTCACCAGTGTTAACACG
The DNA here is from genome assembly GCA_948098905.1 of Tiliacea aurago. Taxonomy (NCBI): domain Eukaryota; kingdom Metazoa; phylum Arthropoda; class Insecta; order Lepidoptera; family Noctuidae; genus Tiliacea; species Tiliacea aurago. The sequence continues at coordinate 22,767,705 of OX402591.1, forward strand.
TGTTGTCGGAAAACCGTTATTAAAAAAAGTCCAGAGTATAATTCTAAGATGTTTACAAGGTCACGTCTTTTATCAACTGGTAAATCGTTGTCATTTACAAAAGTAGTCAAATCCACTTAAATTAAGGCAAAAACCGGTTTTAAAATACACGTTAGTATCTAACTCAGTCAAATCCTTCGAAGTTTATTAACAAATTTAGTCAAATCCTTTCAGTCAATCAGGAGCGAGACGTCAAATCCTTTCAGCCAATCAGGAGCGCGAGATTGTTTTAACTGACAGAAGTTTAAAATGACCATCTTTCTCAGTGTTGGTAACGTGTTGACACTGTAATTATTTCGTGCCGCATTTTAATTGATTTACTACGTTAAAATGGATAATGTGAACATTTTAGTCAAAGAAACAACCCCTCAGTTATCACGAAAAAGAAAACGACAAGAATCTAACCGACACAATTAATTATTGCCGTAGTCTAAATAGCTTTACACACGTTTATAGTTCTAGGCAAAATTAATTCGGTTGCTCGAACAAAAACCGTTACTTAAAATGTCTCGAGTCAATACGATGTTACTACACAAGTACATACCTAGCAAAACTTGGAATAGAAACTCCGTCGCGAAATCGTTAATTTCTGCCTGACACAGCAATTGCAAAGTATTCTTGATATTTATTTATTGCCTATACCTACTAAAGGTACCACATCATTTACTCTTCTACCTCTAAATTTACAAGTAATACTCTCCTTCATTAAACACGATGCGTGCGGACGCGTCACGGTCGAATAAGACTAATGGACTTAGTGTACAGGAGGTAGATGACAAATTTCCAACGATTTTAGAAATTAAGGCTTCCATGCCGTTACAAAACCAAAGCATCTGGTCTTGCATGATATTGGAAGCTCGAGTCTCCAGAAGTGGGGTGGTCTTCGTATCCCACTTCTGATGTCGGGATAGGTCCAGACATCAGAAGTAATACTCAGATATGGCAATACAGAAATCTATTTCAATCGAACTATCAGTTATTTTAAATCGAGAGAATATAGAAATGAAATTAATTAAATAACTAATAATGGTAGTGGCGGTCACATAGGGCAGTACTGACTGTCAGGGACAGTGGTCCATGCACCCACCGTAATAAGGATAGTACTAATCTGTCGGAGACAACGTTCCACATCCAATAACCGGGAAGTACTGACTGTCGAGATACAGTGGTCCGTGCACCACGACGCATCCGTTCAAAGTGCGTACCGACTCAACAGCGTAGCTCCTTATAAAGGCGATCCGCTAGTGGGGGGTAACGTTACAATATTTCACTCAATTGACTTCAAGTGTTTTAAGTCAAATGACTGATAGAATAAATTATTGTCTATGGTGCACGTTCCACTAGCGCCATCTAGTCGCCGCCTCTCGCAGCTGTTAAACAATATGGCTTCCGTCATATTTATAATATTAGTTAGGATTGTAATGATTATAATTCAGTAAATACATATCTTTTATAGTCGTGAATCATATTTTTATTAAAATACAACCTGACCCCGACCTGGCAATTGCAAAAAAACGTAAGAAAATTTGAATTTCTCGGGGTTCAGCTGTGAATTCACCTTAAGAAGCATGGCTAATCATTAATCCAAAAAAAAACATTAATTAATCATTCATTTTTCGCTAGTAATTCCTAGTTAGTGTTGTTTTTCTGGTAGATTTAAGTACTAACAATAGTTTCTATAATAATCAAATGGATCTATGGGTCTAAAATGAAAGTTTTTTTTTTTTTATCATTTACGAACAACAAAATCAGACAGGCTGTTGGTGTATGTGAGGTTAAATGTTTGTAAACGCACCCACAATACAGGAGTAGTTCCTAGTGTGAGACAAAGTTAAAAAAAAATCTTACCGTAGAAACTCCATAAACGAAGACGACGTCAAACAGAAACTTCATTAGGAACATGAACACCAGTATGATGGACATGGCATACAGCCCTGTGATGCCAGCCTGCATCTCTACGTTACCGGGATACTCCACTGTGACGTCAATGGCTCCTACTTCTGCTGCTTTTACTATCATTAGTGATAGTAGTGTGAAGGATAGCACCTACGGAGGGGAAAAAAAATTAAGAAGATAGGTACATTTCAAGCGATGGGATTTTTGGTTCTTGAGTATTATTTTTTCTGCCCGTGTCCCATGTCACTTGGGGTAGACACAACTCGGTTATTTTCTACGGTTTTCCTCTGTCAGCCCTCAATCTTTCATGAAATCCTTTTTATTTCCTATCTCTCACACAATCCATCCATCTTTACTTTGGTCTTCGGCTCCATCGACATTTATATTCATCACTCTTTAAGGCGACGATAACCGACTTGTAATGATTTTATACCGAAGATCACGTCTAAACGAGTAGTGTTAATGATTTGAAAAAACTATATGTTAAATAAAAGCATTTTCTCAATAACTTAATATGTGAATATTTTAGATTATGTTTACGAGTATATTACATAGTAAAATTAATTTGTAAAGTTATGTCTAACGCGGATAAAAAACTGAGAATGGCGCAAAATCTACCAAGCGTATTTTTCTGAAACTTTCACCAATTTAAAGATAATTTAATTATTGATCTTTTAGTATACGCGTTTTATTAATATACCTTTTTTTTCTGTATAATAAATTAATAATGCGTCAAATTGGGGAGAGCGCTCTTTGGTGGGCGAGTCCTATTACTGGCTGAACGTACGACGCATTGCGTGAGCTCAGTACAGAACACGCAAGCTAACCACTCAAGGTCACTAGTTAAGTAAGTTACTTGCTTTTTGTCTCTCTTGCTAAGTGCTTCTTAATTTTCTCGTACGCTCGCACTTAATGAGAATAATTCATACTATAATAGATAGGTATTTTAAAAGGTGTTTAAAAATTAACCTTACAAACTCTAAGGAGTGCTTTAGTTAGACCATCGAACAAAATAACTTTTACTATGAGACGAACTTTGAAATTGCGATAAGAATATCAGCTGTTCCATACTGAAGTTTATACCTATACCGCCTTATTACAAAACAAGATTTAAATTTTGACATGGTTTAAACCATGGAGCCAGTTTTTGTAATAAGAACGTAACAGTGATTGAAATACCGTTCTTTGTAAAAAACTAAAAAACTTAGTTCGGTACTAAGTTGTCAGTTTTGTGTTTAGGAACTTTACCTTAGTCGGAATAGAGTTCGAAATTCAATAATGGCTCCTTGTTTTAAACCTGGGTCTGAAGATAAACCTTGTTTTGTAATAACGGGGTAAGTGTTTTAAACTGTATGGGACAGCTTTTTTTTTGTTACGCGATTTCAAATGTTTTTAATTTGTTTCGCGGTTGGTCCCATAGTAAAAGCTATTCAGTTTGCGCCGACCGACTTTTGAATGTAGCCACGCCACTCGTGGAGGTAATTATTTTATACATAACAAACACACTTTACACTAAAATAGATCTAGATATTATTTATCTCATTCAGTTTAATAAAAAATAAATGCTTTTACAAAAAATAAACGCCAGATAAAAACCACATAGCAAACTCACCGTATTGATGCTTCCCATTATAATACAGCCAGTCTTCAGATCGAATACAAAGCAACATGTTGTCAGCTCAGGGAGACCCATTTTGTAGTCCTGAAACCAGAAGTCATGAACATTATACCTCGATGGAAGTAGAAGTACCTACTAACATCATACACGCCGCTAAGCAGCATTGCTGTATTGCGGTTTAAAGGGGCTTGTGAAATTACGTGTCTGCACACGAGAAAAACTTGCATGTTTATGAATGAATCTAAGCATGGTAGACGGTCGATCATTTTTGAAACCAAAAAAATAATAGTAGGATGAAACCCATTGGAAAAGGAAGAGATTATAACAAAAATAAAAGCTAAAATACTTTACGGGCGATCTGAGGTCGGAACGTGGATAGGGGTAAGTTTTTAAGGGTAAAAAACGGTTTATCTCGATTTCCGGCAAAACTACAAGTCCTATACTATGCGCGTGTCTTATATTGTGTGCCTTAGTCTGTGCTAAATAAATGTATTTTCTTTCTTTCTTTCTTTTCTTTCTTTCTATGGAAACAAATTTAATGGCAAAGTTGTAGATAATAAAAAGATCTACAACTATTTTATTCAAACTTTTTTCACATAACCTCAAAATTTATGTGAAAAATTCAACCATGTTTTTGGTTTTTATTTTTATCTTTTACAATTTTTTTTTTCACGAAATTTGGCGAAAACTTACATTTTTATGTCCCAAACACACTGTAATTTTTTTGATTTAAAATATTATTTTTTTCACCTTGTTTTGACTTAATATAAAAAGCTCGACCCTATAATTTCAATCGAAAATTCTTCCGTCGTAATATCTGCTTTTTTATTTTATTTTTTACACCATCAAAAAGTAGAGATATCAAAGAACAAAAAGCCCACCGACTTTTTTAAAAAAGCAGATAGTTTGACGAGAGAATTTTCGATTGAAAATTAGGGTTTGTTTTAAAACTGCTTTGTATGTTGGAATTATTTATTTAATACTTAGAATAATACAAAACGCTTGTCGTGTGTCGTGGTCCGCGTTCGCACAAAGAGGGCGGAACCAACGCCCGGCTTAACTATTTTTTAAATTTTTAGGCAATGGCTACTAGCACATTGAGCCAATGCCAACAGGGTTCTTTTTCGATATTAGGTCAAAATAAGGTGAACAAATAAATATTTTAATGCTTTTATGCAAGTATCAGATATTGGTAGATCTACAATTGGGTTTATATTTTCTATTATTTTAAAATTTTTAATTTCTTTGGATTTGTCTATGTCATTGCAATCCAAATCGAATCTTGACAAAGCATCAGCCATAATATTATCCTTTCCTGACACAAATTGTAATTCTAAGCTATATATTTGTAATGTTAGTAGCATAGACTGAAGCCGTTTTGGAGCATTAAGTAAAGGCTTTTTGAATATACTCAATAGTGGCTTGTGATCCGTTTTAATAATGGTTTGAGGATTGCCAATAATGAGTTGGTCAAACCTGGTACAGGCAAATACTACGGCGAGGAGCTCCTTTTCAATTTGGGCGTATTTCTTCTCTGTAGGTGTGAGGCACCGTGAAGCATATGCAACAGGTTGATCTTCCTGAAACACTGCTACACCCAGGGCTCCTTCGCTGGAATCACATTCCATAATTATTGGTTTGTGTTTATCATAGTATTTAAGTGTTTTTATATCACTAATTAAAGATTTAAGTCTGTTAAACTCTTTTTGGGCTTTATTGCTCCAGAGCCAGTCTGTTTTGTCATGTGTGAGGAGTCTTAGCTCTGATGATTCTGAGCTTAACTTTGGTATAAACCTACTAAAGTAAGTAATAACTCCCAGGAATCTTTGGAGCTCTTTTTTATTATTTGGAATAGGTATGTTACTTATAGCTTCTATTTTTGAAGGATCAGGCTGAAGTCCCTTGTTAGTAAACAGATGACCATAGTATTTTACAGAGGTTTGTAACAAACTGGTTTTATTATTGTTTAGTTTACAATTATATTTTATTAACCTTTTTAGAAGGTGTTCTAGATTTTTGTTATGATTTTTTATTGCTAGTTCCATACTATCACCTATACCGTAGACTAACAGATCATCGACTAATGCTTTAACTCCTTCAAGTCCCTGGATAATTTCACTCATTTTCATTTGGAAATAGTCAGGTGAAGAAGAAATACCAAACGGAAGCACTTTCCATCGATATTTCCCGAAGGGAGTCCAGAATGTGGTCAGTTTGCTACTTTCCTCAGACAGATTTAAGTGCCAGAATCCTTTTTAGGGTTCCGTAGTAAACAAGGAACCCTTATAGTTTCGCCATGTCCGTCTGTCTGTCTGTCTGTCTGTCTGTCTGTCCGTCCGTCTGTCTGTCCCCATCTTAGCTCAGAGACGCTTAATCCTAGAAAGCTGTAATTTGGCATGGGTATACATATTAATCATGCCAAAAAAATGGTAAAATAAAATTATGAAAAACATTTTTTTTTAGGGTACCTTACACGTGAAATGGGGATAATATTTTTTTTTCTCGTCTATTCCATGGTGTGGGGTATCGTTGGATAGGCCGTTCAAAAATATTGTGGGTTTGGCAAAACCATTTTTCAATTAAGAGATCCGTTTGCGTAATATTAAGCTTTAAAGTGCTATTTTTTGTTAGAGTCAAGTGTCCCCCCCCCCTGCCAGCTAAATGGTTGGTTTTGGATATGTGAAAAAATTCATGGCAATAGTATATATAACGAAATTAAAAGGAAAACTATCACAGCTAAGTAGGCCTCACAAGTTATCGAGTAATAGTCGACCAACTTAAATTTGCAGTTGGAGAATTGACCGTAACGTATATCGATGTATGGGAGAGCATGTTTTTCAACTACAATGTTAAGTTTGTTTTTGGGATAAATTCATCCAAACTACGGAACCCTTCATTGTGCGTGGTCCGACATGCACTTGGCCGGTTTTTTTTAACATCAAATGTGGAAAACACCTTAGCTTTGCCTAGTTCTGGTAAAATTTCATCTACTGTTGTGAACTGATAATGAGGTCTCAGAATAGCTCTATTTAGTGGAATTGGATCCAAACAAATTCTGAATTTATTTTTCTTTTCAACAACTAATATATTGCTTACCCAGTTTGTATGATTTTCTTCTTTAGTTATTAAGCCTTCCTCCTCTAATCTTTTCAATTCTTCTTGCAGCTTCGTCCGGAGTGCTACAGGAACCCGTCGAGCCTTCTGAATGACTGGAGTGACTGTAGGATTCACTTCAGAATTGATTTGACCTGAAAAACTTCCCCTACCTTCAAATACAGACTTATATTTATCTATAATGTCATGTGTTTCCTTCGCATAGATGCAAGAGACTTCTTTGCAAAATTTCACAAGTCCCATCTCAAGGCAAATCTTACAGGAGAGCAGAGGGATGTGTGGAGTATGTACAATTTGAAAAGTAACTTTGTATTTAGAAGTATGTCCTGCTACTTTTACTTTGAGAACAATTCGATTCTCCATCAATGATAATGTTGTGTCCACTGAAACTGAATAGGCTTTTCTTTGATGGTCTCATTTTATTCTTTACTGTTTCTTCTCCAAGCATCCTTTGAACATTCCGGAGTCCAATTAGTGATTCGTCTGCTGCAGTATCTAGTAAACATGTGGTTTCTTTCCAGATTTGTCCTTTTTTGAACAAAACTTTGCAATGTGCAAGGTGTTTACTGGGATCTTCTACAATTTTTTTTATAAATGTTGATTCCGAGTCCATATCAGTATCAGAATCTGTTGTTTCTCGCATACTTTCATTTACTGGTTGTTCTTTAATTTCTTTGACCTTCTTCTTCTTACAGACTTTTTCAGTATGATTGAGGCCCTTGCAGAATTGGCAGGTTTTTCCCCACGCTGGACACAGTTCTTTTTTGAATATGTGTGTATTTGCACAGAAACGGCATTTTCCTCTTTTTGTTTCTTCTTTTGTTTTTATTTTCTTGATTTCACTATTTGTGTTTGTCACCGAAAGATTTTTTATTTGTGTATTTGTGGCCTCTGAAGCTCGGCACATGTTTATTGCGTCTTGAAGAGTTAAATTTTCTTTTTTTAACAGTTCTTTTTTTAGGCCCATATCTTTTAGGCCGAGGACTATTTTGTCTCTCAGCATTTCGTCTGTGTACGTCTTGTAGTCACAGTCGTTTATGAGGTGATAAGGTGCTGTAAAAAATATCGAAAGACTCTTCTGATTGATTATTACTCCAGAATTTGTACCTGCTATAGATTATATTTTTCTTAGGGACCATTTTCGAGCACATTATTTGTAACACTTCTTTGCAAGTTTTAACGGTCGCTTGGTTGACGTTGATACCGAAGTAGCCATATTTTCTAAGGGCTTCTTCTCCTATGGCGCCAAAAAGCACACCGATTTTTCTTTGTTCTTTGTCTGCGGTCCAGCTATCCATCTGAGTAGCTCTACAATAATTGTTCCATGACACTTCAAAAACTTTGTATGCGTCTTCTGGGTCGATGCTTATGTTGATAGGGGCCGGCCATGGCACGTTGATATTATTAGCGTTCACATTTTGTAAGCAGTTAATTTGTTCCTGCATTGATTGTAGGAGCTTTGTCTGTAGTTCGACGATTGTTGCAAGTGATTCAGTCATCTTGATTTTTATTAACCATCCGCTGCCACCATGTTTTAAAACTGCTTTGTATGTTGGAATTATTTATTTAATACTTAGAATAATACAAAACGCTTGTCGTGTGTCGTGGTCCGCGTTCGCACAAAAAGGGCGGAACCAACGCCCGACTTAACTATTTTTTACATTTTTTAGGCAATGGCTACTAGCACATTGAGCCAATGCCAACAGGGTTCTTTTTCGATATTAGGTCAAAATAAGGTGAACAAATAAATATTTTAAATAAAATAAATATATATTTTAAATCAGTGCGTTTGGGACATAAAAAGGTAAGTTTTCACAAAATTTCACGAAAAAAAATGTTTCTAAAATATATTTTTTTTAAAGATAAAAATTAAAAAAAAAACGATAATTCTGATAAAAATAGTCCCGCGCTTTATTTCGATTTTATAAACATACATGAACATGCAAATTATACAACAGTATTCAAAAATGGCGCAGCCAGAAGTCACTAATAGTGTTTGATTTGATTTATAACTATGTAGTCTTTATAAAGTTGAGCTCAATTTTTTGTGAGCCAGCGAGCTGAGTTTTAATAATGCCAAGGCAAGCCAGTATGTAATAGCATCCAACATATAAATTTACACGTGCCAAAACTAGGATCTAGAGTTTATTTTTCTATGAAGTTTCTGCAACAAAAGATGCACACAACTGACACAACAAACAAAAAAAACACCATTAATTTACAAAAAATAAAATATTTGTCTGATTTACTACTTTATTTAAAAACTTTGGGCTTCACCGCTGTCGGGTAAAAAAATACTGAAGGTTATTGATATGAATGTACGTACTCAGTACATCTTATATAATAATAACACATGCAGTACGTCGCCGCGTCGTAGACGTAGTGCATGTGTGATTAAACAACATTATTTTTAGTATATGCGAATTACATACAATGCAATCGCCGTACGATTAGGTACCTACTGCCAAATTAAGGCTTCTACATACCGGGGCGACATGTCGCGCGACACGACACGACACAAAGGCACCGTTCGTCCCGCGACACGCGGGGCCTTTGTGCCGTGTCGCGTCGCGCGACAAGTCGCCCCTGGAGGCGCGGGGGCGCCCGCGCGCCGTTAGCATATTTTTGTACGGACAACCCGGTAACATAACGACCTTATAACTTTGTGATTTTTCATGATACAGTTTTGAAATTTTGTACATAGATTCTTTACATAAAATTACTTACTAGACACGTGTTTCGGGTTTCGCGTATACTAAAAATAATGTTGTTTATGATGTGATGGCCCATTGCACAGGAGACCCCTTCACCATTCCACTTTTCTTCATGAGGGTTGCTGGACTGGGTTTATTTTTAGCCTACTGGTTAAAATGTAGCAGCAACATTAAACTGATACTTTACCTCTCAACGAATATAGTACTCCAAGTGTAAGTTTGCAAGAGAGTAAACGTAACTATTTCGTTTGCGTTTAAATGAACAACTTTTACTATGTCCCATAGTAAAAGTTGTTCATAATGATGAGGACAATGACCCCTTAAGAGGTTATTGACGTTTTAAAAATAACCCTGTATAGTTACGTTTACTCACTTATAAACTTACACTCGGGGTACTGGGCATTGAATGGAATCATGGAAGTGTGGGATTTTACATAATGCGAATCCAGTAGGTATGATGTCTGAGTGGTATTGTATTCAATCCTCTCAACATCCGTGAATGTCAAGGCGACTTAAAGGCTTCTACAGACCGGCGCGACTCGCGACGTGACACAAAGGCACCGCTAGTCGCGCGACACGCGGGGCCTTTGTGTCGCGTCGAGTGTCGCGCCGGTCTGTAGAAGCATTAATGCAACATGCAAATAAAAGGATGATACCTACAAATGATGGTGGTTTCAAAATATACTAATGTGATGATTAGGTGCCTGTCGGACCACGCACAATGAAGGTTTCCGAAGTTGAGATGAATTTATCCTGAAAACAAACTTATCATTGTACATAAGAAATATGTTCTCCCTTGTATCGATGTAAGTCACGGGAATGTCAAGGCGACTTAATGCAACATGCAAATAAAAGGATGATACCTACAAATGATGGTGGTTTCAAAATATACTAATGTGATGATTAGGTGCCTGTCGGACCACGCACAATGAAGGGTCGGTAGTTGAGATGAATTTATCCTGAAAACAAACTTATCATTGTACTTAAGAAACATGTTCTCCCATACATCGATATACGTCACGGTCATTTCTTCAACTGCAAATGTTAGTTGGTCAACTATTACTCGTTAACTTGTAAAACCTACTTAGCTGTGTGATAGTTTTCCTTATAATTTCGATACTACTGCCATGATTTTTTTCACATATTCTAAAACGACCATTTAGCTGGCAAAAATATTTGGGGGGGCGGGGTTGACTCTAACGAAAATGAGCACTTTAAAGCTTAATATTACGCAAGCGGATCCCTGAATCGAAAAATAGTCTTCACAAATCCTCAATATTTTTGAATGGCCTATCCAACGGTACACCATGAGATAAACGAGAAAAATAAATAAATCATCCCCACTTTAAGTGCAAAGGAGGTAGGTACCCTAAAACAATTTTTTTTTTCATTATTTTATTTGGCAAATAATTTTCCAGTCGACTAACAACTTAAAGGGCGACTAAACATTTGTTACAAAAAAAAATAACTTGGCAGCGAATAAATATTATTTAATATTATTTTTAAATTTATATCAACAAAAGTTATGTAAGTAATGTTTTATTTAGTTCACACAATCAATATAGTAATTATCCATACAGCATAATACCAATATTATAAAACAAATTGTTTGTGGAAGGTATTTGATACTGTTATTGAATCATTTGGGTTAGGTTAGGTTAGAACAGTGACCATTCGCCTCTATTGTTGGTAAATTCAGTTACCAAAACAAAAAATCGATGCCAGTTTAAATTAAAACAAAGCTATCAACTGATTATTAAGCTGCTACTTTCCACTTAAAATTATACTTCGCTGTAGCTGCCAACCTATTATTTTTGCTACCGGCTTTAATTATTTTTTAATCCCATATTCAGATTAATTTGTCGCCGCGTTAAATACATGCCATTTTATTTTACTACCGTAAAGCCGTTATTAATATCTATGTATACCCATGCCAAATTAGAGGTTTCTCTGAGCTAAGCTGGGGACAGACAGATAGACAGACAGACAGTCGGACATGGCGAAACTATAAGGGTTCCTTGTAGATTAAGGAAGCCTAAAAAAGTCCTTCAACTGACAATCGTACTCACGGCCTCTTGCTCACCTGTCGGTCACTGTAGGTACCTGGGTACCTGTACTGTACTGCACCTATAATAATACCTTTTATCCACTGTATGTAAAAAAATACCACCAAACAGCCACTTACACAATCTCAATAAAGTAACCGTCATGAGAAGCTATAAATACATAAAATTGCAAATTATACAACTATCAACTTTAAACTCAAGATACCTAAGTTGATTTATGAATGAAGAAATTATCGCTAAACGTCATAAAATAATTTTAGTTGCAATGGAAACTGAACCATACGCAATTTCAGTTAAAGTTTTAAATCCCAAAGTATGAAATTTATCTCGTCTCATGGCGTTGACTTTAGATACCTAGACTCCGTTGGAAATAAGATTAGACATTTAAATAAACCTTTTTTACAGTCCGTTCAATCGGTTTTGACTTCTATTACGTTGGTGGCATGACCAATGACAGCTGTAATAAACAGTTGGTATTGTAACCACGTTTTTGCTTTTAATGACATCCTTAAGCCTACGGAATAGAAATCAAAATCGATTGAACGGACTGTAGACAAGTTTATTTAAATGTCTAATCTTATTTCAGATGGAGTATAGACCTACATAGACCCACACAGTATCTCATCTAAACTTAATATAACACACATAGACTCACAAAATTCATCATCACAACATTTCAGCCAAAAGACGTCCACTGCTGGACTTAGGCCTCCCCCATTGGGGGGTTGCCATAATCGCCACGCTTGGCGATCGCAGTATGGTGTTAAAAAGGATAGAGAACGCTGCTGCCCATTTTCTAGTAAGTCCCTTAGTCGCCTTTTACGACACCCACGGGGCGAAATGGGATGGCGCTATTCTTTACGTCCGGCACCACACGGAGCCTCACAAAATTAGCATCACAAAAGAAAAAAAATTAACACATTATTACAATGATTAAATATAGAATTTCACTATGTAAATATAAATCTTTTTATACAACACGTACCTTTCCTATACGTTTGCTTACGAAGATGTTCCGTAGTTACTGTGTCGCTTCTACTGCTACCCTTCCTTGACGGGGTGTCTATGGCGGTTTGCCAAAGACTAAATTTAGATGGGATAGTGGGTCAAGTATTGGAGAAACCTCTGAGAGGGCCGCTTTTTAAGTTGTCAAGGCTTCTGCGTATTTTTTTTTTCTTCTTAATTATGTAGCCTTAATTAGGATGGTCGAAGCTTTAAAAATCATCTTCATCTCCCTCCCTATCCTTTTTTTAACTATATTGGGGTCGGCTTCCAGTCTAAGGATGCAGCTGAGTACCAGTATTGTGATTAGGTACTACCCTATCTTCATAAATGGTCTTTATTATTTTTATTATTATTTATTTATTTATTCATATAACAATTCGCATTGTGTTTGAATTTTGTAGTACATTAATTAATATTTTACAGCTAAAAACAATAAATTATGAATATCAAACAGTAAATTTCACTAAAAATAAAATCAATAACTTATATGATAAATTAATATGTCAATAGATTGTAAATAGTAATTATATACATTTTTGTAAATATTATCATGTCAAATTCTCTAAAATGCAAAAAATCTAACAATGTCTTGAATGTATATTTAATGTCAAAAATGTAAATTACTAAATATAAAAAGTATTCACCATCATTTGTCACCAATTCAGTTATAGAATATAAACATTTATTCAACAGGAATGCTTTAAGTTTGGCTTTAAATAGTGTACCTATGTAAATCAATGATCTTAAGTCAGTAGGCAACTTATTAAATAATTCTACTGCTTGGTATTTAGAGCAATGTTCAGCAATATTAAGTTTCGGCGCTATTTTATTTTTTATAACGTTTCTTCTAGTTTTCTCTCTAAGTTCACGTTCTTCCTGTGATTCGTGCTCGTGTATGTATTTCGCAAAGTGGCTGAGTAGTACTAAAACATATAAACATGGCACTGTTAGAATACCTAATTTTCAGTCAACAAGTACCATACGCAAACACAAACAGCTATCTTGGTATAACGCTAGACGCGAAACTGCGCTTGAAAGCGCACGTCAAAAAGAAAAGAGATGAACAGTACCCCAAGTGTAAGTTTGCAAGAGAGTAAACGTAACTATTTCGTTTGCGTTAAAATTTGACAGATAGATCATAATGCTAAGAATATAAAGGTGAAAATAAAAATCTTAACGCAAACGCGCTAGTTACGTTACTGACTTGCAAACTTACACTCGGGGTACTAGACATGCGTTTTGAAAAATGTATTGGTTGATTGGACGGAATTCCTGCCTATCGATGCATAATAAAATGTTATTACATAACTTATTCTCATGCCGATATGGACGTATGGCATCCAACTTAAATTATAAAGACATCCCAAAATAAGGTATATAGGTACTCAGGAGTATTGTTAACGCGCCCTGGTACCCGTATATGAGAAATGACGACCTCCATCGTGACCTAAAAATGGAACCCGTCACCAACATAATTCAAAAAATTACTGAGGTCCATGAATAGCGACTCCACCGACATCTTCAGAACGTCGAGGCAATTCAGCTGTTAGACAACACAAATATAGTGCAAAGAATAAGGCTGCGTTCGAACGACACGAGCATAACCCGCGCCGACCACGCGCACGCCCCGCACACGCGTTGTGCCTGCCTTGCACCCGCGTTCGCCACGCGCACCACCTACGCCCGCCCCACGGTACCTCTCTTGCACGTATAGTGGGGATGATATTTTTGTTAAAGTGAAGTCCCTATAGGTATGAAATACTTAGTCACCTCACCACCAAAACAAGCTCACAAAAAGGCCCGAAAATTGGTATTGTTTAGTTATTTAAAGAAATGAACCTGTCGGCTCGTTCTATTATTCACGTCGTATCGTTCTATGTTACCTTTATTTACTTAAGACTAATAATTTCCCCTAATTATTTACAATAAATTACTAAAAATATAACAATGTAAGGATAAACTATAATAAACTCTCATGGTGGAATTCCCTGGGACAGGATTTGTAACACTTAGGGCCTGTCCACACCACGTTTTTTAAAGGCGCCGTTGACGCGCGTTCTTAGCGATACAGACGTGACACGCACGCGAGTCAGTCTATTCTGTTGTGTAGGATAAAAGCGCGCCATCGACGCACGTTTCTAAAACGCGCGTCAACGGCGCGTTTATAAAACGTGGTGTACGCAGGCCCTTAGTTGATTTTCCTCGAAGTACCTACTAAGAAAATTGAACTTGTGGATATACGAGGAAATAACTTGCTGAGCGTTCTACTACAATGCTTTATAGTATATAAAAAACGCATATATTGGCCAGTACAGCATTTTCGATGTAACTCGAAGAAGGTTGTCAAAATAATGCTCGAATTTCCAAGCATGTTTGAGAAAAAATATGTATCAGGCTTCAGTGGCGAAGATTGATTTTATAAGATAGTTAAGCCGGAGCAAAAAAAATCTTTTCCATACAAAATTAACTCGTCATGACGTCGATTTTATATAGAATTAGAACTCACGGAGTTATTTTAGAGCAAAATGTTTTGTTGTTGGGATACAAAGTCAAAAAATTGTAATGTTTTAATAGTATGGTGAATTAAATACCTACAATGTGATTATTATATTATTTGGCATTATTAAACACTACTGACTGTGTGCCATTTTTAAATAACGATAGAGTGGTTGTGTTCCGAATCTCCGAAGGAAAGCCGGTAGGAATCGTGTTACGAGTATACGGTGCCTTCGCCACTGTCAGGTTTATATACTACCTAATTGTTAATAGAATACAAATGTTAAACAACTCGTAAACAACTAATAAAGACAGTTTCGTCTTTATTATACTTGTTTATAAGTTGTTTATAATTTAAAATCCAATAACGAAACAATCCGCAATTAGGTAGCTAATTCATCATTATCTGCCTGCTTTTTCCAAACTATTATAATTATGTTGTGGTTGGCTTCCAGGCCAACCGGATACAGGTAAATACCAATATACAGCGAAAATATAATTAGGTTACCTAATTATCTATCGGAATCCAGAATTTGTCACGATGTGTCTCATCTACTTGATACGCACTGTTAGTCTGTGGTCCATCAGGCGCCGTTATGTCTGAAATTTTAATCAATAGTAGGAAGCAGACTGGGATGCTGGATCATTAGGTTTTTTTTTATAATGTAGGTAGGTTAGAGGGTCAGATAGAGGTGTGTTCTATGTCGTTCTTCTTCATTAAACCTAACTTGGTTTCCGTACGTATTTTTCGGGTGACCACTTACATTGTCATGTCTTGTCATGAAACAAACCCCAGAAAAAAATTAATGCTTGCCAGTCTCTCTTATGGCCATATCAACTTTTGTCAAACACAAAACATTTATTTCAATTAAACTTATTACAGGCACTTTTGAATTGTCAAAGAGTCGGTCAGTTAGTCAGAAAGTTGAAGCTATTTGCCCATTCCAAAACGGAGATCTCTATGGAGAAGAACAGCAATTGCCAGTCTCTCTTGTGGCCATAACAACTGTTGTCATGAAACAAACCCCAGAAACAAATTAATGCTTGCCAGTCTCTCTTGTGACCATAACAACTTTTGTCATGATACAAACCCCAGAAACAAATGAATGCTTGCTAGTCTCTCTTGTGGCCAAAAATCTTTTGTATAGGTACTGTGTTTATTTAATTTAACAGATTATTTAGGTAAAATTGTTCGACATTTTATTAATATTTATATCTTTGTTTGCTTTCCATATTGTTTAAAAGTCTTACAGTGGCTTATAATTACGGATCCAGTAGCGCATCAGCAAAACGTATAAAATTCTTAAAAAAACCGGCCAAGTGCGTATCATGCGGACCATGCAGAATAACGGGGTTCCGTAGTTGGTATAATTTATCCCAAGAATAAACTTCACATTGTAGTTGAAAAACATGTTCTCCCATACATTCCAACTGCAAATGTAAGTTTGTACGCAGAATATTCAGAGATTTACCATGTATTTTAAGATTTCTGTAGTTTCGGAGATAAGCGGGGAATGGTACATTTTCCTATAAAACTTTAAAACTATTTATAGTACAATTTTTTTTTTTTAATTTGGACTCCCACAATTAGGCTTTTCATTTGATATATTATGTAACACGGTACAGTTGGCAAAACTTCTTTTTAAATTTTCTTATCTGCCTCCAAAAAGTTACCCCCATTATTCTAAATTCATTTATTTACGTAACACGTCCGTGTTTGGGTCACGAAAACTCATAATATGTGTACCAAATTTCAACTGAAAGGGACCAATCCCTTAGATTTGGAGCAAATTAGCTGTAACAGACGGACAGACAGGCATTTAGTTATTTAGTTTACGGTTACCTAAAAATAAAATTAGGTAATAATGAACAATTTTTAAATATGTTATTAATATTGAATAAGTAAACTATAAAAAATATATTGACATTGTTAATGGTAAATAATAGTTTTTAAAGCGGCATCGGCAGTGGCTCCACGGCTAAGCGCCTGACTGGAGGTCGTGAATTGGTGAATTTGATCCTCACTACTAGTTGCACAAGTAATCTGAACCCTTCTTTTATGCTCACAGCATAAAGGGTTCACTTGGCGTGATTAACTGCCAACCCCTTTGGGAAATACATACAAAAACCACAAGTAATATGGCAGTATTCAGATTATTTCTCGTCATTATGGGAAATTTATTAATATTTCCTGACCTGTGGGCCCCAAGTCTGCAGTCTTTTATAAATTCAGTCATTCCAAAACGATCCCATTGTCATTTTGCTATAAGTTCGTAATCTGCTAAATTCATAATGGTCAATCATTGGTCGGTCAATGTTCTCGTAATAGAATTGTGTTAATTAACATTGTCGTATTGCCATTATTATAAAACCCATTAGTAGAAACGTCATTCATTTGTCATTATGTACGAGATTACCAATAAATGCAATTTCTTTCAATGTAGTGTCAGTGGCCGAGCATTGGAAAGTCATAATGACGCCATTATAATAGTAGATTACCAAACTTGTCAAAATCTACAATTATGAAATCAATGATCGACCATTCTGACACTATTGTAATAGCAGATTTGAGGCCCTCATCTCTCCGAAGACATACTAGTGGTACATAGACATCCTGCTCACGACCACGTTACATGAATACTCCCATGTCAAAATATTAACTTAAATTACATAACCATGATTTGTATTTATGTCAAGATTAAAGACTTGTCGAAACATGAGTATACAGCAGATTGTTCAAACACATATAACAGATCTATCACGCTTGGTCTTTACGGGTCAGAGGTTCGATGATTAAACAAACACAGACTCGTTCTATAAAAGTATAGTTTATTGCGTCACTTTGATTACAAGCAAACTACTCACAACACGAGTGAAATATCACTCCCGAAAAATAATGGTTCAATTTAAATTCAAATGACAATCGTAAAAGGTGGGAATAAGTTGTGTCTCTGGTTATTTAGTTTTGACAAGGTTAAATCTCTAGAACATTCTGTTGGTGTTGCCAACAGAAACCAAATGTGGAGCGTTACGTTCGCCACAGTATTCTTGCGAACAAATAATCTTACAATTGAACCAACAATATAAAATTCTTAATGCTTGTAGTCCGTTGGGAAAACCAGCGCTAAGTTATAAAAACAACTAAATAGGTACGTCAATATAAAATGGCTCCCAGGCGCTAATCATGAATTCAATTACCAGGACCATTGAGTAATTAAGCCACTTACAAACACATTAAGGAGTCGGTAGTTTACACCGTGTTAGTCCAGTAAAGTACCTAATTTATGATGACAATTAAAACAATTATTCGACATGTTTTAAAGGCCTTCTTCTCTGATGTCATCACGAAGATCAAGAAGATTAAGGCTACTGAAGAGTCGACATGTTTTTTAAAACATCAAGATTTATTTGCTTTATCACAGACCACAGTTTTAAATATTAAGGCGCGGTAAGACGCAAATCTTTAGGTATAGCAGGAGGTAAAGCGACAGTAGTGCATCGCGGTGTACAAATACGGTTGAAAATGGCGACGCGTTCGATTTTAGTTGAATCTCGTGTCAGCCGCATATGAAAGTTATTTTGCAGTTTAAATTGAATTTAAAACATTTTTACATATTTCTTTAGTTGATTAAATTTCCTTTTTTATAGTTACATAAATATGAATAGTTGTCGGTCAAAATATTGAGCATTTCGAGACGAAAAATATTTTTCCTGTTCTATCTTGCGATTTTTCAAGATTCTAGTTTATTTCTATAAAATATCTTTGTATACCTATGTCTTTTTTTTTTGTTCTCCTATGCATTTCACTCCATCCGGCGATCGCTAACCCGCCTGCCATGCATGGTGATTATGCCAACCTCTCCCCTCCCCTTTGGGGGAGGCCTATGTCCAGCAGTGGACGGCTTTCGGCTGAAACCATGAATGATGATTAAGTCTTTTTTTATAGACTTGACTACACACTGTATTATTTTTAATATGTAGCAATACGGCTTTTCCCAAATGCGCAACACGCAGGCCTGCCATTTCCTGGTTACCTGATGTTCATGCCAGTCTCTTGAAATCGCTGGAGTACTCTTTGGACCGCTGATAAAGATCATACTTCTACTGTTCTAGCAGCGCTACGCTGACTTCTTCCATCTTGTACCATGGTAATAATCCGTGTACATTCTTCAGGCGTTAAAGAGATGATATTGCACTAAATACTCTGATCCATAGAGGAAAGTAATATATTGGGTACTCTGATCAATACAAGGAACCATTTATAATGACAGCTCGGTTTGAAACAAAAGCAGAAAAAATATTCTTTTCCTAATTTTAAATTTTGAAGTTTTTCAAAATGTAACTTGTACAAATGATACCTCTTTAGTGATTTGGAAAACGCATTAGTAACCTGCTTACTAAATACTCGTATAATTTATTCTAGCGATCTATACTCCATTCGAAATAAGATTAGACATTTAAATAAACTTGTTTACAGTCCGTTCAACCGATTTTGACTTCTATTCCGTAGCCATAAGGATGGCATTAAAAGCAAAAACGTGGTTACAATACCAACTGTTTATTACAGCTGCCATTTGTCATGCCACCAACGCAATAGAAGTCATAATCGGTTGAACGGACTGTAAAAAAGGTTTATTTAAATGTCTAATCTTATTTCAAATGGAGTATAGGTATATTTAATTTATGGAGATAATTATCACGGTTTTTATTAGCGACCCGGAATTTTTGCGATCCAGTCTATTATTTATTACTCATTTATTATTATTTTCTTAATGTCTTTCGCCAAACTTCGTGTTTCGGCAGTCGTCGGATTTCTTTTGCACTTGGTGTGGGCCGGACGCTCTCAATCGACTCAGAAGTAATGTCATAGAAATAATTATTGTGATCCCATGTGTCAGTGACGCCATCTAGCGTAATATAGCAAAATTTAATAAAAGCTAAGTTTGACACGTGAGGCTGTGTTCATACGACACGCGTCTGCTACGCGCACGTCCCACGCCCGCTTCGCGCACGTCACGCGCCCGCTACGAGCACGCCATGCACTCGCCCTGCGCCTGCCCCACTCGCTTTGGAATTTGTTGTATGCAATTTAAGTCTTATGACACATCAATAGATCTCAATTTGCATTTATCGAAATCGACCCGCACACGCCTCGCGCCCGCCTCGGACCCGCCTCGCACCCGTCTCGTGCTCACCCCGCACACGCGCTGCACACGCCTTGTGCTCGCGCTTCGGCTTGTGCCGTATTGACAGTGATCAAGGGCGTTTTTTGATTAAATAATAGGTACTATAAGCGGGTGCGAGGCGGATTTGAGGGTGGCGAACGCGGGTGCAAAGCGGGCCCAACGCGTGTGCGGGGCGTGCGCGTGGTCGGTTTATCTGAACACGGCCTTACACTTAACCATATTGCATAATTCGACATAATGAAATGAAAACGTTTATTTCAGACCAAGCACACAGAAAATTATACAGGTCCATATTATGTTAGTAGGTACTTACATACTTATAGCTATGTTAGTAAAAAGCAAAATATTTATTATTTTGGACATGAGTGAGCGACCAGTGCCACAGGATTTGGCTGTCCCCTCTGTCCGACACCACGCTCAGGAGCATGTTGGAGCTACCATTTACCCGAGACCACAGGGAGGCCGTTCTATTGCGAAGCACCGCCTGGAAGCCGGCCGTACTGTAGTCGGTGAACATGCCAGAGGCACTGCACCGCCATGGCAGCCACAACAAGCCCCTGAACGCGTTGTTATACTGGACGCGAAGGGCATTGTAGGCTTTTTTAGTGTAATTGCTCCACAGGCTGCACATGTATAATGTTTGGCAATAGCTTTTGAATAATGTGACTTTAACTAAAATAATACTTCGAAAATAATTTTCTTTTGGTGGACACGAATGAATGAACTGGACATGCAGGCGTACCACACTGAGCGACTTTTGCCCACTAGGACAAATGTATCGGATTAAGATTTTGTGTCCCGTCTATTGTTACGTCAATAATGTCTTTGCATAATATGTAACCTTCATCACACTTCATCGTACTAATAAATTATCACACTAATATTATAAAGGACTAAATTTGTGTGTGTGTTTGTTACTTCTTCACGCTCAAACGGCTGGACCAATTTTGATAAAATTTTGTATGGAGGTAGCTGACACCCTGGATTAAGGCATAGACTACATTTTATCCCGATATTCCCACGGGATCGAGACTTACACGGGTGAAACCACGGGGTGCAGCTAGTTTATTATAAAAATAGGATGGAAGCTGCTAAAGTCGGAAATGTGTGACATTAGGACAAAAATTAGGAGCACTGTCAAAATATGCCACTAGTTCTGTTACACCCGTATTTTTGTGATACTCGTAACGAGGTTAGTAACAGAACGAGGGTGGGACGGTACCATGGGTGTGACTCTAAATCGATTGGACGCCGTCGCCATAGTAACCCATACAAGTACAGCGTGGGTGGCGAGCAGCGATGGTGTGATTGACTCATGTTTACGCAAACCATACAGTTTGCATTAAGGCTCGTGCACACTGGCGCGATATCACGGGAGCGACACTTTCCAGGTTTCATAGAAATTATGCTACTACTGTCGCGCCGCATCTATCTGCGGGGGCCTTAAGTGACTTTAATCATGGTTGCGTAAATTAGGTTGGAGGACGATTATTCTTCATTGCAAATAGCAAATTCTCCCAACAAAGTTATCAATCTAGATTGTGTAATTGTTAGAGTAGTTCCAAGATACATTAATTCATTCAATCATTTCTGGCGAAAGACGTCCTCTGCTGGAAATAGGCCTCCCCCAAAAGGGGGGTTGCCATAATCGTCACGTTTGGCAGGCGGGTTGGCGATCGCAGTATGGTGTTAAAATGCATAGAGAACGTTGCTGCCCATTTTCAAGTAAGTTCCAATATAACAGTTTACCAAATTAATCTGAATCATAAATGTGTTTTACTTGGAATAAATAAAAAACTCGTTTGATAGGTATTTACGAACAGAGAAGTCTACATTAAAGAAATATATTACGTCATTATAAGAACAGTCGTAGGTTTATTTTTAGCGCTAACACACTGGACTGCCACTAAACGGCCAATTTTGTAAGATTATAGTACTCAAATGATAAATTGTCTACCCTCGTCGGGTTCAAAATGTTCACAGGTTGAATAAGTACAGTAATAGAAAATTAAAGAAAATAGCATCTCGTAGACCTCGGCCTACGCCGTAGCCATTGCTTCCAATTTACAACATCAGCGTGCGCTTTTCCTATTCTATGTTTGTAGGTCCATTTATTTATTATTTATTTTTACTTTAAAATAAAACTTCTATCCGCCAATTACATTAAAGAAAATTAGACAAACATTTACTTTACTTACACTCATCTCGCAGAAATCCAGACATACTGACATGATAGTCTTCCATTCGTCCGAGACGAGATCTTGGACGCTGATTAAAAGAGCGTTGAGCGCGGAGAGAGAGCGACTGCGACGCGCGACTTTGCAAGCACGGCGAACAATCTATTACCCGTATTCAAGAACGATACTATGAGGTCTCACAGTGCCCATCAACGCATAGGGCCGGTAAATCTGCTTCATAAACAATACTTGAGTGATGTGCAACGCTATGCGTTCACTTACAAGGACCCTTACGTAAAGTACCTGGGCAGCTATTTTAAACAACGCATAGTGTAGCTTATTGTAAAAAAAGGTCTGGGTTAAATGATAATGTGGTCCACAGATGTGGTTGTTTTTGTATGTTTTGTATCCATTTGTGATATTTTAGTTTATTATTCGTTTTAACTTTTTGGCGTGTGGCCGTTTGTCTTCTAGCTATGCCGCTCCCGCATTAATACTAAGTACAAAGAGCTATCGTTCCGAAACAGAAAACGCTAGCTTCTTAAAACTGAAGCAAAATAAAATTATATTTAATTGTCATTAAATAGATAGAATAGATTTTATATCATTGTAGATAGTAAAGTTGTAAGATGTATAAGTACAATTATCAAAAAATGTAATTAATTATTATTTAGTAATAAGTAAAAAAAACAGTAAACACACCATTAATTGACGGCTTCTTTTGTTTTTAGAGAATTCGAAATCATATGCACATCCATTGATGACTAATCAATTGAAGATAACTAAAAAATTTTTTGTTTGTCGATCCTTGAAAACAGAGTACTTTTTATTATTACCTAAATCACCACACTAACTTCATGGTTCATATTTCACTACTGACAACACGTTTATGGGTTATATTTATGTCGTCCACACATCTGCCAAACACTTAAGCGAACTTAGCAACAGAAACGGACCAATCACAGATCTATACTCGACGCTATGCGTTCGCATAGTAAAGTGTCGCTTGAGTATTGTTTGTGAATTGAATGGCCCGCCATGATGAACGCAGTGAGAAATGCCTTACTTAGCATAGTGTCGCTGCCATACTTATCTAAGTATTCTTCTTGAATACGGGCCTATGCTTCCTAGAGAGGCAATATTTTAGCGGGGCACAAAGTTGGAAGCTCGTCATGACTATCTTTCAGGCTGTATTTTTACGCGGGACAACGGGTGCGAGTGTATCTTCAGATCCTATCAAACGCCCATGTAGTAACTCTAAATACATTCCGTCTTATTACAAAACAAGATTTATATTTTGACATGGCTTAAACCATGGAGCTAGTTTTTGTAATAACAACGTAACAGTGATTGAAATACCGTTCTTTACCATAGTCGGAATAAAGTTCGAAATTCAATAATGGCTCCATGTTTTAAACCTGGGTCTGAAGATAAACCTTGTTTTGTAATAAGGGGGATACTGTTTAGATAGTTTCACCGTTTTGTCATTTTCTAATAAACTATAGCCGTATCGGTTGTCCCTTATTTTCATGGTATTTTGCCATGTAATTGTAAGTAATTGATTCAATTATAATCAATTTGGTTAGTCATCGATTAGGAGGCTAGCACAGCTGTCCTGCGTCACTTAGAGTACCTAATATCGACATACTAGGGGGCTTCCCATTAAATGCTATTGTTATGAATTGTCACTTATCACAGAGCTCATTAGGTATGTCCTGCAATTTGGTTTAGGTATTATTATAATACCTAAACCTATAATACCTTATTATTTATGGATTTGTCTGATATTAGAAACTATTCTATAGTGACCTTATTGGTGATGTTCTTAGAAAGATCAGCGTAGTACTCGTAACCAGCGTGTGTGTATGGCCAGGTCTACTCCGAACACAAATCGGAAGTATCGCTTGACTGATTGTTAACTATGGCTGACTACGGCGAAAAAAAGACGATGGTAAAAGAAATAAGCCAAACTCAAAAATGTGACTTTACGTCGGGTAAGGATTAAATGTCAAAAAAGGAAACTATGGAAGTTATAAAACGGCCGAACATTCGGCCGATACTTACTTTAACGCTTCGGAGTAGACCCCCTGAGGTATGAACGTAAACGAAGCAAAAGGAGTATGTAAAGATCGTAGCAGATGGAGTTCTGTAGTTTCTGCCTACCCCTATGGATAGAGGGCGTGAGTTTATGTATCATCAACATCATTTCAGCCGAAAGACGTCCACTGCTGGACAGAGGCCTCCTCCAAAGGCGACACGGTTGGCGCAGTGGCTGCTGCGCTGCATGTCGCGGGTTCGATTCCCGCACGGAACAAATATTTGTATGACCTACAAGTAGTTGTTCCGGGTCTGGCTGTTTGTGTATATGAGTTTATATGTTTGTAAACGCACCCACAATACAAGAAAAATTACTAGTGTGGGGCAACGTTTAAAAAAAAAAAAGGGTTGCCATAATCGTAGCTCGCATCGCTAGTAAGTCCCTTAGTCGCCTTTTACGACACCCACGGGAAGAAATAGGGCGGTGCTATTCTTTACGTCCGGCACCACACGGACAAGACAGAGTATATATGTATGTGTGTATATTATAGCCGTCTGGGTATAGTGAGTTTACCACAAAACGTTATTTCAATTAGCAGCAAACTAGCGACCTTGTGCAATTTTTTTATAAAAATAGTACATGATGATTGAAGCACGCTTTGAATAGCATACAATACGTACATAATAATGTGATGTGCATGCATCGCTCGTTTTCCTAATGACAGAACCGGCTTGATTCGCTAGTGCTGATATCGTCAATAATACATTAAAACAAAATTATGTTACAATGTTTTTGTAACTATGGGATGGGCTTCGCGATTCTAGTTCTTTACAAACGGCACCATAATTTCGTAACATACTCTCAATAACAATCCCAGTTAGTTTTGGCAGAAATTGCTAGTAGAAACATTGCTATAAACTCTATACCTAAAGGGTTCAAAAATTCTCATTATCTCTGCTCAACAATGTAAATAATGCAGATGTATAATATCAGATTATAGACCTATGACCTATTGTGTTTTTTTTTAGGGTTCCGTAGTAAACAAGGAACCCTTATAGTTTCGCCATGTCCGTCTGTCTGTCTGTCTGTCTGTCCGTCCGTCTGTCCCCAGCTTAGCTCAGAGACGCTTAGTCTTAGAAAGCTGTAATTTGGCATGGGTATACATATTAATCATGCCGAAAAAATGGTAAAATAAAATTATGAAAAACATTTTTTTTTAGGGTACCTCCCTTACACGTGAAATGGGGATGATATTTTTTTTTCTCGTCTATTCCATGGTGTGGGGTATCGTTGGATAGGCCGTTCAAAAATATTGTGGGTTTGGCAAAACCATTTTTCAATTAAGGGATCCGTTTGCGTAATATTAAGCTTTAAAGTGCTATTTTTTGTTAGAATCAAGTGTCCCCCCCCCCCCCTCTGCCAGCTAAATGGTTAGTTTTGGATATGTGGAAAAACTCATGGCAATAGTATATATAACGAAATTAAAAGGAAAACTATCACAGCTAAGTAGGCTTCACAAGTTAATGAGTAATAGTCGACCAACTTAAATTTGCAGTTGGAGAATTGACCTTAACGTATATCGATGTATGGGAGAGCATGTTTTTCAACTACAATGTTAAGTTTGTTTTTGGGATAAATTCATCCCAACTACGGAACCCTTCATTGTGCGTGGTCCGACATGCACTTGGCCGGTTTTTTGTTTTAAAACTTAGATTAGATTCTCGTTTCAACACTTTTTGGTAATTAACCTAATCGATGACGTCGATGATGTCAGATTCGATTAGTCAATATTTTATTGCATTCCACAATATTTATGACACTTGATGACACTTAAATTGTTTTAACAATATTAGCTATGCAGACGATATGGTGCAATAACTTTGCTTGCTATCAGTATTTTATGCAAAAATGATGTCCTAAAATGAAGACTTGAGACATCTTTTTAATATATTTAAACATATTTTTAATGCATGTGGCGAATACACTTACAATATATGGAGTGTACAAGAATTTACTTTGTGGCGCATTCGACACAAAGTAAATTCATCACATTTTTGTTCTTGTGTCTTAGCCCGCATATGGAGGGGTTATTGTACATTTACAATAACCCCTCCATATGCGGAAGGAAACTATTGTCTATTTGTGAGAAGTACGCGGAGGCGCATGGCTTACAATATAACTCTATTAAGAAATTTTAGTATTTAAATCAGGGAAACCACAGCCTACTCATGTGCCTCTTGTATTTCTCAATGGAATAGTCCTAAAGCAGGTTGAAGCGTTACAATATCTGGGTCATATTCTGACAGGTGACCTCAAACTCAAACTCCAAATGCCTTATTACAAAACAAGATTTGATTATTGATCGGCTTGGCGGGAAAGTGAAGCGTCATGTTCAGCAGTTTGTTTAATTTTCCAAAATTTGTGTTTAGCCGAATATTAATGTGTAATAATGGTGGATTATTAACCATTAAGTGTTTGTGAACGTGCATTAGTGTAGGCAAATTAAACAAAACAGTGCAACTTCGCTTCAAGTTCTCTCAAGAAGTCCGCGTGAGGACTCAGTAAAGTGCCACATCTTTACTGAAACTCAAGGGGAGTGGGCGGGGATATCATCATCATGGATTTATAATTCATTTCATCAATATTATACAAGAACTAAAACTTGACATTGGCTAAATGCACAAACCGTGCGAAGCCAGAAGGAAAAAAAAAAAAAAAAAAAAAAAACAAGATTTATATTTTGACATGGCATAAACCATAGAGCCAGTTTTTGTAATAAGAACGTAACAGTGATTGAAATACCGTTCTTTATACAAAACTGAAAACTTGGTTCGGTACTAAGCTGTTAGTTTTGTGTTTAGGAACTTTACTATAGTCGGAATAAAGTTCGAAATTCGATAATGGCTCCATGTTTTAATCCTGGGTCTGAAGATAAACCTTGTTTTGTAGGCAAAAGCATTTATTTCAATTAAAACTAATTACAGGCACTTTTGAATTGTCAAAGAGTCGGTCAGTTAGTCAGAAAGTTGAAGCTATTTGCCCATTCCAAAACGTAGATATCTATGGAGAAGAATAGGCAAGAAACTCCAAGGACACTCTTTTAAATCAAGATATTACAAAATCCTGGGTACATTATTTTTGTCGCTTTAAGTGAGAACAATGTAAAAAAATAAATTATTTAAAAACAATACAAAATATAAAAGATTACAAATAAGCCCTGGCAGATAGGAGATGACCAGTCACAACTGACGGCGCCCGTTCACGAACATGAAGAATGAACCTCAGGGACGATGAGGATATTGAGCAGGAGCGCAGGGGTCACACGCAGCTTCGCACGATTGACAAGAGAAGGTTACGCTATTCAAAGCCCTGCGCACTCAGTACAATAATGCGTTCAGGATGTTGTTGGGTCTGCCGTGGCGGTGCAGCGCGTCTGAAATGTTTGCTGAAGCGCGCAGTGATGTTATTTTTTTTTTTAGGATGGGTTTGCTCTTGACCTTAGTCTAGGGCAGAGGTGACAGAAACAAAGTCGACGATGGAGTGAGCTTACCCAGAAGAAGCCTGTTCACTCTAACTTGAGATTAGGGTTTTAGGGTTGTATGCGTTCGGAAACACAGACGCAGGTAGAGAGTTCCACTCTTTTGCTGTACGCAAAAACGTATACGGGGTAGCAACAACGGCATTCTGAACGCAATAGCTGTACGTTTTGACTGTCCCTTTCAGAATCAGTGGGACATGTATTCTGTAGGTGTGGCGAGTCATGGCAAATAAAAATGGTTTCTATGGCTCTATGCCACCCGAAATAAAGTGTTTATTTATTTTCTAGCTTTTACCCGCGGCTTCGCTCGCGTTAATTTAGAATTTGACAATCATTTCGGGTTGTACTCTGCTTGTTATAATAAAGGGTTGTACTAATATTAAATTGTAGATGTATTATTATTTTAAAGTGCTTAAACACATATGATTCGAAAGACACGTGGCGCCATCTAGTATCATAAGAAATTTATTGTTGTTTTCCTCGGGAACAGTACTCTTTTTCGGGATAGAAGGTACCATATGTACGTTTCTGTACACCTGACAACGTCTATGCAAAATTTCAGGATGATCGGTTCAGTGGTTTAGGCGTGAAAAGGTGACAAACAAACAAACAAACTTACTTTCGCATTTTTAATATTAGTTAGGATATGCTTAGGTGGTAAACATTATCATAATAATCATAATCATTTTTTTTTATAAACATTTGACATATTGACAGATTCGCCCATTATGTTTGACAAAAAACATATACCTGCACTCACACACGCACACGCATCACACACGTAAACACTACTGAATAGATATCGCGTTAAGGCTTCTACATACCGGGGCGACTTGTCGCGCGACGCGACGCGACACAAAGGCACCGCTCGTCCCGCGACAGGCGGGGCCTTTGTGCCGTGAATCAAGAAGCCTTTATCATCAAATAACCCTTTTATTGAAACAATAACAACATAGGCAAGTACTGTACTGTTTATTTTTAAGTATCTGATAACGGTAAGTGTAGGTAAACAAACGCTTTTTAGGTTAAACTCAATTACTCAAAGCGAATTATTAACACATTCATCAGTATTTAAGACGCATATATATGATTTTAGAGACTTTTGAATCTGATACTACGCTTTCATATAATGCAAGTAAGTTACGCAAAAAATATATGTTAAGACGCAGATATATGCCAGTGACCTTGAGTGGTTAGCTTGCGTGTTCTGTACTGAGCTCACGCAACGCGTCGTACGTTCAGCCAGTAATAGGACTCGCACATCAAGGAGCGCTGTCCCCAATTTGACGCATTATTAATTTATTAAACACAAAACAAAAAGTATTTTAATACAACGCGTATACTAAAAGATCAATAATTAAATTATCTTTAAATTGGTGAAGGTTTCAGAAAAATACGCTTGGTAGATTTTGCGCCATTCTCAGTTTATTATCCACGTTAGACGTAACTTTACAAATTAATTTCACTATGTATAAACATGATTTAAAATATTCACATATTAAGTTATTGACTGAACTGTTACTGACTGAGAGAAAATGCTCTAATATAACATTTTTTTTTTTCAAATCATTAACACTACTCGTTTAGACGTGATCTTCAGTATACAATCATTAAAAGTCAGTTATCGTTCCCTTAAACTAGAACGCATATAGATCAATTCTATAGGTATGTGAATAAGTATTTAGTAAAAAAAGCATTGTAGTGAAATACTTTATAAAATCATCACCATCATTATCCTGCCCATAACCCAATTTATTTGGATTCGGCGCAAAATGTCCCTTTCTAAAACCCAAACCTTTCTTTTTTTACTTTTTGTCTTTCTTTTTTTTTAAATACTTTTTGAAATAAATTCAGGAATTAATATCTACCCAAATCATAAAAAAACTACGAGTATATTATTTTCAAACTACTTGTGATATTTTCATGCTTTTTTTTCGTATCTTGTAACAAATCTACTAAAATAGAAAGGGGTAAGTAGACATGTACATAATATAATTTAGAAGAAAGTAAAAAAATACAATATTGAATAAAAAATGATAAATGAAATGAAATGAAATGAAATCGTTTATTCTGTAAATAGGATATTAAAATCACTTTTACACGTCATATAAAAAAAAAAAAATAATCTAGATGTAGCCGACATTTCCTATCTGACTACCCCTGAGAAGAAATGGTGAAACAAACTCCGGGGTCAAAGCCTCTTTTAAAGTCCAGACATAATCTTGGTCAGATCATGTGAGGACCATGTAGATCAGTGTCTGAAATGGTCTTTTGAGGAAAGAACCACGCAAATTTGAGCGGACCTGTCCAATCAGTGTAAGCATTTGTCAGTAATCGTGCAGCTCAACTCAAAACTTAAGGAGCTCAACGACTCGACGAACAGTACCAAAAAAAGGACATTTGGGTAGGCCGCATAAAGCGCTCAAAATGTCAGACCATCATTAAAACTTAACTGAGAAAAGAAAAGAAAGGAAAACATTTAAAGAAAAAAAAAATGACCCACATAGTGCTCACATTCACAATAAATTAAAGCAGTAAATATAATACTTTTCAAAGTAAACATTCATGTAAAATTGTATACAATAGATACCTAGCACTCTCAGAAAGAAGGAGGAGGGAGATTTTATAAATACGAGTAATAAACTGTAACGGCGTCAGGTCACGTCAGGTCAGCTTAGTAATGCAAGCCTTGAGATTGTACTGAAGATGAATATGTCGAAGACCAAAGTTATGTGCAACGAAAGAACTGGAAGCATAAAAGTAGACGGGGAGACAATACAACATGTCCAGGAATACCTTTACTTGGGCCAAGTAGTCATTTCCAGGCGAGGCAAGATAAAGAAATCACAAGACGAACGGAAAACACCTGGACGTGCTACTGGTCCATGTAGGAAATATTCAAGGGTGAGTTATCTATGGCACTGAAACGCAGGTTCATGGACATGTGTATTCTTCTCGTCCTAACCTATCGTGCACAGACTTGGTCTTTGACTAACATTCAGAAGTCCAAACTCAAGGTCTGCCAACGAGCAATAGAGCGCAGTATACTAGGCGTTAAATCAACTGATCGTGTTCGTAACACAATACTGCGCTCCAAAACAAAGATAGCTGACGTGGCTCAAAAAGCTTCCCAACTTAAATGGGACTGGGTAGGACATGTCTGCCGCATGCCGGACGAATTGTGGGCCCAAATGGCATAGAATTAGTGCCCTGAAACAGTGCGACGGGGTCGCGGCAGACCAGATGGCGGGACGAATTGGAAAGATTGCGGCAAAACTGAAAGGAGGACGCGCGGGCTCGCGAATGATGGAAGGAGTGGAGGGAGGCCTTTGCCCAGCAGTGGGACAGCGTAGGCTAGAGTAAAAAAAAACATAACTATCTATAAAATACAATATTTGAGCTAACATATTGATAAAAATAATTCAAAGTATATGATATAAAATGTCTGTAGTATGTAGATACTATAATGTACAGACTATTTTATCATCTTTTAGCCTGTGATTTTTTCAAATATAAATTTTTCCGTCGGTGCTCCATGGCCCAATTGAAATTTGACCAGTTGGTCTATGGGGAAAATTACAGGTTTCAATCGTCCAATTACCAACTGGGCTATGGAGAATACTTGACGTAAACAAAAACTATGTTCCATTGTAACATTATAACCCTGAGTTCACACCAGTCTATACATTAGGTTCAAAGAAGATTTTGTTATACTTTATTATTAATTTAATTCAAACAACAACAAGACTCATACCATATTACAAAACAAGGTTTGTTTTCAGACCCAGGTTCAAACCATGGAGCCATGATTGAATTTCGAACTTTATTCCGTCTATGATAAAGTTCCTAATACAAAAATGACAACTTAGTACCGAACTAAGTTTTCAGTTTTGTATAAAGAACGGTATTTCAATCACTGTTACGTTCTTATTACAAAAACTGGCGCCATGGTTTAAGTCATGTCAAAATATAAATCTTGTTTTGTAATAAGACTGATAGTGTTAGTAACCTTATACCTACTTACAAACTATGTTGGTAAGAAATTTACACAGAAACAATTTGTGGCATCACTGCTGCAAGGTGACAGGCCCGGCCGATACCTTGCAGCAGTGGTTCACAAACGCACAATCTATTAAAAGCTAATTCAAAATAAAATATGACAAATTATTTTTTAATATGGACAAGGCTTTATTATACTATTAAACTGGGCAGCGGAACATTTCTCAATTATCCATACCCCAGTTGGTAATTGGACGATGGAAACATGTAATTTTCTCCATAGACCAACTGGTCAAATTTCAATTGGTCCATGGAGCACCGACGAATTTTCGTTAATAAAAATAAATATCCCATAAGAAACCGAACAGCGGCCGGCAGCGGTCGGCGCGGCAGCCAAGCCAAGGTCAACGGTGTTTGCCCGACCCTTAAACGGTTCCAATTGTATACTCACCATTGTTTCCAATAATTATTGCTTGAATAATTATTGTTTGATTACCGTATTAAGCTGCTTGTCCACCGGAGCGGAGCGGGGCTGCGGAGCGGAGAAACGGAGAAATATTAACATTATTAACCAATAGGATTGCAAGTGGACAGGGATTTTCCATACTATTATATAATATTTCTCCGTTTCTCCGCTCCGCAGCCTCGCTTCGCTCCGCTGGACAGACCGCCTTAGACCCGTATATCCATCTATTTAGCCCGTAAAGTCATTGTACTGGGCAAAGGCTTCCTTTCCTTTTTCCACACACGTCTGTCCACTGACATCGTGGACCAGTCCTATCGGTAGGAGTCAAGTTCGTCCCTCCATCTTCGTCTTAGTCTCAATCTTACTCTCTCCCATCACTATTACCTACTCAACATCGTCTGCCTAGCCTTTTCCCAGCTATGTTGGGCTCTCTGTCTTGCCCTGGTGGCGGAATGGTGGGACAGGCTTTCACGACCTACCGCCGGCCTCGTCAACATCGAGGCGGTCTGGCCGGTACTTGAACCCTGGCTCGGGAGGAGGCACGGCTCCCTGTAGTTTCGGGTGACGCAGGTGCTCTCGGGACATGGTTGCTTCGGGAAGTACCTGTGTCACATAAACAGGGAGCCGGACGCCCGGTGTCACACTGCGTTGACTACCGGGAGGACACGGCGCAGCATACGCTGGCAGATTGTGACACTTAGGAGGAGCCACGCCGTGCCCTCATCTCAGGAGTAGGCAGTGACCTATCGCTGCCGGCCGCGGTTGAGTCGATGGTCGGCAGTGAGGAGTCCTGGGACGCGGTGGTGTCCTTCTGCGAAACAGTCGTGTCGCAGAAGGAGGTTGTGGAAAGGGAGCGGAAGAACTCGTCCGCTCACCCGGCCCGCAGCAGGCGCACTGGGCCCGAATTGGCGGCGCGTAGTGTTCCACGCGCGCCCCTTTCAAATGTCGCGGGGGAGTCAAACACCTCACCCCCCCCCCCCCCCCTAGACTTGAGGTGGCCCGCAGAGGCGGACCGGCACTAGCCGGGGATTGCGGAAGTAATAATAGATCCCAAGATACCCGATGCAAGTGTGGGAGGAGAACACTGGGGTGACTTTCTGTCTTACCGGATTCAGACTGCCTATCTGACCTCCACAACCCAGTTACTGGGTAATACGATACCTCTTGGTAAACCTGGTTGTCAGACTTCCAGGGGGTCTACTCAGAAGATATTATCGGTTGAATGTTCGGCCGTTTCCTGACTACGGCTGACTATAGCTGACTACGGCGAAAAAAAAAAAACGACGGACAAGGAGATAAGTCAATGAATGAATGAAGTGCACCGACCCCAGCGTGTTTGTACCAGACTCGACTGGTCGAATGAACCCAAAGATTGGTCCATGGAGCACCGATGGATTCACTCTAGCCCCTGAATCCTTGTTTCATGAGACTTCGTAGACCATTTTTTTATCAAAGAGTAGACCGAAAGACAAAAACATAACTTGAAGTCGGGTAAGGATTCATAGTCAAATAAGGCAACTTTAGAAGTCAAGAAACGGCCGAATATTCGGCCGATACTTCGGAGTAACGCTTCGGAGTAGGCCCCCAGGCTTCTGACGACCCGTAACTACTGTCAAAGATCCACGGGTCACAGCCAGGACCAACGGCTTAACGTGCTTTCCGAGCCATAGAGAGATTTCGGTATGTAAAGATGGTCACCCATCCTTTGTGTGCCACGAGCCTCTCCTCGTAGCACTATTACTAATTCAAGATATTTTTGTGTCGTTTGTGGAGCTCTATTTGATCAACCGTAATCTACAAGTTATCTTATTATGATTAACTTATGTTACGAGGTGAATCCCCGAATCGTCATTTCTAACAATGGAATATCGTTCGATTAGAATTCCCTGTAATTGGGTCAGTTATCAATATAAAAGCTCGTACAGACTGGTGCGGTATCGTGGGCGCGACGTGACACTAGTAACATTTTTTTTTTTTCTTCTGTCTTCGCACGGTTTGTGCATTTAGCCAATGTCACGTTTTAGTTCTTGTATAGTATTGATGAAATGAATTATAAATGCATGATGATGATATCTCCGCCCACTCTCCTTGAGTTTCAGTAAAGATGTGGCACTTTACTGAGCCCTCACGCAGTCCGCGTGAGGGCTCAGTAAAGTGCCACATCTTTAGAGAACTCCTTGAGAGAACTTGAAGCGAAGTTGCACTGTTTTGTTTCATTTGCCTACACTAATGCACGTTCACAAACACTTAATGGTTAATAATCCACCATTATTA
The DNA here is from genome assembly GCA_948098905.1 of Tiliacea aurago. Classification (NCBI taxonomy): domain Eukaryota; kingdom Metazoa; phylum Arthropoda; class Insecta; order Lepidoptera; family Noctuidae; genus Tiliacea; species Tiliacea aurago. Next base: position 22,802,331 of record OX402591.1, read on the forward strand.
CACATTAATATTCGGCTAAACACAAATTTTGGAAAATTAAACAAACTGCTGAACATGACGCTTCAGTTTCCCGCCAAGTAGTCCCCACTAGTAACATTTACATCTGTAACTTTTATGGTGTACATAATAGAGAGTATTCTATTCTAGTTGCAAAATTATATTTATTGTAAAACTTATTTCGTATAACGTTGTTTGATATAACGTTTATGTAATCAAAAATCATTAGGCCTATCGTTTAAAATATATAATATTGCGATTAATTTTATTGAGCGTGCTGCGGGAGCGGCGGCGGCGTGACAGAAACGAATCGCTGCAAAACCGACTCCACGTAGTCTTGTCTGCCCTACCCCTAGAGTGTTATTTAAAATCGCGTAGGCGCGTAGGGGCATGGCGGCCCGCGAGCTGAGGAGCAGGTGGTTTCAACGCGTGGTTCCAACGGTGGTGAGCGTGAAACACATCTGTGACGATAAGCTCGCATGGGACCGCTGTAGCCCTGCAGCGCCGGAGCCGTGACAGAAAACATGCCTGCTGCATGTTGCATGCTTGCTGCATGCTTGCTTGCTGCATGCTTACTTGCTATATGCTTGCTTGCATGCTGCATGCTTGCTTTGCACGTTTTATCATATTAGACTAAATAGGTTTTATGTCTTTTGAGTGGTATATCAAACGATTTTATATTCAATGTATGTTATGCTTATAAAAATTTGTTGCTTTAAAATTATATCAATCGTTTATTATATTAACTGATCATTATATCAAATAAAATTTTAGATTCAGTTGTTATATCTTGTAAATATTAGAGATTTTGTTATTATATCAAATATTATATAACCTAGTTTGTGGGTCAACTGTACGCGGAGGGCTCTAGATGCCCTGCGTGTGCAATATAATAATGGCTTCAGGGTGCTGTTGAGGTTGACCCGGTTCTGCAGCACGTCTAGCATGTTTGCTGTAGCACGAACTGACGACTTTTATAACGTTATGAGGAAGAAGGCCGCATCATTAATAAACAGAATGCGGGCTAGCAGCAACAGTATCTTGAAAACCCTAGCTGAACAACATGATGCGCCAATATTTAGACACTCTGTCTGGTTGCTTGTGCGGCATTAATGAATGTTAATTGATGTGTCCCTAATTAATAATTACTAACCCTTAGTTGATAAGTTCTTTGTACTAACCAGTGGACTAATGTTGTCAAATTAAATACTTAAATTAAATAATAATAAAAAATAATTATTATTATCATACTATACTGAAGACACTAATAACCACTTTAAGGTTATTTGGCTTATTGGTCGATTCGCACAAACTTACTCGCCCGAAACAATATACGGATTTCTGGAGTTGTCAATTCGCTCACTAACAAATTAACTTCGTGCGAATCGCTTACGCGCCTTGTCTGTGTGGTGCCGGACGTAAAGAATAGTACCATCCTATAGGTACCTCCTGTGGGTATCGTAACAGGCGACCAAGGGACTTAGAATGGGCAGCAGCGTTCTCTATGGATCTCATTGCAGCAAAAATCATGTTATCCTAACTAATATTATACATGCGAAAGTAAGTTTGTTTGTTACCTTTTCACGCCTAAACCACTGAACCGATCATCCTGAAATTATACGTTGTCAGGTGTGCAGAAACGGACATAGATACCTTTCATCCCGAAAAAAAAGTACTGTTCGCGAGGAAAACATCAATAACGTTCTTATTATAATAGATGGCGCCACGTGTCTTTCGAATCATGATTGAATTATATTAATAAAGAAACTTTAATAGTGTGTCAAGAGTTTTTTGCCGCCAAACGCCAAACAACAAGCAGTGTACAACCCGAATTGATTGTCAAATTCTAAGATATCTATTTTAAAGCCGAAAGTGTGTCTACAACACAATTCACCAAGACATGAGCTCACGCGGAACGAAATGAAACGATTTCTGAAATTGGTCAAAAATGTGTTTTTTTAAGCAATACAGGAAAAGTTTTTATCCACTGCGCAAATTTGGACAAGTTAAACTTAAACGAGTTTTATTAAACATATATTTTTTATTTTGATACGTCTTAATACAAAAAACAAAAAATATCGTTAACGAAAGATGTTTACTTTAAAAGTGGTTGTATGGCTACCCGGCAGCGCGCGGCGAAGCGGAACGCGCGAAAGTACCTACCTATCAGCTGTGCGCTAGCTCGATTCGCCGGCGTAGGTATTTACGTGGGTTACAATCAAAGAGTAGAGTAACGGTTACAATGTACTGATCGCTAATTTTATCAGGTTCGAACTAGACTTTTTTATGTTTAGGCCGTGACCTGTAGTTATTTGAAGAGTAATTCCAATTTTTCCTTCATACTTTAATGGGCTTAGGATGGCTTCTTCGATTTCGATCGCCAGTCGGGGTCTGCCAGACCTTCGTGCATGATTCGCGGTTCTGAGCTGTCCGTGATCAAGCAGCCTTTGAGTGGCCGCTAAAATGGTCCTTTCATTAGGGACCGCGGGGTTAAGAATTCCATGGGCTCGCATTCGAGGTATGCGCTCCGTCGCATACATTCTGCGAGCTGCTCGCAAACTTTTATCACTCAGTACATACACTCGCACCATCTCGTAAAACTCGCGGTTACTGAAGTCCAACATCGTGACCGGTAGCACGGCACACGTGCGGCGCGGCGCTTGCGCGGGGAATCGATTAGACGCGACGTCACACGACAGCGCGTGCGATGAGCGAACTGTCGAGTGTCGGCCACAGCGCCCGGCGCGCCCTGCCGCCCGGGAGGGGGTTTCACACCCCGTGCAACACCGCCGCTTGCGCCAGCCGCCGCGCGCGCCCATTGATATTATTACGAATAGATTATGTCCATATTTTGCTGATTTAAAGTAGGATAAAAAAAAAAAAAGTATTGAATAAATAATGGAAATGTGTTCTGTTACTGATATTGAACCACCAAAAAAAATTTGCGCACTGGTTAAAAACTTTTCCTGTATAGCTCAGACATAAACCGTAAATATTTTTTTCAACACATTTGCTCAAAAAATGCATTTACGAAGCCTGTATACATTGTTCGAAAGTTGAAAATTACGCACCATACAACGGAACGGGCGGTAAAATAGGTACTCTCACCTAAGTACATATTTTACCGCCCTCTTCGTTGTATAGCGCCGTGCGTATCCTTTACGGTTTTTTTTTAATTACCATAAAATTGTATAAGAATTCCACCAAGGAGTTTCAAATTACGAGAATAAATAAGCTGAATGATCGAACCTCCTTGGAAGCGCTTCTGCTCAATACGTTTATCTCACTTTATTATTAAAGAGAAAATGAGACGAAAGATGTAGTTCTAATTTTCATCATGTGCACGTGGCGCCATTTTCTTATTGGAAATGTCAAAGATTGTTGCGACTTTCCGACTGATATTTACAAAATAATAATATTTGTTCAAGCGAGGAATCCGATATTAATTATGGAATCTACTGCACCTGATATCTTGAATGAGCCGCCAAAATCGTGAGTGCTATTTAATGATTTACAATAATTTTATACCAAGGAAGACTCGAAGAAATATTCAATCATTCTCTTAAATGTTTTGATGGCTTATTTTATTACATATTGTATTGTTTTCTCGCAAATGTGTTGAAAAACGTTGTATGACACACGCGCGGAAATTGGTATTTACAAACTCGTGACTATGGTAAGCCCCCGAGACGAAAGACCAACTTACCGCCCTAATATCATAAATAACTATTCCAAAACAAAAACAGAATGATATTTTCAAGTCTTTTGTGCATACGGTGATGGAACTCAAAACATAAATCAAAAAATCTTCAAAGACAACTCTTAATTATTTTTAAAAGCTGTTTATCCCTTCGTTACCAGTTATAATTATAATTAAAAGTATACCATAAATTTGCAAATGCCAAACTGCATCCCGTGATGGATTAATATTTATTAATTAGTTAATATCTAATTTTATACGATTTTATTTGCATTTTTACGCCATACGTTGTGTCATCGTGCATCTATTTATTTTGTATGCAATCTGAGAGTGGCAGCGGTTTACCTGTTGTCGGCGTCTTAATAAGCTCACTCTTAATACAAAAACAAATCTATCTAACCTAGCATTTCCCCACCGCAGAGCAAAAGCCTCGCATATCCTTTTCAACACATTGTCAGCTTCTAATGCGGGCCAGTCTTTTCAGCTGGAGTGAAGCTCGTCCCGCTATTATATTCTTCGTGGTCTTTACGCCATGTCATCTAGCGATCAATGTGCAAAAAGGACCACCGAGTACCTACTACAAATGGTACCCTCTATCGTGGAACTCGGTGGCCCTTTTTAGCCCACAGTTCATCTAAAAAAGATCACTCGTCTTTTAGCGATAAATCCGCCCATTGTGTAACCCTACGTAAAATGTCTGCATTCATATCTATTATTTCTATGGTGTATTCCTTTCAATTCCATTCTACCTAAGATGCGGCATTCAACAAATAAAAAACAAAAACACGCAATAAAAAAAATACAAAACTAACACAGAGGGCGCCCTAGTACGATCGCGTGACGTAACCGTAATGTTAAAAACGAACGATTTTTGAATCGAAAATTCGTAAATACAACTATCCTAAAGATTTTAAATTGCGAATAGCACAGTGACACATATATTATGATTTTATGAATAACTTTTTAAAATAAAACCAAGTAAATATGATGTGCGCAACGACGACTATTTTTAATTTTAAAATCGTTCGTAGTCACGATATAAGTTCACTCCTTGCGCTCGTGCTAGGCCCACAAGTCACATCTACGATGCCTAAATGTTTTATTAGTTAAGTACTGCATAAAGCGTGTGTTTTTATTATTAATACTTAACATTCAGCGTTGGAGCTCCCAAAATAGTTAGCACAATAAAATGACATCATCTGCTACGCTATGGCAGCCCGGCTGACCTTGCGTTCGCCGACGAAGCGAAACGCCATAGTAATTTTGTATAAGTAGGTAGGTACTATAGCTTTTGAATACTATTTTTTTCTGTCTGTATGTTCGCTCTTGTCATGTTTTGGGCCGTCTGTAGCCTTGGCATGCTTTATGCAGGGGAGACGTTCGGGTATCAATTAAATTATGTGGATATTTTGAGTCTCTTTTGCCAAGATCGCTATGACGGCGGAGGTTCGTTTCAACAAGTAACCCTTTAGTTTCGCCATGTCCGTCTGTCTGTTTGTCTGTCCGCGGCATAGCTCAGAGACTATTAGTGTTAGAAATCTGTAATGTGGCATAGTATACAATCATATTAATCACGCCGAAAAAGTGTTAAAATAAAATCTTGAAATTAATGAATCTGATTAAAATTGTTCAAATCAAATCAAAACAATTTTTATTCCACGTAAGCCTACATGGGCACTTATGAAACGTCAGAAGCTAGGTGCACGGTTCCAATTGGTCGTTTCCTATGGAGAAGAACCGGCAAGAAACTCCACGGTTACTCTTTTAAAAAAAAACTAGCTTTTACAATGTTTTCAAATTACAGTGTTAATAAGTATGAGAGGACAGCGTAGGCCCGTCAAAAGTACCAGGTAAGTACTTAACAAAATAGTTAACGGTCTACAGATCTACAGTCCATTATGCCTACAACGTCCTCACATTAACAAAAAAACAATACAATATGATTAAAAAATAATAAAAGTTATAACCTTGTTGAATATAACATTGCATTTTAACAACCGATGACGTCCGGCAGGACACTGGCGCGGAAAGGCGCGGTGCGCGCGAGCCGTTTTTCACGTATTTATTTAATATAAAAAAAAATAAGTGCCATATTATAAATCTATCCAATAATATCCCTGTGAAACCCGATTAGGAAATGAAATGTTAAATTTTCATAAAAATTGCGTTCCCCCAAGCCTCATGCAACATAAAATACTTTCAAAATCGACTTTACTTCTGATTTTTTTTTTTATTAGGCAAAATGTTAAATATCGTGTTTTTAACCAAAAAAGTCACTAGATCAAACATGTATCTAGAAAGAAAAGAAAGAAAAATTGTTTATTCTGCACAAACAAAACGCACATTTCAACAATTATAAACATAATTAAAATACACACATACAAAGTAGCCAAAACCCTCGTATCCAATACACTAAAAACCTAATATCTGTACTATATATTTTTTTACGAATTTAAATATGGTGATTTCTCTGAAAACAACTCGATCTAGAAACGTAAATTTCGGGACAAGGGGCCCTTAATCGGGCCAACCGTCGGGCAGTTGCCCACCAGACACGACACCCAGGATCCTCCCTTTTCTATAGAGGATGAGTGAACTTTACACCCTGTTCCCCATGCCTCTAAAATATCATTGGTGGGGATGATATTCTTTTTTCTCGTCTATGTCAGTGTGGAGGTAGCTGACACCCTGGAGTAACATTATAGGCTACTTTTTATCCCGATATTCCCACGGGATCGAGACTTACGCGGGTGAAACCGCGGGGTGCAGCTAGTATTAAATAAAAATAAAATACAAAAAAGGGTCTCTACTTTTTACCTGCTAAAGAAAAGTACATCGCCGTGTGCAAGACCTTTCTTTAACAATAGATAGGAAACGTTGTCATAAAAATATAGTTTTTGGTACTCCTAATTTTAATTTGATATCGTGTGATACTGTGATGTCAAACCGATGGCACTCAGAGACTCTAAAAATTCTATAGGATAGTTGGTTGTCTTTTTGTTCCATTACTCTGTTAATAGAGTGATATTCAATTGCTGTGGCCTGATCGTTGCGTTGTGTCAGAATTGCTCTTTCGCCGAATCAGCCATTGACAAATCAGCCAAGTTCTTCATGGCTATCCATGAAGAACTTGGCTGATTTGTCAATGATATTGGGTAACCGGGGTAACCATACTCATATGATGGTCCTGCAGTAATGAAACAGTATTACACAGATTTTCAGGTAAGATAACTTTTCCTTCTTCTTGTGGATATATAGAAAACTACCTCCTGTGTGTGCCCGCATATTTTGTGTTAAATGCACCTGCTTGTCGGTCTTCTACAGATTGTACTTCGCTGAGTGTGCCCAAGAACTCCACGACCTCATTCCACCGGCCCCCTTCTATTATCGGACATCTAGACTCACTGTAGGTTACCATCCCTTCCTTGTTGCTATTCCACCAGTTCGCACTAAGCGTCTAATGTGTTTTATAATGCGCACAGCAAAAGTGTGGAACTCTCTGCCTGCGTCTGTGTTTCCGAACGCATACAACCCTCTTCAAAGTTAAAGTGAACAGGCTTCTTCTGGGTAAGCTCACTCCATCGTCGACTTTGTCTCTGTCTCCTCTGCCATAAACTAAGGTCATGAGCAAACCCAGCCTAAATAAAAAAGAAAATGGTATAACGTAACGCCATAGACTCGAACTCTTAAGACATGGTTTAATTTCATCAGCCTTCGTTCCTCGAGGTATTACTGGTAATATCTGTCTATAATCACCACAGAAGAGCATCGTGATGCCACCTGTGGGCCGATCGTCTTGTCAAAAAAAAGAGTACAGAACGTAAAAATACATTATTAGAAAATGATTTTCTACGTTGTATTATTTATTTATTACTATTTATTGATTACTTTTTTTTGCAAAAATCTAAAGTTTACGATTTTATTATATGTATAGATTACTGCTATCGTGTCCTATTGTTTATGTAGAAAAACCCAATGCAATTTTGACCGATATAGTAACTCAGGTCAACGTTACACGATAAAATGTTTTTATTATAAATGAATTATCTGTGAAATAAAAAACTTAAACAAAATATTATTATTTTTATTCACAAAACATAAACTTCGACAATAACAGAGAAGGGTAAACTGACTTGAGTAAAATTACACAATGATTGGATACAAAAGGTAGGTAGGGATTGCAATGAGGTCGAAAGTTTTAAATATCTTGATAAGGTTTGCTTAAGAATAGGAAAAACAGGCAGCTAACTCTCTTCGTAGAAACCTATTGAATAAATATTTTATGAAATAGTCATTCAATAGGATTCTACGAACTTAGAGAGTTGTATTGCTGATTCTAATGATAATAATTCTGTAAAGACATATTTGTTACGTCCGAGAGTCATATTTAGGTCATCATACAACCTGACACAGATCTGCAAGTTGCCAAAAACGTAGCGCACCCCGCTTAAGGATGTAAGGACTTTCTTTTACCCATTTTTTTTTGTCCAATTTAATAATGCTTTCAGAAAACTGATGGGGTTGCCATGGCGTTGCAGTGCATCAGGGATGTTTGCAGCGGCACGTGTAGATTGCTTTTACACAATAATGCGCAAGCACGCAGCATCCCTGGTGGCTCGAGTCATGGCCAGCCCTAACAGGGTTCTGAAAATGATTGCTGACAGAGTGGACTGTCCATATGTTATTCGCTGCTGTCAGTTACATGTGCCGTCGTATCGTGTTGTTTACTAACACTTAGTTTTAAGAACAATGCTATTAACCCTCTACGAGTCTTGGCTCGAATAAAGAATTTGAATTTAGCAGAATATTCATATAACGGCAACCGAATTGTAGTGTTTTGTATTGAAGAAGCTTCGGTATAATACAATCAGGATATTCTTAAAGTAAAAAAGATAAGTAATTATCCTAAATAGATACATAAAATAGTGGTTTTACTGGTTATCTCGCACTCACAGATGGTTCAAAAGTTATTTGACCAAATACAACTGCTCGCTTAAATGGATACAAGTCCTTTAGATATTTGTTCCCAGTCTACATACCTAGATGATAAGTGTCTGTAAACAACGAAAAAAAAAATTTTTTTTAAAGCGTTTCACTACAAAGTTATGAAAAACTAGCTGCGCCCTGCGGTTTAACCCACTTAAGACGGAGATATATTATATGCCAGTGACCTTAAGTAGTTAGCTTGCGTGTTCTGTACTGAGCTCATGCAACGCGTCGTACGTTCAGCCAGTAATAGGACTCGCCGATCAAGGAGCGTGCGTCCCCAATTTGACGCATTATTAATTTATTATACACAAAACAAAAGGTATTTTAATAAAAAGCGTATACTAAAAGATCAATAATTAAATTATCTTTAAATTGGTGAAGGTTTCAGAAAAATACGCTTGGTAGATTTTGCGCCATTCTCAGTTTTTTATCCTCGTTAGACATAACTTTACAAATTAATTTCACTATGTAATATAAACATAATCTAAAATATTCACATATTAAATTATTGAGAAAATGCTCTAATTTAACATATATTTTTTTCAAATCATTAACACTGCTCGTTTAGACGTGATCTTCAGTATAAAATCATTAAAAGTCGATTAAGGCTTCTACATACCGGGGCGACTAATCGCGCGACGCGACACGACACAAAGGAACCGCTCGTCCCGCTACACGCGGGGCCTTTGTTCCGTGTCGCGCTGGTATGTAGAAGCCTTTAAGTCTCGATTCCGTGGGAATATCGGGATAACGGACGATTTGGTCTCCCTATTATTCAACTTACTAATAATATGGAATCTGTTCAGGCCCGTTTTGTTAGGCATTTATGTATGAAGAATGGGATCCAAAGTTTACCTACCTGATTACATGGTATCGTGTGGTGCCGGACGTAAAGAATAGCACTGACCCATTTCTTCCCGTGGGTGTCGTAAAAGGCGACTGAGAGAAAATTTACTAGAGAATGGGCAGCAGCGTTCTCTATGCATTTTAAAACCATACTGCGATCGCCAACCCGTCTGCCAAGCGTGGCGATTATGGCAAACCCCCCTTTGGGGGAGGCCTATGTCCAGCAGTGGACGTCTTTCTGCTGAAATGATAATGATGATTACAATGACAGGTTAAGGCACTTTAAAATAATTAGCTTAAATGAAGAACGTAACCATTCTGACTTTTACTCCATAAAATTATAAAAGGTTCCTTATACGCACAATATAATAATATTATACAGGGTTATTTTTAAAACGTCAATAACCTCTTAAGGGGTCATTATACTCATCATTATGAACAACTTTTACTATGGGACCCAACCTGAAATCGCGAAAAAAAAGCAGTTGTACCGTACATTTTAACGAATTATTCGAACATAAATGTAGGGAACTGCTGGTTTTTTTTTCGCGATTTCAGTTTGGGTCCCATAGTAAAAGTTGTTCATAATGATGACACCCCCCCGGAACCCCGTAACTGCACGCACGTAATTTCGTAGGGTGACCATTGATTTCAGATGGTGAAGACTATTGTTATGATGATGTTGATATCGTGGCCCTGGCACACAGACAAATGAAGGAACACGGGTGGGTTTTAGTCAGTAAAATATTTTGATAATTTCCAAACCAGCGAAAAAAAAAAAAGTATACCAATTTACATAAGTAATAAATGTGTCCATACATGAATATGAAATACTACTTAAAATAATAACACAAGATGACAAAAAAAATTAAAACAAAGATGTGTGATTTGTGTGCATATATTACGATCAAATGTATGAAGGTAAACGAAGTAAATGCAAACCTAGAATAATGTAAGTATCGAAGCAGTTTATGTACAAAGATTTAAAATTATCAAATTAAATAAAAAATTAAGCATGTCAATTATATAATGAATATTAATTTATTGAATTTAAAATTCCTTAAAATTTAGTAGGTACTTTTACAGAATCAGAATCATTTTATATGGTCTCTTCCCCCAAAAGCCATCTGCAATGACGTCAATCAGTAGGATGCCATTTGCACTCACTTTGCCATCTTCAATAGCTAATCGACGTTCTTCATTAGCAGCTTCATACACAGAAATGGCAATTCCTTTTTCCCAAACCTTGTTTACTGTGTCCATTCTTTTACTAAATATGTTACGGGAGATTTGGGGTAAATCCATTGCTGATAATTCATTTAGCTGTGTATTGCCACATCCTATTGCTACAGCACCGGTAACTGTATTAATATTTATACCAATTTCAGGGTCATTGCAGCAAATGATAAACGTTTCGTTACACATATTGCATTTTAGTTTTAAATTAGAAACTAGCCATAATTTACGTTTAGCAATAATTTCTACAGATATCAAATAACATTTTATATTCCCATGGGAGCACACTTCTTGAAGGTCTTTAAAAAACTTTGCTATATTATTCGCATCCCTTCTACACCTTCGTTTTTTCTGAAAAAAAAAACTTATTAAGAATTATGCACTTTAATCGGGTTTTCTTTAAATGACCAAAAAATATTATTACATTACAGGCTATATCTCTGAAATTCTTTCTAAAATACATAATTTATCCAAAAGAGACATAGATCTGAAGTTGCAATGGGTTCCCTCACATACAGGTATAAAGGGTAATGCGGAGGCTGACCGTTTAGCAAAATTGGGTATTGTTGGGGAAGGGAAAAAAACATTGGAACTAATTATATAGAAATACTGCCTAGGTATAAAAATAAATGTCATGAAGTTTGGAAAGAATATTTTAATCAAGGATCTAAAGAAAAAGGAATAGGGTATAGGTCTATAGTTTCGGAGCCTCCTCACGTACCGTGGTTTTGTAATGCTAGGTTTAGCAGAAAATTATAGTTACAGCTCAAAGACTGACACACGCCGCTCAATAATTTTGGATTTTTAATGAAAAAAATTGATTCACCTAATTGTGAGGTATGTGGCACACTGGAGAATGTTATCCATTTATTGACGGAGTGTGTCAGATTTCAGTCTGCAAGATATACTTAGAGAGCTTAAGATAAATATGTACGAAGTTTGCATGTTCCACCATAATTTGTCGTCACCTAACTCCGAAGCTGCTTATAAGTTTGTGTTGTTACGTTTTAAATTATAAGTTCCGATGGGACTGGCATATACAATTGTATTAAAGTCCCTATTAATAAATTAAGAGAAAAAAAGGCTATATCTCTGGATATAATTATTTTGTTTGTTTAATCGTTCTCCTAAACATGGCATATCATTTGATTATAAGCCGCAACCAGTTTTTTTGTGAGACAACATACTTCGTGAGACAACATAAACAACTTTGTGGAAAAATCAAAATGACAAGGCCAGCTTCCATTGAAAAAGTTCTAACCCCTAATTAAAAAGTATTTATACTGAGAAGTTGGGAAAACTATCCTGAAATTATAATAATAATTGTTTACCTGGCAGAGACTGAGTCCTTTTTCTATCTCTATTAGAAAGGATTGGGTACTCCTCAGTAAACTTTGTTTCAATTACTTCAGAACTGAAACATAATTACAATGATAAATAAAACGAAACAACCTAGGAGTGAATTTTTATATTTTCCGTTGCAAATACAACAAACAACAACACAGCCGATTAAAGTAATAAACTTTACATTATTACGTTAATAAGTTGTAAATTATCGGACCATATTTTTTTTTCTTTGGAACTAGGCGGTATCGCTCTGTGACATTTTGTCAATGAAGAAATCTATACGCTAAAAAATATTTGAGGGCCAATACAGCGGGCGGGTTGTAAACTAGTCGAGCCAAATATAAAAAAATAAAATGTTATAATTAAGTATGTGAGCTATGAAAATTAATAATGTTTAAATAACACTAAAATCGGAATAATAAATTAGGTATGTATTTACTTGTCAGCAAGAATGTCCTCATTTTTAATACGTGGAGTTGCCTTTTTCTTCTGTTCTACAATACAGCCAGAGCTACAACATAAATGTATTTTAATTTAGGCAAGAAAATATAGGATAAATGAAAGTAAAGGCATAGGCAAAAGTAGGAGTGCACGACGTACTGTAAATCCGCAAAACGACGCAAAAAATTACATCTCCACAGTCAAGGTCTTACTACTTACGTACCAAGAACAATACCCCACAATAATATCAATAATAGTATACAAGTATTTTTTTTTAACTCTATCCGGACTGTCCCTACAAGGAAATTTGCGTCGTTTTAGGAACCGGGATTTTCAGAACCAAATCCCGTTTCTTTCGGTACTTTCAGGAAAAGATACTTCGCGGTTAGAATATTCCTAATTTTATTGCCTAAAAGCCTATTATTTGCAGCCCATAAATCCTAATTTAAAGGTAAATTAATATATTGTTTTTCTATTTTCCTTAATTACTCGTTTTACTTTGAAGGCAAGTTACAGAAAAGAAATCCCGATAGGGGATGGGGGGGGGGTGTCTTTTTTTTTTTAATGATTTTTGTTATTGAAGGTCCATAGCAGTTAGAAACACTTTAGATGCCATTGCCATTTTTTTTTTATCATGAGTCATACTTTTGTGGCTATTATGATTGAGCTGTTTTAACACTACTCAATTTAACTCATATTCATAAGGCCCAGGTCAAATAAAAAATGTAATGTAGTACTTGACATTATGGCAATGAATTATAAAAAAAACATCCAAGAATGTCCAATAGAAAGAGAGAAAAAATCAAAACTAATGTCAGGTGAAAATTATGTCTTCTAAACTTGTTTTAAGAAGAAATGTTACTAATCTAGTTTTATAAGTGTTACTAACAACAATATGAATCATTTATTTTGCGTTCGAATTAATAAAATAAAAAAAAACACTACTAATAATCGCGGGAAATACTTATGGATGATTTAGATGCCCCGCAATAAAAGGCATCTAAATTTTACCTTAAGACGTTACTTCGCCGGCCACTCTGTATATTTTGTAAGAATAAGTAACTACAAAATGTTTTAATTAAAAAAAAAATGTTGCTGGTAGAATATGCTTATTACCAGTAGTAATTATACTAAATAAAATTGATTAATACTGATTAATAAATTTGTTTTATTTGATTTGATTTGTTTTAAATGTTTTTATTTTGTCCTGTCATTTCGTTTTTTTCTTACTTTCTCCGTTTCAAGACTTTCAACTCTACTATCTTAAAAAGGCTTTAAAGTATCGAAAGTATCGGGAATCCCGGTTCTTTAGCCAGAAGGTACCAAAAATCCCGGTTCTTTAAAACAGAACCGGTTCTGCATTCCCTAATTACAATACTCACCTCGTCTCTGCTTTTACGGCTCGAGAATCTTTGTCATTTGGTATTCTCCTAAAAAAGAAATAACACAATTATTTAAATAAAATAAAATTATGTTTACTACAATTACACCATAATTATTATATTGAATTTTAATATTTTATTTAGGTACACAAAACTTAAACTTTCGACAGAGATTAATGATCGAATAACGAGAATTTTGTTTCGATTAAAATACTTACTTCATTAATCTATTTTTCTCCAGTATAAGGCGTTTCTTTTTCAGTAATTTAGATTTACCACCCATTTTTAGCACGAAACTTTTAAGAGAATAAAATTGTGTTGTTTTTGCTCCGAGCGTTAGCGTCCGCCCATGACAGTGATCAGCGATGAACTGCCGCTGCCGCCCGTCGCCCGCAAGAGCCCCCCCCCGCTAACCCACTTCAACACGCACACGCAGTCACGCACCAAGCCTACATCTTTTTAATAAAATAAGTGATAGACATAATTTTAATACTAGAAATAAAGACAAAATAGATCAATCATTTTTCAGATTATCTAAAGTACATACATCTTTTATAGGGTACTGTGTTAAATGTTACAATAAAATACCTTGTGATATATTGCAACTAAATGAAAGAAAATTTAAAACTCATTAGAGGATTATATCCAAGATAAGAATGCTTGGAAACATGCTGGTCCAGCTCCATAGGACAACCTAGAGTTTAGACAAAATCAAACAGGCTGCTATTTTAATTGTTTAATTTATTATTTAAAAGACATCTATTTTAAATTCTGTGATTACCTTAACTCACATTGATATTGTTATTTTTTAGGAAACCGTATATATTTTTTTTTGAATTTTTGTTAATGTGTGAGTACCATGTATCTATCACATAATTAATTTATCTGTCATTGCTTCATTCTTAACTCTTTTTATTACTTATAGTGGTATAGTAATTTTATTCTAGGTGCATCGTCTTCACATATAATTATATAACTAATGTACCTATATAAAATATTGTACAAGATTTTAAAAGAGTAACGGTGGAGTTTCTTGCCCATTCTTCTCCATACGAAACTACCTTTTGGAAGTAGCGACTAGAATCAATTCTATTTTTTGTAAATATTGACGTTCAAAAGTGCCTTATAGGGGCCTATTTTAAATAAACAACTTGACTTTGACTTTGAAGTTTATTTGAAAAAACGACCCACCTTGATTTATCAAACACAATACAAATTTAAGCCGTATACTAAAATTTGGGTAATTAAATTGTCTTTTGGATTTATTTATTTGCGTAAACTGTTTTGCCTAGATTAAATATAGCATGCAAATATTTGTAATAAAATTTTCCTTAGCAAAATTATTAGATAATTATTATAATTATTACAACAACACTATTTTCGTTCTAGGAATCGTAAAGTTCGTTCATAAACTATAGAAGTTGTTATCAATTAACCATTCATACAATTTATTCTTAAAAGCATATCTCGAGTTTAGCATTTTCAGATTACTAGGTAATTTGTTATAAATTCGGATGGTGAAAGTTTCATGAAAAAATACGCCCAATAGTTTTTGCGTGATTATCGTTTTTAGGGTTCCGTACCCAAAGGGCAAAACGGGAACCCCTATAAATAATTAAATTAAAATTAAACAAATATTTACCCATACAACAAACGTGATTTTTTTCCATTTTTATAGATAATGGTACGGAACCCTTCGTGCGCGAGTCCGACTCAGACTTGGCCGGTTTTTTTGTCCGCGATAGACTGTACTTTACAAATTAATTACACTATATTAAAAAAATATAATTTCTAATGTTCACATAATGTGAACATTTGAAATTATATTTTTTTAATTTGATATTATCAAATTACGAAGAATATTGTCTAATATAACATTTTTTTTTTCAAAGAAATGATGTCATTTTAATCATTAGAAGTGGCATATCTGCACCTATCCGACTTTTAATGATTTTATACTGAAGATCACGTCTAAACGAGTAGTGTTTATTATTTGACAAAAATATATGTTAAATTAGAGCATTTTGTCAATAATTTAATATGTGAATATTACATTATTAATTGTGGATTATGTTTCTATTACATAGTGAAATTAATTTGTAAAGTTATGTTTAACGCGGATAAAAAAATGAGAATGGCGCAAAATCGACCAAGCGTATTATTCTGAAACCTTCACCAATTTAAAAATAATTTAACTATTGATCTTTTAATACACGCGTTTTTTAACCGACTTTTAATGATTTTATACTGAAGATCACGTCTAAACGAGTAGTGTTAATTATTTGAAAAAAATATATGTAAAATTAGAGCATTTTGTCAATAATTTAATATGTGAATATTTTAGATTATGTTTATAATACATAGTGAAATTAATTTGTAAAGTTATGTCTAACGCGGATAAAAAAATGAGAATGGCGCAAAATCGACCAAGCGTATTATTCTGAAACCTTCACCAATTTAAAAATAATTTAACTATTGATCTTTTAGTATACGCGTTTTTGTTTTGTGTATAATAAATTAATAATGCGTCAAATTGGGGACAGCGCTCCTTGATGGGCGAGTCCTATTACTGTCTGAACGTGCGACGCGTTGCGTGAGCTCAGTACAGAACACGCAAGCTAACCACTCAAGGTCACTGGCATATATCTCAATGTTGCGAAGAGTGCACGTCTGTGTAGCTCAAATTGGTTTGTTTTGTAGTGTTCTAGATTTATATAGGTCTGTAGACACACTATTAATTTTTATCTTTTGTCTCTAATATTCATAACCTGTTATTTGCATGGTTAATAAAGAACCAATTTTAGATGTTATTTAATTTGAATTGTAAGTGACTGTGTAGTTCGTGTGCTTATTATAAATAAATAAATAAAAAGTATCCCATTTCTTAATCCAGGTTATGGTCTACCCATACGTAAAATTTCATCCCAATCCGTTCAGCCGTTTAAACGTGAAAGCGTAACAAACAAACTCACTTTCGTGTTTATTGTATTACTTACTAGATTTTGCCCGCGGCTTCGCTCGCATTAATTTAGAATTTGACAATCAATTCGGGTTGTACTCTGCTTGTAATAATATAATTTTTCAATCATGATTCGAAAGACAAGTGGCGCCATCTATTATCATAAAACTTTATTGTTGTTTTCCTCGGGAACAGTACTTTTTTTCGGGATGAAAGGTAACCTATGTCCGTTTCTGTACACTTGACAACGTATATGCAAAATTTCAGGATGATCGTTTCAGTGGTTTAAGCGTGAAAAGGTAACAAACAAACAAACTTACTTTCGCATTTAAAATATTAATAAAGTTAGGATTAGTTAGGATGTACAAGAGGTATATCTTGCAAATTAGGGGATTATTGACCCTACCGACAACCGGTGCCAAAGCAGTGGTCCCGAGTTCCTGACCAAACCATGTCCTGTATGATGGAGTGTCCAAAGTGCCCATACTCCTGCACTTTGTAGCACCTAAAACCGTCACTGATGCCATAATTGACGTGGCCACCTTCTGGGCCCAACCCATCTAACATAATAAAATAGTTTTACTTTTGCCATCGACTCGAAATGAAGAAGACCACAGAGTTGTTTGAATTTTTTTTATTAACGCATTACTAATGTTAAAAAACCCGCCAAGTGCGTGTCGCCCACGAACAATCAAGGGTTCCGTAGTTGGGATGAATGTATCCCAAAAAAAACTTAACATTGTAGTTGAAAAACATGTTCTCCCATACATCGATATACCTCACGGACTCAAGGTCAATTCTCCTCGACTATTACGCGTTAACTTGTACAGCTTTGATAGTTTTACCTTTATGTTTATCCTACTGCCATGATTTTTTTCACGTAACCAAAACCAACCATTCAGGCGATTAACACACGGCACCGCGCACCGCCGCGGTAGGTGGTGAAGCGGATCTCAATGTCGCTTTGGCCTCTAATAAATCCGTTGATGCCTAACACACGTACACCGCCCGACCGCGCGGTTGAGAAGTGCTCTCACCATATGAAACCGCGGCGGTGCGCGGTGCCGTGTGTTAATAGCCGGGTCCACACCGGACGATCCATCGCGCTCCGATCGCGCGCGGCAGCAGCGCGATCCAAAGATGCAGGCGGTGTGGACGTGCCGCGTGCGATCCATGCGCACGTATTGGAGCGCGCGCTCCCTACCTCGCGCGATCCGTGTGCGGTCGGTTTTTGTGCCAGCCTCAAAGGTGCCTCAGTTGCGTGATGCGCGCGGTGTGGACGGTTGTGTTGGTTCGCGCGATCCACCTCGCCATGGACATCTCAGAAAGTCGCCGTTTGATATCGCTTTATAAAGAATTTAAATGTTTATGGGATCCCAAAGATTCTAATTACACCAATAGAGGTGTTAGAGATGATGCTTGGCGTCAGATTTCTCGTGAAATGGGGAATAAGTCGATCGAGAACGTTAGACTGGCTGAATCACGGATCGCCATAGGATCGCTTGGAGCGCATATTTGGGATCGCAAGTTTCCAAGAGTGGATCGGCCTAACACGATCCAAGATCCACGCTCCGCGATCCTGGATCGCGGATCGCGGGATCGATGGATCGTCCGGTGTGGACCCGGCTATTCGCCTTAGCTAGCAGGGGGGAGGGGGGGGGGGGGGAATTTGCACTGTACAGCCTAATATTACGCAAAAGAATTCCTAAATCGAAAAATGGTTTTCACAACTCTGCAAAGCTATGGGATTGACGAGAAACAAAATATCATCCCTACTTTACGTATAAACCGGTAGCGGTACCCTACAAAAAATGTTTTTCAATGTTTTATTTTACCTCTTTGACGGCGTGATTAATTATTATGTATACCCATGCCTAAATTTCAGCTTTCTAGTGCTAAGGGTTTCTGGGCTAAGCCGAGGACAGACGGACGGACGGACATGGCAAAACTATAAGGGTACATACAGGTTCGCTGCTAGCCACGCATCGGTGCGTGGAGCGCTGGCCAAGTAAACTTTATAGAATCAGTGAGCCCTTATCGGGATACAGCGTGGGACGTTGTGTTTGATACGGCACTGTGCTTGAAATTTCAAAAATTCGTTACGTTTTTGTGGTGTTTTCGTATCTTGAACGGTTGTTTTTTCGTAGGAATAAAAACATATTTGGCCTGGCGATTGAACTTCTATTTTGTAGGTGGCAGCGAACCTGTTAATTGTTGACTACGGAACTCTAAAAAGACAACACGTGGGCTTTTTTGTTACAAAAACAAAACCATAAACGCTTCTAAATAAACACAGACAGTTTTTTATCTGCGTTCCATCCCCACGCGAAAATGTAGGCGATTTCTTTAAGACATAAGAAATATATTATAACCTATACTCCGTTGGTTTAGGTAGTTAAATAAAGGTAAACAAAAAAAAAACACCTGAAAAGAGAGCTGTCAAGTAACCGACTAACGTAATACGTCTCACTTTAGTTGTCATGCTACATCACAGTTGTACTCTTCAACTTAGCAACGTTTTATTTCGTTGACGTTTAGAGAACCGGTATTTTTGGGCTCTTTACAATAGACAGATTACAAAATATTATATATAGTATTGATAAAAACCTAACAAAAAAATTGTGCTCAAGCAATTACATCTACGAAGACTGAGTACAAGGTATTTTTAACAAGAAAGTGTCATCTATAAAAACCCTTTTTATGATTTGTTTACCTTTATTTAACTACCTAAACCAATGGAGTATAAGCATTATGGAATCTTACGGCTTCTTCGTTTAAAAATAAATGTTATAAAGTTAAAGGTCAATGATGTTGTTTCAATTAGTAAATATACCGGTTTTCAACACCGTCTACAACGTGACCAGTATATCTTGATCCTCAATAGTGGCGCTGTTAGTCAAGGAATAAGTCACTTATATCATTATAAATGTCAAATTCAGTACTTAGAATGTTAGTTCCTTTTTCTGCCACCTATCGTGATATATTGGGCTTACTGTATAAATTGGCAAAACATGCCATTGACTGGTTTTTATTAAGGATTTTATTGTTCTACCTACATTCAAGTAATTAAAACTACTTACGTGTATTTTGTTTTGTATTTATATTTTCTTTCCTATGCTTATAACTGAACATCTCCATAGTATTTGCTTATATTTTCCCAGTTCACAAAAATAGGTAGGTACCTATATATCTACTAGATACATACTTTATCCTACTAGATCATTGATAATTCAAAATACAAAAATAATTTAACGATTGCAAGATAACTAAGTATACTATTACGTTTCTTTCTTCCAATAGTTAACAAATGTGTAAGAATTATTATTATACCAAACAATATTGTAATATGAATGCTCAATCATGATATGTTAATTTTAATTTTATTTTATTTCCTCAAATTTCGTCATTAATTTAATCTATTTTATTTTTATCCTGTATAAACCTAGTTATATGTGCATGCTGTGGTCTCCTGTAATTGAAGGAGCACACGTACTAGAACCTTTATTGTTATTGTGATTTATATTGTATATGTGTATCCTTTGTTGGAGATCCTAAATAAATAAATAAATATACCTTTAAAGTATATCAATGTACTAGATAGAAACCTACTACGTATAATTTGAATGATATGACTAATTCGAAGTTACCTACTAAGACTAACTCCATTTGAAAGAAGATTAGACATTTAAATAAACCTTTTTTACAGTTCGTTCAACCGATTTTGACTTCTATTGCGTTGGTGGCATGACAAATGTCAGCTGTAGTAAACAGTCGGTATTGTAACCACGTTTTTGCTTTTGATGCCATTCTTATGCCTACAGAATAGAAGTCAAAATCGGTTAAACGAACTGTAAAAAAAAAATGTAGTCTTATTTCAAATGGAATATAGTTTAAAATATTACTGACTTTGTCACCAACAAACCTTTTCATTCAAATACCTAAAATAATCCCCACCTAATGAATGATTGAATTCATTAAATACATCGACCCCAGCTCGATTACTCGCATGAACCAAAAGATTCACACTAGCCCCTGGAACCATATGTTTCATGGTACTACAGACCACTCTGTAGTCCCATGAAAGCCTACAGAGACCGTTGGTTGCATAGCAAAGAGTAGACCACGGGGCGCGATAATGGTAGGGAAGACGTGCCCTTGGGATATGGAAGGATTATTAAAGCAGTACCGAATATGCATCTTAGTGGAGGAAGCGCCGACAGAGTAGCTGTAAGAACCGCTGCTACAAGGCTCCTACGGAGCCAAACGAAAAACTGCGTGCTGCGAGGCCGAATACTCCGGTGTATATTTCCCGTCTCCACTACACCACCGACGCGGAAGACATCGTGAAGTACGTGCGCCAAAGGCTGAAGTACGCGCCGAGAGTGCAGCTGCTGGAGTCGCATCGCAACGTCAACTTTAGGCGTTTGTGGTGCGCATGCCAACGAGCTACCTGCCTCAGGTGATGGAAGAAAGCTTTTGGCCTCAGGATGTGGTATTCCGCCGCTTACGCGATCAAGTGCCACCAGAACGCATAATAACTTAGTGTTTCTAAGTGATACTAACATAGCTTTAAGTTTTATATACTAACGCAATTGTTAGTATAAAAGTATACTTAGGTTAAGGTATTCTTATACTATCTATGGGTCTTTGTTACCTGAAAATAAATGGTTTTATTTATTTTAGTAGGCATTAGAATTGTGGGGAGACGGGTGATTTATCCGTATGTATGTCCGTTTGGTGCCGGACGAGAAGAATAGCATCATCCCATTTCTTCCCGCGGGTTTCGTAAAAGGCGACTAACGCCCGAACCCAATAACTTATTTTCAGTTAAAGACAGATCGCTATTGATGATAGACAGTATAATTATATCTATGCTCGGATGGCGTCTCACAATCATTGATAAAGGCTATCTATCTAACGAAAACATTAAGTAGGTTTCTCTACTTCGCTCTCCCGTGCGTTCCATTACAACCAACATCACTTTAAAAAACAACATGTGTAGGGAATTAGGGTTATATTAAAACTTCTTTGTTTCTTACTTCTAAATAAGTTACTGGATTATGATATAATTCTGTAGAGCCATATTTGTTATGGCCGCGAATCAAAATACAACCTGTTACTGACCTGCAAATTGCATAAAACGTAATAAAATTTGAATTTCGCGGGCTACCTTAGCGCATTAATGTTATTTTTTTTAAAACTTAAATTCATGTTGGAATGGTGCTTGCACGGGTGGCGTTAGTAAGGGGGGGGGGTTAAATTTCTCTTATTTTTTGCCTAGGGCGCACCGTTTTCGAGATATTTGAATTTCAATTTTTTTTATTACTTTAAATAAAAAAAAACATCTATGATCATTATTGCAAGTACTAAAGAGTTCATTTTAGCTTGGCTACTTTACGTTTATCCCTGCAATTCGGGGAATAGCCAAATCTGCCATCTGTAGTAGGTACTGTCCTGTCAAACAAATCGTATATTGGGACGCATTTTCATACAAAGAGATATCTGTTGTAGGCGATACACCCTCCCATCAGTAGATAGCGTGGGCCGGTATGATTCCTAGATTATTGGGACGTTAAAACCATCGATAGATATATTTTTATATCTCCAGTAGGCCGAAACTGGTGATAGGTTATTGGGTTCGACCGTAAGGGACTTACTAGAGAATGGGCAGCAGCGTTCTCTATGCATTTTAACACCATACTGCGATCGCCAACCCGCCTGCCAAGTGTGGCGATTATGGCAAACCCCCCCTTTAGGAGAGGCCAGCAGTGGACGTCTTTCGGCTGAAATGATGATGATGAATAGGTGATTTATCCATGGGGTTTTATAACGACGTCACCGTTGGTTCTAGGTTCAGCGTCACCGAATCTTGAATGGTGAATTTTTTAGCATTACATTTTTCCGGAATCGAGGACATTGAGTCCGCGCCCACTCGACCCGGAAGGATGAGTGGGCGCGGACTCGTATAATTACGTATCCATTTTGGAAATAAAAATGGATACGTAATTATACGAGTCCGCGCCCACTCGACCCGCTTTGACTCGACCCGAAGAATAATACCTGGATATTTCTGTTTTGATAGACGTAAAAACAGCTTTCTCGACTCTTTTCATCCAAAAGTAGACTCCGCATGCAAATTATAATGACTTTCTTCTCAAATTCACCGAACCTAAAAGGAATGTTTGTTGCTTTTGTTCTATCCTCACGACCCTTTTTTTGTAGTGGGTTGGGTTAGTTGGGTACTACGGACTACCTGAGCGCTTGCAACTCGTCTATGTCTTACGCATTCACAAAAAAACAAACTATATTTTGGGACACTATAACATTGAGTTATACAGAGTCAAATTAAATTAGCTAGCGAAACTCCTCAGACGTGATGGGTATCGATATCTAAACACGATATGATAAACAGAATAAAATTATTAGATGTTTTTTTTTTTGGGTCAACGACTGCTGTAATTTTGTTACCTACTTGAAGTTTCAGTAGGGAAAATTTGAATTCTATTGTTTTAAAAAATACAGATTTTTTTAAACTAATATTTCAAGAGACACACTACACTAACTGCGGTCGATGACCCCACAAAAAAACCATCAAATTAATTTAGATATTGATTCCCATCACGTCTGCGGAGTTTCGCCAGCTAATTTAATTTGACCCTGTAGTCTCCCAAAATCGTTTGATTTTCAGTGCAGTGGCACTGCACACAATATTATTATAATTGTCACACACCTATTAGTAGGTTAAAGTTAAGCACACTATTTGTTTAAAAACAACATTCTGCTACCTATCCCTAACGGATAGGTAGCAGAATGTTTTTAAACATCGTTCTCTTTTGTGCGCAAGAGCAAAAGTTCAAATTCATCAAGATCTAATCAGGAAAACAATACTTTGAGTAGTCACAAGTCATGCAAGTGTCATTTCATTTCATATCTTAGCTAGGCAGCTGATGATGCATTCAACGTATGGGTTTCTCAGAATTCATTGATAAATACGTAGGTACTCTATGTACTAGGAATACAAATTATATCTGTATGTTTTATTTTCGGATATAACTTTGCGCGCAAGTTTGGCAACATCGCATCTTCGAATCTCCAAGGTCGCCGAGCTTCGAAACCTGTTCCGCATCATTTTAGTTGTACCAAACTTTTAGCCTTCAAACGTAATAAAAGGCACATTGTTTCGAACTCACAATTTAATTTTATATTTAGGTTATCGTGTTTCTGCTCCGCAGATCAATTGAAATTGTTATTGTTATAGGCATCTGCTCGTTGCATTGGAAACACAGAGTACTGTAGGTACATTAAATTGGTTGATTGATTGCTTTTTTTCAATACTGAATACTCAATTTTTTATTCCACCCTTTAAGTATCACATAGATGGTATAACAAAGTAAAAGAACAATAGGTATGTGGACCCTGTCGGGCACAGCAAAATTAGGAAAGAGGAAGAGGGATAAGTAGCAATTCAAGCAATTCAATATTATTATAAACTATTAGATATGTTTAACTGGGTGTATAATAGTAGGTACGGTCTATGTATTTATATCACTACATAGTATAAAATAAAGTCGCTTCCCGCTGTCTGTCTGTCCCTATAAATGCTTAGATCTTTAAAACTACGCATCGGATTTTGATGCGGTTTTTTTTATAGATAGCGGCTAGCGGTAGCGGGGTGGGGGGGATAGCGGTTTTTGGTTGGTTAGATTCAAGAGGTAGGTTTATTTATGTATAATACATGCATAATATTAGTAGAGAAACACTGCACATTAGCATTGCACCCGTGTGAAGCCTGGGCGGGTCGCTAATATGATATACAGGGTTACAGGGAAAGTCGTACTGAATATTAAAGGATGTTATTATTCAGGTCATTTCCGATGAATTTCATTCTGAAATAAAATGTCCGAAACTTAACCGTTATGGAGATATTAAATTTTAAAGATTATTTTTAAAAATCCTTTATTTTTTGGCTTTTAGTCGTTTTCTTTGGGATTAGAGCTCCTAGAGTCGGTTTTTTTATGTATCTAGTTAGAGGACATGTCCATTAATAAAAATGATCAACAGAAACTGAACCTACTACTAACAGCTTAAAAAACTGCTCGACAACGGTTAGCATTATGAATTTTCTAATAGTGTTCTTAACTTTAACAGACTTTTAATAAAAAAAATTGTATGGAACTTATTCTGTGAATAACTTTCCAAAGTTCTACGTCTCTTTAGCTATTCAAAAAAGTATAACACTTGCTATTAAATAAGCAAAAAATTGCCCAAATAACAGTTAAGTTAGGAGAGGGTACATTTTTAGTTTGGGGAATCGGAGGGCACGGATAACACATCTACCATGGAAGAATCGCATGAGCAGACTAAACAAACACCACGATTTGACAATTCAGACATTCAAAATGACATAAATACCTGTCACCGCACGTCTCCCGGGCACAAACAATGTCTACCCAAACCTTTTTTCATTGTTTAAAAGTGCCAGGTAGTAAGCCGGATTCTTTTGTATCGAAATTCTGTTATGTTGTACTACCAGATGGGCCTATTCTAATAACATTATTTTAAGATTTTATGAACAACCCTAGTAGATGATATACCTTTTTTAAATAGCTAAAGAGACGTAGAACTTTGTAAAGTTATTCGCAGAATAAGTTCCATACAATTTTTTTTATTAAAAGCCTGTTAAAGTTAAGAACACTATTAGAAAATTCATAATGCTAACCGTTGTCGAGCAGTTTTTTAAGCTGTTAGTAGTAGGTTCAGTTTCTGTTGATCATTTTTATTAATGGAGATGTCCTCTAACTAGATACATCAAAAAAACCGACTCTAGGACCTCTAATCCCAAAGAAAACGACTAAAAGCCAAAAAATAAAGGATTTTTAAAAATAATTTTTAAAATTTAACATCTCCTTATCGGTTAAGTTTCGGACATTTTATTTCAGAATTAAATTCATCGGAAATGACCTGAATAATAACATCCTTTAATATTCAGTACGACTTTCCCTGTAACCCTGTATATTTTATTAGGTTTGTGTAAATAGGTATAAAGATCTTTATTAACGCAAAGTTTACAAGATAACAAAAAGGTCTTATTCTAAATGTAAACTAACATAATCCGAGCAATGTTAAAAATATAAGACTATACTGATAAGTTGGATTTACAGACCCACATTTTTTTTTAATTTAAGTTACCCAGACCCCCATTTTTAATTATTTTGAAATTATAAAATTGTTACATTATTAAATTAAATAATTTTTTTTTTTGCTTATGACATTATTGTAGAATTAATATTGTTAAAACAAAAGAAAAAAAATATGTTTAGGAATATAAACATAAGTACTTAACTGTAATGTACAAATTATAATAGTGAGTTAGGTGACAGCAACTACGCTGGACAGGTGGTAAATGAGCTATTATATTATTGAGAACAAAAGGGAAAAAATATAATTATGACGATTTTTAACAAATGAATTTAACGCAAGGCAGTCTTTTGTATCCGATTAATAATCGGATACAAAAGACTGCCTTGCGTTAATAATATATAAGTATTAAAAATACCGCAAAATTTCTAGTTTTAGTTTACCAGCTTCCATATGCTCGGTCCACGGCACTGATAAGTTAATCAGGAAAATCCTAGCCTCCACACTGATTAATTTTGATGTGCCGTGCTTCACCGAGGCTATCGATGCCTGGAGAGTACTTGAGACTCACTTGCCCGAACTCAGATCTACCCGATAATCCATATTCCCAGAGACGATGGGATGAGCCGCTCTGCAGAGTAGTACAGATCAATTTACTTGACACGTCTGCTACTACTGCGGAGCGTGCGCGCCTACTGGCTGTGGGTAAGTGGGAGTCGGGTTTGTGGCTTCATGCACTACCGTTGTCGAACATAGACTACACTCTGTTCGACGACACTACTTGCCGCCTCGCTGCTTCCCTAAGACTAGGAGCTTCATGATGTTCTCCTCATCGCTGTCACTGTGGCGAAATTGTCAACAGTCTCGGACGCACCTTCGATTGCAGCCGAAGTGCGGGTCGCTTAGCACGGCACGCGAACATTAACGACATCATCCGGCGAGCTCTTGTCACCGTCGTCGTCGGCGTTCCAGCTGTATTAGAACCCAATGGCTTGGCACGCGACGATGGCAAGAGACCGGACGGCATGTCTTTATTTCCATGGAAGGTGGGTAGGCCTTTAGTGTGGGTTGCAACGTGTATCGATACTCTTGCGCCATCCCATCTTCCTGGCTCGGCGTGCTGTGCTGGCGCTGCTGCTGCGGCTGCGGAGAACCTCAAGCGGCGTAAGTATGATAACCTTGTTGGCAATTATATTTTCGAGCCGTTTGGGGTTGAAACCCTCGGGCCGTGGGGTCCGAGTGCTCATGGTCTGTTTAATGAAATCTCAAAACAGCCGGTTCAGACTTCCCGTGACCCAAGGGCTGGCTTTTACCTTGGCCAGAGGCTAAGCATTGCCATACAACGTGGCAATGCCGCTAGTCTCTTGGGTATATTACCAGTCGACAGTGATGTGCATGAATTTTTCGACGCCATATTTTAGTTTGTGAATAGTTTTAGTTAGTATATAATTTTGTTGTTTTTTTTAATTAGTTCGGTCTTTTATGTACATAGTATTAAAATATTTTTTTTTCTTTCCGTCTTTCTAGTTAAAGACTTTTTATCCAAGCTCTTCCTAATAATCGAACATTTATACTATCCTACTAATATTATAAGCGCGAAAGTTTGTAAGTATGGATGGATAGATGGATGTTTGTTACTCTTTCACGTAAAAACGGCTGGACCAATTTTGATAAAATTTTGTATTGAGGTAGCTGACACCCTGGATTAACACAGGCTACTTTTTATCCCTATACTCCCACGGAATCGAGACTTACGCGGGTGAAACCGCGGGGCGCAGGTAGTACATACCTAAATATAGCTTAACTTTTGTGAGGAACTTCTCATGTAGGTATGGGTATCCATTCACGAAAAGACGTCACACTTCACTTAGAAATTCCGATGAGCGTCGTGCGTTAATCGAACATTTATACTATCCTACTAATTTAAACGCGAAAGTTTGTAAGTATGGATGGATGGATGGATGGATGTTTGTTACTCTTTCACGTAAAAACGCCTCGACCAATTTTGATAAAATTTTGTATCGAGGTAGCTGACACGTAGGTATGTGCAACTTCATGAAAGAAACAGAATTAATTTCCTCAACACATTCCACGAGTCTGCAGAGTTAGAGGCTGACGTTATACGTTGACTTACACGACAGGACAAACGCCAGCCAGCCTTACAGTCACGACATGCAGCTGCCGACTATTTTTGTTGTGTGATTAAAGATGTGTTTTGTTTTATATTCCAATTATCTTACTTATCTTTTTATGGGCCTGTGTTTCTGTGACAAATAAATAAAGGAGACGTTTAATTTTTGCATAGGACTCCGGCCATAACATGTACGCTTTAGAAAACCTGGGAAACGATCCCCTGAATACAATAAAGAATGTATTTTTTCATAATAACTAATATTTTTAGGCACTGAATAAAAACTGAAAATGTTTGACGTTTGTCATGTTGTTACAAACATCGACAGCCAGCCATTTTTCGTCCAGAAATACCTACAAATCTACAAAAATAGAATATATTTTTTTATCGATCAGTCTTGTAATTAGCCAAAAGATTTGTCTAAGATAGCTATCTTATTATCTTATCTTAAATAGCTCAGAAATTCATGCCTTTCATATTTATACAAATAGCGTCAACGTGATATTGTTACGTTGCGTTACGTGATACTGTAACATGATTTCTGGACGAAAGCAGAATGGAAGTAAGATGACGTCATGATCAATAGAATATGGCAATAATATGAAAAACTATTATTTTTTGTGCCGAAGTAATCAAGAAAATATTGTGGAAAGAATATTTTCCTGAATTCGTGGATTTTCTTTTTCCGTACACTTTATGGCCGAAAATGAAACATCTCCTTTATCTTTCGTTTGTAATGCATCCACTTTAGCACTTCGACCCTCACTCAAATGAATCTATATCGAACTCACTTGTAAATTAACGCGAATTCTCACTTCAACCATTTCAAGAAGTCTTTTGAGTAGTATGGTTAATTCTAATACCTACACGATAAGGCTCGTCATTATTGGTTGGATATTGCATGGTCTGTACTGTACCACGACATCAGTCTACAACAAATCCAGACATTCTTTTCCCGACCATTTTTGGAGTCGGCTTCCAGTCTAACCGAATCCAGCTATATCCATCTCCTTTGTAGCATGAAGGGTACAAAAGAGTTTCCGGAAATAAGGAGTTTCCTACCTTCTGCTTTGGAAAAAACCTACTACTACGATAGTAGCGTTTAATACGCATAATTCGAGTAGGTATACCTATGCCTAATGATAGCGGTCAACAAAAACTTTGTTAAGGCTTGTACAGACTGGCGCGATATCGCGGCCGCGACAAGCGTCGCGCTGCCTATCGCGCCCGTACTTTCGCGCCAATCTGCACGAGTCTACACCAATTTGTACAGTTACCCATTTATAGCAAAACAAGTCGTAGGTTGTACTTGTTGGTAAACGTTTGATATTCATTTACCTATGTAAATTATACCCTATGTCAGAGTTCGTGACGTATTTAATTAAACATCCTTTTTCCGTATCATACATGAAATGAAATGAAATGAAATGAAATCGTTTATTCTGTAAATAGGATATTAAAATCACTTTTTCACTTTCACATGTGGTTAAGTGGGCGTTCTTTAAGATAAAAAACGCGCCTTCTTTAAATAACTGATTTACACCGCAGCTAAAAGCTTGCACCCGCAAGGTTTAGATGAAGACCAAGCGTCAGTGAACATGAAACCTTCTTCGTTAGCAGATGTCATAAGAACTCTGGTGAGTATCTGATGGTTAAGTGGCAATAAGTATAAGGGCACATTACTCGCAGAACAGATGGCCGATGGGGCCTGAAAGGTTCTGAAGTGGCGACCACGTTCCGGAAGATGTAGTGTTGGAAGGCCTCCTACAAGATGGAGCGATGACCTTGTGAAGGCCGTAGGAATCCGCTGGATGCGGGAAGCGCAGAACTGGTCGAAGTGGCGGTGCCTGAAGTATCTGGTAAGTTTGGCAAGGGTAGATGCAGAAGGCGGAAAAATTAGTGTTGAAGCGCAAATTGAGACTACGTCTAGCAATGGTCTGCTGAGTTGATTGGAGTCCGGTAAGAATGAGAACTGGATGCGATTTGCATGGAGCAGGGAAGAACAGCACAAAAGATGAGAGGCCTGGTGAGCGTGAGCAGTTGGGTGAAACAATGCTTTAACGCTGATAGCACACCTCCGCCGTGAAACCACAGCAGCGAAACCGCAGTAGTTCAATTCAACTAACTCACATCATGTTCCGCTACTCGCATCCGATTCGAGTAGCGGAACATGACGCGAGCCTCGAGGTTTTCTAGCGGGGTTGTGCTACTGGTGGCGTTAATGATTATGATCATGGAATCGAACCACTGGTAGGCTTGAGACTTTCAATGCTGTTCAATGGTAGGTTCGTAAAGAGACAGCTTTTAAAAAAAAAACAAAAACAAAAGCATTTATTTCAAATAAACCTATTTTAGACACAATTGTCAAGGGGTCGGTCAGTCAGAGAGATGAAGCTAGTTGCCCATTCCTAAGCGTAGTAGGACACATAGGTAGTATTGGTTAAGTACATAATTTATGTTGAAATTATACATGTGAGAACAATGTAGAAAGATGTACACATTAATAGCGTTCGTAATAAAAACATAAACAAAAATAAGTTAAAATAAGCCGTGGCAGTTAAGAAATGTCCCTACTGACGGCGTACGTTCATGAACATGACGCATTGATCAGCACCATTTAGCTCAACCATTTTGAAGGGGACTTAATTATCTAACACAAACACCACTATCAACGAGACATTTCAGTGAGCATGACACACTCTCAGCCGCCAGGGTACATTCCAGTCAATGAAAGACGTACTCGGTAAATGGTAGGTACATAATGCTCACACAGTCTTAAGCGAGTCCGCTGCACCATGTTTTCCTGTTATAAAAACACCTAACATCGTTACCTAACCGATTTGGCGAATTGGCGCCCCCAGATCGGTTAGGTTATGTTAGGTGTTTTTATAACACGAAATCATGGCGCAGCGGACGCGGCTGTCCCGTCATCAATCCAAATCATATCATGAACAAGAACATGGCTAAAAATAACAAACATTTGACTACTTCCGAATTTCTGACGGGTAGGTCTGATAATTCGTGATAAGTACACATGACAAAATTGTATACATGATAAATGATTTATTTCTGTAAGTAGGTTTGTCCACACGGCTACACATATAGCTATACATTTCCAGTATAAGCTGATCTCGCATTGTATAAGATTTCCGTACAATCAAAGTTCAGCGTATACTGGAAATGTATAGCTTGATGTGTAGCCGTCTGTACAGACACTTTTTTTACACGTCAATCATAATTTAAAAAAAAGATGAGGTCGTTTATTTTATTTTATTTGGGAAGACAAACAATCGTACATTGTATATTAAATCTAGATACAGAGTATGCTATAAGTAAGTACAATCCACATGTTACTATTATAAAAGATACAGTTTTGGAAAATTAAATAAAATCAATATATGTACATATAACAACAATAGAATTAATTCGCAATCTTAAAACCAAAAAGTTAATACATACTAAAATACTACATAATAATTAAAAAAATTGAGCAAGGCGCTTAATCATTTGTCGTTGTTTCGTATCTGACTACTCTGAGAAGAAAGGCCGGAACAAACTCAGAGGTCACAGTCTCTTTTATAGTCCAGACATAATATTGGTCAGATCATGTGAAGACCATGTAGATTGGTACCTGAAATTATCTTTTGATGAAAGAACCATACACAGATTGAACCTGTCTAGCCAGTGCACGCATTTGTCAGTAGTCGTGCAGCTCAACTCGGAACGGAGCTCAACGAACAATACCAAAGAAAGAACATTTGGGTAGGCCGCATATATTACTCGAACTGCCAGACCATGATGAAAACTAGCTGAGCAAAAAAACAAAAATAAACAATAACCCACTTATAGTCTTCACGTAAATAATCATGTCATTAGTATGAAATTCATCAATGTGTATATGTGTGTGTGTATATAATCTTGGTCTGGGGGCCTAAAATGGACGTTTTGGCAGAATCATAATATGATCTGCGTACAATTCTTATCCCGCAATTCATCTGTTTGACAGTTGTTTATGGAGTTTCGTAAAATGGTCCACAAATTAAGAATGAATATAATGAAGTATCAAATAGCAGCTGTCAAACAGATGAATTGCGGGATATGAATTGCACGCATGATTCTGCCAAAGCGTCCATTTTAGGCTCCCAGATCATTTGAGGACCATGTAGATTGGTGTCTGAAAAATAGTCTTTTGAGGAAAGAACCACACAGATTTGAGTGTCCAGTCAGAAAGTACTCAAACTGCCAGACCATCTCAAAACTAAGAGAAAAAAAAAAAACAATGACCCACATTCATAATAATTAAAATTATACGTATAATACTTTACAAAGTAAATATGTAGGTACTGTACTGACTTCATTCAACAAAGTATTGATACATCTATTTCAAGAATGATGTTTATAGAACAGTCGCGTAAGCGCATTGCACACATAGTTAAAATCAGACGTTCATACTTATCATTTACAAAAGGATGCCACTGACGCAACCGCGATTTATTCCGTTCTATTAGAAACAAATTAATACCACTGGTATTTGTTTGAACTCATATTTATTTTCGATTCCGAACGGATACCATTGTATTTAAACTAATACCAAAACCAGTTCAAAGATATAAGGTACAGTCAGTAAAAATGCTTTGTGTGTAAATGTAAATATTATGAGATCTTTATTAAAAATAAAAAATAAATAGTAATATCCAAAAAATAATAATATTAGCAAACGTCTAGTTCAATAATAAAATATGACTAATAATTATTCACTTTATTATAATTTTAGTTCCTCCTTGTATCTGTATATTTTTTTTGCAAAAATATCAAAGAACAATTTACCTACAATCAAAAAATTACAAAATATCTCAGAAAATCAACCCTTAATATTTATATTAAAATTTTTATGACATAGATAGTAGATAGGTACGTAATTATTTACGTCTACCTATCTAATAATACAGTCAGGTAATTTTTTCACAAAAACAAATCACTTTTAATCTAACAATTATTGTAAAATATCACAGAAACTCAAATATACACTTATTTTGCAAATAAATCTTAGACATTGACTTTGACTTTGACTATGGGACAAAGTTGAAATCGCGAAAAATAAAGCAGCTGTTCCCTACATTTTGACGAGTTCAGCGAACTGTAAAAATGTAGGGAACATCAGATTTTTTTTTCGCGATGTCAACTTTGGTCCCATAGTAAAAGTTGTTCATAATGATGAGTACAATGACCCCTTAAGAGGTTGTTGGTGTTACCATTAACTCTGTATAGAATTGCATTACCTATTATCTTAGAGGAAACGTGCATGGTTAGTCACTTATTTAGTTCGCAACTTATTTTTAAGGAAAATAAAAACTTACATGAACAGTTATTTTGCTGGGAGTACCCTAGGTGCCTACCTACTTCTTGCGTCAATATTTTTTTCTCTAATTTACGTCAAGGATTTAGAATGACATTGAAGGTTAATATATTAGTATTAATCTACTGACACCTGACCTGTGCCGTGTGGTGCCGGACGTAAAGAATAGCACCATCCTATTTTCTTCACACCCACGGGTCGTGTCGTAAAAGTCGACTAAGGGACTTGGGCAGAATGGGGAGCAGCGTTCTCTATGCATTTTAACACCATACTGCGATCGCCAACCCGCCTGCCAAGCGTGAGTATTATAGCAAACCCCTTTGGGGGAGGCCTATGTCCAGCAGTGGACGTCTTTTGGCTGAAATGATACCTACTGAAACTTCGCATTGGTTTAGGAGTCGCAAGAGTTGGACTGTTGTAATCGTGAGGCCAGGAAAAGTGTTATTTGGTTTTCCTATAATAAGTATCAGGAAATGCTTGACAGCTCAGGGTTTTTAGGGACTTACCATAGCTGAGTAACGTAACGGGTGTAGTGTAAAAAAAATTTGCTTGATCAGCCTTTAATGTTCCCACTGCTGGGACACAGCCCTCCTCTCTTCGAGAAGGAAATTCGTGGTAATCTACCACGCGGGCCCAGTGCGGGTTGGTAGATGTCACTTATATATGGCACCGATAGGAATTTTTTGGTTCTATGACATGCCGGTTTCTTCAAGAAGTTTTCCTTCACCATTTTGAGAGCAGTGATGATGAGATTATTTACACAAAGTAAAGTGCCTGACTGGGTTGAAAGTTTCGAACCTACGACCTACAACTCGTTGTCGGGGCCGTTACCACTGGGCCACCACTGTTCTTCAACACAAATAAATCTTAATGGCCTATAATACAAAAGGGTCAGTTATACAAACGCTGATGCGTCTGCGTCCCTGATGCGGCGAGTGTGCGATAGTCCCAACAGTCTTTTGGCTACTGTGGCCAGCAGGATGGACAGCCCCATAATGTGGCATTGGATGACGACTCACAGAGCGTCATTCCAATGACCTAAATAAGTTCATACTTATTATTTTATTTGATGTGTATTGTGTTTTTTATTGTAATTTTTTGTAACATAATTATTATGGACTATTTGTCTGATAATAAAGTTTCTATGCTATTCTAATACCCCTCGGGAGTTGTTGTGCTTGTTTCAAGAGGATCTAGGTGCAATTGTTTCAACTAGCTACAACATACCGCGATCGCCAACGAGTTTGAAGAAAAGTGAAGGTACAGTCAGCAAAATTGAATACTGCCCGCCTTCGGCATAACTTTTTTACGGACATTCATAATATATGTATTTAGGGCGAATTTTCGATATTTACGGTACGATCTTGAAACCATTCCCTACTCACGCAGAAAACATAAGAAAAGCTAAGAGTACCCACATATAGTGAATAAATTGTGTGTTTTCTTTGATAAGAATGAAAAATGTGTGGACAAGGTAAGTAAAGTGATAATTACCGCTGTATAAATAACCGCTGACACAAATATTAGTTTACATCTGATAAGAGGTTATCAGCATGTTTGGGATGACCACGGCTGCAGTGTTTACAATAAACATACTTTGCAAAATTTACGATGTAAGTGGTTGATATGTAAATTATAATCATTTATCCCCATTTAATATGAGTAGGTTATTTTAAACGTAATTATAATAGCCTGGGTCATATACAAAAACCTCAACGTTTTCGTGGAAGGTTACGGGACACCACTCAGCGGAACACGATGTCCACACAGACCTCACTTCGTGTGCAATAGCTTATATTATTCATTCGCCATTTATTCAGTAACTTTTGAACCGGCTTATGAAAAATTTCAGCCTTCGCCACTGATAGTTTGACTGAAATTAAAACCAGAAAAGTTCCAAACAAAAAGTCGGAATCAGCGCCTTCCAAAGATTCGATATTGCAACAAACAGCTCTATTTTTTTTTCCCAAAACAAAAACAGTATGATATTTTCAAGTCTTTTGTGTATACACGGTGATGGAACTCAAAAAATAATTAAACATTATTTAATACATCAAAAAAATCTTCAAAGACAACTCTTAATTATTTTTAAAAGCAGTTTATCCCTTCGGTAACAGTTATAATTTTATTATAAATTAAAATATACCATAAAATTTCAAATTCTGCATCCGGTGATGGATTAATTTTTATAAATTAGTTAATATCTAATTTTATACGATTTTATTTGCATTTTTACGCCATAGGTTGTGTCATCGCGCATCTCTTTCTTTTGTATGCTGCAATCTGACAGTGACAGCGGTTTACCTGTCGGCGTCAAAAGTATTTGACCAGCAGGAAAGCTGCTTTTTTGCGCATGATAGCCTGGAGCCATCAGTAATTCAGTACGCGCTTCAGCAAACACCCCAGACGCGCTGCACTGCCGACGCGCTGCACCGCCCCGGCAGACCCAACAACATACTGAACGCATTAATAAACTGAGAAAAAACACTTCTAAGGATTTAAACCGCAGAAACAACTTTGTATTTAATTATGAATTGACAGCACTGTTGGCGCAGTGGTTAAGCAATTGACTGATTTGACTGCTGCGCTGCGTGTCGCGGGTTCGATTCCCGCACGGAACAAATATTTGTATGACCTACAAGTAGTTGTTCCGGGTCTGGATGTTGGTGTATGTGAGTTTAAATGTTTGTAAACGGACCCACAATACAGGAGACATTCCTAGTGTGGGGAAAAGTAAAAAAAAAAAAGAAACTTTGTATTTCAATATGAAATAAGTACAAACAAATTTTTGCTGTCGATAAAATCATTATTGCGTAAATTGTATATTCATCCCGACTACGGAACCCTTCACTGTGCGTGGTCCGACGCGCACTTGGCCGGTTTATTTTTTGTTTCTTTTATTTTCCGCATACCTAGTAAAGTCAACGACATGTACAGATGCACAATGTCAATTTAACACGTTTATTTACCTACTCTCTTTTTAAATTTGACATGCGACTGGTACCTTTTTTACTAAACTTTTCTCTTAATATTTCTGGTACTTAGAAACATGATATACTCATTTAGTAAATGAACTTGTAGATAATTGAGCATTAATTAATAATCAATTTTAAATCGCGAAATGTAATTTTTTCACAAATAAATCCTCATTATACAATATGTAACAAAAAAATCCCTGTTGTTCCTTCTACCTAAGTTTTATACAATACATACGTAATAAAGTAAGTTATTTATAAAAACTGTTCAACAAAAATAATCAAAATAAATATTTAATTATTAATATTTGTAATGTTTAACTCATTTCTAACCTCTTTCATTCTTTGATTTTGGCTTCTCGACTAGCCAATACTTATTTTTTTTTTAATTACAATTCTACCAATTTTGTGATTTTATGTAAATGTTTACGTCCCTAAAAGGAACAACAGGGTTTTTGTTACATACTGTATAAAGTCTGGGTTAGTCTATGTATAATGTGATGAAAATAGATGATGCGAAGATATATTTTGTATGTATTATGAACATTCAAAGCTCGTGGCTAAGTAATAACCCGTGGTAATAACGGCCGCACGGGTCGATCCATCAGGTAAAGCTACGCTTGCCGGAATTGGCCCGTGGATGGGTGTGTAGCGGCATCAACATCGCCACATGCGAACTACGCGTCACACTGACGTCACGCAAATTCCTGCATCGCGCAAGCAGAGTTTACCGCGCGACTAGCATATCCTATACAACGACCGTAGGGAGTTTGTTGCGCCACTTCTTCTTCCCAGCTAAAGCACTAAGAAGTGGGGAAGGGTGGGCGTTTTTGGGGGACTGTCTCATGTATTTTTTGACGTTCGAAAAGTGCTGATTCTCAGCCTAGTTTGAATAAATGACTTTTGATTGATTTTGATCCCGATATCAATCGCTGGACACTCACGTCGCTGGTCGCCTTCACTGGGCCTCCTCCGGATAACCGGGGGTCTCACTTGGTGGGGGTTGACTGCCGTGGTGGCGTGAAGAAAGCGGCGCTTACGTATTAGCGTTGCGGCTCCCTTACACACTTGCTATTACTCACATGGGCGCGGTTTAATAAACGCGCCTGCCTGCGTTTTTAAAAGCTATAAGCAAATTTAAAAGCGAATAGCTAAAGAGACGTAGAACTTTGTAAAGTTATTCGCAGAATAAGTTCCATACAATTTTTTTTATTAAAAGCCTGTTAAAGTTAAGAACACTCTATTAGAAAATTCATAATGCTAACCGTTGTCGAGCAGTTTTTTAAGCTGTTAGTAGTAGGTTCAGTTTCTGTTGATCATTTTTATTAATGGAGATGTCCTCTAACTAGATACATCAAAAAAACCGACTCTAGGAGCTCTAATCCTAAAGAAAACGACTAAAAGCCAAAAAATAAAGGATTTTTAAAAATAATCTTTAAAATTTAATATCTCCATAACGGTTAAGTTTCGGACATTTTATTTCAGAATGAAATTCATCGGAAATGACCTGAATAATAACATCCTTTAATATTCAGTACGACTTTCCCTGTAACCCTGTATACAACATCCAACTATCAACCGTCAGTCAGTTGCCCACCAGACACAACACCCGTCTGGTCGGAGGATCTTCCCTTTTCTATAGAGTATGAGTGAACTTTACACCCTGTTCCTCATACCTCTAAAGGTGGCCATCTTTACATACCGGAACTCCTGTGTGCCTCGGAACGCACGTTAGACCGTTGGTCCCGGCTGTCATTCGTAAATCTTTGACAGTCGTTAATTGTCGTCAGAAGTCCGAAAGTCTGACAACCAGCCTTACCAAGGGGTATCGTATACCCAGTAACTGGGTTGTGGAGGTCAGATAGGCAGTCGCTCCATGTAAAATACTGCTATTCAGCTGCATTTGGTTAGACTTGAAGCCGACCCCGACCCCGACATAGTTGGGAAAAGGCAGGCAGATTGATTGATTAATGAACCTTAAAAATATAAATATATAATTATAACAGTAACTTATAAGCCCGACACACAATGGAGCGAACGCTCCAATGCTACATCTTGGGTCAAATTATATCTAACTAGCTGGTGCCCGCGACTTTGTCTGCGCAGGATTAGTATTTCGAGTAGCTTATATTAGCGTGGCGTAGAAAAGAACTAACATTATAAATTTAAAAAAAAACCTACACATTTTGGCTATAATGGCTTACACATAGGTTATAGATTATATACTCTGGCGGGCGTGGCAGCGCACGCCATAATAATAGCTCCAGATGGTAGATTTTTTCCTACTTGACACTTATCGTCATATTTTGGACAATTCACACAATATCTAAGCCATATTAAATTCAAATCATGCACGTAAGTTATGCCAGAAACCCTTTTATGCCGTTAAAGATTATATTGAGGACAAAAAGGTTTGGGATTGAGCTGCTCCAATTTTTTACATATTGAGGTGGTTTATTTTTATTGTTTGATGTTTTTTTTTGCTAACTTTTATTATTTTATATACAGTAACATTTAATTATTATTTTATACACAATGACATGAATATTTACTTGTAAAGTATTATATTATTTTAATTATTGTGAATGTGAAGACTATGTGGGTTATTCCTTTTTTTTCCCCTTTTCTTTTATCCTCAGTTTGTGTTAACCATGGTCTGGCAGTTTGAGTCATATAAATGGCCTACCCAAATGTCCTTTCTTTGGTATTGATCGTCACATCGTTGAGCTCCTTAAGTTCTGAGTAGAGCTGCACGATTACTGACAAATGCGTGCACTGACTGGTCAGGTCCACTCAACCTGTGTGGTTCTTTCCTCAAAAGATCATTTCAGACACCAATCTACATGGTCTTCACATGATCTGACCAAGATTATGTCTGGACTTTAAAGGAACTGTGACCTCTGAGTTTGTTTCGGCCTTTCTTCTCAGAGTAGTCAGATAGAAAACGCCGATCTCATCTAGTTTTTAAAATAATATGATTGACGTGTAAAAGTGTGTGTACAAACCTACTTACAGAAATAAAATCATTTATCAATATCTTTATAAATTGTAGCCTATGTGCTATTCTGATGTATAAGCTACATTATTGTAAAGTTTCTGTATATTCCTTTCCGTAGTTTTTACGTGAAAGAGTAACAAACATCCATCCATCCATACTTACAAACTTTCGCGTTTATATTATTAGTAGGATGTGTGGCCCTGGCATGAGACAGGGAGTGGGCTGTAATATACCACGCTCAGTGCGGGTTGCTGGATGTCACATGTTAAAGAACTTTTGCATATTCACTGCGACCTATGATCTCAATAATTCTCATATCACTTCAATTTTGATTCGCTGTCGTTTGCCGGCGAAATTCCTCTTTGTTAGATAATATTACAAGCTTGTACAATAGTAAACACTTTTGTTTTTTTGACGGGTCGCGGCACGCCAAGCTCTGTGACTGCTGACTGACTGTGGTCACGCCAGTTTGTTCCGAGAGCGTCCCTGAGACAGTCGCAGCACTTGCGATTATTTCGTATAATTGCATTGCATTTTTATTTTTAAATAAATAAATAGTGCCTGTTTTTCCTACAATCAGCAAAAAAAGTGAGTACCAGTGTTGATTTATTATTTTATTAGAAACAGGTATTGTTTTTTTTTTCTTAAACTTTTTTTTATGAAAAGTTTTACAAGATTTAATTAAACTTTCAGGCACTTTTGCAGTCATTTTTAAAGTAAAATATTAAACGTATTATTTACGTATATAACGTATATTAAATATTGAAAAGCGGATTGATATCATCCCGACTAAATCTAAACTAATCGTTGCGCATCCTTATTTTTACTCGACGCACCCTGCCTGCCATTTTTCTTTTCGTGCCGAATTTGCAGTTATCCGCCATTTTGTGATTGTTTGTTTGAATATTCGCACACTGCTAAGTACAAATATTTTTATTAAAAAAAACAATCTTTTACATCGTGATTAATGTTTCATGGTAGTAGTGTGGTAGTGGAATGTGAAGAAAATACTAGCGTTTATTTTTCTAATAATCTTTGTTGTTAAGTAATTCTAGTGTACAACGTACCTACTCTTTGCTAGTAAGTAATTGCAAAAAAAAGTGAAGTAACTTAAATATAAACTTATTTATTTCAAGAATTCTTTCATATTTTGTGAATTACTTATTTTTTTCGTCTAATTGTAGGTATCGGTTTAATACAATATTACTTAAGTAAGTACCTTAGATCTTCCTAATAGTTACCTACTTACTTGGAAATAAAAATATAGGGTCAAATGATAATCCATGAACTTGATTACAAGTCACGTAAATATAAACTTATTTATTTCAAAAATTCTTTCATATTTTGTAAATTAACTTTTTCGTTCAATAGTATCGGTTTATTACAATAATAGGTACTTACGATCTTCCTACTACTTACCTAAGTACCTACTTGGAAATAAAAATATAGGGTCAAATGATAATATTTATCAATATTATCATTTGACCCTATATTTTTATTTGATTATGTATGTGTTGTTTTACAAACTACCTTGAAATCGATTCAGTTCAAAGACTACTGTACTATACTGATTCAGTTCCTTATTCTGAGCAAACTATATTCAGGTTTCGCATAAAATAAAAATAATGTTAATAGGTCGACTGATAAAAATGAAAGGTCATAGGCTCCAACCCTATGCTTGGCATGGTTATTGTTATATAAA
The DNA here is from genome assembly GCA_948098905.1 of Tiliacea aurago. NCBI lineage: Eukaryota > Metazoa > Arthropoda > Insecta > Lepidoptera > Noctuidae > Tiliacea > Tiliacea aurago. The sequence continues at coordinate 22,843,528 of OX402591.1, forward strand.
ACAGAGTTTACACTCTTAGATCTCTGGCTGTCACCAAAAAATTGCCCCATAGAAAAATATAGTTCAATTTTGTTATAAGCACGTCTTTGTTAATCTCATTAAAATAATGAATAATAATTAATAATGATCTTGATAGAAAGAAGCCCCCGTCTACTCCGAAGTATCGGGCAAATGTTCGGCCGTTTCTTGAATTCCATTGTTTTCTTTTTTGACTTTGAGTCTTTCCTTACCCGACTTCAAGTCGCATTTTTGACTTTGACTGTCGTTTTTAGGGTTCCTTACCCAAAGGGTAAAACGAGACCCTAGTACTAAGACTCCGCTGTCCGTCCGTCTATCTGTCCGTCTGTCACCAGGCTGTATCTCAAGAACCGTGATAGATATACAGTTGAAATTTTCACAGATGATGTGTTTCTGTTGCCGCTATAAAAACAAATAAGTACAAAAAAAAATGGAATAAAATAAATATTTAAGGGGGCTCCCATACAACAAACGTGATTTTTTGCAGTTTTTATAGATAATGGTACGGAACCCTTCGTCCGCGCGTTTTTTTCTTTTCGTCCATGTCTACCATAGTCAGCCGTAGTTACAAAACGGCTGAGTATTCGGCCGATACTTCGGATCTATCTTCGGAGTCCGCCTGCGCGCCTGCATCTGGTTCGCGCATCATTTGACCTTATAGCACATCGGCAAATGTCGGATTTAGACACGCCACGAGTACCTAGGTGCCTACTAAATGTGTTTATTCTTATGTTATAATTAACGCGAACGAAGCCGCGGGCATAAGCTAGTAATTTATCGCGGCTTAGTTCGCGTTAATTTAGAATTTGACAATCAATTCGGGTTGTACACTGCTTGTTGTTTGGCGTTTGGCGGCAAAAAATTCTTAACACACTATTTCAATCATGAGTGGCGCCATCTATTATCATAAGAACTTTATGGTTGTTTTCCTCGGGAACAGAACTTTTTTTCGGGATGAAAGGTACCCTATGGCCGTTTCTGTACACCTGACAACATATATTCAAAATTTCAGGATGATTGGTTCAGTGATTTAGGCGTAAAAAGGTAACAAACAAACTGACTTTCGCATTTATAATATTAAATAAAAATAATAAAGTTAGGATAGTTAGGATTTCACGCGTGTTTAAATAAAACACAGTGTGCAAATTCCCAAATTGAACTAGACAAAATTACTATTAAAATATTGACTTGGTATTAAAGTGCGAATCATGTTACCAAAGTTTTTTTTTTGCTTTGTCATTAAGCCACAATTTTTAAGAATTTGAGTGAACCTTACTAAATAAACAAATCGTTAGAACCACTGCACTTTATAACCCGTCGGTTTTTTTTAGTAACTTTTTTTTATTGAATATACTTTTATTAGTGTATATTTGAAAACCCAAAGTGCGTAAAACTAAAGTCTCCGAGAAAAATATCGGCAAAAGTTTATTTCGGAATTGTTGGGTTAGTGGGATTATTAAAGGTGGGGAAAATCACGTGGTGGGTCTAAACTGGTTTCCAGGCAATAATCAATGACATCTCTAAGGTCAATGTGAAATGCCTCGAATGTAAGGCGTATTCGACGGAGCCTCCCTTTTTCGTTACCCACGATCTTTTAAGAGTAGTATTTAACTAATTACATTATTAGCTTCATAATTTAGGTCATTGCATTAGCAGCGATTTAAAAATGAATTAAATTTCAAAACTTACAACATGAAGACCTACTAAAAACCCTTAAAATCTGCTGTCACTTTGTCTGAACGTAAAACGGAACCACCTTGGATTGGAATTCGTACATTATCTGTGGTAAAAATGACAATTTTAAATTGGTTAATAAGTAGAATTTTTTGAAACTATAGGATTTTTTTTTCAATAACTAGGCGTTTGCGTGTGCAAGTGTTTTACATGAAAACATCTACACGCTATAAAATTGTGAAGTTTCACACGCGCGGGATATAAACTGCAGTGGAACCCTGTATTTGAACAAAATAAATTGCAGTGAAACATTATATTTTTCTGCCTTCTATTCAGATTATTAACTACCTACATACTTACATAGACAAACAACCAAAACCAACAGTAAACAGTTTTGTATTTGACAGTGATTTATTTTTTTATTAAAAGTAATTAATAACTACATTAATGACTTTTAAATAAAAAAAATAATCGTCGTACGTCATTCTCATAATTATGTCGAACTGGCGATGTATAAGAAACTGGTTCCTGATATATACATGTTTAATTATGATAGTACTTATCTACTTAAACTTGAAGTATTTTTCATTGGTAAATGATGCACTACACTTGATCAGTTCTTAGAATAAGCACTGTTAAATAAATACTTTACTTATTGTAATTAATTACGCATTGCACTTCAAGTGCACGTTATTTTTCTTTTAATGCGTAAATATTATGGAAATAACAATTTTATGGGTATACTTTTTATGTTTAATTGAAACTACTTTCGTAAGATAAAAATACTGTATCAGATTAAAAAAAACAAATGGCTGATAATTACCTACTTATAAAAAAAAAACGTAAGTTCCAGAATATATCGAATATTTTTGTCCGAACATCAGTAAATATGACGTGTGCGGCGCCATCGCAGTCGGCGCGTGTTGTAGCGTGCTTGGTCAAGGTTACATAAAAGCAAAAAAAAACGGGAGCGGTGGGCGGTCAATTTTGGGGCACGTTTATCAACCATTATCTATCGGCAAGCGTCGAATAAGTTTTGTGTGAATAAGAATAACATTCTTGAAATCATCATCTATTCTAAGTAGTTTTGCCTCTAAAGCCATGTTAGTTACCTCTAAATAATGTAGGGACACTAGCCGGTCTATTCTTTAAAAATCTCACCGTGAAAACTTAGTAAAGTGAGTTGGTCATTCCATTTGATACTATACTCCATTGGATTAGATGGTTAAATAAAGGTAAACAAATCATAAAAAAGGTTTTTATAGATGACACTTTCTTGTTTAAAATTACGTTGTAACTTTTAACCAAATTTTATTTTTGATTTTTCGATAGTTTCCTCTTATATTACTGTATGTTAAACTTTATCATTTATTCTTGAACTACTCTTCGTAGTTGAGCACAGTTTTTTTTTAGATTTATTAAAATACTAAGTACTTATATTATTTTGTAATCTGTCTATTGTAAAGAGCCCAAAAAGACAGGTTCTCAAAACGTCAACGAAGTATAACGTTGCTACATTGAAGAGTACAACTGTGACGTAGCATGACAACTGAAAAGACGGGTATTACGTTTAGTCGGTTATTTGACAGTTCTCTCGTCACGTGGTTTTTTTTGTTTACCTTTATTTAACTACTTAAACCAACGGAGTATAGGTATTGATACTACTGTCAGGTCACTTGTCTTCATCTATGTTTTCATGGAGAGATGATCACAGTATAGATCTGCTGGTATCTACCATACTTCTATCATGCTATAGCGTTTACACATGGCGTGGTTTTCGCCGCCGTAGTATCAAGACTCGACGCCCGTCCGCGCCGCGGCGACGCGACGCCATGTTTAAAGATCCATACAAATCCAAGGGTGACTATTGTGACTAATGCCGTCACGGCGGCGCCACACCATGTGTAACGGCCCTTATACTCATACTGATACTGTACGATCGTTTGTCAGAACTAGCACAAGTAAATATTATTTCCAACACTCCGCCACTATGGCAAAGGCTATTATAATTTATAATAGCTTTAACAAATAAATCCCGGAAGCTTTTACACAGTGAAATAAATTCGTAGCTATGTATTCATAGCTGTGTGTGTGTATATGTGTAAATGCATATATCATTTTGAACAATGGACAGGTCTTTTGTTTGCAAAGGTTCTTGTTTTTGCTCAAGCTGTAGAAAAAAAAGACCACTGTGTGAGCTTAGAGATTGAAATGCAAAAGCAAAAAAATGTAGACGGTTTAAAAAAACGGTGCGTGTAAAAACGTACTCTCACGATAAGATCGGAAGATGTCTTTAAGATATGCGTGGTACTTGGGGTTTATTTATAAACGATGATTAAAGTTAAGAGACGTTTAAACTTCAACAATTAATGGATAAACAGTCGCTAATCTTTACGTAACTATAAGCAGTGTTTAAGTATTAATAATAGGGATTAAGAAGCTGACAACAGCAAACCGCTGTGACTGTCAGACTGCATACAAAAGAAAGAGAAGCACGAAGACACAACGCTTGTTTATTGCAAAATATGAATATATTTATTTAATCAGAAATGAGTTGAGTAATCGAAAATAAAAAACAACCAAGTTCTGCATACAAATAAGACGTTCTTCTTATTAATTAAATACCAACCGTACGTTGATATATACAGATATTTTAGATTGAAACTCAAAGTAAAGAGTTAGTTTACCGTTAATTTGTATCGATACATTTTTATGAACGTATTTTGGTAACAACCAAGTTCTGAGAAATATGTTCAAGAATAACATAATTATGTTTTTCCCGCTACCACAAACTATATAGATTTGACAATTATTTTGTTTAAGACAAGCCTAATTTTATCATTTGCTTCTTGTCAGTGCCTTAACTGACTAGACAAGTACGACTATGAGGATACGGGAAATCTATTCGGCAGCTTAATAAATTATGATATTCAGTCACATACATACACACACACACCTCACAGACACACACTAGCACAAACACACTCACCCTCACCCTCCACAGCTGCATACCATAACTGTAATTTATTTAATTTTTAGGGTTCCGTTTATAGGATCACTCGTGTGTTTGTCTATCTGTCAGTCTGTCGCAGCCAATTTTTGTTTATCGCGCTTCTCTAACATAACAACATCACGCCTTATTTCCCCGAAGGGTTGGGCAGAGGTGTACCTATACATTTCGCCAATTATGTTTAATGTGACGATAACCGACTTTTAATGATTTAATAATATACTGAAGATCACCTCTAAACGAGTACTGTAAATGATTTAAAAAAAATATATGTCAAATTAAGGCATTTTCTCAATAACTTAATATGTGAATATTTTAGATTATGTATATAATACATAGTGAAATTAATTTGTAAAGTTGTGTCTAACGCGGATAAAAAACTGAGAGTAGCGCAAAATCTACCAAGCGTATTTTTTTGAAATCTTCACCAATTTAAAGATAATTTAATTATTGATCTCTTAGTTTACGCGTTTTATTAAAATGACTTTTGTTTTGTGTATAATAAATTAATAATGCGTCAAATTGGGGACAGCGCTCCTTGATGGGCGAGTCCTATTACTGGCTGAACGTACGACGTGTGACGTGAGCTCAGTACAGAACACGCAAGCTAACCACTCAAGGTCACTGGCATATATCTGAGTCTTAAGGCGCGGTGTTACCTCAATATTCACAAAAACTGGTTTCTTGGATAGTCGAGTATGACGTAACGCAAAGAAAATATCCGACGCAAAAAATACAGTGGACGGAAAAGGGTTTATAGAACAATTTTAACCGAATAGAATAGTAAAATATAGTTTGATATTTGCAATAAACAATTGTGAAGTTACTACCCAAAAATAAACTTTGGCGTCGAATATCTCTGTACTTTCAGCGTAATTTTTTTTTTTTTTTACGGTTCTTATTGCATTAGCTTTGTTTTAAAACTTTAACCGGACAATTATTTAATATAATGTGTGTATTCCGAATAATCTAAATAAAACCCGTAAAATAAATGCCAATTCGCGGCTTAGTCACATCGTCAACACAATTGTTTATTCAATTTTCAACCTTATTTCAAGCAGTTGTGTGAGTGCAGTTGCAGCGTTTAAAATCATAGTAGTAATAGGGGGCGAGCCTATTGCAATCAACAGGCACACATCCAGACTTCGGGCTGCTACTGAGAAGTTCCAGATAGAAAAACCCAAAAACACTGCCCGACCTGGAAATCCTCTTGTACTAGACTAGAGTTCCTGTGTGAGCCAGACTTCTAAATTTAGGGTGCCCGCCCACGAGCGATTTTTTCGGCGATTTTTGTCAGAAAGAAATACATTCACACAAAAATCGCCGAGAAAATCGCTCGTGGGCGAGCACCCTTATGAGCCTATAATACCTCAAATGGCTTAGCATGATCCTCCGTTATGTCGAAAATACTGCAGCATTACTTTTTAAATACATATATGGTAAAGTTGAGGATTAATGTTAAGTACTTTTGACGAAAACACGATTCCAAAAAAATCCAAAGTTACCTCCGAACCGGAAAATAAACCGCTGGTATTAAAAAAATACTTTAAATTAGATAATGAAACTTTGCATAATAACTGAACTTACTATAAAGGCTTCTACATACCGGGGCGACAAAGGCACCGCTCGTCCCGCGACACGCGGGGCCTTTGTGCCGTGTCGCGTCGCGCTGGTATGTAGAAGCCTTTAAGCAGGTCTTATGTTTTTTTTTTTTTAATTAACATTATTTTCACCGTAAAAAGAAATAAACTAAAATATCGGTGCCTTGGAGTCTTCTCCCTGCCACCCTGTCTCGCTTGCTCGCGTGACCGCCAGCTACTTGTGCGAGCGAGATAAAGAATGAGGTGGCGCTGAGGTAGTATAGACCCTTAAGTCTAAAATCTATTAGATCACCAAGGGTTAGGATCAGTATGCCCATTGGGCGCTTCAGAAAAAAAATCTTGTTAATAAAAAGTAACAAAGAATTATTCTCCACTTGTCTGTTTAAAGGCTTCTACATACCGGGGTGACTTGTCGCGCGACGCGACGCGACACAAAGGCACCGCTCGTCCCGCGACACGCGGGGCCTTTGTGCCGTGTCGCGTCGCGCGACAAGTCAGGCTGGTATGTAGAAGCCTTAACTGGATTGGCGCAAAAACGGCTAAACGGTTGGGATGAAATTTGGCACATATAGTATAGTTTATAACCTGGATTAACACTTATACTCCATTTGAAATAAGATTAGACATTTAAATAAACTTTTTTACAGTTCGTTCAACCTTTTTTGACCTCTATTCCGTAGGCCTAAGGATGGCAATAAAACCAAAAACGTGGTTACAATACCAACTGTTTATTACAGCTGTCATTGGTCATGCCACCAACGCAATAGAAGTCAAAATCGGTTGAACGGACTGTAAAAAAGGTTTATTTAAATGTCTAATCTTATTTCAAATGGAGTATAAGTACTTTTAATCTCGGTAGTACCTTTCCGTGGGTTATTTTCCGACAACCACGCGGGCAAAGCCGCGGTCAAAAGCTAGTGCTACATAAGTTCCATTAGCCGTCCATTACTCTAATGTATATAATTATGTATGTTTAACTAGCTGAATATGTTTATTAGATACATAAATGACGTCACCTGACAGCCGCCAGGCCGCTAGCCTGATTCATTGTTCACGGGCGATTTTTCCCGCCGCGATTTTTTTTCGCACGCTGGATTTTCGACGCACTGCCTAGCGTTGAGAGTTGAATATCCAACAGTGTGTTTTTCCGCCGCGCTGGGGTGCACTCTGTTGGATTCTCAACGGTCGGCTTAGCACAGAGAGTTGAAATTCCAGTGCGCGATAAAATCCTTCCGCGATATTTTTACGCCCGTGCGTACGGCTTACACTGTCGTCAAGCAATCAGGGTTATATTTATTTTACTAGTTTATCACTCTTCAACCATGGAGTTAATGGGTTACGTATATTTTTATTTTATTATCTGTCTAGCCTGTGATTAATTGATTATACAGGACGTGTCCGAAATCGTTTACCAGAAAAAAGACAAGACATTTAATAAAATATTTATAGGTATTCGGATGTTTTATTAAAAACAAAAATCGTGATGTCCCAGTGGTTAAAGCCTCACGCCTCTCATGCACAAGGTTGTGAATTGTGTCCCTGGACTTTCTTGCCCGTTCTTCTCCATAGGAACCTACTACGCTTTGGAATGGACAACTAGCTTCATCTCTCTGATTGACCGACCCTTTGACAATTATATAGTGCCTGTAATTGGTTTATTTGCAATAAATGCTTGAGTTGAGTTAATTCAAATCCGGTGAAGTACCAATGTGACTTTTTCATTTCATAATAATATGAATTGATAAAGTCACATTGGTACTGGGCCGGATTTCCCCCGATGTCAGTTATGTCCAAGATAAACTCAGAACTACTTATTATGTACAGACGCCAGCATATCAAGCTACTACAATCTGTCAAATTTCATTAATATATTTTCGCCTTTATCTTTAAAGGCTTCTACATACGCGCTGGTATGTAGAAGCCTTAAAGCATAAGTTTCAAGGTTGATTGGGAAAATTTGACAGTTTCGGGTCTTGACCTGCTGGCGTCTGTACTTTCTGAGTTTATCTTGGGCTTACTGACATCGGTTAAGGAAAACATCAAAGTCAAAGTTAAATTATTTATTTTAAATAGGCACATATGAGGCACTTTTGAACGTCAAAATTTACAAAAAAACTGAATTGATTCTAGTTGCCCCTTCCAAAAGGTAGCTTCGTATGGAGAAGAATGGGCAAGAAACTCCACCGTTACTCTTTAAAAAAAAAAAATGTTTAAGATTTAAGAATGATATATGAGGACGATGCATCTAGAATAAAACTACTATACCACAAACATCGTAAGGAAACCAGGACTTATAGCTAACTAGCTTTTGCCCGTGGCCTCGCCCGCGTGTTTTTCAAAACATCCCACAGGAACCAAAAGGGCGGGATTAAAAGTACTTAGTCTATGTGTTAATCCAGGTAATAAACTATCTGTGTGCCAAATTTCATTCAAATCCGTTCAGCCGTTTTTGCGCCGACCCGGAACATACTTATTACGTCCACAAACGGACCAAAATTCTTCGTTACTATTTTATTTGTTTCCACCACGGTTCATTATTAATCCCAACGAAACCAATAGTTAATTATTTAATTTATTGCTGGTGTTGTTTCCTGTTCAAAAACTTTCGATAAGTAGGTTTGTGTTTTTAAGTGTCCGTAAATAGCATTGTTGTGGTTTTGTTACAGTCCTTATGTACCTAACAATAATTAATTAAGTAATTAATCTATGTATAAATAATAAATAATAACGACGTCAAAACTATTCATGGATTTTTTAAAATAAAGTAACTGCTGCGAGGTGTGGGAACGATCACCAAAAATATCTTACCTAGGTTTTTTTGTTTTTTTTTTAGCACACCAAGCTACTACAATCTGTCAAATTTCTTTAATAGACTTTCAACTTTATCCCTACAAAGGTTCAAGGTTGATTGGGAAAATTTGACAGTTTCGGGTAGCTTGAACTGCTGGCATCTGTATTATTTATTGTGATTGGGACTTAGTGCCTTAATAAATAAATAAATAAAAAAAAAAAATTGATAAAAAGTATTAAAAATTATCTAATTAATAAATTGTAATAAAGTAGGTTCCTATATAAATAAATAATCTATAAGTATCTACTAATATTGTAAAGCTGAAGACTGTTTGAACGCACTAATCCCTGGAACTATATTTGAAATAAGATTAGACATTTCAATAAACCTTTTTTTACAGTCCGTTCAACCAATTTTGACTTCTATTGCGTTGGTGGCATGACAAATGGCAGCTGTAATAAACAGTTGGTATTGTAACCACGTTTTTGCTATTAATACCATCCTTATACCTACGGAATAGAAGTCAAAATCGGTTGAACGGACTGTAAACAAGTTTATTAAAATGTCTAATCTTATTTCAAATGGAGTATAGGTAACTAACTACCAGTCGGATTTGAAAAAATCTTTTAGCTAAGGTTAGGGGGTTAGGGCTATTTATCATCTCGCTACGACCCTTCGGAGCCGAGAAAAATGAAAAAAGAGGCAGAAAGGACGCTAAGCTAAAACGAAGTAAAAGCGCGGGCGGGCGATGCGATGCGTCGCGGTGGATCGGGCGCCCTAATTTCACGTGGTGGATGTCGCGTAGAAGCTAGTCTAAATATAAATTGGTATCTACCGGTGCGACGTCAATTAAAACCACACGCCACAGACTGAGATTATTTGCACGCAATCACACACCAGTTTTCCTGTAATTATTTTATTTTATTTTGCATTAATAATATTAAAATAATTTATCACCAATGTAACAGTCATAAACTCATAACTACATAATAATATGTATACCTACGCAAAATATTGTTTATCAATCGGTTTTTACCACAATATTAATCATTGAAAACAGTGACGGGAAGAGCATCCTGTCCTGTAAGTATAAGCTTTCCATATCGGGTTGAAACGTTTGAAACACGATAAATTGATCCTAATGAACTCAGACCCGCCCAAAAAACATCGATGCCTACATTTTTCCTGTTTCCGATGATGTCATCTTTAGTGGGGCTTGTACCGCTGCCTATTTATTGGCTAGTATTTGTCTATTTCCTCTCTTCGCCGCTCCAATGAGCAGGCACCTTGCAGTTTTCCTGACCGCAAAACTATTTAACAATGGACATAATATAAGTACATGGGATGGGATCGCTTGACAGAATAAATATTAATCATTATATAGTTACCTACATAATTTATTTGACACACATTTATTTGAATGATTGTATTGACAGTGTACCTGTATCACTGAAATTATATCAATACATACACTATTTCTGATAGCTTCTCCCTCCTATTACATGGGACTTAAGGCTTCTCGCAACGCGACACAAAGGCCCCGCGTGTCGCGCGACAAGCTGTGCCTTTGTGTCGCGTCGCGAGTAGCGCCGGTCTGTAGAAGACTTTAAACCAGCGGCGGCTTTAGCCATTACGAGGCTCCGGGCCGCAGGTCTTTGCGAGGCCCTTTAGTAAAGTAAGTATGTGAATTGAAAGTAGTAATTTCTGATGTTTAATAAGAAATTAAATTACCATTGATGTATTAAATAGGAAGATAGGCCACTCTCTAACATCACGTAAATATTAAATGGACCGAATGTCCTGCGTCACGTGCTCTAAGCGAAATAGAGAGACATATCAACTCGGGCTAAAGTGGGAACGAGATAGCAATAATTGTCACTGTTACGAACCCATAACAACTCGGAAACAAACTACGATTCGGGTATTCCCCGCAAACCGAGAGTAATGTAGGTCGATTGTGTCCTTTCCCCTTATTTCGTACCTCGCATGACTAAAAGTCCTATCTCATTTTTTAGCTGATTTGGGTTAGGACACCTACATTTTTCTATTCGTGATTCTTTACATTTTTACAAGCTGTCGTTTTTCTATGTAATAGAATGTTATATTTATTAGTACAACAACGGTTACGGAAAAATGTAAAGAATCACAAATAGAAAAATGTAGTTGTCCTAACCCAAATCAGCTAAAAAATGAGATATATAGGGTACTACCTATAGTACACCCACATTTCGCCAGTTACGGCGGCTTTAGGGGGTGGCAACCTGGGCAACCGCCCAGGGCCTCGCTAGAGGTGTACCTATTAGCATGTACACCTCTGCCCAACCCTTCGGGGATTACATGCGTGATGTTTTGTTATGTGTTATTTTTGATATCCACTATAAATAGATGGCTTTGTCGTAGTAACCTACGAGTACCTTAATAAATAGGACTCTGATTTCCCTCATGTTACAATAAATGATAACGTGCTGATAACACTTTACTTAAACTGCATTATTGCTTTCAACAAAATTCCCCGTTTGTGATAACCGCTCGGTAAAAATATTTGCAAACCAAGTGCTCATGAATCACAATGTACACGGTTTACGCGAAGAAAAGTGAATCTGAAGACTACTAGGAACTATGACATAAGTACTACAATTATCTACGAATTGTAGGTGAAGAAAAGAAGGAAAGAAACATAATTTATCACAGAAACACATGCATACAATAATACCAGCTAGAAAATAAATAGAAATATAATGACCGGTGACTTTAAGAGTTGGTATAACTAGATTTAGATAGACAAAGATTGCATTAATATAACAAAAATAAAATTCGGGGTCACGTTGAACCCAAACATCCTTTGTCTCTGTCCCCTCTGCCCTAGACTAAGATCAAGAGCAAACCCATCCTAAAAAAAAAAAAACGTATATGGGCTATGAAATAAAAAAAATAAGAATTGGGTTACTAACAAAAGAAAGAGTTGGCCTTGTTTTTATAACATGTACTACTATGCAGTCTTCAGTAGGACATTGTACTGAAGGATTTGAGGGATAACCAGTGTTTTTGTAATGGAAATACCCTTTTTTCAGATTTTTCATCTAAACAATGTAATTTTCTTGAGAAGGAAATTACATCTTTTGTTTGTACGAAATAAGAATATATTTTTCGCGATAATTGAATTAAAAATAGTTGTAAAATGCCATCTATAGGAACTATAACGTAAGTACTTCTTATGCATTTAACCCTTTGGACCGGTTTGAAGTATAAAAGATCGATGGCAACAACACACTGTAGGAGGGTTTCCACGACATTGAAGTAACCGGGTGACATTCAAAAATGCTTTTTTTATTCGAAACTTTTTCTGAAGCATTCATTTTCATTCTTCATACCTCCGATATTTGCGCAAAATAAGAAAATTTGTTTAGCATGCACCAACAACGTCACCACATCGTAAAGTACCTACTCCTGCCGTGAGCTTGAAGTAAGCTGTAATGCCATGATGCAAGGCGTTAACAGCTTACTTCAGGTAAGTTTTCACGGTGACTTTTTTTTACAGAATAGGCCGACTTTATCGGGATACCGAACTACTGTTAAATAAAAAAAAATGTCAAAAATAGAAACCACTTCCTCATAATTATAGGAAATACGTATGCGCAAGTTTAGCGTGTCCTAAAAGCAGTAGATACGAAAGAAAATAGGCCAAGCTGTAAAAAGTCCATAGAATGAAGGGCGGAAAGCGGCGCGCGGCGGCGCGGTGCCGCCATTTTGAACATAAAATGTGACGTCATATGTCATTAAAAGCTGACGCTCCTATGAGGGCGGCAGCGATGGATGCGTAGTTCATACAAACGTAATAGCAAATAAATATTTTGAAAGGACAATGATATAAAGACGTGATATGAGGAATTTAAAATGTCTATAGAAAAACTTATTTTTCTCATAACTCTTGTTTAAATCAGTGTCCATTCAATATTATATTTGGGAACCTAGATATTCTGTATTCCAATCGTAAAGACACTAACCTAAGAATATGTTTAATTTACAAATTATTTTGATATTACGTTTGTATGAACTGGGGCAGGCTGGTTCGTATAGTGATTTAAGATATTGTTTTTATTAGATACTCGCTGCCACGTCAGACGTCCAGTCCAAATTTCACTCATTCATAAAAAATTCCCAATGCACTCCCGGCAACTTTTCCAATTTTTTTGGAATCCTTAAAAGAAAATCTATTACGAACATTTTAAAACAAAGAATAAGCAAATCGGCCCAGCCATTTTCAAGACAAGCGCTTACCAACGAACAGCATTTAATTTTTATTATATTTAGGTATGTGTAAAGATTACGTTATTGACCCTGTGTCAAACACGCAATAGGTAGGTAACTAGCTAAGAAACTTTACTTAGAACCTACGAAGTAAGTGAAAAATGCAGAAAAAAATTAATAGTTATAATTATCTACTTATATAAATATATTATATATATATTATTATTATTATATATTAATTATTTTTAATTTTTCTACATTAAGTATAATTTTATTTTTTTAAATATATGTATGTATATATATTTTTGTATACAAGGTGTAACATAAATAATACACAACCTCTTTTGGGGTAATTTTACTCATCATTATGAACAACTTTTACTATGGAAACAAACCCGAAATCGCGAAAAAAAATCAGCGGATCCCTACATTTTGACGAATTACGAGAACAGGTAAATGTAGGGAATAGTTGATTTTTTTATTGCGATTTCAGGTTTGGTCCCATAGTAAAAGATATTCATAATGATGAGTACAATGACCTCCTAAGAGGTTGTGCGTTAATTCAGGGACATGTTGTATAATATAAAAGGTCTATATATTTTCGCTCCTAAAACATGAGTTATCGAAAATAAAAAACAACCAAGTTCTGCATACCATTATGACGTTCTTGTTTTGATCCAACCGAACGCAGATATTTTGGATTGAAACTCAAAGTAAAGGGTTAGTTTACCGTTAATTTGTATCGAGATTTTTTTCTAAAAGTGTTTTGGTATAGTCGCCGGCACGTAACTTGGCACGGTTATGGCGTAGTGGGAGTAAGTTTACGCGTGTACAATTAGTGCAGCGAAAAAATTATAACTTTTATTGCTTTTCATTATTCTATGGTTATTGCCAGAATTTATTTTTAAACGTCTCTGTTTAGAAGAAAGTTAATGAAAGGAGAGAAATATCTAACGATTCTTGCCAAGTTGCGTGCCGGCGACTATAACAACCAAGTTCTGAGAAATATGTTCAAGAATAACATAATATATTTTCCGCTACCACAAACTATGGCAGTGTTTTTGTCAAGCCTACTTTTAGCATTTGCCTCTTGTCAGCACCTTAAATGCTCATGCGTTTTTACATGTTATCTAACCGACTAAAATTATTGGATTTTTTTCAAACATCCTTGCAATTTTCGCACTATGTTTTCGTTACTGAGACAGGTTTTTAGTTATTATTATTCTTTAGTTACTTAATGATTTTTAATAAACCTTAAAAAAAAAATGTAGGTACTTACAGGGAAACATGAAATCCTTCCTTGCTCTCATAGTGTAGATAAAGTAGTACTTTATGTACTAGGTGGCGTCTAATCTACCAACACCTGCACTTCCACGCAACGTGTGGAACATTCTTAGAAGTCGTAATGCATATCAAATTACTGTAGTTACAACTAAATACTTTAGATGCGAGCACCTACAGCAGTTAGTTCATGAAACTATGTTAGTGCATGGTGCATACTGGGCGAATTTTATCGTGGATAACAATGATATTATAAGTAAAAGACGTAGATAGGTTACCTACCTACCAGTGGCGAGGTGTCAATTTTTGTATGAGAGAAGCCGAAGCGATCCGATTTTTACTTACTTTCTTATCAGTAAAGTAAAAAATAATTAATTCACTTAAAAATAAGTCTTTTCTTTACTGAATTTAACACCATCTATGGTCAAGTAGCAGAACCAAAAAGACGCATCACTACACAGACAAAACTTTCTTGTTTGTTATTTCAACTCAAAGCTAATAAAATAGGCGTTTTTGCTGTTTGAATGTTATGGTGAATTAAATACCCGTAGTGTAACTATATTTCTTAGCAATTAAATAGTAGACACTATTGACTGTGCCATTTTTCAATAGCGGTAGAATTGTTGATGCGAACTTCCGAAGGGAAGTCGGTATGAATCGTGTTCTATGGTGCTTTCGCCACTGCTACCTACTCAACATTCGATCTACAAAAATGGCACAATGTTGGCACAGGATGGCATGTCGTAATTACCGGGAGCGAAAAAGAGAGAAAATGTGGCTAATTAGCCAAGTTTTGACGTGCCACTTGCGGAGCGTGTATATCTACATTGGTGGATAAACAAACCGGGGCCATGTGATGATCGGCTTATATTTATAAGTAATGATGAACCCAAAAAATCCAATCCAATCCAATCTGCCCAAAAAATGGTATTTAATTACGAGATAAGTATAGACTAGAATATTCATTAATTATATTTATGTATACAGGGTTTTAAAGTAACTGCGTGCCATAACTTAAGGGTAAATAAGACCAAAGTTCGAAGAGCATCTCGTGTCTTTGAATCCCTCGCCACGTTCAGGATTCTAAACTAGAATCACGAGCGTACCTTCGCTTACTCGGGATTCAAAATCAGACACCTCGCAGCAAAAATCAACTTTGCTCTCTTGTTGCACAAATAACTATTCCACTGATTAAATTTTATTTTCTTTTGTTGTTTTGTTACTTTATCTTTTACCTACTAAAAGTTAAAGATACCTAGTTTAAGTTTAAGTAAGTCTATACAAAACAGTGCCAGGGTCGATAGGTCCTCGTTATCGCCTTGTGTATCAACTTATACCTATAAATATTTGTTTTCTCAGTCTAGACTTCAGAAATGGAGGTTAGCTGGCTGTTTTATTTACTCAGCTGTAACTTATATCAAAATGCAGCAGCTATATGGTTACCGCAATCGTGTCGCCATTTAATAATTTTGTATAACTTGTAAAAGTTTGACAAAATTAATTAGTATCAGCTTTTGCAAAATGTGTAAATCGAAAAACCTGTAGAGTTGAACAAGAAAAAAAAACCTATCAAGAGCGAGTCGGACTCGCACACCGAGGGTTCCGTACGTATATATGATGTTGATGATTTCCAAAAAACTGTGCTATTTAGAGACATCGTTTTATTTTTCCTGTAATCTTTACATACACTTCTACCACATAGAATAATTTCAGATTTTTATCTATGCAAACTTCGGAGATAAGAATGGGGGAACAGTATTTTTTTTTACATATTTCATCAAAAGTCGGAAACTATGCTGCCAAAATAAAAAGAAAATAAAAAACTTTTTTACAAAAAAAACAACCGACTTCCAACAAAAACACTAAAAAGTGAAAAATAACTTTAATTTCGGAAGCACATAACATAACATCACGCCTTGTTTCCTCGAAGGGTAGGGCAGAGGTGTACCTGTAGTACACCCACATTTAATATTACATTTAATTAAATTTCGGAAGTCGGTGTCTTTGGTTTTGTATTTTCGTTTATGGCCACCGACTTCCGAAATTTAATTAAATATAATATTAAATGTGGGTGTACTACAGGTACACCTCCGCCCTGTTTTTAGCGGTTACCTACGTCATAATAACTATCTGTGTGCCAAATAGCCCAATCAATTCAGTGATTTCAGCTTTGTGTTGATAGATCAGTCAGTAAGTCAGTCACTGTTTCCTTTTGTATGTACTAAATCTATAGTGTAATTCGACATGTTACGACGACCCCAAATTAATTGGGATTAGGGCAGGAGACTGATGATGAAGTATTCAGGCTAAGTTTCAAGTTAATAGATCAACGAAAGAAGATTTTTTTCATACAAACTGAATCCATCCCCCTTTACACCCCCAAAGAGGTTAATTTTTAAAGTGGTTTGCGACTTTTCCATTATTTGACATAGAGGTTATACCAATTTTCGAGTTAATCAAGCCACGTAGTAAAATCCTCTCTTGTAAAATTGACTACCCCTTTTCACCCCGTTATGGGTAGATTTTAGAAAAACCCTGATACAAGTTGTTCTTCATTTTTGGTCTTAAGTATAAATACTGAGTTTCGAGTTGATCGGACCGCGCGTTAAAATTCTTCTATACAAGCTTTGACATCCCATCCGTTGAAGTTAAGTTAACAAAAAAATATAAACTTTATAATTTACTTACGTAAGTATTCGTCCAAGTTTCAAGTTTATTAACCCTTTTTTTTTTGGTGGGAAATCATCAAATAACTTCTCCCGCTCTGGGCGGAGCGAGAGGGAGTGTCAGACTTTTACTGACTAAAACCCACCGTGTTCCTTCAGATGCCTGTGTGCCAGAGCCACGATATCCCTTTCGGACAGGCTCGTAACCCTGGCAGAAGTTTATTAACCCTAGGAATAAGATTTTTCATGCAAACAAAACCCCCCGTTTTCCACCCTTAAAGGTCAAATTTCCAAAAACCCCTTGTTAGCGGATGTCTACGTGCCAAATTTCAGGCCAATCTGTTCAGTGGTTTGAGTTGTGTTGATAGACCAATCAGTCACGGTTTCCTTTTATATGTACATATGGCTAGATACTTATATATATATTGAGAACCTCCTCCTTTTTTGTAGTCGGTTAAAAATCATTTATAGCCAGAGTGCATCTCATGACAATTCCAATAAGACCAAACACGGGTAGGATACATTGTTTTTTAACGGAGTTTCAGTGCCTACCATCCGGCTTCATCATCAGATCAGTTTGATGGTACCATTTTGATCAGAACTATTTATTTAAATTTGCTTCGCTTAACTATCTTAATCCAGATATCTCATCGCCACCCGTGAATTACGTATCACTGAGAAGTTCCGGTGGCCATCTGTGGCCTTCTTCATCTGTTCCACTTCACCAAATTATACTTTCTGAATGCAAATGATTGACTTGTTGATGAAAATATAAAAATTGCTATTGGTATGCCTATAATATTTGAGGAGTTCCCTCAATTACTCATGGATCCCAACATCAGAACTGGATTTTGAAAAAAAATGGGACCAATCTGGAAGTATATCCTTTCAATTAAACAAATAATTTTCCTAATCGATTCATAAACGACGGAGTTCTGAGGTAACAAACATTTACAGCCGACTTGAGAACCTCCTCCTTTTTGTGAAGTCGGTTAAAAATGTTTGAGAATGTGCAAACAGCGTTCTTTCATATGATATCCCACATGCCCTAGTAGCCCTACTTCAAATGTTTCCCATGTTGTCCCTTTTGCAAAAAATATTTTTTTTTTAATTTCTTTCTTGAGTGCAAAATAGTAGAGCAAACGTCATCTAAAACTGTTCTGAATTTCAAGTTGATAGCATTAGTAGTTCTTGAGATATTCAGGTGTGACAGACAGACAGACAGACTTAGTCTCACCATAAGGGTTTTTTTTTACCATTTTGGTACGGAACCCTAAAAAGACTAAAATGTTCATCTTTCCACTATACTGCCAATATTCATTTCTATCGAGTGAAATCACACTCATATTATAAAGGCGAAAGTTTGTGAGTGAGTGTGTGTTTGTTACTTCTTCACGCTCAAACGGCTGGACCAATTTTGATAAAATTTAGTGTGGAGGTAGCTGACATCCTGGATTAACATATTATATACTACTTTTTATCCCGAAATTCCTACGGGATCGAGACTTACGCGGGTAAAACCGCGAGGCGCAGCTAGTAATTATTATAAATTAAAGTCAATTTTCGTGTCCGTCTGCGTGACCTCGTTGTTCTTATAAACTGCACAACGGATTTTGATGCGGTTTTCATATAATTTAGAGAATATTCCGGAAGGTGTATGTATGTCGCTAAAACGGCTAAATGGATTTGGATGAAATTTGGCAAATGGGTAGTATGTGTGTAAAACTATTATATGTACATAAATATTGATATTTATTATGTATGATAATGTTTATTCAAAGAAAACTTAGACATAAATTACAAAATATTTTAACAGACTAATTTAGGTCAGTTTAAATGGTATGCTCATCTGTAGCCGAACTAGGCAGAGTCTGTTCTGTATTTCGGCTATCAGCGCCAAACCCCTCAAGTATTACAAGCTTTGAGATTACAAGCCATTAACAAATGTATGTTTATAGTATGTATGTGTGTAACGAACATCGGCCAAACATATCACTTGTGCCGATCGATCTGAACCAGATCGATTGGCACATCCCAGCTGTTTGACATCGCGCTGAATTGAATTCGTTGGTGCGCACACAAAGGGGATTGTATAATAATATTGATATTTATTATGTATGTTTGTTTTTTTGTATGTTTCTTTGTAACGCTTTCACGCTAAAACGGCTGTATGGATTTGGATGAAATTTGAAACATGGGTAGGTTATGACCTGAGTAAAAAGAAAAAGTAGAACTCTGAGTAAAATATCGGGATTGAGACTTATGCGGGTGAAACCGCAGGGCGCAGCTAGCACTTTGTAAATTAGTTGAACTCATAACGGCGTAGCGCAGTCGACGTAGCGTAGACCCATCAATTCAGCTACGGAAGTCTTCGTAGCTACAGTATCCGGAATTTGGTATCCTATTTCGAATTTCCCAAAGCTTAGTTTAGTAAACGGTTCCGTTTGGTGCCGGACGTAAAGAATAGCACCATCCCATTTCTCCCTGTGAGTGTCGTAAAAGGCGACTAAGGGACTTACTAGAGAATGGGCAGCAGCGTCCTCTATGCATTTTTAAAACTATACTGCGATCGCCAACCCGCCTGCCAAGCGTGGCGATTATGGCAAATCCCCTCCCTTTTTTTGGGGGAGGCCTATGTCCAGCAGTGGACGTCTTTCGGCTTAAATGATGATGATGAGTTTGAAAACTGCAAGAGACTTGTGTAGCTGTAAACAAGCAAGGATCCTGCGTAGCACAATTTCTATGAAATAATCATGGAAAGTGTCGCACTGCACCTCGCGCTGTCTGTCGCGCCCGCGATATCGCGCCAGTCTGCACGAGCCTTCTTTGAATAATGCATAAAAGTGCACTTTCCACGTAGTTTTCATAGATATAGTCCAACTAGTGTCGCGTCACGCCTGTCTGCAGGAGCCTTTATTTTGCTGTATTTAAAAAAAAAAAAGAAGAAAAAAAGTTTATTTCATTTACAACAATAACAATAGCTGCGCCAAATAGGCCCAGTTCAGCATTAATGCCAGACAACTAGTGCCTGACGCTGGTTTTCAACCATTTAACCATTTGGCTTACATTACAATATGTCGAGGAGTCTCCATATAAGCATAGAAAATGCCTGTAGTTGGAGGCTCCGCTCTTCCCTTACATTATAAACGGACGAGTATAAACAGGTATACAAAATAAAACAAGGAAAGGAAAAAATAAAAACAAAATAAAATTAAAATTACGATCAATTTATACGAGAGAAGTTTAATTTAAAAAGATCAAATTAAACTAATATCGATGCTAACCTGTATGTTGTTTAAAATTACTGCAATATTATGTTTTGTGTAGCAAAAAAATACGGATTATTCCACTTTGCCATGGCTTGGCAATCTATCCCACAAGTTAATTATTGGGCGACAAAATTGTGGACAATCCACTTTGTCCCTCTGGTGGGGAAATATTAGTGGGGCAAAGTGGAATAACCCCAAGATACCCTGTATATAAAATACACCTACATTCTGCTGGATATTATCTTGTACCTACGTAGGTCACTACCATATTATATTTTTTTGTTATACATTATTGCGGTAATTATATTTCACTAATAATTGCAACAGACGTTGTTATTTTGAGATAAGAATGCATTTAATTAACAACTAGTAGATAGAGTGGGTATTGTTAGTTTTGAAGCGATACACAAAACACCTACTTACTTATTATTGCGAGAATTTTACTGTTATGCGATTTTACGCCATAGGGTTTTCTCGTATGATAATTGATGATTTTTAATTTTACGGATTTACTTACACGATCAATGGATCGACCTGTGCGCTATGCTACCGCGGTTGGTCCGGGATGGGTCAAAAATCAAAATCAAAATATTTTATTTCACACGGGCACTTATGAATCGTCAGAAGCTAGGTTCCAATTGGTCGTTTCTTAAGGAGAGATGGGTGACCATTTTTGCATAACAAGACTCCTCCGTGCCTCCGGTCCCGGCTGTCATTCGTGGATCTTTGACAGTCGTTACGGGTCGTTAGAAGCCCGAAAGTCTGACAACCAGTCTTACCAAGGGGTATCGTATCAAGGCTTCTACAGACCGGCGCGACTCGCGACGTGACACAAAGGCACCGCTCGTCGCGCGACACGCGGGGCCTTTTTTTCGCGTCGCGTGTCGCGCCGGTATGTAGAAGCTTTAAAAAGCAGGACATGTCATTGGAAAATACTAACCATAAAGTCCAACAAAAACCAAGCACTGACAATTAATTTCAGCCAGAAACGAAAGTACAATCAAGGTACCTAATATGCGATGTTCCATGTCCAACAACCATTAACAAAATGAGTTTAACACGAATGTCAGTGAATATAGGCACGGAGCCGCCCTAAATGACCTCAATAGAGTTGCCGACCTCTCTCTGATGTCATCCTAAAGGTCGGATGTGCGCAGTCCTTATGACTGACTAGTAGGCTTTGTTTAAACACAGAAGCAAACGGTTATTTATAGTCAGGGAGTGAAAAGGTTACGCACTATTACGTGACATTAACTCGCTCCTTTCCCGACGAAAATATGATTTGCAGTCGCTATAATTATGTAAAACAATGTGTTTTAAGAAGCCGACAACAGGTAAACCGCTGTCACTGTCAGATTGCATACAAAAGAAATAAATGCGCGATGAAAGAAAAGAAAGAAAAAAAAAGAATTTTATTCGTCACAGAAACACGTAAACACACGAAAACACGTACACGTTTACGTGTATTTACTATAGAAAGGATTCCATACCACGACAGCGTACTCTAACTGTGATTTGTAAAGATATACTTAAATATGTTTTAGTGCGGACCAATTCTGTGGCTGATCTCATTACATACCGTACTTATGGAAGGCATTATTTATAATTTTACCAATATGAACGTCAAGATGTAATTTATTATCCAATAGAACTCCAAGATCGCGCACCGGTGTTTCTCTAGATAAAATTACATTAAAGTCCAAGCTAAAATGCACTCAACAAGTACACTAACCATATCAATTAAAATGTAATAAAAATAAATATCCAGAAACAATTACTTATAGAATATTTTTTTTATACATTCATAAATAAATAAAAACAATTTATATCATCTAAATCTAAATGTTCCGTGTGGTGCCGGACGTAAAGAATAGCACCACCATATTTCTTCCCGTGGGTGTCGTAAAGGGCGACTAATGGACTTATTAGAGAATGGGCAGCAGTTCTTTATGCATTTTAACACCATACTGCGATCGCCAACCCGCCTGCCAAGCGTGGCGATGATGGCAAACCCCCCGAAATGTTTGGGGAGGTCTATGTCCAGCAGTGGACGTCTTTCGATTGAATTGATAAAATCTAAATGCTATTCTATTAACAATGAATGTTTAATCGACAATTAATTGTTTTATAAAATAAATACAATTATATATTGATGTATTAAATAGGAAGTTAGGCCACTCTCTAACATCACGTAATATTAAATGGACCCGATGTCGTGCGTCATGTGCTCGACAACCGAAATAGATAGACATATTACGCGAGCTATAGCGGGAACGAGATCGCAATAATTGTCACTGTTACGTACCCATAACAACTCGCAAACAAACTACGATTCGGGTATTCCCCGCAAACCGGGAGTAATGTAGGTCGATTGTGTCCTTTCTCCTAATTTATGCGGTCCACATCGAGGAGCGCGTACCATATCTTCCTATTTAATCATCATTTCAGCCGAAAGACGTCCACTGCTGGACCTAGGCCTCCCCCAAAAAGGGGGGGGGGGGGTTGCCATAATCGCCATGCTTGGCAGGCGGGTTGGTGATCGCAGTATGGTTTAAAATGCATAGAAAACGCTGCTGCCCATTCTCTAGTAAGTCCCGTCTTTTACGACACCCATGGGAAGAAATGGTATGGTGCTATTCTTTACGTCCGGCACCAAACGGAACACACCTATTTAATACATCAATACAATTATACATATTATAACAACTAAGTAGTCAAATAAAAGCCCTCTTCCTCTCTTCTACTTTGGCTGGGCCCGACAACCCACAATGATCATATTTTGCAAAAAAAACTACCAACTAAGTTCACATGAGGGAGCAGTAGGTAAATATATTGAGAATTGAGTAGATATTACCGTCACAATACCAGACGCCGCATGTTCCGACTTAATTTACATAGAGTATTTACATAGATCTAGGTCACTTGAATGTGCGCTCAATATAGAATTAGTCCAATGTCATTGAGGCACTATTTCATTTTAGATTCGTGTTTTAGGTGTTCAATTTTTTCTTTCGTTTCCATCATCAGACTGGCTTGGTAGTTGTTAGACATAAGCAAACAAAAAATGAAATATTATAAAATATTTATTTTAGTTAATGTGCATACATGAGATGTCACTTAAAGAAAAGAAAACAAAAAAAGATGTAAAATCTTTCAATTATACAAATGTAACAAAAACCCTGTTGTTCCTTCTACCTACGTTTTAAGAATCAGTATACATACGTAATAAAGCAAGTCATTTATAAAAACTGTTCAACAAAAATAATTAAAATAAATATTTAATTATTAAAATTTGTAATGTTTAACCGATTTTTTACCTCTTTAGTTCTTTGATTTTGACTTCTCGACTAGCTAATTCTTAATTTTTTTTAATTATCATTCCACCAATGTTGTGCTTGTAGGTTAATGTATACGTCCCTAAAAGGAACAACAGGGTTTTTGTTACAAACTGTAGAATCACACATACACACACACACACATCACACCCCACACACACACACATCACACACACACACACACACACACACACACACACACACACACACACATCACACACACACACATCACACACACACACACACACACATCACACACACACACGTCACATAGGGCCCTATCAGAATACCAGCGCTGCGACACTTATTTTTAAGTGCCGCAGCATCATGCTGAGATACGGGCCTTTTGGCCTCGTACAGGACTTGTGTTTTTATTTTCTTTTTGTTTACTTAGTTTTATTTTTTGGTTTTGTTCTTTTTTTTTGTTTCTATGAGTGTGTTTTATTTATTTTGTGATCTGTGCGAGTCCCAATAAATGTTTTATTCTTTCTTTCTTTCTAGAATAATAAAAATTAAATATAAAAAGAGGTTTAATAAGCACCTTGTTGGCTCTAACAGTAGTAATTGCTCGGTACTGGTGATTTTTTTCGCATTTTCTGTTGTTTCCATCATTAACAAACATCCTACTCCGAAGCGTTAATCCGAAGTATCGGCCGAATGTTCGGCCGTTTTATAACTTCCATAGTTTTCTTTTTTGACTTTGAATCCTTACCCGACTTAAAGAAATATTTTTGAATAGAATAGAATACTCTTTATTATGTACACCATACAAGTCTCATTCCCTACAAAATGTATGGGAAAAGTTTTTTGCGATTTCTGACTTTTCTATTACCTACTCAAACCTCAGTTGGTCCAATAGAGGTTTTTATCAGGAGATACTTTTTCGATTAGCATAAAAAAAAGTTTTTATGAAAACTGCTCATTTTTCTGCCGACTGTAATTTTTTTTCAAAATCTGTGAATGCAGAGCAAAATTTCACAAAAACTTAAGGCCTTTTTCCTGTAGCTACAACGGTTAAGATAGCTGCCCTTACTGCCCCATCTCAAAAATCCACTCTGTATAATGTCAAACGGGAAAAAGATTATGTCAGTGAAGTTTGTAAAAAAAAAAAAAATATAAAGACATCGCAATTTGGGAGCAGTTTAATTTACATAGTTTTGCCGTTAATGAGGTACCAGGGAAGCCACAACAATACAAAGTTAGGAACAGGGAAGTTACAATATAAAGTTATAAGGTATCATACTAATCTACACTGGATTTTGAAACCTTAAGGCTCGTGCCGACTCGCGCGATATCGCGCAAAAGTAAAAATGTATTAAGACGGAGATATATGCCAGTTACCTTGAGTGGTTAGCTTGCGTGTTCTGTACTGAGCTCACGCAACGCGTTGTACGTTCAGCCAGTAATAGGACTCGCCCATCACGGGGCGCTGTCCCCAATTTGACGCATTATTAATTTATTATACACAAAACAAAAGCTATTTTTATAAAACGCGTATACTAAAAGATCAATAATAAAATTATCTTTAAATTGGTGAAAGTTTCAGAAAAATACGCTTGGTAGATTTTGCGCCATTCTCAGTTTTTATCCGCGTTAGACATACATTTACAAATTAATTTCACTATGTAATATAAACATAATCTAAAATATTCACATATTAAGTTAATGAGTAAATGCTCTAATTTAACATATTTTTTTTTTCAAATCATTAACACTACTCGTTTAGACGTGATCTTCAGTATAAAATCATTAAAATTCGGTTATCGTCGCCTTAAGCGAACCAAACACTAACACAAAAAAACCCCAAATACAGACGGAGGTCAGAATTTAACATTGAAACAAACAGGCATCAATTTTATTAATCCGGTATGTTTTAGTTCATAGGAAAAATGCAATTCAAATAAAAATAGGTACAATGTGATATTTATGTACATAATGTAGCTCGTGTGAAGGCTTGTGCAGACTGGCGCGACGCGCAGCGCAACACTTTCCATGAAGTTTTCAGTTTTTTTTTTTTTTTTTTTCTTGTTACTAGTAATAATAATGTGTAGTGGTAATTGTGCTACTAGTGTCGCGTCACGCTGTCACATCCCGATTGTCTGCTGGAGCCTTTATTCTCTGTTTGTAAATCGTGGCTAAAGATTGATTGCAAACACAATTGACTGTTTTAATAGGTTTTTAATTGAAAAACTGTTTGGAAACAACAGTTGTCACATGAGTCTCAATTAAATTGTAGTTTAACTGACTGCTGACGTCATGAGGTGACCGGTTATCGACGCAATTACCAATAACTCATTAGTTAGTTATTTTTACTGCTTCAAAAGACTAATGACTGCACCCAGTCCTTTCAGTTAAAAATAACAAATTTCTAGGAACAACTTGAAACAAAATGCTGTAATTTTTTTAAGAATTTATATATTTAGCTGACATTTTTTTATTGTAAATAATAATTGAGTTGGTAACAGCAGTGATAGCCTAGTGGTGTGACTATCGGACTGCCCAGTCATAGGTCTCGAGTTCAAACCCAAGGCAATCATCACCTCTGACTTTTCGGATTCATGCGCGTATCACCCACTGGAACCCTCTACTGGCACTGGCAAGGATCATAAGATACATGACCCAGCCCACTATCGACCTCCGATCTCCGGAGGTGAGTGATGTAGCGGCATCAACATCGCCACATGCGAACTACGGGTCATACTGACGTCACGCAAAATCCTGCCTCGCGCAAGCAGAGTTTACCGCGCGACTAGCATATATACAACATCCCGACATCAACCGTCGGGCAGTTGCCCACCGGACTCAAAATAGTTGGGCAAACGTCATCGAAAACTATTCTAAATTTCAAGTTATAGCATTAGTAGTTCTTGAGATATCCAGATGTGACAGACAGACAGACAGACTTAGTGTCACCATAAGGGTTCCTTTTTACCATACGTTGGAGCTGCCCCACACCATGTGCACCATGGAAGCGCATCTTTTGCGCATGGTTGTGTAGAAACAATCTACATGCGCATCCGCGAACATCCCCGATGCACTACAGAATCCTAAACGCGTTATTATACTGAACGCGGAGAGCGTTGTACGATCTTTGCGTATACCTAGCCCACAGGCTACTCGTGTAAAAAGACGTATAATAGGCTCGAAAGAGCGTTATCTTAACGGCTTTCTATGCGTATGATCTTCATGATTTAGAAAATTTCAGCCAATTTGAAAAAAAAGTTGATGCTTTTCTATAAAGGCAGAAGCATATTCTGGTCTTTGCACAGATCAGAAGGTTCTTTTAAATATATATTTTTGAAAGGATGACATTATTATGGGTAGGGCCTAATAGTTGTCGAAGAAATATGTGGTCGAAGTTGCATCGTTTCCTAAAGTCATGTCGAAGAAACGCCTTGTCGGAGTACAGTAGTATCGGACTTAAGGTATTTCGAACTTAAGTATTGTCGAAATTTAGACGTATCGAACCTAAGTATTGTCGAAATAAAAACTTATCGGAGTTCCATAATGTCGAAATTAAATCTTAGGGCCTAGACAAATGTTATTCGCTTCGGAGCGATTCTATTTCTACAATCGCTATCGTTATTTCACCTTTTGACAGCCGTTATCGCTAGTTTTCGATTCGATTCCTTCATAGGAATCGAAAACTAGCGATAACGCTTGTCAAAAAGTGCCACTTGGCTACGCATCTCTATTGAAGTTATCGTTCGACGCTGTCGATTCGTTTCATGGAATTGAATGATGGTAACATTGTCTAGCTAATTTCTATTCGTTGGTCTATGATCACGTGACATTTCGATAGCTTAAGTCAACCCCATACATTTTGTGTCTTTCCTACTAGCGTTATCGCTAATGGAATGTTACTTTGTCCAGGCCCTTTGGTCCTATTACAGTTGTCGAAATTGAGTTTGGTATTAATATATTTCTAACATTTAAACAGGTTCTTCCATATATCTGGTACAATTAAAACCCGTTTTAATTTCCAAATGTCCTTGGTACTCAGTGTGCTCTAACAACAATGAATTAATCCGCTTAATTTGTTCGGCACTTCACGTTTGCACGCACGCCCCTATATGACATCACCATTCAAATAGTCGCAAAACCAGAAAGTGTACATTTACATGCTATGAAACAGCCAATTAAAACCTGCTATCTTTTACAATACATCGACGATGATAGGTTATATATAAATATTCATAATTATAAGTATCTGCGTCATACGAGTGGTTATTTTTGTTAAATCAAGTCTAGATTTTTGTAATAAAAGTAGGTTGCTGCCTACCAAAATGTGTCTGGGACAGACTGGGTGCGGAAAGTGGAGGACAGTGTGTTCCTCTGTGGCTGTGTGGCGCAGCCTGGGAGAGGCCTATGTCCATCAGTGGACTGCGATAGGCTGAGTTGATTGATTGATTGACTACCTACCTACTTTCATTAGGTAATGAACATCACTATAAGAGTAACAACACTATAGGTCCTGAGTGGGAGTGACAGTTAAGAGAAAAGGAAATAAAAATATTCATACCCTATTTATATATCCTTTATATCCTGTATCTGGAAACCTGGCCTAACAACCTAATCTTAAATAAACCTAATAAACGACATCGAAGTGCAAGAGATACAGTGTGCAAGAGTGCTCTCAAACCTATAGTTATCAGTGCGAACTCCAGATGCGTCTACTAAACCTATGAATGTCCTAAGAGCTAACAATTTAAACCCTAGGGACCCCTAAAATATATACATAGAAGAACTAAGAATAAAATAGAAGAAATTTGAACAAGATAAGAACTTATTATAGGATAAAAATGTGCTATAAGTATTATGATGCCGTATTAAATACGATTCAAACGAGCTGGGGCCCAAGTCTGCTATTTTTATAAATTCAGTCATTCCAACACGATCCCATTGTCATGCCATTGTCATTTTGCTAAAAGTTCGTAATCTGCTAAATTCATAATTACGAGAACATTGACCATGTTCTCGTAATAAAATTGTGTTATTATAATGGCATTGTCGTATTTCCATTATTATAAAACCCATTAGTAGAAATGTCATTCATTTGTCATTTTGTACGAGATTACCAATAAATGCAATTTCTTTCAAATGTAGTGTCAGTGGCCGACCATTGGAAAGTCATAATGACGCCATTATAATAGTAGATTACCAAACTTGTCAAAATCAACAATTATGAAATCAATGATCGACCATTCCGACACTATTGTAATAGCAGACTTGAGGCCCTGTTCACGAACGCATAGTATTTACATAATGTAGTCAATCTACTTCTACTTAAACGTTCATTAGCCGACGCTCAAATGTAATTTATATTGACGACAATTGAGTGCGTTTATAAAGTGAACCTAATGTGCGGTTTTATAATTTAATAGCTGATGCCTGCGACTTCGTTTGCGATTCATGATGAAAAGTAGCCTATGTCCTTTTCCAGGTCCCAGGCTACTTATCTGTAACATTTCATCCAAATCCGTTCAGCCGTTTTAGCGTAAAAGCGTAACAAACAAACAAACTCACTTTCGTATTTACAATATTAGTTAGTATAGTGGCGATATAATCTTGGATGTCCACGTCCACGTCAATGAAATGTATGGAAATACGTGCACGTTTTAGCGTTATCTTGGACAAAAAAAAAGTTTAGTAGTTGCTGTACCAGCTTTTCCAAGTTATAATATATGATATAGGTATACTAATCACCTAAGCCATTTATATACACCTCAACCAATTTATCGTTCAGGAACTTATAAAATAAAATAAAATAAAAATAAAATAAAATCTTATGAATAAAATGCAAAATCATGATGAAAACCAAAGGGATTTTTTTTTTCATACCTTCATAATTTTATTCCACGACTGCATAGCTATGAGTAACTGATAATTCTTAATTATTGATGACCTATCCTATTAAACGACATAGATTTCATCTCGGTACATTCTGGGGTACAGATCCTAACAATTTTTGGCCGTCTCCTTTAAAAGCGTCTCTAAAATATAATATGTGCACATGTTACTTCCCTGCGTTATCGTGACGCCGCCGTGACGTGAACGTGGACGTCCACGATAATATCGTCACGTTAGAAATGATAAAACCGAAAAATATCTAATAAATTGCGTGAGTAGCACATTTAAAATTAAAAAAAAAAACCGGCCAAAGCGTGTCGGACCACGCATAATAAAGGGTTCCGTAGCTTGAAAATGAATTTACTTCAAAAACAAACTTAATATTGTAGTTGAAAACATGTTTTCTCCCATACGTCGACGTCATGGTCAATTTTCCAACTGCAAATTTAAGTTGGTCGACTATTAGATACTCGTTAACTTGTAAAGCCTACTTAGCTGTGATAGTTTTTCTTTTAAATTCGTTGATAAACTACTGCTGTGAATTTTTTCACAATATCCAAAAATATCGGTTTAGGTGGCAAGACTTGACTCTCACAAAAATTTGCATTTTAAAGCTTAATATTACGCAAACAGATACCTGTATCGAAAAATTGTTTTCACAGACCAACGACGCAATATTTTTGAACGGCCTATCCAACAATACCCCACGTCATGAGATAGACGAGAAAAAAAATATCATCTCCACTTTACGTGCAAGCCCTACATTTTTTTTTTGTTTTTTATTGTTCCACCTTGTCATAGTGATTAATATGCCCACGCCAAATTACAGCTTTCTAGTACTAATAGTATGTGAGCTGTCTGTGACACAGACGGAGATGGCGAAACTATAAGAGTTCCTTGTTAAGACGTAGATATATGCCAGTGACCTTGAGTGGTTAGCTTGCGTGTTCTGTACTGAGCTCACGGAACGCGTCCTACGTTCAGCCAGTAATAGGTACGTTCAACCAGTAATAGGATTCGCCCATCAAGGAGCGCTGTCGCCAATTTGACGCATTATTAGTTTATTATACACAAAACAAAAAGCATTTTAATAAAACGCGTATACTAAAAGATCAATCATTAAATTATCTTTAAATTGGTGAAGGTTTCAGAAAAATACGCTTGGTAGATTTTGCACCATTCTAAGTTTTTCATACGCTTAGACATAACTTTATAAATTAATTTCACTATGTAATATAAACATAATCTAAAATATACACATATTAAGTTATTGAGAAAATGCTTTAATTCAACATAATTATATTTTTTTCAAATCATTAACAATACTTGTTTAGACGTGATCTTCAGTATAAAATCATTAAAAGTCGGTTATCGTCGCCTTAAAGCCCGGGTGACACGAGGCTAGTATTTTGAAGCTAGGATAGTAAGCTAGTAAGGGGTCACTAGCTTGGTTTCTAGCTTACCTACTAGCCTGGATTGTAACCAAGCTAGTGCTGTCTACACGAAGCTAGGAAATTTCAAGCTAGTCAAGTCAGTAGTGAGTTGTGCTTAACCTGATAACACGTATACGTAAAAATGAACAGTGTGCGTAAGAGAAAAGCAATTCTACTAAGAAAGTTAATTCGGAAGTTGTGTCAACATGCGCTAGATGAAATATTAGCTCTGCTAGAAGAAAAGCGTACTTGGACAAGACCCTGGATCTTAAGAAGACATAGTCATGGAGCATCTGCATTACTTTTAAAAGAACTGCGATCTGAGGATTCCGGCGAATTCAAGAGTATTTTGCGAATGACACCTAATATTTTTGACAATTTACTGAATCTAGTGGGACCACAAATACAAAAATTAAATACTAATATGAGAGAAGCCATACCGGCTAAAATAAAATTGGAAATAACTCTAGATTTTCTATCATCTGGTGTCAATTACAGGAAGTTAAGTCACATGTATCGTGTTTCAAGATCTACTATATCTAGATTCATACCAGAAGTTTGCAGTGAAATTTATAAGGCATTAAAGAAAGATATACAGGTATGTAGAATTTTATTTATTTCAAATTAAAGTAGGTACTTTTACGCTTACATAAATGGCGAGATTAAATTCTAAATTACAAAATGAGAAATCATAAATGACGACAAAATGTACGTTTACGCTACATAAATGGCGAGAAATGTATCAAGCATTTTGAAATGCTTGATAGATGGGATCTTCATCTTGCTCCAACTCTTGCTGTGGTGGCGGATGGATGATGGGTTCATCACGTTGCTCAGTCTGTTGTAGTTGTGATGGTGGATTAGTGTAGAGTGGACTTGCTGCAGAACTATTGTAAGAAAATGTGGTTGACATATTGGAGTCTGAAGAATTGATAGGTGACTGGTACGAAAATGTAGTATTTCCGAAGTTTAAATCATACATCCGACAGCGGGATAGTGTTGCGTTGATCTGATCCCTAGCTAAAATGGCCTGTCCGGGTGAAAGCTTTTTCAACTGACTTGCTACATATTTTGCAAATATCTCATGTTCATCCAGCTCTGGTTCCTGAAATTCTCGTGAACTGTTTAAATCCTCCTTAATCACC
The DNA here is from genome assembly GCA_948098905.1 of Tiliacea aurago. Lineage (NCBI taxonomy): Eukaryota > Metazoa > Arthropoda > Insecta > Lepidoptera > Noctuidae > Tiliacea > Tiliacea aurago. The sequence continues at coordinate 22,875,849 of OX402591.1, forward strand.
TTAATTTCATTTATCAATGAACTCACTTGCGAAACCTTCCGTTTCTTAAATTGCGGAATGTTACTTCCGGGGGAAATAAATTTAGAAGTTTTATCTTGAATAGACGACATTTCGCTTGCAGGTTGAGACATTTCAACTGTCTTTTCTGACAGATTTTCTGCTACGGGTGGTTCTAATGACTGACTGTTGCTTGCACTGTTGTCATCTTTATTATTGTTTGGAGAATCTTGATTGTTCTGAAAATAAAAAATTTGTTAAAAATATTGTTACAGATTCCAACTACAACTGAAGAATGGGCAGCTATAGAAAATGGTTTCAGAGTGAAATGGAACTTTCCAGCGTGTTATGGCGCCGTCGACGGGAAGCATGTTCAAATCATAGCTCCTGGCAACAGTGGAAGTTTGTTTTTTAATTACAAAAAAACATTCAGTATTGTTCTTATGGCTATTGTTGATTACGATTATAATTTCATTTATATTGACGTCGGCGCCTGTGGAATGGCATCTGATGGAAGTGTTTTTAGGAATTGCTCCATATATAATCAACTAGAAAATAACCTTATACCACAAGGCGGAGTAATTTTGGCGGATGCTGCATTCCCATTAAAATCGTATATTATGAAACCGTACCCAGGTGACAATTTAACACATGAAGAAAAAGTATACAACTACCGGCTAAGTAGAGCCAGAAGAACTGTAGAAAATGCCTTTGGCATATTGGCAAGCCGATTTCGTGTTTATCAAAGACCAATCGCAGTTGACGTAAAAACAGTAGACAAAATTGTACTAGCATCATGTGCTCTGCATAATTGGTTACGAAAAGAGCAAAAAAGCACTTATTGCATTAGTAGTGATGTCGACCAAGAAGACATTGAAGCGGGAAACATTATTCCCGGTTCATGGAGAATGGAAAATTTATGTTTACCCAGTATCAGTCGACAGGGAAGTAACCATTCTTCTCTGTCAGCTATCGAAAAAAGGGAGAAATTTAAGAGATATTTCAACAATGATGGAGCAGTACCATGGCAAGCAAGAATGATTCGTTAATTCAGACAAAACTACAAGAAAAATTAAAAATGCCGACGATTATTAATATTTCAATAAGTACTTTTAAGGTAAATAATTGTAAAGAGTAAATAATATTAAAATAACTTACCGAAGTTTTTCTCTTCATTGGCACCTTTTTTATGAAATTATGCATTTCCTCAAACCAAATAATTTTTGGCTTATAGACTTCTGCAGTTCCTGCTCCAGACCTCTCAGATTTTTCTATCTTTGTTAATTCTTGACAATATGTAGCTCTTAGATTTTTAATTTTATTTTTAATCTCTTTTATCGACATTTCTATTCCATCTTTATTTAGTATGTCGCGTATTTTTTCTAGTGACGAGTCTCGCATTTGCTTGTCCTTGTAAGATGGAATACTTGCATTCCAAAAACATTCCTCTTCTCTGTACAATTGAACGAATTTTAAATTAATTTCGTCCGCTAATTTCGGCATTTTAACAAATTGCACGCACTCTCACCACGCTCTCCGACTGCACACTAGCTTAGGTTCGCTAGCTTCGCGGTTGACACGAAGCTAGTAACGAAGCCAGGATAGTAAAACGGGTGGTGGGGGGCGCCTACTAGCTTGAAAAATAGAACCCCAAGCTATAAAACTATCCTGGCTTGAGGCACTAGCTTGCTAGCTTCCACACTAGCTTACTAGCTTGTAAACGAAGCTAGTTCCGTCTACACGAAGCTAGTGTCACTAGCTTACTAGCTTGGCAGCACTAGCTTGGCTCACTAGCTTGATTTACTAGCCTCGTGTCACCCGGGCTTAACTACGGAACTCTAACGAAAAACTAAGAACCTGTGCGTGGTTGCTACTCGTTGATTAATAACTAAGATACAGTAGGTAGTAAATTTATTTTTATTTATTTGAAAACAACCTGTTTATTACCTTGCCCAAATCAATTTTAATGATGTATTTATTACTTATAATTAGCCAGCGTATCTTGGTATACCTATTGGACTAGTGTTTAAAGGCTCCCACAGACAGGCGCGACGCAATACTATACTTGTCAAAAAATAATAGGCCCGATGACATTTAACTTGTATCGATTTATCGTGAGTACCGAGTACTGAGTCGGATGGTTACTTCAATAGTTACGTCGCGATTGACCATCGCGACGTAACTGGTTAAGAGTTTAGTTGCACAATTTCTATGAAAACTTCATAGATACTTGTCGCGCCCGCCATATTGCGCCAGTCTGCACGAGCCCTAACACCCTTTTTTTTTTATTATAAAAAAAAAAAATGTGTTTATTATCTTACATCTATACAATTAAGTTGCCGGGGCTTCCCTGAAAGTAATCCGAAGATACTTGAGATGGGATAAACCTCGCTCTTCCTCAATTAGTTAACAATAATTGAAATTAATCATTGAATGTCTCATTGTACAGACGCCAGCACATCAAGCTACTATAATCTGTCAAATTTCTTTAATAGATTTTCAACTTTATTCTTACAGAATAAGGTTCAAGGTTGATTGGTAAAATTTGACAGTTTCGGGTAACTTGACCTGCTGGTGTCTGTACCTATTTTTATTTGAATTGCATTTTTCGCTGCGAGCATACCGGAAACATACCGGATTATAATCAAAGTGGTGCATGTTTGTTTGAATGTTAAATTCTGACCTCCGTCTGTATTTGGGGTAAGAAGCAGTACCACTTTAAGCTGAACAATTAATAATATTCGGGTAGTTTTCTATAGGTACCACCGCGAACGTTCCTGGTTGACCACTTTTCGCCCTTATGCCCTAGTAATAAGGTTGAAAAGTGGTCGACCGTCATAAAATATCAACTCAACTCAGCCTATCGCAGTCCACTGCTGGACATAGGCCTCTCAGGCTGCGCCGCAACACCCTGTCCTCCGCCTTCCGCATCCAGTCTGTCCCACACTACGCTTGCCGATACGCGGTCTCCACTCCAAGACTCGTCTGCTCCATCGGCCATTAGTCCTTCGACAAACATGGCCAGCCCACTGCCACTTCAGTTTGCTTACTCTGCAAGCTATGTCGGTAACTCCGGTTCTTTTCCGAATAATTTCATTCCTGATTATGTATACCATAAAATATAACATTAGGAAAATTTCAACTTAATCGATTCAGTAGATTCGGAGCAAATTGACTGTGACAGACGGACAGACCGACAAAAATACACACGAGTGATCATACAAGGGTTTCGTTTTTCCTTTTGAGGTACGGAACCCTAAAAATAGGTACTTACCTACATGTTGCGCCGATCACAAATATGTTGTGATTTATGCAAGATAATAATTATGATACAGTCGTATATCAGCATTCAGGGGATTCCCATAAACTCATGGTAAACAGGTTACATGCGATTGAGTGCCATTAAGTGAACTAACCGTTCTGTGCCACCTTGAATGCCCTGCACATCATTAGCCCATTAAATGATTATGGTACCGATCCTGGCCCTGGTTACTTTTAGATAAATCGTCCATTATTTTTTTATTGGCATTTGTCTGTGCATATAAGCCAGTCGTGCCATATTTGGCACAAACTATTTGTGGGTTTTATATTCTTGTGCGTAATACATTGTTATTAATTGCTCTTAGGCTGCGATTAGGTACTACGTGACTGATGACATCGATACGTGCGCGCCGGCCGGCTTATTGCGTAGCGGTTTATTTGTAGGTAGTTCCATGAAACATTACATGTGCATGCGTAACAGACTGTCATATCAATGTACAGACGCCAGCACATCAAGCTACTACAATCTGTCAAATTTCTTTAATAGCTTTTCAACTTTATCCCTACAGCTTAAGGTTCAAGGTTGATTGGAAAAATTTGACAGTTTCGGGTAGCTTGACCTGCTGGCGTCTGTACATTTTGAGGCTAAAGTGTTGACGTTAGATCAGTTTTCTTTAAAGATTATTTTAGGTCAAACTTAAAAAAAACTTCTATTAAGGAGACTAGGCAAAATTGGTTATTACACCAATAGAGATTATGTAGATATATCTAGGTATTATAAAGTACCACTTTTAGAACCACTTTGCCCAGTGTTTTTTACCCAATTTTATTTCAGTTTTCCTGGGCTATTATTGTGGCAATAATCTATAAAGGAAAAAGTTTATTAAGCTTAAAAACCAGTACAAAAGTTACTTTGTTAATACAACGGTTAGTTTTACACAAAACCGACCTCCATGGATATATCAGCAAACAGATGTTTTTAGTCTCTCAAATCTTCAGTTTTGTTGTGGAATGCAAAATGCTCATTATTTATAGCAAGCCAGCTGTATCAATAAATAAAGCTTGTTTGAAAATGTAAATTGGGCGCGTATTTCATAAGGGCTTAATCCTAACAGGAAGTGTTAGTTCATTTATTAGTTTTTAACCGACTTCCAAAAAGGAGGAGGTTATAATTATGTTCGGCTGTATGTTTGTTTTTTTTTTTTTCTTTGTTCACCGATATCTCCGTCAATAATGGACCGATTTTGAAAATTATTTTTTTGTTTGAAAGGAGATGCTCCCTAGGTGGTCCCATTGCCACCAAATCAGAATCTGATGAGGGGATCTCATAGAAATCGAGGGAAACCCTCAAATTTTATATGCAAACCTATAGCGATTTGGGTATTTTTTATAGTAACTCGTGCATTTACTCTCGGAAAGCACCATTTGGTGAAATGGAACTGATGATGGAGACCACAGATGGACACCGGAACAACATAATAATGAGTATTTAACGGGTTGCGATTCGATTAGGTACTTTAATATGGTTGCTAAGCAATTTATGCTTGTCACAATGTATATGGCGAGTGGCAGTTCTTCTGGTTCTAACCAGGAGAACTCCTCAACAATTAACGTCCCAGCATGGGGAAAAGCAATATTTTGTAAAAGGTGATGGGCAGTTGACTTTAGGCTATTGTAACTTAGATAAATTAAAAACTGACCCACTAAAAAGTGAAAAATAAAAAACTTTTTGTAAAGAAACCAGATTTTGAACTATCCATATAAAAATTAAAAAAACACTTTGTAAAAAAAAATAACCGACTTCCAAAAAACACTACAAAGTTCAAAATAACTTTAATTTCGGAAGTCGGTGGCAAAAAACTAAAATACAGATCTAAAGACACCGACTTCCGAAATTAAAGTTATTTTGAACTTTGTAGTGTTTTTTGGAAGTCGGTTATTTTCTTTTTACAAAAAGTGTTTTTTTAATTTTTATATGGATAGTTCTAAATCTGGTTTCTTTAATATCTAATTGTCACCGCCGGCCGACCCCAACATAGTTGGGAAAAGGCTAGGCAGTTGGCAGTTTTTTGTCACCGTAATGTGTTTTTTAAACTACTTTTTTCTAATAGGTTTTGAACACCTTTTTTCCGGGGAGAAATCCGCATGGATAATCTCCGTCTCGGAAGAACGGGGGGCTATGTCGGACTCCTACCGACCCACTGTTCCTTCTAGTACCATGAGTCGGGGGCACGAAAAATACTTATACAATAATTAATCTAAATTCGCCGCACCCCCGACTATTGATTATCTGACCCGAGAGACGTTGTCAATTCGCCAAGAAAAAATTTCAATACTTCATACAAAAAGACACTTTTCCCGAACTTTACCAATTTTTCTGTCCGTAAGAACCTGATTCGGACTATCACGAACATTGTAAAACAAAAAATAACCAAATCGTACCAGGGGTTCTCAAGTGATGCGCTTACCAACGAACACTATTTTATTTTAATTATACAGGAAACAAATTTAACCAGTGTGCAATTTTTTTTGGTGGTTCAGTATTAGTAATAAGAACACCATTTCCATTATTTGTAAAACCTTTTTTTTCCCAGACTCAAATACTAATAAAATACCTAAAAACCTAGAAATCGCAAATCGAGCGAGCGCACTGCTGTTTAGGTATGTTCGTTCGCGCGTTCCGCTACAGCGCGCAAAAGCGCCGACCGGCAACTCACCATGAAACCAGTTCCAAAGTCAAATCTTTCGTTACTTATTTTTGTGCACTAATACATATCAAAATAAAAAATATGATGTGTTTAATAAAACTCGCTTATGTTTAATTTGTCAAAATTTGCACACAGATTATTTTTTTCCTGTATAAACTAGCTTTCCCTACAGACGTTGTCTTGTTCAAATTTTTCTTTTGGTAAGAACCTGGTTCGGACTATTACGAACATTTTTAAAAATAAAAATATATCAAATCAGTCCGGCCGTTCTGAAGTGACGTGCTTACAACGAACAGCATTTCATTTGTATTATATTGTTTCTTTGATATACATAAATATACATTATACCTACTAGTCTCTCAAACAATTGAAGTTGTTACTGCAGACCTTTTTTTGTTTATCCTTTTTGCTGGTACCTATATCTACCAATTAGCATTGTCAGGCATTGTTAAGTAACACCAGCATCCGTTTTCCAAATTAATCTAATTAATATTTTCTCATTTTATTATACTATAATCTTTTATAAAGTAGACATCTCATGCTGGATTATATTCGATCGAATTGAATTGAATTGCAAAAAAATAAAAATGTTTCAGTTAAAATTCATATCAGAAGTCCGATATAAAAACCTGAATCATAAAGACGCTTTTACTTTTACGAATATTTTCTTGGATCTGGTCCAAGTTTTTCTGTAAACATGGATCATCGCACTCGAGAGCAGAAAATTTGACCTAGCCTCTATAGAATTAAATGATAAAGCAATATTTCATATGAAATTGTTTAAAAGCATTATCAGCCTATAATGTTCCCAGTCCCACTGCTGGGAGATAGGCCTACTCTCTGTGAGAGGGAATGAGCCGAAATCCACCACGCGGGCCCAGTGCGAGTTGGTGGACGGTTTCCTCACGATGCGATGTTTTCCTTCATCGTTTTGAGAGCAGTGGTGATGAAATTATTTACACAAAGTGCTTGCCTGGGTTCGAACCTTCTGTTCGACCTACAACTCGTAAGTCGCGACCGTTTCTACTGTACCACCACTGCTTCTAATGTCCATTACCTTACGTCATTTGACAACCATATTAGGAATCCAAACGTTTTATTTTTATCTTAATGCTACGCCGTCATCTACCATTACATAGAAGGCTGTCGAGGGTCAAAAGAATAAACGATTTGCGCGGGAAAAGAACAGATAGTTATTAATGTTATTATAGATAGATACTAATTAGAAATAATGGCGATAAAGAGTTGCGCAACATGTTGTCTGGCAACATCCCGCAACATCAAATATTGCCGGCAACAATGTTACACTACTTTTGTTTACCATGAATACGAAACAGACATATTACTGGCAACATTCTATCTTTCCAGCAACATGTTTCGCGCTAAGCCCCGTATTCATGGTAAACTTTTGTTGAGCAACAGTTGATCTACATTGTTGATGAGCAACGACAAAGTTGTTGGAAATAAAGTTTATATCAATATATCTTGTCCACACGCCAGTCTGCCTCGAAATGTTGCCCGAGGAAGGAGTGTTGTTGTGTTCTCTGTATCTAATGTTTATAAACTGATTGCAAACACAGATCAAACGTTGTGTCTCGTCGAGTGAGAACTTGTCAACATGCCGTGATCAACTCTGCAACACGCAGTGTTGCCAGCAACATGAACCATATTAGGAATCCAAACGTTTTATTTTTATCTTAATGCTACGCCGTCATCTACCATTACATAGAAGGCTGTCGAGGGTCAAAAGAATAAACGATTTGCGCGGGAAAAGAACAGATAGTTATTAATGTTATTATAGATAGATACTAATTAGAAATAATGGCGATAAAGAGTTGCGCAACATGTTGTCTGGCAACATCCCGCAACATCAAATATTGCCGGCAACAATGTTACACTACTTTTGTTTACCATGAATACGAAACAGACATATTACTGGCAACATTCTATCTTTCCAGCAACATGTTTCGCGCTAAGCCCCGTATTCATGGTAAACTTTTGTTGAGCAACAGTTGATCTACATTGTTGATGAGCAACGACAAAGTTGTTGGAAACAAAGTTTATATCAATATATCTTGTCCACACGCCAGTCTGCCTCGAAATGTTGCCCGAGGAAGGAGTGTTGTTGTGTTCTCTGTATCTAATGTTTATAAACTGATTGCAAACACAGATCAAACGTTGTGTCTCGTCGAGTGAGAACTTGTCAACATGCCGTGATCAACTCTGCAACACGCAGTGTTGCCAGCAACATGTTGGTTAAACTTTGTTTATAAACAAAATTTACCATGAATACACAAAAACACGTTGCTGAAACAATGTTTCTCAATTACCTACTTTATTTCCTAATGAATAAGGGGCTTAATTATGGTGAGAGTAAATGGGGTATACCCATTATCCTCTATTAAAATGTACCAGATACGGCACATACCCAGGATTAATTAAAAGAACCAATTGTGAGAGTCAAGATAGCTGAAATTTTAATTTGTGGCGCCACGGTCCTCTAAAACGTGCATTCTAGTTTGCGCCGTTCAATGTCAGATGAGATCATCATGTGGGATCGAAGGAGTACTAAACTGTTGACATTGGCGAGTAGATAAATGACCGATCTGTTTTTATTTCGGGCTATTTTTGAACGTATTTTTCTAGAGAGGCGCCGATAACGTGCATGCGGTAGTCACGTTGTAATTTGCACTCGGTTCAAAGCGTGACCTTTAATTACCCAAAATTACATGTCGTTTTATTAGCACTTATCATTAACATGGATAAGTATTCCTAAAGTTTTAACTTAAAATAAAAACAACAAATTGAGTGTTAATAGCTATACCTACTTCGAATCGATTTTTTTATTAGTTTCATTGCTTTATTTAAATCCTGTAAAAAATACGCGATCTGATTCACAGATATTTTTTCTCCATTTCAACATACGACTTAAGAGGCCGGCCTATAATTTACAAATTATTTTGGTATTAAGTTTGTATGAACTACGCATGCTATGCCCCTTAATTATTCTAGCCCCCATTCGCCACAGCATCTTTTGATTATTCCGATTTACGACGTTACATTAATAGTGTACTACGCTCCCAGATGGCGAGTAGCGATGTTGCCTACATTCCTGATAACCATAATTGCTATAAATAACAGCAGACTCACCACTCACGAGTCGGGGCATCCCATGGGAGTGTTTTAAATGGGGCCATGGTACACACGGCTACACATCAAGCTATACATTTCCAGTATAAGCTGATCTCACATTGTATAAGATTTCCGTACAGTGAGAGGTCAGCTGATACTGGAAATGTAGCCGTGTGTACCTATTTCTCACTTATGGGATAGAAACACGTGTTGTGTATTCTTGTTTCGCTATTTTAGTCTTTAAAAGTCGTAAAGGAAAAGAGATCGGTTTATTTCCTGTACTGATTTAGATTTTATCAATATACTTGCATTGAAACCAATTTTTTTTGTGAAGAATTTATTGAGTAGTACTTAACTCAAAGAGTAGTAACTGCCAAATCAAAGTACCATTCATCCGTTTTTCATCAGCATAATTAAAAAAAAAACAAGCTCCATCAAAAAAAAATACGTTTCGTTTGATCTGTCAAACGTCAACTACGAGTATGTATTTTTCGATCTTGTCAAGGAACATTATACTCACCGGCGAAGGTCTTGTTGGAACTTGTAATAACAGACTAATGTTGTAATTAAGTACCTATTAAAACAAAGTAACGTTCCTTGTTCAAATCAAATAAAATCAGTTTATTGCAAACAAAAATTAATAAATTACATTACAATTCAATACATTTTATAATAATCCTATTGTGTTATTTTTACGAAGAAAAAACAAAATATATTATTTATTAAAAATAAAAATAAGTTAAACCAAAATAAAATTAATCAATTCAAATAAAATAAATATGTAGGTATGTATACAAACAATGGTGAGCAATTTATTCCATTACTTTTTATTTATTTATTTTTCCTTTGTTACAGATTCACAATGGCTCTCGAGTTCAACAAGTGTTGCTTCTGCATAGATCTGAGGACGGGATGCCTGATCATCGGGTATCTGAACCTGGTAAGGAACACCCTTATTTATTCAGACAGCTGTTTAGACAGTTATTTAGGCAGCTGTGCTGTTGGGGAGTTTGTTGTGCCACTTCTTCCCAGCTAAAGCAATAGGAAGTGAAATCTATATCTACTAACTTATTGAGAATAAGACACCAACCGGGCACAAATCCAGACACCGGGCTACTGAAACTACCCAATAAAAAACGCAATACAACTTGCCCGACCTGGGAATCGAACCTTGGACCAAATAAAACAATTTTCTAAAACAATTTTCCAGATCGCTGACATTGCCATGATCCTGGTATCGATCCTCGGGCTGGCCGCAGCCGGTGTGGTCACCACCCAAGGCAAGGACGATGATACGCAGGCAGTTGGAGCCGTCATGTTCGCAGTCGTCGCGATCATGCTGGTCTTCTTCATCCTGTTCCTGGCATTCACTATAGTCCTGCTAGTTGGGCTGCATCAGGTAATTATATCTTATCTGTTTAAACTTACATTATGGCCAATGATATTATAGGTAAAAAGAGGCCGGTAGGTTACACACGCTCCGCTAGTGGCACGGCCAAGCTAGGCTAGTTAGCCAAGTTTTCTTTGTCTTGTCTCTTGCGCTCCTGATAATTACCCGATACTTCCACGTATCATCTAATACTGTGAAATTGTGCCGGGTTTGAAGAATGTTGGGTAGGTGACCTAGCTCTTTTACATAATAATACCATTGCATATTATTATAGAAAGAAGAAAGAAAAGAAAGAAAATACTTTTATTTGCGGTAAACATGACGCAATAAAGAACATTTAAACACAAAAATAAGAAAAGGTTGGGGGAAACATGCGTCACATCCACGCAAAACGGCTATCGCTCAGCATTATACTGCGACCCTATGCAAGACAGAGCCCCAGCGCCGGTTTTCAGCGACAGCCGGCGCTGACGTAATGACGTCGTACGGTCCAGCAAACAATTAATAGGACGCTGCGCCGGTACATCATAGATAAAGAAAAATAATATAGCATACTAGCTTCCGCCTGCGACTTCATCCTCGTCAAATTACTTGTTCCTTTGACCGACCGCGTCACCCGCTCTCGTTATTACTTCGTTTTCGCTCAGCGTCTCTTCTGACTTCTTTTTAACTTTACTCGGCTCGTAAGGATCATACCGTGATATTAAATAGCCCATAAACTTCTTCAAGACTTGGGCTATAAAATGCAAAAAATATTTTTCAAATCTGACTGGTAGTTCCAGAGATTAGCGCGTTCAAACAAACAAAAAACAAACAAACTCTTCAATTTTGTTCTATTTGTTTATACAATATGTAACAAAAACCCTGTTGTTCCTTCCACCTACGTTTTAAGAATCGGTATACATACGAAATAAAGCAAGTCATTTATAAAAACTGTTCAACAAAAATAAATATTTAATTATTATTATTTGTAATGTTTAACTGATTTCTAACCTCTTTCGTTCTTTGATTTTGACTTCTCGACTAGCCAATACATACTTTTTTTAAATTATAATTCCACCAATGTTGTGCTTGTAGGTAAATATATACGTCCCTAAAAGGAACAACAGGGTTTTTGATACATACTGTATAAGTAGTTTTATCAGAATAATTTCGGCTTTCTAAAGCCCTCGTCTTCGACACTTGCAACTGTGAAACAGTCACTTTTGAATTGGAGTTGGTAAGGTGTATCTTTTGTAACTTAAGACGCTGCTAACAGGTAAACCGCTGTCACTGTCAGATTGCATACAAAAGAAAGAGAAGCGCGATGACACAACGTTGTAATTTATTGCAAAATATGAAGCAATTATTTATTTACTCAAAAATAAATTGAGAAAAAAACAACAAAGTACGCATACAAATAAGACGTTTTTGTTACGTTGATATTAAATTCAGATATTTTGGATTGAAACTCAAAGTAAAGGATTAGTTTACCGTTAATTTGTATCGAGTTTTTTTTCTAAACGTATTTCGGTAACAACCAAGTTCTGAGAAATATGTTCAAGAATAACATACTTAATATTTTTTCTGCTACCACAAACTATATAGAATTGGCCATTTTTTTGTTTAAGATAAGCCTACTTTTATCATTTGCCACTTGTCAGCGCCTTAATGTGAATGTTTCTGTTCCAGTACAAACGCGGTCACGTGAAGGCCTACCTGATCTACACGCTGATCTTCATCGTGCTGTACATCATAATGTTCTTCGCTAGCTTTGCCGGCGCACATATCACCGCTGGCATGGTCGTCAAGGATCTCATCTCTATACGTGAGTATTTTACTATATTTTATACCAGCGACCCGCCCCTTAAATATTTTTAAATCAAACATATTCTTAAGATAGTGTACCTTAAGAATATGTTTGATTCAAAAAATATTTTGGTATTACATTTGTATGAACTACGCATCCATCGCCGCCCATCGCGGACTGTATATTGTTGTACCCGTGCAAACAAGAGGCGGGTCGCTTTATTCAGGCCCTTCAGGGTCTTTATTCAGATTGGAATACAGAATATCTAGGTTCCCAAATATATATTTTGAATGGACACTGATCTAACAAGAGTTATGAGAAAAATAAGTTTTCTATAGAAATTTTAAATTCCTCATATCTCGTCTTTATATCATTGTCCTTTCAAAATATATATTTGGGAACATAGATATTTTGTAATCCAATCGAAATAAATACACACCACCTTAACAATATGTTTAATTTAGAAATTATTTTGGTATTACGTTTGTATGAACTACGCATGCTAATGCCCCATAATGCCTCTCGGCAAACTTCGTGTTTTGTCAGTTATCGGATTTCTATCGTCAGATTTGTATCACTTGGTGCAGTCTGGACGCTTTCAATCGACTTGGAAGTATATTGAGTTGTTACTAATCTTTTTATTTATTATGTAATTTATTAAAAAAAATGTGAGGACAGCTGCTAAAGTCGGAAATGTTATGATTGCCGAGAGACATTAAGAAAATAGAACCAATATTACTGCAGTGGTGACATGTCAGAAAATCGAGATTTCTGTTCAAAATCTTAGTTAAATATTACATATACTTGTAAAGGTACTATTTACTGAGAGTTCTTCTATCTTGCCTCTGTGAATTGTCAGGGGAAAGAAATCATTAAGACTTAGTATTTACTAAGAGTATTTGATACAATAGTGAAACGCGTCGGTTGCCCCTACAGAATTTCATATAGCAATTATTCGTAAATGCTACTACAATTATATTCTTCTACAGATAAATGTCACTCTTACTCATTTCCTTTAATTAGATTAGTAGCAAGTTCCTTCTAATTCTTCTTTTCTGTTTTTTTTATATACCCCTTAAAATATGTGTGTTCACGAATTAATTTATAAAAATGATTATTTCCAGTTCTGAGCATCTACTTCTTACTGGTAATCAGAAGCTACTATCTGAAGATGGACGACCCCGCTAACAAGCCAGCAGTGTACAACACAGCCTAAGTTAGCCGTTTATAATTATTATACCTACAGCATCTATGATAGTGGTAAAACACTTAATTATCAGCCACATGTCCAAATTTTAATAAATATAATAAAACAAAAAAACATTAATCTTAAAAGAAATGTCCATTTTTTTAATAAAATGTTCATAGAAATAACATAAATTAACTGTCATAATTACATCACTCAATTTTAAATAATTATAATAAAACAAAATATTAATGTAGAGAATTTTGTACACCACAAAATGTGCCTTATATACTATACTGCCTCATAATATATAGGATTTTGAACAATTATCTATTAATGTGTGCTGGTAATTACAAGTGTGATACATAAGAATTTTTCTAAATGTCGTCGTGGTGAGTGCAATTGCTTCAAATCAATCATTTGACTCGCACCAATGTATTTGAATCAATCGTTTTGCCTTATTTCTTAATACGTTTATTTCTCAATAATATTGTGCATGACAAAATGTTCATGTGACACATTGTTACTACGTTTAGTTGCTTAAGTTTCTTATACTTAGTTGTAAGATTTTGAGTCCCTTTTTAAGTTTTCGTTTAAGTACACGTTTTTAGTTACGTACCAATATACTTTTACGAATGTTTTGTAATTTAATCATTCGAGCAATCACAGAAAAGTTATAATTTAGTTAAATTATCATTAATGACTTTGGAATTCTGAAAATATTTAAAAATATAAAATCTAACCGTACATCTATTTAATTTTGTATTTTTATACGTATCACAAATAGAGTTCGCAAAAAAACACAAAAATAAGTTATAAATAAAAAAAATTAAGTGAAAATAAAAATACCTATGAGACTTGTGTTACTTAGCAACAAAGAAAATATTTTTTTTTTTACAAAACAACCACAATAAAAACTTTTTACCACCGATTTTTGAGGCAAATTATATTTTTATTAGAAAAAAATGTTTTTTATGCCATTGCAAAATTTATATTTGTTAGAATACCAAACATTGTTGATAATTATAAATAAAAAAAAGCAGTACAATAACATTAAGTTATATTAATAGTTATTATATTTCTAATTAACATAAGAAAATAAACCACAAACATAAACAAATCAAAAAACAAACATATTGCAAACATTTTTATATATTTTCTTGAATGTGCCATTAAAAAAGTTTTTATTACTTATTTTGAAGTTTTACTATCGTTGCATTTACCTCGTTAGGTAATAGTAAATATAGTGTTTGAAATAAATAAGATAATTTGCGTAAAATTATTCAGGCTGTTTAGAGAATCTCTTTGAATTCAATACTAAATGTGCTTGACGTGCCTCTATAATTCGGGGTTAAGAAAATTGGTTCTTATACAAAGTTCGAAAATAATTTAAGTACTGTTTTCTGAAGCGTAGTCATGATAAACTTTAACGCAGACAATTTTTTTGTGCATTTATAATTATAGTGACACTAAATTATAAAATTTAATGTTACGATTTCTTAAAAATCTTAAGTAAACCACCGAGTCTTCAGAAAACAGCTCGTGTTTTCGTCTTTGTAAAAACAATATTTTTGGACTTGTATTGTAACGCGTTTACGAATGTCATCGTAATAAATATAAAATATGCTTGAATTTTTAAAAGATGATTGTGTTAATTATGTGATTTATAAATCAAAATTATAATACTTAAAATAATTTTTGCCGTTTTTTGATTATATTCCCCAGCGGCGAGGTGTCACTTTTCGTATGAGAGAAGTCGAAGCGAAGCCGATTTTAAATTACTTTCTTATGTAAAGTAAAAATTAATTAATTTACTTAAAAGTAAGTCTTCCCTTTACTGAATTTAACACCATCTATCGTCAAGTAGCAGAACCAAAAAGACTCGTCACTACACAGACAAAACTTTCATGTTTGTTATTTCATTTCAAAGCTTATAAAATAGGCGTTTTTGCTGTTTTAATGTTAATGTGAATGAAATACCCGTAGTGTAACTATATTTTTTGGCACTAGTAGATACTATCGACTGTGTAATTTTTCAATAGCGGTAGAATTGTTGATGCAAACTTCCGAAGGGAAGCCGGTAGGAATCGTGTTATATGGTGCTTTCGCCACTGATATTCCCATATGTCCCTTATTTCTGATCAATAGATTGTTTTTCACTCCATACATAATCACACAAACACTCTTCATCATCTGCCCGCCTTTTCTTCTTCCTGCTTCCAGTCTAACCAGATGCAGCTGACCTACCAGTATTTTACATAGAGCGACTGCCTATCTGACTTCCACAACCCAGTTACTGGGTAATACGATACCTCATGGTAAGACTGGTTGTCAGACTTTCGGGCATCTGATGACCCGTAGTAACAACGTGTCAAAGATCTACAAATGACAGCCGGGACCAACGGCTTAACGTGCTTTCTGAGGTACGGAGGAATCTTGGTACATAAATATGGCCACCCATCCACGGACCAGCCGTGGCAAGCGTAGCTTAACCTGATTGATCGATCCATGCGGCTGATATTACTGAGCCACCAGCCCCTCTTCACAAACACTAATGTATATTATTTCAGTATAGGTACTTATTCTTCATTTGAAATAAAATTATATTGTTTATATACAGGGCGTCCCACGGATATGCCACATGGAGGGAAAGTACCTTGAATATTGTAGATGGAACATTTTACTGAAAGAAGACATTATTTGAATTTAAAAAACAATTTAAACTGCATTCATAGATATTTAAATAATTACATGGTTGAACCGGAAATCGAACCCGTTACTCGAGAAAAATAATCATTCTGTAGCTTTATCATACCGATCGAAAGGCTTCATCATAAGGATTATTTTTTGCAAAATAACATAGTGTCACAAATAAAAGGAAGACCACGAATTTTAAATCTTTTAATACAAGATTAATCAAAAGAGTGAGACTTTGTATTCAACAGGAAGGGACTCATTTTGAGCAATTGATAAATTGATTAATTTTGTATTAAAAATGTTAAAATTCGTGGTCTTCCTTTTACTTTTGACATTATCTTATTTAGCAAAAAATAATCCTTTTGATGAAGCCTTTCGATCGGTATGATAAAGCTACAGGATGATTATTTTTCTCGTGTAACGGGTTCGATTTCCGGTTCAACCATGTAATTATTTAAATATCTAGAATGCAGTTTAAATTGTTTTTTTAAATTCAAGTAATGTCTTCTTTCATAAAAATGTTCCATCTACAATATTCAAGGTACTTTCCCTCCATGTGGCAAATCCGTGGGACGCCCTGTATATTTATATAGTATAGGTAAGTGTATGCTTTGTGTATGTATGTATTTATTGTACATGTAAATGGTACACCACTGACTACCTGCAGTATTGTCTCTCCTTTTCCCTTTAATCCATCCAAAGGTTGTCTGTAAAAGATCGCTTTTAGCGATAAGACCGCCCATTGTAAAACTTCAACCTTTATATCTGTAACTTTGATGGTGTAGGTACATAATAAAGAGTATTTTATTCTATTCTATAAATTTAAATAAACCTTTTTTACAGTTCGTTTAACCGATTTTGACTTCTATTGCTTTGGTGGCATTACAAATGACAGCTGTATTAAACATTTGGTATTGTAACTACGATTTTGCTTTTCATGCCTTCCTTATGCTTATGGAATAGAAGTCAAAATCGATTGAACGGACTGTAAATGTTTATTTAAATTTCTAATCTTATTTCAAATGTTTTGACTACACAAAAGAAAAAGATTTTTTTTTTTAAAGTAGGTGGTACATACTTACCGTATACATACTGACTTTCTCATTTAAAAGAACTAAGTACTTATTATACGCAACAACCTGCAAAACTCTCGGAGGACGCGTCGAAAGTCCCGAACTCCACGATCTTTTCTGTCGGCTATTTGTTCCTGACAAATACATCGGACATGGCCAAAGCTGTCGACGTAATCTGTTCGCGCCGCCATCATCTTGTCGCCCAGAGCTGAGTCCCCTGTGTGATGCATAACGCCCTCCTGACCACCAATCCTGAATGTGATCTGTTTGCTGATGAACGGAGTAGAATTATGTGTGGTCAACAAGCTTCATCTCTCTGACTGACCGACCCCTGGGGGCCTAAAATGGACGCTTTCGCAGAATCATATTATGATCTGCGTACAATTCATATCCCGCAATTCATCTGTTTGACAGTTGTGTATGGAGTTTCGTAAAATGGTCCACAAATTAAGAATTAATATAGTGAAGTCTAATGTTAAATAGCAGCTGTCAAACAGATGAACTGCGGGCTGTGTGAATTGCACGCATGATTCTGCCAAAGCGTCCATTTTAGGCTCCCTGGACAATTCAAAAGTGCCTGTAATAGGTTTATTTGAAATAAATGCTTTGAGTTTGAGTGTTTTGTGTATGTCTGATATTTTGTGGGAGAAAGTATGCTAGGGTGTCCCCCAATATATTTCAGTATTTGAAATATTTACCTGTTTCAATCTCTATGTTAATTAATGTTATTGGTGTTACCGTTTTAATTAACAATAAATCAATACATGATATTATAAGTACACAATGCACTTAAGTACATAAATGCCGGATGTTATACCTACATTCAATTGTTCAAATATGCACTTGTCTATGAGGATAATAGCAATCGCCCATATCCGCTACTTCTGATTAAGGATAACTTGGTATAGGTAGGTACAGGCCGTACTCACAGAATTGATTTTAAGTTAGTGAGTTATTAAAAACTAAAGTTTAGATATGTTTATGTTTAACCCTTCGTATCCGGAACGTGGATCCACGAGAGACACAATTGCTTTTTTAATTGTTTCTGTAATTACGAGAGTTTAACCAGGCACCTACCACATTGGCACACAACCTCTGGAAAAGTTTAATTTATTTTTATAATAATGTGTGTATTTTATTTTTCTATGTCATTATCTGCGCTATTTTTTGTCCTTTCAAAAATTTATTGGGTTAAGCCTGCCGTGGATCCACGCGAGACAATCCGCCAGTTGCACGTAAGTCCATTAAATTTAATTCCCCATTTAAAGTACCTGACTTCTGACTTTATCTAACGGAACGTATCAGAAAGGGACAGCATTACTTTTAATGGAGAATTAAATTTAATGGACTTACGTGCAACTGGCTTTTAAATTGTTGCTGTATGAGTGTGAGTGGTTAATGATCCATTAACTATTTTGCATTTCTTTTTTCTTCTTTGGTACGATCCACTTATTAATTTTGATTCATGCAAAATAATTTTTGATTTGTAATCATTATGGCGTATTCAATGGAACCAAGTGCAGATTTTTTTTAGGAAACGTTATTTTAACTTCCCTATGATATTAAAATTGTTAGGTACAGGTTATCTTTAGGATTAGAATTACATAACTTTATACTGACTTAAGTAGGTATAGTCAACGACCATAGTCAAGACGATACAAAACCGTCAAAGATTTTTCTCGTGAGGAGTCGATCTTGTCTGCAACTATACCAAATAAATTGTATTGTCATCGAAAAGGAATTTTCAAAGTTTCAACTTAATAAGCCACGAGGAGAAGTACCAAAATAGACTAGGCATAATTAAATTTAAAGTACTTCTTACTATCAGATGGAGTTACCTAAATAAAAGCCACTACTTAGTAGGATATAAAATAATACAAACTTAATAATAAGAAATATTCATAAAAAAATTATTAGATATTTTTTTTAAATTTAATTTGGTTTGCCCGATAGGGTCCATAATTGTTTGGTTTATTTTTTATTTACCGCCTGTAAGTTTACATTATGGATTTCAGTAAACGATTTGAGATTTAAGCTTGTAGGAATTAAAAAATCTATGAAAGGAAAAGTAATAAAAATTGCACCGACTAGCAAATAAGTATATGTAATTGCTATTTTGTTAGGCCCGTATTACAGAACCGCACTAAACTTTCAATACTTAAAACTAGTTTCAACCAATCACATGGCTTTAAATCAGGGCTTGCACCCGGTACCAAAAGTACAGGTTCTGTACCTGTACTTAGCGGTTCTTGCAATTTCGGTACCTGGGTACTAGTTCCAGACGGGTACCGGTATTCCACTTAAGAAGTACCTACCGGTACTAAATTCAGGTACCCGCCGCGTACCACAAATCTCGTATTTGTAAGTACCTTGAATTCATTTTTCTAATACCTATTTACTATCATTTTTACTTACTATATCACTTTTCTCACTCTAACTTACGAAAATATTTGTATGGTACCGGTACAGTACCGATATTGATTAGAAATACCAATAGTACAGGTAATAGGTCTGGTACCGGTATAACACGATGGCCAAAGGTACCGGTTCCCAAAAATACCAGTATTTCAACTCCTGCTTTAAACTACTTACATAGTTTTAACTTTAAGTAATAATTGAGTTTTGAGTGAGGTTCTGTAATACGGACCTTAGTGTAGACGGGGCTTTAAATCGTAGTTTCTGTCGGCGCCTCCTTAAACTATAACAACGTTAAATAACAACTCGATACAGTTTACTGTGAAATCGTTTGGTTTACATTGATGAGTTATTCGAACGTACGCATTAGTTTCCAGTTCTGATTCAACATGGACAGGATTACGTTCTATGTCAATAAAGATAAGTGTTCCGGTAAGTGGAAATAATCTTACTACTAAAGTATATATTAGCTAAGTATAAGCCGACTAAAACAATCAGAAAATTGGGTGAATTCAAAGAATCGTATCTTTACTGGAGAAAATAGGCATTTAAAAAATTTGTTACTTAAAAACACGTGGAATAAAGTGAAGAAATTATGAGGGGAAAAATATAATCATTAAAAATACATAGACAGATATGGGGAATTCCAACAGAATTGAAAACTTATCGCTCAACGCGCTTAGAGAAGTGTTCACTTCAATAAAATAAAGATTGTCTAAAACACAATTTAAACAATGCACAGTATACACAAATTAAACTGTTCACGTGGTCAATTTAACTTCTCTTACTGCTACTAAAAATCATTGTCTACCTCATTGGTCCAGTGGTCGGATAAGCTAATGTTGACCATGAAGTCCTATAGGTTTCTTGGGCAAAGTGTTGTTTGGTTTTCCATTATCAATTCTTCAGTAGCATTTGGGTTTGAGCCTGGTTTATGGCAAGTTTCCCTTATTGCATTATGTGACTTACAACATTAGATGCTGGTTTAATGAGAGTGTACACTTCTGCCTGCCACTTCTGGAAATACAAACTCAAACTCAAAGCAGTTCAGCTCAGTTTTATTTCAATTAAACCATTTACAGGCACTTTTGAATTGTCAAGAAGTCAGTCAGTTAGAAATATGAAGCTAGTTGCCCATTTCAAAGAGTAGTGGGTTCCTATGGAGAAGAACGGGCAAGAAACTCCATGGACATTCTTTTAAATTAAAATATTGATGAATACTTGTAGTATTGGTTACATCATTTTATTGAAACTATGCAAAACGTCAGAAGCGTCCATGATAAGATTAAAAAAAACAATTCAATACTAAAATAATTAAAAATAAGCCGTGGCAGCTAAGATATGACCAGTCCAAACTGAAAGTGCCCGTTCACGAACATGACGCATGGATCAGCACCATTCAGCTCAACCATTTTGAAGGGAGCTAAAATCAGCGAGACATCTGAGTGAGCATGATATATTCTCACCCGCCAGGGCACATTCAAGTCAATGAAAGACATATTACCCGGTAAATAGTAGCTCTATTGTGTATAGTACTCACACCTGTGCTATGCAATTATATAATACAAAGGAGATTGAATTTGTACAATGAAAAAATAGTCTTACAATCTTCAGCAGCTCCAACAGTATTTTCAAATGTTAATCAATTAGTTGTGGTTGTGGAGCTAGAGACCAGCATTGAGCCAAGCATTTCAATCAGCGATGTAATCCCCCAACCTATAATATGTTTTATACAAGATTTGAATTTCGTCTCCTTCAGTTGCAAGTACGTGGGAAGTTTTATACTGTACTATTTATGTCATTCGCCTCTTTTACTACTTTTTTTCTTACGTACATGATGTTTTCACAGATATATTGACAAGGCACCGTCATGATGTTAATATCCGTAAACAGTTCCCTAAGAGAATCGCGCCTGCGGAGATTATATATATTATGGCTCTGATGGCTCTTTTCTGCAGAATAAAAATAAACTCGATGTCTGCAGCCCGTCCCCAAAGTAAAATACCGTAAGCTATGATACCTACTATGAAAGTAACTAAAATAGACTAGCCTCGCGGTATCTACATCAGTAAATTGACGGACTTTTCAGACAGCATATAGCAATTTGACTTTTAAACCGAGGGAATTTGTACCATTTATTTGAACTTGCTGTTGTCTATCGTTTAAATAATATTTTACTAAACTAAGCGCAAGTTTTCCAAGTCCGTAATGCTC
Organism: Tiliacea aurago; assembly: GCA_948098905.1. Lineage (NCBI taxonomy): Eukaryota > Metazoa > Arthropoda > Insecta > Lepidoptera > Noctuidae > Tiliacea > Tiliacea aurago. The sequence goes on from OX402591.1 coordinate 22,897,711, forward strand.
AAGTTTCAAGAGTAAGGTTTCGTGATCGACGCAATCAAATGCCTTGGAAAGGTCACAAAAGATTCCTATGGTGTCTTATTATTATTATTAATTTATTCTTCAAGTTACATGACTCACATTATACAATATTCAATACATTATACACACAATAGACAATACATAACATTACAATACAATACAAAACAACCATAACACTTTCAACACTCACATTACCGACGACTGTAGGTGACGTGCAAATCACTGCAGTGACTCATGTATGGACAGTGGAGCCTGTCCGCTATTATCATTAGCACGCTGTTGGGGCTGCCGCGCACCCTGCGCACCAGAGCCGTGCTCCGTTTACGCATCGTTGCATAGAAGCAGTCGACGCTAGCTTCGGCAAACATGCCCGAGGCACTACAGTGTCGCAGCGGCCCCATCAGCGCTCTGAAAGCGTTGTTATATTGGACACGGAGGGCTTCGTATGCTTTTTGGGTGTGATTCACCCACAGGCTGCACGTGTACATTGAGTCTTACATATACTCGTACTGGCATGATGTTACGTTATGTTAATTAAAGTAAATTTTTGATAAATTTTATCTATGCCCAGTGGGCTCTGAAGTGGACTCGGACACGTCATTGAACGACTACATCCGGAACCACCTTAACCTGCGTGGTACTAAGTACATGTGCAAGGAAGGTGGTTGTGGAGCCTGTGTGGTGGCAGTCACCGTCAGCGACCCTCATCCCAGGACGTTCTCTGTCAATTCTGTAAGTTTATACCTTCATAGTGTATGTGGCACCATGTGCATGTGCAAGGAAGGTGGTTGTGAAGCCTGTGTGGTGGCAGTCACCGTCAGCGACCCTCATCCCAGGACGTTCTCTGTCAATTCTGTAAGTATAGACATTCATAGCCCGTACCGTGTGGTGCCGGACGTAATCATCCCATTTCTTCCCGTGGGTGTCGTAAAAGCCGACTAAGGGACTTATTAGAGAATGGGCAGCAGCGTTCTCTATGCATTTTAATACCATACTGCGATCGCCAACCCGCCTGACAAGCGTGGCGATTACGGCAAACCCCCCCTTTGGGGGAGGCTTATGTCCAGCAGTGGAGGTCTTACGGCTGAAATGATGATGATGAAACCTTCATAATGTATGTGGCACCAAGTGCATGTGCAATGAAGGTGGTTGTGGAGTCTGTGTGGTGGCAGTCACCGTCAGCGACCCTCATCCGAGGACGTTCTCTGTCAATTTCTGTAAGTAGATATACACCTTCATAGTGTATGTGGTTGGTCCCAAGTGCATGTGCAAAGAAGGTGGTTGTAGAACCTGTGTGGTGGCAGTCACTGTCAGTGACCCTCATCTCAGAATGTTTTCTGTCAAGTCTGTGAGCATAGCTAATTTTGTTATGGTTTTGCTCGAAATTTGTGGAGACATAGGTCAGAGATTCTTTTGGTTATTATGAACTAACCATCTACTTGTTTCTGCAGTTGATTTTCTACACCGTAACACTTGTTTGGGGTTGTTTTATTGGAAAATTCATTATTATTGCACCGCTATGTAATTTAACTTCTCCGATGGGAAAACATTTGGGTCCTATCTAGAAAAACCCTATTTAAGCGCCTGCCAAAATAACAGAAGCATTAATTATTTATGCATATAGTTTCCCAGTTCTTATATTCATGTAGGCAGTACTGTACACAGTATATTTATTTACTTATGATATAATTTTATTTTAAACTAGCTGGCCGGTGTGACTTCGTTCGCGTGGTTTCCTACCCTACCCCTAAACCTTCGCGGGCGTATGCCTAATAAAATCACGAAAGTGTCATCAAAATTGGTGCAGCCCTTTCGGAGTCCATAGAGGACACATTGATTTTTATTTATATAGATAGTTATACCTATTCGATTCAAAAGGAGCATCAATCCATCCATTATCTGCAATGGTTTAAGTAGGACAAAATCTTTGGGTATTTGATATACTGTATTTATACTGTTGGTTTTTTTCAATTGCATCATTTGCTGCTAAAATGCCACAAACTGTTTTTTTTTTTTTTACTGCTATAAATGATTAAATCATAGTAATTGTAGAATACCTTGGTAGGTAAGGAAGTTACCCAGACAAGTACCACCTGGTACCAACTGATCATAATATTAATGTATAACAGCATAATCAGTCTTTAATATTCCCACTGCTGGACACAGGCCTCCTCTCTGTGAGAAGGAGTGGGACGTAATCCACCACGCGGCCCGAGTGCGGGTTGGTGGATGTCACATGTCTTCAAATTATTGGTTCTAAGACATGCCGGTTTCCTTACGATGTTTCCGTTTTGAGAGCAGAAGCCGTTTTGAGAATAATAATGTCTCATAACTGTCACTGTAATCATAACTAGACTATCATCATAATTTCAGCCGAAAGTCACTGCTACGTCAACGTCCCCAAGGGTGGGGGGTGGTTGCCATAATCGCCACGCTTGGCTAGCGGGTTGGCGATCGCAATATGATGTTAAAATGCATATAGAACGCTGCTGCCCATTCTCTAGTAAGTCCAGTCGCCTCTTACGTCACCCACGGGATGTAATAAGATGGTGCTATTCTTTACGTCCGGCACCACACGGAATAGAATTAGACTATAATTTTATTATATTTTAATAACGGTTTAATTTAAGTATGGAAACTGGAATGTCAGGATGTATTTAACGATATCAAGTAGAGCCAATTAAGCAACATTATTATAATTGTACCTAGTATTAAAGTATTTAGCATTGTAAAACAACATGCACTTAGCACGTTCATAATAAACGCGTAGCTAAGTAAAGATCGTCTAAATTAAAATTGCACGCCCTTCCACTAAAATTTCTATATAAAAATCTACAATGTGTACGCAACAGGCAGTGGAGGGAAGTGCAATTTTAAATTAGGTGATCTCTACCTTCTATAAGCGGGAGGTATTGGAATAATGCACATGATCATGGAGGTCCGGGGGTTGGTTGTGGCGCAACTTGGGAGCTATGTCCAGCAGTGGTTGCGATAGGCTGAGTTGAAGCGCATGATCATGCACGCATGCAATCAAATAAAATCTTTATTGCTGAACATAATACATTTAACAATCTATTTATAATGTACTATATTTAGCAATAAAGAAATGGAATGATACAATGGTGATTTCAGCCTGTAATCAACCACTGCGTACTGCTGGGCAGTGCTGGGCAAAGGTACATACACCTTTCCTTTCTGTTATAGTTCCCGTTTATGTGCATGCCCTTATCCAGGTGCTTCCTGTGACTGACGATATTGGCAGCCCAACGCACTATTGGAAGTCCTAGGCACGCTTGCTCTGCATAAATCACATTCGCATTTAACCTTTTCAAATTATTATATTAAAATAGCTATAGAATCAGCCGTGTTCTTCTGAGGCCTTTGCAATTACTGAAAGTTGGCCAAATTTCTCCTTGTCCTTTTTGAGGTTGGAACAGCTGAGTATCACTCGTGACTGATGAGGTCCACTTGCGAATGTTTTTCACGTAGGACTTTTTTCATCGGCAAACATGATTCCTCACTACTTTGCCCATTATTATACGTTACAATTATTACTCATATATCTCGTGAAGATGTAGTAATAATTGTATATATCACGTCGCGGGCACGAACTCACTGGCGGGCGCGGCCAAAAAGCACGCTGTCTCACCTAGCATCGTGTCCGACAGAGATAGCACCAGTGATGAGCAGTTAGAAGCTAGTCTACACGCATAACGTCTAGTCGCACGCACACAAACACAGTGCACGAAGATTCATACTAAACCACGCGCGTAAAAATATACGAAAACTCCTTTGGAAGGTGGGGTTTTATGCTATAAACTACTGCATAAATCAATTACGAATAAAGTTTATTATAATCTTCGACAATTGAGCTTTGTCGGAACGAGCTTTGTTTTTGAGATTTTATACTTCTTTTATTACTTATTTACACCCAAAGTTGCGTTAAAATTAGCAGGAAAAACTAATCTTTGTTGGCTCATAACTTTTTAATGCCTTCGTTTTTTACTATTCTGCTTCTGTTCAGACAAAATTAATAATAAGACAAAACGATATCATGTTTTACTTTAGATGTACAATGTGTAACAGTGGAGTAAAACCCCCCGAAATTTGTATGGAAAAAGTATCGACTAGTTGCGCCTTAAAGCTTGTTAAGATTATCTTAATTGTAGATCCAGACTCAGCAATAAACCGATTAAGAGGCCCATTTGACATATATATTTATCCTATTTATCAGTGCCTTGTATCAGTGACGTCATGCCAAGATTGGGAGGTGACCACGATAGAAGGGATCGGGGACCGATCGCGAGGATACCACCCAGTTCAGAAGACCCTGGCGGAGTACAACGGCACCCAGTGTGGGTACTGCAGCCCAGGATTTGTGATGAGCATGTACAGGTTAGTGCAGTACTGGCAATACGCTGGGATGTTCGTTGTAAGTCTATTTGAATTAACCATTTTTTTCCACTGAATAAATTCTATACACACTATGAGCAGAGGTGGCTCGGTGGTAACGGACGCGACTTAGTCGTAGGTTCGAACCCAGACAGCTGCTTTATTTTGTGTAAATTATTTCATCACCACTGCTCTCAAAACGGTGAAGCAAAACATCGTGAGGAAACCGGAATGTCCTAGAACCAAAAATTCCAACACATGTAACATCTACCAACCCGCTCTGGGCCCGCGTGGTGGATTACGACACACTCCCTATCACCGCAAGGAGGCCTGTGTCCAGGCAGTAGTAACATTATAGGGTAATTATGCACACTAAGAACAATGTTTTACACGTGAGAAGATAATGTTTATTTATTTATTAAACACTTTATTGTACACCACTTTTTACAAAAGGACAAACACAATTCAAAATAGTGTTCAATGGGAGGTCTAATAAGAATAACATTGCAATAATAAATTATATATAAAAATAATCTGTTTTCACTCAACTAAAAGCAATTTTTAAAATGTTTTTCAGTCTTCTAGAAGCAAATCATTACGATTTAACTCAGTATGAGATAGAAAATTCCTTTGGAAGTAACACTTGCAGATGCACAGGTAACAGGCCAATCCTGGATGCATTCAAAAGTTTCGCCAGAGACGCTCCAAAACCTCCACCAAAAATTGAAGACATTGAAGATCTAAAAATCTGCAAAGACGAAGAAGATTGTCACAAATGTGATAAATACTGGTGTATGGTCAACCAGACTGATACAGAACCTCCTCGGATAAAGAAGATTGATCTTAAAGATGGTCATGTATGGTATAGGGTCAATGAAATTGCTGATATATTTACTGTATTGGAGTCTGAGGGATATGAGTCTTATATGTTGGTTAATGGTAATACGGGAAGAGGTGAGTGGATTGAAATATATATTAAAAAGTATTAAACCTAATGCATAATTATCATCATCGTAACCATCATTTCAGCCGAAAGACTTCCACTGCTGGACATGGGGTCTCTCGTCACCGCATTTCAACCGGTCGTGTGCTTCGCGCATCTAGCGGAGCATATAAAATACTAAATACTGCAAATAAATTTTCAGGTGCTGTGCCAATCCTTGTGTTCCCAAGGGTTTTAATAGATATAAAGCCAATAAAGGACCTCAAAGGATATTACTTAGATCAGAATTTGGTATTCGGTGCTGGTATGACCATGACTAATCTCATGGATTTGTTCAAGAACGTATCTAAAGCGCATGAGGAGTTCCAATATTTATACAAGGTTTATGAACATTTAGACTTGGTCGCTCATATACCTGTTAGAAATGTAAGTTTTCATTGGCTACATAATCAATCCCCAGTAACTATAAATTAGGACAAGCTGACGTTTAATCATTACTTAACTTTAAGCAACGTATTACATATGGGGGAATAATTGTGTATTAAGAACTTGACCTACTTTCCATTCTGTACTACCACAAAATTTTCCTACTTGTCTTTTGCCTATAGATAAACTTTTAATGGTGTTTTAGATTGGTACTGTTGCTGGAAATTTAATGACGAAACATCGACTGCCAACATTTTCTTCGGATATTTTCTTGTTATTTGAGACTGTTCGAGCTACTTTGGTTATTGGTAAGTGAATATAAAATGTCTAGCTACATGATTTTAACTGATTGCAATAGTCAGCAACGCAGCTCATTGTTTGAATCCAAGGCAGGCAAATCTGACTTTTCGGATTCATGTGCGTATGTAAAATTCTTACTTAGCAATCTTACCAACCAACTGAGTCAACAGTAGAATTATATAAGAGACTCTCAGGGATTTACATTGCATGAGGTTCTAATCAAAATAAAGTCCTTAAATATACTCGTATTTGGTTTTCGCAATCAACTTTAATTACTGGTCACCTATACAGCAAGTCTAATTAACAGTTCTCTTGATGTCAATAGAAATTAACAATGAAACTTACATTCAGTGGGTCAAATTACCCAAATAACCTTACTCCCAGAGACAGGCCTTCGCATGCAGAACCGCTAGCCTGTGGAGTTGTAGTCCAGGATGTGATGTCATCAAGCACATCTGTGTTCAGATCCTGTTATTTTTAGTTTGTTCACAAGCTGAACTCATCTTCTTTAAATTTGAACTTTAATACCGTGATCTGGTATGTGGCTTAAGTCATGTTGAGAAGAGCCTTTTATTTGTTTTTTCCATCTATTCCTAATTAAAACTTAGGTCCCTGATAAAGATAAAAGAAATGGTGAGATCTCAGATTATAGAAAAGAAGCAGATAGACCGCGCGGAACAATAAAGTGAGGCCCGTTTGTAGACATGTGTGCGTTACAGCCACGTGACAGCACTTTAAGAACAGGTGCCTCTATGTGTGTGTACGGTTGCCAGGATAATGAAAAAATTAGCCATATTTCATTACATGAAAAAAAAAAAGTATTTTTTTTCTTAAATCAGTTGTTTTTATTAACAGTATACGTCAAATTAACAATACCCATATAAACGATACATTTGCGATATATTTTTATTTTGAGACACCAACATTTTATTGTTTTTGGTAAGTAGCTATATTTACTTTATGGTGACGTCATATAACCCATGATATAGCAAATCGACTGATGTAATAAGTAAAGTCCATTTCACGAAAGAAGTCCCGCAGACGAGGCGCGACGTGGCGCTGCAGGCATTGCTAACTTGTATAATAATAATTAGTTCCACTTAATTCCGCGGGACTTCTTTCGTGAAATGGACTTTATTATAAAATCCATTAACTAGTTACACTTACGAAGACACATACATACTTATTTATTTATAAACATACTAACCAGAAAAGGCGATAAATAAAACACTATTATCGACATAAATATTTTTGTAAATCGATACTCCTGTATACTATACTTATTTCCTAACTTAGGGGTAAATGTTTCATTATAAACTAGCAACACCGAATGATTTTTGTTAAGGTTTTGTGTTTCAAGATGTCACTAACAATAAACACGTAAAATAAATCCAAATAGACAAATAATCAATATTTTACTTATGAAAGATACTCCATCTTATTTCTTTTGTTTTAGGGAACAGGTTTTACAATGTTTAAAAATACAAGACGGCATTATTCTGAAATTATCTGCCCGTGACGTACTAACGATGCGACGCTTCGTGCGGTACTGAATCGAGAGTGTATTCGCTTTTGAATTTGTATTTGCTTTGTTGGCCGCACTCTCGGTGTTCCGCGCGGTCTATCTGCTTCTTTTCTATAATCTGAGGGTGAGATCCCACCCACGCGGTGATATGACAAACGCTAATTTTGATTATTTAACTTAATATTTACAGCGTTTGCTGGATCCACATATTGTTTATAATATTTAAGTCGGACTTCGGTCCCGTTCCTCCCACGATTCATCCGGCTTTACTAATATCTAGTTACTCTTGTGAGATTGTGTATCGACACAATCTACTAGATGGCGCTAATATTAATTCATGGTCAAGGATCGCCTTGACCATGAATTAATATTAGCGCCATCTAGTTGTTCATTCTAAATTCATCTCTTACATTGTCTCATTGTTATCATTATTTGATAACAGAGGGCGCTGCTGGAGAGATCATTTTTAATTGTTACACGTATTGTAAAATTATCACTTGCTTAATAAAAAACGGTGAAGGTAAACATTATAAGGAAACCGGGATGCCTGAGAAAAATATTTCTCGACGGCATGTGAATCTAAGTCAAAGGCCCATGGACGGCGGCATTAAACACTCTGACTACCTACACGTTAGTCACTAACCACACGAAAAAAAAAAGAACATCATGCCGAATTTACAAATTTTATTGGTGTAAAATATTTTAGTTCATAAAGGATCATCAGTTGAAGTGACTCCGGAGGAATTTCTAGCTCTGGACATGACAGGAAGAGTAATAACTCATGTGAAGATACCGCCTTATTCTCATCGTTACCAGTTCGTGTCTTTCAAAGTATGTAAGAACTAAATGATGCTAATCTTAGTGTTAATATTTCGATACTCAGATAACTTTTACTTAAAGAATACATATTTCTGTTCCTCAGATAGAAGATATCTGACGATTGAAAAATTAATTTAGAATAATTGACATATTAACAGCTTTTTCTTTAATCATAAACGGTTACATCGTCCCCATATCTCCTTATTAATTTCTAGGTATTCTTGACTATTGGAGTCAATACAAACTAATTTTCAGATCATGCCTCGAGCTCAAAATGCGCACGCTCAAGTAAATGCAGCGTTTCTGTACGAATTTTTTGACCACAAAGAAGACGTGATCCTATCAGCTAGAATTGTGATTGGTGGACTTTCGGCAAAATTCGTGCATGCGAACGAAACAGAAAAGTTTCTTCACATGAAGAAGATATTCACCAACGAAATTCTGCAACAAGCACTAAAGATACTGGAAGATGAGTTGATAGTCGAAGAAATTGCTGGTGAGATGAAACCTGCGTACAGGAAGAAATGTGCTCTTGGATTGTTTTATAAAGTAGGGGATATTTAATCACTTTTACCTATGATTACTAAGATCTACTGGCACCACTAATTACTAAATGCGTATAGCGTTAAACATATTTAAACATATATATTTTACATCATCTTCAAACGATTGACAAAAACAGAGCGATGTTTAAAATATGTGAAGCGCTAAACGTATTTAGTGATTAGTGGTGCAAGCGGGGTTTAGTCTACATCAGATTCTGATTTAGCAATGTATTGCAAATTATATTTAATTCCTCTTTCAGGGTTTGCTTGTTCTGATTCCCAAGCAACGTTTAAAGCCATGGTATCGTTCAGGAGCCAGAGACTTTAGAAAGACGCGACCACTATCGAAAGGTTCCGAAGTCTATGACACGAACCCCATAATATGGCCAATCAACGAACCAATGCCGAAGATTGAATCACAGAGTACATTCTAATATACTGACATAGAGACCAATCTTCGGCGTAAAAATGGGCAACCACTTATGCTTAGCCCCTAACGCCATCTGTTATCACTAGTATGAATCTTTTCTCATCCTATCTATAACTATAGCTACACCTGTGTAGGTGCAAGCCATACGTACGTATGTATAGGTACTATCATAATTTCATGGATGGTTGTACTGTAGGTTTTTAAGGATTTATAAATGAAACATTTTATTAATCAAAACAAGTTTATTTGTGTCTTTTATAGCACTTATTTAACTTCTTGGCTTTTATCTGTAGATTGTCCTCATCATCATCAACCTGCCTTCTCCCAGCTAATATTTTATTAATATTTTTACAATAGTTATATACCATACATCGAATGACAATTTTAATCAAATAATCAGTTAATTTACTTTTATGTGTTTTACATTTTATAAATTCAAAATCAACAAATATAATGATCGCTGTTTTAATAATTTCTTTTAAATTGCATTTTTCAATGTTTTCTTTCATTATTTCATTTATTATGTCTTGCATATTTGAAATTAATTGTATTAATTCTTTGCTGGGAGTGCAAAGCCATCGTCGACCTGCATATTCCCTATATTTAATGTATTCTATTTCATTTTGTGATGATAAATCATTAGTGCAATCAGCGCAAGATTTAAAAATTTGTGATTTGGTTTTTTTTAAGAAATATCCGCTCATGTATTGTATTGGAGCAATAACACGGGGATCCCTTTCTTTTACCTCTAGTGGGGTAAAATTAAAATCAAAAACCTTTGAAAAATCAAATGAGGAGTAGGTCGACGTTGCTTTCGCATTTTCGTTAATGATGAGAGAGTGCAATGCGTCGCAAAAGTCTCCTTCACAGTTACCACGGGTGTGGACACTACTTAAATTATTTATTAACAGTGTGGCGAAAGCAGATTCAAACTGATCACAGGTGGGGTTAGTGTTACGACACCCTTGGCTTCTCACTGCGCCAAAAAAATTTTCCAACGGGTCCTGATTAAGGTGCCGCAACCATACTGATGACACGTTAAAATCATCTTTTATTTTTTTCAATAATGTTTGTATTCCATTTAGTGTCCACACCCAATTGGTTACAGAGGGAACAGTTTCTACTTTACCAGCTGAAGTTATAAATTTCATGGATTTAAATATTTTTATGCCTTCCACCCACGTTTTATGGTGGACAGAGTTAGGCGTAGCTGGGCCAAGTAGGGGTTTGGCGTTTTTATTTTTCATATGACTGCCATTCACCGAGTCAAATATGTTGTCCATGAAAAGCAGCAGGTCAGCAGTTTCCTTGCACTCTGTAGGGAGGATGTTCTTATCTGAAATTAACGGAAAAAAAAAATACAATTAAATGCCAATATTCAATAAACAACGGAAATAATCCCAACAAACTTATTAATCAGGAAGGGTATTGTTGTATTTGACATTTAAGTGATCCACAAGCACAGTATAAAAAATAAAGAATAAATCTTTGGGGTATTATTAACTCTCAATAGTATAATTATAGTGCAATATAGCAAAGTTAATTTTTAATTGGTCACAATCAATAAATAAATTATAATTATCCTTTTCACCCACATAGACAAAACCGCTGGGAATGGCGTACAGCAATGTAATACTATTGCATGTGCATGTGTAATTCTAATACATACTAAATGTTATATATCTTTTAGTACATAGTCTTTTTATGTAATTATACATATAAAAAAACTGAATGACGTTTTGGAAATTTGAAATGGGCATTTATTTATATTCATTTTAAAGTACTTACACATTTTATATATACATATTTCAATAACATAATTAGCCAGATTGTTTTTCTCTATTCATTAACCTAACTAAACTGGCTGAGTCATCACCATCATCATGCCTAGCACTTTGCTAATCTAAACCAAACATAACTAATAAATTAAACCAAACATTACCTGCTAGATATCCCATGTTAGATGCCACAGTACGGCTAAATATTTGTGAGGCGAATTTCACTTTCATTTTATTTAATTTTTCGGGGTTGACGTGATTTTCCGTTAATTTTGGGATCAATCTAATGCCCTTGTAACCTGGGTTTTCATCATACAGCTTTTGTAAATGAGACCATTTTGCAGTTTTGGTAACACCTTCTTTTGTGGTGTATTCTAATTTTTTATTCAGGAGGTTATTTCTAATTCCTTTGAGAAGGTGTGGGGGGTCATAGAGAGGTATGATTTCTTGGCCATTTATTAGAATTATGTTTTCTTTTGGTTCCTCTCCTTTTCTTAAATATATTCCTCTGGTCTCATTAACCAACAGTTTGAGAGCCTGTCTATTGTTGGTGCCCTGGTCACATACTGAAGCAACCACTATCAACCCTGCTTCTTGCAAGCCTGCTATTACTGCTTTAATTTGTTTCGCCAGCTCGGGTCCCTTGGTTGCACTTGATGCAAATGTGTACGAAATTGGCTGTTTATAATTATAAATTAGACCGCGTACCATAAAAACTTGGGCGTGATCTGCAAATTCACCCTTTCTTTCTTGCCCATTGTCAACAAGACCTGTTATTTTATCTTTTCTCTCCTGATATGTGATATTGGTCTTCAGTGAGACTTCGTCAAACATTAGTACACACAGCTTTTGTTCTATTTTCATAAGGCTAGCTTTGGTTTTTAATTGCGAGAAAATGTTTTTGTTAATCCCAGGCTTGAGATTACTCATTTGAATTAATTTTATGAGAGTTTGCTGAGCAGGCAAAATAAAAATCTTCCTGAAAAATCGATACCCTTTGGGACTTTGCTTGAAAATTGATAAAGCGGCAATTTTTTCCTGTAATGTAAAACGTCGTCCTTTTTCCTTTTTTCGGTCCTCCCGCCATTGCATTTGCATTAATAATTTAGCAGTACTTGTGCAATTTTCCAAGGTATCTAGGACTGCAGGACTAGATGCAATTTTTTTTGCTGCTTTTATGTTGGCTGACTGTTTTCTTAGTTTATTTTTTATTTTGCTTATTTTTATTCTTGCAGCAACAAGTTTTTGATGCAGTTCTTTTTCCACATTTGTAAGGAATACCTTTTTTGTAGTTTTCCTGACTACTCTCTTTTCTCCTGTAAAATAGAAAAAAAAAATATGTTAATTATTTCACATATTTTCAGTAACATTCCTTAAAATAGTTGGTACTTAATCCTTTTAACTAATATTATAAATACGAAAGTGAGTTTGTTTATTTCGCTTTCACGCCAAAACGGCTGAACGAATTTGGATGAAATTTGGCACATGGGTAAATCATGACCTGGGTTAGGACATGGATACTTTGTATCGAGGGATCGAGACTTATGCGGGTGAAACCCCGGGGCGCAGCTAGTATAAAGATACTATAAGTAAAAAAATACGACTCACAAAAAAAGCCAAGCGACTTGGTTTTAAGAATCAAACTAAAAGATGTTTATCCAAAACAAAATAACATTATTTATTTATTTATGCTATTAACAAACAGCTACATAAACAAAGTTAGATTTGTTTGTAACAAATCTCTTAAGGACAAATCTAACTAAAAGAGATGTATTAATAGTTCTAATGATTATAATTCTGTAAATACATATTTGTTACGGTCGCGAGTCTTGCTTCTTGCCAAATTTCATGATTCTTAGTCATCGGAAAGTACCCTATAGATATTGATTTATTTGCGAGTATCGAAATATGTCGCAATAATGTCGCATAAGCTTGATTTTTTTAGAGCTCTAAGGGACCGTGGACCTACGTATTTGATATTAATTTCAACTTGATACATACACGCGTTCCTGAGAAAGGGTATTGACAGACTGACAGACGGACAGACAGACAAATTTACAATTTTAGGACCTTTTCCTATATTTTTGCTGTAAGACCTTGCTTCTTGCCAAATTTCATGATTCTAGGTCAACGGGAAGTACCCTGTAGGTTTTGATTTATTTGCGAGTATCGCAATATGTCGCAATAATCTGGCTTAAATCACCGTATTTTTTATTGCGTTGACTTAGAAGCTTGATTTTTTTAGAGCTCCAAGGGACCATGGACTTACGTATTTGATATTAATTTCAACTTGATACCTACACGTGTTCCTGAGAAAAAAGGTCTTGACAGCCTGACAGACGGACAACGAAGTGATCCTATAAGGGTTCCGTTTTTTCCTCGTCAGGTACGGAACGGAACCCTAAAAACTTGAGAAAATTTAAATTTCGCGGGCTACCTTAGCGCATCCCTCTTAAGTTGTTTACATAAAATATATCAAACTTACCAAGAATTTGCTGGTTTTTTGTTTCTAGAGTACTTGAAAATGGAACTTGTTCCTGCATCAAAGGCCCGGGACCTGCAATTAATAATTGTAAGACTTTATAGCATAACTATGTATGTTGCGCCAATGTTGTATTATTCATAATAATTATTACATTAGCAAATGAAGATTTATATACATAAACACAACGACATATCTAACTATATTTTCTAGTTTTAGCTGACCTCGCATTGTATAAGGCTTTTCGTACAATGAGTCAGCTTATACTGGAAATGTATAGCTTGATACGTCATACGAAGTTGTCAGAACTTTTGCTGGATATCAGTTGATTTGAACCCAACTGTGGAGAAGCCAAAACTCAAATAATATTTTCAATAAGTTTAGTTTTTTAAATTAAAACTCGTTTTATTTTGTGGACACTTCAAACTTACCAAGATTTTCTTTAATATTTTTCTTGGGTATCGGAGGAGTTCCAAATGGCATGTGCTCATGCACTGGAGTGTCCGGATCTGAAATATAAGTTTATTTCATTTTTAGAATATGCGAGCCAACATTTTATTATACAGTATAAATAATTATATAGTATAGTGTAAGGCCAACAACTGGTCAGTTTTTTAAAAACATATTGAATTAATATTATTATTATCTCCTTTATTTCACTAAAAATACATATAAATTATATTTTTAAATATCAGAATATTAAAAAAATATAAAAACATTTCAAAATATAAAAAATAGTAGACCACCGGTATCGGGAACAAGGTCCAAGCTACTGGCGGTCAGGGCTCCAGAGAGAGGAACCTCCTAACTCCTAACCTCCGTTTCTCAAACAATCTCATATAGCAGTGAAAGAAAGCTTCATGATGAATGATGCTCTCTATCTAAACTAATAATAGAAAGAGAAAAGATTGTTTTGTATGTTTGTTTGTAAACTCATAAAATACATAACTGATTTTTTTTTAAATCTTTCACATAGATGTAGCTACATTATCAGCAAGTAACATGGGCTTTATTTTATCGACTTCCACGTGAACGAAGTCGCAAAAAACTACAAAAATTAAAATAATGTTTAATGAAATCAGAAATACTTACCAACATTTTCTTTTTGTACTACATCCTTTCCAATGTGCGTTGAAGTAAGTGGCATATATTCAAAATTTAGAGTGGGACCTGGAAGAAAAATACATCATGAGTAATATAATCAAAAATATTTAAATTGTGTTTTTTTACAAATTTAAGAGTTTAAATAGGTACCTGATGATGTTGATGGCAGCTCCAGAACTTGCTGTAATGGCTTTCTATTACCAGATGTAAATCTCTTCAGTGACAATGGTGCTGAAAGAAAGAACATTATCTAAATAGAGCCACAAATTACTACAGCATCAACATAAATCCAAACAGCACCCTAATTGAGTAACATGATTGATAGAATCATAATCTGAATGATTTTGAAGCATATTGATAATCCATTGCTTCATAATTTCGAAAAATTTGTCTGCTCAACAACATAAATAATGCAATGAATGTTGTTGATCTTTCAAAATTAAACCGATTCCTTCTCCAAGTGTGTTACGTAATTAGGTTGCAGGAATACATACACAGCACAGTGGATTATATTCCATTATGTACAATGATGATTTATACAAACCTGGCATATTTAATGTTGGCACAGCAATGTTGCTGATTTTGTTGTTACGGCATAGATATTTATCTTCGAAGTGTGAGCGGCACACACGGCGGTACTTAAATATGCGCTCATTTGCCAAGCCCAAGATGTCACTACCAATCGCATACAGCCATGTGTTGAAGCGTTCTCTATCTCTTTCTGGGTTTGGGAACCCATGGAGCACTTGACGCATACCTAAAATAAATAATGTAGTCCTTAAAATGGGGAAATAACTAAGTCAAGTTCACAATCACTAATTTTGTTCTACCGTCAATATCTCAACCATTAATAAGCAATAGTCAGGCTAATAGCTGTGCTACAATGTTGGTGAACTTTGGGACGATGGGTGCAAATGGTACAGTATCAATATGACTTGACCAAAGATGACAATCTGAGATTGTCCGCCTTTGTGCAATATTATAAAGTTTTTACTTTCAACACGCAAGTGAAATAACTATAACTAAATCTGAAATACCTCCACTATCCTTGCACCCTGGAACACAGCAGTACTTGTCCGAAGACATGGTGCAATAAAACAGATGTATTAAGAGTCCTATCTCAAACACAACACTTTATGTACCAGCGTCCTATTTCAGTTTTGGTTTAAGATCACACAAAATTCCTTTCTGGTCACAATTATTATGGATTAGGCGGAGGAACTAAAGCTCAACTCAACGACAAAATCAAATGCACATTTGCACAACGAAACATAGAATGCACAGAAAGAACACAAAAATATCGCATGAAACCGGCGCAAGCGTCAGACATCAGCAGGCAGACATTTGCGTTTGGGGCTACCAGTTTATTGATAAATAGACCACCAATGAAATTCTACCATCGCTGCATTCTACTGGGGTAAAGTTATTACAGAAATTGTTAAACGTTTTCGGAATATTTGTTATAATTTCCCAAAAACAAACAAATGTCTTATTTACAAATTATGTACTATTAATATCTTTGGAATGGATAAGTATTTGTCACAAATTATAATAAAATCTACTATTTTAGTAGCAATCAGCCTTACAAAATTGTCAATGTTCGATTTTGTTTAGTGCCATCTGTTAGAATTTTAGTGAACATTAGTGCAGAACTGCCATCTTGTAGCCATAGTTTTCAACAAATCATGTTGTAACCCGACAAAATAAAAAAGAACACCTTTCATCTTGTTCGCATAAGGACTATAATATACTTCGTGATTTAGTATCATTGTAACCACTGACTTCCCCAGTTTTTTGTACTAAGATTGAACCACCTGGATTGAATCTTTGATTCAATGTGCAGGGGAGGCGAAGTATAGCAATGACCTACCCACTGAACCTAGGGAGGTTTACTGCGCGTTTGTGACGTCAGATATATGCACTGGTGAGGTGCAGAGTATTGATGCTACTCCGGCTTTAGTGAGTACCACGTAATCAAATAAATATGTCGGGTGTAAAAAGACCCTTTCCGAAGCTGAAACCTACATATTCTACCCATTATTTGGATTATTTTTGTCCACTAGACAACACCTGGGAATCCACCGGTTCTAGAGATATTGAAGGCCAAAGTTGCATTATTTTTATTTTCTTTTTTACGAAAACGAGTTCCATAAGTGTTATTAAAAAACTATTTTCCAAGCAAACATTACTTGAATTATTCTTCACAAATTACGCATTTGCCGTGAACAACAGAGGGCCTCAAGTCTGCTATTACAATAGTGTCAGAACGGTCGATCATTGATTTCATAATTGTTGATTTTGACAAGTTTGGTAATCTACTATTATAATGGCGTCATTATGACTTTCCAATGGTCGGCCACTGACACTACATGAAAGAAATTGTATTTATTGGTAATTTCATACATAATGACAAATGAATGACATTTCTATTAATGGGTTTTATAATAATGGCAATACGATAATGCCATTATACACAATTCTATTACGAGAACATTGACCGACCAATGATCGACCATTATGAATAAAATTTAGCAGATTACGAACTTTTAGCAAAATGACAATGGGATCGTGTTGGAATGACTGAATTTATAAAAATAGCGTACTTGGGGCCCTGATCGGTTGTTAGTGCGTATCTTAGGGACATTTACTGCAAATTTTTATTAAAAATTTCACAGACATTGATTATGATTTATGAGTTACTAGATTCACACGAAGCCATACTGCCAATTATAGGGTTTTTTTTTATTGTAAACATTTTTGCCTGACAATACTTACATTTGCAAGTCTGGGAGACTTCTTGTAGTTTTTTTCTAGATTTCGTCATTCGAGATCGTATCTGTGGTACACAGAATTGAAATAACATTGATTACTTTGGTAACCTATGACAGTTCTTAGATAATTTTGCTGACGTAAACGTCGTATGGCGTACTACGTTTTCCGTGTTAGATAGATAGCGCGCGCTTCGCATAGATCAAAGAAATCCTCTATTCCTAGTTCCTACCCTCCATCAAGTTTTTTTTGTATCATTATTTATTAGTTCAGTTTCTTACGTTATCGAATGCACATGTGTTGCTTTTCCGAAAAATAAAATACTTTTGTGTAACTGTGACGTGCGTACTCGCTGACACAGTGTCTGTGCGTGAGTACGTACTTGAGTAACTCGCTGACACAGTGTCTTTGTGTGAGTACGTACTTGAGTTTTTATGTTAGTGCAAACGCGTGTTATTTGTGTTTTTGTTGTGAAGTGCCTTTTCATGATTATTCTGCGCGCGAGTATGTTAACATGGTGTACTGCTACGGTTTAGCCCGTGAAAATGCTGCCGAAGCCCTACGACTTTACGGTACTGAATATACTAACGCGTTTCAGTCCGCTGATTCAGGTATTTTTACTCGGGCAGTGCAACGGTTGTTGGACAACCAACCGATCGTACCGGTTTCACAGGGAGGTCGGAAGTTTGAATCGCAGCTCCTGAGTGTCGAGAGCCCACCGATGTTTGATGATGACAGCGCAGTAGGTAATTACTACATAGGCTATCTAAAAACTAGTATTTTGATGAGTTTTAATTTAAGAAACTCGTGCATATCAGTGGGTAGGTACTTAGTTTAAGGTTTATCACGTAAACATTTAAGTAATTTATATACATTTTGTTATATAAATTATACATAGCCGCGAGTATTCGACAAGTACCTACGCGTAGCGCGTAGAGCGAAGGGGCGGGGCGTGGCAAAACTCACACAACAGCGCTGAGTCCGTTACCCTTTTTTTGGGTTCGCGTTACATTGCGCGCAATAAAAAACTGCAATTTTTTAATCCCAGAAAATAAAAATCGTTTCCCAGCAATAGTTTTTGAGCAACGCTACTTAGTTAGATGTACAATAAGCGTAGTTGACAGCTTTGTGATGTGTCTTTTTACACCCTGTCCGCCTTATTACAAAACAAGATTTATATTTTGACATGGCTTAACCCATGGAGCCAGTTTTTGTAATAAGAACGTAACTGTGATTGGAATACCGTTCTTTATACAAAACTGAAAATTTGGTTCGGTACTAAGTTGTCAGTTTTGTGTTTAGGAACTTTACCATATTCGGAATAAAGTTCTAAATTCAATAATGGCTCCATGTTTTAAACCTGGGTCTGAAGATATACCTTGTTTGGTAATAAGGGGGTATATGTTTTTGTTTTTAATACACTCCTTTCAAAGTTATTATACCTCTGATTTGGGGTGCTGGATTGCTGTCAGAGGCATAATTACTGCAGTGAAAGGACTGTAGCTTTGCCATTATTAACACATTATAATTACGGAAACAATTAAAAAGCCATTGTGTCTCGCGTGGATCCACGTTCCGGATATATACGGAATACAAAGGGTTAAACAATTTTTGTAAACTTTGCAGAGAATACCCGGTGTTTTAGCGTTCTTCTCAGCCAAAGACATCCCGGGGAAAAACTCGTTTCTGTCTCAAAGAGTACCTGCTCAATTGGTACCAGAAGAAGTCTTTGTTGAAAAGTATATTAAGTACTACGACCAACCTCTAGGGGTTATTGTTGCTGAAACAGAAAAACTAGCAAACCAAGCAGCTTTGTTGGTCAAAATTAACTACAAAGTAGATAAGAAAAAGCCTGCTTTGACTATAAAGGATGTCAGAGAAAGAGAGCCGGATCGTATCACATTGTTTTTGGTCTTCCCTGCTAGAGACCGTGGTTTGAACGTGCAGAGAGTTCTCAAGGGTACCGATGCCATCTATGCGCAGTATCATTATCATATGGAGACTCAGACCTCGGTCACCAGGCCGAGCGAAGATGGAATAGATGTGGTGGCCAGCACACAGTATTTGGATTCTTTCCATATTGGTATATCTGAAGTGCTGAATATACCGCAAAACAGGTAAGAAAGATTGAATGCTAAAGGCTCGGTATCAGAAGATACTTTTTTATCCTTTCCATTGGTTTCTTTAGATATGAATGTAAAAATTCCTCGATATATTTTCCAGAATAAACTTAACAGTACCCAGATGTGGCGGTGCATATGGGGCGAAGATATTGCGTGCCAACCACATAGGAGCCGCGTGTGCCCTAGTCACCTATAAAATGGACCGACCCTGCCGATTTGTGATGAGCATCCAGGCTAACTTGCGAGTGGTTGGCAAACGCCTGCCCTGCACACGAGACTTTGAAGTTAGTGTTTCTTTTACAGGCAATTGTTTTGTTACAGTTTTCTGACGTAAATGCTATGCCTGCAAATTCAGGCGTTGTGGTACCACCATCGCCTTTATGTTCCGCGGCAGTACTGTTGAAAGTGACTTCTTTGGGTCCCTAGACAGTCAAAATTGCTTGATATGCACGAAAGAATCACAATCTCGTCAAGCAATTTTGGCCGTCTAAAGATCCCATTAGGACTTTGCGACCGAATTCGTTCGTAAAGCGATCGCTATCTATGTCAAGACCGCAGGGCCAGGAACGCATAATATTCTGTAATTGGCTTTTGATTTTGCTTTGTAGCACTGCAACACATGTGTGCATGTATGAATATATTCAATAAACACCAAAGCAATGTATTAGAGAAACATAATTACGTTGAAATACGTACCTACGCACAATATCTAAGAAAAACCGTTATTTTAAACGTTACTAACCAAGTTGTATTCATGAAAAAAGGTGAACCTCCACAATTTTTAATTGCAACTGTTTCTGTAAACAAATATTTTGTATTATTTGTTTACGGAAACTGGCTCATATTGTTTTAAGGGTAAACTATGTTTAAACTCATTTCTTGATAATTCCTCTAAGACAAACCTTGTTTTGTAATAAGGGTATTACAAAACAAGGTTTATCTTCAGACCCAGGTTTAAAACATGGAGCCATTATTGAATTTCGAACTTTATTCTGACTTTGGTAAAGTTCCTAAACACAAAACTGACAACTTAGTACCGAACTAAGTTTACAGTTTTGTATAAAGAACGGTATTTCAATCACTGTTACGTTCTTATTACAAAAACTGGCTCCATGGTTTAAGCCATGTTAAAATATAAATCTTGTTTTGTAATAAGGCGGATTTTGTCTACAGACAGATTAATATACCACTCTCTAACGTTCTTGTACAGGTTGGCGTCAGTAATTCCGGACAGATCCAGTATCTGGAGTACCATCTGTATGAGGACAATGGGTACGTGGTCAGTGACCCAGTCCCGCTTCTGGCGTTGTCCGGTATTAGGAACTGCTACGACAACCGGCGCTGGCAGTACAAGATATTCAACGTTACTACGGACACCACTTCCAATACTTTTGCTAGATCACCAGGTAATAAATTTACTTGCTTCTTCATGATTTCTCCACGCTTGTTATTAATTTATCTGTCATTGATTCATTTTTAATTATTTTTACCTTCGTCTTCGCAACCATATTAATAATGTATATAAAATATTGTAAACATTTTAAAAGAGTAACGGTGGTGTTTCTTGAGCTTATGAAACTACAGGTAGAAACATAATTTTATTTTTCTATAATTTTTGACGTTCAATGGTGCCATTTATGTGCATAAATAACTATACATATAATAAAATCGTAGCGAAATCAAAATTGTACATTGAATATTTTTGAAAAAAGTAATTGCTACGAGGTATGGGATCGATTCTAATGCCGAAATGTAGTTTTTAGAATTTTTGTCTGTTAGATAAACAGACAAACAGACAAAAATTCTGATAACTATATTATTGTTTAAATAAAAAATTATGAATAAAAAAACATAAAAAAGGTATGTAGTATGAGTAGTGAAATAGAGGAATGTGGGTAAATGTAGTGGGGAAGTAAGTGCGGAAAGTATATGTTTGTGTGGTAGATAGGTTTATACATGAAGGGTCATTAGATTTTCTGTGTCTTCGTAATCCAATTGCAGTAAGCACATTTTTACCTTATTTTTGGCTTCATGTTAAAATTCGTTTTTTTGTTTAATCTGTTATATATGTTATCTGTTATATATATCTGTTATAATAGAACTTAAGACATAATGTTGTCGCTTTCCAAATGTTGTGTTGTGCGGAACACTTGGACATGGGGCTGGATTTCTGCGTCTACCAGTATCAACAGGCGGGAAAACTGGTCGATGCCTTTTCAGAGTGGATGCGAGTACAATAAGCTGTCGTATAGTAAGCACCTGGCATTCTGAGTACAGTTGGCTAGTTGGGTATCTAAAAGGCTTCCTATGTGTAACCTTCAGAACAGCTCTTTGGGCTCGTTTCAGGGCTAGAAACATCGTCTTAGAGGCACCGCCCTACACTGGGAATAGCCATAGTCATAGTAATTTATTCATGAACAATTATTTGTATCTGAATTTACACATTTTAAATAATAATAATAATCATAAGTACAGATGCAAAATAAAAATAAATTATAATTATAAATTCATTAATAATAAAATAGATTCAAAATAATTAATTACACGTCATAGAATTTAAAATAATTAAAACACATAAAATGACAATAAATACAAATTACATTTAAGATGTCATGAAATAATAAATTAATAACAAAATAATAAATTACACGTCATAGAATTAAAAATAAATAACACAAAATACATGTCTTTTTACCTATAAAAATTACCATTACGATGTCAAAGATCTATAATAAAAAAATTAAAAAAAAAAACTAATAACAATAAAATACAATACAATCAGCATGTCAAAAAATAAAAAACTGGCCAAGTGCATGTCGGACCACGCACAATGAAGGGTTCCGTAGTTGGGATGAATTTATCCCAAAAACAAACTTAACATTGTAGTTGAAAAACATGCTCTCCCATACATCGATATACGTTACGGTCAATTCTCCAACTGCAAATTTAAGTTGGTCGACTATTACTCGTTAACTTGTGAAGCCTACTTAGCTGTGATAGTTTTCCTTTTAATTTCGTTATATATACTATTGCCATGAATTTTTTCACATATCCAAAACCAACCATTTAGCTGGCAGGGGGGGGGACACTTGACTCTAACAAAAACTAGCACTTTAAAGCTTAATATTACGCAAACGGATCCCTTAATTGAAAAATGGTTTTGCCAAACCCACAATATTTTTGAACGGCCTATCCAACGATACCCCACACCATGGAATAGACGAGAAAAAAAAATATCATCCCCATTTCACGTGTAAGGGAGATACCCTAAAAAAAAATGTTTTTCATAATTTTATTATACCATTTTTTCGGCATGATTAATATGTATACCCATGCCAAATTACAGCTTTCTAGGACTAAGCGTCTCTGAGCTAAGCTGGCGACAGACGGACGGACGGACAGACAGACAGACAGACGGACATGGCGAAACTATAAGGGTTCCTTGTTTACTACGGAACCCTAAAAACGGCAAACAATACAGACATGTCAATATTATAAATCTTCTACGGCATATAGACACTTACTCAATAGGAATTTATTTAATTTTAATTTGAAAGAGCCATTATAAACTAAACTTTTTATTTGTAAAGGCAACTTATTAAATAATTTAACAGATTGGTAACGTGGACTATGCTGAACAATTTTGAGGTTATGATTGGTCATATTATTTTTTAAATCCAGTCTACGGGTGGCTTCCCTTATCAGCCGCTCTTCTCCTGTTTCGTATTCATGCATGTTTTTAGCCATATTAACTAGAAGTACATGCACATATATACCAGGTACTGTAAGTATGCCTAAGTTTACAAAATGTTGACGGCAACTTTCTCTTTGAGAGATGCAGATCATAGTACGAATAGCGTGTTTTTGTAGTATGAAAGCCCTTTTGCAGTTATAATCATAGCTGTTTCCCCAAAGAAGTATACTATATCTAATTCTGGACTCCACTAATGCAAAATATACCATTTTCAGCTGTTCTATACTAATTTCATTCCTCAGGGCTCTCAGAGCATAACACGCAGAAGATACTGATGCATCAATTGCCTTCAACTCTGATTTCCAATTTAAGAGTTGGTCTATATGAATACCTAAAAATTTTACTTCTTTAGCGACTTCAATTTCGTCTTCATTCAAGCTTACGTTTAAAATATCGTTGTTCCGTGATGTTGTTTTAAATAGCATTACTTGAGTTTTGTTACTATTCATTAATAATTTATTTGCTGTGAACCACTTATGAAACGCTTCCAATGTAGCATTTACTATTCTAGTTAATTCCACCATGTCATTAGCAGCCACTATTGCATTTGTGTCATCCGCGAAAATCACAATTCCAATGTCCGGTAAAATAATATTTAAATAATTGATTAAGTCGTTTATGAATAATAAAAATAAAATAGGTCCTAAAATAGATCCCTGTGGAACGCCCGTTGATATGCTAACCATTTTAGATTTAATGCTTTTGTTGTGAGTTTTCTGTGTCTTGCCTATCTCAACAAACATCTTCCTGTTTTTTAAATAGGATGAAAAAAGCTGGAGACTTTTACCTCTTACTCCGTAATGACTCATTTTAGTAAGAAGCAACTCATGGTCAATGGTGTCAAAAGCAGAGCTCAAATCCAGGAAAATCCCTGCAACTCTAATTTTTTTATTAATCTTAGTTATTACGTCATCCAGTAAAGTATATATGGCGTCAGAAGTGCCAACACCCTTTTGATACCCAAACTGTCTCTTGTTTAATACATTATTTATTTGCAAGTGAACTAAGAGTCGTTTTTTAAGGATCTTTTCAAATATTTTAGACAGTACTGGTATTAGAGAGATAGGTCTATAATTCTTAGGATCTGTCCTACTGCCCTTCTTATAGATTGGTATTACTTTAGCAATTTTTAATTGTTCCGGGAAAATAGCTTCGTCTATACATTTGTTAAAGAATTCGGATAGAGGTTTAGCCAGTATTGTAATATGGTCCTTGATCAGACAAATCGGAATTTCGTCATTTCCACAAGACTGTTTGCTCTCCATGCTCTTAACAAGATTAAATACCTCATTTGGAGTAGTAGGAGAAATGCACATTGTACTACTTACCTCTTGTGTATACTTTTTTAGAAAAGCCGCAGCAACGTCTCCGTCCTTAACAGTTGAAGCACTTGTATAATTAAATTGTTCGACTAATATGTTACAAATCTCCTCCGGATCCCTTATAATTCTTTCATCGACCTTGAGTTTTAGTTCCGGTTGAAAGACTTTCTCCCTATTAGTGCATTTATTTACCACTTTCCAAATTTCTTTACTTATGTTTTTAGATCTATTTATCTGTGTCATTATTGCTTGCTTTTTAGCTTTGGGAACAATTTTTCTATATAGCCTTACATACATGATCTTATATTTTAGAATACTGGGCTCAAGGTCATTACCATTACGTGCACATAAAAAACGTTTAATTTTGCTAGATGTGCGTATTCCTTTAGTGATCCACTTTAGTTGGGATTTATTCGTTAGGTTAATTTTACACTCTGCACACTACACACACATTACGAGTACACTATACCTACTTTTTTTTATTATATAAAAAAAAAATTTTTTTTTGGTTAATTATTTTAAACATTTCTGTTTGTTCTCTTCATTAATAAATAATTTGTCTAGAGTTTAAAATTGACCACTGTAATGTTAATTAGATTTAGTTCGGGGTGAGAGCCTGGTGATCCGCCACACAGGGTATCCTAGTATGGACGCCAGTCTCTCACAAAGGATCATATTTTATGCATTTTTGTCAAAACGTTATAATTCTTGTCTCTGTCTTTATTTATGTGAACCTTTGTGAAGAGAGAAATAAAATTATACTTATACTTATACTCTCTCTTCCTGTAGCTATCACGAAACACTTCATTGATATTTTTGAGAAAAGAATTTATTCCCATACTAGACCAAGATTCGTTTGAAATACCCTGAGCGAATTTTAGGGCATTTTTGCTGTTAAAAACTCTTTTATTTATAACAATAAAGGGATTATCATTAGAAGTGACTCGACATTTTAAATGAAAGCCAGCGAAAATACCTGCATGCCCGTCCGCCAAACCATTATGGTCTATCTCACAACCTACAACACATGAATCAGGCAGATTAGTTAATATATTGTCGATACATGACTTGCTATTATTACGGATAAAAGTAGCGGAAGAGATTAGATGCATGATACACTTCAGTAAACTAAGAAATTCCGCTTGCTTTTTATTGTCAACAAGCAGATCAATATTAAAATCACCGCAAATTATGCATTTCCTATTGAATAAGTAATCCAACAACTTTTCTAATCTTTCCAAGAATTGTTCAAAATTCTTGTCAACAGGATTTCGATAGCAACAACAGATATATAGACCAGTATTAATATCTTTAGCACCACATATTTCAAAACATTCCATTTTATACAATTTATTTACGGACTCACAAATTTCCATCTGTCCGTCTACATGT
Source organism: Tiliacea aurago (assembly GCA_948098905.1). Classification (NCBI taxonomy): domain Eukaryota; kingdom Metazoa; phylum Arthropoda; class Insecta; order Lepidoptera; family Noctuidae; genus Tiliacea; species Tiliacea aurago. The sequence goes on from OX402591.1 coordinate 22,923,833, forward strand.
CCTAATATTAAACTTCCCCCTCTTAATTTTTTTTTCTAGTATTGTAAGACACAAGTTTATAGCCATTTAGATTAAAAAGATTTACAGAGCTTTCATTCAAAAAATGTTCAGTTATACAAATATAGTCTAGTTTTTTATCATAAGTGTCATGTACACTTCTAGTTCATTTCTCTTATTCATTACACCACACAAGTTTTGCTGATAAATATGAAGAGAGACATATTCACCATGATCAGTCACATCCTGGTCACACGAATTTGATGGATTAGGAACGAAAAAACATATTATTTTCATCAACACTATTTGTCTGTGTTCCGATGCTAACTGTTACCGGTTTAAAATGCTCTGATGGAGTGTCATTCTGTGTTGACTGGGATACAGCGAGCAATGAGCTGAGCAAAGAGTCCAGAGATGGTGGGTGTGCTCTACGTGCTGCTGATCTTGTCAACATTTCGATTTACTTGGTTTTCATATCATTATTGATTGATGGTCGAATTTGACAGCCGTCATTTTTGCATTAGTCTTTGGTTTTTCCATTTAGTGGTTTTTTATCATCTTTATACGGTTGTGCTGTTATTTCAAAAGTTTGCGTGATGCTCTAACATACATTCATAGAGAAATACAAACAATACAATATTGCTGATCCCCCATGGCAAATAGCGTGATAATATATAGCCTATCAATTGACCAGGCTTCTATGGAATATGTATGCAAAATTTGAACAGAATCTATTCAGTAGAATTTGCGTGAAGCTCTAACATGCATTCATAGAGGAATACAAACATAATGCAATATTGCTGATTCCCCATGGCAAATAGCGTGATAATATATAGCCTATCAATTGACCAGGCTTCTATAAAATATGTATTCAACAAGGAAAATATCCGTCAGAATTAAAAACAGGTAAAGTGAGGCCCATTCATAAAAAAGGTAAACTTAATAACTTGGCAAATTACAGACCCATAACGATATTGCCTGCCATAAATAAAATTGTTGAAAAATTTATATGCGACCAAATACACACTTTTTATCGGGACAATGACATAATTTCCAAAGCACAATATGGCTTCCAAAGTAAGAAATCTACAGCTCAGCTACTTTCCAATTTTACTGATGAAGTTAACAACTACCTAGATGACAAGCAGCATGTGATACTTATATTCATTGATTTCAGCAAGACTTTTGACACACTCAGGCACAATACACTATCGAAAACACTTGAAAACTCGGGTATAAGAGGGAAATTACTCGACTGGTGCAGAGAATACCTTCGTAGCCGAAGTTATCGCGTCAAAGTTGGTACTAGCCTTAGCAGACCTATAAACGTGACGAGAGGCACAGCCCAAGGTTCAGTGTCTGGTCCACTCCACTATCTGGCATACGTTAATGACCTAGAAAATATTATAACGCACTGTTCCCTCTATCAATATGCGGATGACACCTGTATACTCTCTGCTAACAAAAACCTTAATTTGGCCACGGAATGTTTGCAAAAAGATTTTACTTCTATGGCTAAGTGGGCCCATGATATGGGACTTGTTCTGAATCCACAAAAAACTAAAGTTATACACGTACTCTCAAGTCACATAAGTACCTCTGATCCCTTTGAAATCATAGCTCATAGTCATGATTGTCTGCATAAAAACGTGCCAGACTGCCACTGCTCGCCTATAGAGCAAGTCCCATATCATACATATCTGGGACTAATAATTGATAACCGACTCAACTGGAGTTACCAGGTGGATTCAGTTTGCAGCAAGTTACGTGCGATACTCACCAAATTTTCCATTATAAAGCGCAATATACCGTACAGAACCCTCCTTCAAATGTACACAGCTCTTGCTGAGTCGATAATCTCATATGGACTCACCAGTTATGGACGCACATTTAAAACTTACCTAGATAAAATTCATAATTTGCAAACACGCTTGTTGAAACTTGTTGTACCAAACTATGTAAAATATAAATACCAAAACAATAACACAGGGTTATTCAAACATTGCAAAGTATTGCCTGTTCTAGCGCGCGCTGAGTATATGTTCCTCATAGAGCGTTTCGATAGCAGTGATATTCAAATTCCAGTAAAATATGACGTGAATACACGACAAGCCAAATCAAAATCATTACAAGTGCCACGCAAAAATAACTTTTATGGCAGGCGTACCGCTTCTTTCGCAATCCCCAATTTACTAAACCAAATACCTGTAGACATCAGAGACTCAATGAATAGTAAAAACATAAAGCATAAGCTGAAAGAACATTACATCAACTCGATTATAACTTAATAGTTAATAGCGCGTTGATCAAATCTCAGGTCATGGCATGCTAAGACAGACCTCAGAGGTCTAATTGTGTGCTTTGTTTCAGTGTTGTAACTTGTAATTTATAATAAATAAATAAATTATAATAATAATAAGCCCCCTAAACAACCACACGTCCTGATTGACCATCTAATCACGTGGGGGGCGGACACACGAATGAGAAATTACTGGCGTGGCTAACGTGGCTCTGGAAATCCATTCAAAATGGAGACACGATCGAAAAGTAAACGTATAGGGCCGCTGCACGGGGGCGATCGCCGGGGCGCACCTGGAGCTGACGCTGAGTGTCTCAGCATGCGAACCGTCAGCGGTGAGGAGTTGAACAGGCGGGCTCCCACCGACAAAGATGCTACAGCCGAAATCATTGACGATGGTGACAGACTGACGGACAGGACAAACACCCCTGTAGAACCGTATAGTCTAAGCACAGTATCCTACACACCTTCTAGACCATCATCACCATCCATACCATCGTCACCCATACCATCATCACCCCCCATTACTAGTTTAAATTCAATTCCACCCACTCTGACCTTGAATGTTGCGCGGGAGGTTAGTTCCTTTTTACCCGCGTCCACCAAGGCTGGAAAAGCAAGAGTTCGCATGAGATGGAGCAAAGAAGTTAACCTATTTATCATGCGAACTTACTTTTATATCACTAAATTAGAGACCGACATGACCACCTACAGACAACAATTGCATGAACTTTTTACTCGACAATATCCTGAGATATCTGTTTCAGAACAAAGAATCTCAGACCAGCGAAGAGCTATAGTTATAAATAAACTTTTATCTCATGAAATAATAGAACAATTAAAAGAAGAAACACGAATAAAATTACAAGAAGTAGAAAATAATACAAGCGCTAACACTATCCCACTATCACAAAACATAACCGAAATTGCTGAACAACAGCACACCCAAGTAGAATCTTATACTCAATCTCAACCATACAATCAATCGCAAGCTTACACGCAAACATCACACACATCTACACAAACCGAATCTGTAACCCTAAATCTAGAAAATGATATTGAGACCTTAACCGTTGCAGATCAAAATTTAACAACAGATATGAATATCCAAGAAATACATGACAAATTCAGAACAACCCTAGCACAATACTCTGGGATGGACCCAACAGTTCGACCAAAACTACCAAAACTTCGATATAGCCCTAATCTTTTCCATTTAGTTAACTTATTTAATGAAAACATACTTAATCAATTTATTTCCGATGACACACAACTTATTGATATACACACACTTATATATTGCACAGCGGTAGTCGTATCTGAAGAACTTAACATTAAAATCACGCAACACACAGGAAACACAAGACCAAAACAGAATATCAAACCAGAATGGCAACACAGGTTAGAAAAAGACATAGAAAAATTAAGAGCAGATTGTAGTAGGTTTACACAATACATTAACAACATCAGGTCAAGTAAAGTAGTAAAGAGAGTTGAGGCTATATTTAGGAGCAGTTTCACGCACACAAGACATGAAAATAACAACAGAAAACCTGAAGAGTTCTTAGATACCTTCAAAGTTCATAGACTCAGAAGATACAAAAAAGCACAACAGCGCAAAAATGATAATGCCATATTTGCCACTAATGAAAAAATGTTTTATAGAAACCTACACAAACCAGACACTAACATAAATGATGAAAATAATACAGACGCACCTGACCAACCTACAAAAGAGCAGCTAGAAACATATTGGTCTAACATTTGGGAAGAACAAGAACACCATAACGACAAAGCGACGTGGATAACAGAAGAACAAACAAAATGGACGGCAGTAGATGAAATGGAATTTGTAGAGATTTCAGAGGCCGATATCACACACGTAACAGGCAGATTACACAATTGGAAATCTCCTGGTACAGACAAAATACACAATTTTTGGTACAAAAAGTTAACTTCATTACACAAACCCATAGCAAAAAACTTAACAGAAATGATATTAGGACAACAAAATATACCCGATTTGATTGCAACAGGTATAACATACATGCTGCCTAAAACTAAAAATTCACCACAACCTTCCCAATATAGACCAATCACATGCCTACCCACGATTTATAAAATACTAACATCAGCAATAACAACGAAAATTAACTCACACATTGAACACTACAACATAATGGCAGAGGAGCAGAAGGGATGCAGGCGGTGCCATATGGAATGCAAAGAGCAGTTAATTATTGATTCTACTATCCATAAACATGCCACCACAAAGAATAGAAATCTTCATTGTAACTATATCGATTATAAAAAAGCTTTTGACTGTCAAAAGCTTTTTTCGTTCCACATTCCTGGTTGATACAAATACTAGAAATTTATAGGATTAACGCAAAAATAATAGATTTTTTACGCAATATTATGCCACTGTGGCAACCACACTTCAAATAAATTGCAATCACAATAATGTTACAACCCGACTAATATATATTAAGAAGGGTATCTACCAAGGTGATTCGTTGAGTCCCCTGTGGTTCTGTCTCGCACTAAACCCTCTGTCTCATCTGCTGCAGCGCTGTCGAGTCGGGTATTGTCTCAAACACACTACAGAACAAACAACAGTCTCACATCTCATTTACATGGACGATATTAAACTATATGCACAAACCGAAAAAAGATATGAAGAAACTGGTAGAAGCTACAGCAGAGTTTAGCCTAGATATAAACATGCAGTTTGGTCTGGATAAATGTAAAACACTTCATATTATACGTGGCAAGGTACGACCCGGCAACTATGTAGTAAATAGCACAGACACCATAATAGCAATGGAACCGACCGACTTTTACAAATATTTAGGGTACACACAACTAAAGGGACTAGATCATGTTAGGATTAAAGAAACACTTACTGTAGAGTATAAAAGGAGACTTAACGTCATATGTAAAACACAACTTTCGGGTAAAAATCTCATCAAGGCCTTAAATACATTTGCCATCCCCATATTAACATACTCATTCGGAGTAATTAAATGGACAAAAACAGACCCAGAACAATTAGAACGAACCACGCGCACCACTCTTACAAAACATAACAACTTACACCCTAAATCTGCAATAGAAAGACTAACTATCAAAAGACAAAACGGGGGGAGAGGCCTAGTAGATATCCAGCACCTTTGGCGGAAACAAGTCTGTCGACTAAAATCATTCTTTCACGCAAAATCTCGCACTAGTAACATTCATAAAGCCATAGTTCAAAATGATTTCAACTACACCCCACTTAACTTAAAGCCAGATTCTCCACAAATTACTAGCGATGACCCACAGAAACAAAAAATCGAGGACTGGAAGAAAAAGGTACTTCATGGCCGACATCCTCATGACCTAGAACAATCCCATGTAAACAAAGTAGTCTCAAATAAATTTCTTAAAATAGGTAATTTATTCCCAGAAACTGAAGGATTTATAATTGCGATACAGGACCAGATTATTAACACTAAAAACTATAGAAAATTTATTATCAAAGACCCTTCAATAACAAATGATAAATGTCGCAAGTGTCACATCCAACCAGAAACAATTCAGCACATAACAGGAGCTTGCACTACTCTCACGCAGACAGACTACACACACAGGCACAATCAGGTGGCAAATGTAATTCATCAAAAATGAGCACTCAAATACAGACTCATACAAGACACAAACACCCCCCCCACCCACCCCCCACACCACTTACTACAATTACACACCACAAACTATCCTAGAAAATGACACACACAAACTTTACTATGACCGCGCCATTCTTACCGACAGGACAATTCACTACAATAGACCGGATATAACCTTACAAGATAAAGTAAATAAAATTACTTACCTAATAGATATTGCCGTGCCCAACACACATAACGTTCAGAAGACAATATCTGAAAAAATTAGTAAATACGTAGAACTCAAAGATGAAGTAACTAGAATATGGCGCCAACAAAAAGTTTATGTGATCCCTATAGTCCTTTCTACAACAGGCGTCATCCCGAATCACCTTCTCCATAGCCTTAAATTACTAAATCTAAAAGAAACCCTCTATATCACCCTACAAAAAGCTGCAATTTTAAATACATGTCGAATCGTCAGAAAGTTCATGCAAATAGATGAAAACGAAATAGGTCCTCACACAACACATCTTTAACATAACACACTATACACCACACGCTGCATTTACTTGGCTTCGGTCCGTAAATGTTCGAAAAACCAGCCAAAGTGCTGAGAAGAAAAAAATACTCTACAAAAAATAATAATAATGTATGCAAAATTTGAACAGAATCTATCCAGTAGAATTTGCGTGATGCTCTAACATACATACAGACAAACAGACAAAAATTCTAAAAATTATATTTTCGGCATTCGGCATCCCAAACCTCGTAGCAATTATTTAAAAAAAATATTCAATGTACCTACATTTTTGAGTTCACTATGATTTTATTACATAAAAATAATAATAGTATGTATAGATAAGAGTACTGTTAGCTCATCAAAGTGTTTATTTACACTTCTTATATTTAAATGTAATATTTGTATTGCCTTGTTGTGACGAGGAAAGTATATAGGTTTTTTCTACATTGTTCCGGAGAGCAGATAAATGATTTAGCCCTTTTTATTGACTCCAGTTCTTCATTTACGAAGGTTTCTTACGACATCCACGTGAACGAAGTTGCGGACAGAAGCTAGTTTGAAATAAATGTTTTGACTTTGACTTTAATATTTTACGACCCATATTTATATTAGGAATTCAAATTGGAATATGGGTGGAAATTGGTGTCGAATTATAACTAAACTAAATCAATCAAAATAAATAATCAGCCATTTGAACTCAATAGAACAATTATAAAGAAAATAAATAGTAAATAGGATCAATATCTAAAACACAGAAAAAACAATGGCAAACGAATGAATTATCTAATTATATAATAAAATCCTTATTACAGGTTCATTAGAAACGATATCAATGACGGAACAGATAATGGAAAGGATATCTTACGAATTAGAACTAGACCCAGCTCAAGTGAGGATCAACAACATTGAACCGACGTATCTTGAAGTACAAGAGATGATACAAACTTTGCTCCGGGACGCTGAATACAACAAACGTAAAGATGAAATACAGATTTATAACAAACTGAACAGATGGAAGAAAAAGGGACTCAAACTAGCTTTCATGAATTGGTCTGTACCTACTATTCTTGACTACCATGTTCTTCTATCAGTTTATCACGGAGATGCTACAGTTGTGGTCCACCATGGAGGTATAGAAGTCGGGCAAGGGATTAACACTAAAGTCATACAAACAGTTGCGTATACTCTCAACATTCCCATCGAAAAGGTCAAATGTAAGACTCCTAATGTTGCAACAAATCCAAATAACTTCGCCACTGGAGGAAGCAGGACGACGCAATCAGTCTGTTTTGGTGCTATAAAGTGCTGCCAAATTCTATTAGACCGTTTGACGGTTGTCAGGGAAACACTAACAGATCCTACATGGGAGATATTGATTGAAGCAGCTTTCAATAGGGGAATCAATCTGCAGACTAGCTACAGGGTCACCGCTAACGATCAGGTGCCGTACAGGTCTGGAGGAGTGTGCTTGGCTGAAGTAGAACTCGACATTCTGACAGGAGAACATGAAATACTAAGAGTCGATATTGTTGAAGATGTTGGCACCAGTATGAATCCTGAGCTGGATATTGGTCAGGTAAATGTTAATAAATTTATTGAAGCTAGTTTTACCTCGAAAGCTAGGTATGTTTTACACAATTTGAAACAGTTCCGAAACTGATTTAACTACAGAAAATATACTGCTACTGAAAGCACTAAGGATCGAATCACGTAGAGGAGATAGATGACTATCGTAAGGGTAAAATAGTACATTTTGATACAAGTGGAGGTGTATCAAACGAGGTTTTTCAATACACTTTTGAAGAAATAAAATAAAATAACCAAAAATATTTTTGTCATGAATTATTAGGAAACATTGTTTTTTTTTTTCGCGCTTTGCTTTCGCCAGGTTGATGAAGGAGAAGCAAAAGTATAAAGCCGATAAACAGCCTAATATGAAAAATATAAAAATCAAATATTTTACACAAATAAATGTTTATTTGTTCATAAACGTTTTTTTTGTAATAATCATGGTATTCTATTTATAAACATTATTTAAATATTCCAAAAATATTAACGCCGTAAAGACGCATCTTTGCCGAGATTTAAAAAAAAAACACCTCCGATTATAGAGGACCGTCTCTGGCGCGAGACGGTGTGAATAGAGGCATTGAACCAATTTGGACTAAGTATAGGTATGAGTTATCTGTGGCAATTATTATTCCCGCACACGTGTTGGAAAATAACGAAACAAAACGCGTGTGAAATACATTGCATTGTGAACCTAATCGTAGTGCGATATGAACCAGTTTTCGAGGAAGTGTATTGAAAAAGATATTTTCAATACAGTTGTTCAACATGGCGTATTTTCAGAGGCTATAAAAATTATGATTCGAAAATTAAATCTTTTGCATAGGCACCTTTCTGTTACGCGGTCGTGACTTTTGTTTATGAGCTCTATCATTAGTTTTGCTGTTGAGTTTTAAAGGATGATGGGCAATAATATATGGATCCTGGTCCCCGCTCCAACATCAATAATTTTTATATGAATAGAAAGGTATTTTCATGTATAATAATGGGTACTTAAGCGCTTGTTTGTTTTGTTGCCAGTTTCGAGTTATTTAAAATTCCAATTTTTATTGATGATTTTCTATTAATGCCGAATTAACGGTTGTGCGAGGGGACTGTCACCATCATAAATCGGCTTTTGATGAACATCATCATCCACCAACATCATCTGGGTCATACTATTTCTTATAATCCTACTAATATTATAAATGCGAAAGTTTGTAAGTATGGATGGATGGATGGGTGGATGGATGTTTGTATTATAAACTCGAAAGTTTGTAAGTATGGATGGATGGATGGGTGGATGGATGTTTGTTACTTCTTCACGCTCAAACGGCTGGACCGATTTTAATAAAATTTTGTATGGAGGTAGCTGACACCCTGGATTAACATATAGGCTACTTTTTATCCCGATATTCTCACGGGATCGATATTTACGCGTGTGAAATCGCGGGGCGCAGCTAGTGTAATATATAATGAAACACATTTTATAACAATAAGTGACATTTATTGTACCAATGTGGTATAATTAAAAAAAAATGGTACCTATGTAGGTGAAATTGTTATACATTATCATCTATTATAATATCGTTCAAAAAAATTGCGGGAGCAGTAAAACCCTCGTGTCTGGCGTATTCTAAATACCATATTATTGATATTATGTGTGCACAAGTGCCTACAGTACGTCTTCCTGTCAAACACATGCAGTAGTGTTGGACGATATTGTCTTCCATCGTGTGGTCATTTTTAACCAACATGTAACAATAGTACACTCTTGACCTCACGTGACGTGACTGGATACGGCCACGTAAAAGCCACGCATCTTCATTAATGCCATAATCTGACATGTCGTCGAGTGCACTTTCTCGGTACATTTCAATAGTATAGAGCCCATTTTGCAAATGTTCTCTGCAGTATGACTTTGCTAGTTGGTACGTGCCCAGGGACAGTAAAATAATCTGCTCTTCAGTTAATTGTGGAAAACTTGTTATCTCTGGCCTCCATTCTTACAAAACTAACCCTTCGACTGTTGAATCTTTTTCGCTCCACATAATTATGTTATAGATTAGGTATATCTACTTTTTCCCTGATCCTATTCAAAAAAGCTTCTGCATAAATGCTGTCTGCAATGGGTACATGGAAGTGGTTTAAAAGCGCTGCAGCGATTTTAAAGTCGGGAATCATGTTTGGGAGGGTTTTATTAAAATATTTTTGCCACAAGAGTTTATAATCGCGTTTGAACCTTCCGTTCACCACTTCCACGACCACGCATATTGTTAGTGCCTGAGAGTCATTTGCCTGTTCAGTAGTGAGCTGTGTTTCTTGGCGATCCTTGGTTGGTGACAAGTAATGATCATATCCACATGCTTCAATGTGATCCAAGGTGTCTCTGAACGCTCTGTCTAAAATAAATGCATCATTTGTCTGAAGTAGGTAATGTAAAGGATCTTCTCCATTATTCATTACATTACTCATGAACTCCTGATATTTGCGTCAGTGTTTTAAAATGTAGTCATCCGTGCATGTTATTATAAATGGTTTTAGTAAGTTTTGGAACTTATGTAAGCTATACGTCTAACGCTGAAATAAAAAGTTTGAACTTTTATTTATGAAGATGTCAGTTCCATCGCATATTAGGATCACTATATAATTTTCCTCCTTTCCAAATAAAGCTCTTGGGATAGTAAGATTTCTCTCCATTAGCTCATTTCTAGTAATATGATTAGTTCCTAAGTGCAATACTACGTATTCACGCGTGCGCGCTTCGCGGTGAGTTGATGATGGAGGGGGAAGAGGGAAGGTGGAGTCCGAAGGTGGTCTCCTTTTGGCTCCGGTCGCGTGTGATGCCTTAGTTGGGCTAGTAAAAATGAACTGAAGAAACACAAAATAATAAAAAATATAATTTTTCTTTCTGCAAAATAAGTCATGTTCATATCGGGATAACTCCGAACGGGCAACAAATTGGTAAAAGTCGTAATAGTAAATATTGTTCCTATTGAAAATACCTTTTCAACGACACTTCAATTAACGCTGTTGGGAGAGGGAACCAAAACGCCCATCATCCTTTATAAGTCAATTTAAAAAGTTTAGTAGCAAGGAGTTTTCATACATAGAATAAAATGGGATAGATTTACGAGGAAAAATTAACGAGTCCGTACGTCTCAGCATTGAATTCTCAAAAGTCTTTTAAATGGTTCTTTAATATAATTAATTACCAGTTTAATTTCATTATTTTTACATCAACATTTGCCAAAAATTTAATAGGCTTTATAGGCTGTTTTCGTTGTAAAAACAATATTTATTTCAGTTGCAAAAACGCGCCATTTTCTGAAAATTTTAATTTTTTGTGTGATAATTTGATTATTTATTTATTTTGTTAATATGAGTTCAAGTACAAGTGATGAAATGGAATTGACTCCACCCGATATTTTATCTGAGGCGAAAACTGCGCAAGATGAAATTTTGCCCAGTTTTTTTTGAGCAGTACTTACGATAATTTTATTTTATGGAAAAAACAAAAGAAAACTAAGTCATTTTCAGAACATGTTTTGTTAGCTTATTTTAATGAATTAAGTGGCTAATATAAACCATCTACATTGTGGTCAATTTATTCCATGTTAAAAACTACTCTCAAAATAAATAATGACACAGATCTCCGAAGTTACCTAAAATGATCATGATGGTTTCATGAAACGGCAGTCTGATGGTTTTAGAAGCAAAAAATCATAAGTATTGACAGCCGATGACGTTGAGAAATACCTAAATGAAGCGCCAGACGATAAATATTTGTTAACAAAGGTTTGTTTCACCAATTTGTATACAGTATAATTTGGTCTATAAATCAAACATATTTAATTCTTTGCTTTGTTTTTTACTATTTCCCACAAGTGTATTGAAAAACGTCGTGTGATACACGGGTGTGTAGGTTATTGCAAACTCGTGTCATTAAAAACCCTCCTACTTTCCACCGTTATATTACAATGTACTATTTTGAAACACCACTCTTAATTTTTTAACAAACTTCAAAGTACTTGAGACATTTGGAGTTTGTATATTATGTCACATGCCAAAGCCCATGCATAACATAATTATCCTATAATGTTCCCACTGCTGGGATACAGGCCTCCTCTCTTTTGAGAGGGAGTGGGCCGTAATCCACCACCCGGGCCCAGTGCGGGTTGGTGTAGATGTCACACATCTTCGAATTATTAGTTCTAGGACATGATGGTTTCCTTACGATGTTTTCCTTCACCGTTTCAAAGCCCATGCATGACCCGCCATGGGATCTGGAGGCAAAATTCCTCGCGCACATTTAGGAGTGGCGCGAGGCTGGGGCAAAACTCCTCTACCGCGAGAAATCACGGCACAGCGGACAGAGCTCCGGCGGGATCTCATGGCGACATGGAGAGTGCAATTGTCGCAACCCAGTACTAGGCACGCCACAATTGTGGCGACAAGTCCCCTCTTTGAGGAGTGGCTATAGAAGCGCCACGGCGTCTTCACCTTCCGCCTGACGCAGGTCCTCACCGGACACGGTTGTTTCGGGAGGTTCCTGTTGAGGATGAAGCGGGAGAAAACGCCCGGATGTTACCACTGTGTTGATCGCCCGGAGGACACGCTGGAGGTCTGTTCGACTTGGGTGGAGCACCACCGTGTCCTCACGGAGGCGATCCGTGGTGGCAATCTCTCGCGTCCGGCCCTTGACGGCGCGTTGTGTTACACGTGCGCCTCAAAGAGATGTCAGCACCAACTGACGGGGTCCGATAGGGCACTGCCTGCCAGGGTTGCACAACGGGGAAAAAGGGGAACACGGGTGGGTTTTAGTCAGTAAAAGTCTGTCAAGCCCTCCCGCTCCGACCAGAGTGGGAGAAGTTATTTGATAATGATCCACCCAAAAAAAAAAGCATGACAATCGCTAATTAAAAATGACGTTACAAATATCACATAATCTTTACGCTCTCCAGATCGAAGGTGCCTTCATGATGGGTGTGGGCTACTGGACCCACGAGGAGCTGATCTTCGACGAGAACACTGGTGAACTGCTCACAGACCGTACCTGGTACTACAAGGTGCCTCTCACCAAGGATATTCCCATAGACTTCAGAATACAACTCAGGAGGAATTCTTATAATCCTCTTGGTACTTTGGGTGCTAGGGGTATGTCGACTTAATTATTCGTATTATATGTGTGATACCAGTGATTTCAGAAGAAAATTGTTTTGCTGATAACTTAGTTTAATCATGCTACGGAGTCGCAATTATTATCAACCATTATTTTGTTCTCTTAACCACACACTTATCGTACCTTGTCATAGAAATAAAAGATGTCGTCATCACATCGCTCCTATCTGAGCCTTTAACTTAAGACTCAGATATATGCCAGTGACCTTGAGTGGTTAGCTTGCGTGTTCTGTACTGAGCTCACGCAACGCGTCGTACGTTCAGCCAGTAATAGGACTCGCCCATCAAGGAGCGCTGTCCCCAATTTGACGCATTATTAATTTATTAAACACAAAACAAAAGGTATTTTTATAAAACGCGTATACTAAAAGATCAATAGTTAAATTATCTTTAAATTGGTGAAGGTTTCAGAAAAATACGCTTGGTAGATTTTGCGCCATTCTCAGTTTTTTATCCGCGTTAGAGATAACTTTAAAATTTTATTTCACTATGTAATATAAACATACCTAATCTAAAATATTCACATATTAAATTATTGCAAAAATTCTCTAATTTATCAATATTTTTCAAATCATTAACACTACTCGTTTAGACGTGATCTTCAGTATAAAATAATTAAAAGTCAGTTATCGTCGCCTTAAGCTGGATCCTCAGCTGTAGCCCGCGAATTCAAATTTTCTTACGTTTTTTGCAATTTGCAGAAGCCTTGGCATTACCGATTCGGCAATTTTTACATATGCACGTGCCAAACAAGGCTTAAAGAGTAGTGACAGGTTTTATCTTGATCAAAATATGATTCGCGAAATCGCGACTATAACAGATACGTATTTACAGAATTATAATCATTAGGATCATTAATACATATAGCTTTTTCATTAAATCATGACACTGAGTAACAAATCTAACTTAGAGAGATGTATATATGATTCTGTTCTGATCTGTTATAGTCGCGAATCATATTTTGATTAAGATAAAACCTGACATTGACCTTCAAATTGCAAAAAAGTTAAGAAAATTTGAATTTCGCGGGCGACAGTTCTGGATTCACCTTAAAATCCGTCTGTTTAGATCAAGGTTTGGACCGTCAAAAGTTCAAGCCAGTAGAATGGCTGAGTAGTCAGACATACAGAATGGGCCCCAATAGAAAGTTCTACGCAGGTTACCGTTTTTCTCAAAAGGCTTTGATTCATCTTATGACCCTTGACGGCCAATCAACGCTGTAACCACTTCATCTTCGTCGTGTCGATGGCACGATAGTTTATCATATTGGCCCAAAACTTCGTCACTTCCCCAGCGGCGTTGACGGTGGCAGCGCAGAGGTAGCTATAGCTGCATTTTTGGAACACAGAAGGCTTAGTTAGCATATAGAAAACCTTTATAATATTATACCCAAATCAAAATTGCTCATACGGAAAAGAGGAGAATCAACATCAAACATTATAAATATTAATTTCCGAAAAACTAAGTTTACTTAATATTTTTCCTGCTCAAAATTGTATCATTTAGTACCTTTTATTATAGGTAGGATACAACAACTTCGGTATATAACAACCGCCATTACATTTGAATTATCATTTATTTATTTATTGTTAATTAACACGGTATAATTCCAATTACATTAATTAACATAGAAAACAAAACTATGAATGCAGACAATTATGTCATAAACAATTATTCGCTACTTACTAACATGGAACAGTGGACACCCTCGCATACTGTTTCTTATAGAACATCAGACATACGCGCTTAATTTACTCCATTCGTCTGCAAACACATCACATTCAGGACTGGCATTGAGCATCCTTAAAGTACGACACACAAGTGATTCAGCTCTGGCAACCGTTCTGCAAGGCAGTAGCGCGAACAGATTGTGTCGGCGACTTTGGCGGTGACCGATGTATTTGTCGGGCACAAATAGTCGACAGAAATGGTCATGGAGCTCAGGGCAGTCGATACGACCGTTAAGGGTCTTACAGGCTACCGAATGGGACAAAATCATATTCGGAGCCTAGACCCCTGTATTTGGAAGCTTTAGCTTTTTCAGCCGCTTCACAAGCCGCACCAGCTCTGTTGCTGGTTCCATGCAGATGGTAAGGGGCCAGCGTGTCTGAACAGGTTGCATCCCATACCAGTACCCGGCCCATCTTCCATGGAATCAAACTCATACCATCCGGTCTCTTGCCATCGTCTCTTGCAATACCAGTCGGCTCAAGTAGACTTGGCACGTTGACGGTGGCAAGGGACCGGCGTATGATATCGTTAAGTACGGCATGTCTCGAGAAGCGGCCTGCACTTTTTTGGCATGACAGTCCGTGATGTCCTAGCTTGTCGAAATTACTGCCACAGGGACATTTATGAGGAGCGCAGACCGGAACCCCAAGCCGTAGACAGGTTGCGATTCGGAGCGTGTCAGGCTCAAGAAATGTTCCTGTATTTGACGAAGGGTACGCGTGAAGCCAGTAGCCGACCTCATGCGTACCCACGGCCAAAAGCCTAGCACGCGCCGAACCTGTACTAAAGCTCAAAAGATTGTCGTAACTTTTCCTTAGAAAATATTTTTCTTTTGTGGACACGAATGCGACTTGACATGCAGGCGTACCACACTAGCCTGAGCGACTTTTGCCCACTAGGACAAATGTATTGGACAACGATTTTGTTCGCTATCTCCCGTCTATTGTTAATTCAATAATGTAATGTCTTTGGCATGGAAACAACACGAATGTCTGAATTACCTCAATGTAATTAGTATTTTAACGACACATTTCAGCGGTTGCCGAGCCTCCTCTATGTTTGTCAATAAGTGTAGCTTTCGCTCTGCGGGAGGCTATTGCGTCGTCGCGGGAAGACACAGGTTATCCCAAAAACAAGTGGTTTGAAGTGGGTAAGTACCGCAACAGTCACTAAACTAGTTTATTTTTTATTAGCTTTTACCTGTGGCTTTGCACACGTTGATGTCTCAAATTATCCCACGGGACAGTAGTAGTACTGTAAAACAGTAAGGGATAAAAAGTAAGTACTAGTAGAAAACGTATACCATAAGGTATACTGTGGCCTATTCCTAACCTAGTCATCTCGATCCGTATGCCATCAAAATCAGTTCAGACAAACAAGAGCTATTTTCCCATTTATAACATTAGTAGATATGGAAGGATTACTGTCTGATAAACAAGGACCACATCATGATAAGAAGTCACCGACGACGCATAAGGATACATTTTTGCAACAATTCAGTTCCATGAGTTCCATCCCAAAAAGAAAGCTAATGTTCTCACGAGCCTGAAATACACCAGCAGCATCTCCCTAGAAAGCTGATAAGCGGCAGGAATGTAGAACCCGGTTGATTCCGTATTAAGACGGAGATATATGCCAGTGGCCTTGAGTAGTTAGCTTGCGTGTTCTGTAATGAGCTCACGCAACGCGTCGTACGTTCAGCCAGTAATAGGACTCGCCCATCAAGGAGTGCTGTACCCAATTTGACGCATTATTAATTTATTATACACAAAGCAAAAGGTATTTTAATAAAACGCGTATACTAAAAGATCAATAGTTAAATTTTCTTAAATTTGGTGAAGGTTGCAGAAAATGAGCTTGGTAGATTTTGCGCCATTCTCAGTTTTTTAACCGCGTTAGACATAACTTTACAAATTAATTTCACTATGTAATAAAAACATAATAATTATTGAGAATGAGAATGCTCTTATCTAACATATATTTTTATCAAATCATTAACACTACTCGTTTAGACGTGATCTTCAGTATAAAATCATTAAAAGTCTGTTATCGTCGCCTTAAAGTTGATTATTTCACTACACTCTGGCTCCCATTCCACAGCAAGCCTCACATACAGGCCGGCGTCACTTAGCCCCGTATTTATAGAGCGTTACTCAGTAATCAAGCATTACTTAAGACTTGTTTCCACCAATCCAATGGCTTGAATCTAGTCTTAAGTAATGCTTGAGTACTGAGAAACGCTCTATAAATACGGGCCTTAGTACCTTCTCCCGTCATTCGTGGCGACTAACATTAGTGACAGCATACTTGTGTGAATGACACATTGTTTACATAACCAATATACACCGTGGCATGTAGGTGGCATGTTAATCGTCTTACAACGGCAGCCCACTTCATGTATCCAATGACTACTAATCATTCATGAAAGTACAAAAAAATATTTGTAAACATTTGAATAATAAAAAAAAAAAAAAAACATTATGACGCATGATGTAGTTTGCAACAGCCTGTTGAGCGCGGTGCGAGCCTTGCGATCCGTTCCACGCCGCCTTTGGAACTAGCGATTTGGACTGGTGGATTTGGGTTTTTGGACTAGAGATTTTAATAAAATTTAAAAGCTAATTCTATTGATCATTTTATATTATTACAAAGCTAGCATTTACGTGTCTTAACATTACTATTTAGGGGAATTTTAAATAAAGTAGTAAAACTGAAATTTAGCCAAACTCAATTACCTAAATGTAAAAAAAAAAACAAAATGTAGTTTCTGTTCAAAATCTCGATTATGATTGTTTCCTCCTTTAATCCTTGGTCCATCCCTAGCATCAGGATAGATGACACTGACAGTTCACTCCACGCTCACTTCATCTAAGTTTTCACGGTGAGATGGTTACAGAATAGCACTGCTGGCTGCACCACCATGGCGTCCCGGTGATGTATGACGCTTTACCTTGTGTAGGGTCATTGCACTCATCATTATTTATCATTTTTATCATCGAACCAACCTTAAAATCGAGAAAAAGCAAAACCCATCATTCATTATCATTTCAGTCGAAAGACGTCCACTGCTGGACGTAGGCCTCCCCCAAAGGGGGGGGGGTGAAAAACTTAGACTAGATTTTGGCCTCGTACAGGACTTTGTTTTTTTTTCATTCTACTTTGTTTTTGTTTTTTTATGTTCCTAAGAGTGTGTTTTAGTTTAATTTGTGATCTCCTGTATTGAGTCCCAATAAATCTTTTTTCTTTCTTTCTTTCTTGCTAGATTATAAATAAAACATTTTTAAATTTCAGATGGTCCGTTCACACTTGCTGCTAATGTGTTAAAAGCGGACGCTCGGCTCGACGAATTTCTGTTTTATTAATTGATTACTTAGTTACTTAATTTCAATATTGTTTTTTCCCTCTATGCAAACAAGTATGTCAATATAATAATTAACCCTATAACTATATAATTATATCAATCATTGTTTTTAGGGTTCCGTAGTAAACAAGGAACCCTTATAGTTTCGCCATGTCCGTCTGTCTGTCTGTATGTCCGTCCGTCCGTTTGTCCCCGGCTTAGCTCAAAGACGCTAAGTCCTAGCAAGCTGCAATTTGGCACGGGTGTACATATTAATCACGCCGATAAAGTCGTAAAATAAAACCATGAAAAACATTTTGTTTAGGGTACCTCCCTTCCACGTAAAACGGGGATGATATTTTTTTTCTCGTCTAATACATAGTGTGGGTATCGTTGGATAGGCCGTTTAAAAATATTGTGGGTCTGTGAAAAACATTTTTCAATTCTGAGATCCGTTTGCGTAAAATTAAGCTTTAAAGTACTATTTTTTGTTAGAGTCAAGTGTCCTCCCCCCTGCTAGCTAAATGGTCGGTTTTGGATATGAAAAAAATTCATGGCAGTAGTATAAATAACAAAATTAAAAGGAAAACTATCACAGCTAAGTAGAGTTTACAAGTTAACGAGTAATCGTCGACCAACTTAAATTTGCAGTTGAAGAATTGACCGTAACGTACACGGTGTCCCGTGGCAGATTTAGGTTTTTAATTTCAAATTTCTCGATAACGGCTAAACGGAGGAGTGGGGCGGGGGCCGCGTTAGCTTCGTCATTCATGCGAATTATTTAGTCACGATGTCGCAGTGGACGGGAGTTCACAATAGGAGCGTTTTTCAAAGCGAACGATTCGTGTGCAATTGCGCGTTGACAGTTTTGTACGCGTTACAATATTCGACGTTTACGTGAAGCGCCAAGTGTAGATTTGATTCGATCTTGGGTCCGGAGTTTCCGGGCAACAAGTTTAACAACAAATGACCCACGGCCGGGACCCAGTCGGACGTCAAGAACAAACGAAAACATTGAACTCGTCGCGAACAGTTTGCACGATAATCCACGTCAGTCCG
The DNA here is from genome assembly GCA_948098905.1 of Tiliacea aurago. Lineage (NCBI taxonomy): Eukaryota > Metazoa > Arthropoda > Insecta > Lepidoptera > Noctuidae > Tiliacea > Tiliacea aurago. The sequence goes on from OX402591.1 coordinate 22,943,155, forward strand.
TGCGGAAGAGAGCAGCTACCCTAGGGGCTACCAAAAACGATAGTGCACGAAATATTGAAGAAGGATCTTAGATTTCACCCTTTTAAGATTCAAATTGTGCAATCACTTAAATTTACGTAAAAAATTATGTGAGACAATGTTAGAGCGATTTCGAACGGTAAACACTATATTTTGGAGTGATGAAGCCCATTTTCATTTAAATGGAACTGTAAATAAGCAGAATTGCCGTTATTGGTTACATTAAGGACAGAACCCACGTTAAAAACATCAGCAACCACTTCGCAGTCCCAAGGTAACGGTTTCGTGCACATTGTCAAGCAGTGGGATAATCGGACCCTATTTTTTTGAAAATAGTCGTGGTCAAGCCCTTAAATAAATAAATAGGTAATCATTTATTCGCAGACGTTAAAGTCCATAGAATTAGTGAAATATTGACATCAAAACAAAAGCATTCATTAATTACAAAGGCATCATAACAAAAATAACATAATCGGAAACATCACAACATAATAATGTCATAATAAAAATAACACAATACACACACATAAGAATCACAAATAGGCATAATAATAATAATAACATAATAGAAATATAATAAAATGCACGTACAGCTATCTAGTCGAGCCGATCTGTGTGTGCAGTCTCACCCATCGACCAAGCATCGGGCAGTCCCACCGGTCACTCAATGCTCTCAACATGCCGTGGGTGCTGATATCTGTTCTGTGCCGGAGAGAAGCGCTTCGTTTTCGAATAATGGCATAAAAATCATCCACTCTCGCATCGGCAAACACCCGAAGCGCTACAATACCGCAGCAGCCCCACAAGCATCCTGAAAGCATTGTTATACTGTACACGCAGAGCGCTGTATGCCTTCTGCGTATACTTGACCCAAAGGCTGCAGGGCCTTACTTTGGACGGTGTTTCTTATCGGCGCATGCTAAACGATTATTTTCTGCCAAAAATGAGAGAACATCCTGCCTTCAGTTCACACACATGGTCCCAGCAAGATGGCGCCATGCCACACACTGCTAGAGACTCGATGGCGCTTCTTCGTGATTTCTTCCCTAACAAACTGATAAGTCATTTCGGTGACATCTCCTGGCCACCCAGGTCGCCGGATCTCACTCCCATGGACTTTTGCTGTGGGGGTACCTCAAAAGCAAAGTCTATGAAACAAATCCCGCGACCATCTCAGCACTAAAAGAAAATATCGTTCGGGAAGTTAATGGCATCCCGACTTCCCTTCTCCAACGAGTGGCACGGAATGCTGGGGCCAGATTCAATGAGTGTGTCCGACGTGACGGACAACATTTATACAAAACAATTTTTAAGAAATGAAATCCGCACTTTTCTTCTTTGTAATAGTTATTGAAATAAATGTATATCCTTTGTAGTTTTGTATTTATTTAAATTCTATATCCTAAATCTGCTACGGGACACCCTGTAGATGTATGGGAGAGCATGTTTTTCAACTACAATGTTAAGTTTGTTTTTGGGATGAATTCATCCTAACTACGGAACCCTTCATTGTGCGTGGTCCGACACGTACTTGGCCGGTTTTTCTTTTTCCTTTCCCTGAAACCTCTAGTAATAGGGGGATATTACCTACACTATCATAGTTATATCTGTGATCAATGACAATGTATTATAGATATTATTAAGATTAATTTGTGAGCTTTGGTATAAATAAAATATATGTTTTTTTTTTATTTATATATGCTCGTGCCTTTTCTACATGAGGAAAGGCCTTTGCCCAGCTGTGGGTCAATAATAAGCTGGTATTATTATTTATTATTAAATTTATAATAATCTATGCCGAAATACTGGCATATAAAATACTCTTTATTATGAACACCATAAAAGTTACAAATATAAATGTTTCAATTTTACATAGGGTGACACAATGGGCGGTCTTATCGCTAAAAGCGATCTTTTACAGACTACCTTTAGATGGATTAAAAGGAGGGGGTTTTTTGGGGGATTATTTGCTAGTTGGGACTAGCAAATATGCCAGCATTTCGGCGTAGATTTAACATTTTTTATATATTTATCTAGGTACATAATTTATTAGCTGATTAAAGATTAATATTATAGATGAAGAACTAAAACTTGTTTTTTTTGGTTGTTGATTGTATAATAATGTGTATTATGATTTTATTTTTTATTTATTTTTTGTTCTCGTGTCTTTATAATTTATAAGAGATTGTAAACGCGAACACGTTAAACGTAACAAATTCTTGGAATCTAAGTATAAAGTTTAAACTCATACCCCCTTATTACAAAACAAGGTTTATCTTCAGACCCAGGTTCAAAACATTGAGGCATTATTGAATTTCGAACTTTATTCCGACTATGGTAAAGTTCCTAAACAAAAACCGACAACTGAGTACCGAACTAAGTTTTCAGTTTTGTATAAAGAACGGTATTTCAATCACTGTTACGTTCTTATTACAAAAACTGGCTCCATGCTTTAAGCCATGTCAAAATATAAATCTTATTTTGTAAAAAGGCGGATAGCAAGTAAGTACAGGACTTATTATTTTGGTGATATCTGATTGTTCTTACAAATATTGTGGAAAAGGAAATAAATATGTTTTCAATAAAGAAATATAAGAAAGATAAGGATGTTTTAAATATGGGTTATGTTGGTACCTGAATTAAATGAATTTTATTTTTATTTTTTAAAACACTTCCTCGAAAACTGGTTTATATCGCACTACGATTAGGTTCACAATGCAATGTATTTCACACGCGTGCGTTTTTTTTTTTCCAACACGTGTGCGGGAATAAAAATTGCCACAGATAACTTATACCTATACTTAGTCCAATGCCTCTATTCACACCGTCTCGCGCCAGAGACGGTCCTCACTAAATAGAGGTAAAAAAAAGAAAAACACCTCCAAGTGGAGGTGATTTTTTTTTAATTTCGGCAAAGTTGCGTCTTTACGGCGTTAATAGTTTTGGTATATTTAAATAATGTTTATATTATAAATAGAATACCATGATCATTACAATAAAAAAAACGTTGAACAAATTAACATTTATTTGTGTTCTAAACACAAACATGTTAGAATTTTCTTTTTTTCATATTAGGCTGTTTATCGGCTTTATACCTTTGCTTCTCCTTCAACATGGAGAAAAAAGCAAAGCGCGGAAAAAAAAGAAAATTAAATCATAGTTTCCTATTAATTCATGACAAAAATATTCTTCGTTATTTTATTTATTTCTTCAAAAGTGTATTGAAAAACGTCGTGTTTGATACTCGTGGACAATTGTTATTGCAGTTCTCGGCTCAAAAACAACCTCGCCTACGCTGCCGTCCTTACGAAAAGTGCAATAACTCGAGTTTTGCGCCGAATTGAGATAAGTACATATTCGGAATTTGCAGAACGAGATCTATATATTCGTTTTAGACACTTTTTACGTATCTATGACGAAGCCGGTTTTAATACTAAGCCTAACTGCAATATCTAGGTCGGTGTTTATGATTTACACATCAAGACCGAAATAACTATAGATAGGATTAACTTACTTTACGCTATTAAGTAATTTTACTAACTATATCTGCAATAAGAATAGTTACTACATTTATAATTAGCATAGTTCGTCATTTTTAATATTCATTTACTAGTTATAAATGCAATATGTTTGAGTTATTGCAGATATGTTAAGGTACCTTATTACTAATTATGGGAAGAATACTAAAATTGATGTAGTAAGTACATATTTATTGCATTTATTTGTAGGAAGAGTAAACGAATACAGTTGTATCTACGCGAAATAAATTGCAATAAATTCACTATTTATTGCGTTTATAACTAGCACCGGGGGGTGAGAGGGTACGAGGCGAGTAAAATATTTCGTGCAAAAGTCAGTTGCGGCGCTCGCTTATATCGAGTCGTACGATCGCACGCACGTGCGAGCCAGTTTGGCCGGTAAGTAACGTATTTAATATTAGGTACTTATTACACACGACTGCCCAATGGTTTCAGGGTTCATATAAGTATGTATGCAGGTATGTTTGTGAGTTTCTTTATTCCACCATAGCTTCTAAACGGCTTAACTGATTTTAATGTATATGGTATTGCTAGAAGCGTTGATCTATTCCGGGTAACATAGGCTAGTGAACATAAAAAAAATATAAAGGGGGAGCCATGGTTCATGAAAAAAACGGTAATAATTTGTTTTTTTCATACAAATTTGAATACGTATACTATCATCGTCTAGAGCTTGCTTAGTAGATAACAAAAATATATAACAGTAGTATTCAATATGCATTCGTTCACTAATAACAAAAGAAATTAAATAAATATAACGGTACTATTCAATAACCCATAAAAAACATTGTCTTATTCTCACCATGCAGCAACTAGAAATCCTGGATCGTCGTAGAGTACCACTTAATGGACCATTCACAGATGGCGAGTGTGTGCGAATATTTCCCACAACAAGACAAATTTTTGCCAAGGGGCAAGCTTATGTAGCTCTTAGTCGCGTGAGACAGCTAGAAGGATTGGCAATTAATTTGATGTTTTAGATCCACGAAAGCTTATCAACGAGCCCCATGACAAAAAGTCTCTGCAAGAACTGAATCGCCTTAGAGATCTTATTAAAAAAACATAAGAAAAATAATTTCGCATTCCAAAAAAAATAACGGTACCTTTCGTGGCACATTGTGCGTTTGCAAAAATATTGTTTTATCACTAAAAGGTATAAAATAAAAAACAAATAATTAAAAAAAAAATAAAAAACGGCTGCCATATCAAAAAGTGAACTAAAAACAAGTTAGATGATTTTAGTGTTGAATGGCCACAAGGTAGGTACTAAATAGATTATAATAGTTACTGTGTAATTAAAACGCCATTATGCCTAAAAGTGGAAAACTGAAAATCAATCTTTTCATAGAAGTCGGGGGACCTATAAAGAACTATTCCAAAGATCCGTCTCGCGACTGCAATTTCACATTATTTCAAAAACACATCTGAACGCAGCTATGATGAGTAGACTTGGCTTTACCGAAAACAGTTTCATACTAAATCGGTGATAGGAGGAAAAAGAAAGTTTTGCAAACTTCTATTTATTCATATTTGACATAAAAATGTAACATCTCTATTAGTAACAAGTTAAAACTTTGGCGTTTTAAACTTGTCTCTTCCTAATGAAAACCGCAATAAAGTAAGAAACTTAATGCACCTTTGGTTAGGAAACAGTTCAAAAAAATATTAATTGCTACTCAAAAATGAATCATGTTGATTTCCTAACCATTAGTGCAATAAATAGGTTAACTTATTTCGGTTATGACTAGTAAACATTCTTTCTAAATAGTAATAATACTTAACATTATAGTATTTATTGTTTTTTATAGCGGGAATAAATGCAGGAACAAACATTAAGTACCACATAATATTCTCTACATTGTTATTTATCATTTAGTGAAAGTTTCAATCCGATACCATGTATAGTGTTGGAGATACAAACAAAACAAAAATAAAATCTTTACCCGCGTTTTTCTTGAAATCAGGTTTAACCTAGTTATTGCACTTTTCGTAAGGACGGCAGTACGGCTCGGGTGTTAATTCCGCCTCGAATGCAATAACGGCTTGGGGTTCCCGGTATACGGACACACGGGGCAGGATGGTGGAGGACTGGGCTCTGGAGACAGACCTGGTCGTCCTAAACCGGGGTTCTGTCCCCACAACATTCTCCACTTGTATCAAAATGTAGTCTTGTCTTGTGTGTGTGTGTGTCTTGTATCAATGTGTGTTGTAGTTAAATAATGTGTTTTGTTTTCTATTGTGAACCCCTTTGTTTCTGAACTGTAGCTTATAGTATAAGTACACAAATTAAACTGTTCACGTGGTCAATTTAACTTCACTTACTGCTACTGAAAATCATTGTCTGCCGCATTGGTCCGGTGGTGGGATACGCTACTGTTGACCATGAGGTTCTATAGGTTTCATGGGCATAGTGTTATTGCATTTTCCATTATCAATTGCGTTATGTGACTTACATCAACATTAGATGCTGGTTTAATGAGAGTGTCCAATAACACTTCTGCCTGCCACTTCTGGAAATACTGGCATGATGTTACGTTTAGTTAATTAAAGTCAAATTTTGATCAATTTCATTATGAACAGTGGGTTCCGAACATCCGAAGTGGACTCGGACACGTCTTTAAACGTGTAACTTGCTTTGTGAACTTTAACCTGCAGTGCTATTCTGTAACCATCTCACCGTGAAAACTTAGATGAAGTGAGCGTGGAGTGAACTGTCACTGTCATCCCACCTGATGCTAGGGATGGACCAAGGATTACATTAACAATCATAATCGAGATTTTGAACATAAACTCAATTTTGTTTTTTTTACATTAAATTGAGTTTGACTTTGAATTTCTGTTTTGCTATTTTATTTAAAATCCCTCTTAATAGTAATGTTAAGACACATAAATACTAGCTTTGAAATAATATGAAATGATCAATAGAATTAGCATAAAGGCTTCTACATACTGGCGCGACACGCGACGCGACTCAAAGGCCCCGTATGTGGCGCGCGACGAGCGGTACCTTTCTGTCGCGTCACGAGTCGCGCTGGTCTGTAGAAGCCTTAAAAATATTAAAATCTCGAATATGATTGTAAATGTAGTCCTTGGTCAATCCCTAGCACTATTGGAATGACACTGACAGCTCACTCCACGCCAAGAATGCAAGGTGAGATTTTTACAGAATCGACATGCTGGTACACACATCTCCATTAAGTGGTCACCCCCCCAAAAGACATGCGCGTCCAAATCAGAGATAGGCCCGAGTTAGTTTTTGTATTTTGCAAAAAACATTTTATTATAGTTAATGTATTGTTTTAGTGAATAAGTAAGTTTAAGTTAGTATTTTTTTTAAAGTCTGTTTTAATATTGTTTTTTTCAATTTAACGAACACTTTTATTCTGTATAACGACAAGCAATAATACGGTTAACATTTACGAAAAGTTTTCCAGCTTCCAAATAGATCGGAGGTTTCAAGACCGCTTGCCATGCATAAGATAGGAGGTTCAAATCCAAGGCACGAAATTTGCTTATTGTTTTATATTTTTATTAATATAAATTATTTTTCTATTTTATTGTAGTAATATTTATAAAGAATTTAAAAATCAAGAAAAAAAAAGAAAATCATTATTATTGCTATTATTTAACAAAACTTTGATCTTATTTTACTACAAAGATTTATATTTTACATTTGATTTGATAATTTCCCGTTGTACCGGCTGCACCATTGACCTGCTTACAGCTATCATAATAAACATATTTTGCCTACTGACACAAACGGGTCCAAGTGACATCCTAATAACGCAAACGATAAATAAAATAGGAAGCGCTAGAAATACACTGGATCGCAAAAATTCCGGGTCGCTAATAAAAACCGTGATATCTCCATAAATTATCTAGAATAAATATGATGTAGTAAGCAGGTTACTAATGCTTGTTCTAAAACTCTAAAGAGGTTTCATTTCTACATGTTACAGATTTAAAAAAAATATTGTTCATATTGAAACATTACAGAATTTTTAAAATTAGGAATATAATATTTTTCTGCTTTTGTTTCAAACCGAGCTGTCATTATTAATAGTTCCTTGGATTGATCAGAGTATTCAGTGCAATATCATGTCGTTAACACCTGAAGAATGTACACGGATTATTACCATGGTACAAGAAGGGAAAAGTCAGCGTAGCACTGCTAGAACAGTAGGAGTATCTTTATCAACGGGCCAAAGAGTACTCCAGCGATTTCAAGAGACCGGCATAAACATCAGGAGACCAGGAAATGGCAGGCCAAGGTGCACAACTACACGAGAAGACCGATTCATCGTGAGCACTATGTTAAGAAATCGACATCTCACGGCTGTTCAGGTCCGAAACAGTCTTCGAGAAATTCACCACAACAATGTGAGCTCTGATACGATTCAGTCTTCGTGAAGCTGATATAAAGCCTTATAGACCAGCAAACGGCCCCAAACTGCTCAGAGAACATCGAGTTGCCAGGTTACTGTTTGATCGAGAACACATCCGATGGACAGATGAAGATTGGTTCAAAGTTATGTTTTCCGATGAGTCCAGATTTTGTTTATTTACGCACGATGGGAGACGAAGAGTATTTAGACGACGAGGAGAACGGTATCATCAAGTGTGTTTTGAAGAAAAGGTGCCATTCAGTGGAGGATCAATAATGGTTCGACTGGGATACCTTCAGAGGATCGCACGAAGTTAGTGATCATAGAAAACAGTTCTCTGACTGTTGTCAGATACGTAGAAGAGGTTTTAAATGAGTATGCTGGTAATTTCTTAGTGAATATGGGTGCAAATTTTATTTTTATGCACGATAATGAGCGACAACATACTGCTCGTTTGGTCAATATGTATATTCAAGACGTCGGTATTACCTGCATGGAGTGGCCAGCTCGCAGCCTAGACTTAATTCCTTAATTCATGGGACGAGCTCGGGAGATGTGTGTACACGAGTTAAGGAATGCGCTAGTTGAAGAATGGGCAAACATAGACCAAAATCGAATTAAAAATTTGGTTTACAGCATGCCACATCATCTTAATGAAGTGATACGGGCTCGTGGAGGAAATACTAAATATTAAATTGACAAAAAATCTTTTATTTTTTACGATCTATTGCGAAGTGTATTTTTGTTGTCATAAGTTAGAAGCGAAATATTCTTATTTTTTTTGTATTTAATTAAGTTATCGTAATAGTGTTTCCTCGAAGGCTTGGGCAGAGGTGTACCTGTAGTACACCCACATTTAATATTATATTTAATTTAATTTCGGAAGTCGGTGGCCATAAACGAAAATACAAAACCAAAGACACCGACTTCCGAAATTAAATTAAATATTAAATGTGGGTGTACTACAGGTACACCTCTGCCCAACAATTCGAGGAAACAAGGCGTGATGTTATGTTATGTGCTTCCGAAATTAAAGTATTTTTTCTCTTTTTTGTGTTTTTGTTGGAGTCAGTTGTTTTTTTGTAAAAAAGTTTTTATTTTATAAACAGGACATTTAAGAAAAAATAAGGATTTGGAACCATATTTTGCTTGTAGAAAATACGTCTGTAACTTTCGTGGCGTCTTTCGTAACTTTCGTGGGCACCGTCAAAATAGAATATCTTTGTAGTTTATGCACTGATTTACATATAATTAAAATTGTACTTATTATTTTTACAGCGTCTTAAATGTGTGTACATAAGAAGATTAATCTAAAAAAAAATTCGCTATGAAAGTTACGCGTAGAATACTTTTTGAAGAACGACCCATTTAATAGACTTTTTCTTTATCGTATCATAGAATTTAAATTATTGTTCGGGACCCCCTCGTGAATTCGTCGCAACAAATTCATTAAAAACCAAGTAGTTTTGTGATTACAAATTGGTGTTTCATTTCAATTGGAACTAACTATGTAATCACCTTAAAAAGTCGTGTGTAGTTTATTTTAAGAACTTGTTTATCACACACAGTACAGGAAAACAAAGGCAGTCATTGTTTTCCTCAAGCTTAAAGATATTATTAATACAAAATATGTACGGAATAATGTATGTAATAAAGGATATACAGTTAACTGGTGACTAATGTAATATTGTTAATTACGGGATATTTCCTACTATGCTAAAGGAAAATCTTTTTATCAACGACAGCCTACACAGTACACATTGTACTTATTGTTATGAATACCTAGTAGGCGTATATATTGATGGATTGTTCGCGGAAAGATCCGGCGATGGCCAACCATCGCTGGAAATTACCGAATATCGTGCGTGAACAGTACCCCAAGTGTAAGTTTGCAGGAGAGTAAACGTAACTATTTCGTTTTCGTTAAAATTTGACCGATAGATCATAATGCTAAGAGTAGAAGAGTGAGAATAAAATTCTTAACGCAAACGCGCTAGTTACGTTTACTCATTTGCAAACTTACACTTGGGGTACTGATAACCGAGAAAAACGCGGCGATTTGTGCCTACGACGCGTTTCCATGTGAATTGTGACGTAAACAAAGCCCACATGCGCAATCTACAGCGTGCTGTAAAGAAACGCATAGTGGAAATGCGTAGGGCTGGAACAAGATGCTGGGTGAACTCGAGCCCACTGACCAAGCTCTCTGGCAGCTACAGAGTAGGTTACGTTCCTCCGAACAGGTCTCTATTGTTGTTCTTCGACATAACGAAAGCATTCGACAAAGTCTGGTACAATGGCTTATTATATAAGCACTACCAACTCGGAGTGCCAGACCGTCTCGTTCTCATCTTACGAGACTTTATGTTGGACCGCACTTTCCACTCTCACATCGAGGCTTCACTCTCCTCCCGTCATCCCATTTGTGCGAGAGTCCCTCACAGCTCCGTGCTATCTCCCCTCATCTTCACGCTGTTCACCAGTGACATTCTCAAAAGTAAAAAGGCTCAGCTGGCTCCATTCGCCGCTGACACTGCCATTTTCATTCTATGGCAGAACAGAACCTCCAGAACCGTTTCCTTAGAAAGGTCACGGGGGATCTACACTTAAATCTCAAATTGCCGACCATTCAGTAGTTCATGAAACGCCTCTATGGCGGGTCGGCTCTTTGTTAACAATCGGGTTCCACTTTCACCTTTTGCTTTGCCTCTAGTTACGGGTGATATAAGCATTGCCACAGGAAGAGTTGAGGGCATCACAGGTATTTGAGGGTATTTATATTGCTCATCCCCAAGATACATTTTTGCTAATGTCCATGGACCGATACTGGTCATGGGCGACTTTAACTGCCATCATTATAGGTGAGGATCTGAACGTTGTGATGCCTTTGGTGTAGCTTTGGTTGAGATTTTGGACGATCTGGATCTCTGCATTTTAAATAATGGTTGCCCAACACACAGATCTTTTCCCGGTCAACAAATAAGTTGTGTTGACTTAACTTTTAATTCAATTGAGTTAGCAGCTTCGACCCATTGGGAATGTATGACCTTGTCGCATGGTAGTGACCATTACCCTATTGTCATATCTTTTGTTAATAAGACTTATTTAAGAAAACTTCTGCTCCACCTTTGAAATATAACCTGTCCAAACCAGATTGGGCAAAATTTGTATCATTATTGGAGGGTAAAATTAACATTCTTCCAAATTTAAATTCAAGATTATTAGATCCTTCGGGTCACTGCCATGCCAAGAGCTGTTATGAGGGGTTTGTTACAGCCATCACTTCCAGTGCGGATTCCTGTTTTCCGCAAAAAAACAGTGCCCGAGTCAAAATACCTTGGCCCCCGTGGAAATTAATACTTTTATTATTATTATTATTTTCCTTTACTACATTTTTATACACATCATTACATTTTTAAATATTTTTTCCTTCCTAAACGTAATAAAAAAAAAAAAAAAAAATAGTGGCTCATCGGCATTTCAGCTGCTGCCGGTCAGGGCTCTAGAGAGAGGAATCTTCTCACTATACGTGCCGTGTCCAGGAGTACTGCTTTCTGAATCAAGCCATTGACCCAGCCGCGCAATGAGAGCCTCCTGAGGTATTGGTCGAGGCTCTCCACTATTAGGTCATTTACCGTTACAATTATCGGTACAACAACAAAGATTATATACGACAACGTATACGTCCCTAAAAGGAAAAACAGGGAATTTGTTACATACTTTATACAGTTATCTGTGCCAGTTTGTTCCGAGAGCGTTCCTGAGAAAGTCGCGGCTCTTGCGATTATTTCGAATAATTGCATTGCATTTTTATTTACAAATAAATAAAAGTGCCTGTTTATCCTACAATCAGCAAAAAAAGTGAGTACCAGTGTTAATTTTATTTACTATTTTTTTGAAATACTTATTGTTTTTTTTTCTTAATAGGGAGTTAATTAATTTACTCTTGCAGTCATTTTTGCAGTAAAATATTAAACCTATTAATTATTAATATTGAAAAGCGGGTTGATATCATGCGCATCCATTTTTGCTCGACGCACCCCACATGCCATTTTTCTTTATCCGCCATTTTGTGATTGTTTGAATATTCGCACACCGGTATAAATTTATATAATATAAAAAAGAATTAAGTACCTACTCAAACTTTTACATCTTGATTAATGTTTCATGGTGTGGTAGTGAAATGAGCAGAAAATACTAACATTTGCTTTCATTCAATTAAAAATCTATTACTAAATCGAAGTGCTCAGTTTTAGGTAAAGGAGATGTTACATTTTCTACTTTTTTTTTTTTTACCTACTTCCTTGACATAATCTTACTTTTTATTTTTATTTGATATTATATACCTACAATTTTAATTTAAAGAAGTTTCTAACTTTTATTATATTAATAATATTTTATATCGTTTTTTTAATGTGAGAACGTTGTGGGCTTATAAGTGAAATAAAATATTTTGATTTTTGATTTTGGCCATGAAGTGTACGGAAATGAGGAAACAATTCCACGAATTAGGCATGTAAAGTATTTTTCAGGTATGTTTTTTATATTTTAATTTTAATGATAAGAGTATTTGAAACACATAATTTCATCTTTTTGTTTTTACAAGCTGTAGTTATTTTTATATATTTTTTTAAAGTATTGTTCGTACTGACGTCACTAGTAGAACTGAATAGCTTAGGATCTTTGCCAAGTTTAACACTTATTTAAAACCAAAATTCAGTAAAGTCAAACTGTCAAATTTGACAATTAATTTGTTTACATTTCATACTTTAGCGATTTCCGTACTTTAGTTTAAAGATATGGCTTAATAAAATGAATGGATTCAAAGACTACTTCTGCTAAGTGCTTCATACCGTCAAGTATAAGAAACACCACAACAAATAGCCGACACAAATTGATTGTTAGTAAAAGAAACCTTAAAAAGGAAATGGTGCGAAGAACTAAATGTTGAGTACAAGTCTGGGCGGCGTCTGTTTTATTGTGAAGATCATTTGAACGAAAGTTAAGTTTGCCTGAGGGGATACATCGATGTGATTCGACTTGTACTGTCCGCCGCTGGTGAAAAACTACACTATTTACTTATATATCTGAATAGAATAGTATTAAGTGCTTCATGTAAATTTGACGTTGACATGACACTTGACACATAAAGAACAACTTAATTACAAGAGGCACTGAAAGTTTCCAATTCAGGCTGCTTTGTGACGGCATTTAGAGGTCAAATAAAAGTCAAGTGATTTTAAGTATTTTTGTGAAAATAAATACGATCTTATAATTTTAAGACCTATTAATAGAAAAATAAGTCTTAGAAGCTTAAAATCTCGAAATGGTTTTGGAATCGGCATAGGTTAATTTTTACTTTACATATCCAATTGAGGAAAAATATTCTTTCCTGAATATTCCCCTGATTACTTCGGCACAAAAAATAATAGTTTTTCAATCTATTGATCATAGCGTCGTCGTACTTGTATACTGCTTTCGTCCAGAAATCATGGTACATTAAAACGTAATTATACTTCAATGTTGCATCCTCAAGATTTAACAAACATTGCAGTCCGTACTTATTGAACTACACTGTCACACTGTACAAAGCTAAAAAAAAAATATCGTTAGATGGTCTGTGTCTTCTGTCAACTGTCACCTAAACCTCATTCGTTCTTCGTGTGTTGCACTGTTACGCTGTGTATTTCAATAATTCAATCCACGTCTTCAAAATCTTTATATTTTCATTGAGAAAAGTATTAATAACATTGACATAGATAGTAAGGACCAGGCTAACCGCGCGACGAAATGGCACCAGCGCGCTGGCCCTAAAATGACAGTTTAGGGCCAATGCGACTCAGTCGAACGCGGTCCACGCGCGGAGGAGTTAATCAGTACAGTTCAGTCATTAAAATGCCTAGTTGCGTAGTAAAAGGCCGCAAAAATTATAATACAAAGGTTAAAAAGGAACATGGGATATCATAACATCGATAAGTAACCATATATTGCCTTTGTTCCAATAAAATTATTCAATAAACACATTTGAATCCACATTCGAAATCCACAATGGCGGCCATGTCACGCGCTGCCGGCAGCGCCCGCGACGGTAACGAAGTAACCTTGTACGGACGTCCTTTTTTATTTGTGTTTTATTTAATAATTAATAAATTAATAATAATTATTATTAAATTGTTTTCAATTTCAAATAAAGCTGATCGAGATTAATTTGTTTTATTACGTTTTCTGTCAAAGTATGGACGCCTCAGTGGTTAACTTATTTCCGATAAAATGTGATTAAAATAACATTTACCCACGTACATGTCGTACGTACAAGGTTACGTCGTCGACCTATGCAGCGTGACACTCACGTAGTTCATGTGAGTTGTCACAGATGGCGCTACTTTTTGCTTGTATGAAAAAGTTGTAAGTAAAATGTTCTGATGGGCGTATCCTTCCTTTTGAAATCATTGATTAATAAAGTGAAAAATAGTCATGGGAAACGAAAAAATGAACGTGACGAAAAATATTTTAGGCGTTTCTTTTTTTAAGACTTATGACTCTATCGTTATCTTAATGAGATAACACCTGGTGTTATCCTGATTACAAAATGGTATTTCTTAGCGAGGTAACACGCAATGTTATCCAGAAATACAATAAGTACTTTCATGATGAGGTAGTACGTGAGACTATCCTGAAAGTAATTTTCTTTTTTTTCTGCCTTCAGAAAGCCCACCGTTGCGATCTTTAAGCTCATCGCCTTATGACGCATAGATAATTCACAAATATTGCCCATGCTACAAAGACAAACTTCGAGGTACCAGAGTGTGGTCAATGAACTTCTACTGCGGATATTTCCACAGAAATTCTTGATTTGCTTGGCGAAGCTAAGAAATCAGATCACGCACTTGAAAAAAAAATACTGCTTGATGGATCAGATAAAGAACACAAGGAATCATTAAAAGCAAAAATGCTTGTTCCTGAAAATTTCACATTAGTGCGTGCACCAAAATCATTTGGAATCAGCGCAAAATCAGTTTGGTATACTAGGGAACGCTGGCCTCGTTAACCTAACAAAGGATCAGGCCATGTGGACAAACTTGATATTCTGAAAAGAATATCAGAAATCAGTCAATTACTTCTTGAACTACACCCCGACTCCAGTGAATACTAGAGGGAACCGGCGAACCGGTTTTCAGGCGAGAAATGTGAAATAGACAAATGTCACATGGATGGATTAGGCAGAGGTATACCTACCTATAGTACACCTTTCGCCAATTATGTTTAAGTCCCATGTAATAGGGGGAGAAGCTATCAGAAATAGTGTATGTATTAATAGAATATCAGTGGTAGGTACACACTGAAATTAGGTACCTACATAATGATTAATATTACAATTTATCCTGTCAAGCGATCCTATCCCATGTATGTCATGTCATTGGTAAACAGTTTTGCGGTAAGGAAAATTGCAAGGTGGAGCTGCCCATTGGAGTGGCGAAGAGAGGAAATGTACAAATAAGTATTAGACAATAAACAGGCAGCGTTATAAATGTCCCACTAAAGATGACATCATCGGAAACAGGAAACAATGTAGGCATCGATGTTTGTTGGCCGGTACTGGGGTCATTAGGATCATTTAGTTATCGTGTTTCAAACGTTTCAACCCGATATGGAAAGCTTATACAGGATTCTCTACCCGTCACTGTTTTCAATGATTAATATCGTAGTAAGAACCGATTGATAAACAATATTTTGCGTAGGTACTCGTATATGTAGTTAAGACTGTCACATTAGTGATACTGATAAATTAGGTTAATATTATTAAGAGCGTTTACACCTTACGGCATTTCATACAAACTTTCAAGCCCTTGTTTTTCGAAATGACTGAACCGATTTTAATGAAACTTCATACGTTAATGCAGGGTACGAAGGTCTAAAAAGTAAGTTAAGAACATTTTCGAAATGTCTTATTTAGAAACAGATAACTGGAAATCTGTGTTCTTATGGAAAATTTAAAATCGGTCTAATTTGGCTGGAATACTATTTTTCGAAAATGTTCTTAACTAACTTTTATGTATACTTCCTAATGTTACAAAACTGATACACTGACTGATGCATTCTTACAGATTATTATTATTATTCCTGACGAACTACTATAACTAAAATAATAAACAGTAGATTATGCAGATCACATGGCCCATAGGGCCGAAAGTTTCTGGAGTGGCGACCGCGTACCCGAAAGACGTAGCGTTGGAAGGCCTCCCACAAGGTGAACCGATGACTTTGTGAAGGCTGCAGGAATCCGCTGGATTCAGGAAGCACAGAACCGGTCGAAGTGGCGAAGCTTGGGGAAGGCCTGTGTCCAACAGTGGATGTATATCGGCTGAAATGATGATGATATGATAAAACTACCAATTAACGATTTTCAGACTTTTTCCTTTACTTGTGCTGTGAGACCTTGCTTTTGCCGAATTTTATGGTTCTAGGTCAACGGGAAGCCTAGGAAGCCGGGAAGCAAAGGGAACCCTATAGGTTTTGATTAATTTGCGAGTATCAAATTATGTCGTATAAATGCTCGTATTTTTTAATGCGCTGACTTAGAAGTTTGGTTTTTTTTAGGTCCAGGAAACCGTTGACTTACGTATTTGAAATTAATTTTAACTTGATACCTCCACGCGTTCCTGAGAAAAAGGGTCTTCACTGACAGACAGACAGACAGCTGGACGGGCGGACAACGAAATGATCCTATAAGGGTTCCGTTTTTTTATTTTGAGGTACGGAACCCTAAAAAGTAAGTTGGAGTCTCATTTCCCACGATATATATGGGAAAAGGTTTTTGCGATTTCTGACTCATCTAGTACTCAAACCTCAGTTGGTCTGATAGAGTTTTTTGATCCTCCTATGAAATAGGATATATTGCAGGCACCACATTTTTTTTATTGACAATTTCCCTATTTGACTGTACCTACGTATTTTTCAAAATCAATGTGTGCAGATCAAAATGTCTCAAAAAGTTTAGGCTAGTCTTCTAAGACCGATTTCATGTAGCTACAACGGTTAAGCGGCGTCAGAGGAATAACTCACGAGTGGTTCGCATGCTACCTACAAAACCGAGAACAATTTGTAGAAATAGAACTTTGGGATCATGACACTGGGGAATTGAGCCTAGTACAATCGAATAGCCTTTGCATTCAAAATTCCATACCGCAAGGTAGTGTTGTCGGATGTTTGCTATTCTTAATTTATATCAAAATTATGACGGAGTCGTGCGTCATGTGTGCCGATGATATTTCATTAATAAGTTCCTGCACTGAAAAAAAAAGTGTTTGCTACAAAAATCTTGTTTAATGTGATCACGCATCTTGACTCCATACGAGCCTAAATCTTGACTTCTGAAGCTAGGAGATCATTGTTAATTAATCATAGTTCCATCAACTAAGTAATTAATTAGTTTAATTATGGGTAGTTATTTAACTTAACTCAAACGTTGGCCAGTTTAAGGATGATATAATGCAGACAAGTTGCTTGTTTCCATCAACTTAAATTAATATTTGATATACAAAAGTGAAGAAGTAAAATCAAACAAAGCATGTATATTATGATGTAACAAAGACCGGTGATTATTCTGTACATGTCACATTGTCGATATAAATAAAATGAATTTGTTCTGGCAAATATGCTATCTTGTTTATAGTAAATAAATAAATAATGATTCCAAACATTTTAATGCCAACTAAGAGAAAATGTATCTTAGTTAGCTCGCATTTTTTTCACTCAACACCTACATGAGAATCTAACTGTTAAAGATACAAAATTGGATGAATGACCGCAATCTAGAAATTAACTTCTCGAAAACTAAAATTATACAATGCAGGCCTGACCAAAAAAACCCCTTGACCATAAATACAATTGACGGTAAAAAATTGGAATGCGTAGATACTTTTACTTTGTTGGTTAGAGACATAGATGTCCACATGACCTGGAAAGCGCACATACAGAGAATTAAATCAAAACTATCTAGTCTTATAATTATATGCGTTACGTGAGCTCAAAAAAGCTACGGATTTAAAAACTGTCCTATCAACTTATTATGCTTAAGTACGGTATACAAATCAAATCAGTTTATTGCAAACAAAAAATAATAAATTACATTACAATTCAATACATTTTATATCAAGTGTTATTTTTACAAAAAAAAAAAACAAACAGTTCAAATCAATATGATTTAATTATTATTACTTATATAATGTTACTGTAGCTTTCAAATTATATTATTTAATAAAATAATAAAAATAAGTTAAATCAAAATAAAATTAATCAATTCAAATAAATTAAATATTTAGTTATGTATACAAACAATGGTGAGCCATTAAGTACTTTTTATTTATTTATTTTTCCTTTGTTACAGATTCACAATGGCTCTCGTGTTCAGCGAGTGTTGCTTCTGCATAGATCTGAGGACGGGATGCCTGATCATCGGGTATCTGAACCTGGTATGGAACACCCTTTGTACGGTTCACGTACAGGCAATTTTGCTAACGCCGCGACCTACTTTTCGCTGCTCGCTTTATTTACTTTTAAACTTATAATAATTAGTTGACCAATAGCTGCCGTAGCGCTATAACCGCGGATTAGCATCCAACTGAACATTCGTGTAACTTTTACGAATAAACTTAATTATCGTGAAGTCTGTGGTTTTCGTCAACTCACATCCAACAACTTACTGGCTACCTCTGAACCATACATAAAAGTGGTCCTTCGAACCGGATATTTACAGTGTAGTGTCTCTATTTAAGATAGCGAATCGGTTCAGCTGGTCTTCCACAAGCGGGTCGCCCCGGTTGGATTGAGAAGGCGCATAATATCGTTCATAGAGTGCGAACGCAATCGATATCCAAAACTTGCGGAAACTTCGCAACTTTGGTGAACTAGTACCTGCGGTGATACAACTCTATTCCATCAACGGTCAAACCAATTACTAATAACAATGGGTCAGACTGTAACGGAACTGATAAGCCATCAAGAAACTATCTTCAGAAACTTGAAGCTTGTTTGCACTAACTACAAGAAGGACAGTCCCACCAGGAAGAACTTGGCGTACCTGGAGGAGCATCTTTCTCGGCTGAACAATAACTGGGAGAAGTTTGTTCACCACCATCAACTACTGGAAGAGTCTGGAGCAACAGACCTTCAATACTTCAACGACTACATTTTCAACAGTACGAAGAAGATGTATGAAGAAGTGCTGCAAGACATGTAGAAACGTAAATCGGAATTGCCGTCTGCATCTACTAGTAAGACGGAACAACCACCTGCGATGCCTAAGCAAGGTAAGGGGCAATCGAAATTTACTTTCGACGATATCCAATTCCACATACCTTCTCGGGGAACAAGCGAGTCGGCGGAAAAGCAACAAGATCTTTTGCGTCAACAATACTGCAACTTTAGAGCATTCGAACGCGCTGTGGAAAAGATAAACATAGCGTTGGCGGTACCTAAAACTAAATGGGAGCATATCGAAAAGGCAAATTGGGAACTAGACTACATACTACAAGATGAGGACTCAATTTATCAACAGAAATACTATACAGCAGAAAACCTTTATGATGACCTGAAAAGGAAACTACAACACCACATCTGGAACAATGCACACTATGAGAAATCTACGCCAAAAACTCAAATACCGGATTTTCATGGAAAATATAACAAGTGGTTGACTTTTAGAGACCTCTACCTCGAAAGTGTACACAACAATCCGACGCTTTCGAAAGCTCAAAAAATGCAACACCTGAAAACAAAACTGAAGGGTGAGGCGGAGAAACTGGTTCAGCATCTTGGCATCAGTGCTGAGAACTACGCATCTTGCTGGGAGATGCTGACCCACCGCTACAACAACAAACGGTTGTTATTCACATCATTCATGAACACGCTCCTGAATCAACCTAGTATTCAGCAAGCAACCGCTGCAAGCATACGGAAGCTTCACGACGTCATGATGGAGTGCTTGAACGGGCTCAAAAACATCGGGCTAGACACCACCAATTGGGTTCCGATCGTTGTTCATCTATTGACTCAAAAACTAGACAGCGTTACGCATAACGAATATATAAAGGAGATCAAACATCCCAGGGAATTTCCCGACCAGAAAGAGTTCGCCGAGTTTTTAGAAACAAAATTCATGTCACTGGAAGCTCTGCAGGAAAGTAGCCAAAAATTATCGTCATTAAACAAACCATGGAAATCGGAAAAGCAGCCTCTTAATGGATCAGAAAACCGAGATAACAACTACAAGAACAAAACGCAGGGGTCATCGTACTTTAACAAGTCACAAAACTCACCAAAAACCTTCTTCACGACAGCAAAAACATGCCCAATGTGCAAAACGAATCATGTTTTGATGAATTGCGAACAATTCTTGGCTATGAATACAAACAATCGGAATGACACAGTTTGCAACTTGCATATTTGCAAAAACTGCCTATTCAGCCATAGAGAAAAACAATGCAAATCACGGAAGACGTGTAAATTGTGTCATAAGGCCCACCACACACTTATGCATGAAGCTGAAACTGAACTATCAAGCAACAAACATGCAACTAGGGAGGAACACCCACCGTCGACCCCTTCGACTTCCTATGGGGTCAACAACACAATGAACGAAGAAAAGGAAGTGTTGTTGACAACTGTACTTCTGAAAGTCAAAACGATTGATGGAAACTTCATCAACGTGAGAGGTCTACTTGACCAAGGCTCCCAAGTGAGCCTAATAACAGAAAACGGGGCACAGCGCCTCCGATTACAGCGACGTTAAGTGAGCGCTGTATTATCGAGTGTGGGCACCCTTAGCGGCAACTGCAAAGGTGCAACGAACTTAGAATGCCAGTCAATACATTCAGACTATAAATTCAACTTTGAAGCACTAATTATGAAAAAACTCATAAGCAACTTACCTACCGCATCGTTTTCAATCAGCAACTGGGACTATTTGGAAAATTTAAAACTAGCTGATCCACAGTTCAACCTGTCAGGCCCGATCGATCTGCTCCTGGGCGCGGACATCTACTCAGAACTTATCCTAAACGGCGTCCTCAGGAGTGACAAGAGATACCCAGTAGCTCAACAAACCAAAGTAGGCTGGATTATATGCGGGAAAGTAAAGACATTCAACTGCTTCGTGACACTTAACGATTTTGAAAACATGGCAAGATTTTGGGAAACCGAGGAAATTCCAGACAATTCATCATCATCTAGTGAGGAATATTACAACTCGACTACCACAAGATTGGCGAACGGACAATATGTGGTACAAATTCAAGAAACCTAACTTCGAAGCAAACTTAAAAAATGCAAGGCCACAATCATTAGCACAGTTCCTTCAACTAGAAAGGAAAATGCTAAAAAACAAAGAACTCAGTAACGAGTACAAGCGTTTTATGAACGAATACATCGCTATGGGACACATGAAACCTGTCTCAGGAGAAAGTTGGGGCCAAGTCTACCTACCTCATCATGGCGTGTTGAGAGCTGAGTCTACTACAACAAAACTAAGAGTAGTGTTCAACACATCGTACAAGACAAAAGGAGACAGCAGTCTCAACGATCACATACGTACTGCGGTCGGAACTTAATAAAGGACATACTGACACTACTAATTAATTGGAGAACGTACAGATACGTCTTTACCGCAGATGTAGAAAAACTTTATCGGTTCATCTGGCTGAAGGAAAAACAACAACATCTGCAAACTATAATCTGGAGATCTTCCCCTAACGAACCAGTACAACATTGGCAGTTGGGCACAGTTACTTACGGAACGAAAAATTCACCTTATCTGGCACTGTGCACTCTACATAAACTCGCAGAAGATGAAAAAGATACCTGCCCGCATGCTGGAAACGTCCTGAAGAACTACTTCTCCATGGATGATTTGGTTTACGGGCAGGATACTGTTGACGCATTGAAAACACTGGTCACACCGCTACTTGGGTTGCTGAAAAAAGGAGGATTTAACTTGAGAAAATGGAAAACGAACTAACCGATTATCTTGGAAGACTTGCGAGATGATCAAAAGAGCCGCAATACGACGATCGACTTTAACCCAGAACAAACAACAAACTCAAAAATGTTGGGCATGGGGTAGAATGGACCAGATTGATTAAAAACAAACATGCCAAAACTCAACCAAGACAATCGCCTGACCTACACAACAAACACTGAGTTGCAAGAAATAAACTGCTGCGCAGTCACATACAAGAATTGTGAAATATTGTATACATTACTGAATAAAAACAGTAACTATAAATTCGTAATACGAGTGCTTGGATGGATATTACGACTGAGCAACATTCATAAGCAAAAACGCACACTAAGCTCAACAAATAACTTAGCCGACTGCGGTAACAAAAAGGTGGTTATGTGTTTGTCACCACAAGACATTATGGAAGCAACCGATTTGGACATCAAGAACGTTCAAAATGAAAACTATGGCGACGAAATTGATTGTTTACAGAAAAATCGACCAATAACGAAGCATTCACCATTACCGCTGAAACTCGAAGAACGAAGAGTAAACATAGAGATAGAGAAAAGAACACCGACTCCGGAAACTAAAAAACGGGGAGGCACAACAAAAAATAAGAACAATTGCCTATCCTCTCTTTCGCCGAGCGGCCTTAATGAGGCCGATGAAGCCGATGTCAATTATGCGGGATTCGCCAATCGGTCTGATTCAGTCAGACTGATTCAGTTCGTTCGTGGCGCACACCCATTTTCGCGCCAAATAGGCTGGTTCAGAAGAGGTTACCCTCTCATCTGTCAATTGACCTACATTAGGCCGATGTCAATTATGCCCGATTCGCCATCCGATCTGGTTCAGACCGACGTATTCAGTTCGTATAGTGGCAAATCCCCATTTCGCGCCAAAAAGCTGACACGAGAGAGGTTATCACTTGTTCTTCTGTCCATACTAGCAATGACGGGATTTGCACAATCAGCGCCAACGTCGAATAACTTGAAGGGTACACCTATACCGAGCAACTATCCGGTTTACTTCGATGAAGCTGGGAAAATACAGCTAATACATGACGAATGGACCCTATTGGTTTACTACAATTTAACGTCATACTGGCAATCAACTGAGCGGATTAAAGATTATGTGAACCAAATAGATAAACTATGCCAAAAAATATCACATGAGTACACGCTTTGCGAAACAATTGTCCGCCACCTACG
The DNA here is from genome assembly GCA_948098905.1 of Tiliacea aurago. Lineage (NCBI taxonomy): Eukaryota > Metazoa > Arthropoda > Insecta > Lepidoptera > Noctuidae > Tiliacea > Tiliacea aurago. Next base: position 22,966,307 of record OX402591.1, read on the forward strand.
TCATGAACTGAATCATCTAGCCGACTACAACTCTATGCTGCTCACTTAACACTCAAGACCAAAACGAGGTTACTTTGACGGAGTTGGGAAATTAGCAGGAACTCTTTTCGGAGTGCTCGACGCAGACTTGCCGAAAAGTACGAAAGAGACATACAGAATCTACGATCAAATGATGACTACCTACTACAACTTATGAAAAACCAAACATTAATTATAGAGGCTGAAAACAACATTATAAAGAGAAACACTGCCTTTATGGATGAACAATTTAAAACATTGCGCATCTACATTAACCAAACTTGCAGAGATATCACAAAAATAGTGAACAAGGCACAAATGCTATTCACGATGAACGAAATAAATTCCGCTGCCGTGACGTCAACTCTAATTTTAAGTTATTTAAATCGAATATTGGAAATGCTGATAAATGCTCTCGCCAACATTTACATAGGACATTTAGATACCCATCTATTTCCGGCTAACCAACTGATCGAACAGCTAAACATAATATCTGGAAGGTTGCCACAGGGATTGTCGTTACCAGTAAAGGAGATTCAAAGGGATTTGAAAAATATTTATGACCTCATCCATGTGAAGGCTCGAATTACAAACAACTATATGCTATTTGAAATACACATCCCCTTGCTGAGCGATGAAGACTACAAGATATATCGAGTCATACCGATACCGTTCCTTAAAAAAGGACATATGAAACTCGTACAATCAAGTTCAAGCTTCATCGCATTCAACTTTTTTAAAAACGCTTGCATTACAATGGAAGACCAAGACATGCGCCAATGTACTTCATACGGTGAAGACAAATTCATTTGTGTCTCACGTAATCCTGTCTACAACATGCACGATAAAGACGCCCCATGTGAGGCCCAAGTCTTCAACCAACAAGACTCTTTATCATGCGTCCTCAGTGACGTAACATGCAAAGAAACCTGGACGAAGCTTCACAAATCGAACATGTGGCTATTTACATTGTGCGGAAAACAGCTGATGCGCATCATATGTAACGATCAAGTTACGCCACCGGTCATTGGAGTGCGGCTGCGGGACTGGAGTGATTTCTTTGAAATCAAAGTGCTTACTGCAGAAAAAGGACGCCACAATATTTACACATAATCAGCTGGGAAGTAGTTTTAACATGGAACCAGACATAGATACACCAACCATCAATTCAACTATTAATAACATCTTTTACGTCGGCTGGAAGAATGCAAAATTAAATATAACAGAACAAGAAACGCCAACTGCAGTAGAAATCAGAAAAATAGACCAGCAGTTGGAATTCCAGAAAACAGGGAAATATTACCAAAGGCGTCTGACATGTCGAGTCACGACATCTATCTCTACTCGGTTACTTCTTTGTTGTTGGGAGGAATCGCTGTGCTTGCCCTCTATATTATCATTAAACGATGGTGCAAAACAATGAAAGGCGTCAAAACAGGAGCGACACCAGGAGGGATAACTTTGGAGGGGACATCGAGCTACAAGAAATACATTGGACATCAGCGGAGCCCGTTTACAGCGAAGCCAGACAACCGAAGAAAGTATTTCACTTTGACGAATTAATTTAAGAGTTATACATTTACCTATACTATTTAACTTTAATCATTTACTTTACACTATTCTTATATTATTACTTTCTTGTAATGGATGCTCATCCCACTTTTCCCTCGGGAGCATGTACGGTTCACGTACAGGCAATTTTGCTAACGCCTACTTTTCGCTGCTCGCTTTATTTACTTTTAAACTTATAATAATTAGTTGACCAAAGGTCATGCACAAACGTTTAAGCGGCGTTTTATTGGAATAAAAGTTGAGTTAAGATTCTGCACACGACGACGGTTGTCTTATGAAAACCTTTTATTTAACCGAAACTTTTATATGACTAATACAATGTCCAATAAACGTCATGCGTGGCACTGGTATCCGACGTCGTATAAGTTAGTTCTGAAAATGTTTACTCAACATATTATGCACTGCCACCATTGGACGAAGTCGTATAAGTTAGTCTTGAAAACGTTTAATCAACTATATAATAAGACATTACAGTCAGGCGACTGAACAGTTGTAAGATGAACTTCTATATAACATAATAGTTAGCTACATACCACTATATAACTGTTACATAACATGAAGTCTTATAAGACTGGAACTATTCGACGTTTTGGCTAGTTGGGCTGTCCGTCAAATAAGCCTCGACCTCTCTACAGAGGTAGGTGATACCGGAGTGCCTCCCTAATGCAACTTCAGGGCAGGGTATTGAAAGCATTGGCGATGGCAAGACTTGTTTATGTCGTTTTCTCTCTTTTACTTGTTTTTTTTTTATATTTTTTTACCAAGACGACCCCACCCCGGGCAACAGCATCCCTCATCGTGAGGGCTTGAATGCGCATGATGGCATCCAGATCCACCATAGAACTTACCCCACATGGGAGTCGAAACCTGGACCAAATAACTTACCTTTCTAAAACAATTTTCCAGATCGCCGCTATTGAAAAGATCCTGGAATCGATTGTCGGGCTGGCCATGGCCGGCGTGCTAGCCACGCATGGCAAGGACACGCAGACAGTTGGAGCCATCATGTTGGCAGTCATCGCGATCATGCTGGTCGGCTTCATCCTGTACCTGGCATTCACTATAGTCCTGCTAGTTGGGCTGCATCAGGTAATTATATATTATTTATTTAAACTTACATATGGCCAATGATATTATAAGTAAAAGAGGCGAGTATACACGCTCCGCAAGTGGCACGATCAAGCTTGGCTAGTTAGCCAAGTTTTCTTCGTCTTGTCTCTTTTGCGCTCCTGATAATTATCCGATACTTCCACGTGTCATCTAATACTGTGGCATTGTGCTGTTTTTGTAGAATGTTGGGTAGGTGACCTACCTCTTTCTACTTATAATACCATTGCATATTATTATAGCATATATACTAGCTTCCGCCCGCGTATTCAACCTCGTGAAATTTCTTGTCTCCCATGACCACCCCCCGGCTATTACTAAGTTTTCGCTTAGAATTACTTTTATTAATTTTACTCGGCTCATAAGGGTTATAGCGTGATATTAAATAGCCTTTAAACTTTCTCAAGAATTGGGTTATCAAATGCAATAAGTATTTTTGTAGTCCGACTGGTAGTTCCAGAGATTAGCATTAAGTAATATATGATATAATTACAAAATCTTTAATATTTACAAGATAACAACTGAATCCATAATTTTATTTGATATAATGATCAGTTAATATAATAAACGATTGATATAATTTTAAAGCAACTAATTTTTATTAGCATAACATACATTGAATATATAATCGTTTGATATACCACTCAAAATACCTATTTAGTCTAATATGATAAAACGCCTAGTAAAAAACACGTGTTTTTTTGTTATTTGATATTCAATCAATCGAAGCATGGATCATTATAAAACAGTTGATTGTGAACATTTCCCTGTAAAAAACATGCAAACAAGCATACACCATGCATGCAGCAGGCATGGGAAAAGCATACACCATACATGCAAGCAAGCATGCAACATGCAGCAGGCATGGTTTCTGTCACGGCTCCGGCGCTGCAGGGCTCCGGCGGTCCCATGCGAGCTTATCGTCGCCGATGTGTTTCACGCTCACCGCCTCACCCTCCGCGGCTCCGCGATTTTAAATAACACTCTAGGGGTAGGCCAGACAAGACTACGTGGAGTTGGTTTTGCAGCGATTCGTTTATGTCACGCCGCTCCCGCAGCACGTTCAATCAAATTAATCGCAATATTATATATTTTAAACGATAGGCCTAATCATTTTCACTTAAATAAACGTTATACCAATATAATTATATTTTAAACGATAGGCCTAATGATTTTCGATTATATAAACGTTATATCCAATAATGTTATACGAAATAAGTTTTAGAGTATATAAATGCTATATCTAAAGAAATGATATCAACAGTTGGTATAACTCACGTTTATATATCTTGTTTAATAATCTTGTGAACGTTATTGAAATTAAAATATAGCAAATAAGTTTATATGATATGAGACGCACCCCGTTCAAAAAAACAACATACAAACAAACGCTTCAGCTTTAATATATTTGTATAGATAAGTAGTTTTATCAGAATAAGTTCGGTTTTCTAAAGCTTCCTCTTCGACACTTATAACTGTGAAACAGTCACTTTTGAATTTGAGTTGGTAAGGTGTATCTTCTGTAACTTAACGTAAGTGTTTCTGTTCCAGTACAAACGCGGTCACGTAAAAGCCTACCTGATCTTCATGCTGACCTTCCTCGTGGTGAACACGATAATGTTCTTTGCTAGTTTTGCCGGCGAAATCAACCCTGTAGCTATCGTCATTTATGTCATCTCTACACGTGAGTATTTTACTATGTTTTATACTAGCGATCCGCCCCTTCTTCGCGTGGCGAGTACAACCATAATCGTAATGATTTATTTGTCAGAATATGGTTCATTAGTTTAGTCAATGGTATTGTAGCGGCATCACATCGCCACATGCGAACTACGCGTCACACTGACGACACGCAAATCCTGCATCGCGCAAGCAGAGTTTACCACGCAACTAGCATATATACAACGTCGCGACATCAACCGTCGGGCAGTTGCCCACCAGACACGACACCCGTCTGGTCGGAGGATCTTCCCTTTTCTATGGTGGATGAGTGAACTTTACACCCTGTTCCTCATACCACCAAAGTATCATCACAAACTGCCATGTGCGGCGTGCGTTTTGTCAGTCGTCGGATTTGTATCACTTGGTGCAGGCCGGACGCTCTAGCGAGTTAGTGAGGGCGCGGGGCGAGTGGTTGATGCAGCGACATGTGGATTTGCGTCGGTCACAGCTTCGTGCAGCTCTGGTGGCGGACTGGCAGGACTGGCTTTCACGCCTTACCACCGGCCTCGTCACCATTGAGGCGGTCCGGCCGCTACTCGAGCCCTGGCTCGGGAGGAGGCATGGCTCCCTGTCGTTTTGGATGACGCAGGTGCTCTCGGGGCATGGTTGCTTCGGGAAGTACCTGTGTCGCATAAACAGGGAGCTGGCCACCCGGTGTCACCACTGCGTCGACTGCTGGGAGGACACGGCGCGGCATACGCTGGCAGAGTGTGCCGCTTGGGAGGACCGTCGCCGTAACCTCATCTCAGGAGTAGGCAGTGATCTGTCGCTGCCGGCCGTGGTCGAGTCGATGGTCAGCAGCGAGGAGTCCTGGGACGCGGTGGTATTCTTCTGCGAAACAGTCGTGTCGCAGAAGGCGGCTGCGAAAAGGGAGCGGGAGATCTCGTTCGCTCACCAGGCCCGCAGCAGGCGCACTGGGCGTCGGCAGAGGGCAGATAATGCCCTCTTCCGGCACCCCTAAATGGGTCCAGGGACGGTGGATTCGGGGACGTCCACCGCCCCCTATCATACTGGACGCCCAAGAACCCCGGTGTATGTGTAAGAAGGGAACACTGGGGTGGTTCTTAGTCACTAAGAGTCTGACAGACCCCCTGCCCGCCCCAGGGCGGAGGACATCCATAAGGAATTTCCAACCCGGAAAAAAAAAAAGGCCGGACGCTCTCAATTGACTTGGAAGTATATTGAGTTGTTACTACTGTTTTTCCTTATAATGTAATTTATTTAAAAAATGTGAGGAAAGCTGCTAAAGTCGGAAAAAGATTGCCGAGAGACATTAAGAAAATAGAACCACTAATACTGCAGTGGCGACATGCCAGAATATCGAGATTTCTGTGCAAAATCTAAGTTAAATATTACATAAACTTGTAAAGGCCTATATATCTACTATTTACTGAGAGTTATTCTGTCTTACCTCTGTGAATTTTCAGGGGAAAGAAGTCAATAGGACGAAATATTTTATACAATAGGGAATCACGTCGCCGCGTCGTGCCCTTACAGAATTTCACATAGCACTTATTCGTAAACGCTACTGCCATTTTGTTCTTCTACACATAAATGTCACTCCTACTCATTTTATAGAGTTAGATTAGTAGCAAGCACCTTATATTTACTCTACATTTTTTTTTTAAATTTCCATTTATGTGTTTATGAATTAATTTATATAAATGATTATTTCCAGCTCTGAGCATCTACTTCTTACTGGTAATCAGAAGCTACTACCTGAAGATGGACGACTCCACCAACAAGCCAGCAGTGTACAACACAGCTTAAGTTAGCCGTTTATAATAATAATAATATATCTACAGCATCTATGATAGTGTTAAAACACTTAAATAACAGCCACATGTCCAAATTGTAATAAATACAGTATGTAACAAAATGTCCCTGTTGTTCCTTTTAGGGACGTACCTTTACATTAACCTACAAGCACACCATTGGTGGAATTATAATTTAAAAAAATAAGCATTGGCTAGTCGAGAAATCAAAATCAAAGAATTTAAGAGGTTAGAAATAAGTTAAACATTACAAATATTAATAATTAAATATTTATTTTAATTATTTTGATGAACAGTTTTTATGAATGACTTGCTTTTTTACGTATGTATACCGGACTGGTGTTACGTAATAAAGAAAATATATTGTTTACAAAACAGTATAAAAATACAACCAAAATAAAAAATAAAACCCTTTTCATCACTGATTTTTGTGGAAAATTGTGATGCTATAATAAAACTATTTGTTGCTTTGCATTTAGAATTTTATATTAAAAAAAAAATCTATAATGCCATTGCAAAATTTATATTTGTTAGAATACCAAACCTTGTTGATAATCATCACTGAACAAAACAGTACAATAACATTAAGTTATATTTAATTGTTATTATATTTCTAATTAACATAAAAAAATTAACCACAAACATATTGCAAACTTTTTTATATATTTTCTTGAAAGTCCCTTATAAAAAAAAAATATTACTTATTTTGAATTTTTACTATCTTGCCTTTAACTCATTAGATTAAGTTAGGTTAGTAGTAATAAATAAGATAATTTGCGTAAAATTATACAGCACGCCTATAGAATCTCTTTGAATTCAATACTAAATGTGCTTGTATAATTCGGGGTTAAGAAAATTGCTTTTTATACTAAGTTCGAAAATAACAATTCTTTTCCATTTCTCATACTCGGAAAGTAGTGTTTGCTTGATCTGAGTAGCGGGTGTAAAACACTGCTTTCCACCCTAGGGTGGCAAAGACTCATAGTAAATGCTTGCCCTTGGGCGGGAATCAATTTAAAAAATTGAATTAAATTTGGTTAAGTAGTCGGCTACAAATTTTTTACATAATTACGAAAAATATCGATTTAAAAAAATATTTGCGGTCTTGTGAGTGTATAAACAGCCAGTGTGAATTAAAAAAAAATACCTTTTATGCGAGACAGCCCGCGGCGGAAAAGCGGTGTGTTATTAAAAAAATATTATTATAATTTAACGGAATACTAACTCTGTAAGTGTACCGTACTGTACCGAAATTCAAAATCTGGGTTTTATATAGACTAATTTATTTGATTAAAAATGAGTTCAAGCGATTCTGAAAGTTTACCCCAGATTCGGTTAAAGAAGAGGCAAATACAGTAATCGAAAATCTTTTGCAAGGAATTTCTAAAGAAAGATATTTAAATAGATATAAACAATGATTTTATGAAGTGGTGAGCAAACAATAAAATAGAATATTTTAGATAAAAATTGTAGTTTATCTAAAATATTTTAATATAAGTATTCGAAATGAAAAGTAGAGTGTTTAGCACGGGTGAAAGTCACCAATTCCTACTCGGACTATAGCCGGCCCTGTTACGCCCGGCCGTCTAAATACCTCGTATGATTCTTTTCGACCCTTGTATAACAATCTACTATTATGCATTTATAAAGTGACACTAAATTATAAACTGTAATGTTACGATTTTTTAAAAATCTTGTGTAAACCACCGATTCTTCAGAAAACAGCTCGTTTTTTCGTCTTTGCAAAAACATTTTTGGACATCTATTATAACGCGTTTACGAATGTCATTGTAATAAATATAAAATATGCTTGAATATTTGAAATGATGTGTTAATTACGTGATTTATAAATCAAAATTAAAATACTTGAAATAATTTTTGCTGTTTTTTGATTATATTCCCTTATTTTTGATCAACAGATAGTTTTCACTCCATACATAAACACTCATCATCATCATCGGGTCGGCTTCCAGTCTAACCAGATGCAGTTGAATGCCAGTATTTTACATGGAGCGACTGTCTATCTGACCTCCACAACCCAGTGAACGGTACTGGTTCAACGCTCAGAAGCAGGAATTTTGAATATAAAAACACTTTATAAATTTTGCAGATCAGCTTTTATTACTAAGTGAAAGATATATAGTAACACAGTTTGATTTAACAATACAAGTTACTAGCACCGATGTCGAAGCACCAATACCGGGCATGGCGGGCATATCCCTAAAATGTCCGCCGGCTATCTTTTTCCCCACCAGTTTACTTACTTATGATTGGTCGTCGATAACTGTCAAAGTCTCGGCCAATCATATGACGTCAATACAACTACAGTACTTTTGATCGTACAAATTCATAGAAATGATTGTAATTAGTCAACATACATAAAGATTTATAGGCATACATTAAAATCGAAACTTAAAACTTGCTGATGTGCAGAATTACTTTTTACTATGACATCGATACCTTATACAATATGTAACAAAAACCCTGTTGTTCCTTATACCTACGTTTTAAGAATCGGTATACATACGTAATAAAGCAAGTCATTTATAAAAACTGTTCATCAAAAATAATTAAAATAAATATTTAATTATTAATATTTGTAATGTTTAAATGATTTCTAATCTCTTTAATTCTTTGATTTTGACTTCTCGACTAGCCAATGCTTAATTTTTTTAAATTATAATTCCACCAATGTTGTGCTTGTAGGTTAATGTATACGTCCCTAAGAGGAACAACAGGGTTTTTGTTACATACTGTATACATATATTTTTAAAGTGTACATAATTATTAGAAATACAGCGTGTTACGGAAAGGGTATATACATATCAAAGGCACGGATTCTTTTGGTGATAACAAACTACATGGCAACATTTTTTTGTATACCTATACCTACTTAATTATAAAGTTAGAAACATTTAACTAATTTAAATCAAATGTTTCCAACTGAATTCTATACATCACTAGACCAAGACAGCTGATCGGTGTCAATAAATTACACACAAAGAAACAAGTCTGTAAAAGATTTGTGTCTGCTGGTACTATTTGCAAAATGGGTTCCGCATTAGTTTTATTCCACAAAATATCAAACACTTGAACACAATTAAGTTAAGTACTACTCGTACAAAAACCTTATTGTAACTTGGGAAATTGTTTTTGTTTTTTAGTAAACAAACGTACCGCCGAGTATGTAACTAATAGTACAGTAGAGTCCATTTCACGAAAGAAGTCCCGCGGAATTAAGTGGAACTAATTATTATTATACAAGTTAGCAATGCCTGCAGCGCCACGTCGCGCCTCGTCTGCGGGACTTCTTTCGTGAAATGGACTTTAGAAGTATCATTAAATCATACTTAATAGGCACTACTAAACGCTATAGCCCAAATTTTCTATGAATTAAATGACTACACTCAACAGTTATCCAAGTTCAATAAATTTTCTATCTCAGCAATAATAACAATTTTCCTGTAAATCTCCTTTATCATAATCATCGTTTTTTGTGTTTTTGACACTGCAACTAAATGGTTGACAAAACTGTGAATTGCAATATTATGAAACTACAAAAGTACTCAATACAAATAAAAAGGTTTCATTTATTTGAAAATTAACCCTAGAAAACTTTCTTACGTAACTTATGTTTGTCCTGGTACAAATAATGCCAGAGGGTTCAGTACATAATTTTGTTTTAGTAATGTTCATTGTTTAACTACTTATTCAATGAAAAACTAGCGGTGTAAATAAAATAACATAAAAATAAATGTATCCAAACACGTCACTTTGTTTAGTTTGTTTACAGTTGTCCCGTTGTCCGTTCGTCGATGATTAAAGGACATGGATAAAGTGTGGCCTAGCACGGACAAAGAGTTAATTAAATACATAAAATAACTTATAATATTTGAAATCCTACCACAGCTTTTGTTACTTCGTAAAACATTGCAGGAAATATTTCAATTTAAAAGATTATTATTTTGATTCAAGTATTTGGGGAGCGATTTATGTTGCCAGTTTTGGCAATATGGTGGTAATTGGGACATGCTTATTGTAAGAATTGATATGATTCCGTGAGTATTTTTAGAATGTAAAATATTAAAGCTGTGTTTAAAGCGTATTGAATATTAACTAGACTGTAATGAACATGATATTTAACAATTGATTAATGTATAAATTTTATTTTTTAAATCAATAGATCAGTCCAGTCTTAAAAGTATGTAATGGCAGCATTTCTTTATCTTTCAATCATTGTCACTGCCCGTCATTGTCAAGCATTTGTCATAATATGTCATTCATGCTTTGCACAGACCTATAACTAGCGTATAGGGAGGCATTGTAAAATAAACAATGCAATGCAATATTTTATTTTTCAATTCACTTCCTCGAAAACTGACTCATATCGCACTACGATTAGGTTCACAATGCAACGTATTTCACATGCGTGTGATTTTTTATTTTCCACAACGTGTGCGGGAATAAAAATTGCCACAGATAACTTATACCTATAGACTTAGTCCAAATTCAATGCCTATTCACACAGTCTCGCGCCAGGGACGTTCCTCTCTTTCAGTGGTGATTTTTTTTTTATCTCTGCTAAGATGCGCTTTACGGCGTTAATATTTTGGAATATTTAAATAATGTTTATAAATAGAATGAGAAGAACCATGATTATTACAATAAAAAAAAAACGTTTATGAACAAATTAATATTTATTTGTGTTCATATTAGGCTGTTTATCGGCTTTATACCTTTGCTTCTCCTTCAACCTGGCGAAAGCAAAGCGCGGAAAAAAAAGAAAATTAAATCATAGTTTCCTAATAATTCATGAAAAAATTATTTTTCGTTATATTATGTATTTTCTTTCTTCAAAAGTGTATTGAAAAACGCCTTTTGATACACGTGGACATTTGTTCATCATACATTCTCCACTTGTATCAAAATGTACTATTTCTGTTTTCCATACGAATCATTCTGTATGTTAGAGAGAGTACTCTTTAGTATAATTATGCCAATAAGTTAATTTTTGACGTAAACATTAGACAATTCCTAAAATATGACATAGGACTGTAAGTGATTGTTGCACGTTTTGCACGTGTTTGCACGTTTGCAGTGCATAAAACCAGTGTAAACTTATTGGTGAACTAATCAAAATAAATAAATGACCCTGGAGACCTGGTCATGTGTCTACATCTACAATCATTTGGGATACAATCGTTAGATTTGAGTGAAATTAAATCTGCTGGAAGACAGTGGATTACTCCGCGATCGACAGGTTTGAATTTATTTTATGAAGTCATCAGATTTGAGAAAGTCTCTTCACCAAGTTTTACGACGAACAAAAATATCCAGGGATTTGAAACACAATTATAGCTTTATAGTACATTTTGTTTTATTTGTGTTCATTTAAGGCCAAGCTTGTATGGGACTGTTACCCATCTGCTTTCCGTAATCAGCGAATGTCTCAAATATGCAAGAGAAGTTATTTAAAGTACTAGGACTTCATGAGTAACGGAAATTGTTGCACATTAATAATACGCAACCCTAAATTCTGTACTTTTACAATCATGTAGGATAATAAAGGTTACCCACACATTGATGTTTAGGGTGAATGAGGCAATATTTTCGGCACTTCGCTTATTTTTATGATTTTTATTAAATTATTTTTGCGTTTCGATATCCGGCCTAAACAAAATGAATATGTTTTATGCTCAAAATTTTTGTTTATTTCCTGATTATCCCCAATATCCAAGTACCTAAGCAAAGTTTAGCAACTAAGACTTAACTTGTTCATCTCACAATAAACTACTTAATTTTCAAATGGATTTATCAATTTCGTGTACAAATGAAAGATGCTTCTTAGGACGTGTTTGGCGTCGTAAAGTCGGTAAATTTAATTAATTTTAAAGAAAAAAATTACGAAAGCAATAATTAGGACAGTAACCCTATTACTAGGACAGTAGGCTAGGATAAGCGACTTTTTGCGTGTGTTTTTAGTCGCTTTCTGTCCAAATCGGTGCGAAGTTGTGTATCAGATCAGTGAATTCAGTAATCGTTGTGGAATTCTCGTGAAAATATCGTCACGCGCCGACGCCGTAATAGCGAATACTATGAGATGATGTTGTGTTATGTGTGTTGGAGGATCGGATGGTAATCTGCGAGCTGCCCGAGAGCTGTATCGTCAGCGATTTATCGACGGAAGACCAGTTGCTGGCGGGCATGTTTCAACCGGATGGTACAACGTCTGTACTCCATCCTGGGGTTCATTCCATGAGCCTGCATCGAAAGGTCGGCCAAGCAGGAGGGATTTGAAAACGCTGTGCTAGAATATTTTGAACGTACTCCACGCACTAGCACAAGGTGAGCTAGATTAGTGCTCGGCGCTGTGAACCTTGTTTACCAAACTTATTCTTCTTAATTTTTACGTAATTATTACGTATTCCTTAAAATCGTAGGTAAAGGGGCCGCGCCGCACGTGGCGTGGCGCGGCGGCGCGTCACTTTTTTTATGCTTCACAGATCAAGGGAAAGCCGCCGTTTTTATGAAAAACGTATTATTTTCTTTTGAGTGTGAGTGATTTTATGATGGTGATTTAGGTGTAATTTCATTTAAGAAAATCATCTACGTTGCTACGGTACCTATCACGACAAAGTTTAATTTATGTTTCATACCTACACAAAAAGCAGTCAGAACTGCGGCATGCTTGTACCAGGCGCACAGACTTTCGGAAGAGATAACTTTCAAATACTGAGTTCGTTTGATCTCGCTGCCCGCGCCGCCTGGCGTGCGGCGCAGAGCTGTGTGTGTTGCAGAGCTGTGCGCATGTGTGTGTGCGTGTGTACTATTGACCCTCGTAGTGCGGTGACACCTTTGTTATGATTTAAATTTAAAATATCTATGGAAAAAACAAAATATTAAGCATTTTCGAAGTTATTACTTTTGAGCTGAAATTTTGAATGGCTATACCCTTTCCGTAACACGCTGTATACAATTTAATTGACGGCGAAAACTTTTATTTAGTGTCCTTATACCTGCTTATTTATATATTATGTACAATATTCATCTTCACTCTCAAAGGAAAATCGCTAAACATGTGTATATTTATTTAAATATATAGAAATGATGAAGAAATAATTGTTGAGTTGTTTAGTCTAAGAAGTGTTAATTACAATTTTTAATGTGTAGAATTAGCACAGATATATGCGATTTGGTGTAAACTGTAAGCTTATATTTGATGAATAAATGAATTGCATGAATCATCATTAATGTGAATGAATTTACTCATCATCTATATTTTTTTTTCATCTATTCACAATTCAGATTCACAATCATTACGCTCGGATTCACAATCGGTTGATACGGGTTCGTTAAAGCACATCCATGGGAATGTTTTATCAATAGCTACCGCAGCCTCATACCTCTTTCTTTCTAGTAGTAGATTCTTTTTGATTGTCTCCGCAGCTGATTGGTGATTCATTTATGGGTGACTGATCACCAAGTGTGGCTCCTAGTAATAAGGCTACCCTTCTCTATAACCAGATGGTTGTCACCGATATTCTGAACGAGAACCCTACCAGCACCTTGTGTTAATTGATACTCGCCGGGCAACAAGTAATGTTCATGACCTTCAATATGGCGCACGGTTCCATTCACGTAAATTTTTACCGAGAAAGAATTACGTGAGCTAACTGGGATCGCCTTTAATTATCCGCGTCCTATGATCATTAAATAAGGCTTTGCAGTGGATTACAATAAAATAGCGATAAATTGCAAACATGAACGTATATTGAACAGAAATAACAATAACTTAAATAGCGCTATCCTTACTGATGATATTGCTCATTTACAAATAGACATACAAATAATTCAATGGAGGGTACCACACATAAAAGTATCATACCGAGAACGGCTGACACTTTAAAAAATTTCGAAAGAGATAAACCTATTCAGCAGTAGAATGCCGATAATGGGCTCGCGTGACGCGAACGTATCTGACAGCCGTAGAGAATAGTAGAATACGAAATGCGTTGTTTTGATCGAAACTTCATTGCAACTGCACTGCTACTGCACTTCTTTAGTTACGTGAATTAGCCTACAAATGGCGTTTAGAAGTTGGGATTTATATGAGTATCCGTTGCTACCTAAAACCACAAAGCATTCTAGGTCAGTTAAAACTGCTTCACAGTTGGAAAAACCCAGATATGTATTTTTTTGTTTACAACCAAATCGAAAAAATAATAAAAGTAAAGACAGTTCAGTATTCGATCATTGTGAAGTAACAAACGTTACGCTCCTTTTTTAATTCACAATATATTATCCATATGAACCAACCAACCAATATATTATCCATATATATATATATATATATTTGTTCTCAGAAATTTTAAACCTAACCTAACCTACCTATATATTATGTATATATAATATATATCGTTTATTTCAGAACCATGCATGAGTAACAGTGTAAACTTATAAAAGTTTTTATTTCTATGCTGCGTGAGGCACGCCGATCCTGGGGAATGCCTACTTGACTGCATGCAGTCGTACCCACCGCCCCAAGATCGGAGAGTCCCACCTATCAGCCAACGTTCTGAGAATGGTGTTGGGGCTGTCGCGAACACAAAATAATAATATATAATATATTATACGAAATGTTTGTAAAATTTCGTCAGTCGTATAATAATAATAATATTTTATTAAAAAATTACAAGGTATAAAAATGTGTACAGTTTTGCTTAAATGTAAATTATATTCTTATGAATTACGTATTACAACTATCCAGTAGACCCGTTGCTTGACCTAAAGCATTTCAAAGAAAAAGCCCTTCTCTTTATCTTAGACTGCTCAAGACAAAAGGATAGCCTAAAAACAGGTCCAGTGGACGTAAGATTGGAAATTGAATGCTCTACAGCAATACCAGATAAGACGACTGAATATTGTTTGATTATAAATGATCGACTTGTGGAATACAAACCTCTCAGCAACATTGTGCGCAGGTTATCATGATTGCTATTGTGGATATTCAAGGCTTTAAGGTTTTTATTTTATTACAAATGAATTTATAATAAAATAAATTGCTATATTGTATAATAAAACATTACAAGTATTTTTAATTAAGCCACCATTTCCATTTTACGATTTGACGAAACCAGAAAAACGGCAAGTCAGTTGGATTGAACGTAACAGAAAGATATAAGTACTGAAAGACGGATTTGTGCCTTACTCAAATCATAAGAATTTGATTGTAGATATTTTAAGTGATAAAAGTGTTTACACCAAGGTTTAGAAAAAGTGTTGTAGTTAAAAAAATATTTCGAATAATAATAATATGAATAATACAGAAGATGAAGGTTGTCCTAATTTATTAACCTTCACAATAAATATGAACATTCTCATGATGTGTATAGTTATATTTATCATGATACGATATGTACTTTAAAAAAATTAATATGTTTAAATACATGGTGTATAGAATATTATTATTTTTTTAATAAATATTTTCTTGTTTATGTTTTCACTATTGGGTAATAGGTAACAGTTCCTATCCATCTGTATCAGGACATCTGCATCAGTTAGGAAGTGAGTACTAAACGGAACATGTCTCAAAATAAATACAATCCTCGATATGGTATCTAAAAGGCATATAAAATGCGTGAATTTCCATTTAGTTACTATTGGGCAACGGCTGATCCAAGGAAAAGATTAGTAATGGAAATGGCTGACGCTGGATTTTTTTATTGTGGAATTGGTATAAATGATAAAGCAGCATGTTTCTCATGTGGAGGTGTTATAGAAGATTGGGAGATTTACGATGATCCTTGGATGCAACATACTATACAATTTCCTCAATGTTGTTATTTGAACGCTGTGAAAGGAACGGATTATGTTGACAAATCAAAACGTCTATTTTTAAAAGTAACAAAAATATAAACCTATTCTGAAGTGGAGGAGGATATATTGATTGTTTGCTGAATAAGGTACTAAATGTTATTAGCAAGGGAGCGTATGTAACTATAAATTACTTACAGTTATTTTATGCAACATTCGAGTCCTACAATTGTAGTTAAAAGGTTGGATCATAAACTCAATTAAACACTTTATAAATAAATTATACTCAAACTCAAATCATTTATTTCAATTAAACCATTTACAGGCACTTTTGAATTGTCAAGAAGTCGGTCAGTTACAAATATGAAGCTCAGCCCATTCCAAAGAGTAGTAGGTTCCTATGGAGAAGAACGGGCAAGAAACTCCACGGACACTCTTTTAAGTTAAAATATGGTTACAAAATATTGGTCACATCATTCGTGTTGAAATTAAACACGTGAGAACGATGCAAAACGTCAAAAGCGTCCCTAACAAAAAGATAAAAAAAACAATTCAAAAATTAAATTAAAATAAGCCAAGGCCGCATGGCGCCCGTTCACGAACATGACGCATGGATTAGCACCATTCAACTCAACTATTTTGAAGGGAGCTAAATGATCCAACACACCCGCCACCATCAGCGACACATTACAGTGAGCATGACATACTCTCAGCCGCCAGGGCACATTCAAGTCAATGAAAGAAGTACTCAGTAAATGGTAGCTTTATAGTATGTACATAGTGCTCACACATGTGCTATGCAATTATATAATACTAAGAGATTGAATTTATACAATGCAAAGATAGTTTTTGAAATCTTCAGCAGCTCCAACAGTATTTTCAAATGTTAATCAATTAGTTGTGGTTGTGGAGCTGGACCAGCATTGAGCCAAGCTTTTTTATCAGCGATGTAATGCACCAAATTATAGCATGCCTGCTTGCATAGTGTGCATTTTATACAAGATTTGAATTTCATCTCATTCAGTTGAAGTATGTGGGGAGGAATTTTATTATAACATTTTAAACAGTGCCCCATGAAAGATGAGTCTACTTTTGCCAGTCTGAAACCTGGTTGAGCTAATAAATCCCTACTTCTAGTACTATAATTATGTCTTTCGCCTCTTTTACTAAAAATATGTAATTTTTTTCTGTATTAGCTACAATGCAAGATCCAGTGAAATATACTTCTGAAGGCATTTGTAAAATTATTATTCAGAATGCTAATGGTGAGGCACTATTTGTCCGTGATATGCAGCCCGCTCTTATTAAATCGAGTGCAGATTCATCAAAAGCTCAGGTCAGAGATACATCGCAAGAAAATTTATTCTATAAAAACAAGCATGATGTATTAAGTTCGGGAAACATTTAAGAACTGGTCTTTAAAAGTGGTGAGAGAGCTAACATACTCCCGAGATATGCAGATTGGTCCTAAAAAAATTAAAGCGGGTTCAGCAAAGTGTCGGAAAACCGGCACATCATCAATGAGGAACATAATGCGTGATGTATGCTACCAGATTCTACAGGAAGATGAAATTCCTTTTATTAAATCAGTTTAAAAAAATGTGATAACTGTTATCGAATAGATACGGAGCTGGGCAGACACGTTTACAGATCTTTACTATTTGAATAGATTTGTATGATTCAGGTTAAAACTTTACTCTCCCCATACTACACGGGACTTAAACATAACCATGATGAAGATGCTTGTATGTTTGTTCGATTTATCGACATACAGACTGCTAATAAACAATCGGATGCAGGATTGTTGTTGTTACATTGCAAGTGTCAGTCCAAATTATGTGTGCAATTTGTTGTCAAAAACATGTTTATGGATGATGTTTATAGATCGTATAGAATAGAGATAGAGTGTTATTAATAAAAGATATAATATTGATTAGCAATTGTTTATTTTTTTTTATTTTTATCTAAAGTAATATTTACTGAAATTTTAATCAATACTTAGCACCAGTTTTAAAATAGTTAAGAGACAGAGATAAAAATAATTAAGTTAATACTTAATTAAGTTTTCAATTGTAGGTATATTATTGGCGTTTCTGGATCAACGGATATCAAAAAGTCCAGCTATATAGAACTAATACCATTCACCCACCATCTATTCAAATAGATGAAAACAGTGCTTATTGAAAAGAGTAATAATATAGGTATCAAATAAAAAATCTGCCGTTTTTGAAAAATTTACCTTCGCTTCCGTGCGAAGGTATAACTAGTTTTCAAAAACTGTACATTTTTAATTTGATACCTATATTACTCTTTTCAAAAACCACTACACTTTCATCTATTTGAATAGATGGTGGGTGAATGGTATTACTTCTATATAACTGGACATTTTGATTTCCATTGATCCAGAAACCCAATAATATACTACTCGAAACTTACTCTGTAGCAGCCAGAGAGCTTGGTCAGTGGGCTCAAGTTCGCCCAGCATCTTGTTCCAGCCCTACGCAGCTCCACTGTGCGTTTCTTTACAGCACGCTGTATATTGCGCATGTGCGCTTTGTTTACGTCACAATTCACATGGAAAGGAGTCGTAGGCACAAATGGTCGCGTTCTTCTCGGTTATCAGTTCACGCACGCGTTAATTTCCAGCGAGCGATGGTCGTCAACTTTCCGCGAACAATCCATCAATATACAGTGTGTTAAAGTAACTGCGTGCCATAGCTTAAGGGTAGGTTCAGTATCGATGAAGGAACCCAGGAAAAATAAAAAAATTTCATAAACAAAACAAAAATGAAAACATAAAAAAAAATTGCAAGATCAACCTATTTTAGTTCCTACCTACTAACTTAAAATAGCAATAATAATTATTATTATTTTATTTGACGGTTCTAAGCCCGTTAAAGTACGAAGAGACTTATTTTTATATTTTTTATGTTTAATTAAATATTTTGTTTGTTTTTTTTTTTGTAAAAAAAAAAATATTTTTCCTGGGTTCCTTTGTCGATATTGAACCTACCCCTAAGCTATGACACGGAGTTACTTTAACATCCTGTAAACGCCTACTAGTTATTCATAAAAATAAGTACAATGTGTACTATTTATCAACTTTGTCGTTGATAAAGATATTTTCCTTTTGCATAGTGGGAATAATCCCGTAGTGAACAACATTACATTAGTCACCAATTAACTGTATAAAGGCTTCTACATACCAGCGCGACGCGACACGGCACAAAGGCCCCGTGTGTCGCGGGACGAGCGGTGCCTTTGTGTCGTGTCGCGTCGCGCGACATGTCGCCCCGGTATGTAGAAGCCTTTATCCTTTATTATACGTACACACGGCTACACATCAAGCTATACTATTCCAGTATACGCTGACCTCTCATTGTACGGAAATCCTATACAATACGAGATCATTATACTGGAAATGTATAGCTTGATGTCTAGGTAACCGTCAGTACATAGCATAATCAGCCTATAATGTTCCCACTGCTGGGACACAGACCTCCTCTCTTCGAGAGGGAGTGGGCCGTAATCCACCACGCGGGTCCAGTGCGGGTTGGTAGATGTCACATGTCTTCGAATGTTTGGTTCTAGGACATGCCGGTTTCCTCACGATGTTTTCCTTCACCGTTATGAGAGCAGTGGTGATTAAATAATTTACACAAAGTAAAGCGCCTGCCTGGGTTCGAACCCACGACCTACAACTCGAAAGTCGGGGGGGGCCGTTACCACTGGGCCGTTACCGTCAGTACATATTTTGTATTAATAATATCAGTATGCATGATTGTAAAAACCTACCTCAGACCAATTAATGCAATAGTTTCAGAAAATCAAAGAAAACTGTCTGGTGTAAAAAATATTACTGGTCGTTTTTTTTTTACTATTTTTATTAAAACGCATTTAAAATATGGAATGATAGATAGTGGTTGTTTAAATAATACTTAGTTTTTTTTTTGTTTTCTCTTTCAGGGTCAATGGTTCGCTACGCTAACCACATATTTCGGATTTTTTTTCTTTAAATTCATGCCATTTAGCGATTATTTCTTGAACTAACATAGAAAAACACCTTACGCTTGATTTAGTTTAGGCAGTAAGTGACGCTGGTAATCGTTTATGTTTTGAAAAACATTCGTTGACAGTGTTTATGTAACGTGCCCGGAAAAAACTTAAAAAATAAGAAAGTCTATTATTTTTATGACTTTGATGGTTTTATTAGACGTATTTAGACATCTTTTGCATGCATTCGATACATAATGTATGTAATTTTGCGTTTCTAATGTAATATCACACTCATAATTAAGTAGCTAACCAGCGAACAGATAATGTTTTATTTGTTCGTATAGATGTGGTAGTGTTTTTTTGTATAACTTACAGAATGTCTCGTGTGTTAGCTGACGGGGATATTGAATACTGGCTGGAGGAGATTCCCTCCGATAACCATAGATTATACACTTAGATAACGACAGTTGCTGCAGTGCGGAATCGGACCAGGAAACTCATGATGCACAACCACCTACCAACGTAATGGAGAGAGTGTGGAAATATCTTGCCCAAAAGCTGTAAACAACAGAACAACAACAACAACTACAACTCGCACATGAATTTTGTTGATAAGTTCGATCAATTCAAAAGCTGCTATGAAATTGAACGAAAGTCACACAAATGGTGGCACCAGATTTTTTTCCATTTTCTGTAGTCAATTCTTTTTTGGTGGCGTAAAGGAAAGTCTTGCTTCGAAGATTTTCATAAGGAGTAAGATGAAATTATTGTCCAAAGTGTTTTGACATGTTTTTAGCCTGTATTCATGATTAAAAAACTTTTTAGTGGGTCAGTTTTTAATTTATCTAAGTTACAATAGCCTAAAGTCAACTGCTCATCACCTTTTACAAAATATTGCTTTTCCCGATGCTGGAACGTTAATTGTTGAGGAGTTCTCCTGGTAAGAACCAGGAGAACAGCCACTCACCATATGCATTGTGACGAGCATAAATTGCTTAGCAACCATATTAAAGTACCTAATCGAATCGCAACCCGTTAAATACTTATTATTATGTTGTTCCGGTGGCCATCTGTGGTTTCCATCATCAGTTCCACTTCACCATATAGTGATTTTCGGGAGCAAATGCACGAGTTACTATAAAAATACCCAAATCGCTATATGTTTGCCTATAAAATTCGAGGGTTTCCCTCGATTTCCATAAGATCCCCTCATCTGATTCTAATTTGGTGGCAATGGGACCACCTAGGGAGCATATCCTTTCAAACATAAAATTAATTTTCAAAATCGGTCCATAATTGACGGAGATATCGGTGAACAA
Source organism: Tiliacea aurago (assembly GCA_948098905.1). NCBI lineage: Eukaryota > Metazoa > Arthropoda > Insecta > Lepidoptera > Noctuidae > Tiliacea > Tiliacea aurago. Next base: position 22,987,629 of record OX402591.1, read on the forward strand.
ACATAAAAAAAAAGCATATATACGGTCGAATTGAGTAACCTCCTTTTTTAGAAGTCCACTATCTACTAGGGCCATATGCGTTCGTATTGCTGTATTGTTTTTGTTCTGCCCTGCGCAGTTATCAGAAAAGAGCATTAGTTCTACCACTTTTTTGTCGACGTACTCTGTAACGTATGTCATAATAAAAGAGCATACTTCGTTGGGTCCTTTTTTTGCTTGCCCTTCGTGGTATACCTACGAACAGGAAATTTTTTCCCGTTTTCAAATTGTGAATACAGAAGATAGAGACGCTCAATTGTCGCAAATAAAATATTTCTTGCACTGGGATTATTGGCAGTGACACATATGGTTTCATTAATTCATATTTTCCTCCATTCCGGCACACATTTTTCACTAAAAAGCATTTTTTTTTGTTTTTTTTTATTTAGGATGGGTTTGCTCTTGACGTTAGTCTAGGGCAGAACTGACAGAGACAAAATTGATGACGATGGAGTGAGCTTACCCAGAAGAAGCCTGTGCACTCTCACTTTGAAGAGATTAGGGTTGTATGCGTTCGGAAACACAGACGCAGGTAGAGAGTTCTCTCTCTCCTGTCTTAACTCTCCCAACTCCTCAACAATCAACGTCCCCGCATCGGGAAAAGCAATATTTTGTAAAAGGTGATAAGCAGTTAACATTAGGCTATTGTAACTTAGATAAATTAAAAGCTGAACCACTAAAAAATGACAAAAAAAACGTTTTACAACAAAAAAATAACTTTTTACCAAAAAAAGTAACCGACTTCCAAAAACAAATCACTACAAAGTGAAAAATAACTTTAATTTCGGAAGTCGGTCTGTATTTTAGTTTTTTGTCACTGACTTCCGAAATAAAACTTATTTTGCACTTTGTAGTGTTTTGGTTTTGGAAGTCGGTTATTTTTTTTTTTGTAAAAAGTTATTTTTACACTCAAAAGTTGTGTTTTGCCATAGAGAAAATAAATCCGTCAAACAGAATTGCGGTCTGAGGTGGGTTTTTACAATAATGCATTCTCTATAGGCTTGAGGAAAATAATGACTGCCTTTATTTACCTGTACAGTAGGTGACACACAAGTTCTTAAAATAAACTACGCACGTCTTTTTAAGGTGATTTCATAGATATTTCCAATTGAAATGAAACACCAATTTGTAATCACAAAACTAGTTGGTTTTTAGGGTTCCGTACCCAAAGGGTAAAACGGGAACCCTATTATATTACTAAGGCTCCGCTGTCTGTTTGTCCGTGATTTTTTTGCCGTTTTTATAGATAATGGTACGGAACGAGTCCAACTCGCACTTGGCTGGTTTTTTTTTTAATGAATTTGTTGCTACTGTAGCGGAATCAACATCGCCACATACGAACTACGCGTCACACTGACGTCACGCGAATCCTGCATCGCGCAAGCAAAGTTTACCACGCAACTAGCATATATACAACGTCCCGACATCAACCGTCGGGCAGTTGCCCACCAGACACGACACCCGTCGGGTCGGAGGATCCTCCCTTTTCTATAGAGTATGAGTGAACTTTACAACCTGTTCCTCATACCCCCAAACTGGTGACCCCGAGTATGAACGTCAGCGCAGCCTTCGTGCAACTACTTCAGCGTGACGTCATCATCATCATCATCATCACTTCCTCAAGCTTTCGAGCGGCGAGTCACACAACCAGCCAGCACCCACGGCTTCAACGGGTATCCTGACCACCAGCATGCAGCGGACGCGCATTCCTGGTCATCACCCACAGCCTCATCAGCAACCTTGGCACAGCACACTGCACCTTCGGCCGGTCCACAAGCAGAGAACATGCCTCTCCTGGTCGACGCCAGCAGTCAGCCACAACCCGGGGCTGTACTACATCCGACGCACTCGAGCATTACACAGCGCCACCCCGACTCACTGGGGAATCACCGCAGACAGTTCCGACTCACCGAGAACTATGCGGCACCCGGTTCCAACTGGAACACTGGAACCCCTCTACTGGCACTGGCAAGCATCGCAAGATACACGACTCAGCCCACTATCGACCTCCGGTCTCCGGAGGGGAGTGATGTAGCGGAATCAACATCGCCACATACGAACTACGCGTCACACTGACGTCACGCGAATCCTGCATCGCGCAAGCAGAGTTTACCACGCAACTAGCATATATACAACGTCCCGACATCAACCGTCGGGCAGTTGCCCACCAGACACGACACCCGTCTGGTCGGAGGATCCTCACACACTCTGTACCTATTTCCGTAGCGGCTCACTGAGGACTCCAGGAGAGGGTTCTTATGGCGGGTTTACACTGAATTAAACACTGTCGTTTAGTACATAAGAGAGACAGGACTCAGCATATCCTATTTTAGAAGCCAAACGGGCATTAAATATATATGTATAGCTCACAAATATTATTCGCAGAATTAGAATATTGTGAACAAATATTGAAGATGCAGAAATAAGTTCGCTGGCAGAAAAACTATTGAAAGTAAACGAAAGGTGCAGAAAGTGGTACCTCCTCCTGGAGACGGCGCGCTGTTAGGAGGTTCTACTGTCTGTATCCCTGACCGTCGGTAGCTTCAACCCTCTATCCTTTTAAATATAAATGATAAATGATGATGCTAAATGATTTTTATTTCTGTAAGTAGGTTTGTACAAACACTTTTACACGTCAATCATAGTTTAAAAACTATATAAAGTCGGCGTTTCCTAGCTATACAACACTAGCTTTTGCTCGCGGCTTCGCTCCCGTTAATTTAGAATTTGACAATCACTTCGGGATGTACTCTGCTTGTCCCATAATATCTTATAATATTATTTTTCTTTATTACATTTTTATACGCATTAATTACATTTTTAAATATTTTTATATACCTAAACTTGAAAATAAATTGTGGCGTAACGGCATCAGGAACAGGGTCTAAGCTGCCGGTGGTCAGGGCTCTAGAGAGAGGAATCTCCTCACTATACGTGCCGTGTCCAGGAGTACTGCTTTCCGAATCAAGCCCTTGACCCAGCCTGAGGTGTTGGTCCGCAATGAGAGCCTCTCCGCTATAATTATCGGTACAATTCAAGAATGATTATTTAATACGACAACATATACTTTCTTATAAGGAAAAACAGTGTTTTTGTTACATACTGTATAGGATCTGTGCCAGTTTGTTCCGAGAGCGTCCCTGAGACAGTCGCGGCTCTTGCAATTATTTCGAATAATTGCATTGCATTTATATTTTCAAATAAATAAAAGTGCCTGTTTATCCTACAATCAGCAAAAAAAGTGAGGACCAAGTGTTAATTTTATTTACTATTATTTTTAAATACTAATTAATTTTTTTTTTTTACTTTTTTCTGGAAAGATTTACGTTCTTGAGTTTTTTGTTTCCGAACATTGTAGTTGAAAAACATATTCTCCCATACATCGATATACTAAGTTGGTCGACTATTACTCGTTACCTTGTAAACCCTACTTAGCTGTGATAGTTTTCCTTTTAATTTCGTTATATATCCTACTTCCATGAATTTTTTCCCATATATCCAAAACCAACAATTTAGCTGGCAGGGGTGGGGGACACTTGATTCTAACAAAAAATACGAGTAGCACTTCAAAGCTTAGTATTACGCAAACGGCCTATCCAACGATACCCCACACCATGTATTAGATGAGAAAAAAAAATCATCCCCGTTTTACGTGCAAGAGAGGTACCCTAAAAAAATGTTTTCATGGTTTTATTTTACAACTTTTTCGGCGTGATTAATATGTACACCCTTGCCAAATTACAGCTTTCTAGGACTTAGCGTCTCTGAGCTAAGCCGGGGCCAGACGGACGGACGGACAGACAGACAGACGGACATGGCGAAACTATACACACTACACTGTCTTCCCATACCTATTAACACTGTAACTTCAAAACATTGTAAAAGCCCATTATTTTTAAAAGAGTAACCGTGGAGTTTCTTGCCGGCTCTTCCCTATAGGAAACGACCAATTGGAACCGTGCACCTAGCTTCTGACGTTTTAGAAGTGCCCATGCAGGTTTAAGTGAAATAAAATATTTTGATTTTGGCCATAAAGTGTGTACGGTAATGAAAAATTAGGAAAAATATTCTAATATTAACTAATATATAATATTAACTAAAATATAATAAATGTAAAAATAACAACACATCTTTAAAAATCTTTATATTTTCATTGAGAAAAGTATTAATAAAGTGAAAATTAGTCATGGGAAACGAAAAATGAACGTGACGAAAAATATTTTAGGCGTTTCTTTTTTTAAGACTTATGACTCTATCGTTATCTTAATGAGATAACACCTGGTGTTATCCTGATTACAAAATGGTATTTCTTAGCGAGGTAACACGCGATGTTATCCAGAAATACAATAAGTACTTTCATGATGAGGTAGTACGTGAGACTATCCTGAAAGTAACTTTCCTTTTTGTTTGCCCATCTTTGCGATCTTTAAGGTCATCGCCGTATCACGCATATCAAAGTTCTATTGAAAACAACGGAAATATCGATGAACCACAAGAGGATGATGAAATCCCAGTAGTCAAATCGGTCGTAAATACCGCGTCTCAAGATAATTCACAAATACTGCCCATGCTACAAGGGAAAACTTCGAGTGACCCGAGTGTGGTCAATGAATCTTTTACTGTGGATATTTCCACAGAAATTCTTGGCTAAGAAATCAGAAAAGTGTATGATCCCGAGGTGGTCCTAATGCCACCAAAACAGAATCTGACCTGATCCCATGGAAATCGAGGGAAACCTTCAAATTTTATAGGCAAACCTATAGCGATTTGGGTATTTTTTATAGCAACTCGAGCATTTGCTCCCGGAAATCACGATTTAATAATAATCATTTTATTGTCATCTAAGGCCCATAAATAAAATACAATAAATTAAATTTTACAACAATAATAAACTAATACATATTCTAAAACCAAATTAAACTATAACTAAACACGCCGACACACGCCGACAATGTGTGTCGGCGTCGTGTTTCGCTGCGTGGTGTCGCGTAACCGTCCTCGGTAGATGATTGGTTGGGATTCGTACCACAAATGACTTAAAGTTGATGTTGTGGCGCGATTCCAACCTTTCGACCCTCAGAATCCAGTTGGTCTTCACTTTCACATACTGCACGATTTCCTCGATCGTCGTGGAGTGGTGCAGACGTGAAATGTACAGCCGCGTCATAGGCACAGCAGGGCGCAGCAGCATGTTGGGTCCACTCGGTGCGGTACCGCACAGGTTACGTGAACAGGACTTCTTTTTCTCCTTTCCACTTTAGTGAAACCCTCCTCATCCACCTGGCTCGTTCTTGGAATGGAGCTACGGACCGCAGTCAGGGCAGGTTGAGCACCCATTTTCATTTTATCCCCTTTTCTGTTTTGTCGCTTAGGCTGCGACGCATCAGATTTGCCGGCAGTGACAATGGCAGCGTAGGCACGTATATGGACGACGTACCAACACGTGACGTTTCCGCAGCCGGTGTCTCGGTGTGGTTAAGTGGAACTGATGATGGAGACCACAGATGGCCACCGGAACCACATAATAATAAGTATTTAACGGGATGCGATTCGATTAGGTACTTTAATATGGTTACTAAGCAATTTATGCTCGTTACAATGCATATGGTGAGTGGCAGTTCTCCTGGTTCTTACAAGGAGACCTCCTCAACAATTAACGTCCCAGCATCGGGAAAAGCAATATTTAGTAAAAGTTGATGAGCACGTGACATTAGACTAATGTAACTTAGATAAATTAAAAACTGACCTACTAAAAAGTGAAAAATAAAAACGTTTTATTAAAAAAAAAAATAACCGACTTCCAAAAAAACGCTACAAAGTTAAAAATAACTTTAATTTCGGAAATCGGTGGCAAAAACTAAAATATAGATCCAAAGACACCGACTTCCGAAATTAAAGTTATTTTTCACTTTGTAGTGTTTTTTTGGAAGTCAGTTATTTTTTTTAATAAAAAGTTTTTTTATTATGACGTACGTACAAATTTGTTTATATTTATTTATATTTACTTAATGATTTTAAAGCATGCTACTTTTTATATTGTGTAAAATTGTTGTACCCGACATGTGAACTTCATTTTAAGATCTTGTACACATTCAGTTATGCAATAAAGATTTGGATTTGAATTTAAGGTACTTTACTGCCCAATCTCAAAAATTCACCCCGTGTATGTATGTAATGTTGATTAAAAGCTTAGCCCCATAAAGATGTAGCATAAATCTGTAACTAACTGCAATGTTCTAACCGTTTGGCTCGTCTTTTTACAATTTACTGTAAACTATAAAGGAATACAAACATAATGCAATATTGCTCATCCCCCATAGCAATTAGCGTGATAATATATAGCCAACCAACAGACCAGACTTATAGGGAATATCTATGCAAAATTTTAACAGAATCTATCTTGTAGAATTTGCGTGATGTCGCGCCGCCGGAACATGCATTCATAGAGGAATACAAATGTAGCGGCATCAACATCGCCACATACGAACAACGCGTCACACTGACGTCACGCGAATCCTGCATCGCGCAATCAGAGTTTACTACGCAACTAGCATATATACAACGTCCCGACATCAACCGTCGGGCAGTTGCCCACCAGACACAACACCCGTCTGGTCGGAGGATCCTCCCTTTTCTATGGTGGATGAGTGAACTTTACACCCTGTTCCTCATACCACCAAACTGGTGACCCCGAGTATGAACGTCAACGCAGCCTTCGTGCAACTATTTCAGCGTGACGTCATCATCATCACTTCCTCAAGCTTTCGAGCGGCGAGTCACACAGCCAGCCAGCACCCACGGCTTCATCGGGTATCCTGACCACCAGCATGCAGCGGACGCGCATTCCTGGTCATCACCCACAGCCTCATCAGCAACCTTGGCACAGCACACTGCACTTTCGGCCGGTCCACAAGCAGAGAACATGCCTCTCCTGGTCGACGCCAGCAGCCAGCCACAACCCGGCGCTGTACTACATCCGACGCACTGGAGCATACAGCAGCGCCACCCCGACTCACTGGGGAATCACCGCAGACAGTTCCGACTCACCGAGAACTATGCGGCACCAGGTTCCGACTCACTGGAACCCTCAACTGGCACTGGCAAGTATCGCAAGATACACGACTCAGCCCACTATCGACCTCCGGTCTCCGGAGGGGAGTGATGTAGCGGCATCAACATCGCCACATACGAACAACGCGTCACACTGACGTCACGCGAATCCTGCATCGCGCAATCAGAGTTTACTACGCAACTAGCATATATACAACGTCCCGACATCAACCGTCGGGCAGTTGCCCACCAGACACAACACCCGTCTGGTCGGAGGATCCTCCCTTTTCTATGGTGGATGAGTGAACTTTACACCCTGTTCCTCATACCACCAAACAAAAATATTACAATATTGCTCATCCACCGCGGCAAATAGCGTGATAATATATAGCCTACCAATTGGGTATGTAAAGTAAAAATTAACCTATGCCGATTCCAAAACCATTTCGAGATTTTAAGCTTCTAAGACTTATTTTTCTATTATTAGGTCTTAAAATTATAAGATCGTATTTATGTTCACAAAAATACTTAAAATCATTTGACTTTTATTTGACCTCTAAATGACGTCACAAAGCAGCCTGAATTGGAAACTTTCAGTGCCTCTTGTAATTAAGTTGTTCTTTATGTGTCAAGTGTCATGTCAACGTCAAATTTACATGAAGCACTTATTATTTTTCTATTCAGTTAAGTAAATAAGTTAATAGTGTAGTTTTTCACCAGCGGCGGACAGTACAAATCGAATCACATCGATGTATCGCCTCAGGCAAACTTAACTTACGTTCAAATGATCTTCACAATAAAATAGACGCCGCCCAGACTTGTACTCAACATTTACTTCCTCGCACCATTTCCTTTTTAAGGTTTCTTTGACTAACAATCAATTTGTGTCGGCTATTTGTTGTGGTGTTTATACTTAACGGCATGAAGCACTTAGCAGAAGTAGTCTTTGAATCCATTCATTTTATTAATAAGCCATAACTTTAAACTAAAGTACGGAAATCGCTAAAGTATGAAATGTAAACAAATTAATTGTCAAATTTGACTTTACTGAATTTTGGTTTTAAATAAGTGTTAAACGTGGCAAAGATCCTAAGCTATTCAGCTACTCGAGACGTCACTACGAACAATACTTTAAAAAAATATATAAAAATAACTACAGCTTGTAAAAACAAAAACATGAAATTATGTGTTTCAAATACTCTTAACATTAAAATAAAAATATAAAAAACATACCTGAAAAATACTTTACATACCTAATTGACCAGGCTTATATGGAATACGTATGCAAAACTTTATGTATTTCGTATGCAGAATCTATCTAGTAGAATTTGCGTGATGCTAAAACATACATTCAGACAAAGAGACAAAAAATAAAAAAAATATTTTCGGCATTGGAATCGAACCCAGACCTCGTAGCAATTACTTACTATTTTTCAAAAATATTCATTATACATTTTTGACTTCGCTACGACTTTATTATAATAAGTACTGATTAAAACAAACTAACGTTAAACATTCCTTGTTCAAATCAAATCAAATCAGTTTATTGCAAACAAAAAATAATAAATGACATTACAATTCAATACATTTTCATGATTGTGATTTTTTACAAAAAAAAACAAACAGTTCAAATCAATAAAATATAATAATTATTATTTATTGTTACTGTAGCTTTCATATTATATTATTTAATAAAATAATAATGTTAAAATTGTTTTAGGCAAAAAGGCAATGTAGGCACTCAATTATATACATGTCTTTGATTGTAACTGACATCTCAAATGTCATACATGTTTTCTTCCTTAGAATAATAACTTTTTCTTATTTATTTCTTTATTTAACCATTTATGTACACACAAATATATAAACAAACCAGAAGAAAGGAACAGAAAAATCCGTACAAAGGTGATGCTTATTTCTAAAGAAATCTCTTCCAGCATACCTGCGACAGGAAAGTAGACAAAGAGATGTAGACAACGTGTGTAAGAGTAGAAGAGAAAATAGAATACATAAAATCAAAAACAGTACACTAATTTTATTAAAATACAACAAATAATATGAGTATTTGCAAATATACATACTTAAATACATAGATACATACTTCTAAAATAAAATAAAATCACTAAAATATTAATAATTATAATTCAATTAAAATAATAAATACATACGCAACTATGACGAAGTGGAAAGATAGTGTTCTTTCACTCTTCTTTTAAATACTGCAACAGTTTGGCAGTCCCTAATATCGGGTGGAAGTGAATTCCACAACCGCACCGCGTGCACAGTGAAGGAGTAGGAGTAGTCGGTGGAGTCGGGAGGGGACTTAAGAAGGTTTCTAAGATGCGACCTGCAAGGCGCATCAGAAGGACGGGCGTAGGAAAAACGTTCCCGCAGATAGGATGGCGTTTTAGGATTGTGAAGGAGGTTAAATAGCAGACACAAAATCCGAGAGTTCCTGGGAAGTCGAATAGGGAGCCACTTGAGTATCTTGCGAAAGTTAGAAACGTGGTCATACTTTTTAAGGTTGAAAACAAAACGAATACAGATGTTTTGCAAACGCTCAAGTTTATTTAAAAGGTCCTCGGTGGCATCCAAATAACAGGCATCAGCGTAATCAATAATGGGCTAATTGAGAGTTTGAGCAAGGGAGATTTTGGTGTTCAAGGGAAAGAAGCTCTGGAGACATTTCAACGAATGGAACGTGTAGTGCACTTTGCGACTGACTTGAGCAACATGAGCAGTCCACGATAACTTCCCTTCCATGATTTCTTCCCTTTCTTGTCTTTGGTAATTGTTGGAACCTTGGAACAAGATGTTTGTGTTTATATAATATTATTTTTTAATAAAAAATAAGCCAAACCGACATGGTAGTCATTTAATTAAACCTTTAACAAATAAAAATTAGTTAAATCAAAATAAAATGAATCAATTAAAATAAATTAAATATTATTATGTAAGTATGTACACAAACAATGGTGAGCAATTTATTCCATTAAGTACTTTTTATTTATTTATTTTTCCTTTGTTACAGATATACAATGGCCCTCGCGTTCAACAAGTGTTGCTTCTGCATAGATCTGAGGACGGGATGCCTGATCATCGGATATCCGAACCTGGTAAGGAACACCCTTATTTATTCAGACAGCTGTTTATTATCGTTTAGTAGTTACGTAGAAGTCAGCCAATGACCGCTGAACGTTTTATACATGTTAAATAAAAGTTAAATACTGACTTTACGGTCCAATACTGGTTGTGATAAGACCCTTATGTGACCGTATATGTCACATTATCACATAGCAGTTATAATGTGGTTGTCAAACAACTAAAACGTTGGACTATTGCCAAAAAACGACTCAACGACAACCGTTTTGATTCGTTATGTTAAATATTGTGCTTGTATGAAATAATAACGAATATATCAAAAAAGTAAATCAAGTTAATTTTTATGATTACAAAATATCTATTCTGGGCCTAAATTATTTAAATTGGTGTGGTACATGTAGTTGTGTTAATCTTTCAGGGAACTTTAGTTTTATGACAATATGTATATGTGTTTTTGGGAAGTTTTTAACGCCCTCCCCTATTTATTAGTAATTCAATAGTTTTAAGTTAATTATTAAAAATATGTTTTCATAATAAAGCACCAATCATTTTGTCTAAGTTATATGGCGACCTCTATAATACACTAATATAACAATAAGGTCGTATAGACATTTCCTTGAGACCATGACGCCCGGCCATATTAATTCGACTTTAGAGTTCCCTAATCCCTCTTAGACATGTGTTTTTATTCCGTCAACGAATGTTTAAATCATACTTCTTGATATTGTAATTAAGATTAGTAAATGACATTAGTATTTTAACAATATTATGAATTCATGGACATTTTTAATTTTTATTTTGACGTTATGATTTATATTTTCACATTATGATTCATATTTTCGACGTAATGATTTTTATTTTTGAATTTACTATTCATATTTTGACACTATAAATAATGCATTTTAGATTAATCTTATATTAATTTGTCATTAAAATTATTTCAAAAACTGAATACAAAATTTCATAACTTTATATAATATTATTATAATGTGTAGTTCTGACTTGCACGTCTGTAGCTTATTATTTAATATTTCTACACCAGCAATGGTATTATGTGTGAAACAATGTTTAATGTAAGATCTAAATGTACCATATACTGAGAAATAAAATAAATCTAATCTAATCTAATCTAATCATTACGTACTTTTTAGGATTTTGTAGCCGATAGGTGGCAAACGGTACCCTAGCTATTACTAAGCCTCCGCTGTCCATCCGTCCGTCCGCCTGTCAGCAAGCTGTATCTCATAAACCGTAATAGGTAGACAGTTGAAATTTTCACAGATTATGTATTACTTTTACCGCTATATAAAAATATTAAAAATCAAATACGGTAATAATTAATTGGGGATCCCCATACGAGAAACGTTATTAATCGGCGTTTTTTGCTCGATCTTAATAAGGTAGGTCGGTAGAGGTAGGTGTGCGAGTTCGACTCGCACTTGACCGGTTTTATTAATTACAAAACAAAATGGGAATTATTTAATTATAGTGTGGGTTTGACCTTTAAATGATTTAATAGTCTACTTTAGTAATGTAACCGTTGAAATTAAACATTTAAGTCGCATACACGTCTTAGTTACGTATTCCATACGACCAAAATAGCTTTGTTATTTAAAGGTCATGCACAAACGTTTTAGCAGCGTTTTAATGGTATAAAAGTTGTGTTAAAATTCTGCACACGACGACGGTTGTCTTAAGAAAACCTTTTATTTAGCCGAAACGTTTATATGACTTATACAATGTTCAATAAACGTCATGGCTGGCGCTGGTATCCGACGTCGTATAAGTTAGTTCTGAAAATGTTTACTCAACATATGCACTGACACCATTGTACGACGTCGTATAAGTTAGTCCTGAAAACGTTTAATCAACTATATAATAAGACATTACAGTCAGGCGACTATAATTTCAGTTATAAGATGAACTTCTATATAACATAATAGTTAGCTACATACCACTATATAACTGTTACATAACATGAAGTCTTATAAGACTGGAACTATCCGACGTTTTTGCTATTTGGGCTGACCGTCAAATAGTCCTCGACCTCTCGACAGAGGTAAGTCTGGTGATACCGGAGTGCCTCCCTAATGCAACTCCAGGGCAGGGTATTGAAAGCATTGGCGATGGCAAGAGACACTGCCACGATACCACCCCGGGCAACAGCATCACCCATCGTGAGGGCTTGAATGCGCATGATGGCATCCAGATCCACCGTAGAACTTACCCCACATGGGAGTCGAAACCTGGACCAAATAACTTACCTTTCTAAAACAATTTTCCAGATCGCCGCTATTGAAAAGATCCTGGAATCGATCGTCGGGCTGGCCATGGCCGGCGTGGTAACTACGAAAGGCAAGGACATGCAGACAGTTGGAGCCATCATGTTGGCAGTTATCGCGATCATGCTGGTCTTCTTCATCCTGTACCTGGCATTTACTATAGTCCTGTTAGTTGGGTTGCATCAGGTAATTATATCTTATTTTTTTAAACTTACATATGCCAATGATATTATAAGTAAAAGAGGCGAGTATACACGCTCCGCAAGGGGCACGACCAAGCTTGGCTAGTTAGCCAATGTTTCTTTGTCTTGTCTCTTTTTCGCTCCTGATAATTATCCGATACTTCCACGTGTCATCTAATACTGTGACATCGTGCCGTTTTTGAAGAATGTTGGGTAGGTGACCTACCTCTTTTTACCTATAATAACATTGCATATTATTAAAGCATAGATAAAAGCTTCCGCCCGCGACTTCAACCTCGTGAAATTTCTTGTTCCCCCGATCACCACTGCTATTACTAAGTTTTCGCTTAGAATTACTTTTTTTTAATTTTACTCGGCTTGTAAGGGTTAAAGCGTGATGTTAAATAGCCTTTAACCGTTCTCAAGAATTGGGTTATCAAATGCAACAAGTATTTTTATAAACCGACTGGTAGTTCCAAAGATTAGCGTGTTCAAACGAGTAAGTAATATATGATATAATTACAAAATCTCTAATATTTACAAGATGAAATGAAATGAAATCGTTTATTCTGTAAATAGGATATAAGAATCACTTTTACACGTCATATAAAAAAACTAAAAAAAAAACTAAATGTAGCCGACATTTCCTATCTGACTACCCCTGAGAAGAAATGGCGAAACAAACTCAGGGGTCAAAGTTTCTTTTAAAGTCCAGACATAATCTTGGTCAGATCATGTGAGGACCATGTAGATCCGTCTCTGAAATGGTTTTTTGAGGAAAGAACCACACAAATTTGAGTGGACCTGTCCAATCAGTGCAAGCATTTGTCAGTAATCGTGCAGCTCAACAGCAGCGTGCAGATAACAACTGTATATATAATTTTATTTGATATAATGATCAATAAATATAATAAACGATTGATATAATTTTAAAGCAACTAATTTTTATTAGCATAACATACATTGAATATAAAATCGTTTGATATACCACTCAAAAGACCTATTTAGTCTAATATGATAAAACGCCCAGTAAAAAACACGTGTTTTTTTCGTTTTTTGATATTCAATCAATCGAAGCATGGATCATTATAAAACAGTTGATTGTGAACATTTCCCTAAAAAAAAGCAAACAAGCATACACCATGTATGCAGCAGGCATGGGAAAAGCTTATACCATACATGTAGCATGCAAGCAAGCAGGCATGGTTTCTGTCACGGCTCCGGCGCTGCAGGGCTCCGGCGCGCGGCGGTTCTACGCGAGCTTATCGTCGCCGATGTGTTTCACTCTCACCGCCTCGCCCCTCTGTGCTTCCGCGATTTTAAAAAACACTCTACGGGGTCCGTTAGGGCCAATGCCTGTCAGGGTTGCGAGTTTGTCCGAAAGGGATATCGTGGTCCCAGCACACAGGCAACGGAAGGAACACGGGTGGGTTTTAGTCAGTAAAAGTCTGACGCCCTCCCGCTCAGCCTAGAGCGGGAGAAGTTATTTGATAATTCCCCACCCAGAAAAAAAAAAAGGGGTAGGCCAGACAAGACTACGTGGAGTCGGTTTTGCAGCGATTCGTTTCTGTCACGCCGCTCCCGCAGCACGCTCAATCAAATTAATCGCAATATTATATATTATTTTAAACGATAGGCTTAATATTTTTCGCTTAAATAAACGTTATACCAATATTATTATATTTTAAACGATAGGCCTAATGATTTTCGATTACATAACCGTTATGTCAGATAATGTTATACGAAAAAAGTTTTAGAGTATATAAATGTTATATCTAAAGAAATGATATGAACAGTTGGTATAACTCACGTTTATTATATCTTGTGAACGTTATTGAAATGAAAATATAGCAAATAACTTTATATGATATGAGACGCACCCCGTTCAAACAAACAACATACAAACTAACGCTTCAGCTTTAATATATTTGTATAGATAAGTAGTTTTATCAGAATAAGTTCGGCTTTCTTTAGAAAGGAAGGAAGCTTTAGCTTCCTCTTCAACACTTATAACTGTGAAGCAGTCACTTTTGAATTTGAGTTGGTAAGGTGAATCTTCTGTAACTTAACGTAAGTGTTTCTGTTCCAGTACAAACGCGGTCACGTGAAAGCCTACCTGATCTTCATGCTGACCTTCCTCGTGGTGAACACGATAATGTTCTTTGCTAGTTTTGCCGGCGAAATCAACCCTGTAGTTATCGTCATTTATGTCATCGCTACACGTGAGTATTTTACTATATTTTATACTAGCGATCCGCCCGTTTTATTATGAATCTTCGCGTGGCGCGTACAATCATAATCGTAATAATTTATTTGTCAGTATATGGTTCATTAGTTTAGTCAATGGTATCATCACAAACTGCCATGTGCGGCGTGCGTTTTGTCAGTCGTCGGATTTGTATCACTTGGTGCAGGCCGGACGCTCTAGTTAGGGCGCGGGGAGAGTGGCTGATACAGCGACATGTGGAGTTGCGTCGGTCACAGCTTCGCGCAGCTCTGGTGGCGGACTGGCAGGACTGGCTTTCACGCCTTACCACCGGCCTCGTCACCATTGTACTGTTTGCAGATGATACCTCTCTTATTTTTAAAGTAGAAAGGAATAGACAAGGTAAACATTGCACTCTCAATGGTTACGGATTGGACCACTAACTTAGTACTCAATGCCAAGAAAACGAAATGCATAAAGTTCGCCGTACCGAATGTTAGAAATTCAGGTCCCAACATCGTCTTAGATAAAGAGGTGCTTGAAACTGTAGACTCGGTAGTGTTTCTGGGTTTAACAGTAGATGCCAAACTTCATTGGGGACCACATATATCAAGCCTAGCGGGAAGGCTCAGTTCGGCCGCGTATGCCGTCAGAAAAGTAAGACAATACACTGACGTGGATACAGCCCGCTTAGTCTATTTTAGTTATTTTCATAGCGTTATGTCCTACTGTATTCTGCTGTGGGGTAAAGCCGCTGACATTCAAAATATATTTGTACTTCAAAAACGAGCTGTTCGAGCAATTTACCAGCTGGGTGCCAGAGTTTCTCTTAGAGATTTTTTTAAAGATATTGGTATTCTCACGGTGGCATCACAATTCATCTTCGCCAACATCTTATATGTTAGGCAAAATTTACACTTATACACTAAAAACAGTGATCTCCACAATATTAATACCAGAAATAAGGACAAATTACGTGCTCCATTTCACCGGCTTCATAAAGTTCATAACTCATTTGTTGGACTTGGTATAACTTTTTATAACAAGCTACCCTCTTCCTTGCTAGATTTGCCTTTTAATGCGTTTAAAGTTAATGTTAAATCCAATCTTTGTTCAAAGGCATACTATTCTATCAACGACTACTTAAACGATAAGAACAGTTGGTCGCTGTGATTAACTCAAGACAATGTTCATGTTCTTTCTCCAGATAGATTCCCTACTGACAGGTTATATGAGTTCCTATATTTGTTTATTTTATTTGACTGTCTAAGTCAATTTATTTTAATTTATTAGTCACAAAATCTACTCATTACAATGTTCTTTTATGAGTTGTATTGCAATAAGTGGTTAGCTAGTGAACACACACTGTTGAAACAACAAATTGATCACTTTATTCTTGCCTGAGCAACCGGCAGCAAGTTCGTCATGCTCCCTTAGATGTCACTGCTTGCGGTAGCGTCGGGGGTCGGGTTGCCTCCTTCCCTCAAATATGGCGAGGGGGTGATGGCTGATCTTTGCGTTATGCTCGTGAACGGCCTTGCTGACCATGGTTTTGTTGTTGTTGTTGTTTGTTTCACCTAACACAAGCATCTCTTTGCTTAAAAGGTAATCTCCAAAATATGTCAGCTATACAATATGTAACTGAAATAAACATTTTTATTTATTTTATTTTTTTATTAATAATTAACTGTTTTTATTTTACTTCGATGGTGCTAGTTTATCATTTGTGACTTCGAGTTATAGCTGTAGCTTTATTTAAGCGGGCACGCCCATTATGCCTGGAGACTTTTATTTAGATACCTTTTGTTTACGTTATTTCTGCTTGAGTATAGTTTTCAACGATTATTATATAAATATATATATTTGTATAATGGTGTGTGCTAGCTAACATAAGGCAAATAATTTAATTTAACGTTTTGTGTTGCGTAATGCAAATTATTTTATATTGTATTGTATAACTTCAAGTTTTTTATGCGAACAGACAGCTGTGCTGCTGGGGAGTTTGTTGCAACACTTCTTCTTCCCAGCTAAATCACTAGGAAATGGTGAAGGGTGGGCGTTTTTGGGGGACTGTCTCATGTAATTTTTGACGTTCGAAAAGTGCTGATTCTCAGCCTAGTTTGAATAAATGACTTTTGATTTTGATTTTTTTTTTATTTTGATTGAGGCGGTCCGCCCGCTACTCGAGCCCTGGCTCGGGAGGAGGCATGGCTCCCTGTCGTTTCGGATGACGCAGGTGCTTTCGGGGCGTGGTTGCTTCGGGAAGTACTTGTGTCGCATAAACAGGGAGCCGGACGCCCGGTGTCACCACTGCGTCGACTGCCGGGAGGACACGGCGCGGCATACGCTGGCAGAGTGTGCCGCTTGCGAGGAGCCTCGCCGTACCCTCATCTCAGGAGTAGGCAGTGATCTGTCGCTGCCGGCCGTGGTCTAGTCGATGGTCGGCAGCGAGGAGTCCTGGGACGCGGTGGTATCCTTCTGCGGAACAGTCGTGTCGCAGAAGGAGGCTGCGAAAAGGGAGCCGGAGATCTCGTCCGCTCACCCGGCCCGCAGCAGGCGCACTGGGCGTCGGCAGACGACAGATAATGCCCTCTTCCGGCACCCCTAAATGGGTCCAGGGACGGCGGACTCGGGGACGTCCACCGCCCCCTATCATACTGGACCCCCAAGAACCCCGGTGCATGTGTAAGAAGGGAACACTGGGGTGGTTTTTAGTCAGTAAGTCTGACAGACCCCCTGCCCGCCCCAGGGCGGAGGACATCCATAAGGAATTTCCAACCCGGAAAAAAAAAAGGCCGGACGCTCTCAATCGACTTGGAAGTATATGTATATTGAGTTGTTACTACTCTTTTTTCTTATTATGTAATTTATTTAAAAAATGTAAGGAAAGCTGCTAAAGTCGGAAAAAGATTGCCGAGAGACATTAAGAAAATAGAACCACTAATACTGCAGTGGTGACATGTCAGAATATCGAGATTTCTGTGCAAAATCTAAGTGAAATATTACATAAACTTGTAAATGTATATCTACTATTTACTGAGAGTTATTCTGTCTTGCCTCAGTGAATTTTCAGGGGAAAGAATTCAATAGGACGACATATTTTATGCAATAGGGAATCACGTCGCCGCGTCAGTTGCCCCTACAGAATTTCACATAGCACTTATTCGTAAACGCTACTGCCATTTTGTTCTTCTACACATAAATGTCACTCCTACTCATTTCATATAATTAGATGAGTAGCAAGCACCTTGTATTTATTCTACAATATTTTTTTAAATTTCCATTTATGTGTTTATGAATTAATTTATATAAATGATTATTTCCAGCTCTCAGCATCTACTTCTTGCTGGTAATCAGAAGCTACTACCTGAAGATGGACGACTCCACCAACAAGCCAGCAGTGTACAACACAGCTTAAGTTAGCCGTTTATAATAATAATAATAACAGCATCTATGATAGTGTTAAAACACTTAATTATCAGCCATAGGTCCAAATTTTAATAAATACAGGGTGTAAGGGACAGCCCTCCGCAAATTCACAGGGTGCATTCAGCTTCTTATTTTGAATCATATTCCACTGAAAATTTTCTCAGGAAAATTGTAATTTTTATTATCGTAATTTCAGTTACTATTCCTTTATTTCAATGTAAAATCACATTCTCTGTACGCAGTACTCCATTATTGTACTCCAAGTTTGTTGGATTCCCATAACGTTCCTGAAATAATTTCATGTACCGGTCATCTTAGTACGATATACTGAATTCATCGCATCAGTCTGCGGAGTACACCCTGTATAATAAAATAAAAAACATTTAATTTTATAGGAACTTACCATTTTTTTATAAAACTTTCATAGAAATAAATTAACTGGCATAATTACATCACTCAACTTCAAAAAATATTAATGTAGAGAATTTGGGACACAAAATGTGCCATAAGCAATACTGCCTTATAATTTATAGGATTCGAATATCTATGTATTATTGTGTGCTGGTAATTAGAAGTGTGATACCTGTGAAATGTTCTAAAATAATTCGTCGCAGTGAGTTCGATTGCTTCGAATCAATCATTTGACTTGCATCAATGTATTTGAATCAATCGTTTTGCCGTATGAAATAACATTGTGCATGACAAAAGTGTTGATGTGAAAACCTATATTACAACTAAGTTAAACTTAGTATAAACTTAGTTGTAAGATTTTGAGTCCTTTTTAAGGTTTTCATTTGCAGTAACGTTTTTCATGAAGAAGTTACGTACCAATATACTTTTACGAATGTTTTGTAAGTTAATAATTCGCGAAGTCACAGAAAAGGAAATCTAAAGTTAAATTATCTTTAATGACTTTGGAATTCTGAAAATATTTAAAAATATTAAATCTAACCGTACATCTATTTAATAATAAAATACTACATCACGAATTGAGTTCGCAAAAGAAACACTAAAATATGTTTTAAATAAACAAATTTGAAAGTGAAAAAAATATCCATGAGACTTGTGTTACGTAACAAAGTAAATAATAATATATTGTTTTACAAAACAGTATAAAAATACAACCAAAATAAGAAAAAAACCTTTTCGTCACCGAATTGTGATGCTATAATATAACTATTTGTTGCTTTGCATTAAGAATTATATTTAAAAAAAAAATGATTTTAATGCTATTGCAAAATTTATATTTGTTAGAATACCAAACTTGTCGTTGTCATCACTGAACAAAACAGTACAATAACTTTAAGTTATATTTAATAGTTGTTATATTTCTGATTAGCATAAAAAAATAAACCACAAACATATTGCAAACATTTGTATATTTTCATGAACGTGCCATTTAAAAAATATTTTTATTACTTATTTTGAATTTTTACAATCTGGCATTTATCTCGTTAGGTTAGTAGTAATAAATAAGATAATTTGCGTAAAATTATAGAGGCTGTGCGTAAAATTGAAGTGGCAAGCAAACAAGAAAATAAAATATATTTAGTAGTTTATCTAAGATATCTAAATGAAAAGTAGAATGTTTAACACGGGTGAAAGTCACCAATTCCTACTCGGACTATAGCCGCCCTCGCTAGGCTCGGGCGTCTAAATACCTCGCATGATTCCTTTCGACCCTTAACAATCTACTATTGTGCATTTTCTAAATGATAAACTTTAAAGTTACGATTTCTTAAAAATCTTGAGTAAACCACCGATTCTTCAGAAAACAGCTCAATTTTTCGTATTTGCAAAAACAACATTTTTGGACGTGTATTGTAACGCGTTTACGAATGTCATTGTAATAAATAATATAAAGTATGCTTGATTTTTTAAAAGATGTGTTAATTACGTAATTTATAAAAAAAAACTTTAAATCATTTTTGCTGTTTTTTAATTATACAGGGTGTAAGGGACAGTCCTCCGCAAATTAACAGGGTGCATTCAGCTCCTTATTTTGAATCATATTCTACTGAAAATTTTCTCAGGATTATTTTTTTTATCGTTATTTCAGTTACTATTCCTTTATTTCAATGTAAAATAACATTCTCTGTATCGTATTACCCAGTTACTGGGTAATACGATACCCATTGGTAAGTCTGGTTGTCAGATTTTCGGGCTTCAGACTACCCGTAACCAGGGACCATTTTGGTTACCCACTGAAAGGGTTTTCGATAGAGTTTTTCTAAGCGGTTAAACAAAAACCCATACGATATGGGTAACCCTTATGAACGGCTTTAATTAAATTTTGTTAACCCATTGAAAGGGTTTTCGATAAAAACCCATACGGTGTGGGTAACCCTTTTGAACGGCTTAATTTAAGCCATTCAAAATGTAAGAATACTAAAAATAATACGATACCCCTTGGTAAGTCTGGTTGTCAGACTTTCGGGCTTCTGATGACCCGTAGTAACAGTGTCAAAGATCTACAAATGACTGCCGGGACCAACGGCTTAACGTGCTTTCTGAGGTATGGAGGAGTCTTGGTATGTAAAGGTCGAGTCATACATAGAATAGAATAGAATACTCTTTATTATGTACACTATTTATTATATACAATAATACACATGGAACAAGAGCAGGGAACTGTATTATGATGATGTTTAAGGAGAGAGGAAGTGTTTCTTTACCTGAATCTTAAAAGTGGACAAAGATTGAGCACGCCTTACTGACACGGGCAAGGCATTCCATAACCGCACTGCTTGAACTGTAAAAGACTTGTCATAAAAGCTAGTGGAATGCATTTGCATCCATCCACGCACCAACCGCGACAAGCGTAGCTTAACCTGATCGATCGACCCGTGTGGCTGTTATTACTGAGCCACGAGCCCCTCTTCACAAACTAGTATACTCCATTTGAAATAAGATTATAAATTTAAATAAACCTTTTTTACAGTTCGTTCAACCGATTTTGACTTCTATTGCGTTGGTGGAATGACAAATGACAGCTGTAAAAAACGTTTGGTATTGTAATACGATTTTGCTTTTCATGCATTCTATAAGCCTATGGAATAGAAGTCAATATCGGTTGAACGGACTGTAAAGGTTTATTTCAATTTTTAATCTTATTTCAAATGGAGTATACTTAATTGAGTACACAAAAGAAAAATAAATCTTGTTAAGAAAGTAGGTAGGTACTTACCGTAAGATACTGACTTTCTCATTTAAACGAACTAAGTACTTATGATATTATAAGTACACAATGTATTACATATTTCGGATGTTATACCTACTTACCTACATTTAATTATTCAATTATGCACTTGTTTATGAGGATAATAGCAATCGTCCGTATCCGCTACTTCTGATTAATGATAACTAGGTATACATACCGTACCTACTCACAGACTTCATTTTAAGTTGTATAGTGAGCTAATTTTTTTTTTCTCACCACAATAAACATACAGACATTATTAACACTTAAAGGTACATGAAATGGTTTAAATGTACTGTGGGAGACTGGTGCCTAAGCTAGGCTTTAGGGGCCTGTGTTTCAGGTCACCAGGTCTTCCACCCTCTAGCTGTTAGAACATTTAAAAAAATATAAGAAAAATAAAAATTAAGAAAGAGTGATTTAACAATTTTGAATTAAGTCTGTATCTTAACACAAAAAATTTTGACAAATGAAAAATAATTATATTGTATAGTCATCGAAAGGGAATCAGTATTCAAAGTTTCAACTTAATAAGCCCAGAGGAGGAGTAAAGTACTTCTTACGATCAACATTTTTTTGGCGCAGCCACGAGCCACACTTTCCTACTAATTTCTTACATCGCACTTTACACCTTTTTACTTGTTTAATTTTGATTTTGTTTATCTGGTATATTATATTGTGTGCTTTTTAGTCTGTGCTAAATAAATTAAGTTACATTCTTTCTTTCTTTCTTAAGACACAGCTATATGCCAGAGACCTTGAGTGGTTAGCTTGCGTGTTCTGTACTGAACTCACGCAACGCGTCGCACGTTCAGCCAGTAATAGGACTCGCCCATCAAGGAGCGCTGTCCCCAATTTGACGCATTATTAATTTATTATACACAAAAAAGGTGTCTTAATGAAACGCGTATACGTATAAATTGGTGAAAGTTTCAGAAAAATACACTTGGTAGATTTTGCACCATTCTCAGTTTTTATCCGCGTTAGACATAACTTTACAAATTAGTTTCACTATGTAATATAAACATAATCTAAAATATTCACATATTAAATTATTGAGAAAATGCTCTAATTTAACATATTATATTTTTTTCAAATCATTGATACCATCTATCATTGATCACGTGATCTTCATTATAAAATCATTAAAAGTCGGTCATCGTCGCCTTAAATGGAGTTACCTAAACAAAAGCCACCTTTTAATAGGATATAAAATAATTCAAACTTAATAATGAGGAAAATTAATAAAGCGCTCTTCCTCTCTTTACTTATTTAAAAAATTGCTGTGTCCGACAAGATCCATAATTGTTTCCATTATTTTTTATAACTTAAGTGTACATTATGGATTGCAATAAACGATTTGTTGTAGGAATTAAAAATTCTATGAAGGAAAAAGTAATAAAAATTGCACCGACTATCAAATATAATTATGTAATTACTACTTTGTTAGGCCCGTATTACAGAACCTCACTAAATACTCAATACTTAAAACTAGTTTCAGCCAATCACGTGACTTTAAACCAGGGCTTGCAACCGTACCAAAAGTGCTTAGTGGTTCTTGCCATTTCCACCCGGGTAGTGGGTACCGGTTCCAGACGAGTACAGGTACTATATACAGGTACTAAATACAGGTACCCGCCGCGTACCACAAATCTCGTATTTGTAAGTACCTTGAAGTTATTTTTCTAATACCTATTTACTATCCTTTTTACTTACTATATCTCTTTTCTCACTCTAACTTACGGAAATATTTGTATGGTACCGGTAAAGTACTGATACTGATTAGAAATACCAATCGTACAGGTACTAGGTCTGGTACCGGTATAACACGAATGCCAATGGTACCGGTTCCCAAAAATACCAGTATTTCAACCCCTACTTTAAACTACATAGTTTTAACTTTAAGTAATACTTGAGTTTTGATTGACGTTCTGTAATACGGGTCTTAGCGTAGACGGGGATTTAAATCGTAGTTTGTGTCGGTTCACCCTTAATTATAATAACGTTAAATATCAAATCGATACAATTTACTGTGAAATCGTTTGGTTTATATTGATGAGTTATTCGAACGTACGCATTCGTTTCAGTTTTGATTCAACATGGATAGGATTACGTTCTATGTGAATAAAGATAAGTGTTCCGGTAAGTGGAAATAATATTACTACTAAAGTATCTATTAGCTAAGTATAAGCCGACTAAAACAATCAGAAAATTGGGTGAATTCAAAGAATCAAATCTTTACTGTAGAAAATAGACATTTAAAGAAATGTGTTAAAACCACGTGGAATAAAGGGAAGAAATTATCAGGGAAAAAAAATCATTTAAAAAAAAACATGGACAGTCATGGGGGTTTCCAACAGAATTGAAAACTTATCGCTTATCGCACTTAAATAAATTTTGTAATATTCCCGATGAGTAGCACCTCGTCGTCAACACTGTTGACGAACGGGAAAAAAAATCCCATTCATTCACAGTGTTGCCGAACGGAACTTTTTTTTTTCTTCTTTCTCATCATCAATCATCTCATTTACAATAATTTAAAAGCAAGTATTTCGTTTTTTTTTAGTATTACTTATAAACTTTTTATTTTGTAGTAATAAAAAACAAAACATATAATTTTGATGTTAATTTATTGCTTTGAAAGTCGTAATTAACGAATTAAAGCATTTTAAAAATCCGTGTCGTCTGTGATTGAACTCTACTTTTCTAAACCTTGACTCTAGGACTAAGCATAGGTACATAAGTACGATCGGGAAAAAAAAGTTCCGTTCGTCCACACTGTGAACGAATGGGACTTTTTTTCCCGATCCTCAACAGTGTTGACGACGAGGTGTTACTCATCGGTAATATTCGGAAATTTTCACTTCAATAAAATAATATATAACACACAATTTAAACAATGCACAGTATACACACAAATTAAATTTTTCACGTGGTCAATTTAACTTCAGTTACTGCTACTAAAAATCATTGTCTGCCTCATTGGTCCCGTGGTCTGTTATGCTACTGTTGACCATGAGGTTCTATTATAGGTTTCATGGGCAAAATGTTACTGGGTTTTCCGGGTGCGCCAAAGTTCACCTAAATTTTCAACTCCGATGATTGGAAATCCGAAAATGTTCTTCCGAACATTTTTTATCCTAACAATCACAATTCCTAACTACTCTGTCTGTAATGTTCATAATTTCCGAAGCATTCAACTTCATAATGTCAATAGCAATAAACATGTAATATACTTTTATTTGTTTTCCTATATTTTCTCAACGTCACCATCTTTTACAATATTATTCAAAGTCATATTTTAATTTTATTTATAGCGGTGTGTACCTGCAAAGATATCCATAGGTTAGGTTAGGTTAGAACTGTGACCAACTACGCACGAGCCGAGCGAGCTGAGCGAGCGATGCCGCGGCTGCGGCCGGCGAGCGCTACCTCGAAATTGGTAGAACCTGAATTTCATTCATTTAAGACAAAAATCTGTGAAACGACCTTTAATCATTCTAAACAGTTGGTTTTTTAAACATAATTATCTCACGTATAGTTATAGTTTTAAAAGCGTTATGATAAAAAACAGTAGGAGTTTAAAAATATTTACATAATTTTCGGAAACATGAGTGTTATGAACATCGCCGGTAGCACTACAAATAGTATGAATGAAAACTTTAGGATGAAAATTTTTAGGAAGAGTGATCATTCGGATTACAAATCATTAGGAAGAACAATTTCGGGTAAAGAATTTTAGGTGAGCCAATATGGACCCGGGGTTTCCATTATCAATTATTCTTCAGTAGTATTTGGGTTTGAACCTGGTTTATGGGAATTCGTCAATATTGCAATATGTGACTTACAATTATTAGTTGCTGGTTTAATGAGTGGTATACAGGGTTATTTTTAAAACGTCATTAATCTCTTAAGGGGTCATTGTACTCATTATTATGAACAACTTTTACTATGGGACCAAACCTTAAATCGCGAAAAAAAATCAGCTGTTACCTACATTTTAACGAATTATTCGAACATAAATTTAGGGAACAGCTGGTTTTTTTCGCGATTTCAGTTTTAGAACAAAAGGGATTCCGTAAGAATACTACCGCTAATATTGCACTCTTCGACCTATTAACAAACATCATGTCATCTGTAGATAGGAGAAATCCAGTCTGTGCTATTTATACTGACATGACCAAGGCCTTTGACTATGTGGACCATAAAATTCTGCTACACAAGCTACATAGTTACGGTATAAGAGGGAACATCCTTCAGTTATTAGAATCGTACTTAAGTAATAGACTGCAATACACAGAAATTTCTAGAATTTGTCCGAAAAGTAAAATTGAAACCATATATAAATCTAAACCAAGGCATGTAAAATATGGTGTTCCACAGGGTAGCGTACTGGGGCCGCCACTTTTTATAATATATATTAACGATCTCCCGACAGTAACATCGAACAAAATGGTTCTCTTTGCGGATGACAGTACAGCTGTAATCAAGTGTACAAATCATAATAATTACGAGCAGGACATAAATACTTGTCTGCATGACATAATTAACTGGTTAAGCAAAAATAATTTAGTAATAAACCTAAGTAAGACGAAAATAATGCAATTTCATCAACGCACCGAAAACCCAAAACTTAGTATTGCTTACCAAGGCTGTAATATTGATGAAGAGAGTCAGGCGAAGTTTTTAGGTATAGTGATTGACAGCAAACTAACTTGGAAACCTCAGGCTGAAGTTGTGTGCAAAAAACTTAGCAAATCCGCGTATGCTCTCCATCAACTTTCTAAAAAAGTCAACCGTCAGGCTCTTTTATCAGCGTACCATGGACTGGTGGCCGCGGTTTTGCGGTATGGCATTATTTTCTGGGGGCAGTCTACCGATAAGGAACTGGTATTTAGAATGCAAAAGCGATGTATAAGGTCAATGTGCGGTCTTAAAACAACAGATAGCTGTCTGTCCTATTTTCAGTCTCTAAAAATTTTAACTTTTCCTTCTTTGTACATTTTGGAAACAGCTCTATTTGTAAAAAACAATCCACAATTATTTGAAAAACTGTCAGCAGTTCGAAACAATCCGATACGGACTCAATATGTAAACAAACTATGCCAAGTGAAATGTAAAACCGCACTTATGAAGAAAAGTTTTTTTGGTATTGCCCCACATATTTATAATAAAGTACCTGATGTAATAAAAAATATGACTGTAATAAAATTTAAAAGGGCACTAAACAAAATATTAATTGAGAAAAGCTATTACACAATTGACGACTTCCTTAATGATAAATCCCTGCACTGATTGATAAACTATTATTATGATTGACATACATGCTCCTATTCTGACACTTTTTATTCTGATTGATACTTTGACATATTTTATTATATTTTTGTGACATTAATGTGAAAATGTTTCTACTGAATTAGTCTGTTTTTTTTTTTGTAATTTTAATGATTTGACATTTATATTTATTCGGTATCAATCGATTTTTTTGGAATTGAATATTATTTGCATGCCCATGAGACGGTAGAATGTGGAGGACTTCTTTTTAAGAAAACAACTATGTACGAATTACCCATGTTTCCAAAAATAAATGATTTGATTTGATTTGTTAATTAAAGTCAAATTTTGATCAATTTTATCTATGCCCAGTCGGTTCCGAAGTGGACTCGGACACGTCTTTGAACGACTACATCCGGAACCACCTAAACCTGCGTGGTACCAAGTACATGTGCAAGGAAGGTGGTTGTGGAGCCTGTGTGGTGGCAGTCACCGTCAGCGACCCTCATCCCAGGACGTTCTCCGTCAATTCTGTAAGTTTACACCTTCATAGTGTATGTGTGGCACCAAGTGCATGTGCAAGGAAGGTGGTTGTGGAGCCTGTGTGGTGGCAGTCACCGTCAATGACCCTCATCCGAGGACGTTCTCCGTCTTCTGTAAGTATACATCTTCATAGTGTATGTGGCACCAAGTGCATGTGCAAGGAAGGTGGTTGTGGAGCCTGTGTGGTGGCAATCACCGTCAGTGACCTTCATCCCAGGACGTTCTCCGTCAATTCTGTAAGTATACACCTTCATAGTGTATGTATCGGTAAGGACCAGGTCCGGGTCGACGGCCCGTTTTGTTCCACGTGCGCCTCAAAAAGATGTCAGCACCAACTGACGAGGTCCAATAGGGCCACTGCCTGCCAGGGTTGCGAGTTTGTCCGAAAGGGATATCGTGGCCCTGGCACACAGGCATCTGAAGGAACACAGGCGGGTCACCCGAAAAATAAAAATGACAAAATAGTGTAAACATTGTAGGATATTTTGTTGTTCTTATTGTATTGCTAACTAGCTTCTGCCCGCGACTACGGTCGCGTGGAAGTCGTAAGGCGATTAACACACGGCACCGCGCACTGCCGCGGTTTCATATGGTGAGAGCACCGCTCAACCGCGCGGTCGGGCGGTGTACGTGTGTTAGGCATCAACGGATTTATTAGAGGCCAAAGCGACGTTGAGATCCGCTTCACCGCCTACCGCGGCGGTGCGCGGTGCCGTGTGTTAATCGCCTAAGACACCAGAATATACAAATAACTAAGCCACATTTTCATAAAAAAACTGCCTCGTTGGTCTATTGGTCGCAAGCGCCACTTTTGGAATGAGGTCCTGGGTTCATTTCTCGGGTCAGGCAAAGTGTTATTGGGTTTTCAGTCTGGAATTTCTCAGTTACAGCCCGAAGTATGAATTTGTGCCCGGTTAGTAGCAATTGGCTCGCCCCCTATTACATGGGCCTAAACATAACTGGCGAAATTTAATGTACCTGTAATAATAGGTAGGTACACCTCTGCCTAAACCTTCGGGGAATATAGACGTGATGCTATGTTATTTTATAAAACATAGATACATACATAAACTCACGCTTTCTTCCCATGGTAGTAGGCAGAAACTATAGAACGCCACCCGCTACGCTACTTCAAACTATTTTTGCTTAGTTTACGTTCATACATCTGGTCATATACGCATGCATGTTCAGAGTAGGTACTACGCACTTGACCTTTCTGAAGAACATCACCAATTAGATCACTATATGTCCATCTAGGGCGTTTCCACTCACATCTGCCTTGTAAATACCTTTTGTTAGTTGCCTTTCATTCATCCTTTCAACTTGACCAAACCATCTAAGCATAATCTTTTAAAATTTTGCCACTACATCTTCTTTTAAACCACACCGTTGCCTTATGACATAATTTTTCAGCCTATCATTCATATACGTAAGCGTTGCTACCAGCACACTATTGTGAACAGCCAGTTGAGCCGTTTTGGGCATCTACTGGTGGGTCACAATCGCATGTATAGCACAATTCACTTTATTTCCAGCATTTACTCTTTATAAAACTTCCCTGTATACTACGTTTGTAATTATGATCTCAACAGCCAAAATATACAGGGACTCAGGACTGGTGACGCGACGACGCCGACGCACGACGTTTCGAAGTTTTTAGTTTTTAGTGAATTAATGAACGCCTGCGTTCTTGCTTATACTGCCTAATGTCACAAAACTGATACATACGGTTTAAACGGCGATATTTGGGGAAGGCTTATGTCCAACAGTGGATGTCTTTCGGCTGAAATGATGATGATGTGATAATACTACAAATTAACGATTTTCGGACTTTTTCCTTTAGTTGTGCTGTGAAACTTTGCTTTTTGCCATATGATTCTAGGTCAACGGGAAGTTCCTTAAAGGATTTGATTAATTTGCGAGTATCAAAATATGTCGCGTAGGTAGCCGTAATTTTTGTTTGAGTTTCGTTCCGTTTACTAAGAAGTTTGTTTTTTTTTGAGCTCCAGGTATCGCGAATAAGTCGCCAACCGTAGACCAGGTATTTGAAATTAATTTCAACTTGATACCTGTATTGAGACAAAGTATGGCATGAGGGCCTTATGCATAAATTGAAAAGCCTGTTACCAAAGCAGTTTGCAGATATATTAGAATCCTACATTCTGAACAGAGCCTTTAGAATAAGACAAAAAGACGCCTACTCAGAACTGAAACAAATTAATGCTGGCATACCGCAAGGAAGTGTGTTAGGTCCGATCCTGTACCTACTATACACTTGCGATATTCCTGAATTAGAGCAAAACACGATTGGGACCTTTGCTGATGATACAGCCATAATGGATGTGGGAAACAGCCACGAGGAGCAGTAGAAAAGGTCCAAATGGCTGTAAATCAAGTTTATAACTGGACCAAAAAATGGAAGATTAAACTAAATGAATCCAAATCTGTTCACATAGACTTTTCCAACAAAAAACATCAGTATTCTCCAGTTTAAATTAACAATAAACTAGTCCCATACGAGAATACAGCTAAGTATCTCGGTATGACCCTTGACGCAAAGTTACGCTGGAAAGCCCCCGTTAAGAAGAAAAAAGATAAACTCGACCACCGATTCAAAAGAATGTTTTGGCTGCTTGGAAGAAACTCCATGCTGTCCGTGCAAAACAAATTGTTGCTATACAGACAAGTCCTGATGCCAGTTTGGACTTATGGTATACAGCTGTGGGGCTGCACCAAACAGACCAATATATTAACTATATAACTATTCCAGAACAAAGTGCTGAAGGAAAATTGTAAATGCACCTTGGTACCTACGAAATGATGACCTCCATCGGGATCTAAAAGTTGAGTTCATCGATAAAGTGATCCAGAAATTTGCAGAAGCTCATGAAAAGAGGCTTCATCAGCATGTGAACGTCGAAGCAATCCAGCTTCTCGATCACATAAATATAGTAAGAAGACTATAAAGAACAAAACCGTTCGAGTTAGTGTTTAGTGTTAGTGAATAGTGTAAAGTACAAAAGTGCCAAACAAACACAAGAATGAAGTGTATTCGCCATAATAGAGACAATAAGAAAAGTGCTATTGGACACATTCTTAGTAAAGACAATTTAGTAGTTTAGGTTATAATTTAATTACTTATTAGTCTATATAAAAGGCTAGATTGTAATAAGATTAGGGTTCAGTCTATTGATGAACCCTAAGACAAGGGGAAAAAAAAGAAAAACTTGATATATCCATGCGTTCCTGAGAAAAAGAGTTTTCACTGACAGGCAGACGGACGGACGGGCGGACAACGAAGTGATCCTATAGGGTTCCGTTTTTTCCTTTTGAGGTACGGAACCCAAAAAAGTAAGTTGGTATCTCAATTCCCACGATATGTATGGGAAAAGGTTTTTGCGATTTCTAACTTATCTGGTACTCAAGCCTCAGTTAGTCACTATAGAGTAAAGAGAATTAAGAGGATATATAGTCATTGCTATAGAGTTTTTGATCCTCATATGAAACAGGATCTATTGGCACCAAATTTATTTTTTAATGAAATTGCCTATTTTTTTGCTGACTGTACATTTTAATTTAAATCTATTTCTGCAGATCAAAATGTCTCGAAAAGTTATAGATAGGCTCCTGAGACCGATTTCACGTAGCTACAACCGTTAAGGTTCCCTTATTGCCCTATCTCAATAATCCACTCTGTATATGACATAATGATTGACAGCTTAGACCCATAAAGATATAGCGTGATGATATAATTTATAAATGTTCTAACCATTTGGCTCGTCTCAATTTACTTTAAACTATAGAGGTAGACAAAAACATATTGCAATATTGCTCATCCCCCATAGCAAATAGCGCGATAATAATGAGCCTACTGACTGACCAGACTTATAGGGAATATGTATGCAATATTTGATTAGAATCTATTCGGTAGAATTTGCGTGATGCTGGAACGTGCAATCATAGAGGAATACAAACATAATGCAATATTGCTCATCCCCCATGACAAATAGTTTGATAATATATTATATAGCCTACCAATTGACCAAGCTTTTACGGAATATGTATGCAAAATTTGAACAGAATCTATCTGGTAGAATTTGCATGATGCTCTAACATACATTCAGACAAACAGACAAATAGACAAAAATTCTAAAAATTATATTTTTGGCATTGGAATCGATCTCATACGTCGTAGCAATTACTTTTTTTCAAAAATATTCAATGTACATTTTTGACTTTGCTACGATTTTATTATAAGTATAGAATAGATATAGATACAAAAAATCTAATAACTACAGAAGTTTTGGGTGACAGGTCCTGACTGAGTTCCTTGCACATAAACATTGCACCATCTCCTTTCTTATTTTATAACTCTACAGGAACTCACTTCCCGGGAGATCAAAGGCTCCCAATCAAGCAAAGCAAGTTCTTTAATAGTATTTCTTTCCCATCTTCGCTGAGGGTTTCTATATAAAAACTTAAATAAAAAGCGCAATTTGAACCCATGTTAATTTTAGCCTAATACATGATAAAACTAAAAAAGCACCGCCTAAAATTACTCGCCTTAACGAAAAAACAACTAAAGAATCTTTGTCTAGGTCCTTTTATTTGTAGACTATTTCGGAAGAACCAGAACTGTCAACATTGGAGAAAAATTGTACGCCAAGCTTAACGTTGTAGACAACTATCTAGGGATGAGAAGACAAGTCTCTTTATATTTGATTTTGTAATCGCCGTGCTACTGATAAGGACAGTAGAAAACTTTCAACTACACGTCTATACGGAAACTTCATTTTTGTCTATTCTTCCGTCAACAAAACGCTTCTCTACGGTTCTCGTGCTAAGCCTGCAGTTGATTTTTTCCACTCGTTTGTGGTTGTTTATTCGAAAATTCATCGTTATTGCACCGCTATGTAATTTAACTTCTCCAATGGGAAAGCATTTGGGTGCTATCTAGAAAAACCCTATTTAAGCGCCTGCCAAAATAAAAGAAGCATTCATTGTTTATGGCTATAATTTCCCAGTTCTTATATTCATGTAGGCGGTACTGTACACAATATATTTATTTGCGATGTCATTTTATTTTAAACTAGCTGCCCAGCGTGACTCCATTCGCGCGGTGTCCTACCCTTTTTTTTTTTTTTTTGTGGTTGGGAAATCGTCAAATAACTTCTCCCGCTCTGGGCGGAACGGGAGGGAGTGTCAGACTTTTACTGACTAAAACCTACCGTGTTCCTTCAAATGCCTGTTTGCCACGGCCACGATATCCCTTTCGGACATACCTTCGCGGGCGTATGCAGAAAAACTCACCAACGTTTTACCAAAATCAGTCTAGCCCTTTTGGATCGATAGATGACCAACAAACAAACATTGATTTTTATTTATATAGATAGTTAGTTATACCTATTCAATTCAGAGGTAGCATCGCCATTATCTGCAAAGGTTTATGCATAGAGAACGCTGCTGCCCATTCTCTAGTAAGTCCCTTAGTCGCCTTTTACGACACCCACGGGAAGTAATAGGATATTATTTACGTCCGGCACCACACGGAATAGAACTAGACTATAATTATATTTTAATAACAGTTTAATTTAAGTATGGAAACTGGAATGTCAGGATGTTTTTAAAGATATTCAGCCAATTAAGCAATATTATTATAATTGTACCTAGTATTGAAAAACAACACGCACTTATCACGTTCATAATAAACGCGTAGTTAAGTAGATCGGCTAATTTAAAATTGCGCGCTCCTCCACTAAAATTTCTATGCAAAAATCTACAACAGGCAGTGGAGGGGCGTGCCTACCTACTATGTATAAGCGGGAGGTAATGGAATAATGTACATGATCATGGAGGTCCGGGTGTTGTGGCCCAGCTTGGGAGGAGACTATGTCCAGCAGTGGACTGCGATAGGCTGAGTTGAAACGCATGATCATGCACGCATGAAATCAAATCAAATCTTTATTGCTGAACATAGTGTATGTACTATGTGAGAAATCACATAGTACATACACTATGTTGGCCTGTAACCAACCACTGCGCACTGGTGGGCAGTGCTGGGCAAAGGTACACCTTTCCTTTCTGTTATAGTTCCCGTTTCTGAGCATCATCCAGGTGTTTCCCCTGACTTTGACGATATCGGCAGCCCAACGCGCATTTGGACGGCCTTGGCATGCTTGCGTGCACAGCACGTAAGCTTGCTCCGCATGGATTATGACGCATTGGACGTTTTCAAATTATAAGTTTAAAATAGCAATAGAATTAACCGTGTTCTTCTGAGGCCTTTCCAATTACTGAAAGTTGGCCGAATTTCTCCTTGTCCTTTTTGAAGTTGGAACAGCTGAGTAGCACTCGTGATTGAGGTCCACTCGCGAATGTTTTTTACGGAGGACTATTTTCTTCGGCCAACATATGATTTCTCACTACTATGCCCATTATTATACGCTACAGTTACGCATATATCTCGTGAAGATGTAGTAATAACTGTATATATCACTTAAGGCTTGTTAAGATTATCCAAATTGTAGATCCAGACTCAGCTATAAACCGATTAAGAGGCCCATTTGACAAATATATTTATCCTATTTCTCAGTGCCTAGTATCAGTGACGTCATGCCAAGACTGGGAAGTGACCACGATAGAAGGGCTCGGTGACCGATC
This sequence comes from Tiliacea aurago, assembly GCA_948098905.1. Taxonomy (NCBI): domain Eukaryota; kingdom Metazoa; phylum Arthropoda; class Insecta; order Lepidoptera; family Noctuidae; genus Tiliacea; species Tiliacea aurago. The sequence goes on from OX402591.1 coordinate 23,021,595, forward strand.
GCGAGGATACCACCCGGTTCAGAAGACCCTGGCGGAGTACAACGGCACCCAGTGTGGGTACTGCAGCCCAGGGTTTGTGATGAGCATGTACAGGTTAGTGCAGTTCTGGCAATACGCTGGGAACTCAGGTGTGTTCGTTATAAGTCTATTATATTATCTACTTAACCAATTTTTTCCACAGAATAAATTCTATACACACTATGAGCAGTGGTGGCTCAGTGGTAACGGCCGCGACTTAGTCGTAGGTTCGAAACCAGACAGGCGCTTTATTTTGTGTAAATTATTTTATCACCACTGCTCTCAAAACGGTGAAGGAAAACATTGTGAGGAAACCGCCATGTCCTAGAACCAAAAATTTGAAGACATGTGACATCTACCAACCTGTGCTGGGCCCGCGTTTTGGATTACAGCTCACTCCCTCTCACTGCAAGGAGGCCTGTGCCCCAGCAGTTGGAACATTATAGGCTAATTATGCACACTATGAACAACGTTTAACACGAGATGAGATAATGTTTATTTATTTATTAAACACTGTATTGTACACCACATAATACAAAAGGACAAACAAAATTAAAAATAGTGTTCAATGGGCGGTCTAATAAGAATAACATTGCAATAATAAATTACGTATAAAAATAATCTGGTTTCACTCAACTTACAGCAATTTGAAAAATGTTTTTCAGTCTTCTAGAAGCAAATAATTATGATTTAACTCAGTATGAGATAGAAAATTCCTTTGGAAGCAACACCTGCAGATGCACAGGTAGCAGGCCAATCCTGGATGCATTCAAAAGTTTTGCCAAAGATGCTCCAAAACCTCCACCAAAAATTGAAGACATTGAAGATCTTAAAATCTGTAAAGACGAAGAAGATTGTCACAAATGTGATAAAAACTGGTGTATGGTCAACCAGACTGATACAGAACCTCCTCGGATAAAGAAGATTGATCTTAAAGATGGTCATGTATGGTATAGGGTCAATGAAATTGCTGATATATTTACTGTATTGGAGTCTGAGGGATTTGAGTCTTATATGTTGGTTAATGGTAATACGGGAAGAGGTGAGTGGATTGAAATATAATTATATTAAAAAGCATTTAAACCTAAAAGCATAATAACCATCATTTCAGCTGAAAGACTTCCACTGCTGGACATGGGGTCTCTCCTTCCCGAATTAAGACCGGTCACGTGCTTCGCGCATCCAGCGGAGCATATAAAAATACTGCAAATCATTTTTCAGGTGCTGTGCCGATCCTTGTGTTCCCAAGGGTTCTAATAGATATCAAGCCAATAAAGGACCTCAAAGGATATTACTTAGATCAGAACTTGGTATTCGGTGCTGGTATGACCCTGACTAATCTCATGGATTTGTTCAAGAACGTATCTAAAGCGCATGAGGAGTTCCAATACCTATACAAGCTTTATGAACATTTAGACTTGGTTGCTCATATACCTGTTAGAAATGTAAGTTTTCATTGGCTACATAATCAATCCCCTGTAACTATAAACGTTGCTTAATGTTAGGACAAGCTGACGTTTAATCATTACTTAACTTTAAGCAACGCATATACATAATTGTGTATTAAGAACTTGACCTACTTTCTATTCTGTACTACTACTAAACTTTTCCTACTTGTCTTTTGCCTATACACTTTTAATGTTGTTTTAGATTGGTACTGTTGCTGGAAATCTAATGACAAAACATCGACTGCCAACATTTTCTTCGGATATTTTCTTGTTATTTGAGACCGTTCGAGCTACTTTGGTTATTGGTAAGTGAATATAAAATGTTCAGCTACATAATTTTAACTGATTGCAATAGTCAGCAATGCAGCTCATTGCTCGAAGTTCGAATCCAAAGCAAGCAGTGCTGACTTTTCGGATTCATGTGCGTATTGTAAAATCACTTGCTTTGAGAGATATTTCTCAACGGGATGTGAATCTAAGTCTGAGGCCCAGGGCATGGGCGGCGCCATAAATATTCTGACTCCAGGTTAGTCACTAACCACACGAAAAAGAAAGAAACTCATGCCAAATTTACAAATTTTATTGGTGTACAATATTTTAGTTCACAAAGGATCATCTGTGGAAGTGACTCCGGAGGAATTCCTAGCTCTGGACATGACAGGAAGAGTAATAACTCATGTGAAGATACCACCGTATTCTCATCGTTACCAGTTCGTGTCTTTCAAAGTATGTAAGAACTAAAGATGCTAATCTTAGTGATAATATTTCGATAGTCAGTTAACTTTTATTTAAAGAATACATATTTCTGTTCCTCAGATAGAAGATATCTGACGATTGTAAAATTAATTTAGAATAATTGACATATTACAGCGTTTTCTTTAATAAATCATAAACGGTTACATCGTCCCCATATCTCCTTATTAATTTCTAGGTATTCTTGACTGTATTGGAGTCAATACATAAAAACAACTAATTTTCAGATCATGCCTCGAGCTCAAAATGCGCACGCTCAAGTAAATGCAGCGTTTCTGTACGAATTTGATGAGCACAAAGAAGACGTGATCCTATCAGCTAGAATTGTGATTGGTGGACTTTCGGCAAAATTCGTGCATGCGAACGAAACAGAAAAGTTTCTTCACATGAAGAAGATATTCACCAACGAAGTTCTGCAACAAGCACTAAAGATACTGGAAGGTGAATTGATAGTCGAAGAAATTGCTGGTGAAATGAAACCTGCGTACAGGAAGAAATGTGCTCTTGGATTGTTTTATAAAGTAGGGGATATTTAATCACTTTTACCTATGATTACTAAGATCCACGGGCACCACTAGTTACTAAATGCGTTTAGCGTTAAACATAAAACTCAATACTCAATATCTTTATTGCTTTTCCATAATGTGTACTTAGGTGGTAACTATATAATTTAGATCAATAAGGACCCTGTAGGGCACAGCAAACGGGTACGAGAAAAGAAGCCCTGTTTTAGGAGATAATTAAGTTGTTATTGTTGGGAAACAAGTTTTAATAATTTACATATCCTTAGTCATAGACCACGAAATAGATACCAACATTTCGCATTATTATTTTATCTGCAAAAAGATTATTTTTATATATCTGTACTTATGTATTATAATTCTATTTTATCATATTCCTAACTAAATTGTTTTTCTTTGAATAATTATTATTGCTATATTATTTATTTATTATTATTGCTATTTAATTGAATTATTATTATTTAATGTTTAACATATAAATTATATTTTTAAATATTAGAATATAAAAACATTTAAAAATATAAAAAATAGTTGTCTGCCGGTAGCGAGAGCAGGGTCCAAGCTACCGGTGGTTAGGGCTCCAGAGATAAGAACCTTCTCACGATGCGAGCCGTATCGAGAAGTACTACTGTCTTCTGAATCAGGCCCTTGATCCAACCACCTAACGCGAGAGCGTCGAGAGATGTTGATCGAGGCTCTCAGCCATCAGACCATTGGCCGATACGACAATCGGCACAATGATGGCCGAGCTCACATTCCACATGTCAACAACCTCGTAAAGTTTTAAAAACACAGTCATGTTTTATCAAATAAATTTATCTTTATCTTAAATAAAATTATTATACTCGAATTATTATTATTGTTATATTATTTATTAATAATTACCGTATCATTAATACATGCCATTTAAAAAAAAGTTACCTACCTATAAATTGTGTTATTGTCATTTACTATTTTTATCAATTATTATTATAATATTATATGTATTATTTATCCTTATATTAGTAATTTCCTTAACATATACTGTATAAATTAAATTAATATGAATACTTTTTCCTTTCCCTATTATTTATGTTTATTATATAAATATTCATCAGAGTAGTAGTAATTCAGAGTAGGTAATAACATTTGTTTATCAGTAATTTTTTAAGTTTATTTATAAATATATTTAACTCTTCTTCTTTCTTCATTATGTCCGGTAGTTTATTATATATTTTTATAGACATTACGTAGGGACATGTGGAATGCATTTTTAGCTTGGATGTTGGTATGTTTAGCCTATTTCAGTGCCTAAGTGTGTACTGTGTTGGATGTCTTCGCGTTTTGTGTAAAACTCTTGATGCTTACGGACAAATTTACATGTTAAACATCATTCTGTCTCTGTCATCTTCAAACGATTGACAGAAACAGAGCGATGTTTAAAATATATTTAGCGCTAAACGCATTTAGCGATTAGTGGTGCAACCGTGAAAGCGGGGTTAGTCTGATTTAGATTCTGATTTAGCAATGTACCTATTGCAATTATATTTAATTCCTCTTTCAGGGTTTGCTTGTTCTGATTCCCAAGCAACGTTTAAAGCCATGGTATCGTTCAGGAGCCAGAGACTTTAGGAAGACGCGACCACTATCGAAAGGTTCCGAAGTCTATGACACGAACCCTATAATATGGCCAATCAACGAACCAATGCCGAAGATTGAATCTTTGATTCAATGTGCAGGGGAGGCGAAGTATAGCAATGACCTACCCACTGAACCTAGGGAGGTTTACTGTGCGTTTGTGACGTCAGATATATGCACTGGTGAGGTGGAGAGTATTGATGCTACCCCGGCTTTAGTGAGTACCACTTATCGTAATTTAATTAATATATGTTTTTTAATAACCCACAATACAGGAGAAATTCCTAGTGTGGGGCAACGTTAAAAAAAAAAAAAGTTATGGCTACCCAAAAATAAAAAAATAACTAGTTTCATAGTTATTATACCTCTGATTTTGGGTGCTGGGTTGCTGTCAGACCAGCCAGGGTTGCGAGTTTGTCCGAAAGGGGTATCGTGGCCCTGGCACACAGACAACGGAAGGAACACGGGTGGGTTTTAGTCAGTAAAAGTCTGATAACTATTGACGGTAAATTACAATGGGGCCCACACGTAGAAAAATTGTCAGGAAGGCTTAGTTCGGCCGCCTATGCTGTTAAAAAAATTAGACTGATTACTGATGTAGATACTGCCAGAATTGTTTATTTTAGTTATTTTCATAGTCTTATGTCGTATGGGATCCTTCTCTGGGGAACATGTGCGGACATTAATAATATCTATATTTTACAGAAAAGGGCTGTTCGAGCCATTTACAATCTAGGTCCAAGAGATTCACTTCGTGAAATATTCAAAGAAATAGATATTCTGACTGTAGCCTCTCAATATATACTTGACAATCTATTATATGTACACAAAAATAAATCAAATTTTAAGAAAATGTCCGATATTCATAGTTTAAATACCAGGAATAAACACAATCTTGCTGTACATCGCACTCGCCTCCACAGAGTAGGCAACTCGTTCATGGGTCAATGTATACGCTTTTACAACCAACTTCCTACTGATATTCGGAACTTACCCATTAAACGATTTAAAATCTGTATTAAAACTAAACTTTGTAAAAAAGGGTACTATAAGATTTCTGATTATTTAGAGGACAAAAAAGCTTGGGATTGAGCTGCTCGCTCTGCTAGCCTTGTGATAAAACTTGACATTTTAATTATTATGCATGATTTTATATACATATTGACATTGCAGAATATTGTATACAATTTTACATGAATGTTTACTTTGAAAAGTATTATATTTACTGCTTTAACTTATTGTGAATGTGAGCACTATGTGGGTAATTTTTTTTTTTTCTTTAAACGTTTTCCTTTCTTTTCTCAGTTAAGTTTTAATGATGGTCTGACATTTTGAGCGCTTTATGCGGCCTACCCAAATGTCCTTTTTTTGGTACTGTTCGTCGAGTCGTTGAGCTCCTTAAGTTTTTAGTTGAGCTGCACGATTACTGACAAATGCTTACACTGATTGGACAGGTCCGCTCAAATTTGCGTGGTTCTTTCCTCAAAAGACCATTTCAGACACGGATCTACATGGTCCTCATATGATCTGACCAAGATTATTTCTGGACTTTAAAAGAGACTTTGACCCCTGAGTTTGTTTCGCCATTTCTTCTCAGGGGTAGATAGGAAATGTCGGCTACATCTAGATTTTTTTTTTTTATATGACGTGTAAAAGTGATTTTAATATCCTATTTACAGTATAAACGATTTCATTTCATTTCACGTCCTGCCGCTCCACCCAGAGCGGGAGAAGTAAAAAAAAAAAAATGGGTAGCTGTCAGAGGAAAAATTACTGTGAAAGGACTGTAGCTTTGCCATTATTATCCCTTCGTATACGTATAATTACAGAAACAATTAAAAAGCGATTGTGTCTCGCGTTGATCCACGTTTCGGATATAGGTATACGGAATACAAAAAAATAAAAACATTTTTTTCGGGTAATTGGGCCCATAGAAGTCAATTTACAAAACATTTCACACTTATAATATAATACAAGGGAATAAAATAATAGTAATAAAATTCATAAAAATGTAAAAAATTCAAAATAAAATAAGATACCATTACAATTAAAATATTATACAATTAAAAAAATACATACAAAGACACACAAGAATTTATAATGCCTGACAAACGGCCTAACCGGAACATGCCTGCTGCAGCAATGCAGCATGTAGGGGCAGTCCAGCCTGTCAGCAATCATCGCCAGGACTGAGTTGGAGCTGGCCCGTACTCTGCGCACCAGAGAGATGCTCCGCCTGCGCATAGTCGCGTAAAAACAGGCGGTACGCTCCTCCACGAACATACCCGAGGCACTGCAGAACCGAGGCAGCCCCATCACAATCCTAAACGCATTATTGTAGAGAACGCGTAGGTCGCTATAGCACTTCTTTGTGTAACGAGCCCACAGGCTGCAGGTGTACAGGGATGTATAATACGCTCTAAATAGTGTCACCTTCACCCTCCCCGAACACCTAGCAAACCTGCGGGCTATCATGTTGGGTCTTATTGAGAGCGACCTCCGCTCTCTCTCTATATCCACAAAGGGTTACAAAGGGTTAAACACTTTTTATAAACTTTGCAGAGAATACCCGGTGTTTTAGCGTTCTTCTCTGCCAAAGATATCCCGGGGAAAAACTCGTTTCTGTCTCAAAAAGCACCTGCTCAAATTGCGCCAGAAGAAGTCTTCGTTGAAAAGTATATTAAGTACTATGACCAATCTCTAGGGGTTATAGTTGCTGAAACAGAAAAACTAGCAAACCGAGCAGCTTTGTTGGTCAAAATTAACTACAAAGTAGATAAGAAAAAGCCTGCCTTGACTATAAAGGATGTCAGAGAAAGAGAGCCGGATCGTATCACATTGTTTTTGGTCTTCCCTGCTAGAGACCGTGGTTTGAACGTGCAGAGAGTTCTCAAGGGTACCGATGCCATTTATGGCCAGTATCATTATCATATGGAGACTCAGACCTCAGTCACCAGGCCAAGCGAAGATGGAATAGATGTGGTGGCCAGCACACAGTATTTGGATTCTTTCCATATCGGTATATCTGAAGTGCTGAATATACCGCAAAACAGGTAAGAAAGATTGAATGTTTAAAAGGCTCGGTATCAGAAAATACTTTTTTATCCTTTCCATTGTTTTCTATAGACATGAATGTAAAAATTCCTCGATATATTTTACAGAATAAACTTATCAGTACCCCGATGTGGCGGTGCATATGGGGCGAAGATATTCCGTACCAACCAAATAGGAGCAGCGTGTGCCCTAGTAACCTACAAAATGGACCGACCCTGCCGATTTGTGATGAGCATCCAGGCTAACTTGCGAGTGATCGGCAAACGCCTGCCCTGCACACGAGACTTTGAAGTGAGTGCTTCTTTTAGGCAATTTTGTTGTTACAGTTTTCTGACGTAAATGCTATGCCTGCAAATTCAGGAGTTGTGGTCACCATCGTTTTTATGTTCCGCGGCAATACTGTTGAAAGTGAATTCTTTGTGTTCACGAACGCATAATATTCCGCAATGGACTTTTTATTTTGCTTTGTAGCACGGCAAAACATGTTTGCATGTATGTATATTCAATAAACACCAAAGCAATGCATTAGCGAAACATACTTACGTTGATATACGTACCTACGTACAATATCTAAGGAAAACCGTTATTTAACACGTTCCTAACCAAGTTGTATTCATAAAAAAAGGTGAACCACCACAATTTTTATTTGCAACAGTTTCCGTAAACATATATTTTTTATGATTTATTTACGGAAACTGGATATTATTGTTTTTAGGATAAACTATACTTAAACTCTTTCCCCCTTATTACAAAACAAGGTTTATCTTCAGACCCAGGTTTAAAACATGTAGCCATTATTGAGTTTCGAACTTTATTCCTACTATGGTAAAGTTCCTAAACACAAAACTGACAACTTAGTACCGAACTAAGTTTTCAGTTTTGTATAAAGAACGGTATTTCAATCACTGTTACGTTCTTTTTACAAAAACTGGCTCCATGGTTTAAGCCACGTCAAAATATAAATCTTGTTTTGTAATAAGGCGGCATCTGTTTTGTCCTCAGACGGGTTAATAAACCATTCTATAACGTTCTTGTACAGGTTGGCGTCAGTAATTCCGGACAGATCCAGTATCTGGAGTACCATCTGTATGAGGACAATGGGTACGTGGTCAGTGACCCAGTCGCGCCTCTGGCATTGGCCGGTATTAGGAACTGCTACGACAACCGGCGCTGGCAGTACAAGATATTCAACGTTACTACGGACACAGCTTCCAATACTTTTGCTAGATCACCAGGTAATAAATTTACTTGCTTCTTCAAGATTTCTCCACGCTTGTTATTAATTTATCTGTCATTGTTTCATTTTTAATTATTTTTACCTACGTCTTCACAACTATATTAATAATGTATACAAAATATTGTGAAACATTTTAAAAGAGTAACGGGGGAGTTTCTTGCCTATTCTTCTCCTTTTGGAAGGGGCGATTAAAATCATAATTAAAATTTTCTGTAAATTTTGACGTTCAAAAGTGTTTTTTATGTGCCTATATCTTTATTATACATAATAAATAAAATAAAACCGTAGTAGACGTCTAATTTTTTCTTAAACTTATGTCATTCCGATATCAGATGAAAAACGAAGACTTTTACCTTGATTTTACTTTTTGACATTTTATCCTAAAATTTTGTCCAGTACTCAGTAATCTATTTTTTTTCTTCTTCTTAATATTCATTTGCGGATTTTTTTCACTCCACGGTTCGTATATTTCATTTAATATAATCTCGAATGCTGTTTCTTTTGTGTTACTTAATTTCTAGCGATATTTGTCCTTTACGCCGTAGGAGCTACCAATAGATGGTATGGAAGGCGCTAGCCCATTTTCTTGTACTTATTCTGGGAGGTATTGGTACCTACGTAAATCACTCATCTTTTAGTTCTCTTCTCACTTAAAGCTTTCGATGGTAAATCGATGACTCATCACACTATTTTAAATTTAGGACAGTTCGTCGTTTTGCCAGCCTTTTTTTGGCATTTTCCACCTCGCCTTGGAATTTTCAACCTCGCCAGCAGAGGAACACGGCGCTTCGTGCGCCTGACCGTACAGTGCACCTCCAGTGACATTACCAGATAAAGCTTCCATTATTTTATTCGCCAACAATAGCTGCTAGCAGTTCGCCGATATATATATTTATTTTACACATCGAACTCTCTGCATAGTGTTTACGTCGCGTTCTAAGCTTGTTACATACGCTATCTATTTAGCGAACCTGGGGTCTGGCTGCAGTCAATCCGTAGGGCGTTTAAGATAAGATAAGATCATCTATTTGTCCAAAATATGAGTATACACACACATGGCATGCAAGATGTTACAATAAAAACGAAAAACGGAAGATCAAAATCGCGACGTGATCAAAGCATAAAGTACCTACCCTTTTTTCCTTTTTTTAAAACGAAGTTTATTATAGTATATTTCCGGAAAGTGTATTTTTTTTAAATCTAATAATACATATATTAATTATTTTAAAGTGACGTAAAGATTCTTTTATTTATATATGCCACTGTATGTACATTGTATGTTTTATAAAAATAACATAACACCACGTATTCCCCGAAGGTATAGGCAGAGATGTACCTCATATTACACCCACATTAAGTTTCCAGTCATGTTTAGGTTCCAAGTAATAGGGGGCGAGCCTTTTGCCATTAACCGGGCTCAAATCCAGACTTCGGACTGTTACTGAGAAATTCCAGATGAAAAACTTAACAACACTGCCTGACCCGGGAATCGAACACAGGACGTAAAGCTCAACAGTAGCCCTCACGACCACTAGACCAACGACGCCGTTTTTAATAATATGGCTGTTATTTCAATATGTCGTGGTTTCTTACGACTTCCACGCGATCGAAGTCGCGGGCAGAAGCTAGATTGAAATAAATGTTTTGACTTTGACTTTAATATTTTCCACCCATATTTATATTAGAAATTCAAATTGAAATATGGGTGGAATTTTGTATCGAATTATAACTAATCTAAATCAATCATAATAGATAATCAGCTATTTAAACTCAATGGAACAATCATATAGAAAATACAGTAAATAGGATCAATACGAGTATCTAAAACACAGAAAGAACAATGGCAAACTAATTAATTATCAAATTAAATAATGACATCTTAATTACAGGAACATTAGAAACAATATCAATGACGGAACAGATAATGGAAAGAATATCTTACGAATTAGAACGAGACCCAGCTCAAGTGAGGATCAATAACATTGAACCGACGTATGTTGAAGTACAAGAGATGATTCAAACTTTGCTCCGAGACGCTGAGTACAACAAACGTAAAGATGAAATTCAGAACTATAACAAACTGAACAGATGGAAGAAAAAGGGACTTAGACTAGCTTTTATGAATTGGCCTGTAACTACTATTCTTGACTACCATATTCTTCTATCAGTTTATCACGGAGATGCTACAGTTGTGGTCCACCATGGAGGAATAGAAATCGGGCAAGGGATTAACACTAAAGTCATACAAACAGTTGCGTATACTCTCAACATTCCCATAGAAAAGGTCAAGTGTAAGACTCCTACTGTTGCAACAAATCCAAATAACTTCACCACTGGAGGAAGCAGGACGACGCAATCCGTCTGTTTTGGTGCTATAAAGTGCTGCCAAATTCTCTTAGACCGTTTGACGGTTGTCAGGGAAACACTAACAGATCCTACATGGGAGATATTGATTGAAGCAGCTTTCAATAGGGGAATCAATCTGCAGACTAGCTACAGGGTCACCGCTAACGATCAGGTGCCGTACAGGTCTGGAGGAGTGTGCTTGGCTGAAGTAGAACTCGACATTCTGACAGGAGAACATGAAATACTAAGAGTCGATATTGTTGAAGATGTTGGTACCAGTATGAATCCTGAGCTGGATATTGGTCAGGTAAATGTTGATTAATTTGTTAAAGCAAGTTTTACCTAGAAAGTTAGGTATGTTTCACACAATTTGAAACAGTTCCGGAAATGACTAAACTACAGAAAATGTACTGTTACTGAAAGCACTAAGGATCGAAACACGTAGAGGAGATGACAATCGTAAGGGTAGGAATGATATTTTTGGAACACACTCTTATTTTTTTTACAAACTTCAATTGACTCCAGTCATTATAAGTTTGTATGAAGGCGCAAAGCGCATGCATAACATAATTAGCCTATAATGTTCCCACTGCTGGAAAACAGGCTTCCTCTCTTTTGAGAGGGAGTGGGCCGTAATCTACCGCGCGGGCCCAGTGCGGGTTGGTGTAGATATCACACGACTTCCAATTTTTTGTTCTGGGACATGCCGGTTTCCCCACGATGTTTTCCTTCATCGTTTCAAAGCACATGCGTGACAACCACTAATTAAAAATGACGTTACAAAGATCTATAGTAGGTACATAATTTTTACGCTTTCCAGATCGAAGGTGCCTTCATGATGGGTGTGGGCTACTGGACCCACGAGGAGCTGATCTTTGATGAGAAGACTGGTGAACTGCTCACAGACCGTACCTGGTACTACAAGGTGCCTCTCACCAAGGATATTCCCATAGACTTCAGAATTCAACTCAGGAGGAATTCTTATAATCCTCTTGGTACTTTGGGTGCTAGAGGTATGTCAACTTACTTTTTCGTAATATCAACAGAGATTTCATTTGGTTTACAAAAACATTGTGATAAAATATTATAGGTTTAACCTTGATCAAAATATCACGCGATGCAACGACGACGATGGTGCGACGCGATTCTGGTAGAACAATTTTGATGAAGTTTTCATAGAAATTGTTCTACTCAAGCCGCGTCGCGCTGTTGATGTCGTGCCCGCTTGAAGCAGTTGACCATTATCAAACATGGCCGCTCAAGTTTCTATATCAAATAACAAGATGGCGTCCGAGTGCAAGGTCAGATTACGTCATCCCCGTGGGTGGTCCCCGAGCGCCAGATATTTGTAAACTAGGTCCCAAACAGCACTTTACGGTGTTTAAAAAAAAAACCACCGTGAAGTACGGTTGGGAACTACAGTTTCCAAAAAAAAATAATACCGTAAAGTCACGTATGGGAACCAGGGTTCCCAACCTGCACTTATCTGGCGCTCGGGGACCACCCACGTTGATTATGTAATCTGACCTGGCACTTGGACGCCATCTTGTAATTTGATATAGACACTTAGCGGCTATGTTTGTTTATTTGCTAAGCATCGAAGTGGCTATACTGACCTACAAAATGCAAAAAAACGTAAGAAGAAATTTATTCAAGGCAATAGAATGGCAGAGTATTCAGACTGAATGGGCCACAACAGACGGTCCTACACAGGTGACCGTTTTTAGGGTTCCGTAGTAAACAAGGCACCCTTATAGTTTCGCCATGTCCGTCTGTCTGTCTGTCCGTCCGTCCGTCTGTCCCCGGCTTAGCTCAGAGAGGCCAAGTCCTAGAAAGCTGTAATTTGGCGTGGGTGTACATAAATCACGCCGAGAAAGTCGTAAAATAAAACCATGAAAAACATTTTTTTAGAGTACCTCCCTTGCACGTAAAACGGGGATGATATTTTTTTTTCTCGTCTATTAGATGGTGTATCGTCAAAAATATTGTGAGTCTGTAAAAACATTTTTCAATTCTGAGATCCGTTTGCGTAATATTAAGCTTTAAAGTGCTATTTTTTGTTAGTCAAGTGTCCCTCCCCTGCCAGCTAAATGGTTGGTTTTGGATATGTGGAAAATTTTATGGCAGTAGTATATATAACGAAAACTATCACAGCTAAGAAGGATTTACAAGTTAACGAGTAATCGTCGACCAAATTAAATTTGCAGTTGAAGAATTGACCGTAACGTATAAAGATGTATGGGAGAGCATGTTTTTCAACTACAATGTTAAGTTTGTTTTTGGGATAAATCAATCTTAACTACGGAACTCTTCATTGTGCGTGGTCCGACACGTACTTGGCCGGTTTTTTCTCAAAAGGCTTTAATTCATCTTGTGATTATTCTAACCCTTAACGACCAATCAACGCTGTATCCACTTCTTCTTCTTATCAATGGCACGACAGTTTATCATATTGGCCCAAAACTTTGCAACTTCCACGACGGCGTTGACGGTGGCAGCGCATAGCTGCATTTTTGGAACACAGAGGGCATAATTGACATAAAGGAAAACTTTATAACGTAACCCAAAATAGCTGATACGGAAAAGATGAGAATCAATATTTTTATTAATATTTTTCCTGCTCAAAATGATATCATTTAGTACCATTTTATCATAGGCAGGATACAACAACTTCGGTATATACAACCGCCATTACATTTCAATTATCATGATTGGCATGGAAACAATACGAATGTCTGAATTACCTCAATGTAATTAGTATTTTTATCTACACCCATGCTATAAGTTATGTATAAACGTTTCTGAAACAGTTAGCTTATTTCCAACATTAAAACAACCAGTGTCATAGTAACCAATAACCATAATTATCATCCAAACGAGTGTTAGGTATAATGTTGTACTAAATTTCATTATGCAACTTCTTTGCTTTTTAGATCCCTTCCTTACTCATCAAACAACCACATTCTCTTTACTCATTTCGTGGTATCTTCATGAATTTCAAAAAAAGAACATTGTCATGCACGCGCGTTTCACTACCACAGTGGCGTAATAAATAAAAAAACCGGTCAAGAGCAAGTCGGACTCGCGCACCGAGGGTTCCGTACGAATATATGACGTTGATGATTTCTGAAAAACTGTGCTATTTAGAGACATCGTTTTATTTTTACTGTAATCTTTACATAAGCTTCTATCATATAGAATAATTTCAGGTTTTTATCTCTGCAAACTTCGGAGATAAGGAGGGGGGAACGGTATTTCTTTTTACATTTTTCATCACAAGTCGGAAACAATCCTGCCAAAAAAAAAATATGTTTGCAAATGTGCAAAGAGCGTTCTTTCATATGATACCCCACATGCCCTAGTAGCCCCACTTCAAATTTTTCAGACCCCCTTTCAGTCCCTTTTGCAAAAAAGGTATATTTTATTTATTTATTTTTCTTGCTTGCACAATAGTTGGGCAAACGTCATCTAAAACTATTCTAAATTTCAAGTTGAGAGCATTAGTAGTTCTTGAGATATCCAGGTGTGACAGACAGACATACAGACAGACTTAGTCTCACCATAAGGGTTCCTTTTTACCATTTTGGTACGGAACCCTAAAAACTTAGGCCATTTTTGTTTGATATTAGTATTGCAAACATTTTTTTCTTGGTTGTTTACAGAAATGATTACCTTTAAATAGTTTGTTTGTATTAGATACTCAGAAATTAAACTTTCCATTAATTTATATACATAGAGTTCTTACAACACTGTACAGTATATGGTTTCAGACCCTTTTATAGAGAACTAGCTTTTGCCCGCAGCTTCGCTCGCGTTAATTTAGAATTTGACAACTAATTCGGGTTGTACACTGCTTGTTGTTTGACGTTTGGTGGCAAAAAACTCTTAACACATTATTAAAGTTTCTATATTAATATAATTCAATCATGATTCGAAAGACACGTGGCGCCATCTATTATCATAAGAACGTTATTTTTGTTTTCCTCGGCAACAGTACTTTTTTTCGGGATGAAAGGTACCCTATGTCCGTTTCTGTACACCTGACAACATACATGCAAAATTTCACGATGATCGGTTCAGTGGTTTAGGCGTGAAAAGGTAACAAACAAACTTACTTTCTTTCGCATTTATAATATTAGTTAGGTTTCATATCATGGGTGTAGATAAAGTCTTTTGTAAACTATGCAACTGTACATAATTAGGTAAATATTCAAACACTCATGTGATGCTATTATCACAAACCCACATTCGTGTTTAATACCCCTTATTATACAACAGTTGCATAAATAAATATAAACACGTTTCAGCGGTTGCCGAGCCTCCTCTATGTTTGTCAATAAGCGTAGCTTTCGCGCTGCGAGAGGCTATTGCGTCGTCGCGGGAAAACACAGGTTATCCCAGAAACAAGTGGTTTGAAGTGGGTAAGTACCGGAACAGTCACTAAACTAGTTTATTTTTAATTAGCTTTTGCCCGCGGCTTTTCACACGGTTCTGTCTTAAATTATCCCAAGTACTACTGGGATAAAAAGTATGTACTAGTAGGAAACGTATACCATAAGTATATTGTGGCCTAATCCTAACCCTAGTCATCTATATCCGTATGCCATCCAAATCCGTTCAGACTGTGGCGCCATCAACATCGCCACATGCGAACTATACGTCACACTGACGTCACGCAAAATCCTGTATCGCGCCATTGAGTTATAATCTACTACGTATCGCGCAAGCAGAATTCGGCACGAGACTAGCATAATTATATACAACGTCCCTCCATCAATCGTCGAGCAGTAGCCCATCAGGCACAACACCCGTCTGGTCGGAGAATCCTCACTTTTCTATGGAGGATGAGTGAACTTTATACCCTGTTCCTCATGCCTCTATAAGAAAAACAAAAAGAACCACTTTACCATTTATAACATTAGTATGGAAGGATTTATTTTACTGACTGAAAAACAAGGCTCACATCATGGTAAGAGGTCACCGACGACTCAAAAGGACACAATTTTACATCAATTCTGGGCTCCAAGTCTGCTATTTTTATAAATTCAGTCATTCCAACACGATCCCATTGTCATTTTGCTAAAAGTTCGTAATCTGCTAAATTCATGGTCGATCATTGGTCGGTCAATATTCTCGTAATAGAATTGTGTTACTTATAATTGTCCATTTGCCATTGTCGTATTGCTATTATTATAAAACCCATTAGTAGTAAAGTCATTCATTTGTCATTATGTACGAGATTACCAATAAATGCAATTTCTTTCAATGTAGTGTCAGTGGCCGACCATTGGAAAGTCATAATGACGCCATTTTATTAGTAGATTACCAAATTTGTCAAAATTAACCATTATGAAATCAATAATAAACCATTCTGACACTATTGTAATAGCAGACTTGAGGCCGTGGCTGCGCCACCATGGCGTCCCAGTGATGTAACCTCTTTACCTCCTAAAGGGTCATTGCACTCATCATTATTAACCATATTTCTCATGGGACCAACCCTGAAATCGAGAAAAAGAATTAGCTGTTCCATACCTACATACAAGATGCGACATAAATAAGGCACAACCTCTTGTACTCATCATTATGAACAGCTTTTACGATGGGACTAAACTTGAAATCGCGAAAAAAAAATCTGCTGTTCCCTACATTTTGACGAGCAGAACGAATGTAGGGAGCAGTTGATTTTTTTTACGTAATTTCAAGTTTGATCCCATAGTAAAAGTTGTTCACAATGATGAGTACAATGACCCCTTAAGAGGTTATTGACGTTTTAAAAATAGCCCTGTATACAACTTCCCTCCATCAATCGTCGAGCAATAGCCCATCAGACACAACACCCGTATGGTCGGAGGATCCTTCCTTTCTATGGAGTATGAGTGAACTTTATACCCTGTTCCTCATGCCTATATAAGAAAAAATAATAATTTCACAATACTGCAACAGAATAGATCAGAAAGAATCAAAATCAGAATGTATTTATTTGTCAGAATGTAGTTTTACACAGTATGGTAAAGTATTGACATATGCCGACAAAATGTACGCTCCTAAACATACATTAAATCAATACATTTTGTCGGTATAATTATGTCATTACTTTAAAGTAAACAAAAACTAAGCTTGTTTATAAAACGTTTTTAAATTCCAGATGGTCCGTTCACACTTGCTGCTAACGTGTTAAAAGCGGACGCTCGGCTCGACGAATTTCTGTTTTACTAATTAATTAGTTACATAATTCCAATATTGTTTTTTTTTATAGGCAAAAAAGTATGTTAATATTATAATAATCCCTATAACTACATATAAAATTAAATTAAAATATTTTTATTATCTTCCATTGTACATAAACACTTAGCTAAACACTATGCAGCGTAACAACAAAAATAAAGAGTGTTTTCGATGAACTCTGGCACCCAGAGTAAGATTTAATTTCGCCTATAATTTGAACATACCTATAACAGTAGTTGTATAACGAGCACAGTATATTATTATTAAGAAAAACTACTTACCTAGAAAATGCATGTTATGATGTGTCTGTTAAAGTACCTATGTGGGGGAATATGTTTGTGTATGTATTGAAAGAGAGATAAAATATGGTGAAAACTTGTTTGTATATAAGTCTGTGTAAGTGTAATTATAAATATATGAATTACTTAAAGATTAAGCGATTGATACATGTAGTAAATCAATCATACACATATCAATCATTGTTTTTAATAGGTAATATATAAATAGACTAAGTAATAAATAGACATTCAATATTCTTGTCATGTTCTTAATTACGTTTATATTTTTTTTCTTCCTACGATTATGGTTTCTGCTATCGATATTTTGAGCCATTATCCTTGTTCATTATAATTATTATCTTCGTCATCATCATAATAAGGTGTGGTCCAACTTAAGCCAGCTATTTCAAATGACGTAAATAACATTACTACGCGCGTCTGTTTAAGACGTAGAAATATGCCAGTGACCTTTAGTGGTTAGCTTTCGTGTTCTGTACTGAGCTCACGCAACGCGTCGTACGTTCAGCCAGTAATAGGACTCGCCCATCAAGGAGCGCTGTCCCCAATTTGACGCATTATTAATTTATTATACACAAAAAAAGGTATTTTAATAAAACGCGTATACTAAAAGATCAATAGTTAAATTATCTTTAAATTTGTGAAGGTTTCATAAAAATACGCTTGGTAGATTTTGCGCCATTCTCAGTTTTTTATCCGCGTTAGACATAATTTAACAAATTAATTTCACTATGTAATATAAATATAATCATTAACAGTACTCGTTTAGACGTGATCTTTAGTATAAAATCATTAAAAGTCGGTTATCGTCGCCTTAACAAGTTAGCTTTATGCGCAGCAATGCTTCTGTGGACTACTATTATTTATGTCTAGCTTCTGCTCGCGACTTCGTCCAAGTGAAATTTCGGTACCCGAACCACCGCGTCGAACCGGATCGCCCGCCCGCGTTATAACCACAGATTACCAGATAAATGGGGTGATACAAAATGTTCAATACCTACCTACTACTATAATAACTTACACCTTCGAGTCGCTAGACGCTGCGAACGAAAGTATACCTAACCTTACAAGCGTAGAGTGAGTTTTGCTTAGTAGCTGCGCGCCACCTGCACCGCCGCGCCGCGCCGCGCGCTCATCGCGGCTGTCGGTAAGCCACCGAGAACTGGGTCGCGTGCGACCCGGCTGGTAGGTAGTTAGCGCGCGTAAGTACATGGAGTGATTTATCTGGTAATTTGTGCTATTACTTCGTTTTTGCTTAACGTTATTTCTGACTTGTTTCTTTTACTCGGCCTCGGCCAACATCCGCTTAAGGGTCTATACTACCTCAGCGCTACCTCACTCTTTATCTCGCTCGCTCAAGTACTGGCGGTTACGCGAGCAAGCGAGACAGTGTGGCAGGGAGAAGACTCCAAGGCACCGATATTTTAGTTTATTTCTTTTGATGGTGAAAATAATGGTAATTAAAAAAAAAAAACATATGACCTGCTTTATAGTTAGTTCAGTTAATATGCAAAGTTTCGTTATCTTATTGGAAGTATTTTTTAATACCAGCGGTTTATTGTTCGGTGTGGAGATAACTTTGATTTTTTTTTTCTATGAAGAAAATTTTATGGAATCGTGTTTTCGTCAATCTTTAACTTTACAATATATTTATTTCAAAATTAATGCTGCAGTATTATCGACATAACGGAGTATCATGCTAAGCCATTTGAGGTATTATAGGCTCTTAATCAACAGTTGTTTTCATTTATAATGTTTTATTTACCTTGAAATAGCTATAGATTTAAAAATCATTAATATACCTGTAATACAGGTTTCTTCAAACCAGCTCTCACAATGTGATTGTTTATAGTTCAAAACTGTTAAGTTTTTTGTAGCAAAACAATGGTTTAAAATAATATTATTATTATTTTTTAAATGTCTTTGACATAATCTCGGTCGCGGACCTTTCGAAGGAAGGCTACGAGGGGCCGAAACCAACTCTAATTAATATTCATTGGCTATAAATGTGCAGATAAGGTGGATTTTTCGGATAATCCCAATACATTTTAACATATGATATGTAAAATTTTCGAATATTTTATTGTTTTATTATTATAACAATGTTACTCGTACAAGTAGGCACGCTAATCTAAGCATAAAAAAATCGATTCAATGTTCGATTTCGATATGTACAATTTTTAGGGTTCCGTGCCTCAAAAGGAAAAAACGGAACCTTATAGGATCACTCGTGTGTCTGTCTGTCTGTCCGTCTGTCACAGCTGATTTGCTCCGAATCTACTGGACCGATTAAGTTAAAGGTTCACATAAATTTTCTAGTTTGGATCGCATCTGTTCATAAAATTTATGAACATTTATGACCCATACACGGGCGTGTTACATAAATAAATGAATTTCGAATAAAGGGGGGTCATTTATGGGGGCAAATTAGAAATATTAAAAAAAATTGTGCAAACTGTACCATGTGTGTAAGCTGTGCCATATCAAATGAAAGGGCTTGTTGTAAGGATTACAGATATATATTTTTTTTATAATTTTAAAATAAATTCTTTAAAAATAGATGACATTGGACCACTCTCCCATCTCCGAAACTAGTAAGCCTAAAATTTTGAAAAAATACTAAAAACAGTTCAATACTTATAGGTTACAGAAAAGCCTCCATGAAGTCTATGATCTCAAAATAACATGGTTTAATCAATATTGTGCGTACAAACTTACATTTGCAGTTGGAATGTATGAGGGACCATATTATATGTATAAGAACTACAATGTTAAGTTTGTTCTAAGGCTGGGACTCCACTAAAGCGGAGATGTGCGGAGATGTGTGTAAACGACCAATAAGATACCGATAAGATAACGTTACCGTTACACATACATTCACACACACATACTCATACAATCACACATCCAAAACACTCATGCACACGCTCACACAAGTTCACATAATTATAATTTGTCTTTTTACTGTATTTTTTGTTTTTTTATACTGTTTTTTATTGTGTTTTAAGTAAGTACTTACTGTTGTGAAGGAGCGGAGTCCTCTAATGCAGGCATTGCTTAAATGAAGACTCCAAACCCAAAATTGTTTATGTATAATTTTTTGGACACAATAAACGTTATTATTATTAAACGTTATTATTATTACCGTACCATTGCCGATATCTTATTGGTCGTTTACACACATCTCCGCACATCTCCGCTTTGGTGGAGTCCCTACCTTAGGATGAATGAATCCCCCCAACCGGCCCCTCTAATCCTTCAATGTGCGTGGTTTGACACGAATTTGGCCGGTTATTCACTAGCTGTTGCCGCGGCTTTTTCCACCGTGACAATAGTGACTGTCACGTCACGATTGTACGGCGTTGTTTGTGACGTCAAGGACACAAAAGAGGATGCATCATGTGCTCGACGAGGAGGTAATGAAACAGAGAAAACTCAAAAGTTGACGTAACAGGAATTGACGTAAAGGGAAGTTCATCTTGATCCCATTCTTGGCTTTAATAAAAACCTAAATTCATCAGGAATTAGGAATTTCTCAGTAACAACTGACGTCTGGATTTGTTCCCGGTTGATAGCAATAAGCCATATCGCGCCAGTCTGCACGAACCTTTAAACATAACTGTCGAAATGTGGGTGTACTATATTATAATTATGTTATTTTGTTAGGCATACAAATAGTAAATTTTCATCTATTTTCTTAAATAACTTTAAAAGTATTTATTAAAAAATATATATATATATGTCGTGGAAAGCTGGTGCCACAGTACCTACAGCAGACAGCGCCATCTAACAATTCGATTCAAAATAAATACTAACTTAACTTATTTATTCACTAAAATAATACATTAATTTTGTTAAAATATTTTTGCAAAATACAATAACCAATTCGGGTCTATCACGGATTTGAACGCACGTGTCCTTTGGGGGCTAACCACTTAATGGAGCTGTGTAAACGTGAAAAAAGAAGAAAAACTGTGTTATTAGTATTACCTACGACATTTTCAGGTAATTTGGTATCCTATTTATTGAGCAAGGCACACCAACGACATAATTACAAGGATAATATCTAACAGTAGGTAATCACGAGTCTTCAATACTGTGTAAATACATCACATAGAGGCATGCACAATTACACACCATGTTTTCCTTCACCGTTTTGAGAGCAATGGATAAGAAATAATTTACACAAATTAAAGCGCCTGTCAGGGATCAAACCTATGACGACGTAGTATGACTTACGAGTTGTAACTCGTAAGTCGCGGCCGTTAGCACTGGGCCCTGCTCTTACAACATTAGCAATAAAAATATGATACTGAATAAAATTACCAAATAAGATAAGATTAAAAAATTAAATTAAATTAAAAATAATACATTTCATCGCATTGCATGAGAGCAAAACGACCATACAAAATCACAATCGATTTTGTATGGGTGTGAACCTATGGTCATCATTTCATCCGAAAGACGTCCACTGCTGGACATAGGCCTCCCCCAAGCACCTCCACTTCAACCGGTTCTGTGCTTCCCGCATCCAGCGGATACCTGCAGCCTTCACAAGGTCATCGGTCCACCTTGGAGGCCTTCCAACGCTACGTCTTCCGGTACGCGGTCACCACTCCAGAACCTTTCGGCCCCATCGGCCATCAGTTGTGCGAGCAATGTGCCCTGCCCACTGCCACTTAAGCTTGGCAACTCTTCGGGCTATGTGGGTTACCTTGGTTCGCCTGCGTATCTCTTCATTACTGATTCGATCACGTAGGGAAACTCCAAGCATAGCCCTCTCCATTGCCCTTTGGGTGACTTTTAGCCTTCTGATAAGGCCCATTGTGAGCGACCACGTTTCTGTACCATAGGTCATCACTGGTAACACGCACTGGTCAAAGACTTTCGTCTTGAGACACTGCGGTATGTGGGACGAGAAGATATTGCGTAGCTGCCCGAACGCTGCCCAGCCGAGTCGGATTCGACGATTGACCTCTTTCTCGAAGTTGGACCTACCTAACTGGACAGTTTGTCCGAGGTAAACATACTCGTCCACAACTGTCCGTCTCCGATCTTCATGAGAGTGGGTATTACATGGGCATTCGACATGACCTTTGTCTTATCCATGTTCATTTTAAGACCCACCCTTTCGGAAGCTCTACTGATCATATGGTAGAACCTATAGTAACAAAATTACATATGGACATTTAACGGCATCCATTCATAAAAACAAATGACACCATTTACTAAGTATAAAACGCATGATAAACTTTGTTTTGTCACCCACAGCATGTGCGTATCAGTTAAAATACAAACGTTATGTAGAAAAACCCAATTGATAAGGTAACATCCGTCAAAGCAGATGTACCTAAACATGCAAAAATATATTTTTTAATAAATTATATATATACTGATACTTATAGATTTTTTTTACCCACGAACTCGATTGATCGGAATATCCCCGCTGTCCCCATTGCTCTCTCCCCATTGATGGGGACAACGAGACGAAGGTGTTTATTTTTCCTGTTGTCCCCATTAATTACCCTACACCACTGATGGGGACAACGAGAAGTCGGTAATTTCATTCTCGGTGTCCCCACTGCCTTACGTCTAATGGGGACAATAGGAATTTATTATTAGAATTTTGAAACTTTTCTTGTTAAATGGGTACAGTCACGAGCACTAATATATATATAAGGTGTATCTATTCATACACGAAATCTCTTAAGGGGTCATTGTACTCATAATTATGAACAACTTTCACTATGGGACCAAACCTGAAATCACGAAAAAAAAATCAGCTGTTACCTACACTTATGTTCGCTTATCTCGTCAAAATGTAGGGAACACTTGATTATTTTTTCGCAATTTCAAGTTTGGTCCCATAGTGAAAGTTGTTCATAATGATGAGTATAATGACCCATTATGAGTGAGTTGCGCCAAGTTACTTTAACGATAGCAAAATACGGGTTGCACCAATTTAACAATAGTTAAAATGACGTCACAAATAACTATAACTTTAACCGCTCAACTTCGGGCGGTTATGGGCTATATTTACGGTTTGTGTCATTGTATGGCCATCTGCTTCGCATTAAATTCCTTTTCAATGTTGTTCCATGCTGGTTCTTTTGTTTTGAGCTAGGTAGTCCCGTCTGTTTTGCTCATCAAAATATTCGTTTACTTTTCGACAAGGATTTGTACAACAACGTCAATTATCTAATTAATAAACTAATCATAAAACATCAGAATGTGGATTGATCATAGAGCACAACAACCTGCTTGTTGTGCTCCATGGGATAGATTGTATAGTTTTACATAATCGTAAGTTCTTTCATGTGATATTTTTAAGTAGTGGATATTATATAACATGGGTATTTAAGTAATAATAAAATTAATTCGCACACATCTGTGGATAATAACTACCGTATTTTTATTAAGTAGAAGAAACAAGGAACCCAAGAAACAATATATAATACTTACCTAAAAAATCTGAAAGCTATAAGTACTCAATGCAAAATTGAAGTTATGGGGCAAATTTTCTTAAGGTATATCTCCTGAAATCTCCATAATTTCAATTAACTTTTTTTACTTAAAAGTATTTTACAGTAGAATAATTTATAATTTAAAAACCACGTATTTAATTATTAATCCCATCGAAAAAATCTTGATTTATGAAAGCATGATGACAGGAAACTTGAAATGATGCCATTGCCAAAAAAATACCCACGTACATTTTAGGGAAATAAGACGTCTTGTCACTTGTCACCCTTTTAACTTTAACTTTTACATTTAACATGACGGTGCAACTGCAGGTAGTTAGATTCTATGGTCATTGTTAATGTTACGGTTAAAATTAACTTTGACGGAAACTATAACTTTGTCCTTGGTGCAACCCAGCCTAAGAGATTTCATGTATGAATAGATACACCTTATATATATATATATATTCAAAAAATTGCCTGTCCCATACATTTTGACCATGTAGGAAACAGCAGATTCTTTTTAACCGATTAAAAATGTCAAAGATGCGTGATTTTGGATCCCGCGATCCAAAAACAGGCGCTGAATCAATATAACAGGTTGTGCGTCGATATCGCTGCCACCCTGTACATTATGGTTTTTGTTTTCAATTGAATAGTTATTCCATGGACCATTCAATACGTATAATTATTGTTTTTGCGTCAGAAGGGAATCTCTGAGTATTTTTATACCTGTGTTCAAGTAATTATACCTATACATTATTCATGTAACAAGTTAATCGCTTCGAGCTTAAGGGGAAATCCTCGCAGGCACAGTATCATAGTGACCGCTGGCACGGTGGCACATACCGACATCATGGCTAACGTAACTCAAGATAATAGTACAATAGTGATTGAGGACTTAGGCAGTGAACCAAGTGAAGTGGTGAAATATATATGGATCACTGGGATTGTTCTATCATCATTATGCTTAATTCTGCAACTGGTGCTCTTCAAAATTAGGCCCAAGATAAGGAAAATTGACCAGAAGATCCTGACTCAGCTGACAGTAGCGAGATTGATAAACTCGATACTTGAGTACATGCTGACTTACTCGTTGTTTAACTTGTACACGAGGGACGTGACGTTCGCGTTGTACCTGCAGACTGATATTGTGCTAGTGTGTTGGATGTTTGTGTACACCAAAAGCTTGTACGACAAAGTAGTGCTAGTGTTTGCGTTGCAAAAGTGGAATTTCGTGGTTCTGTCTCTATTGATTTGGATCCTAACGATACCCATAGGAGTGTTGTGCCCAGTCTTTCTTATGTGGAATCATTACCCTGAATTCTATCAAGCTTACTCGTTGTTAAAGTTTATCGTTTTGACTGTAAATGTTTTATTTTTCTGTAGAATCTTCTTTGTCATCATAACTAGACGCAATAACTCTAATAGAAATTTTACCGAAATTATAAAAATTTGTGCCATCTCATTCATATTGGTCTGTTTAACAAGCTTACAAGTTTTTGTTAGTGATATTTTATCTTATCTTGAAGTGATTGTAGTGACAAATGCATTCTGTCTAATTAATTCCTTTCAGGCGATAGCAGCTACTATTATATTTCTCATTCTTTTCAAAAACTGTATGTAAGGACTTGTAGATCACTGCCGGAAATGTTTCTTGATTCACATTGTTCTTAAGACCGTTTAGTGAGTAAAGTATACTTTAATATTAAAAAAAAATATTAGACAAATATCAGAATAACCGTGATTATTATAATAGTTTCTTAAGATTCTACTAGTGGAGTGCCATTTTAGATTTAATTTAGTTTAGTAATGTTGAGACAATGTTTTAAAAGTAAAGGAAGTACTTTGTTAATAATTGTTTTATTGTTACACCAACCCTAAAGATGAATGTAACAGTTATGAACTAAATTATCTTGATATTAAATTACCATTATTTACGAACACAGACATCACAAACATTTTATAACACAAACATTTCATAATGGCCGTTTTATTTATGTCCGTTCGTTCTTTTATAGCAATATTGCCAATAAGTCTTCAAACATTATTGCGAAAGTCGAAATGAGTGTCACGGTGTCAATCTATAATGCTCAGCTTTAAAAGAGTGCGTTTGAATTGTGTTTTGAAGGGGGTTTTCATTCAAGGGATTGAAAAAAAATTAAGAATCGCAATATTTAGAGAAACTGCAAAGTGCAATAATTGACGTAGTTTGAAAATTGGGTAATTATATTTAATATATTTCTGACGTAGAAACCTCCCGGTGTTTCCACTCACATCTGCCTTGTAAGTAGTTTTTGTTAGTCCCCTTTCATTCATCCTCTTCACATGACCAAATCATCTCAGCATACTCTTAAAGCTGGGATCGTGTGGTCCATGGCCCTTTACGGGGCACCGGTGTGGGCGCGTTCTTTAAGGCTGCGACCAGCCCGCCAATTGAACGCGCCCCAAAGGGTCATGGCCATCGGGCTGGTACGGGGTTACCACACGGTCTACCGTGAGGCGGCGAGCCTCCTTGCCGGACTACCGCCATGGGATCTGGAGCCAAAAGTCGTCGCACACATCTGGGAGTGGGGCGAAGAGGCGAAACGCTGGGGTGAAACTCCGCTGCTGTGAGAAATCACGGCACAGCGGACAGAGCTCTGACAGCATCTCATGGCGGCATGGAGAGTGCGATTGTCGCAACCCAGCACTGGGCACGCCATAATTGTGGCGATAAGTCCCCTCTTTGAGGAGTGGCTAGAGAGGCGCCACGGCGTCCTCACCTTCCACCTGACGCAGGTCCTCACCGGACATGGTTGTTTCGGGAGGTTCCCGTTCTGAATAAAGCGGGAGGAAACGCCCAGGTGTCACCACTGTGTGGATCGCCCGGGGGGCACGGTGGAGCATACGGTGGAGGTCTGCCCGTCTTGGTGTCCCGAAAATTGAACCTCTCGGATTCGCGCCGCCCATCGAAGCCGCGGCGGCCATTTGGCAGTTATCTTATTCTCCATACATAATATAATTAAGTACTCTATTAGATTAAATAAACAAAAATAATGTAATGATATCTGATGCACAACTTGCTTTATTTCAATTAAAACTTCAAGCGTCCTTAAGGCGAGGTTTTCCGGATAACCGTCGTTTTGTATTGTGTTTTATTCGTACTTAAGTAACATGGATTTAAATTTTGAAACAAATATTTTACTTATTTCACACTTCTATTTTGATATTTCGGCCATGTGATACACGATTACTTTCACTTTAGTACTTCCAATTAAATCGCAAAGATACGTATAAATGATGGTCTAATTATCATTTCATTTAAATTGAACAATAAAACTTATACTTTATAAAGATCGTAAAAAATGTTATATAAATCGGCCGACATAATGTGAAATATGAAAAACCTATAGCACTAATTCCAAAATGAAGTGATTTCATCTGTTCATGCGCTCGCTTCATGTCCCAAGCGGGACGTGTTGGAGGTCGAACGTGTGCCATTTATTTCGAACCCGCCACCGGCTAAGTTCTGTTACCGGCTGAGCAAAAATAGCTTGTCAACCTGTATTCCTGTGTATAATTCAATTCAATTCATTTATTCAATAACAATTTTCACATCGTGTCTGAATTTCTATAACTAAACATATTACATGCATGCAATCAATATTTAAATCATTATAATTATACAAAATCACATAAAAATAAAAAAATAACAAAAATAAAAAAATATAAAAGTAAATGTCATAATTCATAAGTCAATTCATAAAAATTCATTATTCATTTCAAATCAATCATTACTCAATTTTGTATTAATTTATAAGTCATCAATAGAATATAGACACTTATTTAACAAGAACCGTTTAAGCTTAGTCTGAAACCCACTTGTATAAACTAGACTTTTTAACTCTGTCGGCAGTTTATTGAACATTTTTAATGACTTGTGGTAGGCACTATGCTTTACCACGTTCAGGTGAGACACTTGCTTCATCTGGAGATCTTTTCTTCTTGTACTCTCCCTGTTTTGCCTTTCATCTTCAGTCTCATATTCAAAGATATATTTTGATAAGTGAGTAAGTAGGACCAAAATGTACAAGCTTGGGACTGTCAATATATTTAAGTCATTAAAATGTGGCTTGCATGATTCTAGCTGTTGAATTCTAGCTATGGTTCTGACTGCTCTTTTCTGAATTACAAAAGCTTTTCGAGTGTTGTAACCATAACTTCCTCCCCAGAAAAGTATGGTGTATCTCAATTTCGACTCAACTAATGCGTAATAGACCATTTTTAAATGTTTTATGGTTACCTCGTTTCTTAGACTTCTTAGTACGTAGCACGCAGAGCTGATTGTTTATAGTGTGGTATTTTGCTATTCAAAGCCATATTTACATTGCTATACCTTTTAAAGGGCTACTGTGTCCATCAAATATTGTTAGATGTATTCTTTGTTTTCAAACTTGAATTCTTACACATATAATTATTATCATCCCCTTTACAAATTACTCCTGGAACATTATTAACGCTCAAAATCACAACCTTTTAGTCACTTTTAACTGTTTTTGTATACAAATACTGTATTTTATAGTATTCATTCTCTTATTGTAAACAATCTTCAAATATTTGTGACTT
The DNA here is from genome assembly GCA_948098905.1 of Tiliacea aurago. Classification (NCBI taxonomy): domain Eukaryota; kingdom Metazoa; phylum Arthropoda; class Insecta; order Lepidoptera; family Noctuidae; genus Tiliacea; species Tiliacea aurago. Next base: position 23,050,182 of record OX402591.1, read on the forward strand.
TGACATATTTCATTATAATTTGACACCTGTCTGTTTCATTTTCTAAACTTTAATGAAGAGTTTTATTAGTTTGTTTTTTTCTCAACATCTAATTGTTTTTTTTTCTTTTCATGCACACTTGTTTTCTCAGCTCACTTTAGACATTGGCAGAATAGTCGACACCGGCTTTGCTTGCCATACAACAAAAAATAGAATAGAATAGCTTTTTTGACAAAGCTAGGCCTATACATAGCTAGTGTTGTAATGCAGGGTTCACATGTAAGCCGTTTTTATTGATTCTGGCTGACAATCAAACAAGAAGTAATTTTTAAATTGTCGAAGCTTCTAGAACAAGCCCAGAATCTATAAATGCGATCATCACAGCTGACACCAGTTCAGTCTACCTCTGTTTGAGCCTACCTCCGTTCTTGTCTATCTTCGCTTGTGAATTCTTGAGCTTTTCTGCCTTTAACTAATGATATATATTCTTAATTCTGTTTAACTTCTAAATACAGTGTTTTATACGTTAGTGGAGTCTGAATGTTGTGAACTACGGCGCTCTGGTAACCTCGCCTTAATGGAAAACCCTCTATGTTTACGTACAAACGATTAATGCAACAAGTAAATCGCATCGAGTTTAAGAGGAAATCCCAGGCACAGTATTTTACTGACCGCCGGCGCAGTAGGACGTACCAACACGATGGCTAACGTAACCCAAGATAATAGTACCGATGTGATTGAGGATTTAGGTGGGGAGCCAAGTGAAGTGGTGGAATATATATGGATCACTGGGATTGTTTTATCATCGCTATGCTTAATTCTGCAACTGGTGCTCTTCAAAATTAGGCCCAAGATAAGGAAAATTGACCAGAAGATCCTGACTCAGCTGACAGTAGCGAGACTGATAAACTCGATACTTGAGTACATGATGACTTACTCGTTTTTTAACTTGTACACGAGGGACGTGACGTTCGCGTTGTACCTGCAGACTGATATTGTGCTAGTGTGTTGGATGTTTGTGTACACCAAGAACTTGTACGACAAAGTAGTGCTAGTGTTTGCGTTGCAAAAGTGGAATTTCGTGGTTCTGTCCCTACTGATTTGGATCCTTACGATACCCATAGGAGTGTTGTGCCCAGTCTTTCTTATGTGGGGTCATTTCACTGAATTCTATCAAGTATACTCGTGGGCAAAGTTTATCGTTTTGACTGTAAATGTTTTATTTTTCTGTAGAATCTTCTATGTCATCATAACCAGGAGCAAGAAATCTAATAGAAATTTTACCGAAATTATAAAAACTTGTGTCATCTCATTCATATTGGTTTGTTTAACAAGCTTACAAGTTGTTGTCAATGACATTTTATCCTATCTTGAAGTGATAGAAGCGACAAATGCATTCTGTGTAATTAATTCCTTCCAGGCGATAGCGGCTACTATTATTTTTATCATTCTTGCCAAGAACAACTCTGACTAAGCACATACAGATCAGTGTTTGTATTTAAATGAATTCAATATTATTACTGTACTTATATTGAGTTGGTATATAGCTAGTGTTTGGATTCACGAGTTTTTTTAAGAAACTTGTATGGTAGGATTGTACTTTTAGGTAGGTATTAGGTATGTCATTTCTTATTATACAGAGCGGCATGACATCGATTCGCAAAATGTAACCATAAATTCACATGATTCTAGACCGTAGCGTAAACATGTTTCGTCAGTAATCAAATATTCTGTTTAATTAATATTCGGTCGGTTATAAATTTATGGACTTGTAGATGCAAGAAATGCAGGAAATCTTTCTTGGATCTCATAGGTACCAAATACATGCAATATTTATACATTGTTCTCAAGATCGTTTTGAGTAAAGTATATAAATAGTCAATTAGACAAATATCAGTATCAGAATAATTGTGGTTATTAGTTTCTTAAGATTCTACTAGTAAAGTGCCATTTTAGATTTAATTTAGTTTAGTAATGTTGAGACAATGTTTTAAAAGTAAAGAAGTATTTTGTTAATAATTGTTTTATTGTTACAACAACCCTAACGATGAATGTAACAGATATGAACACAGTTATCGGTACTTGTCTGCGTCTGGGCACTCCTTGCGGGGCTCCGCATTGATGCTAGCTGTCGACTGCCTCGGACACCATGGCTTATCTTGCAGTAAGCGTGCAGGTCCCCAAGTCTGCTATTTTTATAAATTCAGTCATTCCAACACGATCCCATTGTCATTTTGCTAAAAGTTCGTAATCTGCTAAATTCATAATGGTCGATCATTGGTCGGTCAATGTTCTCGTAATAGAATTGTGTTATAATGGCATTGTCGTATTACTATTATTATAAAACCCATTAGTAGAAATGTCATTAATTTGTCATTATGTACGAGATTACCAATAAATGCAATTTCTTTCAATGTAGTGTCAGTGGCCGACCATTGGAAAGTCATAATGACGCCATTATAATAGTAGATTACCAACCTTGTCAAAACCAACAATTATGAAATCAATGATCATGACCATTCTAACACTATTGTAATAGCAGACTTGAGGCCCAAGCCGGCTAGCACAATATGTTAGCATTAATAAAATCATCCGTCGCGTCGTGCTCTTGTCACCGTCGTCGGGGTTCCAGCTGTTTCAGAATACAAGAACAACGGCTTGACACACGACGATGGGTCGAGACCAGACGGAATGACCATAATGCCTTGGAAGTTAGGCAAGCTATTGGTTTTCATGTGCGGGAAACCGCAAATGGCGAAAATATTCCAATCTTATTGGGAGTTTGGTTCGAGCCGTTTTGGGTTAAAACACTAAGGCCATGGAGATTGAGTGCCCACTTGGGTTTTTCGAAATATGGCCAACTATCATTACCTATTATTTTAAGTCTATTAACTTATACAGGTATTATGTGAATATAATATTCAATATGCTGAATAATACAGTTATCTCTGACAATATTAAATTACCATTATTTACTAATACTTACACATTTTTTCCGTCTGTCCTGCAAACATAATCACGGTGTGAATCTGTAATGCTCAACTTTTAAGAATTTATGAACACTAAACGGATACTTATTGCAATATTTACAGAAACTGCGAAGTGCTATTGACGTAGTCTGAAAATGGGGTGATTATTGTATGTATTTCTGACGTAGAGATATGACGATCTTTGTTTAAATACGAGGAAAAATCTTCGCAGACGCAGTATTTATTTACATACACATGCACAAACTCACGGCTTCTCATGAGGGTAGGCAGAAACTACAGAACGCCACTTGCTACGCTCCTTACATATACCTACTCCTTTTGCTTCGTTTACGTTCATACATCTGATCATACACGCACGCCGGTTGCGAGTACTACGCACCTGACCTTTCTGAAGAACATCACCAATAATGTCACTATAATTATGTCCTTCCCTTCCGATGGTTCCACTCACATCTGCCTTGTAAATACTTTTTTCTTTTAACTACGTAGTAATGTTATCATTGATCACTACAAAACCGATCACAAATGACGTATTTTTTGCTTAAAACCAAAACAGTACAGAAATGTTTTATGAAATCTCATTGCTGCACAGTATTTTTTTTTTTTGGCTTTGCACGGTTTGCGCATTTAGCCAATGTCACGTTTAGATTGCACAGTCTTTTATTTTTTATTTAGATATAAATTTACCACAGAGGGTTAATGTCTATGCATTAGATCAAAAAGGTACTGGCTGAAAATAAAAATCGGCTAAAAAAAACCGATTTGGTAAAAACTTTGTTTTCATTAATTTGAGTTTTTATTTTGAGTAGGTATATTTTATCACGGTAGGTAGATTGGTAGTTGAAAGAAAAGTAGATTACGCACCTTGCTAAAGTGAGTAATTAATGCACTCGTGCTTTAATAACTCACTTTGCGCTCGGTACAACAATCTACTAATTTTTGTACTTTAATTCATCCTCTCAACATGACTAATTAATCTACGCCTAATTTTTCATATCCCTAAATTAGTATGGAGTAAGTGGATTTACATAATTATGTACTACTTACAACATGACTAGGTACGCGTTTGAAAAAATTTGGTTTTTAATTTTTTATGTTACTAATTACAAATACACAGCTAATTATTTACACTAGGAAAAAAAAATTACAACATGAAAAAAATAAATAAATAAAAAAGACACTTAAGCGTCGAAGTACTCGTCCGCATCGCTGTCATCCGGAAACGTGCCCAGAAGACTGGCAGCATTGCCACGTTGAATGGCAATGCTAATTCTTTGGCCGAAGAACGAGCCAGCCCTCTGGTCACGTGAAGTGTCTATCAGTCGGCGATAAATTTCCTTAAAAAGGAGACGCGCACTCGGGCCCCATGACCCGAGCGTTTTGACCCCGAACGGCTCAAAACTGTAGTTACCCATAAGATTACTTTATTTGCGCCGCTTGGGGGTCTCAGCAGCCGCAGCAGCGGAGCCAGCACAGCCAGCCGTGCTTGGAATATGAGATGGCGCAAGGGTGTCGACACAGGTTGCGTCCCACACCAGAGGCCTACCCACCTTCCAAGGAAATAACGTCATGCCGTCTGGTCTCTTCCCATCGTCACGTACCAATCCGTTTTGGTTCTAATACCGCTGGTACGCCGGCGGTGACAAGGGCTCGACGAATAATATCGTTGATGCTGGCGTGCCGAGCTATGCGACCTGTGCTCCTGCAACAGGACAGGCCATGGTGTCCGAGACTGTCGACGGCTTCACCGCAATGACACCGATGCGGAGCAACACAAGGTGCGCCCAAGCGGAGAAACGTAGCGAGCCGAAACGATGAGTCATCCATCATAGTGCCTATGGTGAATGACGGTAGCGCCTGAAGCCATAAACCTGACTCCCATTCTCCCACAGCCAGCAGACGGGCACGCTCAGCAGTATTAAGTGACGTGTTTATCAGGGTATTCCGAATAACACTGCAGAGCGGCACGTCCCACCGTCTCTGGGAGTCCTCCCGGGTTGTCAGGCAAATCCGTATTGGGACAAGCCATTTTCCAAGCGTTCAAAACGTCGGTCAAACACGGTACCTCAAAATCAAACAGTGAGGAAGATAAAATGTTCCTGGTTAATTTATCAGTACTGTGGACCGAGGAGATGAAGGCCGGTAAACTGATACTTGAAATTTTGCGGACGCCGAGACCTGAAGGCGAATGGGAAGTGTGGCTTGCTGCCACGCTCGGTCGTCCAGGGCCACATTTAGGATAGAAGTTAGTGTGTTCCTAATAATTTGGTCAACTTTTTCTAAAAGTTGTGGATAGATGAATTATCCATCTACGCCTATTTTTTTAATTTTTGTCACTTCATTTTCTTTTAAACTGCAACGTTGCCATATCACATCATTCCTTAGCCTATCATTCATAGTGTCACGGTTGGGCTTTGTAGGTAGGTAGTTTGCGCAGGCCGTTAACTTTTAGGTTAGAGATAGATAAAGAAAACTAGCAAGTGAGCTTCATATAATATCGCTCGTTCTCATTGTTTGCTTTCAATAATTTAAAAGTAACCTATTTACTTATTTTTATTTTCTTTTGTATTTTTACATTCAATTATGATTTATGGTTCATGCTTAGTGGAAGGACGGAGTCTCCTAACACAAGCAATTCTTGCTTAAAAGGTGATCTCCAAATCATGTATGTAAATGCACTTTCTCATTGTTTTTTTTTTATTTTATATAATTAAGTATTAATTGTATAGTAATTGGTCTAATACACGGCTATTTCGTAGCTAAGAGTCACATTGATATGAGCACTCGCACACACTTGGACAGGTAAGAAGGGTACCATCCTTGGCAGCACAAGGCAAACGTGGGGGGCCTGTCAGGATGGCCGCACCGGCCTTCTTAGGCTCTGGGCCACTACTGCTCCCAGTCGGGGCCGATATCACTGGATCACTACTGCTCCCAGTCGGGGCCGACACAATTGGGCCACTACTGCTGCCAGTTGGGGCTGATACCACTGGGCTAGAACTGCCCACCATCAATAAACTTTGTTTAACAAGTTTTAGGTAATGACATCTTGTCATATCTTGGAGTGCTCGCAATAAAAAACACTTTTTGTATTATTTTAATTATTTTCAAGCTATAGTGGCTACTATTATATTTCTCATTATTACTAAGAACAGTCTTTATAGAAGACAGTTAGTGTTTCTTAGGTCTCATATTTTGACGATTATTTTTCAGAAAACTATGTATAATTATGCTAGAGTACTACTATTCCGTGTGGTGCCGAACGTAAAGAATAGCACCATCCTATTTGTTCCCGTGGGTGTCGTAAAAGGCGACTAAGAAACGTTCTCTATGCATACCATACTGCGATCGCCAACCCGCCTGCCAAGCGTGGCGAGAATGGCACTTTTATGCTGAATATTTAGTTTATTTTTGCGCCGAATATTAGTCTTACATATTTTCTACACTTAGGGCTGAATTTCCAATAGTGTAATCTTTTATCTGAAGAATAAATATAACAGTTTTACAAATATTGTCCATACAAAAGCTGTCAAACCGCATTATTAATAATACTTCCTCAGATTTTAGAATAGAATAGAATAGAATACTCTTTATTATGTACACCATAAAATTTACAGATATAAATGTTTAAATTTTACATAGGGACACAATGGGCGGTCTTATCGCTAAAAGCGATCGTTTACAGACAACCTTTGGATGGATTAAAGGGAGCAGGAGTGACAATACTGCAGGTAGTCAGTGGTGTACCATTAACATATACAATAAATACACACATACACAAAGCATACACTTATCTAATAAATATATACATATATACAATAATACACATGAAACAAGAGCAGGGAACTGTGTTATGTAATGATGATGTTTATGGAGAGAGGAAGTGTTTTTTTACCTGAATTTTAAAAGTGGACAAAGATTGAGCACGCCTTACCGACTTACGAAGTTTTCCGATGACCTCAGATATCTATTATGTGTGTCATGAAAGAACTTGAAACGTTCTATAAGATAAGAGGGGGAGGAGATTTGTGGTAATTCTAAAGGTCAAGACATATTTTGTTAATAATTGTTTTACTGTAACACAGGTCCTGAGTCTGACCCTGCACTGCAGCTGATAAGACATAATTATATCATGATAACATTAAACGACCTTATTTTTAAACACTTTGAATATTATTTATCAGAAACATGAATAATATACCTACAGTTTTGTTACAAAACCATCGAGCCAATTTTCCTAATCAGCAGGCTAATGGCGTATAATATTATTATTATTAATTACATTTTTAAAAATTCACACACATATTGCCGGGTGCAAGGGGGGCCCATATTTTTGTTACTTTTGCGATTGGACCGTTTTCGTTTTCGAGATATTTATGGTTTTATTTCTCGCTCAAAAATAATAGTAATTATATTAATTTAGCAATTACATAGTTGTTTTGATTTCGAGTTCCAGTTACGGGGCACGACCATGAGGCTCAAGGGCGACGGCGTTTATGGACGCCTTCACATGAAGATCACTGCGTCTTGACGAAGCTCCTGGATGCTGTCGCAGCCGTACTCGACGACGCATCAGTGCCAGAGATGTTCGGGGTCTTAGCCAGCAGAGCAACTGGAGTCCGCAGCGCAGTCGAAGTTTGCAGTGCAGTTGAAGATCGCAGCGCAGTCGGAGTCCACAGTACTGCCAACCGGGTGACGCAGTAGCCCGAACGTCCGAAATCGTACGAGACACTGAGCTGAACAACTTGAACGGGAACGAGAGGTGGCACAGGAGCGCCTGCGGTCCCTAGAAAATCAAACGCGACAGCGACGCGATGCTATAGCGACACGAGATGGGACAAAGGTTAGAGTTCATAGTCCTACGTTTTTCTCAAAAAATGTCTTGATATTATAAATTCAAGTATAAACCATCGCCGGCTGGCTCACTCTATCACTTTAGTAAGTTTGTTAAAATTTAAAAAACCATAAGAATATTTTGCTTGATTTTGGCCTATCTTCGAAAAATCACCGTGTAGATGTGTGGCTAAGAAAAGTGAACGAGTGTGCCACCGTTTATAGTTGGGATGATAAGACAACCATCCTTTTCTCAATGCAGAAATTGCAAGGACTGGCTAAAACGTGGTTTGAAAGCCTAGATTTATTATTTTCTTGGGCCGAGTGGCAAGAAAAGTTGTCACCACGACAACTTTTCTTGCCACTCGGTGCTTGGTTTGCTAGTTTAGCAACCATGTGATTGGTTTGCCAGTTTAGCAACCATATGATTGGTTTGCCAGTTTAGCAACCATGTGATTGGTTTGCCAGTTTAGCAGCCATGTGATTGGTTTGCCAGTATAGCAGCCATGTGATTGGTTTGCCAGTGTACTAATGGAATAATGAGATTGATTTGTTAAAGTTGTTTAAACGTAAATAATAAGCAATTGAATTAAATAGCTTAGTGTTTGTATTACCTCAATGATTAGTTCGATCATTTTAGATACAATTATGATATTGAAATATGTATTCTAAAGATAATTTATTTTGCGATATTTTGTTTTCTAGATACAAATTGTTTTTTTTTCTCTTACTTATTTTGTAAAACGGATCGATTGCCCGAGTGTTAGGTTCCTCCTGACTTATGTGTATGAGGACATACACAAGGTCAGGATGGACGAGTGTTAGGTTCATTTATCTGTATTTTTTAAATTGACATATCGATTATTCAGAACGATTATTTTATGTGGCCACACCAAGCGGTGACGGTTGACAAGTGGTCAAGGAAGGCGTGATCCGGCAATCGATTCGTTGACTTGGTTTTGGAGGGAGCTACGGGTCGGACAAACTAGAATAACTGTCGATAAAAATAATGGTAGTAGCTGGTTGACTGGAGTAGATTGTTGTATTGGAGGAATTAAAGAATGTTATTATCTACACAAAGAGTTTTCTTACAATAGGTATATCAATATTTAACTAATTATTTAATTAGGTACTCAATATAATATCAGTTTAGACTTCAGACTTCTTGAAAACAACCTTTAGGTTCCGAGGCTCAAAGAGAACTAACTTAGAAACTAGTCGACGGCGCCGTTGCTCCAAACATCATGTTTCCATTCCGTTCCGTCAAAAAACCAGAAAGTACTTGTACGATAATTGTTAAATAAATACTTTAAAACTTCATACAAAAATCATGTCATCTGTCAGGCAGATACCTACTCAGCAAAATTTTGATGACATGAAAAAATTCAGTTTTTTCAATTTTAATGTATTTATTTTAAAACAATCTTTCAGTCTCAAAAAATCGCAAACAATGTGCGCAATATGGATGGAGTAATGGAAATATGGAGTAGTGTCTTGACGCTGCGTGAGTGTGCGTGATCCATCGCCGCCGCCCGTTCAATGTCCATCGCGCACAGTATGGATGGATAGCAGCACATGAAGTAATTGTTTGCTCCGTTGGTGTAATTGCTGTATGGCGAGGTAAATCACATACTTTCAATTTTATATTTAGTATTTAAAATCACTACAAATCATCTACAAATCTTATTAATATTTGGAAATCAGGACAGTTCTTTATAAAAAACTGAGAACTTAGTAACGGACTATAATATTTTTGTATAATTATGTGTTTGTATATCATCATCATTTCAGCCGAAAGACGTCCACTGCTGGACATAGGCCTCCCTCAAACGAGGCGGGGTTTTCCATAATCACCACTCTTGGCAGGCGGGTTGGCAATCGCAGTATGGTGGTAAATGCATAGAGATCGCTGCTGCCCATTCTCTAGTAAGTCCCTTAGTCGCCTTTTACGACATCCACGGGAAAAAATAGGGCGGTGCTGCTCTTTACGACCGGCACCACACGGCACTACACGGGTGTTTGTTTATGTGATAAGGAATATTTGTATAAAAATAATAGTTACGTTTCAGTGGCTCCATGTAAAATTCTCCATGTAAGTACATTGGTAGTATAAACTTAAACAGGTTTTGACGCGATTCCTGTTAGGGCTAGGGATGCAAAAAGTGCCAATATGTATCGATATATGTCGAATTGATTAAGTATGAGTTCCGATGATGACTTTATTTATATTTAGGCTTTTTTGCCGTTGTGTGAGGTCATCTTTACGTATTTATAAAAAAAAATATATATCGGTTTCGATACATCGAATAAAAATATCGATTTAACGATAATATTGACATAATTATCGGTGAAATTTTCTAAAAAGTATTTATACTTTAGTTATGTATTGTTTATTTTTTAAGCATAGAAATACCAAACTAGAAACATCATTTTTGATGTAAAATCTTAAACTAATAAAACATTTATAAAAATAAGTTTACTTTTTACAGATCTGAATTCTAGCGGTTTTAGTCAGTGGGGACCACGGTGTTGCTATTGGAAATATATCGTATTTGATACATTTTCGATACTTACTTGATATTTTATATCGATATATTGAAATAATAGATATCGTCAAATATCGATATATTGAACAAAAAGTATCGATATTTTTTCTACAAGCCTAGTTAGGGCCTTTTAATGAGTGCATACATATCGTGTGCTTACTGAACCACCGGCGCGGCGTATGAAACCAGCACCCAAATTAAAAAAACATACAATCAATCACAATCCGAACGATTTTGAAGTATACAATTCAATCCTGAATACTTTATTTGCATTCCACGATGTGTATAACTTAGGTGGTAACAAAACATATTATTATCCCCATTATGATCCTGTTGGACACAGCAAAATAGTAGGAGAGTGGAAGCTTTGAAAGACTTAGCTTAACAATCTTCTGAACTACCAATACAAAAAAATAAAATGTTTTGTTGGCAAAAGAAAAGTTAACTGAATCTAATATTATCATTTTAAAGTTTTTTCTGCCAAGCGTGGTGATTATGGCAAATCCTCCCTTTTTTGGGGGAGGCCTATGTCCAGCAGTGGACGTCTTTCGGCTGAAATGATGATGATGATAATGAAAGTATTTTTTACATTTTTTAGTCTACTATACTCTGTCTTTTTCTTTTTTTCTGATCTGAGACTGTACTACTTAATACTTTTATCACTTATATTTTGTCATTTAAATATTCATTTATATTTTAATAGCATTTTCTTGTTCAAAACTGTTTCAGTTTTTTTTTTATAAATATCTTATTTTTGTCTTCTTTTTTTTATTAATTCAGTGTGTTATATATTTTTAAAGACATTAGTTATGGACTTGTAGAATGTATTTTGAGCCGAGAAGTTGGAATGTTTAATCTTGATTTATTTCGGAGTGCGTAACGGAACTAAATAGATGTCTTCGCGTTTTGTATAAAATTGCTAATACATTGTGTTAGCAATAGTACATTATCATCGCATTATATTCAATTTGCTATGTTAAACTAAATCTGTTATAATATTAAAAGTATTGTTTTGACTATTTTAGTACCGACCGAGTTCGTAGATGGCACGACTAACCGATCATAGCGCACTTCCCGTAAAGGGGCGGGGATTAGAATGGTGGGAATACGCCACTTTGGATGTCGTGCCAGTCCTGCCAGCTCAGTCGTGGATATAACGTTGAGATACGAGTACTAAAGCTCGAGTTGTGTTAAAAAGGATACCAAGTGTTGTGTGTTGGAGAAATACAATTAGTAAGTATGACGGAAGCCATATAGTTTAACAGCTGCGAGAGGCGGCGACTAGATGGCGCTAGTGGAACGTGCACCATAGACAAATAATTCATTCTATCGGTCATTTGACTTAAAACACTTGAAGTCAATTGTGTGAAATATTGTAACGTTAACCCCCCCCCCCCCCCCCCACTAGCGGATCGCCTTTACAAGGAGCTGCGCTGTTGAGTCGGTACGCATTTTGAACGGATGCGTCGTGGTGCACGGACCACTGTCTCTCGACAGTTAGTACTTCCGTACTTCCCGGTTATAGGATGTGGAACGTTGTCTCCGACAAATTAGTACTATCCTTATTGCGGTGGGTGCATGGACCACTGTCCCTGACAGTCAGTACTGCCCTATGTGACCGCCACTACCATTATTAGTTATTTAATTAATTAATTTTATTTCATTTCTATATTCTCTCGATTTAAAATAACTGATAGTTCGATTGAAATAGATTTCTGTATTGCCCTATCTGAGTATTACTTCTGAAGGCCAATTCTCGTAATTTAAAACGTTCAAAATCTAGTCGCAATCTCATCTTGGCATCATCATCAAAAGCCATGAATCTAAATAACAGCAAATTTTCATATTTAGACTATTATTAGATTCTCTGTAAGAGTACAGAAGTCTACAATTGCTTCATATTATGTTCGAAAAATGTATCTGCTCAACATTGTAAATACCGCAATAAATGTTGTTGAACTATCGAAATTAGATCCATTGCTACTGATAGTGTGTAATGCAATTTGCCCGCAGGCCTCTATCTGCAGTATGACATTCGGATTTGGGTTTTACCCGCGGTCACTCAGAACCGGATCTGTGCCACACATCAATAATCACACACACACACGCGGGTTATTGAAGGAAATCCCAATGACTAAATAGAGACACAGAATTTACATATTGAATCTTTTCCTTTTATTATGATACTAGGCTAAGCCCCGCGGTTCCACCCGTGCCGTTTAATTTAAAATCGGTCCCCGACCAACCACATGCCATTACTTCATTTTCGCTCAGCATTCTTTCAGACTTTTTTTTTGCTCCTCTCCTCAAGGTCATAGCCTGATGTTAAATAGCCTTTAGCCTTCCTCCTCAAGAACTGCGCAAAAATAATGTTTAAATCCGACTGGTAGGTCCAGAGATTAGCGCATTCAAACAACAAAAAAACCCGACCAAGTGCGTATCGGACCACACACAAGGGATCGGTAGGGTTCCGAATTTGGGACGAATTTATTCCAAAAACAAACTTAACATCGATATAGGTACGTCACGGTCAATTCTCCAACTGCAAATGTAAGTTGGTTGACTATTACTCGTTAACTTGTAAAGCCTACTTTCCTGTGATAGTGTTCCTTTTATTTTCGCTATATACACTACTGCCATGATTTTTTTCACATATCTTTAGCACTTTAAAGAGTAATATTACGCAGATCCGTGAATTGAAAAATGGGTTTCGTTTGATCCGAAATATTTTTGAACGGACTATCCAACGATACCCTACACTATGGGCTAGACGAAAAAATAATATAATCATTCCCACTTTACGTACAAAAGAGGTACCCAACAATTTTTTTAAATATTTTATTTTAACACTTTGTCGGCGTGATTAGTATGTATACCCATGCCAAAGTACAGCTTTCTAGTACTAAGAGTCTCTGAGCTAAGCCACGGACAGGCAGAAGGACATGGCGCAACTTTATGGGTTCCTTTTTGACTACAGAATCCTAGAAACAAACAAATGTTCTGCTCTATTATATTATTAGACGGCACGGTTGGCACAGCGGGTTAAGCGATTCCCAGAGGCCAGCAGGCAACGGGTGCGGGGGCACCCTTGCCTTATTGCACAGGCCTCCACCAGTGACGGACGGGAATGGCCAGGTGTTCCCGGCCATTCCCGTAGCCCCCCAATAACGGGGGGCATGCGGGGCCCACCAGCTAGGCGGGCATGCGCCGGGAGGGTTGTGGAAGAAAAGGTTGAGCCGTTATCCTATGGCCCTCCCAACACGGCGATGTGAAAACACCGCTGAGTTTTAGTGGGTATACTGTCGCCATTACCGACAAGAGTCCCACATACCCCGACTCGCCCCCCACGAGCGGGGATGCGTAATGCATTTCTCAGCGAAAAAAAAGGGGTTAAGCGATTGACTGCTGTGCTGCGTGTCGTGTCGCGTCTAGTCGAAGTAGTTGTTCCGGGTCTGGCTGTTTGTGTATGTGAGTTTAAATGTTTGTAAACGCACCCAAAAATAGGAGAAATTCCGAGTGTGGGCAAAAAAATATATATATACAGGTTTAAAGAAACTATTCTTAATAAAGACATAAATGTCACTCATAATTTATATTATTACCTATAATATAACTAAAGATTCGTTTCATATCCATAATATTATAATCATCATAACTTCAGCCACAGTCCACTGCTGGACATAGGCCTCCCCAAAAAAAAAGGAGGGAGGGGGTTGCCATAATCGCCACGCTTGGCAGACTTGTTGGCGATAGCAGTATGTTGTTAAAATGCATAGAGAACGCTGCTGCCCATTATCCAGTAAGTCCCTTAGTCGCCTTTTACGTCACCCGCAGGAAGAAATAAGGAAATAGGATAATAATATTATAGTTTGCATCATCATTATCCCTATAAAGGTACTTAATGGAAATAACAATATTATTTTTTATTAAATGCGCCGACGAACGTTCAGACGTGATGAGTCTCAATATCTAATGACGACGCCACAATTTATTTTTTCTAATCTTATAAACTCAAACTCAAAGCATTTATTTCAATTAAACCAATCACAGGCACTTTTGAATTGTCAAAGAGTCGGTCAGTTAGTCAGAAAGTTGAAACTATTTGCCCATTCCAAAACGTAGATCTCTGTGGAGAAGAACAGGCAAGAAACTCCAAGGACAGTCTTTTAATTCAAGACATTACAAAATCCTGGGTACATTATTCTAGTCGCTTCTATATGTGAGAACAATGTAAAAAATCAATTATTTTAATTTATACGTCTACCAATACTGCTGAGCGTGCCCGCCTGCTGGCTGTGGGTGAGTGGGAGTCGGGCCTCTGGCTTCAAGCACTACCGTCTCCCAACACAGGCACTATGTTGGGTGACACCACCTTCCGGCTCGCTACTTGTCTGCGTCTGGGCGCTCCTTGCGGGGCTCCGCATCGCTGCCAGTGCGGAGAAGCTGTCGACTGCCTTGGACATCATGGCCTATCTTGCAGTAAGAGCGCAGGCCGGATAGCACGGCACGCCAGCATTAATGACATCATCCGTCGTGCTCTTGTCACCGTCGGGGTGCCAGCTGTTTTAGAACCCAATGGCTTAGCACGCGACGATGGGAAGAGACCAGACGGAATGACCATAATGCCTTGGAAGTTAGGTCGGCCTTTGGTGTGGGATGCAACATGTTTCGACACCCTTGCGCCATCCCATCTTCCTAGCACGGCAAGCTGTGCTGGGGCGGCTGCTGCAGGTGCAGAAAACCTCAAACGGCGAAAATATTCCAATCTTATTGGGAGCTATATGTTCGAGCCGTTTGGGGTTGAAACACTAGGGCCATGGGGTCCGAGTGCCCGCTTGGTTTTTCAAGATATCGCCAAGCGGTTGGTCGACTCTTCACGTGACCAGAAGGCTGGTCTATTTTTCGGACAAAGAATCAGCATCGCCATACAACGTGGCAATGCTGCCAGCCTTCTGGGCACCTTTCCTGTTGACAGCGATGCGGACGAATTTTTTGATGCCCTATGATTCTATCCCCCACCTTTTTTTTTTTTTTTTTACATGTACATATAGTATTATGTTAAGTCTGTTAGCGTATAATCTTATATATTATTATTTTAAGTCGGTTAGAAACAATTGAATAGTATATTGTAATAAATAATAAAATTATTTAAAAACAATACAAAATATAAGATTAAAAAAAACATTACAAATAAGCCCTGGCAGTTAAGAGATGACCAGTCTCAACTGACGGCACCCGTTCACGAACACGACGCGTGGATCAGCACCATCCAGCTCAACCATTTTGTAGGGAACCGAATGATCCAACACACGCGCCACCATGAGCGAGACATTTAAGTGAGCATGACATACTCTCAACTGCCACGCTTTTTTAAGGCAACATGCATTTATCATAATAAACGGCTCCATGGTATAATTTCAAGTACTTAGCTAGCTAAACTTCAGTATTTTTATCTCACGAAGCGACGCGCGCTTTATTCTTGGTAACCAAGTATACAAACCATAGAAATATAAAAAACAGGAGAAGTGGCAATGGGGCGTGGCTGTGTCCGCGCGACATGATCGCAACGCTCATGTACAGACGCCAGCACATAAGCTACTACAATCTATCAAATTTCTTCGATACATTTTCAACTTTATCGCTACAGTATAAGGTTCAAGGTTGATTGGGAAAATTTGACAGTTTCGGGTAGCTTGACCTGCTGGCGTCTGTACCAGGAAAATGGTCGTATCTGCGATCTAAGGCGCTTTCGACCGCGGTCGTCACAACATATACGAATGCCGTGTTGTTCAATGGTTTCTTGTAATAACCGAAGTCAAACTAAATACTTTAAAAATCATGGAATCACATAACATATTTATGTAAAAGTATTTTACTATATTTGTCTTTAAAATCAAGAAAAATATCAAATCGTAAAATATTCCTTGCTTGTACTACGTTACTCATGTTTTCATACATCACAGCGACTGTACTATCTTTGCATGATATACATTGCTTCTTAACCACTACCTAAATATGTCGCTAACTGACTAGACAATCAATGTAAACATCACAAAACGATACTTTGTTTATGCGGATGCATCGCGTAGTACGGGCGTATCTTGCGACGAGTTAGTGATGTCCTTGTGCAGATCCACTGACGTAGGCTATCGACAACAATGTCGATTGCCTAATGAATATATTGCTGTTATAGTTTATTCTTCAATTTGTCAACCGTTGTAACCCGATTGGAAGACCCATGAGGAAATAATGACTTTTACTCATTTTGATTTGCACATATTGTTTTTTTTTTTTTTGATTAACTTAATAATATATTTTTTAGCTACATTATTGTTTATTAATATTATATTAGTATCAGTATATCATTTAATATTTATTTTATTTTTAGGACCCAACAAAATTTTTAATACAACGATAAATGGAAGGATCGATAACTTTCCAATTTAGTCAATCACTAGCGTATATGTAAAATAAATGGCTTTTGCACAGCGCAACGATAGCGGCTGATGTTTTCGTGTGAGTAAGTTGTACGGTGCATGGTAAATGCACGCTATGTTCGATGCGATAAGGTTTATAATTGATTGTGTAGTACGTTCTGATTTATTCCTTGCGAGCGTATGCGCGACTTCGTATAGATTCCTTTTGGCATTATAATTAATTGTTTTCTGTGTTATTTATAGTTTTTAAGGTGTATTTTTTTGCTGTAATGCCAATAAACGCATTTGTCTTTCTTTCTTTCTTATTCTTTTGCTTTTACTGAATTGCATGTGTAGTTGTGGCGAGTGGTAGGGGCAAACTGGAGACACCTAGTTCCGATACATTTTCAACTACCGGGGCATATCTCCTTCTTTCTTATATCTATGATACAAACATACTGTGAATGTGTGCGTGATGACGACTAGCGTCATCACATAACACACACACACACACTTCCGACTTCGCCATTATCTCGGATGGCACCGAGAGCTCCTGCGGTGCACACCCCAGCGTGTTTGTACACTTGGAAACCACAAGAAAAGTACTATACCAGCGGCCTTTGACTCCGTTGTTAGCTGCAGTTGCTTGAAATTATGAGTTAAGATGTATTTAGGGTTCCGTATAGATAAACTACGGTCACATGGCCCGCCCCTCCACATCCTTACTAATAAATAAATCCTTGGTATTTTTTTTGGTCGACGACCGTCTCTGGACACATAGCATGCGTTGTGAGTCTTGGTGGCCCTTCGTAAATATTTTCAAACGTTTTGAATTTTGGAGGGGCGGGCCATATTATCTTAGTTAATCTATACTTCAAAAGGAAAAAAACGGAACCCTTTTATAGGATCACTTCGTTGTCCCTGTGTCTGTCTGTCAGTCTGTCAAGACCTTTTTTCTCAGGAACACGTGGAGGTATCAAGTTGAAATCAATATCAAATATTGAGGTCTATGATTCCTTGAAGCTTTAAAAAAATCAAGCTTCTAAGTCAACGCAATAAAAATATATGGCGATTTATGCGACATTTTTTGATACTCGCCAACAAATCAAGACCAATAGGGTACTTCCCGTTGACGTAGAATCATGAAATTTTGCAAGAAGCAAGGTCTCACAGCACAAGTAAAGGAAAAAGTCCGAAAATCTATAAATTATAGTTTTATCACTTAAAAAAATATTTTCTTGCAATTACAAACTTACCTTTCCAGTTGGAAAATAGACCGTGGCGTATATCGATGTTTGGGAGAACATGTTTTTTTTCAACTACAATGTTAAATTTGTTTTTGGGATAAATTCATCCCAAGTACGGAACCCTTCATTGTATGTAGTCGGACACGCACTTGACCGGTTTATTTTTTGTTTTATCGCCCTTAGATTCTGATATCGATACACATCACGTCTATGAAGTCTCTCCAGTTAATTTAACTTGACCTTGTATTAGGTGATTATTTGGCATCTATACCAGCTCCTATTTAATTTTTATCTTCATTTTAAATAACTAGTATCAATCAATCAACTCAGCCTATAGCAGTCCACTGCTGGACATAGGCCTCTCCCAGGCTGCGCCACAACACCCTGTCATCCGCCTTCCGCATCCAGTCTGTCCCAGCCACCTTTTTAAGGTCCATCTAGCTGCAGGGCGTCCCACACTATGCTTGCCGATACGCGGTCTCCACTCCAGGACTCGTCTGCTCCACGGGCCCACTGCCAATTCAGCTTGCTTACTCTGCAGGCTATATCGGTAACTCCGGTTCTCTTCCGAATAACTTCAATAACTAATAACTAGTATGGTTTTGGCTTAATGCTGTCGGTGTACCAATAATAGATATTATATAAATAAGTAACTATAAGTATCATTATAAAAAAAAAAAAAAAAAAAAAACATAAAACAAACACCTTGAAAACATCTTCATGATACAACAGGGTAATACTGACATAAATACTACCTGATGACACCTATAGTAACAATAATAGGTAAACAGAACAATAGGAAAACCAAATAAAAAGCAAAACAATTGCTAATATCGTGATTATGGTTATAATTAAAAGTCTAAAGCCTCGTAAATACTGGCGTGAAATCGCGGGCGAGCGCGATGCGCAGCGCGACACTAAGTTTTCGTAGAAATCGTCCTACTAGTGTCGCGTCGTGCTTGTGTGTGGAAGCCTTTACTAATGAAAACTGCCAGGTTGCGTTTACACGACACGCGCCGGCTACGCACACGCCACGCGCCCGCCCCGCCCATTTTGAAATTTGTTGTATATAATTTGAGTTTTATGACACATCAATAGATCTCAAATTGCATTTATTGAAGTCGACCTGCACACGCCACGCGCCCGCCCCGCACCCGCATCGCGCCCGCCCCGTACCAGCATCGCGGCCGCCCCGCGCACACCCCGCACACGCGCTGCACACGCCTTGTGCTCGCGCTTCGGCTAGTGCCGTATTGATTTTGCTCAAGGGCGATTTTTGATTTTAAAATAAGTAGTATAAGCGGGTGCGAGGCGGGCTCGTGGCGAGCGCGGATATTGCGCGTGGTGAACGCGGGTGGCAAGGCGGGCGCAACGCGTGTGCGGGCGTGCGCGTGGTCAGCACGGGTTATCTGAACACGGCCTTGAGAGTGTAAATAACATTGGAGTCGAGTTATTATTATCATAGTCTGCACAATAGGTATAATTTTTCCTTATTTTAATGAAATTACGAGTAATCATATTTACATCTGATTATTTAGAGATACCTATGTATCGAATTAATTAAAATATTGTTGTATAGGCCGTGGATTTATGAGACGGAGCAGTCAGGGTAGGTACCTTATCCGCTGTGCTTACAGGAAAACGGTCTCAGGAGACTGTCCATAACTTTTTGAGATACTTCAATCTACATTCACAGATTACGATGGTGCGCATAGTTTAAGTAACAGACTGATAGCCTGTGTAAAATACTTCAACAGTTCAACCACCAAGACACAGACACATCCAATTAATATTTACCAAATCCAGTCTGGAAGACTAGATTTGGTAGGAATTCAAAAAAATATGGTATACTAGACAATATTCTTCGTAATTTGATACGTGAACATTTTAAATTATATTTTTATAACATAATTGTAATTAATTTGTAAAGTAATGTCTAACGCGGACAAAAAAAAGATAATTAATAACACGTTTATTGCAGTCGTCCTATGTATAGGGTGTGCCGTGGCAGATTTAGGATATAGAATTTAAATAAATAAAAAACTACAAAGGATATACATTTATTTCAATAACTATTAAAAAGAAGAAAAGTGCGGATTTCATTTCTTAACAGGTTCACTGTCCACAGACCACATACGGTCTGTAGAGACACTTCCATAGCAGTCCACAGACCGTATGTGGTCTGTTCGCCGGTACAATTTCTAAGCCATCTGACACTGTGGACGTAAGAGTAAAGTCTCTTATTTAATGCGGACTTGGCATTATACCGAGACTTTTAATAAAAACATAACTGGACTTATGGACCATTCCCACTCTGGAGCCTGGACAGTGAACCTGTTAAAAATTGTTTCGTCTAAATTTTGTCCGTCACGTCGGACACACTCATTGAATCTGGCCTCAGTATTCCGTGCCACTCGTTGGAGAAGGGAAGTCGGGATGCCATTAACTTCGCGAACGATATATTCTTTTAGTGCTGAGATGGTCGCGGGATTTGTTTCATAGTATAGACTTTGCTTTTGTGGTACCCCCACAGAAAAAAGTTCATGGGAGTGAGATCCGGCGACCTGGGTGGCCAGGGGATGTCACCGAAACGACTTATCAGTTTGTTAGGGAAGAAATCACGAAGAAGCGCCATCGTGTCTCTAGCAGTGTGTGGCGTGGCGCCATCTTGCTGGAACCATATGTGTGAACGTGTTTACCGTTCGGAATCGCTCTAACATTGTCTCACATAATTTTTTACGTAAATTTAAGCGCTTGCACAATTTGAATCTTAAAAGGGTGAAATCTAAGATCCTTCTTCAATATTTCGTGCACTATCGTTTTTGGAAGCCCCTAGGGTAGCCGCTCTTTTTGTTTGTTGTTAAACTTGTTGCCTGGAAACTCCGGACCCAAGATCGAATCAAATCTTCACTTGGTGCTTCACGTAAACGTCGAATATTGTAACGCGTACAAAACTGTCGACGCGCAATGCACACGAATCGTTCGCTTTGAAAAACGCTTCTATTGCGAATGCACGTTGTTCTCCCGTCCACTGCGACATCGTGACTAAATAATCCGCACGAATGACGAAGCTAACGTGGCCCCCGCCCCGCTCCTCCGCTTAGCCGCTATCTAGAAATTTGAAATTTAAAACCTAGTTCTGCCACGGGACATCCTGTATGTCCTGATAATAATCACACGAAACTTAAACTAAGTATCTATTATTTATTCTGTAAGTAAATCTGATGTTGTATTTTATTTTAAGTTGTCTTTTTATTGTCTTCCTATGGTAAAGAATCATATTTATCTTTCATTGTTAAAAAATAAGATAAGTAGTTCATTTTAAATCACTTTTAATTAATTCTTATAATTGGTATGTCTTTTTTATCTATATCTATGCTGTGTACTTCTGTAAGTGACGAATTCACCATAATAATAGATGTATAAGTTCATTTATGTATTAAGTAAATAGTGAATAAGTCGTTGGAGTTTAAATAAGAAAAAAAAAAATAATCACGCAAAAACTATCAGAACATCCAATTAATATCTTATATAGTCTTCCAGACTGGCTGATAAATATTAATTGGATATTTTTTTATAGTTAAAAATTTACTTGATCCCTAGACACTTTTGATGTGTGTACGAGTACCTAAAAAAATATATGTTATATTAGACAATATTCTTCATATTGGTATGTGAACTAAACTTCTCAGAATTTTGAAAGCAAATGGTAGGTATAATTTTAAAATATGTTTTTATTATTTTGCTTTTGTCAATAATCGCTTACCTGAACAAAATTAAATTATTCCATTCATTTTCTCTCTCGCTCTCTATCTTTCTGAACATAAAAACTTTCAATACTTACACAAAACATAAAATCCTGTAAACTGGACCTGGACCTTGTAAATGGACCAGCCTGTAAGTCTATAGTAAGCCGGCCACATACAGTCGGAATTCCGAATATCAAAGGCAGCAAATCCATAAATATAAATTTGAAGGCAGAAAATTTCGAACGGAGAACGTGTGTGATAGATTAATTTGCCACTATCTTAATTCTGCGTTTTTAGGGTTCCGAACGAAAATGGTAAAAAAAGAAACCCTTATGGTGAGACTAAGTCTGTCTGTCTGTCTGTCACACCTAGATATCTCAAGAACTACTAATTAAATTAAATTAAAATTCATTTATTACAGATAACAGGGATCCATATTATGTTAGTATTACAAAAACAACTTATATTCTAGTGTTAGTAGTAGTTAAAGGTAGGTATAAAATAAAATAAAATACAATGATGCACACTCCACGCAGAGGACGAGCAGGCAAGAAAACATGTTTCCTACCTGAGCAACCTCTGGATAAAATGCCGAATATTTGGAGTATAGCTCTCCGCCACAGCTCTCAGGTTATAGTTGCGACTACCTCGCACTCTGCTCAACAGCGACGCGGTTTTTTTACGGATTATAGCATGAAAGCCATCTGTGTGGGTCTCAGCAAACATTTCCGAAGCGCTGCAGAAACGGGGCAGTCTCAACAACATCCTGAATGCACTATTATATTGTACGCGCAGGGCATCCAGCGATCTCTTGGTGTAATTGACACATAGATTGCTCGTAAAAAAGCTCTGACAGTAGGCCCTAAAAAGCGTAATTTTTACTTGGTCAGAGCACCGAGCAAATCTACGGGCCAACATGTTACCTCTGACCGCTAAAGCCCTACGCTCCCTCTCTATGTCTATATCATCCTTAAGGTCGTCGGTGATGAAATGTCCAAGATATTTAACTTTGGACACCCTGTTTAACGGGAGCCCATTCAGTCTTATTATTTCCGGAACAGAGTCCGGACACCTACCCGCGGCCTTAAAAATCATATATTCACTCTTGGTGACATTATAAATCAGTCCGTGTGAGGCAGCATAATTCTCACACACGCTGAGCAATTCTCTGATTGCCCCAGCAGTTGGGCCCAGCAACACCATATCGTCCGCGTAGTTGATGTTATTGACGCTTACTCCATTTATTCGACGTCCAATACTCATGCTGCTAAGCTCAGCGATGAGGCCATCAACATACAGATTGAAAAGCCTGGGGGATGTTAAACCCCCTTGTCTCACACCGCATTCCAATCTTTATGCTGAAGAGAGAGTGTTAGACCACTTTACCTGGTTCTTTTGATTGGCATACCAGTATTGGAAAATTTTCAGTATTTCAGCAGGGGCACCCCTGTCCCTCAACTTGTCCCAAAGCACATCATAGGAAACAAGATCGAAGGCCTTTGAGAGGTCAAGGAAACAGGCGTACACCCGGTCTTACGATCAGTATAGTATTGAACAGTATGCTTGAGACTCAAGATAGCAGTTTCAGTAGATAGTCCAGGCTGAAACCCGAACTGTGCTTCATGAAGATTTAAGATATTTTTCAAACATGAGTCAAGCATACTGTCCAACACCTTAGCCTCATGGCCCGATTTCCCTGGCAACGGTCATCCGTTGCCAGGGAAATCGGGCGATAATTCCCTTCACTGGATATGTCCCCTACCCTGTTCTTAACAATGGGAACCACAATAGTTTTCATTAAACTTTCCGGCAGGTATGAATGGCTAACACACATCGCATAGAACAGTGACAAGACCCTCGGCACGTGGACCCCTGCATATTTCAAGTGCTCGATGCTGAGTCCATCATGACCGGGAGACCTGCCCCTACTCAGGCGTTGTATGACTCCTTTGACTTGCTTGGCTGAGAAGTGCATAGGTTTCTCCTCTTCCTGACAACAATACTCCGTGCCTGTGGAAGGAACTGAGGGACCAAGAGGAGATTGCACCTGGAAATGTTTCATAAACAGGTTTGCAATATCCCCGTGATCACTCTCCCCCCCCACACTCACCGCGAGGCCAGGCCTAGTATCCAACTTACCTGTGGATTTCCAGAATTTGCCAAAATTCTTAGCAGCTCGTTGTTCTGTTAATATGTCCATTTTAATTTGTTCTTGACTCTTTTGGCACCATTTCAAGCGACTTTTGAATATTTTACGAGCCTCTCGCATTTGCTCACAAATGTAACCCTGAGTCGGTCGCTTATATTCGATCCAGGTTTTAAGTTTAAGCCTAGCCTCGCTGCATCCCGTACATGCTTATTCCAGCCATGCAAACGTCTCTCGACTCCTTAGATTGTTCAGCCGCCTCACACAGAATGTTCACAATCCGATCATACAACTTATCCAGTATAACTTTATGTTCAGCCAGGCTGCATGACCCATGACTGCACTCCGTAAACTCTTGGGGGAAATCAATGTCTCGCAATTTACTATTGCACAAAAACCGGTACCTGTCAATTTCAGAACAGTTTCTTTCACCCCATATAATCGCACTACGGTGCACTGTCTAATGCTATCAACGTGAAATTTAGAATAGTTTTGGATGACGTTTGCCCAACTATTTTGCAAGCAAGAAAGAAATTTAAAAAAAAAATATCTTTTTTGCAAAAGGGACTGAAAGGGGGTCTTAAAAATTTGAAGTGGGGCTACTAGGGCATGTGGGGTATCATATGAAAGAACGCTGTTTGTACATTCTCGAACCTTTTTTTTTTTTAGGCAGCATAGTTTCCGACTTTTGATGAAAAATGTGAAAAAAAATACCGTTCCGGCCCCATTATCTCCGAAGTATGTAGAGATAAAAATCTGAAATTATTCTATATGATAGAAGCATATGTAAAGATTACAGGGAAAATAAAACGATGTCTCGTTGTCGATGAATCATGTATTCGTACGGAACCCTCGGTGCGCGAATCCGACTCGCTCTTGACCGGTTTTTTTTATATACTTGGTAAGTAGGTACTATTTTATTCACTTTTATTTGTGAGTGAAGTCACGGGGAAGGCTATTAATATCTGTGTACATTTCACCGGCCGGGTACATTGATAATATGTTCTGTTTTACGAATATTACAAGGAGTTCTGTTAGTAAAAAAAAAAAAAATTTATAGACAATAATTCACAAACAATTTACGCAATTGTTGTATTTGTTTGTCTACATACAATTTTTTAGCTCAAAATATTCTGAACCTCTGCTCTGAAATATGCTACTGGCTACCTATAAGCAAGAATCGCGCGTCATGCATGACACTATGGCAGCCAGCCCTGCAAAATAGTAACTACGCGATCACTGCGTGCGTAATTATGATGAGGAGGTGCGCGGGGCATTCTCAGCGGTAACGCCCATTTGAGCAAGGTTAACGGCGTAATTCTAAGTGTATTAGGTAAATGACAAATGATAACAGCTATGCTCTATTTATTATATTCTATGTATAACATTAGAAAAATAACGGTTATGGGTTTTCCTTATTTCGATATACTTAAACAGAATAGTAAACTCCGTTATTTCACGAGAAATACAAAGCAATGTAATCTTTTACCGTTTACATTATGGCGACGATAACAGACTTTTAATGATTTTATAATGAAGATCACGTCTAAACGAGTAGTGTTAATGATTAATGAAAATATATGTTAATTCAGAGCATTTTCTCAATAATTGAATATGTGAATATTTTAGATTATGTTTATATTACATAGTGAAATTAATTTGTAAAGTTATGTCTAAAGCGGATAAAAAACTGAGAATGGCGCAAAATCTACCAAGAGTATTTTTTTTAAACCTTTACCAATTTAAAAATAATTTCATCATTGATCTTTTAGTATACGCGTTTTATTAAAATACCTTTTTTTTGTGTATAATAAATTAATAATGCATCAAATTGGGGACAGCGCTCCAAGGAGCGCTGGCTGAACGTACGACGCGTTGCGTGAGCTCAGTACAGACCACGCAAGTTAACCACTTAAAGTCACTGGCATATATCTGCGTCTTAAATTAGAGAGTGTATTATGTGATAGGTGGGGGTTTGCGAATTCAATTTGCTCCTATAGTAAAAGTGGTTCATATTGATGGGTGGATCACTCCCTTAAATTTTGTCGCATGTTTTCAAAGTCAGCCTGTATAATAAGAAACAGGCGATTTTCGTGTCTGTCTATCTATGTCATCGTTGATCGCTAAAATCTCATTAACTACGCAATGGATTTTGATGCGGTTTCCACCATTATTAAAATTAAAACATTTATTCCACATAATATATTAATTTATTTTGACATGTGGTTATTACACCCGTTGACCCGTGCGAAGCAGGGCGGGTCACTTGTATTACTTGCATTAATATAATTGAACCCTAGATGATATGTATATGAGTGTTGGGTACTTTTTAAATAAACTAAGATAATTATTTTTGTTAATGACTGTACAAGTATATTTACGAACTATAACAAAGGGTGGATATTTTTCGTTAAACTAAGTAGTTTGACTATCCGGAACAGAATTCCTCGTGGTCAAATCAGTTTGACCATTAAGTTTGACCACGAGGAAGGCGCCCTTTTTACACAATATACTTACAAAATGAAAGTCAGATAAAGTTTTGTGAGTAGTTAGAGTATTATTATAGATAATGAGCACTGCACATTTCACAATAACAAAATATTCCTAAATAATAGTGTTCCGTGTGGTGCCGGACGTAAAGAATAGCACCAAACCATTTCTTCCCGTGGGTGTCGTAAAAGGCGACTAAGGGAATTACTAGAGAATGGGCAGCAGCGTTTTCTATACATTTTAACACCATACTGCGATCGCCAACCCGCCTGCCAAGCGTGGCGATTATGGCAAACCCTTCTTTCGGGGAGGCCTATGTCCAGCAATGGACATCTTTCGGCTGAAATAATGATGATGATGAATAATGTTTTCAGCCTTCCTGTCATTTAAATGCACCATCTGGATGTTGTCAAATACAGGGTGCCATCATCGACGCGCAACCAGTCATGGATTCAGTGCATGATACTGAACACCCCTGCGTTACAATTTTTTGTCCGTTATTTACACAAAAAATTGCTGTTTCATACATTTTGACAGCGTAGGTATTGCACTTTTGTATGAAACAGCAGATTTTGTTTTGATAACAGTGGACGCACATGGTTGCGCCACCTCGACCAGCTGCTCCCGGCGCCTCTGATTCCCAGATATTAGATACTAGTTAAAGCATAATATTTCGTGATAGCAGTATTTTATTGAATGACATAAAAAGTAATCAACAACCGTAACCAAGCGACACGTATTTAGTATATGACAATAACCAACGAAAAATGTCTACGCTAGGGGTCTAGAATCGTCATAGTTGCATAGTATGTATTTATTATTTTATACTTATATAATATATATTTTAGTGATATTTATTTTAGAAGTATGTATGTAAGTATATTCTCTTATTGTGTGTTTATCTTTAAATTAGTGATTAGTATAGTAATAATATTAATAAGTTTTTATTTTGATTTTATGTATTATGTTTTATCTTCTACTCTTACACATGTTGTCTACATCTCTTTGTCTACTTTCCTGTCGCAGGTATGCTGGAAGAGATTTCTTTAGAAATAAGCATCACCTTTGTACGTATTTTTCTGTTCCTTTTTCTTGTCTGTATATATGTGTGTATGTCGGGATAGGTCCAGACATCAGAAGTAATACTCAGATATAGCAATATTTCAATCGAACTATCAGTTATTTAATAATGTTAGTGGCGGTCACATAGGGCAGTACTGACTGTCAGGGACAATGGTCCATGCACCCACCGCAATAAGGATAGTACTAATTTGTCGGAGACAACGTTCCACATCCAATAACCGGGAAGTACTGACTGTCGAGAGACAGTGGTCCGTGCACCACGACGCATCCGTTCAAAATGCGTACCGACTCAACAGCGTAGTCGTTATAAAGGCGATCCGCTAGTGGGGGGTAACGTTACAATATTTCACTCAATTGACTTCAAGTTTTTTAAGTCAAATGACACGCGCTATGGTGCACGTTCCACTAGCGCCATCTAGTCGCCGCCTCTCGCAGCTGTTAAACAATATGGCTTCCGTCATGTACATAAACTGTTAAATAAATAAATAAATAATGTGCTGAATCCATGGTAATAGGTTGCACGTCGATGATGGCAACCTGTATAAGACAATCAGGAGTGTTTTAAGAAACTTGTATGACAGATTGTACTTACCTAAAAGTACAATCTGTCATACAAGTTTCTTAAAACACTCCTGATTACAAACACTAGTTTAACCTACATACCAACCACAATACCAACTCATTATACAATGATAAGATTGAATTCATTTAAATTCGAACACTGATCTGTATCCCGAGTGTAAGTTTGCAAATGAGTAAACGTAACTAGCGCGTTTGACGAAATATTTTCACTCTTATACTCTTAGCATTATGATCTATCGGTCAAATTTTAACGCAAACGAAATAGTTACGTTTACTCTCTTGCAAACTTACACTTGGGGTACAGGTACCCCGAGTGTAAGTTTGCAAGTGAGTAAACGTAACTAGGGCGTTTGCGTTAAGATTTTTATTCTCACTCTTATACTCTTAGCATTATGATCTATAGGTCAAATTTTAACGCACACGTAATAGTTATGTTTCCTCTCTTGCAAACTTACACTACAAACTGGTACTGTGTGTGCTTAGTCAGCGTTGTTCTTGACAAGAATGAGAAATATAATAGTAACCGCTATCACTTGATATGAATTAATAATACTGAAAGCATTTGACACTGTTACACTCGCTTCTAGGTATGAAAAGATATCATTAACAAAAACTTGTAAGCTCGTTATACAAACCAATATGAATGAGATGACACAAGTTTTTATGATTTCGGTAAAATTTCTATTAGAATTCTTGCGTCTGGTTATGATGACATAGAAGATTCTACAGAAATACAAAACGTTCATAGACAAAACGATGAACTTTAACCATGCGTAAACTTTGTAGTACGTAGGGAAATGATCAGAAAAAACGGAAAGAAAAACTGGGCACAACACTCCTAGTGGTATCGAAACTATGGTCCAAATCAGTAGAGACAGAACAATAAAATTCTACTTATGCAACACAAACACTATCACAACTTTTTCATATAGATTCTTCGTGTACAAAAACATCCAGCATATTAACACGACGTCCGTCTGCACGTACAGTGCGAACGTTACATCCACTGTATACTCGTTAAATATACAATTTCCGGTCAAACAATCTAGGATTGTGTTCATCAGTCTTGCCACTGTCAGCTGAGTGAGCATCTTCTGGTCTAGTTTTCTTATCTTGGGTCTAATTATGAAGAGCACTACTTGCAGTATCAAGCATAGCGATGATAACATGATCCCGGTGATCCAAATATAGTTCTCTAAAGGGCTTGGAAGACCAGAGTCGGTATCTGTGCCAGCCCCCATGACTGCGGTCTCGTTCACAGGTGCGTTAGACATAATGTCGATATGTGCTACTATGCCGCTGGTCACTATAACACTAAATAACTTTATTTTCCTCAAATTCTGACCAAGTGACAACAATGATTAATTTAGGTAGATACAAATGTACCTAATTAATTAATTAAGTGTGTGTAGATCGCTTTTAGCGATAAGACCGCCCATTGTGTCACCCTATGTAAAATTTAAACATTTATATCTGTAACTTTTATGGTGTACATAATAAAGAGTATTCTATTCTATTCTATTGTATTGGATGTAAGCTGTAATACGTGATTATAAATTAAAGGAAGTGAATACCATTATAAACACATAATAAAATAAAATAAAATAACATAACATAGTCAGCCTATAATGTTCCCACTGCTGGGAGTCAGGCCTCCACTCAGTGAGAGGGAGTAGGCTGTAATCCACCACGCGGGCTCAGTGCGGGTTGGTAGATGTCACATGTCGCCGAATTTTTGGCTCTAGAACATGCCGGTTTCCTCACGATGTTTTCCTTCACCGTTTTGAGAGCAGTGGTGGCCCAGTGGTAACGGCCCCGGCTTACGAGTGGTAGTTCGTGGGTTCCAACTCAAGCAGGTGCTTTACTTTATGTAAGTAATTCCATCACCATTGCTCTCAAAACGGTGAACCATTATAATAATAAAATATGTATAATTAGATAAAATATGTATATATTATTAAAATATGTCATCTGTCAGGTAGGATGACACATCAAAATTTTCCGTATTTTAAATTTTAATGTATTTATTTTAAATCAAAATAAAAAAATCGCATGAAGCACATGAAGTATTTTTTTTTTAATTGAGGATAAGTAAATAAATAAATCATTAAAAAATAAAAACTGTTGTATACTTCAGAATTCCATTTAGACAAGTACTTTTAAGGCAACTCAAATTGTACCTAAGGCTTTTGTATTCTGTTCGTATAGATGGAACATTGATTATTATGATTTGTATGCCTACTCAAATTATAAAGGTATATTATTATTATCACAGCAAATTAATTTTGTGTGTGATTATACCTATTTGTGGTGAGCACACATTTTTTTTTGTTATTACATATCTCGATGATGTACTTCTTCAATAATTATAAGAGTATTTTACTATGATTATTTTTATTATAGGTAAACGTAAGATCGCGTTAATTAAATATTTCTTGCAAATCATCAGCTTTGGTGTGCAATAAAATACAAAAATATTCAATCTATCTACCATCGTTAAGTTTTGTATCTGTTGCGAAGTAACTGGCATCGATGGTACTCGTAATTTTGGACTGTGAACGCAAAGAGTCCTACGTCGCAGCATCGCGAGAAGTTGCAGAATCATCAGTGGCGGATTATTTATCGGCACGAAGCTTTTGATGAAAAAAGATTTAGAGATTTATTAGGTAAATTATTCGTTTTTGTAGCCAATATCTTTTTTTTTTTTTTGGGTTGGAAATTATCAAATAACTTCTCCCGCTCTGGGCGGAGCGGGAGGGCGTGTCAGACTTTAATGACAAAAACCCACCCGTATTCCTTCATTTGCCTGAGTGCCAGGGCCACGATAACCCTTTCGGACAAACTCGCAACCCTGACAGGCATTGGCCCTAACGGACTCCGTCAGTTGGTGCTGACAACTCTTTGAGGCGCGCGTGGAAAACAAGGGCAGTCGTACGTTCAGCCAGTAATAGGACTCGCCCATCAAGGAGCGCTGTCCCCAATTTGACGCATTATTAATTTATTATACACAAACCAAAAGGTATTTTAATACAACGCGTATACTAAAAGATCAATAATTAAATTATCTTTAAATTGGTGAAGGTTTCAAAATAATGCGCTTGGTCGATTTTGCGCAATTCTGTTTTTTATCCGCGTTAGACATAACTTTACAAATAAATTTCACTATGTAATATAAACATAATCTAAAATATTCACATAATAAGTTATTGAGTAAATGCTCTAATTTAACATTTTTTTTTTTCAAATCATTAACACTACTCGTTTAGACGTGATCTTCAGTATACAATCATGAATTACGCTACAATAAATCTGTTAACTGAAGTGGTGAAAGTATAGATCGGTCGTCAATCTATTAATTTGATTCATTAAAGCGCTCAAAATGATTATTTTCTTGGGCCTCTTTAATTAGGTAGTAAAAAGGTTGGTGGTTTTTCTCGATTTTTTTATCATTTCTAACGTGACGATATTATCGTGGACGTCCACTCATCACGATAACACAGGGAATTAAAATGAATGGAAATAATTAATAATAATAATAAACCATTTATTTTCAGGTTACAAAGACCCATAGATGAATGACTTAACCTGTTTATAAGGTGCTAACAAATTAAGTACCAATATTTTAAGAGGTGTTACATTACATCAAAACAATTAACTTTAAATAGAAATTAAGAAAACTTTTTATATGATATTTTTGTTTTAATTTACGGAACAAAATAAATAAATTAAAATTTCGCCCAAACATAATCCTGTGCTTTTAACTGACAAGACACACTTTCTGTCAAGTGAACATCGTCGTCAAAGAGGACTTAGTCACGGATTGTTGACTATCTATTAACAGTGTTTTTACGCAGTAACGTTGTTTCCCTAATTATCTCCAAAAAGTAACATAAACTTTTCAATGTTTCATACTTAAGTCTACTCCTAGAGACGAGTACGAGTACTATCAGCTCTAAAAGTATTGGTACCTAATTTGTTAGCACCTTATAAGCACAAATAAAATAAAAAAAAGCTTTTAAATTTCCGTGCACGACAACTTCATAACGTGCACGTATTTTCATACATTTTATGGATGTGTACATACACGATTATAACGTGACTTTAGAAATTATAATATCGCACATTTACTTCTTGGGCCAGAACTCCTAAGGTACACTTTACTTCTCTATGTTACCTCCGATAGGAATAAAAGATCGCCTTATTGCTTACTACATAATATTTAATTACCAATGAAGTACTTACCCAAGACTGAACTGGGTAGAGAAATGCCAATGGCCAGCATTGATCACAGCTGGAGCATATGAGAACAGACGATAGCGTCTCCTTGTACTTCCGCACGCATCCTGGCGTATCCCGCAGCATTTGATCGGCGTCGTACTTAAGATTATGAGAAAATTAAGTATAACTATATTAGACATTAATGTAAATTTCCATAATATTATTGCAATCAGCGCAGTTAACTAAACTTCTTACCTGAAATATAAAATGACATCCGGGCTAGGTAATAGTAGTTAAAAAAGCACTATAAGATTATTTTGGCGCGTGGCCAAAATCGCAACTAACGGCGCCATCTGGTGTCTTGAATACTTATTTAGCAAGTAACATTTCACAAAACAATTGCACAAATGTTTAGCAACAACGTACCCTGTCCATATTTTTATTTTTTGTTATCTATGGCTTCGTGTGGTTTGCACATTTAGCCAGTGTCAAGTAAAATTAGGTAACAAGTACAAAGTTTGTTTAAATATTGTTGAAATTAATTATATTCAATGTATAATAGATGATATCTCCGCCCGCCCGCTCCGATTGAGTTTAAGTAAAGATGTGGCACTTTACTGAGACCTCACGCAGACTTCTTGAGAGATCTTGAAGTAATGTTGCAATGTTTTGTTTAATAATTGCCTACACTAATTCACGTTCACGAACACTTTAATGGTTAATAATCCAACATTATTATACATTAATATTCGGCTAAACACAAATTTCAGAAAATAAAACAAAACTACTAAACATGACGCTTCACTTTCCCGCCAAGAACCAAGTGTCAATAATATTGACAAGGGTGATTGACAGTAATTGGATTTATCCAGTACATAATAATTCCATGGGTTTTTCGCTTTTATGAGATGATCATTTTATGTATTACAAAACCTTTTCAGGAGGATCTTCAACCAGCAGATGAGATTAGTATTCATATTTCGTTTGCTTCAGGATAAGAAAATAAACGGATATGTATTAGTATGCACGACGAGGAACATTCTCTGAACATTGATGTGGAATGGGAACAACATATTATTGAAGTAGGACACATTACAAGTTGTAATAAAAACTCATTGGTATGTTTTCTAATAAACGGTCTAATGAGAAAGAGTTTTTATTCATAGTTAAAAAATCTAATTGTATGTCTACTATAGTCCAAATAACCTGGCTACAACGACTACCTCATTGCTCTCTAGTGATCTACTGGTCGCGGGCGCTACAGCTAAGCATGGGTCCTGGGTTAGATCCCCAGGTCGGGCGAAGTGTTATTGGATTTTTCCTCCGAAGTGGACTCGGAGTGGTTGGAAGTGGCTCGCACCCTATGACTCAGGACTTTATCATAGCGGAAATGTGGATGTTATGTACAAAAAGTATCAAACTTGGACTTTCTCAAAAGTAACCTCAAGTGGCAATAAGAACCTTGTACTCCAACATTTCCTGTTCTTATGACCTTTTATGATATGGGAAACATGAGTAACGGAAACAATATCTTATAGGTAAAGGATGACTATCGTATAGGTATCTACATTCAGCGATGTCGTCATATGGGGCGCAATTCCATCGCCTATCGCACTACGTACCTGGCCCAGTTCCAACAGCCCTTAGCTACGAACATTTTCCAATGTACCTAGATATTTTTGTTTAAAAAATATATAAATATTTTCCCTGATTAAGATTATGTGCTGGCCCTTTTCATAGTATCCTGCCTGATGACTGAGGAATTTAAAATATTTACGAAAGTAAATTTGTAAATATGTTAGCGATGAAGAAGCAGCAATTCTCGTTGTCTGTGCTATACTATACCGACTCGGCAGACCCTGCTAGCTCATTGATGAATCGGAAGCAATCAACTGTACAATTAGTTAATAAAATCAAGCGCTGCAGCATTGTCTTGCCGCGGCAAGGCCAGGGCCGTCCATTACCGAACGGATGTAGGAAGCGCCACATCGCTAGTTGCTCACTAGACGTCGCACGGTGTGCTTATCGTCTCATCAAATTAAAAAGAATACGACGTTCTATTTTCGGTTTTCGCGGCTAAACTTTAAATTGCATACTATGCAAATCTGTAATGGCGTCACCTTAAAAAGATATTGTTATAAAATAAAATCAAACATCACTAAATATTCAGTTGTGTTTGTTGTGAATTACAAAGTGTTAAAAATATGTATTTTTGAAAGAAAAAGACACAAGGCCGCCAATTTAGAAGATGATTCATTGTAATAAAGCGCGTTTTAAACAACGATTAAACTAATGGCACATTCAATGGGCAGTGGGAAGTGTCTTTGAATAAAAATAGACTTCACAAATGCATCAATTCGTTATAATGAAAGTGTATGTAAATAGATCAGTGAACGAACGAATGTGACCGATAGAACAGTGTGCACTTGAGTAAACTTTGAAGTACCTATACAATTTGTGTATTATCTTAAAATTTTTGGATATCTAAAGTCTAAGTTGAGTTTTTCAGTATATTAATGAAATAAGTGAAAATGTATGTGGCAGTGATGGAGCGTTTTCACAAAATATTTATAGTTTCCTCAATTTGTATGTGGTGACACGGTTCTTGAGATATTTTCGTTCAGTGTGTTTTGTGACTTCTTATTAAATGAAACGGTGAGTGCTTTGTTGATAGCGGAAAATATAAGTACCAAGTGGTAGGTAAGTACATAGATGATATTAATACGCATGCACCCATGCGCAAATGTATTGGTACGGTAGATAAATACAGGGTTATCTACAATAGGTAGATAATTCTAATTATATTACGAATGGTGCAAAGTGATTTAATTAATTATGCAAAATACCTATGAACTTTACATTGTTAACTCGAGCTTATAAACACCATTGCAATAATTAATATACCTAGGTACCTAAACTTTACTATTAGTCGACACTTATTTATTGTGATGCAATTTCGCCATAATCATCATCATTATCATTTCAGCCGAAAGACATCCACTGCTGGTCATAGGCCTCCCCCAAAAGGGGAGGTTGCCATAATCGCCACGCTTGGCATGCGGGTTGGCGATCGCAGTATGGTGTTAAAATGCATTGAGAACGCTGCTGCCCATTCTCTAGTAAGTCCCTTAGTCGCCTTTTACGACACCCACGGGATGAAATAGGATGGTGCTATTCTTTACGTCCGGCACCACACGGAACACATAATCATCATTGCTTGGCAAACTCGTTTCTAAAAATACTACATGTTGTGTCTTGCTTGGGTTTTAAATCACAACAAACAGAAATGGCGGAAAACAGTTTCGTAAACAACGAAACAATGGATCTATTTTTCGTTTTACTCAGTTTGTTTATACAAAAAAATTTGGTAAAAATTTAGTATCGTTTGGCAGGAGGAGGTGGGTGGGAGGGGGGAGAGCGTAGGGGGTTGTTCCCCATTCCCCCGGCACTACTCCCATGAAAAGGTAACGCACCGTTCTTGAGAAAAATTAATTATTGTAACCTAACCTCAAAACACTTTAAAGTTGCTTAAAAGGCGTAGTCGGGGGAGCCCCGCTTCACGGGGCTCAATGGTTTAAAAAAAAATAACCTCGAAGGGGATGGCGGGGTCTGAGTTCGCTCGCTTCGCTCGCTCACTAGACCCCGCCATCCCCTTCGAACCTAACCTGTCCGAGTCGGGGTGCCCCAAGTCCCGAGCTCACTTCGCTCGCTCTTGCATCTTAAGTTCTCCTAGTAACATTGCCTTTAGTACACATACACTTAACTCACTTTCTTCTCAGCAGGATTGTTATAAAAACAAAACATTCATAAATTTTTAAAATCCATAATTTACAACTGTAATTATTATTAGTTCCTTAAAAGGATCTCTTTTATTTCTTTCAACATCTCTTCTCCACAGATATTCATAAATTAAATCATTATTATTAGCACGAATAACGACGCACGACGAGACGAGACGAGACGACGAGATTATTGTAAAATGCCTAAAACACAGTTTTTTTTTTTACGTTTCGTTTCAAGTCATTTTACACTACTGCTGGGACAGATTTCGTTGTCAATCGCCGTCAATCGCCCATTTTAACGTTTCGTTTTCGCTTTTTATCGGATTTGAGGTGTAAAAATGTTTCTACATTTTTTATTAATTTCTCGAAAAATATGCATTACCTTTTAATAAGAATGCGTAGCGTTATAATCGGGGACCCAACCCCTACCAGTTTTAACCCCATTTAGCCCCCAACGCCTGCCAAACGATATCTACTAGATCCAACCCCAAAATTTTATTGTAAGTTAATCTGTTGGCTCTATCTCAATAAATAATCAGGCACGTCTCGTGCTTCCCTGCTGTAAAACAAAAGAAGATCATCCAAGTAAGCCAAATATTGAGTGTTCCGTAAACGATAAATAAATAAACAAAATAATCAGAGATCCTACGTTTTGTTCGGAGCTTTGGACAGGATTTTATACAAACCCAACAGGGAATTACTAAACTGAAAGCCATGTTTGTGTCAAAGTTTTCTTTGAGCATAAGCTGTTAGTCAGTCAATCGTAAGGGACACGTCTAAAAAGTTACTCTCCGAGCCTTAGCTCGGAAAGTAACTTTTTCTTCAACCCAACTTCCTCTACGTGCATAATATCCTATTGGAAATTGGGGACTTATCTAGAAAATTACTACTACTATTATTCCGTATTTTCCTAGATAAGAAGATATGACTTCATATCCATGAAAATAAGGAATTAGGTAGACATACATTTTATTTTTTGTCAAAAGAAATGTATTTACCACTACTTTTCAAACATTTTACATTAATATAATAATAAAAAATAATATTATATAATATTTTATAAATACGTAGGTACTACGTTTGGTCCCTTATTAGGTACGTTCATGGGAAGTAAAACAAAACCATCAAAATATGGCAAAATTAAAACCTCTGCCTATCCTTTTGGGCAATACAGACGTAATGTTATGTTAACTACTGGTTCAAGATAGAAAGAAGCAAGAACAAATTACTTAATAACAATTTTAAGGTTGTCATTTTACTCCGACAGACTACAATAGAGGATAATGACGCATGAATTTGATTAATTAATGTTTCTTCGGTAAATTCCTACGAAGAGCGACTATTGTTCAGTTTCTTTGCCAGTTTATTAACTGATTGAATCACTTGATGCACACAATCACAATTCAAAATTCTTAGTAGGTACCTACTTTACAAAAATTAAGAGTGC